>CM055660.1:2500000-5000000 GCA_029378335.1 Agrilus mali
GTTTTGGGTCACGAGTCTTTTAAATTGTAAAGGAACAATTTAATGTCTTACTGAATGAAATTTTATTATAAAAATACTTAACTGACTCTAGATATTTTTAAATATGAGAATGGAAATAGATAAGAATATTCTATAATACCTGCGGTCATAATTCTAAACTGTATCAATCATCATTCAAGCATTTTGGAAACAAATTAAGTTTCACTTCAATTTCTACAAAATTTAAAATCCATTGATAAATAAATGTGAAAAGCCATAGATAAATGCTTATATACTCGTTATCATTTTCAAATCATCAATCATCAAAGCATCAACATACAGTAACTAGCAGTAAAAAAAGAGTTCGTTTTCTAATTGATATTCGTGAAAGTAACGGTTTTTTTACAAAAGTTATGCACGAATACTATTAAGTCTTAATTTCAGAAATCACCTTTTCTTAAACCTGTTCTATTAAAACGTGAACATTATTTATTTGTAATTATTATATATTTTAATTACATTTTGTAGTTTTGTTACTAGCTAATGAAAATTTGTGGTCAACAACTGCTTTTCACATCTTTCCAAGTAGTTTTTCAAAAAAAAAAAAAATATTAAGCGTTGTGATTCTTTTTAATAAATTACTTGGATATTTTCAGTAATAAGTAAGCCATACACAAATTAAACGCGAATTTCTTTATTTAACAAAAATATAAACAATTTTTTTTTACATAATGTTAAACGTGACTTACAGTCGTAAGCACAACAAATAACTTTTCTGTTTTTTCAATAAATTAAACAGCACTTTTTACACAATTTCCAATTTTGTTTGCATTATAATGTTTGACACCAAAAAAATGGCGTCTGTTTCAATTTAGGCATCAAACACTACGCAAGCACAATTTACGACTTACGAGTTCTCTCTCGTTCCTAATCTAAGTTACAGACCATAACCTAACCCCAATATCACAAAATGTTTTTTTTTTAATACAGTTTCTTTTAGGCTTTAAAAATATAAAGAGGTTGGTTTGATACTCCTGTCAACATTGATTAATTCATACACATGCAATCTTAAATTTTATAGAAAATAGGTGAACACTTTTTTATAGGGGCAAAAGTGACTGTTGCTTCTATGTATAAATTTGTAAATAATTAGTTACAATATCATAAATAAATTTCTGAAGGAAAATTAAATTAAACTGACGAGATTTTGGTATGTAGTAGATATGTAAATATCTAGTTGAAACGAGATAATGACAAGGGAGAAACATAGTTAATTAGAGAGATAATTTCCGAAAGTAAAGGAATAAATAAGGACAAGAGAGCATTAATGAGTAAGGTTCATGTTAAACAGTTAACGTGACATATCATCGAAATTGTTAAAATCCCTCAGTATTCTCCAGACGAGAAGTTGATGGCTCTGTTAGAGCGGTTATTTTTCACCCGGTCGCAGGCCGGTGGCTGTTGGCGCAAGATAAGCCAATCCTCCGGACCGATCCATTTCTTCGTCCCTCAAATATGAATTACGCAGTAAACCTTCAACTTGAACATTACTCAACGATCGACTTACTCCTCTCGCTGCTTTGTTTTATTGAGAGCGTCGGAATATATGAGCCAGATTATGGGCGATATTTCACGGAATTACTTCTCATTATTTATTGTAACGCCTGCCGCTTAATGCAAATATATTGCATCGTATTTTATTGAAAACGCTTTGACAGCGCTTGCTGACGAAGCCCCACCAAGAGTATACTCCACTCTACTCTACTCTACTACACTCTCACTCACCCCCCAAAGTCTACCAACGCCACCCCGGTCCCGGTTGCGGCTGCCGCTGCTATGGCGATACCGCACACCCAATGTCGCATCGCGAGGCGACCGAATTAATTCCCCAACTATAGATAGATGACGTAATTATGTCTGCACGATGCTCCAACCAGGCACAAAGCTCTCCCCTATCAATCGCTTTTTCTATCAGGTAAAATTCACCAGATATACGCAATAAACTATTTTTGAAAATCGATATTCGTTAAAGAAAAAGAGTGCAGGGAGACTGTAGACATCATCAGTTGTATACTCAATCCAGAAAAACAAAATAGATGTGTAACTCACCCTCGACCCATCCTGCAAGTTACGTAGGTACCATTTATTGTGATATGTGTGTGTCCATTGTTTATTGAGTAAATCGTCGTTACGTCATCAAGAAATAAATATTGTATTGACAGTTTTCCGAAGAAGAGAAAACGTTAAAAGAAAATTATGTCGAACAGAGAAGATCTGAAACAAGACAACCATCGAAGCTGGAAATCGACAGGAATCCGCTTAATGTCAAATCAATGAGCAAACAATTCTCTATCGGAATGAATCCTTATGATTTTCCTTTCGAGAGCAGAACCGACCGAAATTCTATGGTTAATGATACCACCGATATCTAATCAAAGTAAAATACTTGAACGCAATATTTATTTTTCCTTTCAGAGCCATCTGGTTTAACGAATATCCGATACTATCTCTTATTTTTAATTTTTTTTGTTTTTTCGAAAAAGGATGTTGAACAAACAAACAAACAACTACCTAATTTTATTACAAATGGTATTTACTGTTCCATTTTATTATGTATTATAATATTTTTTTGTTATTATTTATTTAGGGGTTACTACCCCTTGTTCTTCAGTCCTATTCCTACGACACATGTGCTTCAGAATATTTTCCAAAAATTTGTTGTCGTGTGTGTTCGTGACTTTAAGACTTTATTTACAATATCAGACACATTAATTTTTTCTGGGTGTTGGCCCCTGTGTGAGATTGGAGAAAAAATTGAATTGTGCCCTGAAATTTTAATTTTTCAGTTCGGAGAGAACCAACGGGTTTCCTTAATGAGCGGTAGCATCTGGGCCAGCTGTAACATTTTTTAATTTTGTAGCTTTATTCGCAACAAGAATCTTACGTCGTCCTTGCTAGCCCTGAACTTTCATTATTAGCCGCATTTTTCTCGTGTATACACCCGAATGAAATCCCTTCTGCGACCTGCCATAAAAGAAAACAACTTTTTAAAACTGGCCTCGTTACACAATATTATGGCGATCAAAAGAATCGTTAAATCAGGACACTTTACTATACCGACCGTAACTGACAACTAAATTTGATTTTTAATACTTTTATCATTTGATATGCAATTAACTACTAACTTTTAACCCCCGTGATACCAGAAAACGTATTATAAGTAATTGTTGTAATTAAATTGTAATTGAAAGCAATCCAAACGTATCTTCATGATACCTACTCAAATAATAATCTTTGAAGTTTAAATTGAATTAATTTTTTCATAAAAACTTACCCCATGTTGTACGGATATACCAAAGCAGTAGTAGGTACTTCAGGGAATCAAAAAAAATTAGGTTTTAGGTATATTTAAATTTACATTTTACATACAAAATTCATTTACATATTGGGTCAAAAACTAGCGAAGCTACATAGAAGGGCAGCAGGATATGTTATATATGTCATGACAAAACTATGAAGGTTCTGTGTTTCCATTTTACCCTCCGAAGTCCTAGATACACAATTTTCAAATGTTCGACTCCATTATTAAAGTAAATATAAACTTATATCAATGATTGGTTACATAACGTCACAAATATGACAGTTTAATGACAGCTTGTATAAGTCGTTCTAAAAACATTGGCATCAAAAATGTTTCACAAAACTTTTTCGTTTTTTTTTTTTTATTAGGTATTTTCGATTATTTAACAGTTGAAGTATGATATATCGTGAACCAGTTACTAACAACTACATTTTTTAGCACTTCATTATCATAATATTGAAGTAGTCTTTAGTAAATATGTGTGGAGGCTGAAATTTTCGTAATATTCTTCATTTCTCCTAATGTTTTCGATTAGTTTAATGTACATCTAAGCAAAGTGAAATAAATTTAACGAGTAGTCATCTAAACTTGACACAATCAATCTACATCATTGTAAAAACATTTGGCACAACTATCGTCCATCCTAAAGCATTAGAACATTAATAAAAACAGTGCATTTTTCATTGATTAAGCTTGAAAATGGCGTATATGTTAGAAAAAAGACTGTATGAAAAGGTGGGGGTTGAAATTTTCGTAAAATTATTTATTTCTCCCAATGTTTTCGACTTTGTTTAATGTACATCTAAGTAAATTGAAATAAATTTAACTAGTAGTCATCTAAACTTGACACAATCAATCTACATCATTCTAAAAACATTTGGTAAAACTATCGTCCATCCTAAAGCATTAGAACATTAATAATAACAGGCATTTTTCTTTGATTAAGCATTGAAAATGGCGTATACGTTAGTAAAAAGACTGTTTGAATGGGTGGGGGTTGTAATTTTCGTAAAATTCTTCATTTTTTCCAATGTTTTCGATTAGTTTAATGTACATATAAGTAAATTGAAATAAATTTAACGTGTAGTCATCTAAGCTTGACACAATCAATCTACATAATTCTAAAAACATTCGGTACAACTATAGTCCATCCTAAAGCATTAGAGCATTAATAATAACAGTGCATTTTTCTTTGATTAAGCATTAAAAATGGCGTATATGTTAAAAAATAGATTGTATGAAAGAGTGGGGGTTGAAATTTTCGTAAAATATTTCATTTCTTTCATTATTTTCGATTACTCAGTATATTTAAAGTTTCATGTACAAATAAGTAAATTCAAATAAATTTAACGAGTAGTCATCTAAACTTGACACAATCAATCTACATCATTCTAAAAACATTCGGTACAACTATCGTCCATCCTAAAGCATTACGGCATTAATAATAACAGTGCATTTTTCTTTGATTACGCATTGAAAATTGGGTATATTTTAGAAAAAAGACTGTATGAAAGGGTGGGGGTTGAAATTTTCGTAAAATATTTCGTTTTCTTGATTGTTTGCGAGCAGGCAGCCTGGCTACGTGGCCGGTTGCCTATCGATTAGACGGACTCTCGCTTGGATGGAACTGAAATTCAGTCATATAAACGCACACGAAGAAGAGTGCGTGCTAGCGTCGCCTACGATTGGTCGTTACTACGCTCGCGTCGCTGGCGTCGGGACGCGAGCCGCCCCAGCCAACTGTGATCAGTGTCGGCACCACACGACTGCGGGGCCAAGTGCGTGAGGTTCACTCTCACTGACGAAACGTGTTGTTACGCGTGCACATTTACATCTACTACGAAACACGGACAGTTGTCTACGTATACCTAATACTTTGTTGGTCCTTGTATTAATTTATTCGGCAAGTTTCTGCTGCTGCTGGTGGTGGTGGTTGCCGAACGCAATAACAACATTAGATAAAAAGAAACTTTTCAACACGATCATATGGTACAAGACGCGGCAGGAATCAAAACTCTTTCAAACAATTTCTTCTTTGGTTTAGTAAGTTTGTTGGATGTGATTGTAACTGCAACTAAGTCTAAAAATAAGTGGGGCGCTACGCATGATGGTTGTGCCGTTTTATGTCACCCTGTTATTGCCCATCTTTCTATTGTATTGTATTGTATTGTATTGTGAATATACGTAATTATTTATTAATGTTTATATCATTTTTGTTGTGTGTAGAAAATATAGTCTTTGTGCCTGAATGTTATGTGTTCTACCAAAACTCTAAACACTTTTATTGAATTTTATTATGTACCTAGAGAAATATTTGTTGGTAAAACTGTTACATTCCCTAATAAATTGTATGTTCTTTTAGTCGTGTTTTTAATGAGCGGCCTCTGTGGCCCATATAGAATATTTCGATGTCAGATTTTACATTTTGGCCCCTTATAAATGATTGCAATTAGTTAATGATCGGTGAAATATTCTCGTAACAAACCGCTGAAAAGCAAACACCAGATCGGTCGAGTGCTCGTGATGAAAAATGAGCTTCTGTTTCCATTTTAGCTGTCGAAGAAATCGTAATGTTGTGTATTTCGTGAAAATAAATCTTTCGCTCTTCAAAATGCACTTGCGCTGCAATTGATACGTGACTGATTGGCAAGAAAACTTGGGTAAAATAAAACGTGGCGTAAGTGTACACATATATGATACGTACGTGTATGTTTCGGAAAACTCGCTCTCCACCTGTCATGCGTTTATACTTCAATTCGCGCCTGATGACAGGCAGACACTCCACCTCGAAACTTTTTCTTTTCATATTACAAGAATTGTTTTAGCAAAATTATTTACCTAATGGACGACGTGAAGATGCATGACAATATATTTTGAAGGGGTTACTCTTTGGGCACAATAGTTTGGGAATTTGATTAGTTTAGGGCAGTATTCAAAAAACAGAAGACATTGCCAGATGCCACAAGTGTAACTCATCCTGCATTTTTGCTAGTAAGGCATAAGGGCTGACAAAAAATATGTAATTTGATGTTTAATGACCTTTTTGCCTTAACTGTATCTAAAACCAGGCATGGACTAAGGTTCTCGAGCTTTTTTTACTTCGTTTATTTATTTATTTCTATTTTATAATAAAATGTTTAAATTCATAAGCAATATAAAGTATCAGGCATCATTTACTATTTATTTATACATTCTTTTTGTTTTTAGACCTATTTACAAAATTCAAATAGAAACGATGCATTTCTTAAGAGGTCCGGTAATTAACTGATTACCTAACAAATTGACACAGAAGAATTCTTGTCACTGCGTAATCGAAGCTCGTGGTTCATAAGATTTTGAACTGCCTCTACCACAGCTCGAAGCTACTTGTGATATGCTCGGTTCGAAGTCTGATGGTTTCGGCTTTAATTAGATAACATTTCGACCAATCGATTTCAGGACGATATTGATGCACCTCATGTTGACATAAATTAAACAATATTTAATGTGAGAGTGTCCTGTTGTTATTCGGTTAAAAAGCATTATTGGTGACTGTTATTAACTGTTATCTTCACACAACACTCAACGTCCGGGGACAATAACAGCCGCGACAACAACGAGAAGTCGGTTTCGTGAGATCACGCGTATTTCTAATTTACCTTGATGGCAGGAAATTAAAGCAAGGCTCATGACCAGCTGTCCATTAGACGTAGAATGTTATCGGTTATCGCCATAGATACACAAACACACACACACACATATTATAGCAGTTGCCCAGGCAAAGCTCTGCCACGGATGACGGAAGCGGCACAGCGACATAAAGGCTCATTATTGGAGATTCACGTGCAATTGGTTCCAATTCGATTACCCTTAAATGCTCCGAATTCCTTCGAACTGTTTACAGAGGATTTCTAAACATCTCCAACGATCGTACAAACCCACCGACGGCTTCTATCCAATAATTATCATTCGATTGCTCTGCTCTTCTCCATTTTGAATGACTTGACGTGACGGTGGTGCCAGCGGTCGGTATTTGCACTGATTTAATCCAAATACCTACTACACAATCTACCAGATCGAAGTGGTCATGTTTGCCTTACAGCTTCCACAGTTGTTCTAATTGCTCCATATTTCCTTTAATCTAAATACAAAATTGCTCTCCTTAAGATATTGTTACAATTTGAGATGTCGATAATTATACACTTTTTTTGATTTAATAATATACACCTAATTAATTGTGAGTTTTGTTTTCTAGATGAACCGCCCCATCCAAGTTAAACCAGCGGATAGTGAAAACCGCGGAGGTAAGATCAATTATATTAATTGCAGGTATAAAATACTTACGTTATATTATATTATTAAATAGATAATACTTAATAGAAACTAAATTTGGCATCATACTTTGAAAGTGATTAACCAAATTATTTCTATTTAGTGGGGTTTATAAAAAATATCTCAACGCAATGTCTTCAACACCACTCATTACATAAATTTAAGAAATGGTCTGTTGTAAATCACAAGTAGGTACCTACCTACGTACTAATTAGAGAAAAAAAATCTCGTCTTAAATGCTACAACTGAGATTATTCCAGAAATACAGGAGGGAGTCCCTGAATGGGATTTAAAAGGACATCATTTGATTCCATGCCTATTTTCTCTTCCAGAGGGTGTCAAACAATTGACATTTTTTTTTTCAATTTTAAGGAGCCGATTGTGACAAATTTAATCTTGCAGAAGTCGAATTTGGAATTTCTTCCATGTGCTTTTTAAGCGTGTCAGAACGTATAAATAAAATCGACTTATCCATTATTAAAATTGATCAACTTTGACACCCCCTGGGAGAAAAAATGGCCCTAAAATCTATCAAACTTTCAATATAATAGAATATAATTTATATATACATATAAAAATAATCTCGAGGGACAAATTTGCATCATAGGGGTGACTTTTCTTCTTATTGGCCCACTCTTTATAGGTACATATTTCGTTATTATCCGAGAAGTAATAGAAAAAGTTAAGCTGCCGTTTAGTTACGTAGTTACGTAGTTCAACGTTGTTGTTAATGACAAAAAATATTTGGTAAGTAGGTTTGCCGCAGGCAGAATAAAATTGTCATTAGTTTGGATGTATTAATTTTTTCTTTTAAGAAACTTGTTCATTTTTTTTTTCTGATATGCGAAGCGTACGTTGTTGGGTTCTCGAAGGAAATTGCTTTCCTCCACGAGAAGAGGGCCGTAGAAACGCTGTGAACTAAATGAAGAGAGCTTAACAGGCTCAAAGGTCCTTATTTCGTGTTCATTTTAATGGCTTCCAGAAGTAGATTAGAATATAATCCAGAAATTGTGTCTCACGGCGTGCTCTGTCTCCAATATGAACATAAACGCAAAATAATTTCTTTTTAAGCGCCCGTAAGTTCCCAGACCAGGGCCTATTCAACAAAATTAATTGAAAATGCTTTAGCTTCTGATGTGCCCGGCTTTCTCGTCAGCCTGTGACAAAAGCCCGATTTTTCGCTTGTTAAATTAAACCTGGATTTTTTTGTAACGTCAAACGTTTAACGCCCTTTAACAAAAAAAAAAAACGGCACGTTCTCTGCTTGTTTTTACACTTTCAGCGAAAAATGGTCTTGTAATGTCCCGCAAAAAGACGACCGTTTTAACCACAATTGACCACCAACATAATTAAAAACGAATTGCATTTGCCGACCCAGAAAAAAAAACTTTTTGGAAAACAAGGCTCTAATTAAAACTCTCTTCAAAATTAAAAAAACAATTTTCTCATTAATTAATATTTAATTGTTCTCTCTAGGGCAAATTATCTTTTCTTAATGTTTTATGGGTTTCCTTATTGTTTTGTTTTATCAGCAGTATCTATAATACTTTTTTTCATATTTCCAGTTAAATTTTGACCTCGAAGAGGTGGATTATAAAAAAAGCGTTTTCTTTGAGTCACACTATTACCGATGTAATTTTACTGTTCAAAAAGCCGCAAACGTTCTTGAAGAAATAACAAAACGGTCTAGTAGAATTCAAACGAAAAAAGTTCGGAATCATATTGGCTTGATCCAGACAGAACCCCGTGGGAATACTAATTTAGTGGATTTTTAACGTCTTGTGTTTCTTTACATTCCCTTTCTGACTTTCGAATGCTTTCCAGGGGTGGCATGAGTTAGCTTTGAAGCCTTTTTCGTAAAGAACTTTTTTCTTTCCTTATCTACCAATAGAAATCAAAATTCAAAAGAGTTTTCACTTCCAATTCCAATCGTTCCGTTCAATTTTCTTTTTGTATCGTAGCGTTTATTTATAAACATTTTCAATCTTACCGCCAAAATGAATAAAGTTGATATTTATAAAAGAACTTGACTCTTAATAACTTATTTAGCTCAAAATTTTCTACAGTTGCTTAATTATTTCTTGAGACCTAGAACATTAGTGCTTGTGAACATGTAATGATAGAAACAAGGCAAACTCCCTTATTGAAAATCTTACCGACTTAGATGAAGTTGCAAACTTTCCTTTTGTAACCGTAAATAGTTGTATGATCAATTGTTAAGAGTTTCACAGCCGATATATTGTTACGTGAGTATATAGTTACCCATACAGAAAGTTAATGATCAAATTCGGAACTTCACAAAACAATCTGCCTTAATTCCGTGAAATTTCTTATTACTTACGCTAAAGTTCATTTAAATAAGTAAATTAAAAATGACTATTTAATTTAAACTGTAGGTGCGTAGTTTTTCTTCTAAATGTGAGAAAACATTTAATAAATAATAAGTAAAGGGACGTTAATTTAAGAAATGAAACGTGAAGCTGGAGTGTTTTTCCCGCTGGCTGATGGAAAAGCGAAAATAAACTTATTAAAAATTTACGAAAATCAGTAACAGAGAGAATAACAATAATTACTTACAGACAGATTTTTTCTTCGGTAGGTACTCCCGAAAGATTTGACATGATGGAGTGTCTATCAGAAAATTGAAATGTATTGTATCGAAATGTGTCGCAATTGAATAATGTATCTTTCATTTTTAATGGAATATTTCAAGTTGAATCTCGAGTAAATAAACATTTAAAACATATTTGCTGTTCTGATAAGTCTATCTTTGGAAATCAAATCAAATCAAATGAGATTTTCTGGAAATGTAACGGTAAGTACGACAGCAAAAAAAAAACAATATGCGTCTAAACTGAATCATTACTTAAATAAATAAGTATCCAAGATTTGTACTAATATCTGAATGCACCATTTTTGTTACAATTTTCCACTGTCCTAACCCTAACCCCCACTTTACTCAATTATGACCAAGGGACATTCGAGAAATTTATGGAATCTTTTAAAATGTTCCAGAAGTTCCAAAGTTCGTCGAAAATTCTGGACTGTTTTCAAATTCTTGCAAAATTCTTTTAAAAATATTTTTTTACCCATGATGATTTACAACAGTCTAATTAGGTATTTCTAACGTTCCTTAAGGATTAAAAATCAAAGATTTGTACCATAAGTATTTTTGTGAGTTGCTTCATTGCGTTGAGGATGTCTATCATGAAATGACAATAGAATAGGTAAATAATAAAAACAAGTGGTAGTGAATAACAATAGAAGAATTTAAGAAAGGGTTAAATTAACAAAACAACAAAACAAACGAAAAAAAAAACAAACGAGCGGTTACCGTGGCGGACGCCTGCTAGTTCTGTTATCTGGTTGCAGAGCTCGCTATGGCGCTCCAACGCTACAGACGCTCCTGCTGGAAGTAGAATTTGACGAGAGAGAAAGTGAGCAATTGAAGAGAGAGTTCGATATTGAATTCGAGCCAGACCGCACGGTCAAGTAAGGGGCCGCACGACATTCTGCTACTGTTACACTCTCAAAAATAACATGCCAATTTTAAAAAAAACTCTTTATCGCAAAATTTGTAGTACTTTGCTTGAAATAAGTTAATACACTCACAGAAATTATTAAAGCTCTTCTCATAAATAACAAAATAATACAGAATATTGAAACAGTGCCAATATGGCGCCATCTACAAGTTTCCAGAACACTACAATTAGGAAATTGTGTCTTTAGATGGCTTCATGGTAGTTCTGCTCGTGCTTAAGTAACACTTTATTTGTTCAGAAATTCGATTTAGATACTTACGTAAATACATCATATTCAAGAATATATACTACATTAATTAAAGTATAGTATAATTATTTTATCTTTTCCATTACGAGACGTATTCTTGGTTTAAATGGAACAAGAGTGCAATACATTAGTCTGTGTTGTAACTATGCAGAGAAAGTGCAGTAAGAACAAAACGTATCTTCTTGGAACCTGTCAACTGTCAACCATCTGTCAACATTTGACATATGTGTGTGAATTATTACGATGTTATTCGGTCACGTGATGGAAAAATAAAATAATTCTACTATACATCATATATTTATAATTTTAATTACCAATCTAAAAGCAATGAATTCAAAGCAACGTTTCTTCGACTTTGCTTCACTTCTCCAATATTCAAGTAGATAGAAGACGGAATTGAAATGGTGAACATAAATAACTTGTCTGAAGTTATTGTAAAGTCTAGTAATCAAAATAATTAATTTTTTTCTGGATTTTTTTTTAAATATTTTTAATGGATATGGCTATCATGTTATTTTTTTGAGTGTAAAGGTACATAATATATATATATATTGTACAATATCCTATTATTTTTGTTGTGTTGGCAATGTAACAGTGTCGTGATATGCAACGTAAGGTTGGCCTATTATTATTATTATTATTATTATTATTATTATAGTAGTACATTGTTCAATATTATAACCATTATCGTTATATTATTACATCATTAAGTATAATGAAAGTAAGCTAGAGCCTCCTGTGCCTGGCTGCCACGTATTCGATGTGGATCATCTCCCATAAATAATCGTCTTGAACCATTTTTGGAACAAAGATTACAATGTGTCTTGATAGATTTTACTGCCAAATACTCATTAATTATAAAACATATATAGAGAAATTTTATTTATCAATATTACAATACAAATTAATATAAAATTGTGAAGATAACTGTGATATAGTTATAAAAGATGTACTTTAGTCGTTTTGAAAAAGAAAAATTTTCAAAAACCACAAGGCAAGTTTAGTTGTATTGTGTTCTCCATTAGAATCATTGTAATATTTTTTCTAAACTATGGTTTTGAGAATAGATAAATTATTTATCGAAAAAGGCACTAAATCTCTCGATTGTTAATTATGAACTCATTTTTGACCTGTTTGAAATAGAATTTTAATCGACACCTTATCTTCTAGATGGTTTATAAAGATTAATTTTTGAAAGATTAACCAACACAAATTTTATTTTTATTATAAATCATTAAGTACTTATATATAGACTATTTAAATTTAGTGGGGGTGAGTGCCTTCGTTACTAATTTATTTATTTTATTATAATTGGGGATGATCCATTCGGTGTTTGTCTAGACGTTGTGTACATCGATGTATAGTGCGTTTCTATGTACGACACATCGTCGTGGTTTCCGCTAAAACCAAAGTTGCCTCGAGGTTACTTACTACGCTACAAACCCACGAAATGGTACCTAACTAGCAACTTTTTTCGATTCATCAGCTGTCGGTCATTATACGTATATCATACCTACAGAAAACAACAATTGATTGACCCTTGACCCTCATTAACTTATTAAGTATCATTTTTGCACCTCTCTCTCTCTTAAGTCAGCCTCAAGAGTTTTGTAAAGACCACTTAAGTCTGCTCTCAAGTAGTACCTATTAGTAGTAGTTTAATCAAAATTGATTATGATATTTGATGAATGAGAAAAAATAGTTGATGTGTGCTGGATGTGACGTGTTATAAGTGGATGAAAATAGAATGAGTTGGTAAGGGGTGGAAATATTATTGGACAATATAAACAAACAAATGGAGTTATGACTGTCAGGAACGTAGGGCGCAAAGGGGACACTTAGAGACATATTAGTGACAGAAACAGGAGTAAAGAGGAGCAGAAGAAAATCTGATTATATTTGCAAAGTATTATTGTAGTGATGATTGGTTCAGGATAGAAAGAGTCCTTGTGATGGTGCTAATCAACTTCTTCTGCTATTTTTCCCTTATTATTTGAAAGTGAATTTCCATAACGAATCGGTTCAAAAATAAGAAGTTAATTAAAAATTAAATCCACGTGAACGTCTTCCTTTGATCCTTTTGTTCCGATGGCCTACATTGTGAAGTGAAATTTTTAAATTGCTCCGATATAAATGTAAAAAGAGACGGACGGGACGGGAAAGCCGGGTTGAGGGGGTGGTTTGGAAACAAAGATCTGACCACAAGCTATTTCCGATCCATTCTTCCAGGCACTAATTGAAAAAGTACTGTGGCGTATCGAAACGCGTCCGTTTTGTTTTTTCTAATCGCTCTCATTCGGTTAAATGAAAGATCAAAGTAATCGTTTGGGAGAATGAACATCCCCCCCTCAATTGACGTAATGGCCCCGAAAAAGTTTATCGCCATGTCAAAACAAAACGCAAAAGCCTCCTCGAAACAACAACGGAAACATGCACCCCATTCGCTGTTTGCGGTAATAGCCCCAGGGGACCGATATCTATCGCTAAGATATCGACGGCCGAAATACCAAACTCCGATAAAATACACAAATAAGTATATCTACTATATATATAAAAAGCGGTAAAATTAGTCCACACTCCCATCACGAACAGTAAAATCAATATATGAATATGTGTAACAATGTAAAACAACAAATCGTTTCGATGTTCACGTTCCCATTAGCTCACGCGCTGGTAAATGATTTTTCCCTCAAGCTAAAGGAAATTCAATTTAATCGATACCTACATGGACTTCTTGTAAAATGTATTTGCATTCTCATATACTCAGGAAATAAAATTTTAGAAACATCAGTAGTACAACTAATTTAAATTTTTATAATGATGGGAAAAACTTTAACAATAATTATTATCGAACATCGATAACTCGAAACCAAAAAGATCAATATTTCGAGTTATAGAATAATAAACATATAAGATTTAATTTTTGGTCAAAAGTACGTTTTGATGACCCAAAAAAGAAACGTTGAAATTCTGCTTTATTAAGGGATTCCCCCAGAAACTTCGACTTATCGAAGTTGACGCCAAGTATTCAAGTTATAGAAGTTCGAGAGTCCAACTTATAAAGTACAAATTACACGTATTTCTCATAACCTCAAATTCGACTTTTCGGCTTCGAGTTATCGAAGGGTGTGAGGTGGTTTTATTCATTCAAACCCTAAGATTCTGGTCTTGAAAAAATTGATTGCATAAGCCTCCCCCATATGAAAGTTAATAATTTTTATTTTTTAAATTAAACACCTTAAAGAAGCTTCAATTAATTTTTATTGCATCTCCTTCTTCTGAAGATGATATTGTAGGTCGAAAAGTATTTATCAAGAGGTTCAATAAAAATTAAGTGAAAATTGGTTAAAATGTGTTATTCCAAAAAATCAAAATACGTAAATAATTTTTAATAAAAGAAAAAATAAAACTTCGTTGGTCGTTATTTTTTAACCACATTCCTTTTTTGAGGAACTATTAAATAAAAAAAACAGTAAGTAGATATTAGAAGAAGGCGAGATTGATGAGTTCGTTTTTGTGTCTTTTTTTTTATTTCTTTGGGCGCTCGATCTTGTCATTTGTTCAAAATATATCTGACAATTCCGTTATAGGTCTGACAAATTATTTACGAACGGTCTCATAATTTTTGCAACTACTTTTTTCCTGATACGAGAGACGGCCTGTCAAAATGTCAGTCAGGCAAACAAAGGGGGAAATACAGGTAGGTAGGTATATCGTCCTTTACGAAGCATAACCGGCAAAAACCCTGTTCTGTCTGCTTAATTTGACTCGACTGGAGACCGTTAAAAGGAAAATTAAGGGAAGACTGGCAAGGCAGGTCCCCGAAGGATACAAGGACCTTCAGCTTAGACAGTTTACTTTGTTAAAGACGTAATGAAGTAAGGAGAAAGTTTATGAAAAAAAGGTTTTTAGATTTTGGACAACGCAACGCGAAACTTCCTAAATAATTTTCAATGACGTGACTCTAATTTTCTTTGTGTGCCTTCAGCAGACGAGACGATAATGTCGTTATGCTAAGACTTTCAGCTTCAATGCTTTCAAAATAGAATGCTTGAAAGTGACAGGCCCTTTAATTACTTTTATCATCTCTTATTGACAATTATGAAACTGACATTTTTTAATTATTTAAATCGTTTATGTAACTACAAATTATATTACCTTTCAGCAGCATACATAAGCATGCAGTGAACAGCAAAATATACAGGAAATTCTTTTAAAATGTCGCGAAAAGTCTTTTCGGGGAAACATAAATACCGACATTAACATCTAATAATTTCAAATTACGTAAAAAGCAAATTCCACTAATTCCCAGTTTTAGTAAATGCACTTGAAAATTATTTTAATTTAGTTACTGCAATCCAGTTTATAAAGTGTATTATCATTAAATGAACTGTAACATAAAGGGTGAGATTCAGATAACGATCAAATATAGCAGTTTGACATTTGCATAGCCCAGCAAGGTTGTCCTTTGAAAGGAACACAGATTGTGTAGTTTCTTCGGCAACTATCGACGTGTTAAACAAGTAAATATCCCAATAGTACACACGTAAGAAATGTATATGTATATACATGTGAGTGGGGGGGGGAGGCGGTGTGTGTATGACGAGTTGGTGAGATTACCAAAGTTTGAATGAATGTGACAATTTCGAATTGAGAGCAGACTTGGTTTGAGTGAAACCGAGGCAAGCATAGGTCACACAGAGAGTGATGGTGGAGAGGTCCCTTAGTTCATTTCGTCCTTCCATTATGAACCCGTCGGTGATTTCGAAGACGATTCCGATTCAATTACGGTTTTCAAAGTTCTTCAGCAGCGGCCGCTTTAAACGAACAAGTCAAACTAACAACAAACAACTTCGGAAACGAAATACACCAGCCGAAGGATTATAATCATCATCTATCTATCTTTAAAGGACATTAGAGGTCCTTTTCCTGGTTATTTTCACTGCCGCAACTACATCAATTAATAACGAATTATTAATGAACGAGCCGACCACATTTTAAATAAGTATACACAAAATTTAAGGAGGAGGCATATCATTTATTTTTAGGGTGGACCTTCCTTCTTACTGTTTGTATTTTGGAATTTGTATCAATTTCTTTTTAACTGGGACGTATTAAGGAGCATTTTCTAATGATACTATGGTCTCAAAATCAATTAAGAATTTTAAAAACCCTTACATATTATTTTTTTCTTGAAGAATAAGGTCCTTAACAATTTTTTTATTAATTCGTTATTTTTTCATATAATTATATTAATACACTTCAATCCACTTCGTTTGATAGTTAAACAATTTTGACGCTGTACATTATTACAGTCGGCCTAAAACTTATGTTTTTTGAATTGTTATCAAAATTTTGTTGATCTGTGACATATTAAGAAGCATCTTCTTGGCTCCAAGTCCCTCAAAAGTTTTAAAATCCTTTACGCATTTTTTTCTTGAAGAACAGGGGTCGTTAAAATTGTAAAAACTGCCCTAAATTTTATTTTTACTGTTTTGATATATTTTCTTATAATTAAGTAATCCACCCCATTTAATTTAATCACTAATTATTATTGTCTTAGGTGGCAAACTTTGGTGGTTAAATTTGCCACTTTACATTATTACAGTGAGCCTAATAATGTTAAGAATTATTAAAAAAGTGCAAGGAAAAATAACAGGAATAAAAAAAATTATTCTAAGGGCTTTTAAAATTGTTAGACGACATTAAATTAGGGCAAGGATGTCAAAAAAAGT
The DNA here is from genome assembly GCA_029378335.1 of Agrilus mali. NCBI lineage: Eukaryota > Metazoa > Arthropoda > Insecta > Coleoptera > Buprestidae > Agrilus > Agrilus mali. Next base: position 2,517,176 of record CM055660.1, read on the forward strand.
ATTAAATGGAAACCAATGGTCCACCCTAACATTTCGGCTTGTTTACAAAATATACAGGGTGGAACATGTTTGTATATTATTATAATACGCCTTCAGTGTTGGTTCATTTGTTTTTATTAACACGCCCTGTATATTATGATGTAAAAGCTCCAAATTAGTTATCACCTCGTTTCCTGTAGGACTGTCGTTAAGAAAAAGGCAATTCGTCCAGAACGAGACACAGAAAAGCTTAAAAGTTTCGCTGCAACATGTGACAAACGCATTTCAATTAATGTTGTATCCTCACCCCTTCGTAGACAACCGCTTTAATTGTACAATCTGAATAGATCTAGAATGCTTTTGACTTGGGTTTATTGAATTGCAAATAACAAAAATATGCACCATCTACTTCACATTATTTAGATATACAAGTTTAGATAATGACGGGTTTTTTTATTTTACTTTTTTAGTTTGTTTAAGTCACATCGGTATATTACATACGTAGAAAAGGGTGAAACTAATAAGAATGTTCTCGTATTTTATCAGGTTAATGTAAAAGAAAAATGCTTATCATTATTGTAAGAGCAGCGTTTTCTTTTTATAATTTTAAAAAAACATCGTAACAAGACACTCATTAGAATATAACAATTTTTGTATGATACGTAGGTTCCTACCTATGTATGTCAATAATTCTTTTACTTTATTTATTTATAAAATATTCCCAGTGAGTATGTACATACCTAGGTAGGTAGGTACATACTTTTATGTTAAAGGCTAAATTTTAACTTCTTTTAGTCCTGACGATACATCATTAAAATGCTTTAACAAGGCAGAAAACAAGGACATACAAGGACTTCGTTAGTCTTTCTTGAAACCGTCAAAATCGGTATTTTTATACATATCTACGTATAGTTTGCTCCGTTATCGCAACCATCCTTTATTATTCCCATATTAAAAAACAACGAAGAAAAAAGTCTTCTAAAACCAGATTGATGTTGTCGTTTCTTATTAATATTAATATTGATATTTTTGAGGTAGGTACTACAGTAGAACTTTCCATAGTAGGTCAAAGTTCAAAGAAAATGATTCAGTTTAACTTAATTTAAGAGAAAAATGCAACAATAATTTTTTCAAATCACAGGGATTTTATTACCAACGATGCAAGACTGTAGAATAGGAGGATGTCAAAGAAAATATGGTGATATAATAAGTGCCTAAATTCTATTGGCTACTCGCGTTACGCAGGCTTGATGACGATCGCCTGACGCAGAAGCGCAGCCAATTAAATCTAGGCACCACTGCATGGAAACGATGGTACCCTTCCTTCTCTGCGACATAAAATTGTCAAAGGCAAGGGGTAAGACAGCAGGTGCCTAATTTCTATTGGCTACTTGAGCTGCGTAGTCTTGGTGACGATCGGCTGTCTCAGAGGTACAGTCAATAGAATATAGGCACCATTGCATCTTTCCCTGAGAGAAAATTGGCAAAGGAAACGTAGTGAGATAGCAACAGGTGCCTAAATTCTATTGGTTACTCGCGCTTGATGACAATCAATCGAACCAATAAAGTCTAGGCATCACTACAGGGATACGATGGTACCTACCATTCCTTCCATGAGCTATAAAATTATCAAAGGGGGACGAGACAGCTGCCTGGATTCTATTGGCTACTCGTGCTGCTCAGACTTGAAAAGCCACCACCAATAAAATACAGGCACCACTCTAGAGATACCGCCCATCCTCCTTTGAGAAACTCCACTCACCTTTGTCATTACATTTTTTGCAATGATTTTTTATATTTAATTGTTCGTGGTTCTACTGTAGTTATGTATGTATTACTACTCGATTCGAAAATAATTTAATCATTTAATGTACTGGGTGAATATTGTTTTTAATTTTAGTACCGGCCCGTTATTAGCGTTGATACGAAGTAAAATTTAATGCGATTCTCCGTTAACCGTTATTGTGTGCAGCCAAACTTTTATGCATGCTATTTAGTTTATCGCATTACTGTATTACTGCCTATAATCGGAACTGTGATACTGCACCTGCGTTAGAACTGTTTGAATGTTTGTACTTTGTCGCGTGGACGAACTTTTAAGGACGCTGCCAACGTGCAAAACTAATAATTCTTTTGTTGTTTTGCAAGCGCAGACCGGAAGCTGTTTGTGGGCATGCTGAGCAAGCAACAGACCGAAGAAGATGTCCGACAAATTTTCGCACCCTACGGTACAATAGAAGAGTGCACCATCTTACGAGGACCTGACGGCGCCAGCAAAGGTAAGCCTAATGTTGCGTTTTATACGTCGGGGCAGATTCGGAAGGCGAAGTCTATCGTACAATAATCTACTTTTCCTCACATACTCAACACGAACTTAATTCAGTAAGTTGTTATATAAAATACACAAAACTTGTTAGCAACAAGGACCGTTATAACCTTGTAAAAACGCCTTTAATTTTATTATTTTACCACCCATTTCGCTTTCCTAATTTGACCCTTTTAATAATTACATAATTTTTGGGAATTTTAGTATTTTGTGCAACCTCAACTTCTGGTTGCATTTAAGAAATATTTTTCTCGTGAAATTTTTCTTTGAAAGTGACATCTTTTGTTGCACAGAACGTTTTTAAAGTTGTGCAGCGACGCCTTCTGATTTTTCACAATAGTTTTCGTTTTCCGTTTTGAAAAGTGTATTAATCATTCGGCACACTCCATTAGGGTTAAAATTGCGCACTTTATCTTTCCATTTCCCTTTCTCTCTCCCGCATTCCCGTTGTCGCCGGTCTTCTTTTTCTTTATCATCAGACAACAGACGAAACATTGGACTTGAACAATGACTAATCGGTGTAAATTAATTGCGGGAAAGCAGAGAGAGATAGTGAGGGGTGGAGGGAAAGAACACAGTGCTTGTCAGACCGACCCTGTGCATTTGTTCATCCCTTGCTTTCTCTGATGTTTGGTTTGTTTCAACTCCCTTTAAGTAATTAAAATTAAAACGGGAACACGGCGGGAGATAAGATTCTTAATGTACGATTCGCTTTAACGACCTTTAATTATAATTAAAATCGAAAAATAAAAATAAGCAGCTAATATACTCAATAACATTAAAAATTCTTGTGCCGAGGGTTCCGTACCTGAGCATATGAGCTAATCCTCAGTTATAATTATTTATTTATTTTTAATTAGATTTGTTATGATAAAGTGTCTTATAACAACTACTTTTAGCTGTTCGTGGTATATGTTATAATAGACATATGGGTTAGGGGGTGACAGAGTTGTTATTGTTGTGTTCGAAACACTTGATCGCCGGGGGTAGTTGTTCGTGGCAATTAAATTTGTTTTAATTAACTTCATTTGAAAGTAACGAAGACTGTCTACTGCACTTAATACCTACGGCCTTCCACTTTCACAATAAAACTACCGTCGGCACAGAAATATCCGAGTCAGTATTTAATTAGTCCATAAACAAGTTAATAAGCGTTTCCTTTGAAACCTGGCCGTACCTATCCTTTATTTTTTTGTGTTCTGTTTTATTTTTTTCTTACTTTTCTTCCTTGAGCACCACACAAAGTATCGCCTCAAGAAAGATTCTTAAAACTTTAATTAGAAATTTTCTTCGGAAACCGAGTTTAACTTTGAACGGTTGATAAGAAGCGACACCGCCACTCGTTAAGTTAACTTTAACCCTATTTGCACTGAAATAGTTTGCCCTTTTTCAACTTGTCGCCCATTAAATCTCGTTTTTGCCAACTTTAAATTCGTTTCGATTTGACCCGCTTCCATTCATGATTTCTTACTTCGTGAATTAACTGCAACATTCAGGCTCTTAAAAAAATTCTTCGAATATGGACTCAAAGAAGGGTTGCGACGAATTCAAATCTACAAACGATTTCCTTTAGAAAACCATCCAAGTATAACACCAGAAAATAACTTTTTCTATTTTACAGGGTAAAGGTTTAAATATCCTTCATTAGTTATTTATGTTGTGCTATTAAAATCGATTTTAGTGGTCATTTATTAGAAAGTTTCCCCCTGTCCCATTGTTTTAGTTGTAAGTATGCGCAGTAGGGGTAATAAAATTCCGGTGTAATAAAAATTCAAGTTTTAATGATGTGTTTTATGTAGCAAAAGTAAATGTTAGCGGTCGGAACGCGGACAGTTTTATTTGAGGGAATATTTTAAACGCGAACGCCGTTATGGGGAACACGAGTCAGACACATAGAAACATTAAAACGATGATTTCACCTCGTTTAAATCAGTTAGACAAATGTGTAGACTGGGAAATCTGCTGTCGCGAAAATTAATTATACTAAATGCAGTGAGGGAATTTCTGTACGGGCAAAGGTCATCTAGATAATGTACGCAATAAATACCTGCAACGAGTTTTACGTGCGTTCATAGATATATTATCAAAATTTATAGCACTATATAATCGTTGTTAAATGTTTTTACGAAATTCATATACTTTAAATAAATTTTTTGTGTGCCGTCGTTTGGACTTGTCACATTGGGTAACAAATTTCCTACCACACAGTAGAATTCATGAATAATTTTCAATTTTGCAACGTCCTCTTCGTCTTCATCCTCTTTTGCCAATAAAAAATATATCATTTCTTCATAAATTTTGTAGACTTCAAGTGCGTCTGTTTAGAGACAGGTTGAGTGTAGCTGCGCAAAAGATTCAAAGCCTTGTGACAATTATTTTTTTCTTTGGTTGAGTTGTACCTACAGTTATTAATAATTTTGTATTCCTTCCCAAAATGAAATCTCGACATTACACAAAATATGAGGTTAGTGGTTATATCTTATGTTCTTGTCTCTTTTATTTTCTTTTTAATAAAGTCACGTTCTTGTAATTCCATTGTTTTTCGGAATGTCTTTTGTGCTTTCTCAAAGCAGTTTAAGCCAGGCAAGGGAATGAACATATAATTGACATCTTTCCTCTCAAAAGACCCATTTTCTCTTCTTTTGCGTTCACAGGCAACGCCCTTGTTTGAACTCGAGCTCGTGAACAGAATTTACTTCCAATTACTTGTAAATTCCAAATAAAAGTTGGATTAAAGCGGTCCGGAGTAGCCTTAATTGTCGCTTTTCCGAATCTTCTGCTTCGGTCCCGTTGCCAATGCTACCCCACCGTCCTCCTCTCGCCCCTCATTTCCCATCCAACTATGCGTCGTCCATTTGAAGATGCAAATAAGGCACTATAGCGACAAGCGAATCGAAAGATATACTCTCGGCTACCAAGTCAATCCCGAACCGATTCAGGTTCCCATTTACATACTCAGCTGGTTTAGTTTTTAATTGTAAATGTGCTAAATGCGACTGTCGGATGAACTTTAAGTCATTAATCTCTTTAAAATAAAACTTTCTGAATTAAAGAATGAACCAAATACTCTCAAAAACCATTCTTGGCACAAAACAAAGGCTTTTGGCCCGTAAACTCTTTACCATTTTTAGTAGCTACTAATAAATTCAGGTGGACAGCAGTTCTCAATTTCTTCATAACGTTTTTCCCTTTGCTTTGACAATTTTGTGACTACTAATACGTCCAGGTGGATAGCAATGTCCAATCTAATTATAAATAATCTTCTTAAGGTGTTTTTCTTTTCTTGTGGAAAATTTGGTGGCTTTTGGTACCCTAGATGAACTTCAATTTCCAATTAAGTCATAAATAATCTTCTTAAGGTGTTTTTCTTTTCTTGTAAAAAATTTAGTGACCATTGGTATTTTCAGATGGACAAAAATGCCCAATTTCAATAACCTTCAGAAGGTTTTCCATTTTCTTGTGAAAAATTTAGTGGCTACTGCTACATCGTCAGGATGACAGGCTTTAATGTCACTTAATCTAATTTATAAATAATCTTCTTAAGGTGTTTTTCTTTTCTTGTAAAAATTTGGTGGCATTTATGGAACCCATAATAACTTCAAAGTTTCCATTACTTAAGTCCATAAATAATCTTCTTAAGGTGTTTTTCTTTTCTTGTAAAAACTCTTAGTACCATTTTTAGTAGCTACTAATAATTCAGATGGACAAAAATGCCCAATTTCAATAACCTTCAGAAGGTTTTCCATTTTCTTGTGGAAAATTTAGTGGCTACTGCTACGTCCAGGTGGACAGCAATGTCCAATCTAATCATAAATAATCTTCTTAAGGTGTTTTTCTTTTCTTGTGGAAAATTTGGTGGCTACTGGTACCCCAGATGAACTTCAATTTCCAATTAAGTCATAAACAATCTTCTTAAGGTGTTTTTCTTTTCTTGTAAAAAATTTGGTGGCCACTGATATTTTCAGATGGGCAAAAATGCCCAATTTCAATACCAATAACCTTCATAAGGTTTTCCATTTTCTTGTGGAAAATTTAGTGGCTACTGCTACGTCCAGGTGGACAACAATGTCCAATCTAATAATAAATAATCTTCTTAAGGTGTTTTTATTTTCTTGTGGAAAATTTGGTGGCTACTGGTACCCCAGATGAACTTCAATTTCCAATTAAGTCATAAATAATCTTCTTAAGGTGTTTTTCTTTTCTTGTAAAAAATTTAGTGACCTTTGGTATTTTCAGATGGACAAAAATGCCCAATTTCAATATCAATAACCTTCAGAAGGTTTTCCATTTTCTTGCGGAAGATTTAGTGACTACTAATACGTCCACGTGGACAGCAATGTCCTTTCTAATCATAAATAATCTTCTTAAGGTGTTTTTCTTTTCTTCTGAAAAATTTGGTGGCTACTGGTACCCCAGATAAACTTCAATTTCCAATTAAGTCATAAATAATCTTCTTAAGGAGTTTTTCTTTTCTTGTAAAAAATTTAGTGACCATTGGTATTTTCAGATGGACAAAAATGCCCAATTTCAATATCAATAACCTTCAGAAGGTTTTCCATTTTCTTGCGGAAGATTTAGTGACTACTAATACGTCCAGGTGGATAGCAGTGTCCAATCTAATCATAAATAATCTTGTTAAGGTTTTTATATTTTCTTGTGGAAAATTTAGTGGCGAATGTGATTGTTAATAACCCTGAAAGGTTTTTTCCTTTTCTGATGAACAATAAATTGATAAAAATTCAGAAATGTAGTGTAACCTATTTCAATTTTAAGCGGGTAGGTTTTTATTTTTGGTGATTTGGTTTTTACCAATTTTATTAAGTAATTTTTTGTTGTTTCAGGTTGTGCTTTTGTGAAGTTCAGTTCACATCAGGAGGCACAGGCGGCAATCAACAGTTTACACGGAAGTCAAACTATGCCGGTGAGTTTTTTTTTTTATATTACTCTTGCTTATAAGTAATTATAGTCAATCTCGACCAATTTTGTGCAGTCACAATGTTAAATAATATTTTAACCCTAATTATTATTCAAATTAGTTTGTTCTGTTCTAAATGATGATTTATGAAGGGTGATGTGGGTCGTTGGTTTCAAAAATTTTACGATAACTCTGACGTGATAAAAAGCAGCTGAAACCACAAAATCAAAATGACGTTTTATGTTTTGAAAGCCTACTCCGAAAGTTTGGGCAATAATCGGGTGTTGGCGAATTTTAAATAGGCAAGTCTTAGTGGGCTTATTTGTTTCCCTGGAATTTTTTACATGCCTTTTAGTGCCTACTTTGATGGAGTTTTTCGAACGGAAGACTTTTACAGGTCCCTTAACGACACAAATAAAAATGTTTCTTTTGTTTAACAGCGGTTTGTTTCGACTCCACTTACGTATATAACCCAAGTAGAATAATGAAAACGTACCGCCATAAAAAAATCTTCTTTAATGACGAATGAACGTTAAGGACTTTACGGGCCTAATTCTCTCTGATCTTCTCCTTTCTCTCCTCACGTCGTTCTTATAATTGCAATAGGGATGCTGACCAACTTTTACGATGGAATACACTTTTTTCATTCTACCACTTAATTGATATAATCTCATCTAATAAAATTAGGGAAACACACAACATTGCATGCAACAAACATGAAAGAGAAATGAGAAGAATGAACAAGAATTTATCCTTTGGGCCTGCTCATTTATATCACCTGTCTTATATCGACTAACCTCCATAATGTTCAGTTTTCTGTAAACTTCCTGTAGATTCCGTCGATATATGAGGTGCGTGCCGTCTTATCGATCATCGATTCAATTGAATATTGTTTCTGCCATTACATAGAGGGAAGTTTGTGCAAATTTCACAATTTAGCAACGTTTTTCTCAACTGAAAGGTGAACCGGAGTGCGACCTCATTGTTCCCTCAATTCGTGCACAATACAACAAAAACAAAAGCTTCAGTGCAAGGTGCGAGTACTCGACAACGACGGGGCGTCACCGTAGCGTAGCGTAGCGTCGCGACGCCGCCGGTCGGTGCTTTGTAATGGTTCGGGTCGGTTCGGTTCGGTCTTACTCCGTGACGTTGTTCATCCATTTCCAGTCAATATCTAACGTTTTGTCGCTTTGAAAATTCCATATGCGCCATAAAAACGAAATTTACATTGTTGTAACAGGAAACTCAGATGAAAGCGGTTTAGGAAGTCATTTATAATGTAGTATTGTGTTCGACTAAAACAAGCTTTTTACATTAAATTTGGTAGGGTTATGTACTGTACAAATTATTTTTGTACCTAACGTTTTAGTTGTAGTTTTTTATTAAAAGATATTCAATGCTAAGTGAAAATTCTATTTTGTCATTGTGCTGATGTGGTATCCTCAAGAACAAGGGTTTTAAATCCTTCGTACTGCCCTTGCTCCATTCCATTGAGGATGCCAACTTCAACAGATTGCAAAACGACTCGTTACACTGGATTCGGTGAAACAATACTCCTGGATCATGACCAACAAACTCTTTATTATAAATTTTGCTTCTGATACCTAAATCCCATTTCTGATTGACCAGGTATTAAATTTGTGGATGAAATGAATGAGTTTTTGGAAAAAAATATAATCGTTGGTTCGGGCGGTTCCCCTATTGAAGGTCGTTAATGATTAAACGAAACTGGTTTCCGATTCTCTTTGATGACCGGTTTGTTTGCAGTATCATATTATATTTACGTCAAAATGGAACCCGAAGCGACCGGAACACATTTCAGTGAAATTTTTGTCGTTTTATTTTGACGAACCGAAATACGCAGATGAAAGTTACCGTCAGCTTCGAAATCCATTTCTATCGCTGCGGTCCACCGCGACAAACGGAATATTTTATAGTTGAATTTCTAGTGCAGTCAAGTTACAAAACGGCGTTTTATCGGATCCCGAGTGCCTTTTATGAGACAGTGAATGATTTATCGTTTTATGGCAAAATAATTAATGTTCGGGTGAAGGGTAGAGAGGACCGACGCGACCGTGGGAGCAGCACTGCAATCGAAATCCGTACGAATTAATAATCCGTATCCAGTCGCTCCACGTTGTCGTTCGTAGATTCGGTCGGTCGTTGTATGGGGAGCAATTAAGCGGTTCGGGGACATTTGTACTTGGCGGAGAGAGATCCAGTTGTTCTCGGACAAACGGCCTTTTAAATGCCTAATTACCGTACCGAAGTGAACGAACAGGAAAAGGGACAATGTTGCAAAAACATTTCGAGTCTTTCGGGCCGGAACCGCAGAATGCTTACGGTTACGAACCTCCCTCCACCCTAAACGACATAAAAATGTAAAGGCAGGTAATAGCGTCCAGGGGCTTGCTTCCTGCTCCCTTCTTTCCTTCTTGCTTTCCTAGTTAACTATGCCAAATCTGTCAGCTACATTATTAAACTTAATCGGTTGCCTCAATGACTTTCGAAATGTTCCACTCTTAATGCATATTCTATCTGACAATTTTTCTACCTCACACTTGATTGTGTATATTTTTATAAATATTTCAAAATACACGTGAGGCTTCCTTATTATAGGTAACAAAACTTTTTTTTATTACATTGGGCAGAAAAAACTTTAAAATGAAATTATGAGTGAGTCTGAAATGCTTCCTAATGTTTCCCGCCCCTCTCTTTGGCGCACGTATTAAAGCAACCATAAAGAAAATTTTGGAAAACACGTATTTCCTCAATATTATAATTATTGTCCGCTGGCTTGGAACTGATATGAGTCAACATTTCTAATAACCCTATTATTCCCGGGAAAACTTAACATAAACTGACGGGAGAGCGGTAATACAGCGATTCAATTTGTCTGAACGGTTTTCGAAATAATTTAGGAAAATAGAACCCAGTTTGTTACATTCCAACAAATACATATACTGGTGGTTATCTAACATATGCACATTATGTATTCGGTGGATACACTTACCTACCAATCTAATACGAATATCTAGAGCTAGTTTCACGGAAAATATTTTCGGACAATTTGCATCTTGCACAGAATGGAATTAATTAATATTCAGCAGGCGCCGTCAGGCAATAATTGAAATAATAGTGCAGGAACATCTTCCTTGTAATATATAAGGCACATATCGGGTATACAGGGCTTAAATAAATTCAGAAAAAAATAGGGGACAAATTTAATTAACTTGAGGTTGAGGGAAGGTCCATTAAGTACGTGAGCTGTTTTTCTTTTAATTTAGATCCATTTCTTCTCTTAGTGAGATTCAGTAACAAATTATGGGAATCCCTCTCAATTCTTATCAAATGAGATTCACCTTAAATGAGTATTTGATATAAAAAAAGTATCACAATCCATCAAATTAAATATATCAAATCATCTCCTCTATAAAGAATATTTGGTGACATTTTTCTGGCCCCCACCCCTTGATGCTCTTCCCCCTAAATGAGCTTTTAAATGACACAGGAAAGAAAGTTGTAAGAATTCTTTGAAAATAAAATAAGTTGAAGTGATATCTTCAAAGGTGATTTAGTGAGATTCTCTGGACCTCCCCCAATTCAGAGCTCACGCCCCTTACTTGGTGATTTTTTTGAACCCTTCCTCTTCTTAATGAGATTTGGTAAGATGTATTGAGGCTCTCTCCCACAATCTTCCTCAAGTAAGTCTCCTCCCAAATGACTTTTTAATTAAAAGAGGAGAGGAAGTTGTAAGAATTCTTTGAATCAGTAAGTTGAAGTGAGATTTTTAGACTCCTTTCTCTTAAAAGGAAATTTAGTGGGATTCTCTGTTCCTCCCCAAATTTAGAGTTTACACCACTCACTTGGTGATTTTTTGGGCCCTTCCTCGTTTTGGTGTAATTTGATACGATGTGGTGGGACTCTTTCCCATCACCTTCCTCCCCCTAAATTAGCTTTTATTGAAAAAGGTAAAGGAAGTTGCAACAATTCTTTGAATCGAGAAGTTACGATGAGATTTTCAAAGATCTACCTCTCAAAAATGAGATTTCCACTACACACTTGAATTTCACATCCCTAACTTTGTGATTAAAATGAATTCTAAGAAGTAAAAAATGGCACTGTCCCTCATTACATAAAATTCATGATAGGATAATAATTTTTTAGGTCGTTCTGAATTTCCACCCTGTATACAATTCGAACGTTATGTACGCCGTTTATGCCATAATATGAAGGTACAAAGCAGACACTAATAAAGCTGCATGTTTCCCGTGCGATTCCGCCCTCTTCTAGTCAGGTAAAATAAGCCGTCAGCGGGTTTGGGTATATACCTAAGTAAGCGGTAAGTGCCCCACGGCTGTTACTCTATGTAAATGATCGACCTACAGGTTGCAAATGAGGCACTGGTGCAAAACCGACTTGGATGCTTGGATGGTGCCGGTGCACACGGCCCAAAATTGTATGCAGATCGTGTGTACTCAGTCGTTAAAGTTCCTCATCGCGATCACGATAATAAAACCTCAGCCAAGTTACCCATTAAGATTCTGATCCCGAAAACGATGTCCATATGTCACATATGTCTTCTTTCTATTAGTAGAAGAAACAATATTTGGAAAGGAAAGACAAAGAAGGGGTACGTGGAAATGTTATAGGTTTCCTTCATTTTTTGTTGTATGTCTCCACTATTACCTCTGCCGGTGAGTGCACTTTTCAAAATTACTTTTCCGACAAACAATCGATAGCGTGGGGTCCGATGGTGACCGAGAGACGGGGGAGCGGAGTGTGGGAAGGGAGCAGTTGAAGAGGGGTGTGAAAAAACATCCCCCCAGTATGTGGTACTCGCGTGATATATAAACACCGTCAACTAATGCTTATATGATGTATCTATTGGTGTAGAATCGAACGCCATACTTTCGCAGCAGCGACCCTGGAAAATCCATTTAGTAATTGGGAAGGTGCAGCCGTAAAAATCGGGTTAAGAGGTGGCGTCATGGACGTCTGCTAACGACACAAATAAATCCACCTATACCTACTGTATTGAAAATAAGAACGAAAACTAATCCTTTTGCCTCACACAAACTTTATAAAACTCATCTTTTGTATCATGAATCTTCAAAATGTACTTATTATATAATCACAGGGGGATGACGAGAAATATATATTTGGAGCAAAAACAGGGATATTATAATTATAATTTAGTGAAAGATTTACATGTGACCTTTTGTCCTTAAAAGCTTTTTTATCGTTCCCAAAAATAAATAAAAATGTTTTCGTGGAGATTGATGTGTGATAGATATGTTCCCTTTCTGCAGGATAGATATTTTTTTCTGTATGAAGAAAAAGAGAATCTTTAGTGTAGGTAATTCGAAATAAAATATGTTTCCTCGTGATTGCACTTTCCCTTTCCCTTAGAAAAGGTTGGTGCTCATTGGATAAAACAGAATTCGATATCTCGTCGTTCTGATTTTTCCAGTTGGAAAATTTCACGATGCTCTCTGCTAGAAGTCGCGACTAAAACTAACTGAGACTTGTTGTGGCACAAAGAAGAAGAAGAAGAAGAAGAAGAAGAATAAGACGAAGAGACGTCATCGCGCCGGTTTATTTCGAAACATACGTCCCCGATTTTTAACGGTTTGATAGAGAAATTCAGATAATTCGCCAGAAATCGTGTTACGTCCCGATTTAAATTGTTGATTACTTTCACGGTCTCCCGCGAGAAATGCCAATATTTTCCGGACGTAATTCGAACAAGTACGAATGCGTGAACCTTGTTTGAATTCCAGCGTTTATTTGATAAAATTTCGACGAATTCATTACCAACGCTACATTGACTTCAGTCGATCCAATTCATCAATTGCGATTGGATTACACATTAGCGAATGAACAAATATGCAGATTTCGTGTCCCTCCTGTGGGAGTGTGTGTGCGGATGTGTGTTTCGACACGTTTATGTGTTTTAAATACCCATGTCCGTCATGTCGGAAAAAAAAATATGCTTCAAATCTGGTCCGAATAAAACAAGCCCCGACTGTTTAGCGGTAAATTTTGTTCCGCTATACCTCTACCAAAAAACAAATGTAATTTACCTCCCAGTTTGTTAAGTGAAATGTAACTCTACCGGTTTTTATTTATTTTTTATTTTTAATGGAACATTTTTCAAATGATAATAAAACCAACTTAGCGTAAAGCAACATTCACCATTTAATTACGTAAACTCAAAAAATGGGTGGAAAAAATCTCATTTAAAGCGATTGAAAATCTCCAAGTCAATTTTTTAGTTCAAATAATTCTCACGGTGTCCTTTCGCATTTAGGGTCCATTTTACGTGAGGAGATGGAGGAATGTTTCACTACATTTTAATAAATCTCACCAAAGGGGAGGCAGCAGTCCAAGCACCTTAAGTAATTAAGGAACATTTTTAACTGAAAAACACATTTTAAATTGCAACCAGTTCAAGTTTCAACTTAAAAAGAATTAAAAAAAATTACTTTTTGTTTCAATTTACGAAATCCTTAATTAAATAAAATATTCTCTCTTCAGGGTGTTTTAAGCTTTCTAATCATTGACTAAATCCAGTAATTAATTACATTAACTTAAAATATGGGGGAGGGTTTTAACAAAATCTCGTTTATTGAGTGAAAGTCGTTGAAAATCTTATGACAATTTTATTTTAAAATACATTTAGGGTGAGTTAAACTCACGGGAATTCACTATACTTTAAGAAAGCTCACCAAAGTGGAGAGAGAAGTCCAAATGCCTCATATAATTAAAAAGTAACACTTTAAACTGCCAGTAATTCAAAATTCCGCTCCATTAGAATTCGAAAAATTTTATTTTTGTTCATATTAAGAAAATCCCAACATACGTTATTCTCTCTTTAGGGTTTCTTAAAGTTTATCACTTTAACCAGGTAGACAAAATTGATTGTTGATCTCTCTCTCACTCGTACATTTCAGTATGCACCAATTAATTAATTACGTAACCTCAAAATATAGGGGAGGGTTTTAACAAAATCTCGTTTATTGAGTGAAAGTCGTTGAAATCTTATGACAATTTTATTTTAAAATACATTTAGGGTGAGTTAAACTCACGGGAATTCACTATACTTTAAGAAAGCTCACCAAAGTGGAGAGAGAAGTCCAAATGCCTCATATAATTAAAAAGTCACACTTTAAACTGCCAGTAATTCAAAATTCCGCTCCATTAGAATTCGAAAAATTTTATTTTTGTTCATATTAAGAAAATCCCAACATACGTTATTCTCTCTTTAGGGTTTCTTAAAGTTTATCACTTTAACCAGGTAGACAAAATTGATTGTTGATCTCTCTCTCACTCGTACATTTCAGTATGCACCAATTAATTAATTACGTAACCTCAAAATATATGGGAGGGCTTTAACAAAATCTCGCCCAGTCTCATTTAAAGAGTAGAAGTCATTGAAAATAAATCATAGAACAATATTTTTTAGTTTAAAGATTTGTTATAATTTTCTTTCTTCTTTTAATTAAAAATGCATTTAGGGTGAGTTAAATTAAATAACCAGATTCCACTAAAATTTAATAGAAAAGGAGGGAGAAGTCAAAATACTAAATGTAATTGAATAGCCAGACACTAATTCAAACTCCTACTCCAAAAGAATTTACATTTACAAAATTATAAAAGCAGGTCCTGTCTCTTCGGTGCTTTTTAGGATCCTTGACCCTTGTCCAACTAACACGTTATAGATATAAAAGCCATTTTCATTTATTGTATTTTAAATGTGAAAATGTCAATTAAAATCATTATTTGAGCGTCAATTTAAACGCCTATAATTCATTAAATTATACAATTATTGCATGACTTGGTTTGTTATGTTTGGATACGAAAAGAATGTTTATTCTGTTTTTTTTTTTCTCATTGTGCTGCCCGGTCGTTCGTTTCCCTTTTTAGTTCAATTTTTCCGCTTCTAAAAGATAAATATAATTGATTAGGCGTTCGCAACATAACAACAGTTCACCGTTGGATTTATATGTCAACACGTCAAACTGCAACACATCGACAAATAACCACTTGCAGGTTTCCGCAGTTCCCTTTGTGAATAACGGGAATTTAATTTGCATACATAAATAGATCCGGTCTTTGAAAACCTTTTGCCGCGACGTCGACGTCGGTCGTTTCTTCGCACAACCATTCCACCAAGCAGACCTTCGCAAACGTAAGCGATGATTTCGTTTTCTACCGAGGAGAGCGAATGGTGGATCAATGCTTTCGAATCAGCGGTAATAAAATGTGCCGTTGTATCCGTGTAAATAAATTGCACTAAAAGCCCCAGATGCCGAATGTTTAACTTCGTTTAGCGACTTTTGATCTTGCTCAATGTGTAAGTAGTCGAAGTCTGTCGGTAACACAGGCTACCAAACCCACCACCACCTCAACCTACCTACCTATCCACTTACTACTACCGTTCTTCCTTCCTTCCTTCCCTGCTGAAAATTGCATTTCGCTCAACGACTTCTAATATTCCCGTACGCCTGCCGCCTAGTAGTAGTAGTAAGCACGAATCCTCCTGCTTATCCGTAAAAGGAATTGTCGGCGGAAACCTAACAGGCTTTTCGTAAAAACGGACGAAAAAGAAAGATGACACGCTAAAGCCTGGGGAAAAGGCGCACAGGAAAAAGAAACTTTTACATTCGTCGTAGTAGAAACTCCGAAACGGAAGCTAAGATGTTTATGTATTTAGAAAAAGTAACATATAATTTAGTACCTATGCATTTTTATTCGTATTAGGATTAGGTAGTTGTTTCGTTATAGAGAACTATTCCTGAAATTACCAACCCGAAATTATTTTCTCATTGAAATGGTGTTAAACTGTAAATTATCACCTGGGTGACATTTACAAGAAGTCTTTTGAAAATTCAGAACCCAATAAAAAATAAAAGGCGCTAAATATGCAAGGGAAACAATTTTCGTCCTCTATTATTAAGAGTTTTGATGCAATATTAGTAAAAAAAATTACGTATTTGCCTGAGAGAGAAACGGAGTATATACCTATGGCATAGGAGTTGGAGAAACGTCATTTCAAGTTGCCATATCTGGAGTGCGGAAAGCAAAATTTCCCGTTTGTGCACTTTCAACGTTTAATGCTCAAATAATGTTAGTAAGCAGGAACAAGGCGAGTGCTAAACAGTACTAAAAGCCCCATCCCACGGTTTAACTGAATGGTTTATTATGTGAGAACGCAACAGTGCGTATACCATAGAGACACAAGAGAAAAGAGAGAGACCCTTTCTCTAAACTCTACTATTACCAACCAACCAACCCCTTGTGCTCGTTCTTGCTACTACCACCATTTACGCCAGCCGCTAACCTCCCGTCTTCAAAGCCCTTGCGTTACTACATCATACATATTATTGCGTTCTTTTCAACTTTATTGTTTTTTGCGAAAATTATCCGACCGCTTTCCTAATGTACTTTATACCTTTTCCCAAATTGAACTCCAAACTTTTAAAAGCCTTTGCGAAAATTCTCCCAATAAATGAATAGACAGATACTTTCCCTTTAACTTTAAGTATAATAAAATATGTTTTTGAAACTAGCAGTTCTTCATAGTCAAACTTCTATAAGTCGAACCAAATTAAATGGTTATAGCATCAAATATAAGAAATACGTGTAATTTTTACTGGATAACTCAAACTCACAAAGGAGATCCAATAAAAATTAGCTCAAGCTTCCTTAAAGGGTTTAATTTAAAAAAATCAAGATCATTAACTTTCATAGGGTGGAGGCTTATTTAATCAAAACAATTTACAGTTTCAATTAATTTTAATGTAGTAAAAGGTCGATAAATCGAAGCCCATAAGTCGAATTATTGTTAAATCGAACTAAACTGGTTGGCACCATGAGAACTACATAGAATTTCCACTTCATAACTCAAACTTCTTTTACTGGAATCGAATATCTTGATAACTCAAAGATAATATTTGGAATCAACTTCGATAAGTCGAAATGTTCATCTACAAAAAAAGAATATTATTGCGTCACATGGTGATTCGAATTATCGAAGTTCGACTGTATTATAAAGTCGTGAGGGTAGAAAAGTACAAATTAAACATTGTCAGACATGGCACTTGGTTGCACATGAATAGAACAGGTGTGTTAGAAGGGTGAACCGGTGCGGTGCGGTGTGGTGTGGTAAAGTCGCATGCTTAGTAATTGAAGCAACTTCTCTATTAATGAAAACGGGAATCGATTAAAATTAATTCTCGCGGGGCTGATTCTTGAAACGGCTCCTCCGGCCGTCGCCCGACCTCTCCATCCGCCCCCTCCTCCCATCCCGTAACATCCCCGTATGCCATAGCTGTCTGGGATTAAGGCGCCCGTGTTTACATAGCTTGTCAACACGTTTTCTGTATAACGGGAAAATTTAATTATATCAGTGTTGTGTAGGTAGAGGCGCGGAAGGGGGAGACCTGGCGCGAACGTAGTTTGAAACTGAATGTGGTTCAGGAACCACTCGCCCCCCCACTCCTATTTCGTTCTCACCCCCTTTGTTCCCCATCACCGCTTGCTTCAATCCCTCCTGCCACGGTTTAATGCGAATCCACCACCGCCACCTTCTTGAAATTGCTTTATAGTAGACGACAACGGGGGCGCGGGTCGGATCGGGGGACAGGGGGGAGGGGTGACAACCTATACAAAAACAATTAACTCACAATGCACTCGTGATGGGCTTGAAATTAAAATGT
The DNA here is from genome assembly GCA_029378335.1 of Agrilus mali. Taxonomy (NCBI): domain Eukaryota; kingdom Metazoa; phylum Arthropoda; class Insecta; order Coleoptera; family Buprestidae; genus Agrilus; species Agrilus mali. The sequence continues at coordinate 2,535,120 of CM055660.1, forward strand.
TGAGGCGTGTTAAGTGGTTGCGTGCGGGAATACATACATAGGTATAAGAAGAAGAAGAAGAAGAAGAAGTGGCCGTGCCTTGCAACGTTTACTAATATAAACTAATATGGCAGAAATCTGAATTTCAGATCTGTTTCGTTAGATTATTTCCGAGGGTTTCACATTAAGCAAACTCCGCAATAATTGAATACGTTAGACGTTTATTATTGTCAAAATTATTTATTTAAATTAATGCTAGCAGCACGCACATTTACATAGTGACACACTTGATGAGATCGAGGGGTCTAAAGCTCCCCAATGAGGAATTTTCAAAAACACACAAATCGTTTGTTAATTGACTAAAATACTTGGCTTTGTTATTTTAATTTTCTCAGTGCACCACTTAAATCTTCACAAATATTTCTTCTTATCGTCAGAAGGCAACGTATATCAAGCTAGTACGACAAAGTTATTTTTCCGATTTCTGACTTGTACTATAATTTGTCGCTAATTTGTTACCAAATCCAGAAATTTGTCGCTCGTACCGTTTAGCTATAATCAGCTGGTATGGTAGCGTGATATCAAGCTAGCACTACACATAGAATATTTCGAAAAGGAAAAGTCGTAGGATATTACTGTAAAGGCCATAATTTGTCGCTAATTTGTCGCTGAAAGATGACACATTCAACGAATTTGTCGCTAGTCTAATCTCCAACTGATAAGCGAAAAACTGCTGGAAAGCCATCAAACAATTAATCAAGGAGTTCTTTGTTACATTTGTTTTAAGAGATCGGATTTATTTACCAAATTTTTTAAATTAGGTTTGCCCTGTTTCCTCCAAGTTGGGCAACGCGTTACCTTTCGAGAGTTTAATGGCTTTCCAGCAGTTTTTCGCTTATCAATTGGATATAAGAATGTGTCATCTTTCAGCGACAAATTAGCGACAAATTATGGTCTTATCAGTAATATCCTACGATATTTCCTTTTCGAGCTACGCTATGTGTAGTGCTAGCTTGATAGGATATCAAGCTAGCACTACAGTTGATTATGGCTAAACGGCACGAGCGACAAATTTTTGGATTTGCTAACAAATTAGCGACAAATTTTAATACAAGTCAGAAATCGGAAAATCGTGCACCAATAAACTAAATGCACCTCTTTGGCCCCTGTAAATACGTGGAAATATACAACATTGTTCTGTTTGAAAATTAATATTGTTATCATTTCGTTTCTTTTTGGTGATACAGAAGAAGAAAGCAGTTTGTTAAAAAAGAGGCAAACTTTTGATTTGATGTAGCTAATTTATTTATTACATTTATTCGTTGTTTTCTGGGTAAAATTTATGGACGGTCTCGAAACTTTAATGAGTGGGTTGTTTCTCAGTCAGGTATCTTTATCCTGTCTGGTGGTAATCGAAAGGCGGTGAGCGACGTACGTTTTTCTGTATAATTCGACTTTGCTCCTTATTTCGAAGCCCGTAGCCAAAGTTTCGGCCAAAAAAGGCCTTAACGCGGACTACCAAATGAAAATGAATCGCACTTGTTCTCGAACTTTTATACGGCTTATGTTCTTCAATAAAACGCCGTAATAAATAACAGCTATAACACATAAACTCGGTCAGGAAAATACAAATTAAAACTTAGACCTGTTTTTGCCCGTCTTCTTCGGAATTTCCACAATAACTCTTAATTTAAGGAAGCTCAAAATGTACCTGCACCCATCTAACTGAAATTAATGACCTCCAGCCGTAACAACCGTGGCACAACTTTAAAACCTTCGAAAATAGCACTTTATTTTCAAGCGATAAATTCAAAGGTAATGAGATGCCTTACTCTAAAGTAGGTACGTAGATGGCCCATCAAATCAAACTGAGCGAAATCTATCGATAGCGAAACATTTTTGCAATCAACAATTTTAAGTATAGATAATTCTCCAAACAGAGGCAGTAGTAAAGCAGCGGATTATTTTCCTCCCGCTACTGCTCGTTACTTCTGTAAACGACACCTTTTATTGTTACGCTGCATCTACCTACATAGGTAGGTACATACACACATATTATATGTCGTATAAAGTTATCGGTCGTTTTCAAAACTCTAAAACGTTCACAGCCTGCGATAATTGCTTCATTATGATTTACAACAGAAACGTTCGTTCGAAACCTACGTGTTACGGTAACTTTGGTTGTTGTTCTTATTTTTCTTCGTTCCAACAAGCATAACCTGCATAATTACGCCAGAGAATTCTAGATACATATAATACTAGACTAATGTCAGTTCAGTTTAATTTTGCCGGTTGTGAATTATATAGTCAAAATTTTACTTTATTATTTATTACTAGAACTTTTTTTAAAGCAAAATAAAAAATTGGTTATGTAGTGTAGATAAAAATTTCCATGTTATTGTAAAGTTGTATCACTTTTCATTGGAGGTAGGTGGTCCTGTTTGAGTCCTGGTCGCCTTGTCCTGGCGTAAAAGGAGGGTTGGTGAATATTTGTCATTACGTATAGGTCGTAGTTGTTGCGGAATGTCTGTTGCAGATCTCGAGTCTTTAAGTGCACCACCACACCGTGTCTCGTACACTGGAGTTTGTTAATTGATTTGGCGACACGGTGGGTGATAACACTTGACAACTTCCAATTAGAACGCGTTACTGTCCAAAAAAATACGTGAAATACAGTAAATTAGTTAGGAACTTTCACGAGTAGGTATTTAATATAATACAAATAATTGATGGGGGTTGCTCGTGTAACTTGCTAGCACAAATTTTTTGGTACTGTTGGTTTGAAATATGTATTTTATCGTCACAAATAAAAATAAATTGTAAACGTAATACAATCGGTACTAATAACTAAAAAAGAATTGTTGTTTTACAATTTATTGAGTAATCATTAGGGGATGAACGTTGAATGTGTAGAAATGCGCAAATAGATGGATTAGTTCGTGAAAATTCTGGATATGTAAATAGAGCAGTTCACAATGTAATCGAAAAAGTTTTGTTTCCAATATTTAACAGTTGGAGAAGGAATCCAAACAATGTCGCTGAATGAGAGAGCACTTTTGTTTGCGTTCAATTATTTATTTAAAAACGAATATTGTTTGACCTGATGGTAATTTTTTTGTTTGATTGGAGAGGCGTAGCTGAATGATGCCTCGTAGCAGGTTATTTTATCCGTTTCAGTCAAGTTTCATTGTTAAATTAAAGGGCCATTGTTTTTTTATCGTTGCCCGTTTACATCATTCCTGTTGCATGCATTCACTGTATGATTTTCAAAAAGGTAAAAGAACAATATCCTAAAGAGCACAACAATGGCTGTAAACAGCGACCGCAGGAAAAAGCCGCAAATCGACGATTATGTTTTTTTTTCCTAAATAATTCAATAATCGAATAAAAATAAATCGAACTGTTTTCGAATGTGAACAATCAACACCGTGAATACTCATTTTTTTGGAGAGCCGATAAAATTTAAATTGTAGTTGTATCTAATAGTACCTAGATAAGTATAAAAATACGTATCGACATGTTAAATAACATTCTTTCACCCTTACAAAAAATACTTCATCCCATTAACTCATAAACTCATGTTACCACATTGATAAATAATCAATATACATATAATGTAAAAAGACAGAAATTTTTTTGGCGAATCCTCATTTTTTTTACCAAATTAAATCTAAAATGCTTTTAGCAGTTTTTAGCGAAAGAGTGACTGTAAGTACTATATTAGAATTTTCTAAAATGTCAGATTTTTCAAGAATGTTCCAGAGTGTTCAAAAATGTTCCAAGAAGTAAAAGAATGTTTTATAACATTCCAGAATGATTTGGAATGTTCAAGAATGCTCTCTAATCGTTAAGATCTTTCGGAAATGATCTTGAATGTTCCAGGAAATTCAAAAATGTCAGAGAATGTGTTGGATCATTACAGAATTTTCTGAAATGTTCTCGATTTTTTGAAAATGATCTAGAATGTTCTCAATTTTACGGGAATGATTTGGAATGATCGAGAATGCTCCAAAACCAGGTACCTACCAAAATCGACAAATGAAACTGTTTTTGTTTCTGTGCTGATTTCTTACTAGGTACCTACAGACCTTTTCTACTTCCTAGTGTGAAGTAATAAATTTATTCAGTGATTCTACTCAAAAAAAGCACTCTGCAAATGTAATCTCCGATACAATCAAACCAAAGTAAAATTACATAACGTTTTTTTTACGTAACGTTCTAATCAATTTAATTGAAAGTGGTGTTATTAAAAAGTTTACTGCTAGTGGCATTTCTTCCCAGCTTCCCAGCTTCTCAACTTTTTCCTTTTTCTGTTTAACTGCCTTTCTTTATATCGGGAAGTGCTAAAACAACAAGAATCCAGAAGATGAGCAAACTGGTTAATTAGAAACTGTCAGAACAGAGGACTCAAAAAAAAAAAAAAAAATAAAAACCAAGGGGAAATTTTAAAAAACAAAAAAATAGCCCAATGTGTCATTATTTACACCCTAAAGTCAGGGCATATGAAATTCTAAGATAATTAGACACGTTTTCAGTCTTTTCCAAAATATCCATTTTTCTAAATTCAAATATGAGAATGGGCACGTGCCTGAATGTGACCTTTTGCGGTACGATAGGGCAAGTGTATCTCATTTAATTTAAAATTAATGTTAATGATAACACTGAAGACTTTATTAGCAAAACGGGTCTTTTGATAAGATTTTGAGGTGCCTGTAAAGGTTTCCTGTTTTCTAGACTTGTCAGGTGACCGCCTTTGTCTAACCTCAAGAGTAAAAATAAGCACGAGCCTGAATGTGTCCTTATTTACAGCCTAATGTCAGGGCTTATGAAATTCTAAGATAATTAAAGACGTTTTCAGTCTTCTCCAAAATATCAGAAGACTGACTTTCTCTAACTTCAAGTATGAGAATGGGCACGTGCCTAAATGTGACTTGATGCGGTAGGATAGGGCAAGTGTATCTCATTTAATTTAAAATTAATGTTAATGATAACACTGAAGACTTTATTAGCAAAACGATCTTTTGATAAGATTTTGAGGTGTCTGTAAAGGTTTCCTGTTTTCTAGACTTGTCAGGTGACTGTCTTTGTCTAACCTCAAGAGTAAAAATGAGCACGAGCCTGAATGTGTCCTTATTTACAGCGTAATGTCAGGGCTTATGAAATTCTAAGATAATTAAAGACGTTTTCAGTCTTCTCCAAAGTATCAGAAGACTGCCTTTCTCTAAATTCAAGTATGAGAATGGGCACGTGCCTGAATGTGACCTTATGCAGTATGGTAGGGCAAGTGTATCTCATTTAATTTAAAACTAATGTTAGTGATAACATTGTTGGCGAAAGGGTGTTGTGGCCAAAAGCATTGTGTAAGCTCAAGTTCGTCGTTTCTCCATCCTCCTTCTCCTTCACCTTTCGCTGCGAGCGTCGCGACGCGTCTCTCGTCGTTTTCCTTGTTAAATACTAGCACGGAAACCCTCCGTAATATATTTAAAATATTACAGCCGCCGCTTTGACTACGTTGACAGGTAGAACTGCCGACAACCCCTTCGGCTCGTAATTATTCCCTCACGTCATTCTACACTCCGCAAGTCGTTCTAAAACGGGCGTGTATGCGAAACACGTATTTGTGTATACACGTGTGTATGTGTTTGCACGTCGTGTACGTGTAGGTATTATAAAGGTATACTACCATCAGAGAACGGTGACTAAATATTTAATCATAGATGTTAAATAAACTGCCGAGCGTTTAAAGCGTTCTTATTAATAACAGAAAACGTCGTTAGTTCCAACTTAGCACCACATTGTTTGGCGCCGATATTGACGGCGTCGAGGCGCAAAAGCACCTTTACATTCTGTTTCGTGTGTTGGTTGTATGTGTCTAAGTATTTTACTCTTTCTCGCCTTACTTCTTATAAACGAATTTACGTACGTAGATAGGTAGGTACACATAGATGCATACATAAATTATGTCTTTCGTTCCAAATTGCTTTAATGATGCTCGATAAACACCTTGGCAACAACAAAAGGGTTTAGGTACTTCGTCGAATTATATTTAATTCAATAGATACAATGATAGACTTAAAAGAAACGTTTGTAGGAACCGGAAATTAATTGGTGTCTAATGTTGGCCAGAAGGGCATCGCGTAGATAAATATTTAATCAAGTCGTCCACCCCTTTAAACCTACTAATAGTAATATATAACGACCATGGATTCTAAGGAAAGAATCCCTAAAAGAATTTGGAATATTTCTAACAAAATATTGATTATAGTACAGCTTGATTACTCTAAGATGAACTCTGAAGATTTTACAGTCGGCGTAGAAGAAAGAAAGAGAACGCATTCGGAGGAAGAAAGATACAACCAACGCTCGACAAATTACGACAAATAAATATACTAGTTTTAAGACAGAGGTGCTTGATGTCTCCTTTCCTGTAGTCGTTAATTTAGTTTATACCTGAATCTCCCGATACTGTTATGTACTCAAAATTATTATACATAGATAACCTTTCAGTAATGAAACGTGTTAATATCGTAACATTTTGCACACTATATTGGCAGCTTTTATATTCTTTAAAATATAATGATTATATAAAATATTTCGACCATTTTTAAATGAATAGTCGGGCGATTTAGTAGTACTTTGCTTCAAACCAAGCATGCAAATGCATCTCTGTGGCTATCGACAGCAAGGCGTTACCTTTTGCCATTGCGCATCTTAAGAACTAGTAATCCCGGAGACCATCCTAGAGTAATTATACTGTAAATAGTATCTGAGTGGAGTGAACATCTATGGCCACTAGGACAAAAGACGCCAATTTTGATCCCACCTTTGAATTCTACACACGTGCGAGAGTGTAGCTTACTTCATGCTTTTAAATTTCCAAAATATAACCAGGTCTATAGATACTGGGTTACATTATTTACATCCTTATATATTTTATATCAATCAGTTCCAATGGCCAAGAATTATCAAATGCCTCTGCTATTAATTATTCTAAAGTGTTCTGTTTTGGACTTCCTCCCTGTTCTCAATACCTGTATCTTCAAACATCAGTAGTTTGATGAAGTTACTTGTTACCTGGAATTATCAAATATCTCCTATTAAAGATTCTGGAGTGGTCTGTTTTGGACTTGGTTAAGTTCATCCTTCTTGCTATTTTTTACAGTCAGCTCGTTGAGGAACTTCATGGTTAATTATCAGGAATTATGGGAAATCTTCTTCTTGTCCCCAACGCTTTTAGGTCTTAGTACTTCATGATCAATTACAAGAATTATCAAATATCTCGTATTATAGATTCTGGAGGTTCTGGTTTGAACTGGGTTAATTTTAGGCTTCCTCGCTAATCTCAGTGCTTCTGTCTACAATCAGTAGATTGAGGATATTACTTTTATTATTTCACAATTAATTATCAGAAATTACCAAATACATATCTTCTTTAAAGGATTCTGAAATTTTATGTTTTGGGCTGAGTTAGGCTTACCCTTTTTACATGTTTTCAGCACCCCTATTCGGAGTCAGTAGATACAAAATCACATTTTAAGTCTTAGTACATCATCTCTACTTACAGGAATTATCAAATGTCTCCTATTAAAGATCCTGAAGTATTCTCTTTTTTCGGACTTCCTTCCTGTTTCTAGCACTTTCTCCCACAGTAGATGGTTGAGGGAAATGTTTCTTAGGGCTTCATGACTAATTGAAAGGAATTACTAAATATCTCATAATATTTACAATTCTGAAGTATTCTATTTTGGACTGGGTTAACTTCCCCCTTTCTCCCTGTTTCTGCACCCATATCCGCAATAATGGATAGAGGTGGTCGAAACAGATTCACCCGCAACTAAAAGCACTTCTGATTAAAAATCGGCCATTGTCGAGCGGTCTTTTAGAAGCTGGCGACGCGTACAAAAAGCATATACTCGTATATTCATTCGAAACCCCCTGGCAGGATTCAGGTTTCTTTTTTTTTTTATTGTTTTTCGTTTTGTTGTTTTGTATGACTGAAACGAGGCTACTTTGTTTCCAAAAACGGCGACTCGCTTTCGGCAAATTGTATTCCGGGCACCGGCTGAATACAACAATGTAACATGTAACGCTTGCTAGCCGACTGCAGCAGATAACATTTTAATTTAAATTTCTTTATTGCTACCTGCAGGGTGAAAATGAAAGCCGCAATTACATGCGAAAAGAACTATTTACGTTCGCAGGCCATTCTGATGTCGTCGCTGTACATACACTTTTATGTACTTATGTATATACCTACCTAACACGCATATAAACGAAACCCTCGGGGTTTAGTAGGTACGTAGCTTTGTACGTGTGTTTGCGTGTAATAATGCCGGAGAGTGATTTTTTCCGCCCGTTTGTCGTTTTTGCGACTAATAATGAAAGCGCTTGAGTTTTTTCCCGTTGCGTTTGCAGCAGGCGTCAATGTATTCACAAAGGGCTTCCGTAATGGCACTTGTCAGCTGAGGCGTAACGTTTTAAAACGTTCACGTCTCTACCTACCCTGCACTTGTTTAATATTGTTTAGGTTAGAACAAAGAGGATTTTTAAAGGCAATGTGCAGTATTTCGTCGAGGTTTATCATCGTCAGGGTTGTCTAGGAGTGCGGGCCTTTTATTCTAATTCGAATTGAATTTTTATAATGAATCGGACAGTTCTATTTTCTTTACTATAAAAATAAGAACTTCCACTTATTTTGACAATCATCCAAGGAAAATGAAATTAATATACCTTACCCAAAAGTCCATCAGAAGTCTTCAGTATTATTCCTTGCACTCAATCGATGAAATTCCTTATCTGGCTGATGCAAAGCTGTAAAAGCTTTTAGAGGGTTTAATGTACATCTACCCTTTTTACTCAATTTAAATCAGAATCGTAAAGCTCCAAAACAGCCCCTTGTCATCAAGTTAATACGTACGTACGTACATATACATGTATACTTGTACCTATGTATGGATTCGCTTTGAAAAATTGACGAAGTTTTGAGTCGGAGCGCAACAGGTCACGAGTAAAGCGTTCGTTCCTTCGTCAAGCGTTTTCCCTCTCAAAGGTAAATTCACATTAAAACAAGTAAAACACGTAAATATTTAATTAGCTGAAAGTCATCACGAACGCCAGTAATTGGTACATTTTTGAAGTTAATGACACCGCATCTGTAAACGTCCCCCGTCGTATCTATTTCTTGATATGAATCTACTAAACGTAAAATTTTAATTATGACTAATTAAAGAGCGAAACTTCTGTGACTTATAATTCTAATATGTGTGTTAGTGCAATAAACCCTTTGAGTAAAGTTGGAGAGCTTTTAAGAGAAACTTATAATGAAAAATATTTGCCAACTGCCCCAAAAAAATTTCAATAGTAATTCTGTTGGTGGAGTTATAAGTAAATGCAATTAGAGTTGCCCTCACTTTCTGCAATGTATCTAAAGTCGAAAGTCGCAGCTACCATACGCAACTTCCGATTTTAAATTTCGCAATTTCATTAACCACTGAAACTTTGCTTTTCGGCGAAATTCTATACGATTGCCGCAAATATGTTAACTTTTGGGATAACTGTTAGAATAAATTGTTTGAAACTGATACAACCGCCAACCAGGGCCGTTTCGCGAACTTCTGATGGATTGAAATACGTCTACAACCAAACAACTGTTTCTAACATCTCTCCCCTTTCAAAACTTCTGCGTAGATATAATTTTCGGAAATACAAATTAATATCAAATTGATGTACATTAAAACACACATTTTAAAAATCCACAAAACTTTTGTGTTATTAGGGAAAATTTATAAGAAGGATTGATATTAATTGAAAAGAAATTTTTATTTTACGGTATATTCTGAAATATTAAAACTAGTACAAGTCTATGAAAGAAAAGAATTACTTTGAAAGGCACTTCTTCAGCTGAAGAGTGGCCGTGAAAGCAACCCTTTACCTCAATAAGCGTAAGAAGTCGATGAACATACCATCAAAGTATTAGAATACACATCTTCAGCTGAAGAATGGTAATAACTCGATGTGTCGTAGAACCCCCTAACTATACTACTGTGGAAATTTTAAAAGATGTGAAAGTTCTAAGACTTCCATTATCAACATCTCTCCCCTTGGTGCATGACAAATTTCTCTATTATTTTTACACTATCATAGTGAAATTTGTGTTTTATTTGTTTCTTTATTGAACATCCAATTTAAAATGTTATTTGTTGTATCTTTAAATCATAGTTTTTAATTTTCTCCAAAAGAAAATATATTTTTTCTGAATCATATTTCATCATTCCGATGGATGCCCTTAGCGATTTTTCTCTGAAGTCAGCCGATGTGTATTAGGTATTGACTTTTGGAAAATGTAGGAGTTCATTAATTTTTTGTTACTTTAACATTGTATAACGTTCCCACAACTTCGAAGTCGAAGTTTCAGAAATGGATACGTTTAATAATTCAAACCGAGGCAGAATACGATATTAAGTCAGCCAGGAACAACAATAACGAATTTGACAACCACATTACTGCCTCCTCATTTATTTATCATGAGTCTCAATCTTCAATGATAACTTTATTCCAGTCAATAGTTTTTAGTTGTAATCTTTCAAGTTTCTCGAAAATCAAAAAAGATTATCGCGTCCTGTGAAGTATTTTGCTCTTTTCATATCGGTATGGATGTCTTGTATTGTTAAGGGAAGGTGTTAGGATCCTTATAATGCGATTTGCGTCCCCCATTATTATTTATGGTCGATAAGCCTCTCTGATGTCAGGACACCAGGACACTACCATAACATCCCGGAATGTTGTAATCACCAAGTGAACCGGTAAGATACACTTGATCAAACTGGTCATTACTGTTGGTCAACACTTCATTACACTTTGAGGTCAACAAGTGAATGACCATTCCATTAACTGGAGCTCGGGCTTTACATAAACGTTTATAATGCAGAAATGCTGTAAACAAAAATTTGATTCAAGTTTGGCTTTTACAAATATATTTTTGATTGAAATAATTTAATAATCCAAAAAGGACATTAGGAACGATCTTGCACATTTTTTTTTATTTCATTGTGGGATGTCAATATTACTATTTCAAAAATCTTCATTAATGTCTGATAATCTTCTTTAGGTAGTAGATTTATCTGCTTAAATTCTCTTGAAGGGTTTCATAATTTTAACCTTTAGGTGGAGGACTCCATAGAAATATTCTCGTATATCTCCCTGGGTCTAGGTGGGTATTCAATCGACGAAATCGTTCGAGCACAAGTTTACAAATGTCCGTACATTTGCCAAAACGCATTTCATTCCGGCGCAATTGAGTGCACACTACGTTCAGCATGATTTAGTAAGTGACCACCTGTTGAAGAGGTGAGCTTTTTGTTAGCTAGGCTGCTCGCGAAACGCCCGCCCGCCCGCACGCCATCCCCACCGCCCCTAGGTCCCGGTGCTCTCCCTCTCCGTGCCACGTGCTGCAAGAAATCCTGGAGCGTGTCCAGAATATGTGGCCGGAATTTGTGCGGAAATTAAAATGTATTTCCTTTCCTCGCCTTCTTTGTTCTGGCGGCGGGCGGCAGGAGACTCTCCAAAGGCACACGCAATAAAACTCCTCCTCGCCTACTAAAACGTTTCCTGCTTAAATAAACAAGCACATAAACTAGGCGCTACGCCACCATGTTTGCACTCACGTCGCTCCTGGATTCCCCGGTTTACAACCTATTCAAGTTTATTTCGAATACTACAATTTATTTGATCTCTCTAAAACCCAACAAGAAGGGTCTCAATTTTCTCATTCCTTTAATCAAACAGCACACCAATTTATAAAGCTGACCCATACAATATTTAAATTTCTTGACCTAAAATTTCCCAACGTTTTATTTTTCTACAAAGCTCTGGACATCAAATATTAGGGCATATTTCTTAGGTTGATGAAGTTCATCAAATACTTATAATAGTTGTGGTAAAATAAGGGCTGTAGATGGCGTAGGCGAAAGTGGAATCATGTGATGCGATATCATGATATTGCCTTAACGGACTACTTTCTCCCCATTATTACTACTGCAGAGCCTTAGGGTGAGAGAATTTTCCAAGTTGTCTAATAATAGAACGGCGTTTGATCGACATCAGTGATCGGATGAAAGAGAGAGAAAAAGAAACGGGTGAAGTGAAGGAGGAAGAAGAAACGTCGAATTGAATAGCACTCGGTTTGGATTTAACGATCGCTAATAGATTTGTCGGAGCAACGGTGCGAAGAAAAGATAAAAAGGACGGAATAGAATCCTTCGTTGGTGATGTTTTGAACGCGTTCGGATGACAAGAAAAATATTGAAAGTTCGTAGACGGTGAAATTCCTCGAATTCACAACAATTGCATGCAGAAGACAACACAAGATAAAAACCATTTCAGAACACCGAAGAAAAAATTAAAGAAATACAAGGCAAAGCTTTTAGGTACTTTGACTGCACAGAGTTGGTTATCATTGGCATTGTTTTCCAGAAAAGTCAATATTTTGAAACTTGACGTTTTCCCATATATATCGTTAGATAATTGTAATTTTTAGTAATTAATTCTGAATATTCTGTTGTTCCAGGGAGCCTCTTCCAGCTTAGTGGTAAAGTTTGCAGATACTGAAAAAGAGCGACAACTAAGACGAATGCAGCAGATGGCCGGAAATATGAGTCTTCTGAATCCGTTCGTGTTCAACCAGTTTGGGGCTTACGGAGCTTACGCACAGGTAACGCAACGCTTCTTCCTTTCACATACCTACATTAAAACACAAAAGTTTACCTCAATTGCATAATTTAGTGTCTTATCTAGCAAACAATAGGGAGAATAAAAACTGTAGTGAAATTAGTCAGTCCAAATTTATTATCGAGGTCCCCGATTTGGAACATCGTTAACTTGCAAATTCATAATATCAATTAATGGAACTTTTAATCATCGGATCACTTTTTAAACAGGCCAGGCCAAGATCTACCCCTCAGCCCCCCTTCGTCCTCAAACACCGCCACCTCTCTCTCCACAACCTCTTCTTCCTCTATTCATCTGCTTGGTCGTAGAGTCGTTCTTTCGTTCGTCTTCTCTAACTTTTGCAATTATGTAGATTGGTTCGACTTTTTCGACAGTTAGAACGTTTTTCCGTCGTTGCCTTTGAAAATGGGTGCGCTCGGGCGGAAACAGGAGCTTTCGAGCAAGTAATCAAGCCATCATCACGTGAACATCGCGATCGATTCGAAAAATTAAATAAATTAACTTTTGGTTGATTGGACGCCCTCTTGTTCGAAACAGAGGAAGAGACAAAGAAAAAATGAAACGATTACGACAATAATTGAAAAACAGTCGAGTCTTATTTCCTTTTCGTTTAATTGCACCGTCCACTTTTTCGTTAATTTACTCATTAGGCCGTTCTAATTTCCTTCCAATTATAAGATAACTTTTGACAATAACTAAAAAACGAATTTTTTGAAAGAGAGGGCATACAAATCCGGGCGATATCTGAGTGAGAAATTTATGCACACGAATCCGGATGATACCAAATAGAGAAATCTATGTGTGAATTTTACGTCTGGAATAGATGAATGTAAAAATGGAAAATTTATATTGTTTTTGTTTTGTTTCAGCAACAAGCAGCTTTAATGGCGGCAGCGACTGCCCAGGGAACTTACATTAACCCTATGGCGGCCCTGGCCACTCAGATACCACACGCCACCCTCAACGGTATGGCCAACTCAGTTGTTCCACCCACATCAGGTATTATTCGTATAAGCTTGTTAACTTTGACCGAACTTTTCCAATAACCCACAATTTTAACAACGTTTCTCTTTCGCGGATTTCTTGTTTCTTCGAACAAATTGTCGCTCTCGCATAGATGAAAAAACTTCATAATGCCTTCATTGTCGTTAATTGAAGTCAAAGACACGATATCCACCCCAGGGGCCACCATAATATTAAATTAAGGCACTGCACTAATCAAACTCGTAGCTGTATTTATTTAATCACACTAATATTATAAAGGCGAAAGTTTGTGAGTGTGTGAGTATGTGAGTGTGTATGTTTGTTACTTCTTCACGTCTAAACGACTGGAGCGATTTTAATAAAATTTGGTATGGAGTTAACTGACACCCTGGATTAACACATAGGCTACGTTTTACTGCGGGAAAATATCTTATTACCATGGGAAAATTGATGAAAATGAATTCGCGGTATATTATAAATGCGAAAGTAACTCTGTCTGTATGCTACACAACCTCGCCTAAAATTTACAGAGATTTGGTACAGAGATAGTCTAGAGCCTGAGAAAGGACATAGGCTACTTTTTAAAGCGAAAAAAGAGCTGTAAGGGGTTGAAATAGGAAAGTTTGTGCGGAAATTCCGTTATTTTTAAAGATTTTTTAGGCTTTTGATGAGATATAAATACGACATTTAAAGTTTGTAAAAATTTTACCCTAAAGGAGGGGGGGGGCAAAAATAAGGAATGAAAGTTTTTGTATAATGACGTAATCCTTAATGTCCAAATTTTCATTTTATTGAATTTCATTATCAAAATATTTAAATGTACCATAAAAAGTAAGGGGGGATTCTTAGTGTTGTTTGAATATGTATAGTCCCCGCACTTTAACGTGGCAGAGAAGCAACAAAAAGCTAGGGCGTTAAGCCCCATAAAGTGGGCGTTTATATGCGCGAAACTGCTACTTAAAAGACTTCTGTCTTTGAATTAGGTACTTAGAAGTGTGGGGAGATATTTTCGATTAATTTTTTCCTTCATATATGTTTCTCGACATATTCAAGAAGGTGAAGGGGTGTAAAAGCTAATAGCATACAGGGATCTATTGATTTTGTGTCACTTTAAAGCGTGAGAACTATACCTTAAAAATAAAAAATCATGGAATTGTATTGCATTTTTGAAATAATATTTGTCTCTTTCTAAAAAGCTTCGAGTCTCGTTTGGTGAGGGTTCTTTATTGCTTTTTATTTGCAGTAGATATCTCTTGTGCTGTGTGTGTTCGATGAATGTTAATCCATGTTTAATATACACGTGCACTTTCTGTTAACTCTTTATACGGCTGGTGGCTACAAGCAGTGCAATAATTCGAGTTCAAATACAGAGTTGGTAGTTGGTAGTTGGTAGTAGGTACTATATACGTAGTAGTTAGTAGACGAGGCCGTATTTCTGGTATTTTATTTAATACAAAATGTTCGGCTCGTGTAATTGCCTGCGGCGGAGATATTAAAAGGCAATAACGATTTCAATTAATTAAAGCGCTGAAAATGATGCGGAATTAAAAATTATTTCAGTCCTACCGGACCGTTTTCAATTTGTCGCATTGAAATATTTTAATAACGAAAATCGCAAACAAAATTGCCAGTTTTTCATCAATGTTACAGATGATATTAAAAGGCCGTATCTCTTTTCAAACGAAATATTTTATTTGGAATTTCTGTTATTGAATTTTACGTTCACAATAAACAGATTTCTTCTCGTTATATCTCGTATCAATGAGCCAGCCAGGCTTTTAATTAAATCGCACTCAATTGACTTTCAAAAATTGTAAACAAATATTAAATATTGAATAGTTTTAGACTCAAATACTTGTGTGGATTCTTGGTTCCTGTATCTTTTCTCGTAAATTAAAACTTAATATCCTGATAACTTTCTTTTTTTAATTACTAAAGCCTTCGTACTTTTAGAACCCGTAACGAGGGAAGATTATTCTTTTAAAATTTCTCGTTCATTAAAAAAAAAGGGTGGGTAACAATTTAGAGCCCACCTTTACGTCTTAAAGGTTACTTTGGATAGTAACTTTTAATGAACAATTTTCCTAACGAACTCCTAAGTTATACGCTTTCAGAAATTGTTATTAACTGTCTGGTTAATTTAATCCTACCGGGGGAGGAAAGACAAAATACTTCATTCGTCTTGGTTGCACTTTATTACCGGGGCATTTTTCTAATAACAGTTTCAAGACACACACCTAAAGGTAAAGATAAAGATACACACATATATATATATATAATAATTGTGCTAAGAACCAAGATATAATGGTGGTCTGTGGCGCTTATTTGTCTCCCTTTGCACCCGGTGACAGGTTTATGACTCTGCGGCATGAGATAAACGAATTGACTGTAATTCCGAGGACGGCGTTGTCTTATTCGCGATTTTTATTAAGCGAAATGCACCTAAACGGTCATAAAACCGACTGAAAGACCGTTCGCTTTAACGACATGCACTTTCAGATTGTCGTCAACACGTGTAATGTCACATCTCGTATTTATTAAATTATGTGTCAATAAAAGATTCAACGATCAATACCGACCAACTGCATTGTCGGCAGAACTTCATCTTTAATTTTTAACGGGATATTACGAACAGAAATAGATCCAGAAAATACTTAAAATATCCTTAATCTGATTATTTTATTGAAATCGAGAATAATAGTTTATGAGTTTTCTTATGACTCACTGAAGAATTTATTGAAAATTACAAAAATATAAATTTATCCTGAAGCTGAAAAGTAATATCCAAATGATCTTCGTAAATCGGTCCAACACGTGAATTCGTTTCGAGTTCCTCCTAATAATTGGATTGTTGCAATTATCGTTATCATAAGTGAAATAGCAAGCCACGTCCAAATATACCTCGACGAAACGCACAAACACACACCACACGGCTCAAACCAAGACCTGGATCCTCCTAGGTACTTTAGTGTGTTGATGCATGCATATAGGTATGTATGTATTAGCCTCAGTCTGTTTGTGCACAAACAAGCCAGTGAAACGGTGTTCATTCGACGGCAAACACGGAACGGTATGGGACAAAGAGAATCCTGTTAGTTACAATTACATCCAGGAACAGGATATTAGTCGGCAGGAGCGACGCGTCGCACGGTTTTTTCGGGAATCAAATAGTCAGCAAGTTGCAAAATACACATCACCACGAATGATAGGACAGTTTCATATTTTATTATCCTTCTATTACGTAACAAACATCCCGGAAGAGCGGATGCTCAAGTTTTCGGTTCCCATTTCCAATATTTTGTAAACATCTTTAAGAATTATTTTTGGATTGTCACAGTTCTTCAAATCAAATTCGCTACTCAGCTGGTAATCCAGTTATAAATCTTGGAAATGGCTTCCTCAGTTGCTAACAAAACGTTAGAACCTAAACTGTAACTGTAGGACCATCCAAGGGACAGAATTCTGAAACAAACACCGTCGATTAAAAAATAAACAATTTCCGGATAAGAAAGCCGGTGTAAGTATTGGACCTTTAATTATTGATGTGAAAAGGTCTTGAAATCCTCTCTTCCTGATGCATCTTTGCACAGATTTTGTCCAGGAACTGAAGCAAACATCCTCACAAAATATTGTTGGATATCATGGTTCTTCCAACCAAATTAATTCTTCAGTTGTTGATCCAGTAATGAACCTTGAAAATGCCCTCCACAATTACTGACAAATCCCAAAGAAAAAAAGGATCTTAAGGCAAAGATTGTTCATTCCAAAAAATTATTTTCAGGCAAGAAAGGCGTCGAAATTTTTGATCTTTGAAATATTGTTGGATAAAAGTTTTGGAGTCCGCTCTCCCTAAAGGTGTATCTTTGGACAGAGTTTCTCCAGGAACTGTAGCAAACATCCTCAAGAATTATTGTTGGATCGAACACTTTGTTATACTTTTTCCAATCAAATTGAAAATGCCCTCCACAATTACTGACAAATCCCAAAGGAAAAAAAGGATCTTAAGGCAAAGATCGTTCATTCCAAAAAATTATTTTCAGGCAAGAAAGGCGTCGAAATTTTTGATCTTTGAAATATTGTTGGATAAAAGTTTTGGAGTCCGCTCTCCCTAAAGGTGTATCTTTGGACAGAGTTTCTCCAGGAACTGTAGCA
The DNA here is from genome assembly GCA_029378335.1 of Agrilus mali. Taxonomy (NCBI): domain Eukaryota; kingdom Metazoa; phylum Arthropoda; class Insecta; order Coleoptera; family Buprestidae; genus Agrilus; species Agrilus mali. The sequence goes on from CM055660.1 coordinate 2,552,961, forward strand.
AGCATCCTCAAGAATTATTGTTGGATCGAATACTTTATCATAGTTCTTCCAACCAGATTGATTCTTCAGTTGTTGATCCAGCAATGAACCTTGAAAATGCCTTCCACAGTAACTGACAAGACCCAAAGGAGAAGAGGGTTTTGAGACAAAGATTATTCACTCCAAAATAATTTTTAGAGGCAAGAGGGGCGTCGAAACTTTTGGTCTTTGAAATATTGTTAGAAAAAAGTCTTGGAGTCCTCTTTCCCTAAAGATGTATCTCTGGACATAGTTTTTCCAGGAACTGTAGCAAGCATCCTCAAGAATTATTGTTGGATCGAACACTTTGTTATAGTTGTTCCTACCAGATTGATTCCTCAGTTGTTGAACCAGCAATGAACCTTGAGAATGCCTTCCACAGTTACTGATAAAACCCAAAAGAAAAAAGGATTTTGGGACAAAGATAATTTATTCCAAAAAAATTTTTGGAGGCAAGAAGGGCGTCGAAACTTGGTTTTTGAAATATTGTTGGAAAAAAGTCTTGAAGTCCTCACTCCCTAAAGGTTTATCTTTGGACAGAGTTGCTCCAGGATCTGTAGCAAACATTATTGTTGGATCGAACACTCTGTCATAATTCTTCCCACCAGATTGATTCCTCAGCGTTGGTCAAACAATGAACATTGAACCTTGCAAAACATTAAAATGTCTCCTCTACTTAGAGAGCCATCTTAGAAGATAGATTCCCAAAGAATAATTTGTTGACAATATTCTTTTATAAGAGAAACGTTGAAATTTTTGGACTTTGTGAAGAATTTTCATGCCTTAAATTGTTGTTTTTGTTTTGTTACAGGGACGGGCTCAGGACAACCAGTAAATGGCGCTATTCCGAGTTTGCCTTCCCCCACGATGCCCACGTTTAACATGGCTGCCCAAACGCCAAACGGGCAGCCTGCGGGTACCGAAGCCGTTTACACGAATGGCATCCCCCAAACCTATCCACCCCGTAAGCATTTTTAATTTCTGTATTATTTTTTAAATATCCTTAGGTACTAAAGACTGCTGTAAGCTGTAAGTAAGTAAACTGGAATAATGGCATGGCGTAATTCGTGGAGCCATTTCTAGAAATTTTGTTCATTTAGGTACATAATAAATATTACTTAACGAACTCTAGGCTAATTAGAGTGCGGTTTTAAAATTGAACGTTCGCTCATATTTGCGCTGCATACACTCTCTGAGTCTAGTGAATAATGAAAATTGTTCAATTCTCAAGTTAAATCATAATTAACAATTTAAACTGTCATTGCAACGAACAAGGAACAAAACCGTTTAATTGCACAAGCCTTTTGACTAACTCCTCTCCTCACAACGATTAGTAATTTTCACCCCGAGGCTCTAATGGAATAGATATTCTAATTTGCTGCCGCCCCATTATAACTTTTATTTCTGAACCCTATTCTTACGGTGATTTTTCTTACGTCAACGATTTACAATATTGAAAAAGGGTTAATAATTTGTTTATATCTACCTAAGTAATTAAAACTTACAGCAGTCTTTCCAATTGTCTCCTGATCAGGTTTTTACATGAACGAAATTTACTGAAATATAGATGCCCTTCATCTCTCCATTCCAGCGCAAGGGCTTCCGAATGGGGAGGCGGCCCTCCAGCATGCAGCGTATCCTGGGATACAACCCTATCCGGGAGTGGGTAAGTGTTCCGTTTCGTGTACTAGCACTCAGTTTAGCAATTTTTACTCCTTTGTGTTGTCGCATCGACATCAACCCTCACTGTGTATTTGCGCTCTGCATGTTGTTAAAATGGGGTAAACAGGATCTGTCAACAGATGAGATCGTGCAAAATTGTTTGCCCGCACCGTCAAAAATTGAAAATTGAAAATTAAAAATTTAAAGAGTTTTACTCGATAGATACGGGAACCACGACCCTGGTATACTTACCATTCTTTTGACATATGTCGTCAATAGCAGGTTGATGATGTCTACAATTAAAAGTAGTGGGTGCTGACTAGGGGAAGTCTTTTAGTATGTTAGCTGACTTCCTTTAGGATTATGTCATATAATAAATAATTAATTTTCATGTATAGTTATGGCATAATTAAATTCGATAAAAGAAAACTCTATTCCTTCTTTCAGTGTGTTAGATTGTGGTGATCTCTATAACGTTCAAGAGCATTATGAAATCTGGGACTATCAACATTTTTTAGATCCTATAATTTTCTGGATAATTTTAGGATCTCCTCAAACCTTATGGATTATTTTAGAACATTCTGAAACCATTTTGGAAAGTTCTAGAACACTTATAACTTTCTGGAATATTTTGGGACCCCTCAAACAATCTGGATAGTTCTAGAACATTCTAAAATATTCTGGAAAATCTTAGAACCTCCCCAAACCAAATTTTAGAACATTATATAACCTTCTGGGAAATTTTCGGCTTTCTTAAAACCTTTTGCGTAATTCTAAAACATCCCTAAAGGTGAATTACAGAAGAATCTTTTGAAATCAGAATGGAAGAATCCATTTTTGTTGATGGGGAATGGAAGGCTACGAACCATACCATACAACCATTTGTTTATTTCCCCTTTATCATAATTTATTCCTTAAACTTTTGGTTTTACGGCCAAAATGAAATGGGAGGGAACTTTCTCGTCCTAAAATGTGTTAATTTTTGTTTATAGAGAAAAAGAAAAAAATATTTCGTTAGTGAAAAATTATTAACAACATCTGAGAAAATAATATTATGTATTAGACGGACTTTTCTTTTAATAACCAGCTCATTCCAGAGGGTTATATCATAAAGAAGTTACACAAATCATTATCACAAACCTTCCCATGACAAATACGAAAATTTGGCAGAATTGTTGTTTTAAAAATTGACTGGAAAATTCGTGTCTTAGTTACATAATAATTGTTGTAAAAATTGTTGTTTTTGTCTACCCCATTTACCCCTTTGCTAGATGCTAAGCTTTTATGTTAATGTGACAGTTCATTAGCTATACATGTTCTGTACATGTTGTGTTGTTGTGGCTTTATTTTAAATGTTTATACGACATATTTTGCATACCTTTCATCTGACATGCTGTCTGTTCATTCTCTGTTTGTTTGTTTATGTGTCTTTACTAAAATACGACGCGAATTTCTAAAGTAAAGTAACTTCAAACATACGTACCTACCTATAGATAAGACGATGATACACGTATAATTAAGCAAAATTGATTTTCCCAAGACAAACGAAACATCCAGTTATTACAACTAATTATTATTATTTTTTTGTTACTTTATATTACGTAAAAAGACTACTAACTTGTATTTTAAGTTTTAAGTTTAATTTTGTGAAGTTTCTCATTAGAAAGCATTTTGATTTTGAAATTTGTGGGTAACTAAAGATAAAGACTTGTCTAGTTTTGCAAAAACTTCTGTTGGAACCAAATAACATAAATAAATAAGTAAATAAATGAAAAAGTCTACAAAGCATGTTGAATGCTTTAATGGAGTTAGTATTTGGTGTGATTTGTTTAAATTTGTCGGCAGCTTATCCTGCGGTATACGGCCAGATCCCTCAAGCTATACCTCAACCGATGTCTGCAGTTGTTCCCACTCAAAGGGAAGGTAAGGCATAAAAAGGTCACTTTATTCTCTCTTTATCTTTTGTCTGTCTGTTGTTTTATTGTCTTTTAATACGCAATGATTTTCACCGATGACATCTTAGAAGAAAGGTGTTTCAAAGGGGCGAAAGGTCATCATATTGTAACATTTAATGACCTTTTTTAATAGACTATCTAAAATGTTACACGTATGTTGACCCCATCGATCTATTTGTGTATCTTATTATTATGTTGTTGCATCGGTGGTTTTTATTATTATTATTATGGTTACAATTTTATTTGTTCAGTATTTTAATGTTCGATGTGAAATGCACTGAATGTTAGCGTTCGCTACAGTCCAGCTGTTCTCTGTTGTACTTCGATGTGCCCAAGTTAGACTGTAGCATAGATCTTTTAAAAATCAAATTTAAACAAATTAAAAAAATCCTTTTGAAATAATTTATATCATTATTACTGCCAAAAGTTTCAGCAACAGCTCAAAAATAAATTTCAATAACCCTTAAAAAATTGTTAATGTATTTCTGTGTATATTTTGGCCGTAATTAAATAATTCCAATGGCCAATGCGAAAATTTTTAATAATTAATAAATTTATGTAATCTCATCACCATTATACGAAAGTCTTCACTATAAAAACACTCCCCTCCAATTCTTTCTATTCCAAATCATTTTATAATGGTAGATAGTGCCCTAGAACATTCTGAACTCTTTTGGAAAATTTTGGAACATTACATAACTTTCTGGAAGATTCTAAAATACTCTTCTGGAAAATTCTAGAACATTCTCGAACCTTCTGGAAAAGTGTGAAATATTTTAGAACCTTTTGCAAAATTCCGGAATAGTCTTGAACATTCTGAATGATTTTAGGACATTTTTTAACTTGTTGGAAAATTCTAAAATATACTGGAAATTTTTTTAACCGTCTCACACCTTCTGGATAATTCTTAAATAAATGTATCGTCATCATCTTTCTAGAATAGTAATCGTAGGACATTTTGAAACCTTTTGGAAATTTCTAGAACATTATATAATAATCTGGAAAATTTTTGGACCTCTCAAACCCTCTGGAAAATTCTATCACATTCTCAAACCTTTCAAATGATTTCAGAACACCTTTGAACTTTTTTGAAAATTCTAACCTTATGGAAAATTTTAGAACCTCTTAAAATCTTCTGGATAATTCTGAATTTTTTTGTAAATTTCTACAACTAATGCATCATTATCATTATTAACAGTAAGTCCTCATTTTAAAAACACTCCCCTCCAGTTCTTTCTTTCCCAAATCAATCAAGAACAGTAATACAGTGTTGAGTCTTCCTCTGCCTCACTCCTGTTTGTGCTTCTAAAATGTCTCTAACCAGTCCTAAGTTTCTTGATGTTTTTGTATCTCGAAGACTGTTTAAATCTCGTGAGATTTTATGCTCGTTCATTTAGTTAACAGTAGGTGGAGTTAAGTCTCTGCGCCCCCAATGTCAAAGCTCATGAGATTCTGACATATTCCACCTGTACAGGGGGTGTACTCCAAGCAAAATAATATATTGTTTGTCACAATACATTTTTAAAAATCTATCTTGATTTTTTTTTGTAAAAGGCAGATAAAAACGTGCCCTTTTTAATCATAAAAATCCTGGACATCTTCGCATTGGCCTCAATCAAAATTAAACATAAAATAGGTGAAAATAATTATTAGAATTAAATTCTATGTTATTGTTGGTTAAATATTTTTTGTAACGGTTTCGATTGATAGGGTGCTCCATATCCGGGCCAGAAGGCTGCAACTTGTTTATTTATCACTTACCTCAAGAATTCGGCGATGCTGAACTAATGCAGATGTTCCTCCCATTTGGAAACGTCATTAGCTCTAAAGTGTTCATAGATCGCGCCACAAATCAAAGCAAATGTTTTGGTAAGTGACCATTTTATCAATTTTTAATAAACAATAAGTATGTTTTTTTATTTTACACTTATTTTTAACCTCATAGTGTTCTAGGTCATTAGAAAATAATTTGTATTAAAAAGGAAATTGAAATTTATGAAGCCTTCCAGGTACACCATACATATATCATAAATATTTATGGCTCAAGAAATTTATTCCACCTTTTTCTTTTTCTTTATTAAAATTAATTCAGACGTCGTCTTCGCAGATGTCTATTAAAAAAGGAATATGCTCTGGAGGTTGTATCAATTAAAATTCGTTGCAAACGTCGACGTGATTTAAAAAAAATGATGTAAGAATTTTGGCGAAATATTTTCCTTTCATCTTTTTTCTTTCGCATAATTTTGTCGTTAACGTCGATCCTCGAAGGACTTCTCATCAATTTCAATTTAAAGAAATGAAAATGTAACTTTCGTAAGTCATCGAAAACTTGGCGAACTTAACAACAGAAACCCATTTGCGTGAGAGGCGTTACAATCTTACACACTTTTTCTCGGTTTCATGTCGAAAGTTTTCAAGTTCACAAGACCCATAAAAGTGGCACAATTTGCAAAGAGGGAATTTTTAATACGTTTTCTGGTTTAAGTAATACTTTTAAGGTCATCATAGACACTCAGTAAAAATATTTTTAACACCCTCGTAGTTATTTTCATTAATTTTTTGTTGTAAAAATTGAATATTGCTGCTTAGCAAGTGTTTGTTGTTTAGGATTTGTGTCATTCGATAATCCAGCCAGTGCTCAGGCGGCAATACAGGCGATGAACGGTTTCCAAATAGGGATGAAAAGATTGAAAGTTCAACTGAAGAGGCCCAAGGACGCCAATAGGCCCTACTAACCTTGGGCCTTTCATTTGGAGGACACCTACGCCATCGTCGCACATCACCAGCCAATAGTATACTAACAAAGCTTGAAGAAGATGAATTTTAAGTATTTACATATTGTTACAATTATTATTATTAACAATTTATTATCGAAACCAAAAAGATGCAGCAAGCAGAGTACCCCGACGAAGAAGGCGAAGGATGGACAAATAACAACATTAACAAAAATAATAATAAAAGTGAAATTAAATTAATAAAAACGAACAGTAAACAGTAAACGTAAACCAAAGGGAAAAAGGAATTATCGAATGTTTTGGAACATGCCTAGATCCTTCCAAACTTAAAACTACACACATTGTCCCCTGATTAGTTGAGAAATTCCAAATGGGCTGTGATTAAAAACAATTCAATGTTTGATTGTACAGGCCGTTTTGTCTTCTCGTACATGAGGCGTATTACTATTTTCAGATTTAATCTTATTATACTCTATATGTATTGTGTGTTAAACTGTAAACAGATATAATTAATCTTCTAACAGGACAATGTCAAAAAAATAACGATAACATGGTAAAGCTGTACAGTGCGTTCGAACAGGAAATTATCGGATTTTTTTCAAAATTTAGTGCTCCCAAAAATGCCAAAACCTCCAAGTACCTAAGATATTTTTAAGCAATTTTATTTTACGATCGATATTTATTACAAGGGCTAACTTGTGATATTTAATAAGAATATATTTTTGTTGTATGTTCTTTAACTCTTTTCCGGACCGGGATTACTACCGGTCCGCTATAACTACCTCATATTCAATATTTTCTACGTAAATAGTTTTTTAATATTAGTTTTCGTAACAAATTGGCTTATGTATTTAAATAATTATCAACAAAAAGGGACATATGTAAATAAAATTAAAATATACAGGGCGCTCCAATTGAATTTATATTACAAAAAGATTCAAGTAAAAGTTTTACCAAATAGATTCATTAATATTCTAATATTGTTTTGGGTTGTACAGGGTGTACTGTTTCTCCTGACCACCTTATACGTACGTATATTATTGCATACTTGAATACTGAAAATATGTGACCTTTAATTTCAAATAAGGATTCAAAAATGTAATAAAATACAGGATATACAGCGGTACAGTACAACCTATGGATATATAGGTATAATCGAAAATAATTTTTAAATAGTAATTAGTTTATGAATGATGTGGTGACGCTTTTGAATCATATTATCATAAAAAATTGATAAAGACACAATTATGTGCACACCCTGTGTATTTATGTGGGTGTAAAGTTTTCAAAAAGCAGTTTTTAATAATAATTTTTTATCCTCATTGAAGGATTATAAATGCAAATTCAAATTTTTAAAAAAGTACCCATAGCTAGTAAAAATATTATTGCTTGAAAATTTCTTAAACAAAAAAAAAATTAAAAAAATCGATTCCGGGAGTAAATAATAATTATTGATTAAATTGATTGATTAATTATTTATTTGTTTCTTTGTAAATGCGTGGTTTGGACACGTTGTACGCTTTACCCGTCCCTATGCAGATGCCAAAGCTGGATAAGGCAATGTTCCTTTACCTCTAGTCACTCTAGAAGCGCCCACGCGCGTGTTCGTAACGCGTGCGTGCGCTCGCGTGCTTGTGCGCGCAAAAATGTGCGCAGTAAGCAAATGGCTCGAGTCCATAATTGCGGCTACGTTGCACAAAAACCCGCTAAATATCCGTTGTAGATCGTGCAACAGCGCCGGCCGCAACCTTAAAGGAGCCACAGTGTATTTATACATACTTTCATACTTATATACAAATTAGTATATATATACATTATATATATATATATATATATAACATTTCTACATCATATAAGTATAATAACATAATCCTTACAAAAGTACCAATTAATATACTATTTAAATAACCTGTACATTGATAGACAAGTAGAAATGCATAATAATGTAATAATTATTATACATACTGTACTTAGGTACCTTCGGTAGTTGTAAAGAGGGAGATGTGGTCGTGAGGTACGGCGTCTGCACGCTCAACCCCGCCCCCCTACCCCCAAATGAAAAAAGTTACCCCTCCCCCCGATTAGAAAACGCTATAGTGGTCGGGAGGGAGGGTGCAATGTTAAACTACGGACAATGGGGGCAGTGAGTGTGGTATAATGAATTTTATCTAATACATAAGTTAATATTAATTATTAATATTAAGGATATTATTTAAAAAAAATTGGTAACAAACGCAAGTTGTCACTTTGCCAAATAGTTGTTGAAAAGTTAAGATAAAAAATAGTAAATGCTTCGGAGACATTTACTGTCTGGGCCGGATAGTAGATAATTAATTAAGGTTACTACTTGGCTGGGCCACTCTAGTCAAATTATCTCTTATATTTATAGAAAAGAGAAACCGGAAATTCCGTTTCATGGGTGATTGTAAAAAAAATTACTTTCGAAATGTGCAATTCAATTTTAAACAACCGACAAATTTCTTCTGTAGATTACATTTCTGCTTCCCTCGTACTTGATGGAGTTACGGGTCATAATATTATGAATAACAAAATAAAAAAATCAAAATTTTTATAGCACTTAAACAGAATAACAAAAACAATTATGTAGTTGTAAAAGGCTTTGTACCTACCTATGAAATGGAACTTTCTCAGACTTTAAGTAACGGTTAGTTAATAAATTTAGAATAATTAAACTTTAAGATATACTATTTATTAAGTAATACAAATTATTACTATTATTATTATTATTATTATAACTATTTATTGAAAATCTTGATACTGTTGGATACTTCTTAGCATTTGATTATTTTGTTGTGCAATATTAACAGCGACTGATGACGACGAGGATGCAAGCAGATATAGATCGAAACGTTTTATTTATCTATTGGTTATTCTTGCATTTTGTCGATTTGTTCTTCGTTTATTCGTTTTCCTTTTTGTAGGACTTGTACACATTTACACAAACACACATACATACACACACACACATGAACACGAAATAATTGTTCGTATACATATATATTTTTTTAAAATGATAGGAACTTTAGGCTAGTGCATTCCAGGCTTGCTTAATACATTCCTTCTGGCGCTGGAATTGAATACATCCATTAGTTGCTTTCCGAGAAAAAATTCTGTTAGGTTTTCACAAAGATACAAACACGCCGTGGACTGTACCGGTAAGACAACAAACAATACTATTCCAGTTTATCAAAAAGAAATTGTCTTTAATTAGTATTTTAAAATATCTTGAGCATTGGGATGCGCTCGCGAGAACAGCGAAAGGCGGAGCGTGTGCTCAAACATTCAGTTTACAATGGGCGGAGCCAACAGCTCTGCACATACCAATGTAAGGGCTCAAGATATTTTTAAAATATTACAAAAAATTTTTTAATCAATTTTTTTCATCAATTTCTTCGAATATAATAATTGTATTTTATTTAATAATTTGAAATTTATTTATTTATAACTTTTTATGTCAAATAGATACTCTATAGTCTAAATAATTTCTTTTTGTGGTCGATTTTGGGTTCAAATGATAATATAACTTTCCAGGTTAGGTTGTGGTTGTTAAGGTTTTCTTTAATGATTTAAAAATCAGTAAAAGCAACGTTTTTCACTATATTCTAACCCTCAAAGGGTACAAAATAGTAAATAAAAAACACTTATAGATTGAAACCTTGAAGGCCAAAGAATCCAATCCTAATTTGTTGTCTAAAAAATAATAAATATTTTTTTACATTCTAAACTATTTTTCAAAAAATGTTTAACTACTTTATATCAGAGTGGATCGTTTTCAGTGGTCCACCCTGTATAATCGTAGGCAATATTGGTTGTTGTTCTTGTACTGTAAAGAAGCGGTTTTCAAATTGTCCAGATATGACCACAAAAAATATTTACTTAAATAAAAAATGTTTTTTATATTTTGCGTGGTTGTAGCGGGTGAAGTAAAATAGCAGGTAACTATTTTTACTCGAAATGGCGTAAACCAATAGGTACTCGTACACTTGCTCCGGGCGAGCAGTAACAGCTTCCCGAATTATCTAGTCTAGTCATCTTTCAAGTACTTATTACTACTACTACTAATAACTAACTAAACTATTAAAATAACTATTAATTACTACTATTATTACTACGATTAATCATTAAAATTAATGAATAATATTGTGCATGAGCGGATAATAATCATTTTATTAGAGCAGAGAAGTGATTCTAGAAATACAGGGTATGTTTTGCAATTATTTGTGTACTTAACCATTTTCTCAATGTAATAAATGAATTTATTAAGAGGCAAAAGAAAAAAAAAAATAAAATAGTAAGTAGCCTACTACGACGTGTACAGACGGTCTGAGGACAAAAAAAATTAAAAAAATGAAAGTAGTAGGGGTGGCGCTATCCGCGGATGCATAAGCAGCGGATCGCACCGATTTATACATATAAAAAATAATAAAAACATACGCCGTCGCCATGATAACGCGTTATAAGCATGCTTATCATTTGACACGCGCGCGCAGCTAAAGCATCAGCGGCAGCCAATTTATTAATATTTATACCAAGAAAACTTAAGAGACAAGAAACTTAATATGAGCGTGGGGCTGAACGTGATGTGGGAGGACTTACGTATGCGTAGAGGTAAGAAATTCTCCTTATGCGCACCTACGCACAAAACTCCTCCCACTACGATATCTTGTGCCGTACACTCAGGGTGGGTGTCCTGTCTTTAGTTTTCTTGCTTTTTACATTTATTACTACACAATAACATAACATATGCTTGTAGCGGTTATCGTTACGTTTTTGTTTGTTCTTTTTTGTTTTGTTTTATTTCTCTTTTGTTGTTTTTCGAATTCATCGTTGTGAAAAGTTTTTTGTTTTGTTTATTGACGCCCTTTGTTCGCAAGTTTGCGTGTGCCGTTCTATAATATTATATACAAATAAACGCATCAGTTTTCTATTATTGTGTATGGATATAAATAAGAAACGTACCTGTCAATAAAATAATAAACGTTTATTATTAACACGGTGGCATTGTTCGTTTTTAGACACACGCTTCCAGACATCACATATATTTTTTATAAACACTTACAATCGAATTATTAACACAAACACACTAAGGACCGTTGCTGGTCCTCGAAGGTTTTATTATTAATCAAAATGTTAATTAACAGCAATTTGTTTGACTCTTATTCGGCAAATATAAAAATCTATGCCACTGGTTACCTACACTGTTTCTTTGATGACATTTAGTCATCCTGTTTAAGATACTTTAAAGGGGTTTATTTTATTGTCCCATACGTCCTGAATTTAATTTCTTAAAAACATTCACATTCTCTTGTGTATGTTGATGTCCCACATTTGCAATTAAACAAAAATAAATAAACGGTTCATTATGTTGCAGTAGTTTAATGTGTGGGTCCAGGGTCGAGTTTTGTTTGAAGGTAGAGACAAAAGGTGTCATTAGCACCATAAAACAATTATTAAAGAATGACCCGTAGCCAATGCCGAATGATCACTAATTACATTCAACAATCAATAATACCAGATGTCAAATAATTATAATGATAACCATTGTCATAAATCAAAACTCCGGACAAAACATAAAGTAGTGAAAATTCGCGTAAACAACAAGCCGACCAAATTGCACTACATTAACATTTTGCATTAGTAATGAAAAATAAATGTTTTCCTGTGTGACAAAATAATAAATTAGTTTCATAATATAATCAACTTTAATTGTATGCACATTGCACAACAATATTCAATTTGTAGGCACAAGCTTGATTGCACACAATATACATAATATTTAATTTTTTGAAATCAACAACTTTTCCCTCAACAACTAGCAGCAACTGTAAATAACAAAAAACACGATAATAAAATTCGAGGTGCTGTAAGTACCTACCTATCTATATTTTATAAAATTCTTTGTTTTCGTTTAGGTACTTACTTCAAACGCCAAAAACCAAAAACCCTACTAAAATAAAATAAAAGTTGAATGTTCGAAAATTTTCTGATGTCTGGAAGAATTTTGTTGACTTGTTTAAAATTCTAATTGATTTTCACATTTACATGTATTCATTACAAAATTAGATCTCTAATCGTATAATAAATACAGGTAATATAGGATATAAAAAGCTTGTTTAGCGTATTATATTATATACTTATTATTAATTATTAGTAACATTAGTCATTAGTCTTATATAGGCTCTTCTTCAATTATTATTATGATTATTATTACATTTATTATTTTTTACGGAATTTACGCGTATTCTTTATTTATTACCCTTCTAGTCAAAAAAAAGTGATTGCATATGCAGTGCCATATTTTACCAAAGTTTTCGCCATCTTTACTATACAGGGTGTTCGTTATCAGGAAAAAAGGGGGAAGCTGTTATTTGTACAGATAAAAAATGAAACTAAGTTTGAAATCGTTATCCCATTTGTTTATCAATATGTAAAGTGAAATTTTTGGGCTTGATTTTTTCACAGAATTGCTTAATTGTTTCGTTTTTCTGTGAATGAAAGCGAAAGTGTACTTAAACTTTAAACACTTGATATCAACTTTTCTGTACAAATATCACTTTTTTATCTTTTAATTACTAATTACAAAAACGAACATCCTCGGTATATAATATGTAAGTAGAATAAGAAATTAATAAAATCGGAAATAATTTTTCTCGACCATTGAAAATAGATTTTCTTCGTTATTTTTCACTGTCTGTCTCTCGCTAGCTACAGTCACATTTTTATACCTTGCTAATTGTAAGTTTTCTAGTACATAGTAAGTACATACATACATAGATGCTTAGTGAACAAATGTTCCAAAAATACAGGGTTGTCATCGAAGACTTTTGCAGATGCCATTTTTCGTACTTAATTCCTTCGTATGGTAAGTAATGAAAATTTCATATCGATTTATTAATTTTGATAAAATGGCGAATTGCAAAAGTTTTCGTTGAAGCTCTGGTAGGTACATAAAGCAGTATTAAAATTCTTCGCGGTCCGCTGTATAAGTGATAGGTAGGAAGTTGAACCAAGAGTTGTTTTTAATTGTGGACTTTGTAAAAAAAAATGAAAAGAAAACACTGTTTCATAATTAATTAAGATTTAATCAGTTTTAATACATTTTTCATAAGTTACTATAAAATAAATTAATGCATCATATTATATTATATTATTATATTATATATTATACATAATATATTAGTAGATATATCTAAATAACATTAAAAAAAAAGTAAAAAAACATTTATATCCTGCTGATTAACTTGTAATATGATAATTGATTACATATGAATAAAATAGACAATGAGAGGTAATATTTGCTATTCATGTACCTACGAGATATTACTAATCATTATTATTTTTACAAAGTCATTTTGCTGGTCTTTTGTATTTTAATTAACTTTTTACACTACTATTATAATGTATAAAATAAATAGTGAATACATAATACTAACGTAATTGGTATAATGTATGTACATTGAACAATACATACCTAAGTACATGTAAAGTACTTATTAAGTACTGCAATGTTATCAGGATATGAGCAAAATTTAGTGCTCAATAGAATACATAATCTATTAAATTTCGAAGTTTTAACATTCATCCCATGTCTTTTACACTGTAATAGCGTTTAAGAAACATGAATAAATCCAATTCAAAAAGAACGGAAAATATATTTAATGCTTTTACGACATAATGCTTATATATTATCCCTTTGCTAACCACTTATTGATTTGGATTTATTTTAGACAGTTTGTTTGGCTTTCTTGTTCATATAAAACTTTATAAAAGGATATTACAAATAAAGTTAACTATAATGCATATCTATTTCAAATTTGTTTATTATCTCTCAATTTACAGCCACACGTATCACACACAAATTAACATTCGAACTGATGGACTTTCCTCGAAATTAACAAAAATCTCCTGTATTTCCTCTTTCTTAAAGAATATTTCCAAATCAAACTCATACAAGAAAAAGATGATTGAAAATCTAGGGTAAGTACATAGATGAGTACTTTTTAAACTTTTTTAAAAATTATTGGGTTCATAATATGTAGGTAACTATATTAGAGAAAAATTACAAATTTAACACATTAATCCATAAAAATTGTTAATCTAAAACTAACTTAAAATATCGAAGAAAAAATACGAGCCCTAACAATACTTCATGATTTTATATTAGTCAAAATATTTAATCAGCCCCTTATTATATTTTTATTAATGCACTACCTATGTTGTTTCAGCTCAGAAAATTGATACACCCTTTTAGTACAATTAAATGTAAAAAATCACCCTTATCAGTTAGTTTTTAATTGGAATAACTGGGGATTGATAAATATGTGTTGCATTAAAAATCGTTCCAGACGTGATAATATATTTTTACATGAACTTAAAACAATTTATTTGACATTTTGATTAGTAAAACTACGTAGGTAGCTATTGATAGTAGGTGCATAATAAAAGCCGAAACTTCGAAAGTAATTTATTTTTGATCGAATATTTTTAATTCAATTGTGACTTCTTAGTCAAGTGAATATTTCTTTTCTTAATAATTTAATTTAAATTCGTAAGAAAATGTTCCCAATACATGTACTGAGAATATTTTGTGTAAGAATAAACTTGACATTTCAAAATCACATACGTAGGTATTTTAAATTATTTTCAAATTTACAATCAGTTAATTTTTTTATTCCTTTCTCTATGATGATGTGCAAAATTTTGAAAAACTGCATTTTTTTTTTAATAATATATACAATATTTTTATATTCTTTAATCTCTAATTTTAAATTACATATAAAAAATTATTTTTTATGTTTATTCAAATTTTTAACGTACCTATTAGGCACAAAATACTTTGCTATGTATAGGTAAATAACATCTATATAAAGTTCGCCACATAAGTTGACTTTTACCTACATAGATTATTAAAAGAAACTGTAAAAAATGTGATAAAAAATTTCAAAATGTATTATAACGGACTTGATTGCGATATCTCGGCCTGAGCAAGCAGTGATCTTGCCTGACAGCAGGTAAACACGTTCACGTTTACCTTCAGTCGTCCTTTAAACTCTTATCCATACGGTCGTCTAATATTAGTATCTATGTGTTTGTATAGTCGTTGTTGTTTTATCGGATTATGGACATTTTGAAAGTTTATTTTATTTATAAGTACAAAATAACCAACAGACTTTTTACTAAAACGTTGTGAAGTGCAGGATACCTACCCAGTAGTAAAAGCCTTCCAGGATATTCAGAATACTGATTTGAAAAGTAAGTACCTACATTACATACACAAAATAAATACATTTTTTTGTTATTTATGTACTGTTACCTACATGCAGAACTTAGTATTAAGTAGGTATCTTGGAAAATACGTATTTTCTTCCAATGATATTTAATGAGTAATTAATAATTTCATAATTATAATTATAATAAATACAGATGAGATGAGTTGGCCTCTACACCTGTGTCAAAGTTCATCATCGTAATTTAGTGGAAGGGAGAAGAAGGCACCGTAAAGACTTCTACCTAAATTTATTAATTTCTTAAAAAATTGATTCAACCTACAGACTCATCTTGCTTCTTCTGAAGATGATCCTTTGGGTTGAAACGATTTTTTATAAACAATTATTAAATTTAAGTAGAAGTCTTTAGTGTTTTATTTTTTCTGACATACAGAAGGATGTACGGTACTTAAAACATACTTTACATTTTTAATAACTATATACATAAAAAAGGCTTCAATTAAAAATATTTTTGTTTTATTAGTGAAAAGTAACTTGAAGAAATAACATATTGAACATATTGATATTGTCATTGACTAATTAAAACGAATGATTAATTTTCTGACTAATTACATATATATCAAGAAGTAACTATCTAAAAGAAAACGTTACGTAAAGATTTTTATTTTGGGATATTAATAGAACTATTCTGTGGTTAATAGTTCAGCAGAAAATCACTTCATATTTTTGTCAGTTTTATTACCCCTTATTTTAAACGAATTCGTGTACATATGTGCTACTGAATAATTAAAATATAGATATGATTATTAATGCTCAAAAAATATTTATTATTTATTGCTTGAACGATGTATAGGAAATATATAACTGCCCTTATTATATGTATACATATTTCGCTTTAGTTGTTATTACACTAATACAAAAATAACCGCTCTCATCCACTTATGGGTTTTTTGTTTTGTTAACTGCCCTTATTCTTATAATAGGTAATTAATAACAATTAATGAGCATATATCTCAAAAATCAAGTAAGAAGCTTTAAGTAAATCTTATTTCATTACACTTAGGTGTTAATGTTGAAAATTAAGTACCTAGTGAAGTAAACAAGTCTTTTAGTGTTTCGACGCTACATTATTCTAAATAGTCAAAGTAAATTTTATATTTAATATTTAAAATAACAGAAAAATTAGACAAAGACAAATCTAATAATATCACTAAGAGATGGTGGTTAGTTGATTATTTTGTGGTTCACATGCACTAATCTTGAAAACTTATTAATAGACTTTAAAACTTTTAATTCCAAAAACTCATAGATAGCACCAACTTCAAGAACGTACAAAATTATTTCAGGATCTTTTTCCATAGTCATAAAACTTGAAGACAAGAACTTATCAAAATGTAGAAATTTTCTGGCCTTTTTAGATTTTAAAATGTAGGACACAGGTTGAAATTCTTGAAAAATAAAATTTTGTACGTAGTTAAAAAAGTCCCAAAATTTGATATTTCACAGTAGGTACCTATATTAGATGTTCAATATCACACCTTGTTTATTTGTATTTATTATTTTTTTTATAATTCTGTGTAACAAATATTCGATGAACGGCTTTTTCATATATTCACATAGTATTGTTTTTATTATTAACAGTATTTAGTTCAATAACAAATATAATTGTTCGATTTGGCAACAGGACTACAGTTTTATTAGTCGTACATAGGTAGAGGTGAGGTAGACGTTCATTGTGTGCATGGTACGAACGATTTAGTCAGAATTTTTAAATTGAAAAACATTACGTATAACGATTTGTTTTGTAAAAGGTTAAAAAAGACCTCTAAGAATTTCCACTATGAAACATGGGCGTTTACTTACCGTCATTCTTGTTGACAATTTTTTCTACTTTAACATGTACCTAAATAATTTCTGTTGACTGTAGGTAGGTAAACTAGATACATAAAAATTAATTTTGAATTCTGAAATTTGTTTTTTTTATTTAATACACATTTAATGTTACGAAGTTAATCAAAGTTACAGTTATCCTTTGATTGATGTTTTCTGTGAATTTAATTACGTAGAATTAACCTTCAAATAAAATCTTTTCTATGAAATTATATTTTTTTATTTTTTCTTTTCCTGTAGGAATAGTTAAATCATTACCAATGGAAGAAAGGAGTACATGGCCAGTTATCAGCAATACAGCAACACAGGGTATGTAACAAAATTACATATTTACCTTTTTTAATATAAATAATTGTTTTAAATTAATTTTATTTTTAAATTTCTCACCTTATTCAACTTAGATATATATTTTGATTGAAAATTAATATTTTCTTGATTATAAATAATTTTATTTTCGTATCTATTTCAAATTGAAGTAGGTATATTTTTGTAAAATCAAAATCATATTTTTATTTTTTTTTTCTTGTAGGAATAACTAAGGCAGTACCAATGGAAGGAAGGAGTAAATGGCCATTTATTAGCGATACAGCAACACAGGGTACGTAATAAAATTATGTATTAATTTTTTCTAGTTTAAATAATTGTTTAAAATTAATTTGATTTTTTAATCACTGGCCCTATACAACATTAAAAATATGTTTTGATTGAAAACCCTATTCTTTTTTTATTTATTTTTGTTTTATATCTTTTTTTGTAAAATCAAAATCATATGTTTTTTTTCTTGTAGGAATAACTAAGTCATTAGCAATGGAAGAAAGGAGTACATAGCCAGTTATCAGCAATACAGCAACACAGGGTATATAACAAGATTACATATTTACTTTTTTTATATAAATAATTGTTTTAAATTAATTTTATTTATAAACTTCTCACTTTATTCAACATATTAGAAATATATTTTAATTGAGAATTAATATTTTATTTTTTTTAATTTATTATATTTTTGTTTCTATTTCAAATTGAAGTTTATTTTTGTAAAATCAAAATTATATGTTTTATTTTTTTTTTCTTGTAGGAATTACTAAGGCAGTACCAAAAGAACGAAGGAGTACACGGACAGTGTTATTACTAATGCAACAATACAGGGTGAGTAATAATGTTACACCCTACATATTTACTTTTCTTTATTTGACGATTTATTTAAAAAAATATCTTGATTGAAAGTCTATTACTTTTTCAATTCGTTTTACTTTTATACCTATCTCAAATTGAAATCCCTTTTTATAAAATAAAAATAAAAAAAACAGGAAGATACTTATATTTCTGTTGATTTTCAACATATAATTACATTAATAAATTCAACAAACATGTAGTTGCTACTATTTTGATCGAAATGTCTGCAGAGTTAATTATAGGAAATCTTCTTTTGTATTTTAGGTTGTATGGTGATGAATTTACGAATAATAAGTACCCTCTGAAATTGAAGGATATCCCTGTAGGATGTCTACCTACCTATCAGTGATGTTGATGTTGCTGCCACCACCATGATGAAATTACACCCACCACCTTCCACCAAGAGTAGGATAATGGATTATTTTTTTATTCGCAGTAAAATTGTGAAAAATGGGTTTATTGAACAAAATTTTAATAATCAAAATTTCTAGGTACATTTTTAGATATTAAAATCGTGAATAGTTTTGCCTCGTTTTGGTTTTTTTTAAAGCAAATAATTATTTAATATTATTGATTACTTTCGTGTCTTTCCATCCCAAATTTAATTCATCACTTATACTCCAATTAATGTCAATTCAAATTTCTTTTTTATTTTTAATTTTTTTTTTTTTTTTCTTAAATAAGTACTTTCAGTACTTGTCTTTCAATCAGTTATGTTTTTTTTATATTTTAATTTAATTAAATACCAAAAGGCAATTTTTTTTATTATTATTTGGTTTATTTTCTTCATTTTTCATTTGCTTTAGCATTTTATTTTTTATTTTTTATTAACTTCATTTGCCTTTAAAACATTTCGTATTGATTGTTTATCCAAATTATTTATTCGTGTTTCTTAACAACTTTGAATTTAAATACAATCTCTTTTGCTATAATTAATTACCATAAAGGAAGACTTTGTAAATAGTACACTGTTCGATGAATTTTCCTAAATCTTATTCCTGGCGCCTTCACCATAATTAATATTCACAAAATTTCGTTGTTAATTTTTATTTTCAAGATGTACTGAATTTCCAAATACATTTATTGTTTATTAATGCCTTTCATAGCATCACATATGAACAAAACTATTATATTTATTTATGTAACTGTTTTTTTTAATCCTGGCATATTGACCTAAATTAATTTATATTTTTAATGTAGCTGTATTTATATTTAAACAATACATAAAATCAAGTAAGAACAATAAACCCATTTTAAAAAATAAGCTTAATTAGGTGTGTGTAGTAAATGAAATATTTAAGAAATTATTTATTATTGTTATTACTATAAGTATTAGAATAACATTTATTTATATTGAAAAGTGTTATATTAGGTAAAGTTCTTTTAAACAAATTAAGTACAGTATTTGTAATGTAATCATCTTAGCTTTAAGTTGAATATGAGTATCTATTTAATTAGTGTTAGGATTAGGTATTTACATATTCATCACATACTTACCTATTTACTTTTAGATTAATTTTTGAATATTTTGTCAATATCACTGTAATAAATAATTGGGGACTGGGAGATTTATTATGGGGTGAAAATGAGAGTGTGAAAGAAGAGTAAAGGAGGGAGAACTGAATGGGAATTGTATGGCTAAGTGAATGAATATTTGTGAGTGTTAAATGCAAAGAAAAGAATAAAAGGGTGAAAGGATGGGAATATATGGACGGTTGAGGGTGTGGTGAATATGTAAGAGAAGTGATGAGTGAAACCCTGAGAGGGTGAAAGATGATGGAAGAAAAAGAGTGATAAGAGAGAAAAGGATGTAAACATATGAATGAAGAAGAGTGTTTGTATGAATAAAAGTAAAAATGTTGGTGAAGTTGTTGAGTGCAAGCATAAGGGTTGTGCTGTTGAGAGTTAGAATGAGAGTGAGTAGGAGAATATGAAAGAACGTTGACGTAAGGGTAGAGAGTGGTGTTTGCATGAATGACTTATATAAGTGAAAGTTAATGGGAATGTCTATGAATATGAAAGGGTGTGAATGTAAAGATGAAGACTGTTTGTATGAATGAAAATGAAAGACTGAATGAGGGTGAGAACGTATGGAAGAGAATGTATGTGTGAGGGAGTATGAACATTTGTTCATACTTTCTTCGCATATGCACTTCCTCCCACACATTCTTACCCTCAGGATGAGTGATAGGGAAGAATGTATGTATGATTGAATGTGGGTGCGAATGCGTGGGAGTGAGTGCGTGTGTGTAAAGGGGTACGAAAGTAAATTCGTACACCTTTCCACATAGGCACTTCCTCCCTCACATTCTTACCCTCATGATGAGTGAAAGGGAAAAATGTATGTATGATTGAATGTGGGTGCGAATGCGTGGGAGTGAGTGCGTGTGTGTAAAGGGGTACGAAAGTAAATTCGTACACCTTTCCACATAGGCACTTCCTCCCTCACATTCTTACCCTCATGATGAGTGATAGGGAAGAATGTATGTATGATTGAATGTGGGTGCGAATGCGTGGGAGTGAGTGCGTGTGTGTAAAAGGGTACGAAAGTAAATTCGTACACCTTTCCACATAGGCACTTCCACCCACACATTCTCACCCACAGAACGAATGAGGGGTGAGGATGTGTGCGAGAGAGGGTGTGGTAGTAAGGGTACACACTTTTTGTACCCTCTCCACCCCACCCCCTCTGGCATGCATTCTCGCCTAACAGGGGGGGGGGGCGCCACAAGGTGGCACCTCCAGGGGAAGGGAGGGGCGGTTGAGGGGAAAAATAAAAGAAGAGAGACCATATACGTGTTTTATTTTCCATTTTTTTTAAATACAAAAAAGACAAAAATGAATTTTTCACGCCTACCAGGTCTAGTGCGAAAGGTTTTTGTTATTCGAAGACCGTCCGGGTCCAGGCCCCGGACCCTGGAGCGGCCAAATTCAAACTACGAAGCCCCCAACCCCCAGAATTCGAAAATTCCGGGATACTAAGTCCCAGAAACCCCGAAATCCGAATCCCAAGTCCTCCAAAACCAAGGATCCCGAAAGATCCAGGGTTTTGGAGGCATTGGGATTCGAATTCCGAAGTTTCCAAGACCAAGAACCCCGGAAATTCCGAGATTCCGAGTGTTGGAGCCTTCGAAGTCCGAATCTGGACGCCCCAGAACACTCCCGAAGAAACACTCCCGACACTCGCGATACGATCTGGATGGTGGCCCCCTGCAACAAAAGAAAATTATATTAGTACCTGTAATATTAACAAAAGTTAATAAATATGAAGGACACCTATTTAAAATTAAAGGTAGATTTTAAATTATTTATAAAAATTACTTTCTTTCTAACAGATATGTGATATTAAACAGTAAAACCAATTACATAATAATTATTTATTAATAAAGTCAAATATCTGTTAGAAAGAAATTATTTGTTATAAATAATTAAAAGGAAACATGCAAAGTTTAAAGTGCAACATAAAAATTTAAATCTTAAGTTGTATTAAGTAAATAAAGTAAGAAAAAATTAGTATACTTAATCTCAAAAAAAAATAATAAAGAAGAAAGAAGTTTAAAGTTGGAAGTTGACTTTTTAATTATTATTTATAACATTTACGCTCTTTTCTTTTGCTATCAGACATAAATTACCAAATACAAAAATAAATTACGTTAAAATATAAAAATATATTAAATTGGTGTCATGTCATGTCTGTTTGGAAAAAAATATTTGTTATAAATACTCATACTCAAAAGAAAAAACACGAAGTTAAAAGTGTGTAAAAGTAAAAACATTTAAAGGTAAGTAATAAGTTGCATTAAAAGAATTTTAAATGTTTAAAATCAGAAGTTGACCTTAATTATTGTTTTGGTTATCAGATATTCATTGTCAATTACCAAAAATAAAGTACGTTAAAATATAAAAATTTAGGTGTTAAGTTAATCAAATGAAATCGTGTCTGTTAGAAAAAAATATTTGTTATAAATAATTAAAAGGGCAAACATAAAGCTAAAAGAGCAACGAAAGACATTTAAGGGTAAGTAAGAAATCAGATTAATGCAAAAAAATATTACTACAATCTCAAAAAAAATTATAAAATAGATAAATATTTAAAATTAGAAGAAAGTTAATAGGAAGCTTAAAGACAAAGGCTAAGCAATTACATGTTATAAAAAGAATTGTTTGTTGTTATGAAATGTCTAGAGAAAGAGTAATTGGTAAACAATATAATTGTTTTGAAAATTAAGTGTTGAAAGAAAAATTAATATGGAATTTACTATTAAAAATATCAATTTTGGTGAAGGCGCCAGGAATAATTAAATATAAGAATAAGAAAAACCAGTAAACAGTTCCATTGTCTAAAACTTATTGCTTTTTGGTAATTAATTATAAAAATAGGTTGCACCTAAAACAATAACTAATCACTTAATGTATAAAATAAAAATCAAACAGGTGGAAACCTTTTTTAAAGCCTCCTGAATGGTAGTGGAAACTCAAACAATTTTTATTTTTTATTTTTGAGAACGTACCCTTTTATTTAGTTTTATGTTTAATAAAAGTGCCTTTTAAAATTTTATTTATATAGAGTGTACCAAAGTTGTATACCATTACTTGATTAATACAAGATGAGTTAAAAATTGTTCGAGTCCACTACCATCCAGAAGACTTTGAAATAGTTTCCACCTATTTAATTTTTTTGAAATATAAATGAATTATCTACGTACCAATAAAAACAAAATAAAAATCGATTCATTCGTTCACAAATTACCGAACAAAATTAGGTGCGTTACTTTGTTTTTAACTAACTGTACTTACTCTGAACGTATTTTTATAATAAGTACCAAAAAGCAAAACACTACAACTATTGATCCTTACTTACATCTTATATTGTATTACCTGATGCCTTCACCAAAATTAATATTCTCAATAGTAAATTTATTTATTTAAAAATTGTATTAATTTTCATTTTCAACATTTAATTTTCTAAACAATTTTATTGTTTACGTACTAATGTCTTTCTTAGCATTAAATAAAAACAAACAAAACTTTTTACAGCATGTAAAGTTACAATTAAAACTGCCCATCATAAGATTATTAATTAAAAGTTAATACAAGGAAAAAATTACAAACACTGAAGAAAACAAATAAAGATAAATAGATAGGCAAATGTTAGGTCAAACTAAAAACATTCCTTAGACTTGGAGAAAGGTTGAATTAAACATAGGTAGAAAATATATGGCAAATGAATAAAAAAAACTTACCGAATGGCAACCATCACGTCATATCTTCTTTCCGTTGGGGGTAGGCATCTCAAAGAGCATGCATCCTCTCTCCTCCATGAATGTTAAAAGAAAATCTGCAAAAAATTAGAGATTGCAATCATAATTATCAATAATAAAATAATAAATAATTTCAAAAAATGGTGAAGGCGCCGGGTAGAAAATATTCATCTACTAAATATGGGGTGGTTTAAATTAAAATGATACAAAACTGTTTTCAGGGATATTAATAAAGACATAAGAAGTAATTTTATTTAATTGCGTCAATGTAGAATTTTTAAAAGAAAAATAAACAACGTGACATTTATGAATTTTTACCGTCAGTTAATTTATTTTCAAAATTAAACCCTATAAACGATAAAATATATGAACTACCACCATCCCTTTGTGATATTATTAAAAGTGTAGAAAGTTAACTATAATTTATTTAGATTTTTGCTAATGGTTATATTATTTAACATAGAACATATTTTCATTGCTCCTTATCACATTTATATTTTTAATATTTAATGATGTCACTTGCAATTGAATGATTATAAGGAAAAAACGATAACAAATTTTGCAATTACAATTTTTACAATAAGATTTCAAGTTTCTCATTGAAAGTGATATCAGTAATAATTCAAAATCAGTAGAAATATAATGGACATAAATAAAAAACTTACCGGTAGATTGCTATCGCATAATATTTTCTTTTGTGGCAGGACAATCTTGAAGAACATCCATCCTCCATCCTCCATGAGTGTGAAAAGAAAATCTGCAAAAAAAATAAATATTACAATTACAATTATTAATAACAAAATAATAAATAATTTAAAAAATGGTGAAGGCGCCGGGTAGAAAATATTCATCTATTAAATATGAGGTGGTTTAAATTCAAATGGTAAAAACCTGTATTCAGGGATAATAATAAAGTTAGAAGTCATTTTATTTAATTGTGTCTATGTAGAATTCTTAAAAGAAAAATAAATAACAAAAGATTAGTAAATAATTTAAAAAATGGTGAAGGCGCCTTTTATTTTATTGTTAATTTTGATTTTAAAAAACCTAAAATCTTACTAGAGCTTTTGGGAAATTATCAAGATTACTCCTGAACGATAAAATAACTAAAATTATCACTGCCCTTTTGTGATATAATGGAAAATGATAAAACCTAGGTTAAATATTTTTAATTTGATCTTACCGATTTTTTACTACTTTAATAATCCGAGAACAATAATTTGCTTACGACCGACCGAGATCGAATGGTCATATGACTTTAGAGAGAGAAATAATTAGGAAAAGACAATGCCAAATAGTACGCTATGTAAAATTATAAAACCTTGTCAATTTCTTTTAAAATTTTGTTTATAAAAATCATAAAATCCTATTATGACATTTTGAAAAGGTGTAGCATCGTGATATTTATGAATTTTCACAGTCAGTTAATTTATTTTCAAAATTAAACCCTATAAAAGATAAAATACGCGAACTACCTCCATCCCTTTGTGATATTATTATTATTAGCATATAAATTTCATTGTTCCTTATATTACATTTCTATTTTTAATATTTAATGATGTCACTTGCAATTGAATAATTACAAGGAACAAACGATAACAAATTTTGCAATTACAATTATTACAATAAGTTTTTAAATTTCTCATTCAAAGTCTATTGAATAAATTCAAAATCGGCAAAATAAAAAACATTCGAACTATTGTATCAATAGAAATATATTACAAATAAATAAAAAAACTTACCGGTAGATTGCTATCGCATTATATTTTCTTTTCTGGCAGGACAATATTGAAGAACATCTATCCTCCATCCTCCATGAGTGTGAGAAGAAAATCTGCAAAAACAATCAAATATTGCAATTACAATTATTACAATAAGATTTTTTCAAATTGCTCATTGGAAGTCCATTGAGTAATAGTTCAAAATCAGCAATATAAAAAACATTTAAACTATTGCATCAGTAAAAATATGATGCAAATAAATAAAAAAACTTACCTGTAGATTACGGTCACATTATATTTTCTCTTCTAGCAGGACAATTCTGAAGAACATCCAACCTCCATCCTCCATGGTTGTAGAAATTAAAATCCATACGAAACTGTAATACAATTAATAATTACAATTACACATAATAAGTTTTCAATTTTCTAATTCAAATTCTGCTCAATTTATTTAACAAAGTAGCAATTTTTTTATTGAAATTTTGCACTATAACTAGATATAAAAATCGAAAAATCCACTCTTAATCCTGCAATTACTTTATAATTACGTAAAACAATCAACAAACAATGTAACTAAAAAAACTCACCGATTGACCACAATCACGTCATAACTTATGTACGATATTTCTAGCGGAAGTATCCCGAAGAGCATCCATTCCTCTATCCCTCTGATTGTGAGTGTGCAAGGGAATACTGTAACAATATTAAATATTGTAAATACAAATATCAGTCTTCAAAATAAATTATATTATTAATTAGTATTTTACATCGTTATTTTACCGAACATCATATACACTGAAGAATTAAATTAGAGAGAACAAAAAAGCTCTATTTAAGATCTGACTCACTACAATTATTTAAATACACGTTGTAATACTTAATTACAATTAAAAATACAAATATATCTATTGGATAGTTTAACTTCCCTATATCCCTATACTGAGCTATATAATTTAATTAAGTATATGAATACAGAATTCTCAAAATAGAAATAAATAATACAAGATAATTACAATAATTGAAAAAAATTGTGAAGGCGCCAGGTACAAAGTTTTTTTTAATTAAATAAAATGATAAAAAGACTGTATTCAGAGACAATAATAAAGATATAAGAAGTAATTTTATTTAATTGTGTCAATGTAGAATTCTTAAAAGAAAAATGAATAACAAAATATTATTAAATAATTTTCAAAAATTGTGAAGGCGCCAGGTAGAAAATTTTTATTTATTAAATATGGAGTGGTATTAAACTAAAATGATAAAAAACTGTATTCAAAAATAAAAATAATGATATAGGAAGTAATTTTATTCAATTTTGTCAATGTAGAATTCTCAAAACCAAATTAATAACAAAAGATTAATAAATAAATTTCTTTAATTTATACGAGAACAATAATTTGCTTACGACCGACCGATATCGAATGGTCACATGCCTTTAGAGAGAGAAAGTATTCGGACAAGACAAGACCAGAAAGTACGCTAGGTAAAATTCTAAAATATCGTTAATTTATTGTTAAATTTAATTTTAGAAATCCTAATTAATAACTTTTTCAAATAGGTAAGTATCGAAACGATGAAGAATTTTTAGGTTAAATTAATTAATTATGAAGATCACACCGTCTGAACAAGAAAATATAAAAAATCACCACAACCCGTTTGTGATATCATTAAAAATGATAAAACCTAGGTTTAATATTTTTAAGTTGATCTCAACGATTTTTAACTACATACTTTATTAATACGAGAACAATAATTTGTTTATGATCGACCGAGATCGAATGGTCACATGACTTTAGAGAGAGAAAGTATTCGGAAAAGACAAGGCCAGAAAATACGCTAGGTAAAATTCTAAAATATCGTTAATTTATTGTTAAATTTAATTTTAGAAATCCTAAAATTATACCATAAATTTTTCAAATAGGTAAGTATCGAAACGTGAAGAATTTTTAGGATAAATTAATTAATTATGAAGATCACACCGTCTGAACAAAAAAAATATATAAAAACACCACAACCCGTTTGTGATATCATTAAAAATGATAAAACCTAGGTTTAATATTTTTAATTTGATCTTAACGATTTTTAGCTACTTTATTAAAACGAGAACAATAATTTGTTTATGACGACCGGAGATCGAATGGTCACATGACTTTAGAGAAAGAAAGTATTCGGAAAAGACAAGGCCAAAAGTACGCTAGGTAAAATTCTAAATTATCGTTAATTAATTGTTAAATTTAATTTTAAAAATCCTTAAATTATACAAAAATTTTTGAAAAGGTAAGTATCGAAATGATGAAGAATTTTTACGATAAATTTATTAATTATCAAGATTATTCCTTCTGAACGAAAATAATAAAATCATCACCACTTCTTTATGATATAATTAAAAATAATAAAACCTAGGTTTAATATTTTTAATTTGATGTTAACGATTTTTAACTACTTTATTAATACGAGAACAATAATTTGCTTACAACCGACCGAGATCGAATGGTCACATGAGTTTAAAAGAGGATTCGGAAAAGACAAGACCAGAAAATACGCTAGGTAAAATTCTAAAATATCGTTAATTTATTGTTAAATTTAATTTTAGAAATCCTAAAAAATTTAAAAAATTTTTCAAATAGGTAAGTATCGAAACGATGAAGAATTTTTAGGATTTAAAATTTAAATTTAAATTTTGAAGATCACACCGTCTGAACAAGAAAATATATAAAAATCACCACAACCCGTTTGTGATATCATTAAAAATGATAAAACCTAGGTTTAATATTTTTAAGTTGATCTCAACGATTTTTAACTACATACTTTATTAATACGAGAACAATAATTTGTTTATGATCGACCGAGATCGAATGGTCACATGACTTTAGAGAGAGAAAGTATTCGGAAAAGACAAGGCCAGATAGTACGATATGTAAAATTTATAAAATTGTCAATTTCTTTTAAATTTTTTTAAAATCCTGAAAATTTTTCTGACTTTTAAATTTTTTGAAAAGGTGTAGCATCGAAATATTTAAGAATTTTTACAGTCACTTAATTATTTAAATTAATATAACATAAAATACCACACCCTTCTTTTTAATAAAAGTAAAATTATTTAAAAAACTACAAACATTTAACCCTGTTTTTTAATATATCTATTAAAAAAATGATAAAACTTTTTAAAAAAATTTTTAAATAATTTTTAAGTTGAATTCCCTTCAAAAGATTTTAAATAATTACAAACTTGGGGCCTATTTTTTTTAATACGAGAACAATAATTTGCTTCAACCGACCGAGATCGAATGGTCACATGAGTTTAGAGAGAGAAAGTATTCGGAAAAGACAAGACCAGAAAATACGCTAGGTAAAATTCTAAAATATCGTTAATTTATTGTTAAATTTAATTTTAGAAATCCTAAAATTATACCATAAATTTTTCAAATAGGTAAGTATCGAAACGATGAAGAATTTTTAGGATAAATTAATTAATTATGAAGATCACACCGTCTGAACAAAAAATATATAAAAACACCACAACCCGTTTGTGATATCATTAAAAATGATAAAACCTAGGTTTAATATTTTTAATTTGATCTTAACGATTTTTAAACTACTTTATTAATACGAGAACAATAATTTGCTTACAACCGACCGAGATCGAATGGTCACATGAGTTTAGAGAGAGAAAGTATTCGGACAAGACAAGGCCAGGCAGTACGCTTGGAAAATTCTATAAAATTGTTAATTTACTAATAAGTTAATTTTTTCAAAATCCTTAAACCCCATTACTACTTTTGTGAAAGGTGTAGCATGAAAATATTTAAGAATTTTTACAGTTAGTTAGACAGTAAATTAATTTTCAAAATTACCCCCTTTGAACCATAAAATAAACAAACTACCATCATCCACTGTGGTATTATTAAAAATAAGGAAACTTAAGTTTAATTTAATCTCAAAAAAATGGAATCGTCACATTATTGGGGCCATTAACTACGCTTTAAATACTTGAATTAAACCAAAAGGGCTTCAAATACTAAACCAAAATACTTCAAGCCCTTAAGATGGGTTGGGTCAGTTACATATTGTTTCTATTACCTACTTAATTCCAATCAATTTTTCTTGTACTCCTAGCAGCTTGAAAATACTTGAAGCCCTGTGTTTGAAATACAAAATACAAAGCCCTTTTGTAAAGTAATTCTTAAACCAACCCCCCGCCCACTTGTCCGAGAAATGGCTTAAAATACAAATCTCATTTTAATTTATTTAAATTTTTTGCTTATGATTATTAAACAATAAAGCGTATAACATTTAATTTTTATTTATCTTTAATTCCCATTTATAACACCAGAGATTTAACCAACTACCTACTAATTATTAATAAAATTTAAAAAAGAATAAATTAATTATAAAACGATTAAAATATTTTTCATGTGTTTTATCAAGAATGCTATTTTTTAAATTAATTTTAAAAATAAAACAATTATGATATTTGTGAAAAATAAAAGTGCAAAACCATCCCTGTTAGCCAAGGGCCCCCCGTTTATCGACTTGTCGTCAACCTTCCTACAACTCCCAAGTTACGTATAACCTGTGAGGTGCAGGGGACAGTTGGCGAATAACCGATAAAGAGTGTTAGCCTGACCCAGCTAGATGGTTAGTAATATACGACGTCTAAGTCATACCTTCTCGGCTAATTTCCCCATCCTCACGCGAACTACACCTATGGCCACTCGGCGTAGTAGGAGGGATACTCTCAGCCTTTGATATGACCCTATTACCGACGATATAAATAGCGAGCCGGGCCTATATACTAATTGCGCGGATCCCAATAGGTGTGAGCGCTAAGTTTCAAGTCATTTTATCACTTATAATTTACAAAAAAATAAAATTTTCACTCTACAGATACAAAGCGAATGATGAAATTAAACGATTTGTAGAACGATTTTTCCCTAACACGAGTATAATTGTGTAAAAAAAAAGCAATTTTCTGAAAATGCACTAACTACCGCAGTCAAAGTCGGAAAAACAAACTTAAAGTGGAAAATATGGCAATTTACATTTATTACATTCGTTTCTGTACCAAAATATTTCATAAAAATCTAAAATTAGCACGAAATTTGTGTTAAACATAATATAAAAGTATAACACAGCGTGAATTAATTTTATTCTCAAAGGCTTTTTATTTTTATGTAAAGTTGATATAAAAAATGTTATTTATTTAAAGCATATTTTAGGGACAAAATCTTAACACGATTCGCTTTTATAGATAGAGAAAAAATAATCATACACAAACAAAAAGAAAGTTTGAGAAAAAATTAAATGTAGAAAAACTCACCCAATAATTATGTGTAATCACAAAAGTTATAATCCAATTAAGGGTAAATGTTGAGTCAGCTGTTTTCACGAGTAACAATTTTCTATATAATAATAAAGATTATATTCGCAATATTCCAACTAAGTACACAATGACACAAAAATCGAATTATTTTCAATAATTTCACCAAATCGAATCGAACCGGTATAAATAATTATAACATAATAACAAAATACGCCATTGTTTGACAACATTTAATCATCGCGGAAATTTTCAAACTACTACGTCCTGAACGTTCAAAGCTGCGATCAGAGGAAAATACTGGTGGCGCTATCGAAGAGGAATTACGGAGAGTATTCGAAGTAGTAGAATAATTTCGGCGCGAATTTAAATTAAATGTTCTTATAGATAAGAACAAAATACTAATGTTAATTACAAAGTTTCTGGGATGTTTTTTAAAAATAGAAAAGTAGATCTCATTGTACAAAATGATGGCTTTTGAAAAAAAAACAGACGATTGCTTAAAAAGATTACAATACGAAGAGAAAAACATCTGGCGAAATTTTAATTACAATTAATTATTCAAACAGTATTTTATAATAATCGTAGTGTAAACTTCATCGTTTTAAGCTCTGTTTGAGAGCTTTTTTAAAGGTAATTATGGAGTCAATCTGTTAAGTACCAAATGATCCTCTCTGTTTAGTTAATTTATTGAAATTAAAACTGTAATAATTCATAACTTTCTTCAAAACTTGTTTTTCGTTTTTAATTTAAAATTTAACATTATTCACGACATAATTTTTATTTAATCGGCTTCAAATACTCTCCGTACTCAGGCTCGTCGATAGCGCCACCAGTCTTTCGGTTCTGCCTCTGCTTGTAGCAAATTAAAAATTAGGTACCATCAAATTAATATTGACTTACTCAAGTGAAAAGGCCACTTTATTTAAAAAAAAAACTACAACAGTTTACCCTTGGATTTAGGGATTTAAAATATTGCTTTAATTAAATATTTTATTAAAGAAATCTTAAAAAAAGTCAAAGAAAAATAAATAACAAGATAATTACAATAATTTAAAAAATGGTGAAGGCGCCGGGTAGAAAATTTTTATTGATTAAATATGGGGTGGTATTTAAATAAAATGATACAAAACTGTATTCAGAGACAATAATTAATATATAGAAGTAATTTTATTCAACTGTGTCAACGTAGAATTCTTAAAAGAAAAAAAAATAACACACAATTAATAAATAATTTACACAAAAATGGGAACAATTATTTGCTTACGACCGACCGACCGAGATCGAATGGTCACATGATTTTAGAGAGAGAAAGTATTCGGAAAAGACAAGGCCAAATAGTACGCTAGGTAAAATTCTAAAATATCGTTAATTTATTGCTACATTTAATTTTAAAAATCCTAAAATTATACAAAAATTTTTTGAAAAGGTAAAGTATCGAAATGATAAAAGAATTTTTACGATAGAATAATTAATTATCAAGAATATTCCTTCTGAACGATAAAATAACTAAAATCACCACCACTTCTTTATGATATAATTAAAAATAATAAAACCTAGGTTTAATATTTTTAATTTGATCTTAACGATTTTTAGCTACTTTATTAAAACGAGAACAATAATTTGTTTATGACAGACCGACCGAGATCGAATGGTCACATGACTTTAGAGAGAGAAAGTATTCGGAAAAGACAAGGCCAAATAGTACGCTAGGTAAAATTCTAATTTATCGTTAATTAATTGTTAAATTTAATTTTAAAAATCCTTAAATTATACAAAAACTTTTTGAAAAGGTAAAGTATCGAAATGATGAAGAATTTTTACGATAGAATAATTAATTATCAAGATTATTCCTTCTGAACGATAAAATAACTAAAATCATCACCACTTCTTTATGATATAATTAAAAATAATAAAACCTAGGTTTAATATTTTTAATTTGATGTTAACGATTTTTAACTACTTTATTAATACGAGAACAATAATTTGCTTAC
This sequence comes from Agrilus mali, assembly GCA_029378335.1. Classification (NCBI taxonomy): domain Eukaryota; kingdom Metazoa; phylum Arthropoda; class Insecta; order Coleoptera; family Buprestidae; genus Agrilus; species Agrilus mali. The sequence continues at coordinate 2,585,938 of CM055660.1, forward strand.
AACCGACCGAGATCGAATGGTCACATGATTTTAGAGAGAGAAAGTATTCGGAAAAGACAAGGCCAAATAGTACGCTAGGTAAAATTCTAATTTATCGTTAATTAATTGTTAAATTTAATTTTAAAAATCCTTAAATTATACAAAAACTTTTTGAAAAGGTAAAGTATCGAAATGATGAAGAATTTTTACGATAGAATATTTAATTATCAAGATTATTCCTTCTGAACGATAAAATAACTAAAATCATCAACACTTCTTTATGATATAATTAAAAATAATAAAACCTAGGTTTAATATTTTTAATTTGATGTTAACGATTTTTAACTACTTTATTAATACGAGAACAATAATTTGCTTACAACCGACCGAGATCGAATGGTCACATGATTTTAGAGAGAGAAAGTATTCGGAAAAGACAAGGCCAAATAGTACGCTAGGTAAAATTCTAATTTATCGTTAATTAATTGTTAAATTTAATTTTAAAAATCCTTAAATTATACAAAAACTTTTTGAAAAGGTAAAGTATCGAAATGATGAAGAATTTTTACGATAGAATATTTAATTATCAAGATTATTCCTTCTGAACGATAAAATAACTAAAATCATCAACACTTCTTTATGATATAATTAAAAATAATAAAACCTAGGTTTAATATTTTTAATTTGATGTTAACGATTTTTAACTACTTTATTAATACGAGAACAATAATTTGCTTACAACCGACCGAGATCGAATGGTCACATGATTTTAGAGAGAGAAAGTATTCGGAAAAGACAAGGCCAAATAGTACGCTAGGTAAAATTCTAATTTATCGTTAATTAATTGTTAAATTTAATTTTAAATATCCTTAAATTATACAAAAACTTTTTGAAAAGGTAAAGTATCGAAATGATGAAGAATTTTTACGATAGAATATTTAATTATCAAGATTATTCCTTCTGAACGATAAAATAACTAAAATCATCAACACTTCTTTATGATATAATTAAAAATAATAAAACCTAGGTTTAATATTTTTAATTTGATGTTAACGATTTTTAACTACTTTATTAATACGAGAACAATAATTTGCTTACAACCGACCGAGATCGAATGGTCACATGATTTTAGAGAGAGAAAGTATTCGGAAAAGACAAGGCCAAATAGTACGCTAGGTAAAATTCTAATTTATCGTTAATTAATTGTTAAATTTAATTTTAAATATCCTTAAATTATACAAAAACTTTTTGAAAAGGTAAAGTATCGAAATGATGAAGAATTTTTACGATAGAATATTTAATTATCAAGATTATTCCTTCTGAACGATAAAATAACTAAAATCATCACCACTTCTTTATGATATAATTAAAAATAATAAAACCTAGGTTTAATATTTTTAATTTGATGTTAACGATTTTTAACTACTTTATTAATACGAGAACAATAATTTGCTTACAACCGACCGAGATCGAATGGTCACATGATTTTAGAGAGAGAAAGTATTCGGAAAAGACAAGGCCAAATAGTACGCTAGGTAAAATTCTAATTTAAATTATCGAAATGATGAAGAATTTTTACGATAGAATATTTAATTATCAAGATTATTCCTTCTGAACGATAAAATAACTAAAATCATCACCACTTCTTTATGATATAATTAAAAATAATAAAACCTAGGTTTAATATTTTTAATTTGATGTTAACGATTTTTAAATAAATTATACAAAAACTTTTTGAAAAGGTAAAGTATCGAAATGATGAAGAATTTTTACGATAGAATATTTAATTATCAAGATTATTCCTTCTGAACGATAAAATAACTAAAATCATCACCACTTCTTTATGATATAATTAAAAATAATAAAACCTAGGTTTAATATTTTTAATTTGATGTTAACGATTTTTAACTACTTTATTAATACGAGAACAATAATTTGCTTACAACCGACCGAGATCGAATGGTCACATGATTTTAGAGAGAGAAAGTATTCGGAAAAGACAAGGCCAAATAGTACGCTAGGTAAAATTCTAATTTAAATTATCGAAATGATGAAGAATTTTTACGATAGAATATTTAATTATCAAGATTATTCCTTCTGAACGATAAAATAACTAAAATCATCACCACTTCTTTATGATATAATTAAAAATAATAAAACCTAGGTTTAATATTTTTAATTTGATGTTAACGATTTTTAAATAAATTATACAAAAACTTTTTGAAAAGGTAAAGTATCGAAATGATGAAGAATTTTTACGATAGAATATTTAATTATCAAGATTATTCCTTCTGAACGATAAAATAACTAAAATCATCACCACTTCTTTATGATATAATTAAAAATAATAAAACCTAGGTTTAATATTTTTAATTTGATGTTAACGATTTTTAAATAAATTATACAAAAACTTTTTGAAAAGGTAAAGTATCGAAATGATGAAGAATTTTTACGATAGAATATTTAATTATCAAGATTATTCCTTCTGAACGATAAAATAACTAAAATCATCAACACTTCTTTATGATATAATTAAAAATAATAAAACCTAGGTTTAATATTTTTAATTTGATGTTAACGATTTTTAACTACTTTATTAATACGAGAACAATAATTTGCTTACAACCGACCGAGATCGAATGGTCACATGATTTTAGAGAGAGAAAGTATTCGGAAAAGACAAGGCCAAATAGTACGCTAGGTAAAATTCTAATTTATCGTTAATTAATTGTTAAATTTAATTTTAAATATCCTTAAATTATACAAAAACTTTTTGAAAAGGTAAAGTATCGAAATGATGAAGAATTTTTACGATAGAATATTTAATTATCAAGATTATTCCTTCTGAACGATAAAATAACTAAAATCATCACCACTTCTTTATGATATAATTAAAAATAATAAAACCTAGGTTTAATATTTTTAATTTGATGTTAACGATTTTTAAATAAATTATACAAAAACTTTTTGAAAAGGTAAAGTATCGAAATGATGAAGAATTTTTACGATAGAATATTTAATTATCAAGATTATTCCTTCTGAACGATAAAATAACTAAAATCATCAACACTTCTTTATGATATAATTAAAAATAATAAAACCTAGGTTTAATATTTTTAATTTGATGTTAACGATTTTTAACTACTTTATTAATACGAGAACAATAATTTGCTTACAACCGACCGAGATCGAATGGTCACATGATTTTAGAGAGAGAAAGTATTCGGAAAAGACAAGGCCAAATAGTACGCTAGGTAAAATTCTAATTTATCGTTAATTAATTGTTAAATTTAATTTTAAATATCCTTAAATTATACAAAAACTTTTTGAAAAGGTAAAGTATCGAAATGATGAAGAATTTTTACGATAGAATATTTAATTATCAAGATTATTCCTTCTGAACGATAAAATAACTAAAATCATCACCACTTCTTTATGATATAATTAAAAATAATAAAACCTAGGTTTAATATTTTTAATTTGATGTTAACGATTTTTAACTACTTTATTAATACGAGAACAATAATTTGCTTACAACCGACCGAGATCGAATGGTCACATGATTTTAGAGAGAGAAAGTATTCGGAAAAGACAAGGCCAAATAGTACGCTAGGTAAAATTCTAATTTAAATTATCGAAATGATGAAGAATTTTTACGATAGAATATTTAATTATCAAGATTATTCCTTCTGAACGATAAAATAACTAAAATCATCACCACTTCTTTATGATATAATTAAAAATAATAAAACCTAGGTTTAATATTTTTAATTTGATGTTAACGATTTTTAAATAAATTATACAAAAACTTTTTGAAAAGGTAAAGTATCGAAATGATGAAGAATTTTTACGATAGAATATTTAATTATCAAGATTATTCCTTCTGAACGATAAAATAACTAAAATCATCACCACTTCTTTATGATATAATTAAAAATAATAAAACCTAGGTTTAATATTTTTAATTTGATGTTAACGATTTTTAAATAAATTATACAAAAACTTTTTGAAAAGGTAAAGTATCGAAATGATGAAGAATTTTTACGATAGAATATTTAATTATCAAGATTATTCCTTCTGAACGATAAAATAACTAAAATCATCAACACTTCTTTATGATATAATTAAAAATAATAAAACCTAGGTTTAATATTTTTAATTTGATGTTAACGATTTTTAACTACTTTATTAATACGAGAACAATAATTTGCTTACAACCGACCGAGATCGAATGGTCACATGATTTTAGAGAGAGAAAGTATTCGGAAAAGACAAGGCCAAATAGTACGCTAGGTAAAATTCTAATTTATCGTTAATTAATTGTTAAATTTAATTTTAAATATCCTTAAATTATACAAAAACTTTTTGAAAAGGTAAAGTATCGAAATGATGAAGAATTTTTACGATAGAATATTTAATTATCAAGATTATTCCTTCTGAACGATAAAATAACTAAAATCATCAACACTTCTTTATGATATAATTAAAAATAATAAAACCTAGGTTTAATATTTTTAATTTGATGTTAACGATTTTTAAATAAATTATACAAAAACTTTTTGAAAAGGTAAAGTATCGAAATGATGAAGAATTTTTACGATAGAATATTTAATTATCAAGATTATTCCTTCTGAACGATAAAATAACTAAAATCATCACCACTTCTTTATGATATAATTAAAAATAATAAAACCTAGGTTTAATATTTTTAATTTGATGTTAACGATTTTTAAATAAATTATACAAAAACTTTTTGAAAAGGTAAAGTATCGAAATGATGAAGAATTTTTACGATAGAATATTTAATTATCAAGATTATTCCTTCTGAACGATAAAATAACTAAAATCATCACCACTTCTTTATGATATAATTAAAAATAATAAAACCTAGGTTTAATATTTTTAATTTGATGTTAACGATTTTTAAATAAATTATACAAAAACTTTTTGAAAAGGTAAAGTATCGAAATGATGAAGAATTTTTACGATAGAATATTTAATTATCAAGATTATTCCTTCTGAACGATAAAATAACTAAAATCATCAACACTTCTTTATGATATAATTAAAAATAATAAAACCTAGGTTTAATATTTTTAATTTGATGTTAACGATTTTTAACTACTTTATTAATACGAGAACAATAATTTGCTTACAACCGACCGAGATCGAATGGTCACATGATTTTAGAGAGAGAAAGTATTCGGAAAAGACAAGGCCAAATAGTACGCTAGGTAAAATTCTAATTTAAATTATCGAAATGATGAAGAATTTTTACGATAGAATATTTAATTATCAAGATTATTCCTTCTGAACGATAAAATAACTAAAATCATCAACACTTCTTTATGATATAATTAAAAATAATAAAACCTAGGTTTAATATTTTTAATTTGATCTTAACGATTTTTAGCTACTTTATTAAAACGAGAACAATAATTTGTTTATGACAGACCGACCGAGATCGAATGGTCACATGAGTTTAGAGAGAGAAAGTATTCGGACAAGACAAGGCCAGGCAGTACGCTTGGAAAATTCTATAAAATTGTTAATTTACTAATAAGTTAATTTTTTCAAAATCCTTAAACCCCATTACTACTTTTGTGAAAGGTGTAGCATGAAAATATTTAAGAATTTTTACAGTTAGTTAGACAGTAAATTAATTTTCAAAATTACCCCCTTTGAACCATAAAATAAACAAACTACCATCATCCACTGTGGTATTATTAAAAATAAGGAAACTTAAGTTTAATTTAATCTCAAAAAAATGGAATCGTCACATTATTGGGGCCATTAACTACGCTTTAAATACTTGAATTAAACCAAAAGGGCTTCAAATACTAAACCAAAATACTTCAAGCCCTTAAGATGGGTTGGGTCAGTTACATATTGTTTCTATTACCTACTTAATTCCAATCAATTTTTCTTGTACTCCTAGCAGCTTGAAAATACTTGAAGCCCTGTGTTTGAAATACAAAATACAAAGCCCTTTTGTAAAGTAATTCTTAAACCAACCCCCCGCCCACTTGTCCGAGAAATGGCTTAAAATACAAATCTCATTTTAATTTATTTAAATTTTTTGCTTATGATTATTAAACAATAAAGCGTATAACATTTAATTTTTATTTATCTTTAATTCCCATTTATAACACCAGAGATTTAACCAACTACCTACTAATTATTAATAAAATTTAAAAAAGAATAAATTAATTATAAAACGATTAAAATATTTTTCATGTGTTTTATCAAGAATGCTATTTTTTAAATTAATTTTAAAAATAAAACAATTATGATATTTGTGAAAAATAAAAGTGCAAAACCATCCCTGTTAGCCAAGGGCCCCCCGTTTATCGACTTGTCGTCAACCTTCCTACAACTCCCAAGTTACGTATAACCTGTGAGGTGCAGGGGACAGTTGGCGAATAACCGATAAAGAGTGTTAGCCTGACCCAGCTAGATGGTTAGTAATATACGACGTCTAAGTCATACCTTCTCGGCTAATTTCCCCATCCTCACGCGAACTACACCTATGGCCACTCGGCGTAGTAGGAGGGATACTCTCAGCCTTTGATATGACCCTATTACCGACGATATAAATAGCGAGCCGGGCCTATATACTAATTGCGCGGATCCCAATAGGTGTGAGCGCTAAGTTTCAAGTCATTTTATCACTTATAATTTACAAAAAAATAAAATTTTCACTCTACAGATACAAAGCGAATGATGAAATTAAACGATTTGTAGAACGATTTTTCCCTAACACGAGTATAATTGTGTAAAAAAAAGCAATTTTCTGAAAATGCACTAACTACCGCAGTCAAAGTCGGAAAAACAAACTTAAAGTGGAAAATATGGCAATTTACATTTATTACATTCGTTTCTGTACCAAAATATTTCATAAAAATCTAAAATTAGCACGAAATTTGTGTTAAACATAATATAAAAGTATAACACAGCGTGAATTAATTTTATTCTCAAAGGCTTTTTATTTTTATGTAAAGTTGATATAAAAATGTTATTTATTTAAAGCATATTTTAGGGACAAAATCTTAACACGATTCGCTTTTATAGATAGAGAAAAAATAATCATACACAAACAAAAAGAAAGTTTGAGAAAAAATTAAATGTAGAAAAACTCACCCAATAATTATGTGTAATCACAAAAGTTATAATCCAATTAAGGGTAAATGTTGAGTCAGCTGTTTTCACGAGTAACAATTTTCTATATAATAATAAAGATTATATTCGCAATATTCCAACTAAGTACACAATGACACAAAAATCGAATGATTTTCAATAATTTCACCAAATCGAATCGAACCGGTATAAATAACTATAACATAATACCAAATACGCCATTGTTTGACAACATTTAATCATCGCGGAAATTTTCAAACTACTACGTCCTGAACGTTCAAAGCTGCGATCAGAGGAAAATACTGGTGGCGCTATCGAAGAGGAATTACGGAGAGTATTCGAAGTAGTAGAATAATTTCGGCGCGAATTTAAATTAAATGTTCTTATAGATAAGAACAAAATACTAATGTTAATTACAAAGTTTCTGGGATGTTTTTTAAAAATAGAAAAGTAGATCTCATTGTACAAAATGATGGCTTTTGAAAAAAAAACAGACGATTGCTTAAAAAGATTACAATACGAAGAGAAAAACATCTGGCGAAATTTTAATTACAATTAATTATTCAAACAGTATTTTATAATAATCGTAGTGTAAACTTCATCGTTTTAAGCTCTGTTTGAGAGCTTTTTTAAAGGTAATTATGGAGTCAATCTGTTAAGTACCAAATGATCCTCTCTGTTTAGTTAATTTATTGAAATTAAAACTGTAATAATTCATAACTTTCTTCAAAACTTGTTTTTCGTTTTTAATTTAAAATTTAACATTATTCACGACATAATTTTTATTTAATCGGCTTCAAATACTCTCCGTACTCAGGCTCGTCGATAGCGCCACCAGTCTTTCGGTTCTGCCTCTGCTTGTAGCAAATTAAAAATTAGGTACCATCAAATTAATATTGACTTACTCAAGTGAAAAGGCCACTTTATTTAAAAAAAAAAACTACAACAGTTTACCCTTGGATTTAGGGATTTAAAATATTGCTTTAATTAAATATTTTATTAAAGAAATCTTAAAAAAAGTCAAAGAAAAATAAATAACAAGATAATTACAATAATTTAAAAAATGGTGAAGGCGCCGGGTAGAAAATTTTTATTGATTAAATATGGGGTGGTATTTAAATAAAATGATACAAAACTGTATTCAGAGACAATAATTAATATATAGAAGTAATTTTATTCAACTGTGTCAACGTAGAATTCTTAAAAGAAAAAAAAAATAACACAATTAATAAATAATTTGCACAAAAATGGGAACAATTATTTGCTTACGACCGACCGACCGAGATCGAATGGTCACATGATTTTAGAGAGAGAAAGTATTCGGAAAAGACAAGGCCAAATAGTACGCTAGGTAAAATTCTAAAATATCGTTAATTTATTGCTACATTTAATTTTAAAAATCCTAAAATTATACAAAAATTTTTTGAAAAGGTAAAGTATCGAAATGATAAAAGAATTTTTACGATAGAATAATTAATTATCAAGAATATTCCTTCTGAACGATAAAATAACTAAAATCACCACCACTTCTTTATGATATAATTAAAAATAATAAAACCTAGGTTTAATATTTTTAATTTGATCTTAACGATTTTTAGCTACTTTATTAAAACGAGAACAATAATTTGTTTATGACAGACCGACCGAGATCGAATGGTCACATGACTTTAGAGAAAGAAAGTATTCGGAAAAGACAAGGCCAAATAGTACGCTAGGTAAAATTCTAATTTATCGTTAATTAATTGTTAAATTTAATTTTAAAAATCCTTAAATTATACAAAAACTTTTTGAAAAGGTAAAGTATCGAAATGATGAAGAATTTTTACGATAGAATAATTAATTATCAAGATTATTCCTTCTGAACGATAAAATAACTAAAATCATCACCACTTCTTTATGATATAATTAAAAATAATAAAACCTAGGTTTAATATTTTTAATTTGATGTTAACGATTTTTAACTACTTTATTAATACGAGAACAATAATTTGCTTACAACCGACCGAGATCGAATGGTCACATGAGTTTAGAGAGGATTCGGAAAAGACAAGACCAGAAAGTACGCTAGGTAAAATTCTAAAATATCGTTAATTTATTGTTAAATTTAATTTTAGAAATCCTAAAATTATACCATAACTTTTTCAAATAGGTAAGTATCGAAACGATGAAGAATTTTTAGGATAAATTAATTAATTATGAAGATCACACCGTCTGAACAAGAAAATATATAAAAACACCACAACCCGTTTGTGATATCATTAAAAATGATAAAACCTAGGTTTAATATTTTTAAGTTGATCTTAACGATTTTTAGCTACTTTATTAAATAGAGAGCAATAATTTTGTTTATGATCGACCGAGATCGAATCTCTTGTTCTCTTTCAAAGAAATCCACAACGACAACAAATGTCTACAAAACTCAAGTATTTAATGATTTAGTCAATTTTTTGACTTAAAGTCACCAACAGAGAGAAAGAAAACAGCAAATAGGTAAAAAAGGAAAGTAATTTTGAAAAACAAAACCCAAACGTGAAAAATTTTCTCGATTGTAATTTTTACCATCAAAATGAAAAGAGTTTCATGGAATTAAAAAATATCTGCACGCCAAGGCTATTTAAAAGCTGTAAAAGCAAACAACACTAGAGATGCGTAACAGGTTTACATCGCAGTTTTTTGATAAATAAACAAAAATGTTTGTAAAACCTTCATGGGTGTTATATTGAAGTATTTTATTTTTAAAGTCAGTAGTTTCGCGATTTTCTAATAATTTCATGCTCCTCACCATATTATTATTTAAGAAGAATATTTATTTTTATATTAATAAGAGTTATTGTCATGTTTGTTATCGACCATTAAACAAAATTACAGAAGAAGTGAAATTAAGTTGGACTAAACGTTTGAACACTTATTACCACCTTACAGTATGTTTTGAAAAGCATAATGTAATTTGTGAATTAAAAGTTCTTATTAATTTTTTAGTAAATAAAAAAATTAGCAGTTCAATATTTTCTAATTTCTAGTTCGAGATACTTAAATTTTTGAAAATTATTTTTTCGCTTATTTACTTGAATAGCATTAAAAACGTTTAATGAATTTTTTTAAAAACCTTCTTTTTGAAAAATAACTGTTTATCCTACTTAATTGATGCTTGTTGAAGCAGCTTTTATATTCGCAACTTTCTCTAACGATTAGCTACACTAAGTAACATCATAAACATCAATAATATCATAACAAAAATATTTGTTACCCCCCCTAAAGACGAAACAATCAAATATTTTATGTAAATGAGTTTAGGTCTGTATTCGCCCACTGTTCCGATAAGGAGTTCTTCCGCAAGATAGATGAAATCACAAACACCAGTGTCCACATTCAAATGGACTATAATTAAGTTCGTTTTCGTTGTCTATAACTTAATATCGGAATGACAAATTACGTAGTTCATATTGTTTATTTTTTTACTATTATATATGTTTTTGTGCCATGTTGCTATGGAAAGGGAAAATTTGTGGAAGAAAAGACGGAATGCCCCAAAGTTAAACCAATAAGGAACTTCGATTTAAACGAGGTAAGAGAAAATAACTTCAGTAAAGTATTTGTAAAAGAATTTGAGAAAATAACAAATTTTAATTATAAAAGTTACAAATTAAATATTCTTATAAATAATAATTGAATGAATTATAAATATAAACGCTTTTGTACTGAACAGTGTTAATAATGAGTCAGACGTCTGGTTTCCGGTTGATTACCACGAAATACATACATACACAAATAGTACATAACAAAATTTTCCAACTAAATAGGAATTTTAATTTATGTGTTCATAAGATTAATTAATATACTGCAAAAAAAGACAAGTACGTTGTATAAAATCACTCGCCAAAAGTTCGACAACATCATTTTTGTTATAAATACCTAGTACCTACATGTATCAACTTTATTATAGTTTTAAAAAAAGCCCCTAAGATTTCCAAAAGATATATTTTAAAGTTATTTGTTACTCAACCTTTACACTTGCTCCCTCCAACTTTTTTCTAACTTAAGTACCTACTTTCAGATTGCTAAAAATTTATAATGTTTTTAATTGCGAAAAATACAAAAATTCATTCTACAGTAAAACAGATCAGTCTACTAGAGCAGAGAAATAATACAAAAATAGCTATTATAAAATTTACATTTTTGGGATCTTTAAACTTTTATATAATTATAGTTGTAATAAATGTATTTAATAAAGGAAAGTGTGATTTGTGTCGCAATCAAACCCCGCAACCCCATAGGGGTTAAATGATATGGTAACCTTTCATCCCCCACCCATAAAGAAGGTTTCGGTTTCCAGCTGCAGGGGTTGGTTTCAAAGATATGAGAGTCAAAAGAATATCAACCCAAAGGAATTTATATGAAAGAATGTTTTTAAATTTGCAGAAAGTTCAAAAATGTTCTAGAATTTTCCAGAAGGTTCGAGATTTTTCTAGAATTTTTCAGAAGACTCGAAAATTTTCCAGAATATACGAGAATGCTATAGAATTTTCCAGAGGGTTCTACAATATTTGAGTATTTTTCAGAGGGTTTGATAACGTTCTAGAAATTACCAGAGGACAAAAAAAGATTTCTGGGATTATAAGATGAATAAAGAATGTTATGAAATGTTTCAAAATGTTAGAGAACGTTCTAGGATTTTTGAAAAGGTTCGAGAATTTTCCAGAAGATTATTCAATTTTCTGAAACTTTCTAGATCATTCGAGAGTTTTTCAAAGGACTTGGGAATGTTCTAAATTTTCTCAAAAGGTTCAAGATTGTTCTAGAATTTGCCAGGGGCTTCTAAAAGTTTCCAGAAAATACTCTTGAACGTTACAGAATCTACCCGAATCTACCACACATGAAAGGAAAAATAACTTTTATGAAAATAATATTTGCTTGATGCTGATTTTGGCAATAGAGTACTCTTTTATTAAAGCAAAGAGAATTTAGCTAGTATAGTACGTACACATATTTTTTTTGCAGATGTTAGGATCATGGTACATCATTCAATATTATGCAAGTTCGGAAGAAGCCCTACCATACCGTTGTATGCGAGCAGAATTTTCTATATCGTCACTACCTCTTCACGTTACCATGAATTTCACCTACAGTTTTATTGATGACCCTATTAATGAGCATTTATTTGGTAATATCACGTGGACAGTCCCTGATGCAATGCAGCCAGCCCATTGGGTACATTCAGAGGACACTTGTGAGTCCACTTTTTTGACTTCAATAATTTTTATGAATAGATATAATTTTTAAAAGCAAAAATATACCTAAGCAAGATTGCAAATTGCAATACACATTTAATTACTCTTTAAAAAAAATAATTTTGTGTTAAAAACTTTTACAAAAACTAATAAATGTTTGTGAGCTACAATTATTGACCAAAAACATATAATTTTTTTAATTACAGACGAAGGGGTTTATAACACATATGTGCTTGATTCTGACTACTCCACATGGGCCCTATTAATGCACTGTGCAGAAAAATCGAAAAGTCCTAGATATCTATCCAGCTTCATTATGAGCAGAGAACCATTGTTGGGAATCAATGTTATTTCTTACTTAAGAGAAAAACTGCCTAAATATGATATCGATTTAGATTATATGTTTGATATGACCCAAAAAGATTGTGATGTGTCTTTAATGGACCTGGATTTGCCCCCATCCCTTTTGGCCAACAGAATTTTACCTTCGACAAGAAGACATCCTTTAAAAAGTCACCATTCTATTTAAATCTATACCTATATTGTATAGTTATTTTTAATTAATTTTATAAAATAATTTAAATAAAAGGTTAAAAGTACCTAAGTACTCAATTCTTTCAATTATAATTTAGTTTAAATGTTGTATTTAAAGATTAAGATTGAAATAGCCAAATATTCAGTAAAATTGCTATCATTCTTTATCGTTTTTTTCTTCTAAACTAAAACTACTTTTAACGTTAAGAATGTGTAAATATCAAGGGCAAACGCCTGTGTAAAAAATAGATAACTAAATGTGTTACTCGAGGCAGTTAATATAGCGTGACTATCTCATTTGATCATAAAAAAGTTATTGAAACAAAAAAGAGGTAGATGTTAACGTAAATAAACAACTTTTAGTCGAATATAATGTTATAGAACCTTTTAAATAAAAAATAAACGCTTCAAAACAAAGTAAAATTTACAGACGAAAATGTATTTAGATACTTAATTATTTCTTGTAATTATTAATTGTGTGAATTATATAGGTACTATAAAAATTAAATATAAAATTATAGTATGAAAAAATATATAAAATATAAATTAAAATAATTATTCACGAATAATTTAACCATACAATTGATATTATTACTCACCGCAACCTTCTAAATTAAATTATAATGTTATTTTGAATATTACAAGGTTCAATGACCTCACAGATTTTATCAATGAACAAACACGTGCTTTTTATAGTACTATAATATTACTACAACACTTTTATGAATGAAAACGTAAACTATTTCATTCATAAAAAAGTTGAAAAGTTCAGAGGGTTCTGGCAAATACAGGAATCTGTAATGACAACTGACATTGTAAACTTAACCTTACTTTTGAATTATAATTTAACCACTTGTTGTAGTTTTAATTTAATTATTATTAGGTAAAATACAGCAAAAGGGGCTGTAAATGTATGAGTACAAACAATTTTTTTTAAATAATTGTTTCTACAACTGACTGAATGGATCGATTTACTTTGTTGTCATGAAAAAGAAGAATCAGATACAGTTAACCTTAAAAGTAGACGAAGCTTCAACATAAAAATGTTACTAGAAAGCACCCATAAAGCACAAAATATTAATCAAAATAACAATAAATATATTTGTATTAATTGTGGAACTCGGGTAAAAGAACTGTACAAGCAATACAGCTCAAACGTGTTGAAATTAACAGTTTGTGTAAGTTGCAACTCACAAATTTGTAAGTACATTTTTATTAATGCCTGCCTTATTCTAGGAAAAATGTGAATGTGAAGCTGATAAGTACATTGAGTTTGACTTAGTTTTAGTAATTATTGATCTAGTTTCGTTCCAAAAGGAAAGTTATCGACATATAATTTACAACACTGAATTTAAGGTTAGAATTTTGATAAATCCAATTATTTATATTCCTTATAAACAAAATAAAACAATGGTTTCACTTTTAAGGGTTTGATGAAATTAGCTGTACTTATTCTCGCTATGGAAACATATGCTCATTGGTCTTTAACACTTACACCAACAGAAGAAATTACGGATGAGGCTGCCCATTTCAGATTTTACCTGATGTTAGCTGAAGTTATGACAAGTGAGTATTCCCTAATATGCCCACAGCCTGTGTTATCTACTACTTTCTTGATATTTTCAACAGAATATGCCTGCTTTTCAATATCAACACTTCTCCTAACGTACTTTTTAACAAAGTTATATAAAAGGAAGCAAATTTCCCCAGTCATTTTATTGAAAACTATTACATTGTCATCTTTTGGGGTTTTCCTGCTTTTACCGTCACTTATATGGGACAAAGGTGTGCACGAATTCCATTTTACATTTGTGCTCTTTTATACAACGCTTTCACAATTATTTGCGTATGAAGGTAAGGAAAACATACAATTTAAATTATATGTTTGCTCATGAACATTTATATTTTTAGCAATTTGCAACTTCTCCAAATTGTGGTCAATTGTGGTAATACTAATATCGACTTTGTGTAAATTTTATTCAGATGCTTTATATGAAAATGTGGAGCCTAAAATATTAGATTATTTCCATTTTATTTATGGAAAATTTATATGAAATAAGTATAGAGGGTCAATGGAATGTGATTATTATTGTATAAATGTTATTTGTTGTTGATTTTGTGTTTTCTAATAAAAATTCAATGAGTGAAATAGTTTTTTTTTTTTATTTATTTTTAGAAATAATTCAATTTCAAATTAAAATGAAAGCTGTCAATAAACTGTTGACTTTTATATAATTCTTTTATTTGTGATAATAAAAAAATGGGCGAAGAAAATACCCAGTATGCAAGTGGAACTTGGACTTGGAATGATCTTACGAACGAATTAGTTTTCGTGAGGTACATGGTCTTCATTTCTTGGAAAACTAATTTATTAATTTAATTAATTAATTCTTCACAGTGCCAATCAAGACGACCAACAGGGTACCACACAGGGCCAAACTGCTACAAAAGTTGTTGTTCAAAGTGCATTTGAAGTAAAATTTCGAGAAACAGTTGACAATGTGGAAAAAGTATCTTATTTGTATTAACAATCCACCCCATATAATAAGTTTAACTTAATCAAATAACAGATTAGATTTAGAAGACGTTTCCAAAGAAAAGCTAAGATTGGAACAACAAGTTACATTATCCTTCAAGACATAAAGGATGTTGTCCTTTTCCTTGCTTCCCCAAAAGATTTAACAACCAAATTTATAAAATTTTTTCATACAGAAACCGTGGATTCGTTTTTAAGGGCCGCAATGGTATATTTTCAATATTATATTCAGGTAAATAACATCAAAAATATTTGAATAATGAAACCTGCACGTGCATATGATTTAAGGTGTGGGAAACGCTAATTGATAGAAGAGAAGAAGCGAAACGTAAAATACCGCACTTAGGAGTAAAAGGAATATTAGGAACTTTGAGTGAAGAATTAAGCTGTTTACGTTGTGTATTAGCTCGTGAGTATACATGTATGTTAACAGGAGCTGGTGAAATGTTAGAATTTCATCACATGGGCAGCATGCGAGCCAAATCTTTAACTGGCAAAGAGCGATATCTCTTCGAAGTTCTTCTTTGCATTACAATCAGGGTTGTTTGGATTGGGATGCAAAGAAAATATTTAAATTTAATTGGTAATATATTAGACATACATACTTATTTCGTTTCTTAAAAGTTATTTAATAAAATAAAAATTTCTAATTAGAACGAGAACTTAACCGACTTATTCGAGGAAAACTTTTTAATATCATTCAGCACAGAGATATTCGTCTAGGAATAGCATTAGAAAAAAGCAAAGAAGAAGACAGGGTATTAGATGGACAATATTGCGTTGATGAACGAAAATTGTATCACAGATCACCCTTTGCACAAGAACTAATACTAGCTAACCACGATTATCGTTTACTTGGAATAGGAGTTAAAAATTTTACCCCGTAATTATTTTCTATTTTCAATAAATACATAAATAGAAAATATAAATCCTATAGGAAAGATCCATTAGTGAAGTACCTCGAAATAGCGTTTTCTGCACCAGAGACTGTACTTTTTGAAAAAGGGATACAAGTAGGCATCCTAGGTATGCCCTCGAAATGCTTTGATGCAATGCTTTATTATAGAGGGAAAATAAGCATGGTTGAGGAAAAGAGAACTTTTCATATTCCACCTTATACCCCAGTAAGGTAATTTCTGCAAATATTGGTTGTAATTATAAATTGAGAACGTGTTTTCTTTAGAGATGAGGAAGTGATGGAAGAATTTCCTACTGAAAGTCCACTTTATGAAGAAAGTCACGAAAGAAAATTGATAAGACAGAAGCAATGTGATTTATGGGTCAATCATATAAAAATGAGTCAATCAGGAAAAGCAAAAGATGCAGCTATTCCTTCTGTTACAGTCCTCTCGACAGGTAGCACCACGACTATCTAAATTATTTTTTCAATAAATCAAAAATTGCTATTTTGTGACTAAATGACTAAATTGAAACTATAAATAATAAATGCAAGCACTTACCCAATTACAATTCCCTGGTTAGCTCCTTTTTTCATGTCTCTTCATGAATATCACATATCTATAAAAAGAAACGTTAATTAGTTATTAAGTTTTTTCTTGACGACTAAATTTGTTTCGGTTTCTTATTTTTAAATTAAAAATCTTTTTAATATTATGGGACGTACTTCTTTGCATCAAAACTTATTAATTATTAGTAATAAATATTTAAAATCATCAATGAAACATCTAAAAATATATAAATTTGTTTAAAAATAATTTTAAGTCTATATTGTAAAATTAATTAAGAACAATGTATTTTTTATAACGTAATTTAATCAGTAAATTACGAAAAAAATAAATATAATTTTTTTATAATATTGGTTTATTAATTAATTAATTTAATGCTATTAAGTAACACTCTACAGTGTAGTAGCTTTTCTTTCATCAGTCATTAATTCCTTATTCCTAAAAAAGTCAATTAAAGCATCTGCACTTAAATAACTAATTAAGTTATTATTAACGTCAACTAGCTCGTACAAAGGAGGGTTTTGTAGAAATTTCGATCCTATTACAACTACGTATGGATAACCGACCCTTTTTGCATCGAGAATTCTTCTACCAACAGTTAAATTTAATCTATCATCTAAAACAATATCATTTTGAACTGATGGTATTTCATTTAATGAAGATGAAATGAAATCGACACAATTCTCAGTGGCCTTTTCCTCTTTGCTGCCCGCCTAAAATAAATCTTGTTTGAATTGCTTTCCTTTTCATTGGAGATAGTTTTTATTAAGTGTTCGCAACTAAATTTAAAATAAATTGAGAAAATGCTTACTTTAGGTGGTATTATCATGATCGAAAAAGGAGCAAGTGAATTGGGCCATCGTATTTCGTGTTCTGTAGACAAAACTTCCACTGCAGATGCTATTATTCTTGACAATCCCAGTCCATAACTGCCCATCTGCACAGGTACCATTTCGTCACTGTTTGACTTATAAAAAGCCTTTAAAGGACGAGAATATTTGTCTCCTAAGAGGAATGTATGACCAACCTGTAATACCAGACCAATAACTGCACAAAATACTTCAAAAACTATTAATACTGACCTCTAATCCATTAAGAATGATAAGTTCACTGCTGTTACCACACTGTACACATTTATCTTGGCCAGATAATTGGACATTTGCTTTGTATCCACACTCTGAACAAGACAGAAGCTTATCTTCCCCGATTTGGGCCACATAATGGAATTCATGTGAAACAGAGCCTCCCATATTACCACTGGGGCCTAGCACTATAAAATTACACTAAAATATATACACACATGTACTTATAATATTTTCATAATATACCTTTAACAAAGTCAATACCAATTTGTCCAAAAATTCTATTGTAACTTTGAGAAATTTCATTATATGATTCTCTTGCTTTCTCAATATTAATATCAAAAGAGTACAGGTCTTTCATTAGGAACTCTCGACTTCTGATAAGGCCAAATCTGGGTTTCATTTCATCTCGAAATTTACTAGTAATTTGATATAATCGCAAAGGGAATTGCTTATATGACATTTGCGAAATAGATGCTAATAAGTCAGCAGCTGCTTCTTCATGAGTCTATAACACATTATAACACTTAAATAAAATATGGAAAGTACTCTTTACAAAATTACCTACTGGACTTAGTATGTAAGTTGCATTATGTCTATCACGGATTTTAAATAACTCAGATGAAAGTTCATCTTCAAGGCGTCCTGAAATATCATTCAAATATAAGTTTATCAATAAATTATATATTTTTGAAGCATCTACCTGATTTTTTCCATAATTTGGCATTTGTGAGGGATGGAAATGTGACCCTTTGAGCATTAATACTGTTCATTTCCCTATCAACAATAGCTCTCAGTTTATCGAGAATTCTAATTCCTAATGGCAGGAAATAAAAGTGACCCTGGCTGGCAGGCCTTATAATGCCCAATTCTGCTAATAACTAAAATATAAGTTATTCTAACATGATTTTCAATGAAGAAATCTGGAATATTACGTACCCTTTGACTTTTGGATAAGGCATCTTTGTTCTCTAATTGGGAAACCTTAGAAACAGCAGATATTGGTTGAAATAGCTTCGAAATTTTCTGAATTGGCTGCATACTGTTCATGTTCACGATTTTTACGAAAACACTGTGAACAAACACAAAAAAGAATTACATTTTATGTATCAAAATAATAGGTTATGGCAAAAAGTTAAGGTTATGTTCAATCGTTGCCGTTTAATTGTGTTTGTTCTATGATTGGACCACAGATATTTCATTCATAAATGTGGCGACGATGCCGCGAAATTTGAGATTTCAAATTGAGACTTTAATTAAGTTATTTAAAAAATTTACTCATAAAACTTAAGCAGTATTAATGAAAGAGAACTAAGTTAGGATTAATAAGACTTTTATTTATCCTTTAGGAGTTTGTAGAATAATTTAATATCAATCAATTACGTCAACGACGTTAATTTCAAAATATCGATCAAATATTAAATACAAACAAAACAAAAAAGCTGAAGTATATATTTAGAAGAATGTTAAGCATTAAAGAAGCCGAATGTGTTGGTTTTGATTCCAAATGGAAAGTAAAAAAGTAGTATTTAAAATTAATTATTTTTTTGTCTTTTTATTAACATCTAAATTGAAATTATAGAATTGCGACTGCAAGTTCATCCCAAACCGACGAAATCTTTTACGAAAATTCCGAAACAAACACATCTGAGAAGAAATCGATAGAGGTAACATATTATTAAATAATTAATTAATTAATTATAGTAAGTTCTAATCACTCCAGACCCAAACAGACGCACCAAGAATCAATTATGACGTGAAATATGACGCTAACAAATTGGGTAATTTTCTAAAAAGAATTTACCCAAAATTGGCAGCTGAACTCGATGACGATAGTTCTTCAAGTATTTTCAAAAATTATTGTCCATTCGATGAACCGATTTATGCAAAAGCAAAAATTGTTCAGACAATTAATGTCAAAATGGAGAAGGATAATGAGGTAAAAATGTTTTTTTTAAGAACTTTTTTCTTATTTTATTCACTTTAAAGGTTCCCAGAGTGAATTCGTTATCCTGGAATAGTACAGGGAATACTATTGCAGTCAGTAGCGACTATCCACATAAAAATTGGTGTCATCATTTCGGATTCGTTTTACTTTTTTCGCTTGACAGGTACTTAATAAACTAACATAATTATAAATTATTGTCATGAACGTCTCTGTTGTTTTTATTCGTATTTTAGATACGAATTGTTTCCGGAAATACCAAATAAAAAATTAAAAACTGGCGCTTGTGTTAAACTTGTGGCTTTTCATCCAAAATTGCCTTATATTTTGTCAGCTGGAACACATACAGGTTTTTATAATTTTTTATCTCTTAATTAAAAAACAATTTTGAACATTAAATTTCTTGCAGTTAATCAATGATATTAAAATATAATTTTTCGAAACATTCGATGTTCTCAAAGCTATTAAATATAAAATTAAGATATTAAAAGTTTAAAAGAATTATAAAATATATATGGACTTAATCAAAAATTAAATGAATATACAGTCAAACTTCGATAAGTCGAAACAAATCAATTGGTGAAAGCATAAACTATGTGAAATAGAAAAGTTTTTTGGGCATCGTAAGGTGATTCGAATTATCGAATTTTAACTGTATATAATTTTTCAAAAAAGTTTAACATTATTTAAATTTGATAGCTATTTACCATATTACGAAATCAAGAATTTTTTACAGACCTAATCAGAAATTGAATTTGTCTAATAGTAATTTACTTTAGGGGATATTTATCTGTGGAATATTCAACACAATGAAAATGAAATGTTAGTTGACAAAATCGTGGGTCACGATGATACAGTTACTGACATGCAATGGATCGTCAGAACCGATAAAACCGACGACATGGTTCTTGCTACTTCAAGCACCGATGGTTTTATTAATATGTGGAAATTCAGTGGTAAATCCCATCGACTAAATCTGAAGAGAAAGTACGTATTTAGGTGTACTATTAGTACGTACCTGGTAAAGAAAGTGTTTATGGTAAAACAATCATCTATCTATCACTTTATTTTCCCATAACTAAAACGGTTGTACTAGGTAAACTAATTTTAATGATTAAGGTGACCTGAGAAGAAATTTAATGTCTCTTCGCGGTATAACAAAAACAAATCGATTTTTAAACACGATTTTTGTCGAAACAAATCATTTGTTTGTGAATAAGTTCGAGAGGACGTAAGGAAATACGCAGAAACAAAACTTTCACATAGAAAAAAATAGATTTTTAACTTTCAGTTTCCTGGAAAACAAATTATAAATCTTTGGCACCAATAAAGTGGTACAATATTTCTTAAAATAGGAATATAAAAAATTCAATTCATTTTAAATTGAAAATTAGAAAAAATGTTTTTTTTTCTAGATACAAAATAAAACCTCCCTTATTACAAAAAGAGGTTGAATCAACCCTTGATACTGAATTATCTAAAAGTATTGGTCCTGGAATTTTGGGTTTTCATTTTTCTTATTTCACCCCAGAAAAGTTTGTTGTTGCAGCCGAAGGGGGCATCGTGGTACAATGTTCCACCCTAGGAGCTCAAACAATTATAGGTACATATACATAATTTTAAGCCCAATCACAAAAAATATTTAATTATGTATTTATATTTAATCCTAGGATCAACTGGGGATAGTGTTCCAATATTAAACCCCGGTGTTTTGTTTTGCGAATCACATAACGACCAAATTACTACAATAAAATTTTCTCCAAACCATAAGGATCAATTTTTAACGAACAGTATAGACGGAGAGATAAGGATTTATCTTTTGGAACAAGTAAGGACTTTTTATAAGTAACTAATATCTACTTACTATAGGCCAGTCATTATTATAGCATAAATAATAAATTTTTGTCAAAATTTTTAACAGCAAACCGAGTAGTTATGTCACAATGTAAAAGAATAGCAAAAATTTAAAAATAAAATTTGAATTCTCAATCGAAACTATTTTCAATGATACAAACGTGGAAAACTTCTAAAAAAGGTATTTTTTAAAGTCATCCCTTTGCTGATTTAACGTTTAAAGGAAAAAACACTGACAACTAATTGGGGCAATTTTTTATATTTTATTTACTGAAGCCAGCTCTGTATTGTGGTATACTCGAAATGTTTTGACTGGTCTACTATTATAAGTCCCTATTTAATTTTGAAATTTAATCAAAATAATTGCTTTATACAGGACACACCAGTAAGAGTTATATGCCTCAAAAAACCACTCTCGGTAGTCAATTGGGTACCATACTATGACAAAATAATAGCTGGATGTGGACGTTTTGGTTTCGAAGTTTTTAACGTCATAACCAGCGAAAAATATGAAAATGTGTTGGAAAATGAAGTAGAAGAGCTTATGCATTTGGAAATTAATTCAAAACGGTAGCTACCATAACACATTTACGTATACCAATTTAATTTTTCTATTTAGTTTGGAATTAATAGTTAAAAAATATTTCTTTTGTAGCCCAACTGTTGCTGTCACTGGGACTTATGATGGGAAGATGAATTTATGGTCAATACCATGGGGATCTTTTTCTAGCTCCACAAATTAGGGCAATTAAATAATATCTACCTATATTTTTATTTTATTTATGTTTATAATAAAGGATATATATAGTTAAAAGTACTTATATTTGTTTTTTTACCACACACAGACAAATTTCCTAGAGTCAACAATCAATCAACTCATCAAATCGTTTTGAAAAGAATTTCAAATACAGTCAAAATTCGATAACTCGAACGTCGAATTTTCTGGGGGAATCCCCTAATAATGTACAATTCTAACGTCTCTTTTTAATAGCAGTACTAGTTCATTTTCTTTTATTAGTTTATTTATAATAATGAAATTTTTAATACACTAGTACATGACTTAATTTCTAACCAACTGATTTTTCCTCACTTAAAACTTCAAAACATCTGTAACAGTTGGTTAGAAATTATTTCATCAATTACGTAGTACTTATATTTTGATTTTATTTGATTTGGAAATACTTTTGTCATAGATACTTCACTTTATGTCATAATAAATTACCAAACACTTACAAAATGTTTATTTTAAAACCTATCCTCAAAAATAACAGCATCATCCAGAAGATAACGAAAAATATAATTAAACGAAACGCTTCTAAATGGTTCCCTGATATTACGTTTCTTAAGCAATTTGACGGTCCTGTAATGTACCCTCGTGAAGACTGTGATTTCGTTTACCAAAAACGTCTGCCTTATGAAAAAGTGGACATTCCAGAAAGGAAAGTTCAGAACATCAGAGTAAATTTCGGTCCCCAACATCCAGCTGCTCACGGAGTTTTGCGACTTATATTAGAATTAGACGGAGAGGTTGACAATTTATATTTCATCCAATTTTTTTAAATCATAAAAAGTCCAAAATTCGTAGCTGGTTCGCAAAATGGATCCCCACATAGGGTTACTTCACAGGGGCACAGAAAAACTGATAGAATATAAAAATTATTTACAGTGTGGACCATTTATGGATCGTTTGGATTATTGCTCTGTATTATGTTGCGAACATACTTATTACTTAGCTATTGAAAAGCTTTTAAAAATCGAGGTGCCACGGAGGGCGAAATACATAAGGGTTATGATGTGCGAAATAACAAGGTCTGTATCTATATATAAATTAAATTAAATATCTGATTGACTGGACCTGAAGAAAATTTATGGTAGATAAGAAAGAAGTGAAATTCAGATTTTTTACTCAAATTCCTACATTTTTAATTTTGATACGTAATACGTATGTATTTTCAGGATTATAAACCACATATTGGCTGTAACATGTCACATTTTGGATATAGGGGGCCTTTCCCCTTTATTTTGGCTCTACGAAGAACGTGAAAAATGTTTTGAGCTCGTTGAAAGATGTTGTGGGGCTAGATTTCACGCCAATTATTTTAGACCAGGGGGTGTTAGTCAGGTTAATACAAAATAATTAAAAGGTCATGTTTCTTGTTTTTTGTAAATATGACACAAATTTTAAGGACATACCAATTGGCCTTATGGCTGATGTATACGACTTTGTTAAAAAGTTCCCGGAGAGACTGGACGAAGTTGACGATTTGTTGGAACAGAATAGACTGTGGATATTGCGTACCAAAGATATTGGTATCATAAATGCAGAGGAAGCTATTAATAACAGCTTTAGGTATGTAGGTACTAACTAAATTATATATTAGTTTTGCAGAATTTTTAAACCAAAACATTTATTTCTTTCTCTTTATTTTAAGTGGTGTTCCCCTCAGAGGATCCGGCGTTAAGTGGGATCTCAGAAAAACGCAACCCTACGAAGTTTATGATGAATTGGAGTTCGATGTCCCCATAGGGGTAAAGGGCGATATGCATGACAGGTAAATTGTATTTAAGGACACCTTCCTTTAAATTTTTATTAACATAATTCATATAAAAATTAATGTTTTTCTTTTAAACAACAATCGTGTTTATTGCCTGACGTAATTATAACCTGAAATTGAAAACAACGACGTTCACTCTATCAAATGTCGAGCGCGACTAAGTCAAGACTGCAAATTTAATTCTTATAAAGTCATTAGATGCACCTGATTGGCCTTTGCTCACTGCGCGAGCCAATAAAAAATTAGGTCGAATAATATCTGTCCAATAAGTGGACAGATTTTAGTGTGTATGCAGTTACAAATACGTAATTGCATTCGCCCTAATATAAAAGCAATTTAATTCAGCCTTTGAAGCTGTGATACAAGAACAAAAAACGTTTGAATACTTGTATTTTGTAAACATTTGTTGTCACTTTGAATTGGAATAAGATGATTATACAAAATATTTTTATTTCAATTAATAAATGCAGGCACTGGCAACACTTTGTTGTAGTTCAAACTATCAATAGTGACCATTTGGTGAAACATATTTAATAAATGTAATAAATAAAACACAAGTTTTTTAGGTGTTTCAACAATAATTTAATGTCCTCGACAATATGACCACATGTGGGTCGAAACAATATTGTCGAGGACATTAAATTATTGTTGAAACACCTAAAAAACTTGTGTTTTATTTATTACTTTGTTGTAGATTTGAATTAAATTAAGATTAATTAAATATTGCAACTAATATAAAATCTTATAACTAGAAATCGATTTTAACTAGTTTTCCCCAAAATCTAAATGATCAAAGGACTATTAGGAATATAAATTATATAAAGAACATTTTCGCTGATTTTTAGCTTCAAAAATAAATTTTAAAAAGAATTTTGCAGTTAAGATTTATTTTAAAAGTTAACGTTATATTATAAACTGTTTATTAAATGCCACTCTTCACTTTTATATTTTATTCTTTCACCTGAATCTACTTTTTACTTTTGTACTTTAGTAAGTAGGTACTTAAATTTTTTCCACCCGAAGAAGTTCACCACTCTAGGGTGAAATGACCATTTTTGCATTCAATAAACTTAAATACATAGGCACTGTTTTATTTCGTCGTTATTTTGGAGTTGCAAGAATCAAAAGCTTTTTCAATTCAGTTTAAAATATTATCCAAGTTTGTAATATTTTCTAAGATATAAGATACGCATGGAAGAAATGCGACAATCCTGCAGAATCATCGAACAGTGTATCAATAAAATGCCTTATGGAGAAATTAAAACCGATGACCTCAAGGTTTGTCCACCAAAAAGGGGAGAAATGAAGGTAACCCTGTTTCTAAAATCGATTTGAAATCTACTTAAAAGTTATTTCACAGACCTCAATGGAAGCCCTGATACACCACTTTAAATATTTTTCACAAGGTTTTCAAGTGCCACCAGGGGCAACGTACACTGCCACTGAAAATCCGAAAGGTATAAGTATAACCTATTTAATAATAATTAACATAATTAATGAACGATATGATATATTGGTGGGTTTTTATTTTTAATCAGGTGAATTTGGTATATATTTGGTATCTGATGGCAGCTCTAAGCCCTATCGATGTCGACTTAAGTCTCCCAGTTTTACACATCTCGCGGGAATGTATATAATGATGGACAGAAATACATTTTTGGCAGACGTCGTCGGTTTTATTGGAAGTTTGGACATGGTATTTGGATGCTGTGATCGCTAATTTATTTTATTTAAAATATATTTTATTATTTATCTACCATTTATATTTAATGCAAAAAAACCAACAAAAATTTTTATATCTCATCCTGCAGTTTAAACAATAAAGAATGTATTCTAAATAGGTCAAAATTATTTCTAGGACAAAAAGAACCTTAAAAATAATTAGATACTTTTACAGTATATTGAGTTTCTTATTGTTATCATTAGGTTTGTGTGAAGCCTGAATATTTTTTATTATTTTTCAAGGCATACATATTATTGCCATTATCATTAATCTAGTACGTATTTAAAGCCCTGAGATACTTAATTACCACTAAATCAATTTTCAATCGTCCTCCACATAAATGCATCAATTTGATTCTTTTTACAAAGAAAATAAAGTGTAAAATATCCCAATACCAACTTCTAGGATCCTGATAAAGTTTCAGTGACGAATCATCAATAAATTATTGTTCAATTGTATTGGTTTTTGTAATTAACAATACAATAGTCGATAAATTAATGCAATTTTGCATGCGATCAAAGCCATTAATATTTTTCTTACCTTTGAGTTAACAGAGGAGTTGCTGACGTGATAATCCTTAATAGAAAACAAAATAAAATATAAATATCACCACTTCAAAGTCACCATAAATACATGCGTAATAAAAAGTCACTGATTACTCAATGTTTTAAAACTCGTTAGTATTATTTAATATGAATATAATTGTCAATTCGCACGTTTTTTATCGTCGTAATTATTTAATAATGTTGAAAACACGATCAGGTACAGATAGCTCTCATGGCCATACCTGTCTCACAACTATTTTACTGATACTGATGAAGTAAGTGATGAGTGTCCTTTCCCTTTTCCTTTTTGTAAAAATTTAATACATATAACGACATCTGACTATTTTGTAGCTAACGTTGTCTGAGGTCATACGGTCACAGCTTACATAAGGTACAGGGTGTTAATTGAAATGGATCCTTAAATAAATTAATTGGATATAAGTAATAAAATGCATGACGATTTATATGAAAAAATTTGATCCTTGCTTTTTGTAAAGAAAAATATATTCTCAATACCTAGTTTGACTTAAGGATAATGAGAAAAAAATTGGTAAGTACTGTAAAAATAAACAAACAAATGTTGGCGAGAGTAACGTATTTGGGGGTGACCCCACGAAGGGGATGCGATATCTATGGAAAGTTCTTGGCCCGAGGAACACGTTGGTGGGGGCGTGGGGGCACGCAGAGAACAGTTAATGTATAAAATTTCAATTTAAACCAAACTACATATAAAATATAAAAATAAAAAACATTTTGATTAGGTTGGGTTATGTTAGGTTAGGTTTTACAAAAAGGGAACATTTTGAATATGAGTTCACTCTTACTAAGCCCTTTGTGTTCTTGCTTGCTACTTCAGATGGGAGCGCCTCCAGACCCCCACCAATATGTTCCTTTCCCCAAGAGATTTCCAGTAATACACCCACCCCCTCGACGGGGCCCAAATTTTTGTAATTCTAGGTAAATCTCTATTTAAAATTTGTATTTATGATATAGGTAACAAATATCTCAGAAATGTTGTTAAATAACGTAAAGAAGGTGAATGAATTCATAAACTAAAAAAAATTGATTGATTTTGGAAAATTTCAGTTTACAATCAAACTTCGATAACTCAAATGTCAATAAGTAGAATTTGGATAAGTCGAACTAAACTGATTGGCAATAACATAAACTATAATGAGAAATACCGGTAATTTTTACTTTACTATTCGAAATAACTCGAAGTTTCGATATCCTGAAGTTTTTTTTCATCACAAGATGATTCAAGTTATCGAAGTTCAACTGTATTTTGTATTAAAAACCCTTCATATTACGATACAATTTTCACCCCTACATTTCTGCAACACCCTTTACCTTACATGTACTCACGCACATATAAAGTTTACATAATTATTAGGCCAAAATATAAACAATACTCAACAACAACCAAACAGTGGAGACCGCAAAGACCGCAGACTCACAAAAATACGATTTTAAATATTCACTTACCATTTTTTTCCAACATCTTCCTGACTAATACTGAAAATAAAGTTCTAAAAGAACAGGTACAAATAAATTAAAAAAAAAAATACACCAGATGTAACAATTTATTTACAGACAGAAAGGCAAATTTAATAATTTTAATTTTTATTTACTAACATCAGCTCATTCCTATGACTAGAAACTCTATCTATATGTATATGTAAATAGGTCGTTTGTAAACTACAATTTAATTGAACGAATTTTCCGAAAGTCGAAGAATATTTTCTCTTTTATTATTAATTGTAAACGTATAATTGTAAATGTATATGACTAAAAATTTGGTAGCGCCTGACTGGCCAACGACGACGACGTTTTGGTTTTAAATATAATATTTATAGGAATGTTATCGGAAACCCCCAACAACCAATGCCCAACATTCTAACTAAAATTATAACAAACAGATTGCCTCTTAAATTCTACAAAAAAAAAATATTCGTTAATTTAACAGGGTGGGTAATTATGAAATAATAATAGCAATAATAGTAGGTAATAAAAAAACTGGATAAACTAAATAATAATATCCTTATTAGGCGTACCGTGTGTTATATAATAAATCTCTTCTTTACAAAGATACCTAAGCAAACTTCGCGGGTAATAAAATAAATAAATAAATAAGTTTAGTATTGATTTCTTCAAAAGTTGACTATTTTTCACTTTCATTCATTTGACTAACAATAATTGTAATTATTCTCATTTCGCTGCTGTTCAGCGTTTTCTTCCCTACCTGTCGCATAATTTATATTTATGTAGTTTCGAGCTTATTAAACAGATCTTTGGTACAAAAATTAAAACTGTAGAAGATAATAACTATTCAACAAGTATTAATTAGTAACGATTCGAGGACTCCATATTTATTCACGGTAGAGTAGATAATTTCTTCACCATCATCTTCATTTAATTTATTTCACGTTTTCAGTCTTTTAAATCCGCTATCTCCGAAGTGGAAGCACTTTAAAAAATATTAACGTCCTTTCACGATTTGTACGTGCGTATTACGTCTCTTATTACGGCTCTGCACAAAGGGCAGTGTCCGCCCCCTTTGCCCCGCCACTGTTGCAAGGCGCACTCGTAACACATACACATATGCCCGCACATGTACAGCACCGAATCTACTGGGTGTTCGTAACAAATTGTACATTCTGCACCAGCACCTGTAGGACGCTCGTGTTCCGAACGGTGGTGTGGTGGGATTGTCGAATACGTACTTCCCGAAATTGGCTGAAATTAAAAGGAAAAATTCATATAATAATCGATAATTTTCATGGGAAAAAAAAAATTTCCCGGCTCCTGACATAGTAGAAAAGAAAAAAATAATATTCAATAAGCATTTGTGCTAGCAAACCCAAAAACCCAAAACATTTACAATTTTGTGACCCTTACCTCTAGCCGCCACAGAGTGAAACGTTAAAAAAATTAAAAAACTTACCTCTATGTAGGTGTTGCTGTAGGTTGAGAGCATTGTTGCTGTAGGTACTGGGGCGACTGCATTGAAAGAGGGATGAACTACAGCGGGTATACTTGGTAGAGACGGGGACAAAGGTCCTGCGGTGGTGGCCGCAACCACATGGTGATTGGAATGACCGTGACCACCACCAGGCTGCTGGCTGGATCCATGATGACTAGAATGATTGTTACCGTTCTGGCTATAAACGGAATTTTGGGACGAATGGTGCGAGTGATGAGAAGCAACCCGGGCGTTCTCTTGATTAATTATGCTCGCGTGAGCAGGAGGAAGGATAACGGACAGAACAGCACCCCCGTTAGCACTGGGTTGTACTTGAACATCAGCTGGTGTAACGCAACACAGTCGAGGGTTATTCTGCTGAACACTGGCCGAATTTCGTCTGAGTTCAGACTGACAGTTGATGCTGTTCATAGATTCCGAAGACGTTGGTGAAACGATGCGCCTGTCAGGATTACTCCTGGCAGGAGACGTGCTCCCTACACAGCTCAAAACCCGAATACGTTGCGTAGACCCGTAAATGTCGAAAAAAGCCCACAACCTGAGTGTTTGGTCTACGTGAATAACAACGGAAGGAGTACCACCGTTTCTACTGATTTGAACCTCACCACTGGGCGAAATGCAAAAACTAATCTCGTCGCCTCGATTGAGATGCCTGGCAAAATCCCTGCTTATCACCCAATATTCCGGCCTATCCAGGAGGAAGTTCGAATCGTCTGGGAGATCGCTAGATTGAAGTGTCGCGGGGTCGCAAGAAGTGAGACCCAAACCTAAACAGCCTTGGAACATGGACTCCGTGGACAGAATCTGAATGACCATCCTTTCGCCTAACTGAATCGGTCTTGGAGTAAAAACATACCCCTGACAGAATTCCGTATCCGTTCGAGACGCTATACTTCGACTACTATTAAATTTAACATTTCTTCCCTTAGTTCGATGCAAAGGAACAGGAACAAAATTGAGGTTAGCTGGTTGGTAACGTAATGAGGGTACGTGAACATCGTCGTTTTCACGAGCATGAATGTGAACGGCTTGCATGGGATAAACGATACGATCGATCTCGTCAGGGGTTGTGTCGCCCCCATTCAGAGCCAAATTGCGACGGTTATTGTTCAATTGATGACGAATATCGACGAATTCGATTGCGGTCGAATTACCATAAACGTCTATGAGTGCCCATATGGGCCCCCTAGTTTCTACACCGCTGAAGAAAATTCCCTTTTCTTCCCCGTTTATTCCGAAATGAACGTCGCCTGCAGCAGTAACGTAGTAAAAGAGGACGGTGTTTTGGCTACAGAAACGTTCCGCAAGCGCTTTCGCCCAGTAACCTGGCTTATTGGTAAGATCTGGACAAGCGTATTTAGGAAGACCGTATCTTAAAGTACTAGGATCGTTTGAAGTAAAACCGAAACGTATGACGCCGCTCCAGTTGTTCGAAATTTCCAAAAATTTAATGCATACCTGGAATTAAACAGAAAACAACGCTACAAACCTTTTGCAAATCATAATTGGAAAATATAACACATAACATCATAATTTTAATAATAAATAAGTCAAAAATATTTAGAATCGAGTTTATAAGTAATATTGATGAGAACCTGTTTAAGAAATTACAACGAATGGTTAACCCCCTTTTATTAAAGGGGTACATACTTTTCTAAATAACTGAAAAATATTTAAGCACGATTTTTGACTATGTCCCTATCTCTGTCTTATTCACAAGAACCATAAGTAAATATACTAGCAATGATGGCAGTTACCACCCACTTTAATAAATTTTTGAAGGATCCGATCCTCTTAAGAAATTGAAACAAATTACTTATAAATGGAGTAGATACCTACCTTTTCGTTGACTTTGACAGGCCTTGAACTGAAAGCAATCCCTTTACAGAAACTTTCAACTCGTCGAGCAACCGTTCCATCCCTCGATATTCTTATATTCTCGCCGTGGACGTTGTGAAAAAGTAAAGGGGGTAAGTTGTTGGTCCCTCCAATGTGCGAACTGGATCTCGACACTGAAACAAACAGAATATCTTCATGCAAAAATTGTAAATATAATGAAGAATATGATTAAAGAAGCATAGTTTTTGGGGGTCCTTTTTTTGTTGTGGTGGTGAAGCATTATTAGAGCAAAAATTCGTGCTAAAGCATACGTGAAATGTATGTTTTCACACATATATGCATTTTCTATAATTTAAGGTCACGTTCCAGGTGTAATACAGAGGTATATCTGCAATATGGCATGGGGAGACAGCTGCTAAGTCGTCACCCTAACTGCTACGTTGGGGTGCTTGCCCCCAGGTATCCGGTATTACACATTATTTTCGGCTACGTGTATAAGAAGCTTTAACAACTTACTAGCAAAGGCAGCCGAATAGTTTCAGAAATTTTTCCCTTTCGAATCACTTAAATAAAAATATTTATTTCAGGAATTATCCACCTAAAATTAGAGAATAAGAAGCATAAAAAATTATTGCAGTATTGTTATTGTTTATGACATCATTCTTTGGGCAAATTTAAGATTTAAAATAAACAGGAAGTAGGTACACTATCATTTTTTGTTACAAGATGACTGAATAATTGATACACAACACCCCACAATTAACAAAAATTTAAAAAAAATGTAAATCCTCATTTTATATGTTGTTTATGCCCCAGAACCACATTAAAGGAAGTGCATTATATTGTACACTTTTATTCTGTGATTATTTTATGCACCCCAAGGGTGTACGAGTACAGTACGTACGTAAGTAGGAGGAAGAAGTATACCTATAGGTAAGTAAAAATGTGGAAATTAATAACAGCTTTTTACTTTGTTACGTAGTAAAAGTAATGTGATATCATTGTTCGGGGAACATCACGCTCGCATTCTATTCGATCTTGTACACACGTGTTGGACTACTACATTTCCGGTTGTTACCGGAAGCCAGACCGATTGTTAAACCGTCGTCGCCAACAACAACACCGCTAACGGTTATCAATCCTGCGATATACGGGGTGATTTTGACGAACCAACTTATTATATGCACAACAAAAATCATCGCCAATCAATAACCCTTGAAGAAAGAATGTTAATGATTAAATTTCATTATTTATGAAGGTAAACTTCTTGTTGATAAAATTAATGTTTTACTGTTTACCTTAGAAATGTGAAAATATGTCCTGGAAGCTACAGGGAGGTCAAACGCAAAGGGGGTGAGACCCAAATTTGTTTAAAAGATACTGAAATACATAATATGTGAATGTAAACATTAAGAATATTCTAAGTACCATCGAATCCCATAGAAAGTAGCTATACAGCAAAAACATTTAATTATGGAGGTTTATACAGTTTTCTCATTATACTTTAGTCTCATGAAAAGCCAAATCCTTTTTTTTGTACATACATTTTAAGTTTAAATTTACCCTGAAAGGTAAATATGTCTCCTGGAAGCTACAGGGAGGTCAAACCCAAAAGGGATGAGACCCAAATTTGTTTAAAAGATACTGAAATACATAATATGTGACTGTAAACATTAAGAAAAATCTAAGTACCATCGAATCCCATAGAAAGTACCGATACAGCGAAAACTTTTAATTATGGAGGTTTTTACAGTTTTCTCATTATACTGTTACGAGTACTTGCCAATTAAGTTGGTGTGAACATAATTAATGAACATCTTCCCTGATTACATAAGGAATATTCTCGGCTTTCCTGATACATCTAGAAAACACCAGCAAAGATCAATGGGAAAACAATTGAATTACTAGACGGCTGTAGAATACCCTAGAAAAAGGCTGAGAAGACTATAAAAGTGGACGAGACACTCACACCGAGTTAGTTGACAGTTTACAGTAACAGCTGATGCAAAGCGATCGATAGGCGATACAGGCGAACCATAGAGGCGATAGTGTTCATAGAGAGCGATAAATAGTGTCTACCGGAACGGCGATTAAAAAGAAACTTTTAGTGAAATAAATTGTGCGGACTGGTTCATAACTGTAGTGTAGTCAAATTAATTTTAGTAATTAAATAAACTCGTTGTTTTGTTTTGTAAATTGTGTTTTCTGTGACCGAACACGTCACAATACTTTAGTCTAATATAAAGCCAAATCCTTTTTTTTTGTACATACATTTTAAGTTTAAATTTACCCTGAAAGGTAAATATGTCTCCTGGAAGCTACAGGGAGGTCAAACCCAAAAGGGATGAGACCCAAATTTGTTTAAAAGATACTGAAATACATAATATTTGACTGTAAACATTAAGAAAAATCTAAGTACCATCGAATCCCATAGAAAGTACCGATACAGCAAAAACTTTTAATTATGGAGGTTTATACAGTTTTCTCATTATACTTTAGTCTCATTAAAAGGCCAAGTTTTTCTTTTTGATAGATTTTACGTTTCAATTTACCCTGAAAACTGAATATATCTTCTGGAAACTACAGGGAGGTCAAACCCAAAGGGGATGAGACCCAAATATATTAAAAGTGTATTGTGCTACACAATATGAGGCTGTAAATTCTAAATACCATGTAATCCCCGAAAAAGCCCTTATACAACATCAATTATTATTAATTAAAATTAAAGGAGCTGTTCCTAATAGTTAACTATCTGAATGAAATTTCTGTCGGAAAGTATTTATATAAAAATAAAAATGAGTGTTGCATCTTAATGAAGAAAAAGAGACCCTCTTGTCGAAACCTTCCGGAAAATCGTGTTGAAGATGAACGATGTAAGAGTGTCGAGGTCCGAGGAGAGAAGGAGGACTGTGGAAGGTTGATTAATCTCGTCAACTGTAGTTTATATACCGGCAAAGTTGTTTCCCACGGCCCGGAATCCATACCTGAGATGCTGCTAAAGAATTAACAACTCTCACTGTTGTTATTGCTCCTTTTCTCTCGCGAACGTTCGTCTCTGTCCTGCTGCAGCATTATTTCGTATATAATAGTATGTAGGCACGTTACTGAACGTAGTGTAGTTAGTGTGGATTGGTACATTACGAGGAAACTGCTTTGTAGTTGTGTTGTATCTGTTATTTGCCGTTAGTTATACCAGATTTAAAATATAGTAGCGTGACGAAAAGAATAAAAAAAGGAAGAAAATTGGTCCACAACTTTTTTACAATAACTACCTACAAAAGAAAAACTTCTATTCGAATTAAGGTGAAAACAATTAGAGACTGTATAATGGCAAGTTAATGATTCGGAACCAAATCCACTGTTTAAAATATTTTGAAATAAAAAAAAAATAACTTCTAATGACGCGGACGATGTAGAGCACCAACGTTAAAATTAAGATAATAAATAGGTAAAGTTTGTCTTATGATACGGACTGAAAAACAATGTTATATAATTGCCACAATTTTTGTAAGTAAAGGAAAATTTTACCAAAGATCATTGGAAAGTAGATCTCTCGCAAGAGGGCTTGAGGGGTCACATCACAACTTGTCAAATCTCACTAGGGAGGAAGGAGGGGATTAGATTAAAAGAAAAATATGTCACCCATTTTTGCTAACATGAAACCTCAAATTAAGACAGTTGCACAGTTCAATGAGCTGCACGCAACACAGCTCTATTGATGATTTCCTTTTACATAAAAAAAATTGATGGCTACAACGAAAGGGGCATCAAGCAATGACGAAGAATTAATTAAATTTAAAAAAAAATACATAGGCAAATATTTGTAGAACGCAATTATTATGAGCTGCTTTTGAAGGATCTTAAAAGACGTTCTGCTAAATTATAACGAATTAATATAAAAACAGTATGTTCCCAATTACGTAATTAACTTATTTTTATTGTGTATTTATAATAATAACAATAAGTATCAATTTCTCTTTTTTATCTTTGTAAAACATTATAATTAATGTTCATGCAACATTTATCGTTTGTTTTTATTTCCTGGGTTTCTGGCTGTTCTTGCAAAACCGCAAAACTGTTACAATGGCTTTTGTAACAAATAACAGAACAGACAATTTCTTATTGTTTTACGGAAATGAACAAAATAGATAACAGCCACAGCCACTGTCACAGCTACTGTTAAAAATTATACTAAACAATAAATAAATAAGAAAAAACGATTAAGCAGTATTATTTCGAGTTATGATTCAAGGCTTATTTAATAATTCCAATAAGTACCAAATGATCTTGTTTACATGTCTATCTCTCACGAGCAAAAATTTAGTTCGTCAGGTCGTGCACTATTTGATAAGTTATAAAACTGCTGAGTTTAAAATCCAATACAATTATAACGAAGATTCAACCATAATAGTCCTAAAATTAAATATTTTTTTATCATAATAATGGCTCCGTATTAATTATCATAAACATACTTAGTAACTAGATACCATAAGAGTAAGTGAGATGAAGAAACTTTCACAATAATAGATATACCTAAATATAGGTACACAAAACTTTTTTGCAAAAAAGGTTTATAATAATAAATCTTTTTTTGAAATACTTAAATTTCATTCATTGTTAAAGTAAAAAAGTCTTTTTGTTATAAAAACAATACTTCAGAAAATTGACTACAAAAAGACTTAACATTCAAGAACGAAAATAATTTTTAAATAAAATGTATCGCAAAAATTAATCTAATACAGAAAAAACGAAAAGTTGTAGTTTTACAGTATGTATCTACAGTATTATTCTTGTTACTAAAACACAGTTATTTAATTCAAATCACTGCAGGAAATAATACAAGTTAACCTTTACTAGTGCAGGTTTTTCTAGGATAATTAACCATGCCACCATGCCATGCTTACGTACGAATATGCCATCGTATGTTCAATTAAGTTAATTCAAAACAAACACGGACGTCATACTTAAAGAAAAAGTACGTAATTATTATTTTAAATTTTTCTTTATAATATACATAATCCTAGACAACAATACTGTTCATTTGTACATTGCAATTCGGTTATAATATCGTATCAAAAGTCTTGGAACATTCAACAGAATATGCATTAAAAAAAACTTCAATGAATAGAAATTTTGTAATTGTAATTTTTATTTGAATTTTTTAGTCCAACTGTGGCTGTCACAGGAACGTGAATTTATGGTCAATACCACGGGGATCTGTAGTAATTTTCGCCCATCATAGTCATGAAATTTCAAAATTTTGATTAAAACTATTTTATTATATTTATACGAAATAGAAGTATTTACATTTATATAATTT
Organism: Agrilus mali; assembly: GCA_029378335.1. Classification (NCBI taxonomy): domain Eukaryota; kingdom Metazoa; phylum Arthropoda; class Insecta; order Coleoptera; family Buprestidae; genus Agrilus; species Agrilus mali. Next base: position 2,622,664 of record CM055660.1, read on the forward strand.
TTAGATTAAGTTGATAAGAAAAAAGAAGCAAGTCAAATGAATAAAAAATACCGGCCAAGTGCGAGTCAAACTCGCGCACCGAGGGTTCCGTACAAACCTGTATATATGTGATGTAACTAAAAATTTAAGGTTTTCGGAATTTTTCCTTTTTATGTGCTATAAAACATTGCTTCATACCAAATTTCAAGATTCTAAATCGACTGGAAGTACCCTTTAGGTTTTGATTCCCTTGCGAGTAGTTACGAGTTTGAAAATATGCGGCTTAAATTGCTGTTTCTTTTGATTGCGTTGACATAGAAGTTTGATTTTGTTACAGCTTAAAGGTATTATAGACCTGAGTATTTGATATGAATTTCAATTTAATATCTCTACGCGTTCATGAGGAAAGGGGTAGTACCTTTAAAATTATTAAAAATATTTTTATTATATGATGTAACTAAAAATTTACGGTTTTCACAATTTTTCCTCTATCTGTGCTATAAGACGTTGCTTCGTACCAAATTTCAAGATTCTGAGTTCACGGGAAGTACCCTGTAGGTTTTGATTCGAAAATTTGCGGAAATTTGCGGCATAAACGGCTGTATCTTTTGATTGCGTTGGCTTAGAAGTTTGATTTTTTCATAGCTCCTAGGGACAATAGACCTGAGTATTTGGTATAAATTTTAGCTCGATACCTCCACGCGTTCCTGAGAAAAAGGTCTTGACAGACGGGCGGACGGACAACGAAGTGATCCTATAAGGGTTCCGCTTTTTCCTTTTGAGGTGCGGAACCCTAAAAACAGCAAACTTGGGATATTTCGTGAATTTCTGCCATTTTTCACGTTTTTACGATTATTTCTTAAACAATATATATTACACCTAAGTAAATAAACGCTAGTTGATAAAATCATTTAATTTAATGTTTGAGAGATAAAAAATATTATGGTGCATAAAGCGTTTAATATTTTTTTTAAATAAAAGGTCAAAAAACATCGAAAATATAATTAAATATCCTAAGTTTGATGATTTTTTTTTCATACGAAATAGAAATTTAATCTAAATGGTAAATATTTTAATTTCCTAAAAATAATAAAATGGCTTTAATTAAAATTTTTAACTTTCATAACTATATGATGGGCGAAAATTACTAGAAATTCAATCATTCGACTCATAAAACAACCCTCGAACGTCGATAAGTCGAATTTTTAATAGTTTAAAGTTAAATTGGTTAGCAATAGCATCAACTATGAGAAATACTGGTAATTTTTACTTAATTACTCAAACTGTCCAACTTCTATTACTCGAATCGAATATCTTGTTAACTGGAAAATAATATTTGGCGCCAACTTCAATAAGTCGATATTTTTGGAGGAATTCCTTAATAATGTATAATTAGTTGTCATTAAAACGTACTTTAAAGTTTTTGCCTTTCGACTAAAAATTAAATTTTATAAAAAAGTGGAAGTAGTGCATTGAAAAACGATAAAACCTACATCTATTCATCTATATTTCTAGTTATCTGTGACATGAAATGCACACAAAAATTTATTTACCGAAAATAAGCATATGTTATGTATTATTATTCAATAACTCGAAGAATCGATATTTCGAAAGTTTTCTTTTATTCACATAATGATTTCAGTTATCGAAGTTCGACTGTATCTTTAAAATTCCAACCCATTTTTTCTGTTAAAAGAGTAACTCAAATTGTAGCGACAGTAAGTACTGTGGTAAAATTCTGCAATTTGTGGGTTAAAAAAATAAACTTACAAAATAAAAAAATTGCTGTATTTTAAAGAAAAGAAAATATTTTTTGTTGTGTTATGTCATTCCTCGAATACTAAACCAATAAATAATTAACGTTTCTGTGAACAGATGTCTCTCTGTAAGTACAACATTCATATACACAAATACATACTAGAAAAATAAGTTCAGTATGTAGTAATAAATGAATAAATACCGAGCATTACGAACACAAACTGTCCGAAACGAATTTTCAAATAAACGCCCGGTAATGATTGTTATGTCCACAAACTTTTCGTCAGTTATGTGTGTATGTATTGTATATATGAATAATTATTTTATGGTTTTCTCGTAACCTAGCTGTTTAACATTTTGTTTATTTTGTGCTTTTTTAACGATTCCGTCCCCTGAAAGCTGTCTGTTTTTCTTTTTGCTATCATTTACTTCATTAGCACCGCCTGTAAGTGTAAATGTCTGAGGAAGCGTCCTGACAAGAATTTAAAGTGAACAACACAAGAAAATGAGTTCCACCAAAGTCCAAGAAGACTTAAGAGTTAAAAAGACAATACGTCTCAAGCTTTTCACTTCATCTGACAAAATGTTCATTAATTCTTAAAATTTTCATGCCAAGAGTTTGTCCAATGTAACTTAGTAACATCTTAAGCCATAATTTCATACACAATTAATCCTATACGTTGAGTACGTTTATACTACTTACACTTACATATATTAACAACAGGATAACAAATATTCCCTTTCGTTAATAAACCGAAAAAAGACTGGTGTGTGTACGATAAAATGTGGGGGAGTTAAGCCTCTTTCTCTCTGTGGAGTACCTATAAATACATGCTCATAGGAATCGTGTAGTGTAGACATAGTAAATGGTTATGCATGTTGGTTTTATCAAAGAGATTAATAGCTACGCCATCTGTAATGCTATTACAGTCCAGGGGGTGGCTACGTCAAGTGCTCGCGTTTCCACGACCACCCCATGCAGTGACACTCACCAAACCCCCAGGAGACATCGATTCTGTGCAGAAAAGTAAAAGCCTTCAAATACCCATGAACACATTACATTCCCTATCACATTTTATTTATTGGAGCCAATAAATAGTCTATAGATTATAGTAGGTAATTATTAAGTGTTGTCTTTTCCTACCGTAACCTGACTAAACTGTATTTCTTCATAAGGTTTCCACTGAACGTTCCAACGGCTTTCGTGTTATTTTAGTGAACTTGTCAGCAAATTTCTTAAAGCTATATAAAGTAAGTTCGTACTTGCCCAAAAAATTAACACCTCAGTACACACAAGACTCATACAATCTTGTTTATCTAAAAGCGCTTGTGAGATAATAACGCAACGAATGTTAACGGTATTCGTAAAATTATCAACGACCTGAAAAGTTTACAAACAGACCATTGCAGGCGTCCCATAATCCTGTGTAATTGAGCTTCTTAAGTCGCTTTTTAGTGGCCATTAAACCTAAACTATAATGAAAAGTTAACAGTGAAAAACTAATAATGGTCGTGGATAAATTGGGCCAGGGTTAGTATGTTTTATGGGCCAAGGAATTGGATATTAAAAGCAACCCAGCAACAGCCCCCTGTTGGTCGTTAAATATGATGGACAATAATAAAATTAGAATTAAATTTGTAACCCTTAACCTTCTCCTCCCTCTGTGTATGGACCACCAAAATTTTTACAAAACAATGCATACTAAATGTAATAAAATGAAACTGTTTATTATGCAATCTATATTTATTAAATTTGATTGCGTGTAGGAAGCAATAAAATAAATACGTAAAATGAGAGGGACAATAATAAACACAAGTTCCACCACAAGGAGCTTTCTTGTTTCATGTTGGAAAAATTGGCGAATCAAAATCGGACTGGTATGTTTATCAACACACTTCACAAGAAAGATAAATAAAGCAAACATCTGAGAGTTTAACAAATTTTATATACGTTGAGCAAACGCTTTTGACCCAATTCAAAAATATATAGACCAACAAATCCAAATGATATTATTCGCAGTAAACGTAAAAGTATAATTATTGTTAGCAAAACATGAAGAACGGCAATATTTTGTTTGCATGGTCATTGTCGTAAAGTTTACTAAGTATTCAGATAGCTAGCTATCTATGTCAAAAAAATAGAGGCTGGCTTTGTATGATGTTACATCATTGCAAATCAACATTGAGTTTTAATGATCCTTTTTTCTGTCAGACAACGAAACGCTTTTCTTTTTTTTTTTGTTTTATTGCTTTGATTTACAGCTTAAACAACTTAAAATGATTTCTGTTGACTAAAACAACATTTTTAACGTTTAATGTTATCAGTAACTAACGCAATTAAAATTTTTTTGTACACAAGACTTACAAAAATCATACATCAGGTAGGTACCTAGCTACTTTCGAGGAGTAACTTTAACATTTCTATATAAAGGCAATTACTTTAGTGTAACTAAACAACAAAAATATAATAACTAACTACATTGTCATTGATTTTTGAAAATGTTCTAAACTTTCTGATCGTGCTAAGTCAGGTCAAAGTTTCAAGCATGCTATGAATGACCCTACCTACACGTGAATGCATCTTATCAGGCGCAACGGAAAAGAAAAGAAACCGGATGGGCTTCCGAATCTCACCGTTTCTATAGCTACTACATCGCTAATTTACCGCAGGTAAATGTGTTATGATATCAAAAAGATTAGTACAGTGTACCACATAAAATGTGATTCAAAACTTGAAAAAAGATTCAGAAGGAAATTTTTTGTATATTCTGTGACAAATACAACATTTTGATTCAAGTGATTGTGTCTATGTCAGTTTTAAAGCTAAGAAAACAGTGATACCTTTTGGCACATGTTTGGTCAAAATTTAGAAACTACTCACCAGAAATGTTAAGGAAACTTATTTTTATATAATATAGTCACACTTGACTCTTGAATCTCAAAGAGGTAAGATAAGAAGGTTTCTAAAAAGTAGAAGAATAATAGGAGCTATCGAAGCCAATGAACAAATTCGGAAATGGGTTGGTAGCATTCGTTTTGACTAAGAAGAGTGTTTTAGGAATAGAGAGGAGTAGAGGAAGACCAATAATGGATTACAAGAGAAGGTTCTGGAAACAATGGTAGAAGGGAAGGCTCTGTGGAGGGCAATAAAAACATTCGGAGATGGGTTAATAAGATTCTTTTTGAAGATAAAGAGTAATTTAAAGACATATCTACAGATTAAATAGGAATAAAAAGGGGTAGAAGATGGCCAACAGTGGATTAGAAGAGGAGAAGTTTTTTGAAACAGCAGGAGAGGAGAAGGCGCTGTGGAGACCAATAAAAACATTCGGAGAAGATTGATAAGATTCCGTTTGACCAAGAAGACTCATTTAGAAACATATTCGAGGACTGCACAGGAATAAAAAAGGGTTAAAGAATGGCCAACAATGGATTAGAGGAAGAGAAGATTTTTGAAACAGTAGGAGATGAGAAGGCGCTGTGGAGGCCAATAAAAACATTCGGAGAAGATTGATAGATTCCTTTTGACCAAGAAGAGTCATTTAGAAACATATTCGAGGATTGAACAGGAATAAAAAAGGGGTAGAGGATGGCCAACAGTGGATTAGAAGGAGAAGATTTTTGAAACAGTAGGAGAGGAGAAGGCGCTGTGGAGGCCAATAAAAACATTCGGAGAAGATTGATAAGATTCCTTTTGACCAAGAAGAGTCATTTAGAAACATATTCGAGGAATGCACAGGAATAAAAAAGGGATAGAGGATGGCCAACAATGGATTAGAAGAGAGAAGATTTTTGAAACAGTAGGAGAGGAGAAGGCGCTGTGGAGGCCAATAAAAACATTCGGAGAAGATTGATAAGATTCCTTTTGACCAAGAAGAGTCATTTAGAAACATATTCGAGGATGCACAGGAATTAAAAAGGGATAGAGGATGGCCAACAATGGATTAGAAGAAGAGAAGATTTTTGAAACAGTAGGAGAGGAGAAGGCGCTGTGGAGACCAATAAAAACATTCGGAGAAGATTGATAGATTCCTTTTGACCAAGAAGACTCATTTAGAAACATATTCGAGGATTGAACAGGAATAAAAAAGGGGGTAGAGGATGGCCAACAGTGGATTAGAAGAAGAGAAGATTTTTGAAACAGTAGGAGAGGAGAAGGCGCTGTGGAGCCAATAAAAACATTCGGAGAAGATTGATAGATTTCTTTTGACCAAGAAGATATTTAGAAACATATTCGAGAAACAGGAATAAAAAAGGGATAGAGGATGGCCAACAGTGGATTAGAAGAGGAGAAGATTTTTGAAACAGTAGGATAAGGCGCTGTGGAGGCTAAAAAAACACATTCGGAGAAGGTTGATATAATTCCTTTTGACCATAAAGAGCCATTTAGAGACATATTCGAGGATTAAACAGGAATAAAGGTGAATAGAGAGAGACCTACAGTAAACTAAACTATAAAAGGAGGTCTTTAGAAAATGTAAAACAAAAAAAGTAGAAGTCAATAAAAATTGGGAGATTGGCTAGTTGATGAAGCTAAAGCAAATTGGTTGAGGATGAAATCAAGTTGAAATAATTGTCCAAACAGTCTTGGAATTGATGGTGACCTATTGTGGACGAAGAAGCGGTCAACTGATAATTTAGACAATACTGGTGATGTTGAGCAATCCCTTATGTTTATTTTTGTGGACGGGAATATCTACATAGAGGCGGTTTATATGATTGTATTGCGTATGTATATCCATAAGAATTAAAGCAGAGACAAGCAAATTTAGTAGTCAGTCATTTCATGGTTGTTGAACGCCGGCGGAAGTGACTTCCGCGGCCTTCAATGAAAACGATGTGCCTATTAGCAAGAGATGCGTGTGTAATAGTGTGACCGCTGATATTTTGTTTTAAACCAGCCAAGTAATGAATGAAATCCGGACCACACGTCACGGGAGCCAGTTTACTACTACAGATATGCTTCCTTCCGATGATCAAACACCAAAACATTTCCCATAATTGATCGAATCTCATAAACCATAATACAATTGTTTAATGAATTCTTTAACTGTACCACTTCTTAAAGGCAACTTTTTAACTTTATCTTCTCTGGCAATAACCTTCAAATAAATTCAGGGCCTTTAATTCTTTTCAAATGGATCTTCAAATTTAACTGTGTAGATTTCGTCAAGATTTATCGATTACTTTTTAGTATCTGTGGCTTCATGATAACTGATAAACAATATAAGTACCTAATGAGATATTTTTGGATCACCTTGTATTTTTAGAAAGTACTTTTCATAAAAATACCTGTTATTGTCCGTCACAGCTGTTCACCTTGAGTATTCACCATTAGCCTCCCCTTTTGCCCGAAAAGAGACCCAATTGTCCCCTCTTACCTTTATGAAGTAAAAGACCCTTGGAGCCAAAGGTAGGTTTATTCTCATCCACCCTCTTTCTCCCTATGAGCAGGTGTTATTTTTTTCTGGTTTCAAAGACGACGTTATGTGGGAAAAAGAACAGAAGGGATTTTGATAAGTAAAGATAAGTTAACCACACACTAGTATCTAGATGATATTATCATGGAAATACACGAAAACACGGTCATCTTCAAGCAACAGGTGGTCATGTTTTGATCAATTAAGTTTTGTATTGATTAAAAGCGACAAATACGATAGAAGTAATCGAAATTTTATTTTGGTATAAAGACTGCCTTTGACTTTGGGCTTTAGTATTTTAGAATTCCTAACTCATTAAATCGTTTCGTTCTGGTCAATAAAAGCTAATTTTCCCTTTTCACATTCCTCAATGGATTCTCTTCCGATTTGACGTCCGTTTCTTCCTGATCTCATGGAATAAAGTCGACCCTCGAAGCGTAAAATAACCTACATACAAAAATACATTAGCGCCATCGTAATCACCGGGAACGAAAACCCATGAGCGCCACGTACCTACATAAATATCTAATAAGTAAGTAGCGAACAAGTCCCCGCACCAGCGAGTTGGAAAGCCGGAGAGGATGTTCGCAACCGGAAACGACGGACATGGACTAGTGAGAACAAGGAACAGTAACGCTCCGATCCGTGCAAGCGATTCAATTTCATTGAGAGAAGTGGTGTTTGCCCACGAACAAAAGCTCACTTCACCACACATAACTGACTGACTGCTTATTAAGAATGGATATTATGTTACACTTCCTCAGAATCCAACCATCGCCATGGTATTGTACTATCGCGTCTCAAATAGTTCCACGAATACCTCTACATAATTTACTTTTATGGTAAGGAACAAGCTTAATAAATAATTAATTAGACAGTATTCAGAGAGAAGACCATTTAAAGAAGATGATGATGACCATTGATGGACACAAGGGGCTAACTACTCTGGAAAACTTTTGTTCCACAGATTTCACTCATGAAATTATATTTCCTCCTTTTCCTTGTGGATTTTTGTCAATTTCATTTGGATTTAGTTGATATTATAGGGCACTTTAAAATTTCAGAGAATTTCATGGAAATTCAAGGATTTCAGAAAAAGATGATAATGACCATTGGTGACCTAATGGGTAACCACACTGTAAAAGTTTTTATTCCACAGATTTCACTTATGGATTCTCTTCCATTTCGTCTGGATCTCATTGATATTGCAAGGTTTCATCAAACAGAGGACTCCATGTAAATTCAGTGTCTTATACTGGATGTTCGACAGGTTTCACCCGCTACTACAACCCCTCAAATGTTCCTACATTCGCGTAGTTAATATTAAATTGATTGGCAATTGAACGTTCTGTTGGTACAATAATTGCTCAGAAATCAAACCGTCAATTTTATATGAACGCAATAGTAGATAAGTTACAATTACAAAAGGAATTGAATGAGTACACGGTTAGATACATACACAAACGCACAATAGGAACGTAATTGCGTTTCAGACATGGAACACTTACTAAGGAATCTGCTCTTACGTGAGAAAACACAGCAGTGTCTTGGACGGAACAATATCTTTTTTTCCCATTGTAACACCAAACGTTAAATAAACAAATTACTTAATATATTAACACTAGGTAAAACATAATTTCTATTGTAGTATTTGTATTGTTTAATAAGGACAAATTTGAAGTTGAAAAAATAAAAAATTATTTAAGTTCTCACAGACAGGTTAATGAATCTGCCAAAAAAAGGAGAAAACTCCTGAGGAACAATACAACCATTAATAAGGTTTTTGTTGAAAGATTGGGGAGGCCATGGGAGTTATGACCCTTTGAACCATAATTTATTGCACTAGAGTCAATTTGAAATTCAAAATTTTGCAAAACTTTATTTAATTATAAATTATATATCCTTTAACTTTTTTACAGTTGAAGTTGAAGATGCCAAATGTCACTACTTACTTTAACACGTTCTCGACTCTTCCACTATTTCCCTGGTGATAATTGTGAGAAGTGTACGGCTTGTTTTGGCTATAAATGAATAACTCATCGTGTGGTGTAGTGTGTGGTTATCCAACCGAAAATAATCTTGGGGATTATTTTCATTGGTTTCAAAAATAGCTTCGCTTACGCGAGTTATTCCTAAAGGGGATGATGATTCACTCCGTTTCGTTCCAGAGAGGACCATGTGCTCTGTCTCGCGAGGCTCAAGATCCGCAACAGCGGCAGCTGGCGTCTGGGTTCGGGTCTGGAACTCGTCCCCACGTGTTCACGTTCATTCCTCGGCTGCTATTTATTATTGCGAAAATATATAAGGGGTGCAGTAATTGCTTTTGGGGACTCGCATCCCGACAGTCTTAAATTACTTGAATACTCGTCAACCTCGTACAACCCACACCTATTATTTACACTTTCATGAACAAAAGTATACAGAGGAGAAATTCCAGCCATATTTCCTCCACTAAATTAAAATTTAGAGACGAAAATCTGAAGACGATATATGTTAAAATCATTAGAAGCAGGAATAGGAATAAAGGAAGGAAGACAACCTTTGCTTTGACAAGTCCAGAGGCACCACATGTTTGATTGGATTTCAAGAAAAGTGATGAATTGGTCAGAACATGAAGACGTAAATGTTCTTGTCCAAAGAGTACTGAAGAAGTTAAATTTAAAATAGAAGTTGTTTTGAGAATTACGTAAGCATCTGAAGACAAAAAACAACCCTTGGGATTAATAGTCCAGCTTCACTAAATGACAAAATTTTCTGAAATTAAAATTGTGAGTCCAGAAGCACCTTATTAAATTTTGACATGAACAGATTAAGTCCAGAGGCACCACAAGAAGTAGAAATAGGACTAAAGGAAGGTTGAGGATGATCTAGATTGGATTTCAAGAAAAGTGATGAATTGGTCAGAACATGAAGACGTAAATGTTCTTGTCCAAAGAGTACTGAAGAAGTTAAATTTAAAATAGAAGTTGTTTTGAGAATTACGTAAGCATCTGAAGACAAAAAACAACCCTTGGGATTAATAGTCCAGCTTCACTAAATGACAAAATTTTCTGAAATTAAAATTGTGAGTCCAGAAGCACCTTATTAAATTTTGACATGAACAGATTAAGTCCAGAGGCACCACAAGAAGTAGAAATAGGACTAAAGGAAGGTTGAGGATGATCTAGATTGGATTTCAAGAAAAGTGATGAATTGGTCAGGATATGAAGACGTAAATGTTCTTGGCCAAAGAGTACTGAAAAAGTTAAATTTAAAATAGAAGTTGTTTTGAGAATTACGTAAGCATCTGAAGACAAAAAACAACCCTTGGGATTAATAGTCCAGCTTCACTAAATGACAAAATTTTCTGAAATTAAAATTGTGAGTCCAGAAGCACCTTATTAAATTTTGACATGAACAGATTAAGTCCAGAGGCACCACAAGAAGTAGAAATAGGACTAAAGGAAGGTTGAGGATGATCTAGATTGGATTTCAAGAAAAGTGATGAATTGGTCAGAACATGAAGACGTAAATGTTCTTGTCCAAAGAGTACTGAAGAAGTTAAATTTAAAATAGAAGTTGTTTTGAGAATTACGTAAGCATCTGAAGACAAAAAACAACCCTTGGGATTAATAGTCCAGCTTCACTAAATGACAAAATTTTCTGAAATTAAAATTGTGAGTCCAGAAGCACCTTATTAAATTTTGACATGAACAGATTAAGTCCAGAGGCACCACAAGAAGTAGAAATAGGACTAAAGGAAGGTTGAGGATGATCTAGATTGGATTTCAAGAAAAGTGATGAATTGGTCAGAACATGAAGACGTAAATGTTCTTGTCCAAAGAGTACTGAAGAAGTTAAATTTAAAATAGAAGTTGTTTTGAGAATTACGTAAGCATCTGAAGACAAAAAACAACCCTTGGGATTAATAGTCCAGCTTCACTAAATGACAAAATTTTCTGAAATTAAAATTGTGAGTCCAGAAGCACCTTATTAAATTTTGACATGAACAGATTAAGTCCAGAGGCACCACAAGAAGTAGAAATAGGACTAAAGGAAGGTTGAGGATGATCTAGATTGGATTTCAAGAAAAGTGATGAATTGGTCAGAACATGAAGACGTAAATGTTCTTGTCCAAAGAGTACTGAAGAAGTTAAATTTAAAATAGAAGTTGTTTTGAGAATTACGTAAGCATCTGAAGACAAAAAACAACCCTTGGGATTAATAGTCCAGCTTCACTAAATGACAAAATTTTCTGAAATTAAAATTGTGAGTCCAGAAGCACCTTATTAAATTTTGACATGAACAGATTAAGTCCAGAGGCACCACAAGAAGTAGAAATAGGACTAAAGGAAGGTTGAGGATGATCTAGATTGGATTTCAAGAAAAGTGATGAATTGGTCAGAACATGAAGACGTAAATGTTCTTGTCCAAAGAGTACTGAAGAAGTTAAATTTAAAATAGAAGTTGTTTTGAGAATTACGTAAGCATCTGAAGACAAAAAACAACCCTTGGGATTAATAGTCCAGCTTCACTAAATGACAAAATTTTCTGAAATTAAAATTGAGTCAAGAAGCACCTTATTAAATTTTGACATGAACAGATAAGATCCAGAGGCACCACAAGAAGTAGAAATAGGAGTAAAGGAAGGTTGAGGATGATCTAGATTGGATTTCAAGAAAAGTGATGAATTGGTCAGGATATGAAGACGTAAATGTTCTTGGCCAAAGAGTACTGAAAAAGTTAAATTTAAAATAGAAGTTGTTTTGAGAATTATGTAAGCATCTGAAGACAAAAAACAACCCTTGGGATTAATAGTCCAGCTTCACTAAATGACAAAATTTTCTGAAATTAAAATTGTGAGTCCAGAAGCACCTTATTAAATTTTGACATGAACAGATTAAGTCCAGAGGCACCACAAGAAGTAGAAATAGGACTAAAGGAAGGTTGAGGATGATCCGGATTGGATTTCAATAAAAGTGATGAATTGGTCAGGATATGAAGACGTAAATGTTCTTGGCCAAAGAGTACTGAAGAAGTTAAATTTAAAATAGAAGTTGTTTTGAGAATTACGTAAGCATCTGAAGACAAAAAACAACCCTTGGGATTAATAGTCCAGCTTCACAAACATGACAAAATTTTCTGAAATTAAAATTGTGAGTCCAAAAGCACCTTATTAAATTTTGACATGAACAGATTAAGTCCAGAGGCACCACAAGAAGTAGAAATAGGACTAAAGGAAGGTTGAGGATGATCCGGATTGGATTTCAATGAAAGTGATGAATTGGTCAGGATATGAAGACGTAAATGTTTTTGGGTCCAAAGAGTACTGAAGAAGTTAAATTTAAAATAGAAGTTGTTTTGAGAATTACGTAAGCATCTGAAGACAAAAAACAACCCTTGGGATTAATAGTCCAGCTTCACAAACATGACAAAATTTTCTGAAATTAAAATTGTGAGTCCAGAAGCACCTTATTAAATTTTGACATGAACAGATTAAGTCCAGAGGCACCACAAGAAGTAGAAATAGGACTAAAGGAAGGTTGAGGATGATCCGGATTGGATTTCAATAAAAGTGATGAATTGGTCAGGATATGAAGACGTAAATGTTCTTGGCCAAAGAGTACTGAAAAAGTTAAATTTAAAATAGAAGTTGTTTTGCGAATTATGTAAGCATCTGAAGACAAAAAACAACCCTTGGGATTAATAGTCCAGCTTCACCTACATGACAAAATTTTCTGAAATTAAAATTTTGAGCCAAGAAGCCCCTTTATTAAATTTTGACATGAACAGATAAGATCCAGAGGCCCCAAACAAGAAGTAGAAATAGGAGTAAAGGAAGGTTGAGGATGACCCTGGATTGGATTTCAAGAAAAGTGATGAATTGGTCAGGATATGAAGACGTAAATGTTCTTGGCCAAAGAGTACTGAAAAAGTTAAATTTAAAATAGAAGTTGTTTTGAGAATTATGTAAGCATCTGAAGACAAAAAACAACCCTTGGGGTTACTAGTCCAGCTTCACTACATGACAAAATTTTCTGAAATTAAAATTTTGAGCCAAGAAGCACCTCATTAAATTTTGACATGAACAGATAAGATCCAGAGGCACCACAAGAAGTAGAAATAGGACTAAAGGAAGGTTGAGGATGATCCGGATTGGATTTCAAGGAAAGTGATGAATTGGTCAGGACATGAAGACGTAAATGTTCTTGTCCAAAGAATCCTAAAGATGTTAAAAAGTTCCTTTGAAAATGGTGTAAGAATCTGAAGACAAAAACCAACCCTTGGGATTAATAGTCCAGCTTCAAAAAACAAAATTTTTTGAAAATGAATTCTTTAGACCAAGAAATACTTAATTAAATTTTGACATGAATAGGTAGAAGTCCCGAGGCGCCAAAAGAATCATATTTCTTTGAAGCCCTGTTAGTGCAGTGAAATTTGAAATTGTGCCAACTCTCAGAAGCTAAGAAATCTGTCTTATTGCGACAGCAGAACGTTTTTATAATAAATTCGATATGGCTTGTGTAACAGAACAGTTACGTAAATAAATATGCAGTAGTAGAACATAGACAGACAGCCGAGCGAAAAATGTCTGTATGTTTCTTATGAGGTGGACATTTAAAATTTAAAGTTAGTCCTTAGAACAACACAGTCATAAAAATCATAAATACAAATTACTGTATTCATTATCTTCTAACATAAACACGTACATATGTAAGTAATAAGCCAAATTCAAGATGTTCGTCAAAGAAATAAGCAAAATACACTTTACAATGAATTTAAGTCAAGTCAATTATTGCTTAAAAGGGGCCGTTCTAGTTGAGGAAGCCGAGTGTATTGTAGCCAATGATGGATGAAAACGCTTTGGACAATTCTCGTGGTCCAAAAACTATCACGTACAAGACCTGTGGTCATAAAAACGAAAAAAGTTTCATGAAAAAGAAGCTGTTACGTTTAAACACAACACGATTGTAATAACGCAATAACGCACATTAAATAAAAAGGTAGTAGTATACTTAGGTACTTACTTACAGAAATTTTGGAGAGAGGTAATTTATAAAACAACATCGAAGTTTTTTAAATTGTTTTAATAATTTCTTACAAAGTTTGTTATTGCTAATTAAAAAAGTTTTGCGGTTGACTCAATTTACTTTTGACTTTAGCAACAAAATAAAAGATCACTATTATTACGTTTTCAAAAGTCTGGTGAGGAATTTTGATTAATACAGTGTGATTGATATCAAACATCATGACGACTATATATCTCAAATATTCTGCACACTCTCGCCAAAATAACCGCAGGAATTTCCACACTTCCGCATGACGAAATATTTTGGTCTTTTGGCTTGGCCAACAACAGACTGACTAATACAAGTAAGTATATTATGGGTCATTTAATGGTGGAGATACACACGTTAAATAAAAACAACCGGACTGTTGCAACCGGATATTCATTTAGGTAATTACTTAATAAAAAGTTACTAGAAGTTAGAAATTTTTGAAAATGCTTTGTACCTTCTTTTTATATAAAAATTTTAACTTTCTATTTATTCGATATCTATGAATCAAAAAGTTGCGCGTACTTGTATAAATAATAACAGATACTTATCTAGGATTGTTTTTAACAATAAAAAAGCATTGTCTGTTTCTCAATCGAAACCAATTAATTTTTTCGCCATTCTTTCAATTAATTGCGAAATTGCGCAAGCAACAAGCGAAGGTTAATCACAAAAAAAACCTGTATGACCTTTATGACGAACCCTAAATACATAATAAATATCACTGTACTGTAACAAATTGTTTTTATTTTTTAACTTAAAATAAGAGATGTTTATCAATATTGAAAATATTTTGCCTTGGCGGTTGGTTGGTTGGTTGGTTGGTTAATAATCAGATATACAATAGAACAGTAAGTATTTGAACTCGAAAATGTTTCGGTTTCTCAACAAATACTAAAAACTAAACCGATCGGTGAGGTGACATAACACAAACAAACACCGAAGCCGACAATAAATTCTGTTTACGCGTAAATAATGGATTAATAAAACAAAAATGCGTAGCTTGTGTAACAATAATTGCTGTGTTAAAACCATAATATTGTTTGTAAGTGTCTCCTGTCAGTGACATCGGAGTTCTGATTGTTAAACTCCGGTCAAATATCAAATTTTGCTAACGTGGCGACCTTTACGATTTACTTCTGTGGGAAAACGACCGCTAGCTAATTATATTTATTATCATACTTCTTCCTCTCATAATAATAATTGAATAAAATGCAAGTGAAGCAAAAGGCGGCAAGGCAAATGCTGTCGCTGGGGTTTTTGACTTTGGACAAAAACACTTAACACTAAAGTTTAGTACGGACAACATCTGGGGGAGAAAGAAAAAGAACCAAAAGAAATTTGTTAATAAATATTTTGATGAAAAAGTCACTAAATACGAGCCCTGTATCAGAATACTTCAATTCTTATCAAATTCACCATGTTCTTTCAGCTCAGAAAATTTATACATGCTTTTTAGTATCTACAATAAAATGTAAAAAATCGGTTTTATTTGCTATAACTGGCCATTATATTTGTGGTAGAAGATTGGTAAATATGTGTTTATCATTATTCCATTATAAACAGTTCCAAACATGATATATTTTTACGTATTTTACAATTTAATGACGTTTTGTAAACAAAAGTACGTATTAGCTATCTTGAGTACATAATAAGAGTAAAGGAGGTCGAAACGTCGCCTGTAAAGATATTATTCACATTCAAAGAAATTCAGAAATTGTTCGGACTCATTCATAAAAATTTTTTTTAAATTAAATCTGCACATACTCAAGTTTGAGAATTTAGAAATGACACAAACATTGATATAACGAAGAAAACATTGACTAAAATTGGTAGGTCGGTACTATGTCATAAACTTAAAATTTTCGTTTTCAAATCAATTTTTTTCAGGATGGAGCCGAGCCTCGTCATCCGATTAGTTATTTCCTGAGTGAGGAATCCCAATAACTTTCTAATCGTACCCCGTATCTATATCTACAGATACCTCTTCTTTAAGTGTCTGCTTAGTGAGCAATTAATAATTCGTTTACGTGTTTGCGTAGTTAAAGTCGTCAGAATTGCACGCTTTCAGTATTAAGTTGGTTCGAAACGTAAGCGGCCGATGAACCCTGCACGAGAATTCGTCTTATAAACAATTTAAAATCGGCTAAGCCGAGCATAAAATTACCATAGAAGACCGAAAACGTAAGCACACTTTATTGAAAAAAAATCAAAAAATATCGAGTACATAGTATCAATTTTTTAACTATGTATTATAAATCTCTTTTGGACCCGACTCAGGCTCTGATTCTTCATCAATGAAGCTTTTCCTCTACCACACGATTATTACAGTAATTTTTTAATCTGTTCGTACTTAATCTAAGTTTACATTATATTATATTACTAGCAGCAATACCCGGCGTTGCCTGGGTAAGAATATATTACACGTTTGATGGAACATTCTAGAATATTCGCGAATTTAGAACTATTCAGAACATCCCATAATGATTCAAATTTTTTTAACACTCTGGAACATTCTTGAATGATCTTCAAGATTCTGGAACATTCTTGAACATTGCCAAATCATTCTGAAGTGTTATAAGCAATAAAACATTCTTTTACTTCTTAGAACATATTTGAACTCCCTGTTAACATTCTAAAAAAAATCTGCTTCATTCTCATTCCCACTCCGTGCTTTTTTGTGGGTGAGTAGTGACATCAGTAGACGCCTGGCGGGGATGACTAATCGATTGATAATAATTGATCAGTTATCGACCAGTGAGAGTTGAAGATTATTACAGTACCTACTAATATTGCTATTAAAAATTGGAGGTTGGTGGTAGAAGGGTGAAAATAAAGGGTTATATGTATTTTTAAATGCCAAATCATAACAAAATAAAAATAAAAAATTTTGTCCAAAAAATAAAAAAGTTAATGGTGTTATCACTTAGGGGTATGAAAAATAGATAGTTCCCGATTCTGAGACCTACTGAATATGCATATAAAATTTCATAAAAATCGGTCAGGCCGTTTTGGGGGTAGTACTTAGGTACATGTCTTCATATCCGTAAATATATAATGTTTTAACGTCGGAATCAATTAAAATCAGATAGTGCAGGTAAAACGTAGTAATGAGCTTGCAAAATCGTCCGTCAGCTGTTTAATCTAGTTGCTCTCTTTTATGGCCGGCTATTTATTTATCCTTTAGGCGCCACGAATACTCATCCGTACCGGCCAATTAAGCTTCATACCATTCGTAGTTCTAATTAATATGGATACGATACGAGATCTACATACGCAGGTACATAATATAGAGTGATACATAGAGCACTCCATTAGACAGTGACATTTATAACAAAAATTATTTATGTGTATTAAATGCTGACCACCACAAACTATAAATAATTATGTTTGAATACTTACTTTATGGTTATATATTAGTTGCAATTTTTAAGAAGTCTCTTATCTTTTTTTTAGTGTAACAAAATGTAAAAAAAATAGCCCACATCAGTTATTTTTTTATTTGCAATATGGCCATTGCATTACGTAGTAGAAGACTGCATGGTAAATATGTGCCTGTCATTATTCCATTAAAAATCGTTCCAATCTACCATATATGACGTTTTAATAAACAAAAGTACGTAACTATTGACAGTACATATAAAAGTAAAAAATACCGGCCAAGTGCGAGTCGAACTCGCGCACCGAGGGTTCCGTACAAACCTGTATATATGTGATGTAACTAAAAATTTAAGGTTTTCAGATTTTTTCCTTTATATGTGCTATAAAACATTGCTTCATGCCAAATTTCAAGATTCTAAATCGACTGGAAGTACCCTTTAGGTTTTGATTCCCTTGCGAGTAGTTGCGAGTTTGAAAATATGCGGCTTAAATTGCTGTTTCTTTGATTGCGTTGACATAGAAGTTTGATTTTGTTACAGCTTAAAGGTATTATAGACCTGAGTATTTGATATGAATTTCAATTTAATACCTCTACGCGTTCATGAGGAAAGGGGTAGTACCTTTAAAATTATTAAAAATATTTTTATTATATGATGTAACTAAAAATTTACGGTTTTCACAATTTTTCCTCTATCTGTGCTATAAGACGTTGCTTCGTACCAAATTTCAAGATTCTGAGTTTACGGGAAGTACCCTGTAGGTTTTGATTCGAAAATTTGCGGAAATTTGCGGCATAAACAGCTGTATCTTTTGATTGCGTTGACTTAGAAGTTTGATTTTTTCATAGATCCAAGGGACAATAGACCTGAGTATTTGGTATAAATTTTAGCTTGATACCTCCACGCGTTCCTGAGAAAAAGGGTCTTGACAGACGGACGGACAACGAAGTGATCCTATAAAGTTCCCGCTTTTTCCTTTTGAGGTGCGGAACCCTAAAAAGGTCGAAACGTCGTATTGAATATAGTGTATTGTTTCTTTAATTTTGTATATAATACTTTCAATCCAAGTGTGACTTTTTAGGGCAATTGAATATTTCTTTTTAATTTAATTTTAAAACCACATCATAGTTTTATATAATAATTTGTGTAAGGATCTCATTGCCATTCAAATAAATCCAGAATGGCAGCAAATGTATACTAAACTCGAGTGTTCAAATATTTACTTGATTTTAAGTACAAAATTTATTTTGAAACATTTAGAAAATATTAATTTCTTCAAGTAAATTATCTTGAATCTATGTTGTTAGACCCTCTGTATAAGATATCTTCTCGTTTGTCCTATGTAAGTTTGGACATAAAAAATATAACGTTTCGAGCCAAATCAGAATGTGGATTATTATGATTTGGCTCGTCTATCATACAATATAATAAATATACCTACATTAGCTTCAAAAAGAATTAAAATAGTTTCCAATGTTTACATTCTGAGTGAACCCATATAATATCGTAGCATATTTTGTCGCCACTGTAATGTAATAATCTAATAACAATAATAATGACAAAAGTACCTACGTGATCAGGTAATAATGGCGAATGCAATTATTTAATCGCGTGTATTATTAATTTTATGTTGGTCGCGTATTTTTTTTTCCGACGTCTTGTCCGTCGCCTTAAGTTCGCGATTCGCTTGCCCATTCAATAAAACGACACATACATTACCTACATATTTCGTATATATACCAGCCACTACTTGCATTATTGTTACCTGTAGACAAACAGACAGAGACAGACAGACAGACAGACCTATAGCAGGCAGGCAACGCAAATGCCTTTTTGACTTACATTATTATCGAAGAGGAAACGGCAATAATAAGAGGCGACCGCGGATGGTCACGACGGACGGACGGACGGACGCGATTCGTCGCCGGGCCGAAAACGGTGTACGAAGAGGTTCCCACGCTACGGTAGCTCTCTCATGAGCCTTGTTCAACTATGAAGGTGTAGCAAGAGCTCGCTGCTCCTCCGCAATAACCTTGGACGTAGGCAAATATCAACAAGGTCTGCAGAAAAGTATGAAGAATGAATATTTCTTCAAAACTTCTTGCTGCCATAACGAATTTTTAGTAGACATCAAGAGCGAGCAAAACTTTTCTATGCTCCCATATAATAAATAGGTACGTACAAACGGTCATTTTTTTGAATTCGAAGTACTCGCAAACACTATCACTTCTGCACATATCGTGCAGCAAATTTACTTGATGAGTCTTCAAAATAATTACAAAAATTCTAACAGATCATTAGGTACCCAAAAAACACCTGAGCGAGCACAATGGAACAAAAAGTGAAAAGCAATTCTACACAGGTTAGGCAGGCCTCCCGATGGTTATCCTGACCAAAAATATGTAGTTTTCTGAAACTAACACTGTCCTCAAGAATTATGGATCTGGACAACTTTGAATGATAAAATTCTCTTTGCAACACACAGTTTTAGAGACATTTGTTGTCAATCTGGATTTCATTGAATAAGAATAAGATCACAAAATATTTTTATTTTACTTAATATACCATAACAACTATACGTACACGTACTGTGGACTTGAATTCAATTAAAGAAATACGTATTTGAAAAAATATTCACTTGCCTAAGAAGTCACACTTGGATAGAAAGTATTCAATTAAAATTTTAAGAAACATTACAAACGTTTCGACCTTTTTTACTTTTATTATATACTGTCAATAGCTGCGTAGTTTTGCTTATTAAAACGTCATATTATAAACACATATTTACCAGTCTATTACAAATTAATGGCCAGTTATTGCAATTAATAAAAATTACCGATAGATAAAGGAGAGTTTTCTTACGTTTTCTTGCACTAAACCAACACGGTACATTAAAAAATATGATAAGAGATTGCTTACAACAACAGTGTGACTAGTATTCAAACATATACAAATTGTTTTCTAAGAAGATAAGAAACTCTTCAGCTAATTCAAAGACAAATTATCAAATTTGACTACCTACATGTCTAGCAAAAAATGGTTCCGATTCCAATGGCTCATTTTGCCCATGTCCACAGTATGTCCGTGCATTCTGTGAGAAAGTAAATTTAAGGAAGACGTACATACGTACTACATTAAAGCTTTTCAAATGTTTGTTCATACAACATACATTAAATGCGTGGTATATGCCATATCCTGACACTATGTACTTAGGTATGTATATGGCTAATGTCTATCTAATATGTCGATACTTCTCGTCAAAGAAAGTGGCGTGCGTGAAATTCTTTGAGTACCTACGATAAAATTAACCAAATTATGAGCAGAAATTTCAAATAATTTCAGAATGAATTGTTTTGCTCCACTTTATATGACATAGATACAAAAAACTTTCTGCTCTTGATACCTGGTGTAAATGAAGTAATGTCATGTGAAAATAACGAAAAGGTCTTTCTCATACTTATTCTAAAAAGAGAGACTATTATAAAGAAATTGGACCCTTATATGTACCTATGGAACAACAGCAATATGGACATCGACTCGCCTGGGAATCGAAAACAAATACTGCTTTGAAATTGAAATAAAGATCGATACCTGATAAAAACGTAACCAACCATATTATGCCTTATACATTGTCTAAACACAATTTCGTTCTCTTCAAAATTGGACAACGATTTTACAATAATATGAAACATGTGTGATAGTGTCATGATATAAGTGATAAGAAACAAGTATTCAAATGAAAACCACAGTATAAATTATTATGGTGTGTCTAGTGAATAGAATTTGTAAGGTTGTTCGTATGGTAAAATCATAAATATATACACGTTAATCATTTTTTAACTAAAAGAGCAAGCATTACGTCAGATACTGTAAAATTTGTTACTTATCTAACAACACTAAAATGCACTTTTATTATCTATGTTTATGGAATTTAAAACATATTTGGATGACAGCAAAATATGGAACACAATACGATCCATTTTTTAAATAGTCTAAAATAAGAAATTTGATTTAGAAATAAATAGCAATGGTTTTAAAATGAAGTTGCAAACAACTTCCAAAGTGGAATAAAAAATAATTATTGTAAGTAGGTACACTGAGAGGACGTTAATTCGTTCCCAGTAGTTTTCTTAAATGGCAACGTCGCGCCTTTTCGGTCTGTATGTTGTCGATAATGTAGGAAACAATAATATTGCGAGCAGAATCGCATCTATTGCTCGCT
Source organism: Agrilus mali (assembly GCA_029378335.1). Taxonomy (NCBI): domain Eukaryota; kingdom Metazoa; phylum Arthropoda; class Insecta; order Coleoptera; family Buprestidae; genus Agrilus; species Agrilus mali. The sequence goes on from CM055660.1 coordinate 2,644,460, forward strand.
AGTTTCGTGGCTGTTTCAATGTTTACCTAAATACTTAATATACAGGGTCTTTCAAGTTGATGGGCTATTAGAAGTATATGAATTTGTAGAATGAATTCAATTCTGAAACTTGGGCTCATTTGGTTATTGTTAACGCCGCTTCTTTTAAAAATATTTTCAAGTTCAATTTACATTCGGTTATACCGGAAGTAGATGTTAACTTTCTTATTTTAAATGGAATGACATACTTCAAATTGTAGATTTTCTCAAAAAGTATAAGCAAAGTTATACGATAGTCCCAAATCAAAAGACGCCAAATTCAATGAGGAATTCGAATATGTACTGAAAATGGGTCATTCTATTAAAAAAAAAATGACTTATGCCTCTTTTAAGTTGACCAACTTTGACCACAAAATTTGAACAGCCTGTACATTTTAGTTAAAAACCACAATTTTTTTCGATAATGTGAATAGTTATAAATAATTGTTACGAGTTATAAAGCAAAATCTCAAAAATTTATTGAATTACGGTTTTTTAAATGTTAACGTGCAGATGTCAAAAATTTTGAAAAAAATTAAATAACTCAAAATCCATCAATATTTTCGGAGTAGTGCCTCCTATAAAATATGCATGAATTCAGATTTTCTATCGGAAAATGTAAAAAAAAGTATGTCATTCCATTTAAAATCAGAAAGTTAACATCTACTTCCGGTATAACCGAATGTAAATCGAACTTGAAAATATTTTTAAAAGAAGCGGCATAAACAATAACCAAATGAGCCCAAGTTTCAGAATTGAATTCCTTGTACTAATTCATATACTTCTAATAGCCCATCAACTTGAAAGACCCTGTATCTTAGGTATATAAACATTGAAACAGCCACGAAACTAGCGAGCAATAGATGCGATTCTGCCCGCAATATTATTGTTTCCTACATTATCGACAATATACAGACCGAAAAGGCGCAACGTTGCCATTTAAGAAAACTATTGGGAACGAATTAATGTCCTCTGAGGTATGTATGATAGAATTATTTTATCATTACCATCGCGTGACCTGACAATGACAGAAAATGTCAAATGTGACAAGTAGTCCTAACCTAACCCCTTTTCGCATCTAATATCACATAACCTCAGGAACGATAAACGCATTACGTTGTAATTAATTATTCATTGTCTTTTTTGTGCATTAAAACGAGAACGCATCATGGACGTATGTTTACAATAAGTTATTGTTCCAAGAGCATACGTATTGTTTTCACTGCACTTTCTCTGGATGGTTACAACAAAGACAGATATATTTCATTCTCCTTCCACTTAAACTTAAACCGACAAAAGGTCACGTAATGATAAAAATAAAGTGATTCTACTATAGGTACATTAGTACCTACCATAAATACCCAACAAAAAAAAAGTAAATTCAAGTTGGCTGAATAAATATTTTTGCAGGTTTAGTAAACAATTAAAATAATATCTCGAGATGACGTTATCAAAATCTACCTATTTTCAGTTTAAATAAAAATTACTCTAAAATAAGTTACCTACGTGCCTACCAGAATATTCTTTTCGCAAATTTGTTTATATTTTATAGTTATAGATAGTATTTATTTAAATTACGACAATTTTTGGCAAAAAATAGATACAATAGGTACATTATTATTGACAAGGCTAATTAATGCTAGCTATAACTTTTATCAGGCTCTAATTTCTAATTCAAATTATAAAAATTAAATTGACAAAGAGTTTTGACCCAAATAACGTCAACCGGACATACCATCGGAGGTGCTTCGTTCAACACTGTATCAAGTTACTCACAATTCTTAGAATTCGTTAATTCCATGAATAGTAACACAATAATTATGCTTATTACAATTTACATACAGGTGTTGAATAGCATCTCCTTTTGCTGATACCAATTTATTATTTTGCATATTAGGTACAACAGATCACATTACCTACATATGTACCTAATACATCAGCTTATGGATGTATTTGTTGAAGTGTTAAATAATTGTCGTAAACATTTGTTAAAAGAGTCAAGGATCGTAATGTAATTTGCTGAAAATAGGACAACATAGTACCTTCCACCCCTAATTCTCTAACCCTTAAATATTTTCACATTCCTATGTTGTCTCTAGTGCGCATTCCGAATAGAACATTATCGATTCCACAATCCAGTGAAGCGCACAATAAAATATTATTTAATATACAGAAAGGAGGACAATATTCAATCCGAGCAAACTTAAATTTTACATATTAATATTTTGGAAAAGAATTACACAATAATTGCAAATAAAATAAATTAATTGAAGGGTAATTTTGGTCATTGCTCATCCAAATTAAGTAGATGAGGACGGGTCAATGATTTTTGATGCAAAAATTATGGGGTGGTTTTGATTATTGGATGATAAGTTGTTAAAAGACAACTAATAATGTACAAAAACTATAATATAAATCCGGCTAGCTTTATCGCTCTATCGATCAAAGTCAAACGACGAACGTTGACCCACACGGACGATTGCGCTTAATGATGATAAATTTATTTCCGTTGCCATCTTTAAATAATTATAATAACAAAACGTAAAGCAATGGTTTACAATCAATCGAATAATGAATACATCTTGCTTTGCTACTTGGTAAATTGCATAGGTAGGTAGGTAAATAATTAGACAGGCAAAAAATTTTAAATTATTGTTTCAATTTGGAAAATTAAGAGATCACAAAGAAGTCACCCACACAAACATACTTATGTGTGTACGTAGTATGTACTCAGGTGGTTATGTAACAAACAGAACAGCTGTTGATAAAAAAGACATTTCAATGAAGTTCTAAGTGATTCAACAGCTGCCTGGAGTCGTGTGTGGTAAATGTACTACACATACACTTTTAAGTAAGTACATAAAAATGAGACATATTATCAGAAAACGCATGAAAAAGCATCTGGAACAAGGACCTCCTTGATGCATGTAACAAAATCAAACTTTGCTTTGAACTGAACTCCGCAAATAAAAAATGTTCTATAATTCTAAGTGAACGTAATTGGCAATTTAAATAAAAAAATTATTAAGGACCAATAAACTAACACACCTACCTACAAAAATTGTAGGAACCTAAATAAAAGTAATGAAAATTAATGACCCTGTTGGTGGCAAAATGTTACTGATAATAAATTGAAAACAACAACTAGGTACAGTGGAAAAATTCGCATTTATTTATTTTCCCACGTTTCGACCCTGAACGTTAATATTCCTCAGGGAACTATTACTAATAGTAATACATACAACATTAATTAATCATACTAGGTAGGCATATAATTGCATCATCGTTTTAATTGTGGAGTTGCTTCATTGCTTAGTTGAATTAATTCATCGCGTTAAAACACTAAAAGTAGAAACCAAAATTTTTGTGATAAACACCCTGTAAATACAAAAATAAGTACCTACAACAAACCCCTGATATATAAGATTCTTTTGAATAAACATGTACCTACGTAATTTGATGATATAATAGGTACACCCTGTAGATATGGAAACAATTGTTCTAAAACTATAAACAACAAACCTCTGACCAGTATTTAAAATCAATTAATATAAATATTGCCTTTTACTGACCTAAGCCCATTCGCCTTTTGATTTTTTTGAGCACCTTCATTTTGCCTTTATTGCCGGATGATTTTTCCTGCTGAGGAACTGCGAGACAACTGTCAGATCTTGAAGAAAACCCCATCAACGTATCCGATGATAACGTCACGAATTATTTCGCACTTGACAAACTCATACTAAGTAAAAATTAACCGATTTATAATACAATGGAACAACACGCGATGATTATGTGGTGTGGTAGTTAGTTAGTTAGATAGCAGAGAGAAACAGAAACACGGATGATTATGTTAATAGACTTTGTAGAAAATGTACGTGTGCTCGTGAACGAGCCTGTAGCTGAACTGGCGTAATAGCGCAGCCGAGTCGAGCTTTCAGCTTTCAGCATTCAGCTTGCTCGAGGAGCTTTGAGCACTCGTGGGGGGGAGACAGATGTTGCCACGAGCCACTGACCAATAGGGATGCGGTCGTGCGCCTGGTGCCCAACTTAACAGCCGGCATCAGCAGATGCTTACTGCCACTGATCTTACTTATACTTCCACCCATATATACATATATATATATTTGTGTTTACCTTTGGTTTTTCTTACCTGTCCGTATCGTCCAGGATGAGGGTTAATGGGAATCACCCATTGCGGGGTTTTCCAATGCACAATCCAACAGCAATAAAACAGATCTTCGCAATTAACCCCACAGGTCACTTTATTACTTATTAATTATGTTTAATTTAATGGCTTCCCCCACACAGTAAAACGAAATTACATTATCATTAAATCGGACAGTGTAATAAGTAGTACTTAATGTAATCCGGGTGTTTATGACGGTGTAGCAACCCACAAAGTTTTTAGAGCGGCTCCGAATGTGCGTGAACGTCATGGGACAAAAATTTTGTAATCAGTTGTACCTATTCACATAAATATATGCCGAATGTGAGCTAGATCGAGATAAAGGTAAGTTGAGGACTTGCAGAATTGGCACAGCACCACCAGAATCGATATACGTTTTGTAGAGAACTTTATCAACCCTAAAGGCCACCATTTAAGAATCTAAACATTTATATTAACAAAATATTTATTACAAACAAGGATTGGAGATGGACCTCCAAATAGTCCTTATAACACCTTGAGTCAATCTTCTAATATGCATAACTTTAAAAACTACCCTTTCATGTTTCAGAAGAGTCCTACCATCCTATCTTTATAGTTATCCTTGTTCTCCTGCCTTTTCTAAATATTATTTCTTTATTCGTATGACGTGATATTCCCTGGACCATATACATATTAATGAAAAATTTGAGGATTCCTTAACAACCTCATCTTTTTGGTGTTATTTTCTGAAAGAACCTTACGAGTATACAAACATGATCTTTGATCTGTGAGTCAACTATTAAACCTTTGAATATGGGGAAAGACCTAACCAACTATAGAGTCCTACGATTAGGAAGTAAAATAATCATTAAGATCATTAGATTTTTATTTACAATGTTGGTTGGAGATGCACCTCCAGATCTTCCTTATAAAACCTAGAGTCAATGTTCTTATTTCCCAAAAACTTAAACATCCAATATCTCTTACTATTTGTAAGCAATAAACTAATGTAGGCCTTCCTCGACCCCTTTTCGCCCCTGTTTCTTCTTCTAATATGCATAACTGTAAAAACTACCCCTTCATGTTTCAGAAGATATCCTACCATCTGGTATCTTCCTCTAGAGACTATTTTCTCATGAGATGAGATATTCCCTGGACTAAATATAAATAGAAAATTTCAGAATCCCTGAACAACCTCATCTTTTTTATGTTACTTTCTGAAGGAGCCTGGCAATTATATAAACACATTTCGACCATGAGTAGACTACTGGAGTTGTGAAAGTACTGAAAGTTGAAATATTGAGAAAAACCAAAGCCCTCTGAGTTAAAGGAAGTTAAATAATCATTAAGATCATAAAAGATTTTTATTTACAATGTTGGTTGGAGATGCATCTCCTTATGTTCCTTGTAAAATCTCGAGTCAATGTTCTTATTTCCCAAAAAGTAAAACACCCAAAGTATCTCTTACTAATAATAAGAAATTTAAACCAATGTGGGCCCTTTCCTTGACCCCTCTTTACCCCCTGTTTCTTCTTCTAATATGCATAACTGTAAAAACTACCCCTTCAGGGTTTCAGAAGATATCCTCCCTACCCTGGTATCTTCCTCTAGAGACTATTTTCTAAATGAGATGAGATATTCCCTGGACTAAATATAAATAGAAAATTTAAAAGAATCCCTGAACAACCTCATCTTTTTTATGTTACTTTCTGAAGGAGCCTGGCAATTATATAAACACATCTTCGATCCATGAGTAGACTCCCTGGAGTTGTGAAAGTACTGAAAGTTGTAATTTTGGGAGAAAAACCAAACCCAAACCTCTAGAACCCTATTTTTAAAGGAAGTTAAATAATCATTAAGATCAAAAAGAGATTTTTATTTACAATGTTGGTTGGAGATGCACCTCCACATCTTCCTTATAAAATCTCGAGTCAATGTTCTTATTTCCCAAAAACTAAAACATCCAGTATCTCTTACTAATTGTAAGCAATAAACCAATGTAGGCCTTCTTGACCCCTTTTCGCCCCTGTTTCTTCTTCTAATATGCATAACTGTAAAAACTACCCCTTCATGTTTCAGAAGATATCCTACCATCCGGTATCTTCCTCTAGAGACTATTTTCTCATGAGATGAGATATTCCCTGGACTAAATATAAATAGAAAATTTCAGAATCCCTGAACAACCTCATCTTTTTTATGTTACTTTCTGAAGGAGCCTGGCAAGTATATAAACACGATCTTCGACCATAGTAGACTACTGGAGTTGTGCAGCTACTGAAAGTTGTAATTTAGAGAAAAACCTAACCACCTCCAGAACCCTATGTTCAAGAAGTAAAACTGTCATTAAGATCAGAAGATCTTTTTTCCAAAGCTGGTTAGAGATGCACTTCCACATCACCCTGAGTCGAACCTCTAATTTCCCAAAAACCAAAACATCCAATATCTTTTATCAGGGCTTTCGCCAACCCATTTTTACTCCTTTCTTTGCTTTTTCTTTTATACATATCTTTAAAAAACTCCCCTAACGTCATCATATCAAGTCCTTATAGCTCTCGTACTATTTCTGGTGCCTATCTCCTCATTCCTTAGGGTATAAATCAATTGAAATTTTGAGAATCCTGCACTAGGCTACAGAAATCTTTTGAACGGGTCTGACAAGTAAATTATCTTGTACGTATAAGTAATAAGAGTCGGTATATTTATGTTTGTATGAATCCGAGACGTACTTACATGTAAACGTAATTAATTGCAAAGTGCAATCATATGTTAGTAAATTAGTATGAGCGTCAGCAAAATTAAAATACATTACACCCGTGCATTTTATTAAATATCTATCTTAATTTAACGGATGTACCCAAGTAAGCAAAAAAAAATATGAATAAAAACAAGTCAGTTGAACTTTCTGTGCTCAGGGTAAGCAAATGTAACAGATACCCAGTAAGTAAACAAACAAGTATAAATCATCAATTAAGATTTTATTATTTTCTGCACGTAATGTAGTGTCAAAAAATGATACAAATAAAAATTAAAGAAATCTAATTTTTTGTTTAAACCATTCTAAGAAGACAGCATTAACAACAAATTAATATTCTGCACATTTTTAATTAGTTTTATCAAAAGGTATCTAATATTATTTACAGACAACTAAACGATGGTCGTCTACGTTAAGTATTACCTATAAGTAAGTGTAAGATTTGATACGCTTTCTATAACGACGACGATTTCTTTCTTTAGAGCCATTTAAAGCAGGAAATTAATAATAATTAGTACAAAGTGGCCATCTAGCTGTAAATTAAATTATTAATAAAATTACTGGACGCCCCGCTTTATTACACGCGAAGATATCCTTTGTGCAATGAACCGAACTGATGACCTTTTTATTGGTTAATTGCATGTAAAATGTATAATTTCTACTTACCGACTCTATTAATTAAAGAAAGGATTACAAAGCAAAAAAGAACAATTTACGACGTGAACGAGCACGAGCTGTTACACAACAGGAAGAGAAAGAAAATTTCAAAGAAATCGATGAGTTCCAAACATTTTTAATTATTACGTTTTTCAGACTAAAACCTAACCTAACCAGTGGCACATCCAGGGTTGGAACCTGTAAAGCAAGTAAACAGTGGAATATATCACACTAATATAATAAAGGCGAAAGTTTCTGAGTGTGTGAGTGTGGATGTTTGTTACTTCTTCACGTCTAAACGGCTGGAGCGAATTTAATAAAATTTGGTATGGAGTTAGCTGACACCTTGGATTAACACATAGGCTACGTTTTACTGCGGGAAAATATCTTATTCCCATGGGAAAATCGATGAAAATGAATTCGCGGAATATTATAAATGCGAAAGTAACTCTGTCTGTATGCTACACAATCTCGCCTTAAATTTACTGGACCGATTTAAATGAAATTTGGTACAGAGATAGTCTAGAGCCTGAGAAAGGACATAGGCTATTTTTTTAATGCGAAAAAAGGGTTGTAAGGGGTTGAAAAATAGGAGAGTTTGTGCGGAAATTCTGTAATTTTTTAAAGATTTTTTAGGCTTTTGATTGGATATAAATAAATACCACATTCAATTTTTGTAAAAATTTTACCCTAAAGGGGATAAAATTAGCCGATGAAAGTTTTTGTGTAATGACGTCGTCGAAAAAGCTTAGGGCCCCTAGAAAATAAAAATATTAAGTGTAAAAAGTTATAGAGGTTTTGTTTATTTGGATCAATAAAAGTAGTTGAATACTAAGCTATATAAACTATTTTAAACTATAATTAAACTATATTAATCTATAATATTATAAATGCGAAAGTAACTCTGTCTGTCTGTGTGTTACGCAATCACGCCCAAACTACTGAACCGATTTAAATGAGAATTTGGTACAGAGATGGATAAGTAGATACAAAGCTAGAGGCTTGAAACTTATTTTTTTGTCTTTTGATTAGATATAAATACGACATTTAGAGTTTGTAAAAATTTTACCCTAAAGGGGGCGAAAATAAGGAATGAAAGTTTTTGTGTTATGACGTCGGCAAAAAATATTTTTTTTTTCAGGCATTGTTTAACAAATTTCTGGGGGTAATTACCCTTATTACCCCCCACTGTAAATGCTCCCTTAACCTAACATAACTATTAAGAGGTCAAATCTTTTTTTTGCGTCCGGATTAGATAAAGACACTCTGTATAAGGTAATATTAATCATGGTGAATCTACAATGTTAAGTACACTTAACTCTACGGATGAACAGAAGCCGGAGTTCCGGTCAAAGATTATCGAAAGCTCGCGCAATTTTCTCACGGAACTTATTAACTACTTTTTCCTCCTCCTTCATAGGTACGCAGCAATCGTTAATCATTAATGAGCGAGTGGACTATGGAATATTAATTAAGAAATTATTATAGCGCCTTAATTAAAACACACGTACACTTTAGATACTTACCACAGATAGATACGTATGTAACAAGCAAACGTACGACTTATTATATAAGAACACGTTTGTTGCTGTTGGTATTATGTAAGTGTATATAAATTTGTATATGTCTGTGTTTGCTGTGTGTGTGTGTGTATGTTTATGAGTGTGTGAAGGCTTTGTTCTAATCGTAAGTCAGATTTAGAGTCAGACGACTCCAACAAATAAGGAAATCCGTTGTCTTAAGACAATTACTTACGGTTAAGGTAATGACAATAGCAACCAGGTCAAGAAACATTTTAATGCTCGTCCATTGTTATTAAAATAAACAATTTACATTATACAAGAAATAAAATAGAAATTGTTTCAACACTTATATAGTTTTTCGACCAAGACGGTCATTATCAAGAGTACTTGTTATACTCAAGTTGAAACGATTCGACAAGTTTTTTTTTTTTTAAATAAGGTACCTAAAGTTTGATTTCCGGTGAAGAGTAAACTGAATAAATATGCTATCGTAATATAGTTGTAATATTTTTTTTATTTATTACACTTGCTGGAGTATGAAATATTTCAAGGTTACTCGCAATAAAATAATTTTGACTCGGTATGTACATAATACATATTTCACAAAACGAGTAATTTACCTTTGCCATTATATATAACATGCTAAATGTAACGTAGGTATGTAGGTACACAAACAGATTTATATGTAGTATAGCAGCATGATTTTATAATCGCTTAATAAATTAAATTAACTATCTAACCTTCCTGAAAATTAAAAGTAGAAAACAACAGTCAAGGCATTACGTTCGAAAAATGAAAATACAGGCAAGCTTCGATAACTCAGACAACGATAAGTCGAACTGAATTGGTTAGAAATACCAACTATGAGAAATGTGTGAAATTTTTACTTTATAACTCCAACTCTCAAAATCTATTACCCGAATTAAATTTCTTGATAACCGAAGGTAATATTTGACGCCCACTTCGATAAGTCGAATTTTCTGGAGAAATCCCTTAATAATGTACGAATTGAAATATCATTCATTTTTTTATTAGGTGAAATGTACACAACAATCATAATTAATTCACTTCCATCTTCTAGTTTACTATAAATAGTAAACGACACCGTCGAACCGAGTGGGAAGAGAATCGCACAGGCGCTTGCAATCGCCACGATCGCCACGCCAACAATCCGGTTTACCCGCTGCAATAGATGTTTCACATCAAAATTAAATATTATAAAAAAGTGGAAACTGGTGCACTGATAAAAAGATATTACATAAATCTATTTATCTGTAACATGAAATAAATACATAATAGATACAAGTGTTTATTTCATTTTCATGGTGGTTCGAGTTATCGAAGTATATCCTTAGGGAAAGTTCTATCGGTCCGTAACGTGCCTCTCTTATATATAACATAGGTACTATATACCTAATGTACCTAATACATATCTGAGTGTTGAATGGCTTCTGCCCGTATATCGTAGATTTCCTTAAAGGTCGTACATAAAGGTCTTATAAGAAAGGACGATATACACGTGTGCCCCTATTCAAGCAAAATTGCAGCAATAGCGGCTAAGAAATCACCTGAAATCATGTAAGAGACTAAAGAAAGTCTCGTGCTATTCTGCAAAAGATCAGACCTGGAAGATTCCGTTCGCTTGAAAAATCGTAGGAGGGCACATAAATAAATAAATGCGAGCGTCACGGAGATGTTGGACTCAAACTAAAGCTACTATATGTACCTACTAGCATTGTTATCACGCGTGGGAATTGGCTTCGCCAAAGGACCAAAGGACCAGAGTGGTAGGTACCTGCGTAAGAACGAAACGTCCCGTACGTTCAGGTATATTACAAAAAATATAATTACTTGTTACATGGTAGTTACAAAAACACGGCAAAAACACTAAAAAAATCTAAATTATATTTGATTATTTTCAAAAATATTTGCTGTAAAGAAGAGCAGGTCCAAATTTTGTCTCACGCCTTTTTTTTCTAAAGCTCTAAAGATACCTCCTCCTAATCCTAATCATAAATAATTCTAGTGTAGGTACACAATTATTATATTGTAACATGTTGGGAACATCTGGGGTCACAATCAGACAAATAACAACTGCATTACAATCGGTTAAGTCTTGACCATTTCGTGTTATTGGTTTTGCAGGAATTTCTCAGGAGAACGCCACGTTTTGAATTTTAAATCGCACTTTATTTTACTTGAGAACTTTCCAGTATATGGCAACAATAAACATCAAAAAGATGTGCTAGCTCATCATGATGTAGCTGGTGCCCAGATGTTTTATAGTTTTACAACTTGTTATAGACAATTATTCCTAACAAACTGTTAAAGACTTTAAGAACCATAACATCAATAAACACTGTTTTATGGTTTCCTCCGTGTATCAACCAAAAAAACAAAATTTAATTACGTATTATTTCTCCTAATATTCAAAAATGGATTTTCTATAAGTAATAAAGTTACCTACTAATAATATATCAGTTTGGTAATATTATACATATACTGTGATAATAATGTTCAATGAAACATTGGAATATTCGAAATTTATGTTGTTGATCATCAACACATATGTGTGGTCATAAATACGTCAAAATAATGTCACTATAAATTGGCACCGATCGCGAATGTCGTCGTCACTTGTTTGAATGTAAAATAGAGACAATAAAAACCGTTACTAACAAAACCCTAATTTTTTGATATAATACAGGGTTGATGTATTAACAAAATAATATTCAACATTCTACCAAAATATTTTTAATAATCTTCTAATTTAAAACACAGGGCGATTGACAAAGAACGGTACACAGACTTCATATAATAAAGTTAGAAGATTATACAGGGTGATGTATTATAAAAAATTTCTTTAATATTTTACCAGTTACTTAAACAAACATTTTTGAATATTTCTTAGGGCAAAGATGGTCAAGGCTTCTTATAATGAAGGTACAAACTTGTTAATATGATCGGGTGATGCTTTCTTTAATTTTTATCACTATTTAGAGGAGTTATGTTTTCAACAACACAGGGTGAGAATGAATTGGGTCAAGAACTGTTAAATAAATTGCAGGAAATTTTTTAAATATACAGGGTGATGCACTATTAAAATAATCCTCAACGGATTTACCAGTTATATAAAAATAGATTTTGAATACTTTCTTAATATTAAAACGTAGGGTAATTGAAAAGAATGGTACGCAGGTTCTTATAATAAAGTACAAACTTGTTAATGATGTAAAAACAGGGTGATGCATTATTGAAATTATCTTTAATATTTTATCACTTATTTAGAGAGCAGTTTTTGGTTTGGACGACTTTCTTGTTACAACACAGGGTGAGAATGATTGGGTCACAGGACTAATATAAATAATTTGCAGAAAATTTTAAGATATACAGGGTGATGCACTATTAAAACAATCTTCAACGTTTTACCAGTTATTTAAAAAAGATTTTGAATTTTCCCTTTATTTTAAGAACTTTACCAGTTATAATAAATAAAAAGATTGTATATATATGTAAGGGTGACCATGTCTTTAATATTTTACAATTAAGCAGTTATTGGGTAAAATTGTTACAAACAGAAATGATGATACACTGTTATGGTTTCTTGTATCCATAAAAACAAATTAACGATACTTATTTAAAAAGATTTTAAATAATGTTTTAATATACAGGGTAATGATGTATCTTATTGAAATTAATTTCAATGCATTAATATCTAAATCCTTATTTAGGGCAGTTTTGGGTTTGAATGACTTTCTTGTTACAACACAGGGTGAGGATGATTGGGTCACAGGACTGTTGAAATAATATTGCAGAAAATTTTAAGATATACAGGGTGATGCATTATTAAAATAATCTTCAACATTTACCAGTTATTAAAAAATATTTTGAATACTTTCTTAATATTAAAACGTAGGGTAATTGACAAAGAATGGTACACAGGCTTCTTATAATAAAGTACAGAACTTTTTGATGATACAGGGTGATGTATTATTGAAATTATCTTCAATATTTTATCACCTATTTAGGGCAGTTTTGGGTTTGGACGACTTTCTTGTTACAACACAGGGTGAGGATGATTGGGTCACAGGACTGTTGAAATAATTTGCAGAAAATTTTAAGATATACAGGGTGATGCACTATTAAAATAATCTTTAACACTTTACCAGTTATATAAAAAATATTTTGAATACTTTCTTAATATTAAAACGTAGGGTAATTGACAAAGAATGGTACACAGGTTTCTTGTAATAAAGTACAAAAACTTTTTGATGAATACAGGGTGATGTATTATTGAAATTATCTTCAATATTTTATCACCTATTTAGGGCAGTTTTGGGTTTGGATGACTTTCTTGTTACAACACAGGGTGAGGATGATTGGGTCACAGGACTGTTGAAATAATTTGCAGAAAATTTTAAGATATACAGGGTGATGCACTATTAAAATAATCTTTAACACTTTACCAGTTATATAAAAAATATTTTGAATACTTTCTTAATATTAAAACGTAGGGTAATTGACAAAGAATGGTACACAGGTTTCTTGTAATAAAGTACGAAACTTTTTGATGAATACAGGGTGATGTATTATTGAAATTATCTTCAATATTTTATCACCTATTTAGGGCAGTTTTGGGTTTGGACGACTTTCTTGTTACAACACAGGGTGAGGATGATTGGGTCACAGGACTGTTGAAATAATTTGCAGAAAATTTTAAGATATACAGGGTGATGCACTATTAAAATAATCTTTAACACTTTACCAGTTATATAAAAAATATTTTGAATACTTTCTTAATATTAAAACGTAGGGTAATTGACAAAGAATGGTACACAGGTTTCTTGTAATAAAGTACGAAACTTTTTGATGAATACAGGGTGATGTATTATTGAAATTATCTTCAATATTTTATCACCTATTTAGGGCAGTTTTGGGTTTGGACGACTTTCTTGTTACAACACAGGGTGAGGATGATTGGGTCACAGGACTGTTGAAAAAAATTTGCAGAAAATTTAAAGTTATACAGGGTGATGCACTATTAAAACAATCTTCAACGTTTTACCAGTTATTTAAAAATGATTTTGAATACTTTCTTAATATTAAAACGTATGGTAATTGACACAGAATGGTACACAGACTTCTTATAATGAAGTATAGAAGTTTTTAATATGTACAGGGTGATGTATTATAGAAATTGTCTTTAATATTTTACCACTTATTTAAGGACAGTTTTGGGTTTGGACGACTTTCTTGTTACAACACAGGGTGAGGATGATTGGGTCACAGGACTGTTGAAATAATTTGCAGAAAATTTTAAGATATACAGGGTGATGCACTATTAAAATAATCTTTAACACTTTACCAGTTATATAAAAAATATTTTGAATACTTTCTTAATATTAAAACGTAGGGTAATTGACAAAGAATGGTACACAGGTTTCTTGTAATAAAGTACGAAACTTTTTGATGAATACAGGGTGATGTATTATTGAAATTATCTTCAATATTTTATCACCTATTTAGGGCAGTTTTGGGTTTGGACGACTTTCTTGTTACAACACAGGGTGAGGATGATTGGGTCACAGGACTGTTGAAATAATTTGCAGAAAATTTTAAGTTATACAGGGTGATGCACTATTAAAAAATCTTTAACTTTTACCAGTTATTTAAAAATATTTTGAATACTTTCTTAATATTAAAACGTAGGTAATTGACAAGAATGGTACACAGGTTTCTTTAATAAGTAGAAATTTTTATATTACAGGGTGATGTATTATTGAAATTTCTTTAATATTTTACACTTATTTAAGGCAGTTTTGGGTTTGGAGACTTTCTTGTTACAAACAGGGTGAGAATGATTGGGTCACAGGACTGTTAAATAAATTGCAGAAAATTTAAAGTTATACAGGGTGATGCACTATTAAAACAATCTTCAACGTTTTACCAGTTATTTAAAAATGATTTTGAATACTTTCTTAATATTAAAACGTATGGTAATTGACACAGAATGGTACACAGACTTCTTATAATGAAGTATAGAAGTTTTTAATATTACAGGGTGATGTATTATAGAAATTGTCTTTAATATTTTACCACTTATTTAAGGACAGTTTTGGGTTTGGACGACTTTCTTGTTACAAGACAGGGTAAGGATGATTGGGTCACAGGACTGTTAAAATAAATTGCAGAAAATTTTAAAATATACAGGGTGATGCATTATTAAAACAATCCTCAGCGTTTTACCAGTTATTTAAATAAGATTTTGAAATACTTTCTTAATTTTACAACACAGGGCCCCTATAATAAATTCCAGAAATTTATATTACATGATTGTAAAAAACATTAACCTTTGTGCCATAATAAAATATTGAATATAGGATGTAGAAACTATATTTTTTTTTAATTATGGGGTATCAGGTATGGTTTTAATAGTTCACTGATCAATTAAAACAAATAGAGTTTTATGCATTTCAGTTATTATGTATTTTAAAAAGTAATGTACTGCACTATAATATATACATAAGTAAATTTATTTTGAACAATTTATACCATCATGTGTATGTGCAAATTTGAACAGAGCAGGACCTGAAAAATGTCCAGTTACGTGAAAATATATTTACCTACATTATGTACCTAGTGAATTTCGAAATTGTGTGAGAAAAGTAAGGGTAGGTACGTAAATGGTTGGTTCATTCACTTGACGTAAGAATTGTGGATAGGTAGACGAGCTACCTACAATACCTACCTATAAGAAAACGGTACAGGTTCCCAGAAACCCCTGTTGTTTTCAAAAACAGCTGTTGCGTATTGTCCCATCATCCAAGATCATCTGTTGCTTCCAAGGTAGTTTTGCTCATTATTATCAAGGCACATTCATCCCCGTATCTGCCGGGGGTTTTACCCGTCTCCAACCTTTATTTATTACTCAGCATCTGGACACCACTCGGACGTCTTGTTTCAGAAAATCAATCACATACTGAATCAATTTTACTATTTTTGAATCGATCTTATAATTAAAATTGTATTATTTTTAGTTCTTAGTTGATTTTGTTTCTTTCATGTTTGAATTAGTGTTAAATTTTAATCAATAATTGCTCGTTACTTTAGGGCACCGAAATCGATGCATGATGCATGTACTGTTTGAAATTATGCCGCCGGAAATATGCACTTTTTATAACGCGAACTGCCAAACAATTTTACGGTTTTAACTGGTGCAGTCGATAAAATCGATTGTAATAAACGTGAATTTATGACGGTAAACGGGCCTCTGCAGATCGAGTTAACTAACGAGAACATCGCTTTAATTCCTTCTAATTATAACACAAACAGTGTCAACAGGACTTCAAACAGAAATCGAATATCGAAGTGATAGTTTTCATTCTATTAATAAAAAAATCCTCCAGAACAGAATTCTTTGATCTGGAGGCGATTTTAAACAAACTCAGCAAGAAAATTAAACACCAAACGAATATTTAATTCAGATATCCACTGCAAGGTAATACATCAAGGATTTAAACACAAGTTATGCAATTGATCAACTGATTGATTTATTGATTATATAATAGCGAAAATTGTGGGTGTTATTATACAATCTTAAGGTCACTGACGAGTTGTAACCGATCACATCTAATATAATGAAGATACATACGTAAATTTCACCATCTGAAACGAGTATTTTTTATATTAAGGTACTAAAAGGAGTTGTGTTTTTTTTTTTGGTATTTAATTACACGGAATTTTTCTCAATTTGAATTGCCCTCATGTGCGAGGTTAATAAATAAAAATAATAATAAGTGGATTCGCCACAGCAATAATGTTTATTAAATGTGGGCATACGCACGTACCTTTTGCACCTGCCCTTTTCAATGCCTACACATACCTACGTACGTACGTATGTATTACCTTTTAACATAAGAAGAAGAAGGAAACCAACCAAGAGGTGGGACAAATGGACGACACATCTCGTGGTCGCGTTGCGGTTCGGCATTTATTAGCGACAGCTGGACACATTAACAAATGTTCGGAAGAATCGACAACATCAAAAATACCTAAGAAGAAAGAATGAAAGCATTCGGACATGAGTGTCGTACGTACCTACGAGTATTAACTAAACTAAGTACAAACAGGAAATTTTAACGATTTGACGCTGCAAAGCCTCGTAAGGAGATACCTTATTAATTCTGTTTAAAATTAATATTGGCGATAACATCTTCGGCAAATAATAACCGAGGAGGATACTGCAATAAAATTACACCACTCCCAATTAGGTTCGTGTCGGAACTTCTTAACAGTATCTTTATTTACGATCAATTTTAGCGAATTGGCCATTAGAATTAGCATTTGTCAATTCTTTGAACAGGATTTTAAATTAAATTTATTTTTCTACACTTAACTAGGTGTCTGCAATATATGTATAAAACTCTCGTGTTTCGTTTTCCAAATATTCAAACTGATTTCAACTTCAATACGTGAGAGATCAAACGATTCAATCGATCTAAAAGACCTTATCATGCAGAACTTTAGTAATAAATGCCCTTTAAGGGCTTAGAAACAATGTATTTCAAGCCCTTTTGCGATTAATTAAGGTTTGGTAATCAAATTACTTCATAAAAGAGCTTCCATCAATTCATTCAAAATTCAACCCCCTTCAGTGATAAATTATGACCCAATACGATTGTCCAATAGATTTGGCAATAAGAAAATGACCCAATGTAATGTAGGTATGTATACGTATATGTATGCATATGATACATAAATATATGTAAGTACGTATAGTATCATGAACACATGTTGCACCCGCTTTTATTCATCTGTGTTCTGTTTCACCTGTCGTCACAGAGTAACAGCTTAAGGGAGGCAGGTGGAAGGCGACCAAGAACTTCATCCTCTCTTCCTCCGTCTTCTCGAAATTAACTATTCCTTGTAGATACTGGGGTCATTAAGATGAAATTCGAAAATCGATTCATTCGTTAATAATTTCGTACAAAAACGGGAAGGAAAACTTGTAGAGGTTAATGCACTCAAATTATAACTAAAGCAATATTTCTTACCATCTAGTTTGATATCACGGTTTGCGAATTGTTTGAGATTCTAAATAATGGACAGAATTGACCACTTGGGCTTCGAAAATATTTAAAAATCACTTTCACTATACTTAAGTACTTTAAGCCTTTTGAAGTACTTGAAGGTTCTTGAAAGTGATTGAAATCATCTTTTTAAATTAATTCTAATTAAAAAAGAACTGTTTGAATTTCTATGGCTTGAAGCCTTTTGATATATTGGACGCCTTTTGGTTTAAGACATTGAAGCCTTTATGGCGGCTCGAACCCATTTTTGCAATAGTTTCAAACCTTTTAATGAATTTGAAGCCCTTTTGGATTGATTCAAACCATTTTAATTTAATTAGAGCCTTCATAGCATATTCACAGTTCTTCGGACACTTGGGAAAAATTTTAAGTAATTGCAACTTCAAAGGCTTTGTTCTTGGGGCTTGGAAAACTTTTGATGATGTAGTAATAGATCCGCAAGCTCTCGAGAAGAAGAGTAGATCTTTTTATAATGCTTTTGCCCAGTTCTGGGTTCTGTTAAGTCTTGGACTTAACTCCTTTAGAAGATTTCTCAGAATTATGAGGAGACGCTTTCATTTATGGATTCAGAAACCCGAGTTGGTACTCTAGAAGCTAGTGGGCCTTAAGGTCTCGAGAAGAAGAGTAGACACACATACATTTTCGAGATCTTTAGATGATGCTTTCGTCCAATTCTCGCTTCTGTGAAGTTAAGTCTTGAACTTGACTCCTTCAGAAGATTCCACAGAATTATGAGGAGACGCTTTCATTTATGGATTCAGAAGTCTGAGTTGGTACTCTAGAAGCTAGTGGGCCTTAAGGTCTCGAGAAGAAGAGTAGACACACATACATTTTCGAGATCTTTAGATGATGCTTTCGTCCAATTCTCGCTTCTGTGAAGTTAAGTCTTGGACTTAACTCCTTCAGAAGATTTCTCAGAATTATGAGGAGACGCTTTCATTTATGGATTCAGAAGTCTGAGTTGGTACTCTAGAAGCTAGTGGGCCTTAAGGTCTCGAAAAGAAGAGTAGACACATTCAATGATACTTTTGCCCAGTTCTGGCTTCTGTGAAGTTAAGTCTTGGACTTAACTGCTTCAGAAGATTTCTCAGAATTAAAAGGAGATGCTTCCATTTATGGATTCAGAAATCTGAGTTGGTAATCAAGAAACTGGTGGGCCTTAATGTTTCGAGAAAAAGAGTAGACACACTCACACACATTTTCGAGATCTTCTGAGATGACTTTTCCCATTTCTGACTTCTATGAATCCAAGAGACTTAACTCCTTGGGGAATTGTAAGAAATCTGAGTTGGTACTAAAAAAGCGAATAGGTCTTAAAGGCCTCAACACAAAGAGAAGACACTCACATTTTTGGGACTCACATCAAACATTTATGGGATTGCACATCCTAATAAGGCATCTTCAAAAATAGGCATAGAACAAAAGTATGACTTGCGTCATGAAGTCATGATAGTACTTAGTAGCAGTGGAACCATGGTCAGAATGTCTTTCATTGAAATTGGATCATCGTCTGGTCGTGGTCACGGTGCACACTTACATATCTACATAAAATATGCATGATGTAAGTACATATGTAGATATATATGTCGTTGGTTTTTCAGCTGATATACGCGAACAATAACCAAAGTGCTTTGCTTTTGCTTGTTCTCTGTATGTATCAGTGACTCCACCTTTTCATTTCTAAAGTCGCAGTCGTCTGTCTGTCCGTAGCCCTTTGTCGTCTTATGAATGCCACGCAATCGAAAGCGGTTTCCGCTCACAAAAGGGTGCACTTATTATTATAAGCGTGCGACAATATAATAAGGAGCAAAACGACGACAAAAGTGACTTCTTTTTTTATTTTTATTCTTTTTTTCGTTTGCGACGGGGGTTACTCTTCTTACATACGTCTGCTCGCTGGCCTCCTCCTCCTCCTCCTCCTCACCCTGGTCTTGAGACGTTGGTTGGGGGTGGTTGTTGCCCCCGCATTTTGCATACCAATCGCGTTTTATTGTAGGTGGGTATGTGTCAGTCGCCTTCTTTTGCGATATTGTTGTTTGTTGTTATTGTTCGCGTAACGGGAGATGCAGTTTCGTGTTATTGGGTACCCACACATGGCAACAGCACCATTTGTACGTACATATACACTGCTATAATAGGTAGGTCCCTCTTATGTTTATATGCATGCCCTCACTATACACGTACATATTTATATGTACCTACGTAAAACACGAAGACGACAAGACGACAATAAAAGACTGCATTTATGTTTGTGTGCACGTATTAATAACGCCGCAGTCGCGTACGTGTCCGGCAGCTGGCGGCATTAGCAGAATCTGATTCCAGTAAAAAGGGTGACCGATTACAAGGGAAAAACACGACGATAATGCAAACGCCGCGCCAATGCAATGGACCGCCAATCTCCTTACCATATTTTAATTTAACTAACAATAAGGTAAGTGTACCTACATACAGACAGAGCGGTGAACGACATCTTTAGAAATTTGGCAGAACTGTCTGCGGCGTGCTGATGAGATTTACACTTACGATAGGTACAATGATGAGGAAGCAGCCCTTAAGACCATTTATTAATCAATAACCTATGCATTAGGCGGGACAATTATTTTGACTTATCGACTTTCGAGTTATCGAAGTCATTTTTCTACTGCGATTAAGTATTTTAGAGCAATAATTTTATATTAAGCTCATAATGTTCGGTTTTGATCGAACACCATCCACCACACTCTTACACGGTGTTGAGTACCCACCAGGGCACACGTTTGCCACGTGCCCCTGCGGGTAATGATTACAATATTAAGTACATAAACATGATAGGTAGTTCGACAATATGGTTCGCAAATTATAAATGTAGGGTCTACTGTGATGATGTTGATAATTATGGTGGTAAAGGCGCTTTATAATTTGTATCCACCACCGTGAGTACGTTTCGCTCATCTCATATACGTATTCCGACACAAGTGTACGTCTATAGACGTAGGTACGTGTGTGCCACTTTATTTATTGTAAAATGGTAAGATGTACAGGTGCTGCCATTAAGATCCTTATCGATCACCGGTGGTCGTCATTATTAAAGGATTACAACGAAGTTTTCTCAGCCTTTGTTCTATCTCCATCCTTGTAATGAGTATAAGAATATACGTAGATACGTATACTACATACGCCTCGCGCTCCTTTATAATAATACCGATAATTATGGCAATAATAATAGCGGGACTGTATAATTGCCGTTTAAAAATCGACGCATGTTCTTCATACTTAATAATATGTCAGTTTTTACAATGGGAATTCGGGGAGCGACCAATACTTAGGTATTTACCTACGGTACACTTGGCGTCACTTTAATTAGTAAGTATTGGACCTCTTTAATTACAATATGTACCTATATATATACAGGGTTTTTCAAGTTGATGGGCTATTAGAAGTATATGAATTAGTAGAAGGAATTCAATTCTGAAACTTGGGCTCATTTGGTTATTGTTTATGCCGCTTCTTTTAAAAATATTTTCAAGTTCGATTTACATCCGGTTATACCGGAAGTCGATACCAACTTTGTTATTTTAAATGGAATGGTATATTTTTTACGCTGAATTCGAATAAAACGTGTAATTTTAAGGTAAGTTTGATAACCAACTTGTACACCTATGACGATCGGTTTCTGAGTTAATTTAATTTATAGAAAAAAAAATCGCTACCGCAATCCAAATTATAAAAAATCATAACTTCCACAAAATACGACTTAGAGTGTTGAAATTTTTACTAGTAATAACTGAATATTAGTGCTAACGCCTTGACAAAATTGAATTAAATAATTTATACAGGGCGTTCAAAATAAAATTCTAAAATTGAAAAACTTCAAACACGAATTACTTCGTTTTTTCAAATGGCACCTACTATTTTTTTTTTCAATCCATTCTTTTTTTATCCTCTTTCGATCTATATGGATACTTCCTATTTTATGTAATAATTCAAAATTATTCCAAAATTTTCAAATAAAATAGGAAGTATCCATATAGATCGAAAGAGGATAAAAAAAGGAATCGATTGAAAAAATAAAAAATAGAGGTGCCATTTGAAAAAACGAAGTAATTCGTGTTTGAAGTTTTTCAACTTTAGAATTGTATTTTGAACGCCCTGTATAAATTATTTAATTCAATTTTGTCAAGGCGTTAGCACTAATATTCAGCTATTACTAGTAAAAATTTCAACACTCTTAGTCGTATTTTGTGGAAGTTACGATTTTTTATAATTTGGGTTGCGGTAGCGATTTTTTTTCTATAAATTAAATTAACTCAGAAACCGATCGTCATAGGTGTACAAGTTGGTTATCAAACTTACCTTAGAATTACACGTTTTATTCGAATTCAGCGTAAAAAATATACCATTCCATTTAAAATAACAAAGTTGGTATCGACTTCCGGTATAACCGGATGTAAATCGAACTTGAAAATATTTTTAAAAGAAGCGGCATAAACAATAACCAAATGAGCCCAAGTTTCAGTATTGAATTCCTTCTACTAATTCATATACTTCTAATAGCCCATCAACTTGAAAAACCCTGTATATATATATATAGATATATGTATGTGTGTTAAGCAGGTACTCGTGGCACACGTTTCAGGTTAATTTTCTGCATCCTTCTTTAGGAATCCTTACTGCATGTCAAAGAAAATCATTACATTCGTGTGTCTCATCTATTATCCTTAGGGATATGGCAGGGCTTAAAGGAAAACCGCCCCCTTCTTCAGTTTCTAGCACCTCAATAGAACGCAACTGTAAATTTCATCGACTGTACAAATGTTCACTCATTACTACGTTTGTAGGCAATCCATTACACACGGTTAAGGCAGAAAGAACGACATTACACTGCAATGCGAGAAAAGCAAAGTTCTATTTGTGGCTCACATTTAATATAAATATATCAAAAGAAAATAGACGTAGGTACGTAGATCCATTACAAGGGCGATTTAATTTTAGTTAATTTCATTCAGATCGACTGTTTGTAGAAATAACAAAATCTTTCTTGGTAATAATAAAGTCATCCACCCTGTTGTTTTCTTTAGATTCAAGTTCGAAACTTCACCTCATTTCCCTATTCATTGATCAGTAATGTTTCAGGAAATCCGTTTCCGCTGTTATCGTATTAAAATAGTACCCGTGTCACAATTATAGACAATTTTGTGAATCACCGTAATATTCGCGTTAATTTATTAAGTACTAGCTGCGAAACCCGAAACATCGCACATACAAATCTTTGTACCATTAAACGTACGTTGTATGTAATGAAGACATTGTGAATGATTCAATATTTCATTAGTTTTAATTTTTTTTCGTGAAACCGTATTTTTTTTCTAAAATAAAAATAGCCTAAGTTGCTGCTTATTTCATCAGCTATCTGCCAGTGAAAGTCCCGTCAAAATCGGTCCAGCCGTTTCAGAGATTAGCCGGAACAAACAGACAGACAGGCAGACAAAAATTGCAAAAAATGTTATTTTGGTATATGTACCGTATCTATATCCATGTGCGTTTAGTAAAAGGCGGTTATTTTAATATTACAAACAGACATTCCAATTTTATTTAGTTGTATAGATCTCATATTACTTGACGGGTCAATCAGAAATCATTAAACATTGAAAAATAATGAAAGGACGTTTGATCAGACAAAACACATTACAAAATTAAGATGAACTTCCAACGACTTGTTTTTTTTTTTTTACAGAATTTAAAAGCCTACCTCATCTAAACCAGTAACTGTAACCTTTGCCCTAAAAAATTTTAAGCTGTTACATTACAACAAAATTAAATACTTAGGTATGTATAGGTTCCTATATTTACCTACTAGCTATGTCCGCGTGAAATAGTGACTTTCGGCAGCATTGAAATTTTTTTTCTTCTAAATTTTATTTTCTGGGCCGTAAGCCTATTTTCCGACGTCATTACACAAAAACTTTCATTCCTTATTTTTGCCCCCTTTAGGGTAAAATTTATACAAACTTTAAATGTCGTATTTCTATCTAATCAGAAGCCTAAAAAATAAGTTTCAAGCCTCTAGCTTTATATCAACTTATCTATCTCTGTACCAAATTGTCATTTAAATCGGTTCAGTAGTTTGAGCGTGATTGCGTAACACACAGACAGAGTTACTTTCGCATTTACAATATTATAGATTAATATAGTTTAATTATAGTTTAAAATAGTTTATATAGCTTAGTATTCAACTACTTTTATTGATCCAAATAAACAAAACCTCTATAACTTTTTACACTTAATATTTTAATTTTTTAGGCCGTAAGCTTTTTGGACGACGTCATTACACAAAAACTTTCATCGGCTAATTTTATCCCCTTTAGGGTAAAATTTTTACAAACATTGAATGTCGTATTTATTTATATCTAATCAAAAGCCTAAAAACTAAGTTTCAAGCTTCTATCTTTAAAAATTACGGAATTTCCGCACAAACTTTTCTATTTCAACCCCTTACAACCCTTTTTTCATATTAAAAAGTAGTCTATGTCCTTTCTCAGGCTCTAGACTATCTCTGTACCAAATTTTATTTAAATCGGTTCAGTAAATTTTAGGCGAGATTGTGTAGCATACAGACAGAGTTACTTTCGCATTTATAATATTCCGCGAATTCATTTTCATCGATTTTCCCATGGGAATAAGATATTTTCCCGCAGTAAAACGTAGCCTATGTGTTAATCCAGGGTATCAGCTAACTCCATACCAAATTTTATTAAAATCGCTACAGCTGTTTAGACGTGAAGAAGTAACAAACATACACACTCACACACTCACAATTTCGCCTTTATAATATTAGTGTGATAATAAAATCTAGTACAATTTTCTGTCCAGATGAAACCCAAAATTACATTTCTGAACGGGTTATTGAATTCAAACAGACCCCCAGACCGAATTTGATCTTTTGTTTGCAACAATATGGCACTTCCAGGTGAAAGTGCTTCTGCCATTCGATAAAAGTGTGTGCTGACGGTCGAAATTTTTCTACACAACATCGGGCGTCGAGATCTCGAAAATTGGGGGACGAATTTCATCAGGTGACCACCACATAGCAAGCAATATAATATGTAAGTATAGGTACGCAGTAGACAATGATTTAAGGGGGAAACCCGCACACTGTTTATCATTCGTTGTTTGCAAGGGGGTCGTTTCATAAAATGATCTAAATGTATCCAGATACGCACTTATATACAGGGTGACAATCATCTACATCTCATAATAAATATAGATATTATTAAATGAAAAAGCACTAATTTTCTCAAAAAAAAATTAACGCTCCAAAATAAGAAATAAAAAAAAAAATGAGGACAACAATTCTCATGTGTTAATTTCAATTTAATTTTTAATAAGATAACTAATTTTATACTCAAATTAACACATAATAGTCATTACAACTTGGGGGACGTTAATAAAATACGTTCGCATACAGGGGGGGGGGGGTTCTTGCTGGGTGTGCCAAGATGTGACAAGGGGGGCCATGGGGTTTACGGCAACGTGACGTTCGCCGTTCATCAAAAAATTTTTCTGAAGTTTTACAGAATCCTTGGATTCTGATAAATAGAAATATTATTTATTTGTTCGTTTATTTAAATTTTATTATGATAATAAAATAAATATTGACTATCAAAATTTGTGTACATATTATCAATCAAAATTTATCATTTTCAGGGGGGGGTTAGTTTTTGTGACGTAATATTTACAAGGGGGTCACAGAAAGTGTGACACAGCGTGACAATCGGGGGGGGGGGGGAGATCAAAAAAGCTAATTTTAGCGTGACGTATTTTATGCACAGCCCAATTGGTAATATCAAAACTAATTAAAATACGACTAAGTTTTTGATTCTCCAGTAACCAGAGCTGTAACAATTTCTTTGGGGCATATTTTTGTTATTTTGAAACCATTTCGGGCACTCGTACCGGATATAAACCTTAAAAGACATTTTAAATCTTTATTTCACATACATTTAGTACCTTTTTAGTTAATATTTAGTTTTAAAAAAGTGTAAAAATTGCAAAAAATAAAAAGTTAATGAATTACCTATAATAATTTATTATAAAAGCAAAGGAATGTCGACCAAAACTCATTATGGCGCGTTTTTCCATTATTTTTATGAATGAAATTGTTTACGTTTTCATTCTCGTTTTACTACTGTAGTACAACAAATAATTTCAGAGATTGTTGAACTTAAAAAATTTAGAATACCATTGTAATTCAATAAGAAAGCACAAAAATTAAAAATAAAGAGGAAAAAACTGTAGTACTTTTGGGCTGTAACAACTGAACTATAAATTCTTATTGATCATTAATTCTTTTAATTTAACCTTTGATTATTTTTTGAGTCTACTATCAAATTTAAAGAGTGTAAAATTGTGATCACACTGTATATAGATAATATTCTTTGAATAAATATCGTTAATGGATAATATTTTATGGGGTTGAACGGGTGGTTTATAGGCAGATGCCGATGCTAGAAAGCGGACGGATGAGATGAAAGGAACGAAGGAAGGAAGCTAACGTCCAACGATCATGGGGGAGGCTAGTATGGGGTGGGTAGATTACTCTAGGGTGAACGTCCGCAATACACATATGGTTAGCGATGTTTACCTACTATCACTAAATTAAATTTTCGAAAATAATAAATATGTATGACTTTATTGGGTAGGTAGGTATAAAGCGTATAATTTATTTTGTAAGGGTGGATTATTAAAGATATTACGAGAAAATAAATATTTCTAATAATAAACAATAAGTTGTTAAGTACTTGTAATAGTTATTTAATTTGTGTTGGTAAGGTCAAGGGTATCGTCTCCAACCCCCAGTGTTGTTTTGAACTCCTGTAGGTAGGTATTAATGCGGGTTATAATTTATTATTTATAGTCAAACGCGTCAATTATGTTTTTAATACCATACCCATTAAGTGAGCCTCTATTTCTGGCGTTTGATAATTTCAAAGAGGAAATTAATTTCCGATTTAATAACAATTATAACAGCAGCAGTGTCTACTGTAACTGTACTTTTAAATTTATTTCAAATCATATGGTAAATTATTTATTTATTGAACAGTCGAAAATTCGGAAATAATGAACAAAACGTGACGTAAAATTCAAATTAATTGAAATATAAATACAGTCAAGCTTCGATTACTTGAATTATTGATAACTCGAACTTTCGAACTTCTATTACACGAATATTTTTAATACGTATTTGGCGCCAACTTCAATAAGTCGAATTTTCTGGTTACCTATTTACATGAAAATAAAAACTTCCCCGATTCAATATTTTTTCCACCCCCTCACGGGTAAACGAAGCAATTTCATGTACATATAAATAAACGCAGTTAAGTCGACTTATTCTGATCCCACGAACCTTTAGTTACCTTATGTACCTACCTACAGGGGGTATTCAGACACCCTGTATAAACGGCAATTTTTTACTAGGTCTTCGACTCTATCAAAAAAGAAGAAACCTTTTATCACGTTGGGGGAAGACAAAGGAGGGCTTTAACACATTCATACGTAATACTTATATTAACACAGGAAATGAGCAAAGAAGTAAGACCCTCATAACAAGTAAATGTGACTGGGTTTCTTGCAAGCAATAATAATGGCCGTTCAAATTATCCAATTGAAAGGACGGAAAGAGTCAAGGGTCGTGACCTGTGGTGTCAACCTCAGCCTCCTTCTCGTTTCATATGACAACGAAACGAAATGGTGTAAAATGAATTTTAAATTTGTTGTACTTATGTGTGTACGTATATAACTGTCGTCTGTGCATGTGGGAGGAAGACACGACTGCTTGTTTAATCGCTTGATGAAATTATTAGAGAATAAATTATTTGACGAGTTAAAAATAGGCGTTATTTATTAGAAGATATTGTTGCACATTGCGTTAAAGAATGGGAGCCAAAATGGTACCTTTTATTATTACATTATCTAATAAATTTGTTGATCACATTTTAGTGGCGACTTACCCTCTCTCTATTATAGTCACTAGGTTAACGACCCTCAATTTTCTTCAATAATAATTACATAAAGATGCAATTTTTCATATTTTTTTGTTGTTAGTTCATAATAAAAGTGTTTGCAATTTCTCTTCCAAATATATAATACCTAACCCACGTGTGACGCCCCTGGACCATAATTATTTAATAACTTAAACACTAAATCAAAAATATTCTTGAATAAAGTAACATTAATAACTTTTTTTATATCAGCACATTTTCTTCAAAATGGACTTGGTACCTATAATAATAATAATTGTTTTTTATTAAGTTATTGTCTAAATTTTGAATGAAACGATGGATAACATCGAGCACCCAGTATGTTTATAAAAGAGAGACGTGAGAACACGGAAGCTCCCACTTTATTTTTACCTCGAATTTCTCGCCGATGTTTACTACCCTAATTAATGATATAAACCAAAACTCAGATCATTGACTGGCCGGCGAAAAAAGAAACTCATGTTTACATACTTCTAAAAGTTCCATACCGACTTAATCTTGTGTTAAAACCAACAAACATCTACACAGTAGTATCTAGGAGATATTAACGTAAATAAAAATGAACTATCACACATGCAACAAGTAGAATTCGTTATATTAAAATTAAAAATGACGCTGAATCAAAAAATGTTATCAAAAGTATGATGAAACAAATTAGAAGTTTTCGTAGTAATTAGAAACAAATTAAATGTAACCTTTACAAGCACATCTATTGAGATTGTACTCAATTTACTCCCAATTACTATAAATTTCAAATATATTTTTCCTAGTACAAGAAAATAAAATAATTATTAAGAAATTTAATTAATTAGATACGCCTAATAATCCCTATTATGGACCATTTTTCTTTTTCAATTGTTGTCATGTCGGCCATTATGATTTTTAATTGTTGTTGTGGTCGGCCATCATTGTTTTAATTGTTGTCACTGTCGACCATTGGGGTTTTTAATTGTTAGCGCATTGTTGTAGTCGGCGGCCATCATTCTTTTAATTGTTGTAATTGTCAGCCATTATTCTTTTTAATTGTAAACAAACAGCAATGAAAGCATTTTTTTGTAAATATTCCTATTTTAGTTAATTAACTGGCTTTAAACTACGACACTGTCGATAGTATTGTTTATGGGAATCATATCAAAATAAGATTCTCCTACACTAACCGTTTATACACGTGACAAGAATATAATTGCACAAACGTCCCACTTTTTTATCAAATAATTTAAATATACACTTTCATAAAAACGTAGAATAACAAATATAATTCCTTTAAATTAAATAAAACATAATTGTTAACTAAATATGGACATTATCATTCTAAAATTTACGACCTGTAGTAGTAGAGCATCCAAGTAAAATAATTTTATGACTCAACAATAATTCAATATATGAATGAATATTATGTTGTACAGCTGTAGTAATTATCCATAATTTGTATAATAAAACAGCTATTTGCCACAAATTAAAAGGCTTTAAAAACTATATATTGGCAACATAACCTCATTTGAGCAACAGCTGATAAAAACCACAACAAATGCACGGTTGAGTTAAAAAAGAGACTTACCTGGAATACCGCTGACCGTTTGTCCCATTTTAGAAATAGTCTTCAGTTGAAATCAGTTCCTTGTTAAATCACAAAATAAAACCAAAGTTAGTTGCAACAATTCCATACAAAAACATAACGATAACAATATTCCAATTAATTTGCGATAACACACTTATGTCACAGGTAAACTCGCACTGTTGAACATAATATACAAAGGAACATTAATATTTATTAACATAGTCACAAAATTATTATAAAAAACGATAAAAACTACACTATTAACTATAATAACCGTAAAATTAGCTTTGACAGCTCCTTTCCCTTTCTTTTTTTAATGCCTTCGAGCTGGATAGTCCATACAGCCATTTATAAAATTATAAAATACTTTTAATGAAAATGTAGTTCATATTTCTTTATTCTGTTTATGTTATGTGTGTTTGTTTATCATTGTATTTAAAATATTACTAGACAATAAATTATTACAAGAAAATTTTTTTTTTTGAAATATTGCTACCAAAGCTTATCGTGCTGCCCTCTACCACTGACTTCGTTAATCAGTAGAGCACTTGTGGTTCAATGTTTAGTTAGAAGAGGGCGACACATAGGCAGACATACTACAGGGTGTTTGAAATTTTATGGCGTACCTTTTAATAATATAGCATAAATCAAAATTGACTGGTATATGTATGGTAAAAATACAGTTTCAAGTAATTGGGGATTTCAGAAAAAGAAACTTCGATGAAATCAATATATTTTATACACAAAATCTGTTATAAATTAAGATAATTAGGCGCAAAGCAGTTTTTGTCACAAAGTCTTAATTACAGGGGCATTCTTACCTAGGTAAGAATTAATAATCCTGTTCTATATGACACATGAGCAATACTGTTTCTTTAGTTAAATATACACAGTGAATAGATAAGGAAATAAATAGTTTACGAAACCGTGTTCATAATTATCAAAATAAAAAAAATTAGTATCTTCACTTTTTATTTCCTTTTTGAAGACGATTTCGCATTTAAATGCTTCCTTCCTGTACAACCTTAAAAACATTTACGTAAAATCAAACTACTATTTTTTTTACTGAACGAAATTAGCTTCTTAATGAAGCAAATAAAATAAAATGAGATTTGGAAAAAGGGGGTGATTTTGTTAGTCATAAAAAGCTTATTTATACTACAGTGATGTCTAAACAAATTAAATATAATATATAAAAAAACATTTAAAAATGTTTAATCCTTTCAAGTCTTAAAAGTGTATTAAGGTGGGGGTAAATGGTGAAGAAGTGTGAGGGTGGAGGTCAGAGAATGGTAGAAATTAACAGTTGATTGAAAAGGGAGAAAATAGGTGAAAGGGTTGGGATAGACCTTATAGAATACCAAACACATGCTCTTAAGGTTATCTCCACCCTATTCTCATATATTATTATTCATTATAATTAAGAGGTGGTTTAAAAATCACCCCCTTTAATAAATAAATTAATATTGATTGTAACAGAAGAACACGCCGCGTAGTTTTTAATTAAAGTAAAATAGTAGTAAACAATACTTGGTAACAATTCAGTTCGTTTAGAGCTGCCAAGAAAATATATTCTATAATATTATGTTATTATTATTATTATTATTGTATTATTATTATTTGTTATATAATTAGTTTATTCTTCGGTCTAAAGATTAATTAAAATACGGTATGTACAAAAATAAAAAAGAAAGGGGGGTGGCGGGGGGCTTGGGAGGTGGGGCAGTGACAACCTAACAATTAAATAAAATAAAATAATTTACAATAAAAAAATGTGCGTTATCATACAAGGTATACCACCTAATAATAACGCTAAAATATAAAACGTACAGTAGGTAAATAAATTAATAAACATTTTTTTCTTGTTTTCGAAATAGAGACGATAAACGTACAATTAGTGATAGTAGTAATAGTAGTAGTAATAGTACTGTTGTTTTACACATTAAACTATGTACTTACTATAATATAATTGATAACTTTTTAAGTTTCATATCTCTGCCGCTAGTCACAATTCTAACAAATATAGCTTGGGGAGGAAAAGTTTGACAACAACATTGAATTGGCCGTTTTTATGGTAGGTTGTGAGGGGGAAGGCTTTATCGAGGGCATCATAAAAAAGTTTTTCTTTTTTTCTTCTTATAAACGTGAGTTAGTAACATGTGGGTGTTGTAAAAGATTAGATCAGATTCAGAGTGGCTCAGAATATTTCTTGTCTATTAATATAATATTAATGGAAGCTGATAATAAATAAATAAAAATTGTTATTCAAAGATTAAGAGCTGAAAATGTGACCATATTTAATTAGCCACTCTGTAAAATTTAAATTGCAAGAAGTATAAATGAATTATTGATAATTTTAAATGAGACTTACATAACAAAATTTGCCTGAGCTCTCTAGTATTAATAAGGTACTTAAATATGTCTCTACCTGCTTACAATTACTTGTTAGTGTTAGTGTTAGCTAAATTAGATAAGACAGTAACTTTTGATGGTCAATGGTCAATAAATAATTAATTAAATAAATAAAAATGACAATTTTTAAGAATACTGATACTCTTGAAAGTTTTCTCACAATTATTATTTAATAATTTTTGGTTTGACATGAGGGGAGGTAACTCGGCCATCAAAAGGTACAGCAGATGTTTTCTTACGAATAATTTTATCAAAAAATCTATCATAGATAATTAATTAATAGAAAAGAAATCCATTATTATTTTTCTCCTTTATCTGTTTGCTACACACTACACGTCAGTCAGTGTTTGTTTGTATAAAAAAATACCCTGATAACGGTCAAAACTTCGAACGGCAAAAGCAATAAGTATTTATGAATAGTAGATACTTATTATTTTGGTTGTGTGTAAGATGTTCACATTATTTGCGGGCAAAAGCAAAAACGCGAAAGAAAAAACAACACTCTAGAGGTGCTGCAGAAACCTTTCAGGCATTTTACTGCTCGTCAGATTTTGAAGTACCTCTACAACCTCTGCAATTGTTTTTTTTTTTTAATTTATGCCGATCGAAAAAACCTACCACATATGCATGACCTCCATTCGCGTGTGGACCTTCTGTTTTATCCACAATATGACCAAGTACGCGAACATGGTGATCGTGATTAGATACAAAAAGGCCGATATTATGCACGACTCGTGTTGGCTATTGTAAATCATCTGAGACAATTTTTCAGACTCGATGTCGTCCGAATCGAAATTCGATACAATAACGTCGTCATCGTTTGTAGCGTCTTCCACGGCGTCATCTGCAAGTTTGTGTCGATGTGACGCGGCGTCGTCGTTGACGATGGCGTCGTTATCGGTCGAATTTTTGATTTCGAAAGTCAATTTGTACGGTTGTTGGGGATTGTTGTTGTTGTTTTCGGATGAAACCGGACCCGAGTTATCAGTAGTAGTCTCGTGGTCGTTCTGGGTCAGTGTTATGGTGTTGTTTGAATTGTGATTAGCGGCGTTTATCAGTCAGTAACATTTCTTTGTACATGCGCATTTGCGTATGATGTCTATGTCTTTGGTATAACGGGTGCCGTCGTTACAAATCAAACGGACCTGCAATAAAATATTTTACCTCTTTTATATATTATATTTAGTAGAAATTGATTAAAGCAAAGCTGGGGGAGGGTGGAAATCAGGTCATTTCAAGTTAACATGTTATGTATTAAAGTTTTAAAGCAAGAGATAAGAAACGGTAAAAAGGCCTCCAAAATAAGGGACCAAAAAAGGTCCCTTCAAGGGTAGTTTAAAGCTTTAAAATTTAAAAATGTTTTCAAAACAAAAGCCCCAAAAAAGCCACTTCAAGGATAATTTAAATATTAAAATTGTAAAACTGTAACATATACAAAATGTCCCCAAAATAAGGAACACAAAACTGGTCACTTCAGGGGTAGTTTATTATTAAAACTTTAAAGCTTTAAAATTAAAAATGTCCCCAAAACAAAAGCCCCAAAAAGTCACTTTAAGGATAATTTAATATTAAAATTTTAAAACTTTAACATATACAAAATGTCCCCAAAATAAGGAACACAAAACTGGCCACTTCAGGGGTAGTTTGTTATTAAAATTTTAAAGCTTTAAAATTAAAATTTTAAAACTTTAACATAAACAAAACGTCCTCAAAATAGTGGCCCTAAAGATAGGTCACTTAAGTAGTTCATTATAAAAACCTTAAAAATTCAAAATAAAAAGAAAATGTTAAAAATGACCCCAAAATAAGGAACACAAAACTGGTCATTTCAGGGGTAGTTTTTTATTAAAATTTTAAAATTTCAACATAACAAAAATGTAAAAATATCCCCAAATTGGTGGCCTTAAAAATAGGTTACTTCAGGGGTAGTTTATTATTAGAATCTTAAAACTTCAAAATAAAAAGAAAATGTTAAAAATGCCTCAGAATAAGGAACACAAAACTGGTCACTTCAGGGGTAGTTATTATTAAAACTTTAAAGCTTTAAAATTAAAAATGTCCCCAAAACAAAAGCCCCAAAAAAGTCACTTTAAGGATAATTTAATATTAAAATTTTAAAATTTCAATATAACAAAAATCTAAAAATTTCCCAAAATTGGTGACCCTAAAAATAAGTTACTTCAGGGGTAGTTTATTATTAAAATCTTAAAACTTCCAAATAAAAAGAAAATGTTAAAAATGCCTCCAGAATAAGGGACCAAAAATTGGCCACTTCAAGGGTTGTTTATTATTATAATTACAAAACTTTGAATTTAGAATTATTTAAAAAAAAGAGCCCAAAATTTTTTATCATAAATAAAATTAAAATAAAAAGGACTATTTAGGATTTCTGAATGTTCAAGTGCTACAAGTAAATAAATGAAATAAAAATTTGGCAAAATCTTCGTGTTCAGAGACTATAAAATATTAAGCATAAAATATGACTTACTTTGCGACGTTTGCTTTTGCGAGCGTGACAGCACATCGATCCACAACCCCCTATGCATTTGGCCATTTTGAGGGGTTTTCTTGACCGGCAGCCGTGCTCTGAATAATACTCCCTTACCTGTTCCTTTCGGCAAGTTGACGCTGAAACAAATCAAAGACAAGTTAAAGCATTTATCAAATTATGACTAGTGTATCGACATATATATCGGCAATAATTCCTATAATTCAATTTGAAAAGGTAAATCTCTTCATAGGGCCCTAATGAAGCCTACGAACCACTTCAGTTACCTTTAAATATCAAAAGAAGGCAACCAAAACCTATCTATAGCGTGCTGAGGAGAAGTAAAAAGTCCAAAATCTTGAGTGTTCAATTATTTCCCAAACAAAAAACAATTTTATTTTAAAAATAATCTGAAAAAGGAGCACTTACATTCTAGTTCGCCTTGTTCGCAGTATTTCCCCTTGTACCCCTGCTTGCATCGACACGTGTACTCTCCATTTTTGGCGGCAACGCACTTGCTGTCATGTTTGCATTGATTCTTGGCACATGGATCGATCGGATTGATCGGCTCCTCGATCATTGTATCCATCTCATCCTCTTGCTGGGATTCGTCTCTTTCCGTCTCCATCATCGAACAACCAGGGGTGACTTTATGCTGGGTGGCTGCGTTTCCAAAATCCACTTGTTTATGATTGATCCAAACTTCTTTCATACAACCTGAAAGTAACAAACACAAAGTTGTCTAATGATGAAACACAGTAAGGAAATCATTAAACTCCAAAAATAATAAATTGTAAAGAAAAAATTTCTAGAAGTCAAATTAAATATGGCGTCATAATTTAATTGATGCTATCAGACAATTCCAAATTCCAATATGATTTTCAGATTACAGTTATTAGTTAATTAGTGGTTTACCATTAAAGCTGGTCAGATTCCTGAGGTGCCACAACGTGAAAGCTTCTTGTCCTGGTTCCGAAGGAATTCCTCCAAGATACATTGGAGTTGTGAGCCTTAAATAGTCCTTGGACCCTTCATTGATTATCGATCTTGCCAATCCTCGATCTACACGCAGCGTAAAGTTCTTCTTGATGGCCAACAATTCTGCCACGTGATACTGACCATCAGAAACCATTTCAAAGCTGAAACAAAGCAAAAAATAAATCAGCTAGGTAATTGAATATGATAAAAATAAATAAATTTACCTGTACATGGTCGAAACAGGATAATTTCCAACATCGTAACTGATTCTGATCCTTCCATTGAACAGTTCAACGGCTAGGTGTTCTTGATGGCCGTCGTACATGAGGACACCATTTTCTTGGGTAGTGGTAAAAATTATCGTCACGTTTGCTTCCGGTTTTGTCCTCAAGGGCTCCAGTTCGATATACGATGTGTTATGGATGAAGCTCAAACTTGTTAGATATTCGCATCGTTTACCTAAAATGGCACCAACACCAGGAAATATGGTAAGGATCAAGAAATTCTTAAAAAGGGTTTTACCTGAGTATCCAGGAGCACACTTGCACATGTAATCATTAGAGCCAGAGGGTTGAAAGCAGACCCCATGAACGCATTCGTGGTGTTGACAGGGCGAAGTCTGGGGATACATCATGGCCACAAGGGGTGATACTTCGCAGAATTTTCCGGTATAATCTTCAGCACATTTGCATTGATAGTCGTTTATACCATCAACACAAGTGGCTCCATTCTGTGAATAAATAAAATTATACAATTACAAAATGGTATAATAAAAATGATGAAGGTACTTACTTGGCACATATGATTTTCACAGTCGTCAATATTTATGGTACAATTGTCCCCTTTGAACCCAGGGAGGCATTCGCACGTGTAATGGGTGAAATGGTCGACGCACTTGGCTCCGTTTTTACAAGGGTTGTACTCTTTCGTGCAGAAAGGTATTTTAGTTTCGCAGTATTCGCCTATAAAAAAAATCGATTGTGAAACAGAAAGAGGGGTGGTAAAATGTCGTTTTGCGAATAATACCCATGAATCCTTTTGTGCATTTGCAGTGGTACGCCTGGATTTGATCGACGCATGTTGCGTTATTTTGGCACTTGTGGTTGGCACAATCGTCTATGTTTGCCTCGCAGCGTAAACCGGTGAATCCCGGAGAACAAACACAACTGTGTCACAAAAAAGATATGTTATCCTTATCAGAAGATAAATAAGGATTAATTGTTGTCATACGAGCTTCATCAAAATAAAAAATTATTAATTTTCGTAAGAGGTTCATGTAAATACATAAGAGAAAGGCATCCAATTTAATCCCAAACATGAGCCAGACTCAAAGAAAAGTAAATTCCCTGTAGGTACCTATCGTATAATATTATGGTACACATTCATAACTTTGAGTGGTAGTAGTAGCTATCTAATAATAATTTTCTTATCCTTTTTGACGTCCTAATTACATCGTTACCTACCTGAATCTTCCCTCTTCCAAGACCTTGCACGTCGCTCCATTACGACAGGGGTTTCCGTAGCAGGCGTCGATCATGAATTCGCAATCTTTTCCATGGTAACCTGGAGCACAGTTACACTCGTAGTCTCTCTCAGCCATCGGGAAACATTTGCCACCATTTTTACAAGGGAACGTATAACAAGCGTTGCATTTCGCCAGAATCTCATTACTCACTTTCCCTGAAAGCACCGACCGATTCAGGAATTTTCACGTACATACATGCAAATGCCTCTATGTCTGTCTGTTTGTGTGTATTTGTATGTGTGTTTCTAAGGACATATCCTCTTCCGGTACCAGTAAACGTTTTAAAGTATCAAAAGGGACGAACTATTAATGAGACGTCTCGTATGTCGCGTTTAATCTTCAGGAGATCAAAGTATATACCGGGACACAACTCAAGAACTCAATTAAATGAGCATCGCTAGTATGAACGGTGTAATATTATTTTTACCCCGTGCTTTATAATTTCAAAGGGTCTTACAAGACTTATGTTAGTGCGAGATTCTACGTAAAATTCCATAAATAACAAGCAAATATTTTTCTTTTCAGTTCGTTAAACTGTTTCTTAAAAACTAAAGGAAACTTTCAGAAAGAATTTAGCAACTGGATATCTCGACAGTGACTGAGCGTTGAGTTGGGTTTTTAGTGGTATTTGTACTGGGGAGTGGTGGGTGGAGAGCAAGGTTGCTCCAATCAAACGCTGGCGACGTCTTTCGCGATGCCCACAGCTGCGCAGTTCGTTTTCATTGGCGTTTCGCTATGGCCATGGCTGCGCAGTCAACGTTTGGTTGGTGTCTCGCTCTGCCCCCCACCAACTAGTATAAAAACTAGTGAACAAGCATTTTGGAGCCAGTAGCTGCCATAGGTAGCTGCCGACAAGTTTCCAGTTGTGTCAGAATTTTTTTACTACTTAACAAGATGGTACTAATATATGGTGGACTTTCTTTAGTTATTTCTTAATTGTATAACGAACCTTTGAAAATGTATTGCAAAAAATCACAAGTTAAAAACTTTACGTAACCTCACAACTTCTTACCTTTACATTGGAAAGCTGACGTGGGGGTTGACAATATGAGTTTTTCTTTCATGTCTGCTGGTTCAGCACATCTTGCAATCCCTGGCTCAACGTAATCCACTTTAACCCATTCTGCTAACCACTTTAACGAACAATCACAATACAGCGGATTAGCACCTAAAGCTCTAAAAAGATTACCCAAGTGAAAAATTGAACGGAAATTAAATTGGTATAATAATTTTTCTTACAAATGAGTTATCGATTTCAGATCTGCAAAGGCGCCCTCAGGAATCATCGAAATTTGATTACCATGAAGAGACCTGTAAGGGCAAAAAATTTTAGAAAAGTTTTAGTGTTTCTAGAAAATAAAACTCACAAAATCCTCAATGACTTAAGACCGGTGAGAGCATCACGTTGGACACACTGAAGTTTATTATAACTAATAATCAGCGTTGATAATTTCGATAAACTGACGAAAGAATTGTTGGCCAGAATGCCAATTTGGTTATTGCTCAGATCCCTGAAAAATTGTATTACATATTTATACCCCTAATCATTTTGTAAAATACTTACAGTCGTGTTAGTGATTTTAAATGATTAATTCTATCAGCTTGTATGCTTTGAATCTCGTTCACGTCCAAGTATCTGCATTAGACAAAAAAATAAGACAAAAAGTTCTTTAACAGACAACAGAAATAGAATAAAACATCGTTCTTACAGCTCAGACGTCTCAGGGGGAATACCCCTAGGGATTTCTCTGAGTTTCGCTCGGGAACAGCGCACCACCGTTCCTGTACAAGTACACATCGGAGGGCAGTAATTGTCACCCAAACATCCCTGATCGTTGTCACCTGTAAGTAATAGGAAAACATTCAGTTTCCTCCCCTAAACAAATACGATGTATTCTGTTTTTTAATATCTTACTCGTGCACTTGAACTCGTTTTGGGCAAGCTCTTTAATCAAAACGTCTTTAACTTTCGTTGGAGATGCACAACGGGGAGGAGACCCGCTCAACCCTTTGTTCTTTAGCCATTCTGAGAACCAGGCCAAATGGCAATTGCACGCAAACGGATTTTGAATCAAATTCCTACAAAAACACGTATGTACATAATTAAAATTTACTGATAGATAAGAAAATTTATTATCGTACAAAGTGTGGAGAGACGTTAAGTGGTCAAATGATCCTGGCATCACGCACGTAATATGGTTGTTGTTAAGGGAAAGGATTTTGAGATTGTGAAGTCCAAAGAACATTTTGTTGTGGATTTCCAGAAGCTTATTCTCGGACAAAAGCCTATAAGACAAGATTAATTAATAATTTTATGGAATTTGCTATTAAAATTGCACTAACAGTTCAACAATTTGCGTGGCTCCTTCGAAGGCGTTCTTTTCAATCCCAATGATTTGATTTCGACGTAAATCAAGTTTGATGAGATTCGGAAGTCTGCCGAAAAGTCCATCAGACTTTATTTTACCAAGCTCGTTGTCATGGAGCAATCTGGAAACGAAATCGGTTACAAAAAAGTCACTTTGGCATTGTCTGTCTCTGTTGTAACTTACAATTCTGTGGTGTAAAGCGGAATATCTTTCGGAATTTCCTTTAGGCCACGACCTGAACAATCTACGATGGTACCATCACAACTACACCCATTGGGACACGCGTTGTCTATGAGACATTCCCCAGCATATTTTGTACGGAACTCCTCTTGGCCTAGAAATATTTCCTAATAAATTTGTTTGTCTCCCAAAATGAAGAAATCGTCCCAGATAATGCAGAAGGCGAAATGTAAGGATGGCCAATATGAATTGAATTTTGGGATCATCCCTAAAGTGATGACTGAGACTGAGATTGGTCAAAAAATTTGGGGGAAACTTTACGTTAGGATTTGGGAAAGAGTGTGTTTGCAGGAATATTTTTGGGACACCCTGTAGGAGTTGTTACGAAGTCGAGGAAATGTGTGAGGTTTTTACGATGTTGATAATAAGCGTAAAAAGCTGAGGAATATGTGAGTAGGTTATGAGGGTAGTTTGAGAGCAGATGATATTTGTGAGATTGGCGGGTTAGATGCGATGTGTGGTTAAATGAGAGAAGGCATATAGATAGCACCGCAACCACTGATTTACGTAGCAGTGGCGCTTACCCTTACATTTGAACTTTTCATCCTTGAGCGTTTCAATTCTGCGACGCTGCATTCTCTTGGGAGTGTCGCATCGGGCTCCCGACGTTTCGATGGGATTTTTGTGCAAATATTCCGCAAGCCAGCGGAGATTGCAGTCGCAAATGAAAGGATTTCTGGCCAAGTGTCTGAAAACGGCATAATATTCCTATCATCGTCATCTGCTACTTACATATATACGTATGTACATCCACAAGAAGAAGAAGATATCTCCGTATGAAACATTTTCTCAACATCACGAAATATAAGAAACTTTGGTCGTTTCTTTAAAATTTTCGGTAACCTTAAATCCCCTAATTCTCCCCAATGTGCAATTAACAATAGGGGAAACCCCGTCAAGGAAAAAAAATTATAAACACAAAAACAGACCTCTAGAAAATTTGTATAAAAATTACATAATCCCTAAGCAACCCCCTTGAAGAAAAAAAAAATACTCACAATGTCTGAATGCTCTTCAATGAGTCAAAAGTCCCATTGGCCAACGATTGTATATTATTATCGTACAGAGACCTAAAAAACGATTAAAACAAACAACTTTTGACCGCAATTACGCTAAATAAAAACACTTACAATAAACTTAAGCTGTGTAGGTCACGAAACGTGTCTTTCCTTATGCACGATATTTCGTTAGCGTTCAGTAAACTAAAAGAAAAGTCAAAGGATAATATAAGATAAATAAATATTAATAGGAAATAACGTACAGAAGTTGTAAGGAGACGAGTCCTTGAAAAATTCCTGCGGGAAGATCCTTGATTTTATTTCCATACAGTACCCTAATAATAATAAAATTACAACCATTATAGATTTTCTGGAAGGATGGAAAGGATTTATACTTACAGTGACGTAAGAGCTTTTAGTCCTTGAAAAGCGTCAGGGGCTATTTTAGATATTTTGTTGTTGCTCAAGTCACTAAAAATGGAAGAGACGAGTCATTGGGGTGCTTTTTTCTATTTTTTTATATACTTACATTCTTCTTAATCTTTTTTGGGCGACGAACGCTTTTGGTGGGATTTCTGTTATTTCGTTTTGCTCGAGTCTCCTAAAGTACATAAACAATTTTATTTTAAAATGTGTTGTGGTCCTTTTGGAAATATAGGGTCCTTTTTCAATATTTGAAGCTGTACTTATTTACCATAAATTTGAAAATAAATTTTAATAACTACTTTAACCGATTATTTTTTTTGCAATGCAAGAAGAGTTTAAAAGACACCTAAAAAAATCTGAACTCTAACTTTTTACTAGATTTTAAAAACGAATACAATTTCCAAAAAAAAAATCGATTCTGAGGGGTAGTTTGTCAAAATATTGTGGTTTATTGATTTCCAGCAGCCAAAAAAACCCACATCGGTGCAAAACGTTGCCAGGAAGAGTAAATATCTATTTAGAAAACCGGGAAACGTATTTGGAACAAGTTTAAAACCGTTAACGGTCTGTACGTGAAGTTAAATGAAGGAAAGAGACCGGAATGACGTATGGGTTTTTTAGGTCTGAATAAAGCCACCATTTTCCGGGAAATTTGTTTTCCCTTTTTGCCGTTCGCTATCAGTATTACTTATACACTTACAGTTCGGTCGTTCCTTCAGGCAAATGGTCTGGAACTTTGGGGAGGGCCTTTTCCCGACAGTCGACAATGCCATCAGCGCATCTACAGGGATGGGGACAGAGGGGCTCGCTTATACATTCTCCGCTAATGGCCTTTTCTACTAACCCTGAGAGAAAAAGTTTCAATTTATGAATTCGAATTTCAACCTCAGACCTCCACGTGATTTCATACTACATAGTTAAAAAGCACTTTCAATTTCATCTGCATCTCAATTCATAATTCAATCTTATATTTTATTAATATTAACCACAATTAGGTCATTTTAACCGATAGTTGTATGTTATAAGCGAACTCAGTTTCTTTTTGTTTTGAGGCTTCTCACTTTTATTTCGTTTCTCATATAATTTTGAACAAAATGAAGAATCCAGGAAGGAAATCGCAATTAATTATTGTCAAGAAATCTACAATGTTGGGGTCCTAACCTACTAAACATGTATACCTACAGGGTTTTTCAAGCGATGGGCTATTAGAAGTATATGAATTAGTAGAAGGAATTCAATTCTGAAATTTGGGCTCATTTGGTTATTGTGTATGCCGCTTCTTTTAAAAATATTTTCAAGTTCGATTTACATCCGGTTATACCGGAAGTCGATACCAACTTTGTTATTTTAAATGGAATGGTATATTTTTTACGCTGAATTCTAATAAAACGTGTAATTCTAAGGTAAGTTTGATAAGCAACTTGTACACCTATGACGATCGGTTTCTGAGTTAATTTAATTTATAGAAAAAAAATCGCTACTGCAACCCAAATTATAAAAAATCATAACTTCCACAAAATACGACTTAGAGTGTTGAAATTTTTACTAGTAATAGTTGAATATTAGCGCTAACGCCTTGACAAAATTGAATTAAATAATTTATACAGGGCGTTCAAAATAAAATTCTAAAATTGAAAAACTTCAAACACGAATTACTTCGTTTTTTCAAATGGCACCTACTATTTTTTATTTTTTCAATCGATTCGTTTTTTTATCCTCTTTCGATCTATATGGATACTTCCTATTTTAAGTAATAATTCAAAATTATTCCAAAATTTTTAAATAAAATAGGGAGTATCCATATATGTAGATCGAAAGAGGATAAAAAAAGGAATCGATTGAAAAAATAAAAAATAGTAGGTGCCATTTGAAAAAACGAAGTAATTCGTGTTCGAAGTTTTTCAATTTTAGAATTTTATTTTGAACGCCCTGTATAAATTATTTAATTCAATTTTGTCAAGGCGTTAGCGCT
Organism: Agrilus mali; assembly: GCA_029378335.1. Classification (NCBI taxonomy): domain Eukaryota; kingdom Metazoa; phylum Arthropoda; class Insecta; order Coleoptera; family Buprestidae; genus Agrilus; species Agrilus mali. Next base: position 2,687,631 of record CM055660.1, read on the forward strand.
AATATTCAGCTATTACTAGTAAAAATTTCAACACTCTAAGTCGTATTTTGTGGAAGTTGTGATTTTTTATAATTTGGGTTGCGGTAGCGATTTTTTTTCTATAAATCAATTAACTCAGAAACCGATCGTCATAGGTATACAAGTTGGTTATCAAACTTACCTTAGAATTACACGTTTTATTCGAATTCAGCGTAAAAAATATACCATTCTATTTAAAATAACAAAGTTGGTATCGACTTCCGGTATAACCGGATGTAAATCGAACTTGAAAATATTTTTAAAAGAAGCGGCATAAATAATAACCAAATGAGCCCAAGTTTCAGAATTGAATTCCTTCTACTAATTCATATACTTCTAATAGCCCATCAACTTGAAAAACCCTGCATAAAGGACAGCAGAGTGTTTAAGTGTCGCTTTAACCGGAATTGGTCTCGTTGCTAAAGATTCTTCAACCTAACAACTGTCCTGAAGCTGCGTCTAATTCAAGTGGCCTACATTTAGATTTACGTCGCTATAACCGAAAGAACGTAGAGGCTTCTCACTTTTATTTCGTTTCTCATATAATTTTGAACAAAATGAAGAATCTAGTTAGCAAATGGCAATTAATTATTGCCAAGAAATCTACAATGTTGAAGGAGAAACCTTCTGACTATGTATATAAAGGACAGTACAGTGTTAATGTGTCGCTTTAACCGGAATTGGTCTCGTTGCTAAAGATTCTTCAACCTAACAACTGTCCTGAAACTGCGTCTAATTAAAGTGGCCTACATTTACACTTACGTCGCTATAACCGAAAGAACGTTGAGGCTTCTCACTTTTATTTCGTTTCTGATATATTTTTGAACAAAATGAAGAATCCAGTTAGGAAATGGCAATTAATTATTGCCAATAAATCCACAATGTTGAAGAGAAACCTTCTGACTATGTATATAAAGAACAGTACAGTGTTAATGTGTCGCTTTAACCGGAATTGGTCTCGTTGCTAAAGATTCTTCAATCAAACAACTGTCCTGAAGCTGCGTCTAATTAAAGTGGCCTACATTTACACTTACGTCGCTATAACCGAAAGAACGTTGAGGCTTCTCACTTTTATTTCGTTTCTGATATATTTTTGAACAAAATGAAGAATCCAGTTAGGAAATAGCAATTAATTATTGCCAATTAATCCACAATGTTGAAGGAGAAACCTTCTGACTATGTATATAAAGGACAGTACAGTGTTAATGTGTCGCTTTAACCGGAATTGGTCTCGTTGCTAAAGATTCTTCAACCAAACAACTGTCCTAAAGCTGCGTCTAATTCAAGTGGCCTACATTTACATTTACGTCGTTATAACCGAAAGAACGTTATAACCGAGTTCACTATAACCGATCAAGCTTTTTTTTTGTAACAAATTATGTACCTGAACATTTGAAATCTTGTTCCTGTAGATCAGCAATATTTTGTCCCTTGAGGTTTGATGGTGAATGACACCTGGTATACAGTCCTAATCTCGTCGAATGCCTTAAATATCTGGCCAACCAGGATAGCTGACAGTCGCAGTGGAATAAGTTGTCGTTCAATCGCAGCGTGCGAAGACGAAACATGTTGCTGAACATGTCCTTTCCGATCCATGTCAGATTGTTGTTGTTTAGGGTCCTGAAAACAACGTCCGCTGTCGGCTGATAATTTCACAAGAAATTTATTCGTCAAATACACAGGGTGTGGTGCTTACAATCACCATCAATTATAACGCGGGTACAATCGGAACAAAACGTTATTACGAGGCGTTGCCGACACAACTAACACATGAATAGGACGACGAATGAGATAACGTGACGTTTAAATAAACAAAGCAGACATCTCGTTTGAATAACATTAATAAATACGTAGGTACTTATAAATAATTTTAATTAATTGAAACGTGAACTATATTTTGTAATCGTAGACGCCATACCTTGTTTAAATTTACATGAAGGTGGTACTTACAAAATTTCCAGATCCTTGAAGCTCCTCAGAGCTGAGTCGTCAATACATGTGAGGTGGTTGTTATCGAGTTGTCTAAAAGTATTTCGCTTTCTTAATAAATCGCCCTAAATCTGCTAAAAAAAGTACTCACAAATTTTTTAACCCAGAAATTCCTCTAAGTGTTTTCCGCCCTATTACAGTCAATAAGTTGTGACTTAGGTCTCTAAAAAATAAAGTATTTACAGGGTCGACACATTAATTAATAAAATATTCTTTGAAATTGTATTTTACACTAAATTAAAGAAAAAGCTCGTTATACTGTTATTTTACAAGCAAGCATTTGCTCATTCCGAAAAATAACAGGACTTTTTGGAAGAGTGATCGGAAGAAAATGACGATGATGGCGTAGAGTTAACAAAGGGTTATAAGCGAATACTGTTATTTAATTATTAGCATAATATAAAAGTAAAAAGAGAATAAACGAAGGAAGAACGTTGTGAAAATTAATTATTTAATTGACTTACAATCGAAATAAATTGGACATCGCCGAAAACAAGTTATCGGGGATATGCCGGAGGTTATTTCCATTGAGCCGGCTAAAAACATGAAATAATTGTAAACGAAAGCTGCATGTTAAATGATTAGGGAGCTTTTAAACATTTCTGTATGCCTTTATTATTATCTATACAATAAAAAAAAAAATACTTATTGGGTATATAGGTACTTACAGTCGCTCCAAATTGATAACGTCCTGGAAAGCATCTCGTTCAATCGTATGGATTTGATTATCTGTCAGTTGCCTGAAATTTTTTTTTACCATATACGTAGTACGATCAAAAATATTCTACACAGAATTTTTAATTTGTATTTCACAATAACGAATAAATAAATATGGAAAATTCATAATATGAAAATTATTTTACTTAATAAGCTAATTCTGGTGCACACTTGATGAAACATAATATATAAATAATAAAAAATATACTATAAGTTTCAACAAAATATATTTTTAAAAAGAAAAATGGTTAACAAGAATTCTAAAATATGATCATCCATTGATTAATTACTCACAGGACTCGAAGTTTTCCCAGCCTCTCGAAATCTGATTCAAAAATGACGGTGATGTTGTTCCCCTGAAGATCTCTGAAAATAAATGAGAACAATTAGCAACCAACAAAAGGTATACATGATGGCAGCAGATCTGAAGATGGCCTATGATTCGGTAGACTGAAAGGAAATTGATAGGTAGAATAATGGAATTATATAGGGAAACGATAGGAGTTGTAAGGGTGGGCAAGAGGGATAGTAAGGAAATGTGGATGGGAAAAGGGGTTAGACAGGGATCCAAGATAAGCACACAGATATTTAACATACATATATATAAGTGATTGAGAAGAACCAGAAGTTGGGGTGCAATGAGGGAAATGACAAGAAAGTTGGAAAAATACTTGGAGAAGAAAAGCTTAGGTTCAGTTAAATGGTGAAAAAACCAAAATAATAGTTTTTGGTGAAATAAGAGGTAGGAAAAGAAAAGAAAAAGAGGAAGTGAGATGGAAGGGGAAGGTGATAGAAAGGGTAAAAAAAATGCAACTACTTGGGATACATGCTGACAGAAAACAACAAAGACGAGGTGCACATAAGTAACCTAGCAGCTAAAGCAAATGCATTGCCGGGGAGAATATGGGGAATAGAATATAAATTAAATTGTGCAGAAATAACTGGGAAAGAAGGGTGGTATTATTTAAAACGTTAGTAAAAAGTAAAGTCTTTTATGGAGTCGAGATATGGGGATGGAAAGAGTTTAGAATAGTAGAAAATATTTATAAAAGGTATATAAAATGGGTGTTCCGCTTAGAAAGAAGTACACCAGACTACATTTTAAGAAGGGATCGGAAAAATAAATAAATATGATGTGGAAAGGGACAAAGCCTTAACAGAAATGACAATAAGTAAAGAACAAATGGAAGAGTGAAGAGAAAAGGGACTGAATGTTAGTAGGATGGTGGGGAAAAGATGTAATGAAATAGTAAGAGGTAAGGATTTGAGAAAAATTTGGGAATCCAGATACGCGAAAGGTCTAAGGGAGTTTATATGGGTAGAATGGCAAGGGGATGAGGTGCCAGGATATCTAAGAGAAGGAAAAAGTATAGAGATAATAGCTAGATTCAGAATGGGAAATGAGTATAATAAGAATAAGTTTTGGATGGAAGAAGATAAGAGATTATGTAGAGTATGTGGAGAGAAGAGTGAATCAATGGAGCATGTATTAGAAGAAGTAACGGGGAAGAATGAGAGGGTGGAACTTGGAAGGGTAATAAATGCGGATAGTAGTGGTCTGGCCCTATTGAAACAATTTTTAAAAAGGAGTGGTGTGGAAAGGGGGGCGGGAAATACAGGAAAACAATGATTATAAGGGAAAAAGAAGGACAGTGCTTAGTTTATCACACTAATATTATAAAGGCGAAGGTTTGTGAGTGTGTCAGTGTGTATGTTTGTTACTTCTTCACGTCTAAACGGCTGGAGCGATTTTAATAAAATTTGATATGGAGTTAGCTGACACCTTGGATTAACACATAGGCTATGTTTTACTGCGGGAAAATATCTTATTTCCATGGGAAAATCGATGAAAATGAATTCGCGGAATATTATAAATGCGAAAGTAACTCTGTCTGTATGCTACACAATCTCGCCTAAAATTTACTGAACCGATTTAAATAAAATTTGGTACAGAGATAGTCTAGAGCCTGAGAAAGGACATAGGCTATTTTTAAATGCGATAAAAGGGTTGTAAGGGGTTGAAATAGGAAAGTTTGTGCGGAAATTCCGTAATTTTTAAAGATAGAAGCATGAAACTTATTTTTTAGGCTTTTGATTAGATATTAATAAATACGACATTCAATGTTTGTAAAAATTTTACCCTAAAGGGAATAAAATTAGCCGATAAAAGTTTTTGTGTAATGACGTCGTCTAAAAAGCTTACAGCCCAGAAAATTAAAATATTAAGGGTAAAAAGTTATAGAGGTTTTGTTTATTTGGATCAATAAAAGTAGTTGTATACTAAGCTATATAAACTATTTTAAACTATAATTAAACTATATTAATCTATAATATTATAAATGCGAAAGTAACTCTGTCTGTCTGTGTGTTACGCAATCACGCCCAAACTTCTGAACCGATTTAAATGAGAATTTGGTACAGAGATAGATAAGTAGATATAAATCTAGAGGCTTGAAACTTATTTTTAAAGTATTTGATTAGATATAAATACATTTAGTTTGTAAAAATTTTTCCCTAAAGGGGGCAAAAATAAGGAATGAAAGTTTTTGTGTAATGACGTCGGCAAAAAGGCTTACGGCCCAGAAAATAAAAATATAGAAGAAAAAAATTTTAAATGCTGGCGAAAGTCACTGTTCAACGCGGACGAAGTCATTAAATATTGTCGATATTATGTGTCACTTAATTGGGGAACTTATTAGAATTCCAACAGCACATGTCTACTTGTACCTAGTAATTTTTACAACCAAATTGATTAGCACGTCTGGCCAAAATATGACAGCCATCTAATAAATACTGTCGGGCCCAATTACGATTTATCGATAAAATATTGGAACAATAGCGGAAATGAGGGTACCTTGCTAATAACGAGCTACAAACAAATGTAATGTGACGGTTGAATAGGCTCACATTTGAATGTGTAATGAGCACTATACAACACCGTTGGCTACGTATCATGCGTAGTTTACATGTGTAGATACTATTAAGGTAGGTAACCATCATATTACCAGCTATGGGAACAAAATCTAATTAATACGCGATATGCTACACCGCTGGGATTGCAATTATTAATCCGTCCAACTGAAATGTAAACTTTAGAGCTGTTGTTATCAAAATTTAATCGAATTATATTTGTCCAGCCGCAAACTGCCCATAGGCAAACTACTCACTATCGAAGTTCGCGAATTCGGGCGCAGATTTGCCAACCAAACCTGTTCATTCAATATCGTGTCTGTTTGCAAAAGGATTAATTGCAATGGTCAGAGTTTGCCACTACATTACACTTTTAAATATTACTTACGTTCTCAAACAAAATCCTGTTTAATAGGGATGGATATAAAAGATTTGGGAAGAATTTTCTGGAAGAGGTCAAAAAAAATGTCCTTAATTTGGTCGAGGGTTGAATCTGTCGTGTTAGTTCTCCTTTAAAAAGTTAACGTCATTATTATAACACCACATCGCATCGCATCGTGCCGGTTCCGAGTTGGCTATTATACGATTTCAGGGATAAGTGAAATCGAACAGAAAGGATAACAGTCGGCGTCGGTTTCCTGTTCCAAAGCAAACGTTCCCTTGATTCGTTCATCCATCCCCTTGCACAATTAAAACCCTCTCAATCATCGCGCGAACTGTTACCCGCCGCAGCCTGTTCTGGGATGATAAAGCTTATATGGACTTTGTGTAAACTTCTATTAACTTTTAATGCAACGACAATGGCGAACAAACCCGGATTTTCGGCTTCATTATCTCGTTAAATTCATTATTCAGCACCAAACGTCACACCCGTACCGTACCGTACCAAAAACGAAATTGCACCCTCCGGCTACAACCACTCTTGTTCCCTTTTTAATACCCAAAGATAATATTACAGTTTTCATTTTTAACATTTTTATCAGAAACAATACTAACGTTATCTACTGAAAAAAAAAAACTACTGAACAGCTAAAACTAAAGCAGCAGGTCTGTTTAAAAAAGAGGGGGTAGTTTATTGGACCACGAGAGAGTTTTCCTGTTACAATGTCTTTGGAAAATATTAGGGGGCCACCCCTTAACAACTGTAATCATACCTATACCAGAAGGTTTTCTTTTAGATCATTACAGTAGGTTTCTGTATCTTAAAAGACAAACACCCTGTATATGGGATATCATAAAGTAGAGTAGCCCCCACGATTCCTCTTTAGAAATTGACCCAAATACATCCTTAAATTTAAATCGAATGAGTCTCACTATTGCAAATATCACGATTCCTGTAAAAACTTATACAAAAAGGACCTTTTAGAACGTTATAGTAGCCTTTTGTATTATAAAAACCCCCATGTATACAGGGTTTTTCAACTTGATGGGCTATTAAAAGTATATGAACTAGTAGAAGGAATTCAATTCTGAAACTTGGGCTCATTTGGTTATTGTTTATGCCGCTTCTTTTAAAAATATTTTCAAGTTCGATTTACATCCGGTTATACCGGAAGTCGATACCAACTTTGTTATTTTAAATGGAATGGTATATTTTTTACGCTGAATTCGAATAGAACGTGTAATTCTAAGGTAAGTTTGATGACCAACTTGTACACCTATGACGATCGGTTTCTGAGTTAATTTAATTTATAGAAAAAAAATCGCTACAGCAACCCAAATTATAAAAAATCATAACTTCCACAAAATACGACTTAGAGTGTTGAAATTTTTACTAGTAATAGCTGAATATTAGTGCTAACGCCTTGACAAAATTGAATTAAATAATTTATACAGGGCGTTCAAAATAAAATTCTAAAATTGAAAAATTTCAAACACGAATTACTTCGTTTTTTCAAATGGCACCCACTATTTTTTATTTTTCAATCGATTTCTTTTTTTATCCTCTTTCGATCTATATGGATACTTCCTATTTTAAGTAATAATTCAAAATTATTCCAAAATTTTCAAATAAAATAGGAAGTATCCATATAGATCGAAAGAGGATAAAAAAAGGAATCGATTGAAAAAATAAAAAATAGTAGGTGCCATTTGAAAAAACGAGGTTTTTCGTGTTTGAAATTTTTCAATTTTAGAATTTTATTTTGAACGCCCTGTATAAATTATTTAATTCAATTTTGTCAAGGCGTTAGCACTAATATTCAGCTATTACTAGTAAAAATTTCAACACTCTAAGTCGTATTTTGTGGAAGTTATGATTTTTTATAATTTGGGTTGCTGTAGCGATTTTTTTTCTATAAATTAAATTAACTCAGAAACCGATCGTCATAGGTGTACAAGTTGGTCATCAAACTTACCTTAGAATTACACGTTCTATTCGAATTCAGCGTAAAAAATATACCATTCCATTTAAAATAACAAAGTTGTATCGACTTCCGGTATAACCGGATGTAACTCGAACTTGAAAATATTTTTAAAAGAAGCGGCATAAACAATAACCAAACGAGCCCAAGTTTCAGAATTGAATTCCTTCTACTAATTCATATACTTCTAATAGCCCATCAACCTGAAAAACCCTGTATAGGATACCATAAAATAAAGTAACATTAAATCAGTCCCATAATTTTTCTTGGACTTCCCCTTGGAAATTGACCCAAATAATACCCCCAAATCTAATTCAAATGAGTGGAACTGTTGCAATTAAAACGAATCACCCCCTGTCCCATTTTTGTAATTTTTTATCCTGGAAAAAGTGTTATATGTAGGACGATGATACGAGAACTTCTTGAAAGGAGATCTCACATAATATTTACTATCGAAAAGAGAAATGCTTAAGACGAGACGGCACGGATTCTTCATTTTCCTCGATAGTAATTCGAGATTTTATTTGACGTCCTTGCCAGGGGATTTGGATCATTGTTTATAGCCCGACCTTCTGTTTACGGTTATATGTAGACAGAACGCAAGCAACCACAGCTACTACCTCGACTAACCAACTTATATTTCCTTTATAACCATGTCTACAACAACCGAGAACATAAAAATCTGTTTACACACACAGGTATGTCATTTCGATATACCAGGACAACACAAAAAAATAACGTTTTATTTGCACTGCACACTTAATGTATTTCTAAATTCAATTAAGATAAAGATTTGGAACTTTTAGCGCCCTTATTGACCATGCAAATGATGTTGGAGGAGTTCAAAGTAATATTAAGTAAGTTGAGTTGTTTGGAACAAAATTAACTGCCTTGGTATAAAATTATTACAGAGACATATAAAAATACCAGACACAGGCAGTTTGATCACGATAGACCACCCTGGATGCAGTAAATCTGTAACACGGTGGTCTGGGCTTTGTGTTTTTAAGTAGAAGCACCGTCTAAAGCGTAATTCCTCAAACTTAATGACGTAAACATCGATTTAGAGCTCATTTGAATACAAGGGCGGGTTTGAAGAAAGAGAAAACAAAAAGCGCAATAACGAGCTGTCACACCGCGACTTTTCGATGTTCATTAGACACAAGAGGAGACAATAAAAAAAAGGTAAAGGCCCAACAGTAAACTACAATTATTAGTCTTGAAAACGTCTATAATCTAAGCGAAATGTTGGTTTAGGGGTTTGTAAATTAATCACCCGGTCGGTGAATATAAATTGCAGTTTGCAAGTAAGTATTTATTTAAAATTTCGATTCGGTTGAGGCACGTCTGTGCGACGTTCGTGTTCCATTCCGGGTTGAGACAACATAATCCGGGACTCGTTCCGGAGGTTCCGGGATCGCGTGGTCAACGTCGCCTCCCACCGGCCGTTATATCCGGCATCCACTGCGGCACAAACGGAACGAAGAGCCGCAGTATTGCTGCAACCGAACTAATCCCACACTTCACTAAATCTAACACGCTCGCCGGATACAGTAACCGCCTGTTGCGGCAGAACAGCCAGTCGCGGAAATTGTGGAAAATCCGAATTTTTCTTTATTCCTGTTTTGCCTCGCGGACTCCCGCGTGAGTTATGGAAAAAGCAAACAGTTACCTACCTATGTATGTATAATATGTACGTTTGTACATACAGGGAATAAACAATCGAAATAAGAGAGAAATGTTTTCGTGTAACGTTTCAAAAGGTGGAAACTCGAAACACGACAATAAAATTTTTACTATCTAATGCTTCTAAACACGATGCTCTTTCGCCAGTTTTTATTTTCGAAACAGAATCATTATGAAAAGCAACAACTCAAAGAAATTGTTGGGAATACTGTGGTATTTCGAAAAATTGTGTGTCTGGTCAATTCTGTTATACGGAATGGAAACATGGACACTGAAAGTGCTGAATACAATAAAAATAAGTAAAACATCTTATTTAGAACGTATATTCAGAAACGACCAATATCACGTTCTAAAATTGACGGTTAAGGAGAAAATGGAAGGAAAAAAGTCGTCTCGTCTCGACAGGAAAAACTTTATTAGTTGAGAAACGCCAGGAAGTGGACTGACTCAGCTCATTTTCGAAAAACTAATAAGAAATTCGTCAAAAAGTCCAATCACAGTATACTTCTAAGCAGTAGGGACATAACGCAATTTTCGCGTAGCGTATTTTTAATACGCATGCGTTAAAAGGATCCACTTTCAAAATGTCGTCGACAAAACAGCTGTTCCTCATGTTTACAAATATTGAATTATTTAAGGCAATTTAAGGTTAGAAAAGTTGCGAAGCAGTATTTGGTGTTACGTGTTACCTTGTTTTTCAAAATGAATGCGAAAAAAGCCAGCAGATGGTGTGCAGCTTCAAAGTGTAATGAATCTTTAATAAATAGTTTTCACTTTTCTGTGTGTTGTTTTAATTCTTTTCAATTTTAATACAGTCGTTTTCTTTCATATTACACATCGATCGATATTTGCTAAACAAAGCAATAATTTCGTACTCTCCATTGCCATTATCGCAATCATATTGCAAGCTTGGTTCGTTTGCACTTTGACATCTATTTAAATTCCCGCTTAAAAAGGATCCACTTTTAACATGGCGGACCCCTCTCAAGGTCACAGAAACGCGCTACGCGAAAATCAAAGGAACCGACAGTTATGTCCCTACTGCTTAGAAGTATACTATGGTCCAATCTCCAAGTAGAGAAACGGAACGTAAAGAAGAAGATTGAGGTAAAGATGTCAGCATCAGTGAGTAGTAAGGACATATAGTGGAACAAGAAGCTGAAGGTTGGTGGAGATACTCTTTGAATACTCCGGAAAAAAAGGGTCAAATAAATCCTCCCTTGGGAAAATCTTGGATTTTCCACCCGATACATATTTTCTGAATAATATGAGACTTAAATCAAAGAAAACCACAAAGTAGATTTAACTATTTAAAGAAGAAGAGAAATCCCTGCTGCTTGAAATTATTACAGAAATAAACACAAGGAGTGTCCTTCAGTGGGATTTCAATGGGTCGATTCCTTGGGTAATTTTTCCTCCAAAGGGTGTCAGAGTAGACCAAGTTTGTCTGCAAATTTAAAAATACCTCTACGATTCGACTGTAACTAATTCAAGCATGCTGAATTCGAATATCTTGGTACATTTTTCATAAAAAAAAATATAATTTCCTTCGACATTAAAAAGTTTGTCGAGGATTATGGGAAATTCTTCGATTTTCTTTTTAGACATCTTCAATAGGAATTGACTTTGCAATCTTCAAAATTGGTTAACAATTAGCCAAAAGAGCCAAAACCAAGTTAATCAGCTGTGTGACGTCCTCTGGAGATTCGATGTCTTGGAAAAAAGGAAACCACTCTCATGACAATTTGTCCTTTCACATTGACCATATGAAATCGTTACAAAAATGAATAATCGGGGTGTCCCTGAGTTATGTTTCAATGATTAGTTTTCCTCCATCCAGAAATTTTCTTCAATTTTAATAATACCCATTTTGATTATTTCAAGCAAGCCAAATCCATGTATCATATTCATCTTGATATAATTTCAATTTTCTCACTAAAGAAATTTCAAGTGCTCCTGGAAAAATTCTTCCATATTCTATTTAAGTACCTACGTTAAAATCCATGTAATTATTAGGAATCAACTTTTAAATCATCAAAAGTAGTTGAGAATTGGCCAAAAGATCCAAAAGTAAGTTGGCCAACTGTAACATCATAATCATAGAAAAACTCAAGGCAGAATCTACTGTAATAGACTTTTCAGTCATCAAAACTGTTGAGAACAGCCAAAATCAAATTGGTAATTTTTGATACCTTCTGGGGGAAAAACTAGCCATGAAATAGAAACTATCCCTCCTCAGGGACACCTCCTCTTAATTTTTGCAATAATCTCAGGATGGTCCGCCCCCATTGATAAATTGATTCTTCTTTCGAACTGTTATCAGTAGGTACGATAAGAGCACTAGAAGATCAACTAGACATATAATTCAGTTTCGATACGAAATTCGGAACGAACTTTGTATCAACCTAGTAGTTAGAGATGATAAGTACCTACATATACTTGTACATAGGCAGGTAGGTACTCAGATGGAGAGGTGCTTGAATCCGTGCTCGTAACTCAATTACCTTTAGCATCTCGAAACTGAAAACCAAAAACGTTACGTAGCTGTTAGCTGCCTACCTACCTACCTACGTATCTATCTATAGACCCAGCCTCTATCTATCTTTGTATTCATGTAAGTATCTAGGTAGGTAGTGGGTTTCTGCTCACAAGCATAATTACATCATATGTCTAAAGCCACGTACGTACGTATACCAAACAGACCAGATCCACGTCCGCGTCACTGGTAAGTATGTACACTTTCGCTTCACATCAGAAAGGAGACCGGAGAAAGAGCGAGATCAGTGTAATAAGCATGCATGCATTAACGTGGAGGAAGACTAATGAAACGAAACGGTGAGATTGGTGCTTGCAAATTTAATTCGAAGCGGGGCTTTTGTACATACATACATACAGATATAGGAGAGAACCAAATATGACACAATCGTTCCAAAAGACTTAAGACATACAAATTTACTGTGTGCTGACTCTGACTTGTTTGTTGCCATACTTTCAGAACTTTTAGATTATAACTAGCTATGACCGCAATTTCGTCCGCGTGGAATAGTGACTTTCGGCAGCATTTCAAATTTTTTTCTTCTATATTTTTATTTTCTGGGCCGTAAGCCTTTTTGCCGACGTCATTACACAAAAACTTTCATTCCTTATTTTTGCCCCCTTTAGGGTAAAATTTTTACAAACTTTAAATGTCGGAATTATATCTAATCAAAAGCCTAAAAAATAGGTTTCAAGCCCCTAGCTTTATATCTACTTATCTGTCTCTGTACCAAATTCTCATTTAAATCGGTTCAGTAGTTTGGGCGTGATTGCGTAACACACAGACAGACAGAGTTACTTTCGCATTTATAATATTATAGATTAATATAGTTTAATTATAGTTTAAAATAGTTTATATAGCTTAGTATTCAACAACTTTTATTGATCCAAATAAACAAAACCTCTATAACTTTTTACACTTTATATTTTAATTTTCTGGGCCATAGGCATTTTGGACTACGTAATTACACAAAAACTTTCATTCCTTATTTTTGCCCCCTTTAGGGTAAAATTTTTACAAACATTGAATGTCGTATTTATTTATATCTAATCAAAAGCGTAAAAAAATCTTTAAAAGTTACCGAATTTCCGCACAAACTCACTTATTTTTCAACCCCTTACAACCCTTTTTTCGCATTAAAAAGTAGCCTATGTCCTTTCTCAGGCTCTAGACTATCTTTGTACCAAATTTCATTTAAATCGGTTCATTAAATTTTAGGCGAGATTGTGTAGCATACAGACAGAGTTACTTTCGCATTTATAATATTCCGCGAATTCATTTTCATCGATTTTCCCATGGGAATAAGATATTTTCCCGCAGTAAAACGTAGCCTATGTGTTAATCCAGGGTGTCAGTTAACTCCCTACAAAATTTTATTAAAATCGCTCCAGCCGTTTAGACGTGAAGAAGTAACAAACATACACACTCACACTCTCACAAACTTTCGCCTTTATAATATTAGTGTGACAAGGGTGAGGAGTTTCCTGAGAGAAAGTACCTACAGTGAGAGAAAAAATAATAAATAACTAACCTCAAGAAGCACTGCTGCAATATTCGATTGGATGGACCAAAATAAAATCATAATCCATGAAAACAATTACAACCAGTAAGATCGTCAGGAATTATTTTTGTTTCGCTGCAAACTTTTAATAACTTCACCAAATATCTATCGATCATTTACAGAATTTTCCTCAAGCATCAAATGAAAAATCGGAATTTTCTATGGTTTAAACGTGTAAGTATGTGGAGATTGGTGGAAATTGTTTTCTGCCTTTTGCAGTTCTCCCAAGGCCTAGAATTCGTAATGGGCAACACAAAAGAGCGAGATTCAATATCGCGCTGTCAAAAACCCCTTTTTCCTCGAATACAAACGAAATTGTATAGAAATGGATTTTATACGGCAGGTAAGCAACTATATAAATGTATATACGTATGTGTGTGTTTGTGTGGGATACTGGATTGGAGATCTTTTGTGAATGTCTTTATCAGGATTCCGGACCGTAAATGTATCGGTGCACAAAGAAGTTGAGAAATATATACATACACATACAAAACGAATAAAAACGAATTGTATAATAGATGGACACGTTCGTGGGTGAATCGGAGCAAAAATGGAAACGTCTTAACCACTTCGATGGCAAGCAAGGACACCACGGGGAGTGATAAGAATCAACTACCTATTCTGTTTTTCTTTTATCTTTTCTTTTTCTTTATTCGCAACACAATCATCAGATTAACCGATATGTAGTAGTGATAACAAAGAATAAGTCTCTTGCACCTACTACTATTCTTTAAATATGTTATCAGATGGATTTATAATACGTAACTAAAAATTAATGAAACCTTTAAAGCATGAGAGAGAGAGAGAGAGAGAGAAGTCACTACTAATCAGCTGCAAATTTTACTTAGCCATCAATAAATCGATTATTGATTGATGACCCGCGGCGCTTACACAGCGAGTACCTTTACAAAAGAGTCGTCGGGCAATCCGTATTGACTTCTTTTCTCCATGTTTACATAGGTAGTTTTAACAGCCAACGTCTACGTTAATTAATACCTACCGTGAGGGAAAACTAAGGAAATGCTCGGAAATTTCTGGTAAATAGCATGTTTCAAAATCGTCATTTTTTCCTCTCGATTTTCCTAACAACCACCACGTTCCGTCTCCCTGCGTAAGCATCATCGAATCACCGATGTTTGTTTATATCCAGTTCCCATTTAGTCGAGCAAGGGATAGAGGCCGGCAGGCAGGCAGGCAGGCAGGAAAGCAAGCATTTGAAGGGTTCACGGGAGTTTGGATCCGGCAAACAAGCGAGAGCCTAATTAATAATACTATTTCGACGGCACAAATGGGGGAGGCAAACGCTTATTAAAAACCGCATGCATTTTGCACGCGCCGCCTGCCTGCTCGCTCACGTCATTATTGCAAACCAGGCAGGCTACCACGTCGAGTTCAATGTTGAATTTTAACCGAGAGCGTCACGCTCGACTCGACTCGACCTGGTGTGATGCGATGTGATGATTCCGACGGCCGTTCTAGTCTGGATCCCCAACGAATAAAATTTATGAATGTTCATGAGGAGATTAATGGACATGTGCACAGTTTCGATATCTTGAAGATTATCACCAGAAGAGATAATAATGAATCCCACAGCCATATGAGAGATGTCACATTCAACAAAATCTAGATTCTGCCTTCAAAAATGCTTCAGTGTCTCAGAATTTGAAAATACTTCAAAAATGCACTTTGTGGCTACCTTGACAGCACATTTTTTTGAATTATTCTGGCGTTCATTCTGGATCTCCAGAGGATTAGATTTGTGAATGTTGATGAGGAGATTAGTGGACGTGCGCAGATGTAATAACCACAAAGATTATATTATCAGAACAGAAAATATCTAATGAATACCGCAATCACACAAGTGATTTGTCCCTCCTGGGATTCTGGCTTCAAAAATGGTTTGGTAGGTCAGAATTTAGAGACATTTCTACCACAAAACCCAAAGTGTAATTTTTGATAATCTTGAAAGCATATGTATTCGGTGATTCTGACGTCCATCCTGGATCTCCAGAGAATTAGATTTGTGAAGGTTTATGAGGAGATTAATGGACATGTGCAGAGTTTCGATATCTTGAAGATTATCATCAGAACAGATAATAATTAACCCCACAAACATATGAGAGATGTCACATTCAACAAAATCTGGATTCTGCCTTCAAAAATGCCTCAGTGCGTTAGAATCTGAAAATACTTTAACCCCAAAATCAAAAATGCACTTTTTGATCATCTTGAAAACATAAGTTTTTTATGAATCTGATGTCCATCCTGGATCTCCAGAGAATTAGATTTGTAAATGTTCACGAGAAGTTTAATGGACGGCTATGTGCACAGTATGATATTTTGAAGATTATCACCAGAACAGATAATAAATGATTCCCACAGCCATATTAGAGTTGTCACATTCAACAAAATCTGGGTTCTGCCTTCAAAAATGCCCTTTGTGGCTAACTTGACAGCACATTTTTTGAATTATTCTGGCGTTCATTCTGGATCTCCAGAGGATTAGATTTGTGAATGTTGATGAGGAGATTAGTGGACGTGCACAGATGTAATAACCACAAAGATTATATTATCAGAACAGAAAATATCTAATGAATACCGCAATCACACAAGTGATTTGTCCCTCCTGGGATTCTGGCTTCAAAAATGGTTTGGTAGGTCAGAATTTAGAGACATTTCTACCACAAAACCCAAAGTGTAATTTTTGATCATCTTGAAAGCACATCTATTCGGTGAGTCTGACGTCCATCCTGGATCTCCAGAGAATTAGATTTGTGAATGTTTACGAGAAGATTAATGGACATGTGCAGAGTTTCGATATCTTGAAGATTATCATCAGAACAGATAATAATTAACCCCACAAACATATGAGAGATGTCACATCCAAAAATGTTTGTATTCTGGCTCTTCAAAGATGCTTCAGTGTGTCAGAATTTCGAGATATTTTAACTCCAAAAGAAAAAATTACAACTTTTAGCTATCCTTACAGCTCAACCATTCGATGATTCCCACGTCCGTCCTTTTTATAAATCATGTCCTGATTTGATAATTGTTAAGATTATTATGAGATCAAAAAATTGGTGAACCTTACACAATCATATGAGAGAAGTTACATTCAACATAAACTGGCGAATAACTTTGTACCCTCATGAACCACCGTCAGTAAAAAAATAATGATAATCCGAGGGAGACTGACACCCACCTACGTACACGTACCCATTATTATTGCCGGAAGGATACAGCGAGAGATGAAGAGTAAGACACGTTAATGCCACATTGTTCTCAGTAACGAGACCATTCACTAGACACGCTTAAGGTGACTTAAATCAAGAGTTTCTTTTTTGTCCTTTTTATGCTCTTCTTCGGCGCAATGCGACGAGGCGAACTAAACAACAGCCAACTTGAAAACAGAATGTACCAGAATTGGATGCTTCATGTGCGTGCAAAGTCTGATCAGGTTCTATTCATCATATCAGCCAGCATGTGTAGGTACGAAAGGTACGAAGCAAAAAGAATGAGCGATAATAATTTGCTTTTTTCAGCTTTTGAAGATTATATTTATAAGAGTACAAAAAAATATTCATTTATCGGTTTTAAATTGCGTTACTTGAAATAAGAATTCAAGCTGAAGTAAACTGTAATCGGTAACGCAGCCAAGGGTAGTTAGAGTGGTTTAATTGTTACGTTAAGTCTCTGATAGTGTTAGAAACGACACAGCAATCCTTTTCTTCTTCAACTAATCTCCGGGGAATGAGGAAATAAAAAAGTCTTTCCATTGTGAACTTTAGCTTTCCATTAGAGAAAAGAATTGATTAGATTGCCACTTTCCTACCACGAAATCTGTCGTTGCTATTTACAAAAATAAATTAAAATTTAATTCTAGAAATGAAAATAAAATACTAGAACTTTTTTAAAATCGATAGATAATCAAATTTTCCGGAAACTTCTTGGGAAATCCAACCTATTGCCCTAAGCTCAAAACTGTACCCTTTCTAGTTATTCAAACGTATATAAATTTAACTTCAAATGAACTTGCTATGGTACCACAAAGTGACGTCAGATTTTTTAGCTCTCAAAATTTTTTAAGTAGTCGCATAATGCATCGGGGTTTAGACGATCGTAATCTTTTTATCTGATTACTTCGGTGAAAAGGCGCCTTTCCGAGTTTTTCTTGTCTGTAATTCTCTCCAATTACCATTCCATTAAGGTTTTAATGCACTGTGAGCTACTTTAAAGTCCAAAGCCGATGATGTCAGACCTGATTATAGCAAGAATATGCTTCTACTGCTTAATTTATAAGCACTGACAGAATTACCTTCCAATAAGCAGTAAAGAAAACAAAACAACTTATTTAGTATCCAAATCATACATATATACACCCAGTCACACATTTATAAAATTAAAAAAAAAAAATAAAACATAAAAACGTATTATCAGCTAATAAAGTGGTAGGAGAAGAAGGTAAAGGTTTGCGACCCTCCCAAAACCTTCTCATAGGTAGATATATTTGTACACATAGTTGCGGTAAACTTAAGACTCCCTCTTAAATTAGTTCGCAAGTGGATAAGCTTGGGAAATTACTTGGTCAGAATGCCGGAAAATTTATGGCCTGTAACTAACTTAATTATTAACTTCCCTCATTTTAGAAAACTCTCCTTCTTGGGCAACACTTAACTACCAAGCTACTTACCCTATCTGTTACACTGTCGTTGATAAAACACCACCGAAAAGATTTTTAAATAATGCTCACTTTAACTCCTGTGGGATTCGTCTATTACTCCTCAAATTACTTGTTCCTTGTAAACTAAATGGATCAATATCTATAATCGAATGTTTGCTATTAAGGTTTTTATAATATTTTTATTTTGGTTTTTTGTCTGTACCTATCCATTGTTAACAACAAGAAATGATTAGAAAGCAACTCGCTGCAGTTGTCGACCAAATAAATGGCCATCCACATTTTTCCCGTCTGACCGTTCCAGTTAGCTACTGTCCCCCATAAAGTGTCGATAACAAGGTTAATAAATTTATTGATTTCTCAATTTAACACTTGTATGACGTGTCAATTACTTTTATTATTCACCAGAACGGATGTCGCTTAGACTCGAGTTCGTTTGACGCCCACGGAAATGGCTTTGTTCTATCGACGATAACGAGCTAAAATTTTCCATTCGACTTTATCGAACATCAGTAGCTACAAATGAACAAAATTAATGGAAAGACGGGAATCAGGAGTCGTCTACGATAACGAGCTTTTACCAAAAGTTCAACAGATTTATCTCTGTAGGTATGTACAGCTATAAAAAAGGTGTCACAAGTAGCTTGTATGTATTAAGACTATATAATTAGTAGCAATAGTAAAAAGATAAAACATTTTATATTTCACTTTTTCTAAATTTTAAATTTTAAAGCTGTTTTTGTTTCTTTTTGCAATTTAAATCTTAAATAACAACTTTGGAGACATTGTGATTTGTGTTCGAATTTTAATGAGTCATTTTTAACGCGTCAACATTTTTTGGAGAATGTTTAAACTCCATATTTGGAAAACACACAAGAAACAGAAAAAAGATACACCCAACACCGCATCTGTACATAAATCAGTCCCAAAATACACGGTACCAATAGCTAACGTAGGTATTTTTCAAGGTACCTATACAAATGACCCGTTTTCATTTTGTAAACTCACTTTACGAACCGATGATAATTAATCTTTGGATGATTGACAGTGTAATAAACGAAGTTAATTGGGCAAGTTGTATCGGTAACCTTTGATAAGTTCATCGAGTTAAAAATTAATTAAGAGGATAACATCGCATACCAACATGAATGAATTTTATACCTACGTTCCTCCTTGTTATAACTACAAAGAATTTCAATTTATTCCACCACTCGTACTATAAAAATACCTTTCTTTCTTCTTCTTCTTTTTGGTTAATAATAAGTTCATGATGTGAACCTGCTACTTAGGGTAATTCAGGGTGATATGGCCAGTCGTTTAAGATGGCCAGTTGAAAAAATTCCCACTCTTAGCAATTGATGACGCAATGTATCGGCAGTACGCGCTTGACGTTCATGAGAGATCACATGTAGTGTAGTTTGTTGTGCCGTAAGAAATTAAAAAGGTAAGTATTTTATTAGATTTACGTTAAACCTAACTCAAAAATTGTTAGAACATGTTAGTTCCTACGTTGTAAACGTGATTGTATAATCGATTCTGTGTTAATTTTACTTTTATTTTGTAGTTTGCTTTTTGTTGTTAGTATAACCTCAAAATCGTCAAAATTATTTTACTGAGTGAGTGCTTTTGTTTGTATGGCCATCTTATCCTAAAGGTATGGTTTATATGGCCATAGTTTTTAAGGCTTATATGGCCATACTATTTTTATTTGTTAATCATTTTATTTTTTGTCTTTAGATGCCAAAATACATGCGAATATCGAACCGTGGTAACTGGACACAAGAACAGTTATCAAATGCAATAAATGCTATAAAAAACGAGAACATGTCAGTCTATAGGGCTGCAATAACTTTTAACATTCCAAGAAAGACTTTGGAGCGGCGTTTGAAGAAAAACAATCCTAGAAAGGGAAATTTGGGCCCAGGTACTACATTCGGCTTTGAAAATGAAAGAAGACTCTGTCGTCATATACAGAAAATGCAGTTTATGGGATTTCCCTTAACCAGGAGCGATCTGCGGACAATCGTATTTAAATTTGCACAACAGTTAAATTTAAAACATAAATTCAATACAGAAAATCAGAAAGCTGGATATGATTTTGTGACTGGGTTTTTAGAAAGAAATCAAGATATTAAAATTCGTGAATCGGAGGGAATATCTATTGCTCGCTTAAAAGTTATGAATAGTAATGATGTAAAATCATGTTTCGACCTTTTGGAGACCGTTTTGAGGGACAACGAATTGTTTACTAAGCCGTCCAACATCTTTAATATGGATGAAACTGGTCTCCAAATGAATAACCGTCCTGGGGCAGTTTTAGCTAAGAAAGGAAGTAAAGCCGTAGCCACAATAACGTCGACAGAAAAGGGAGAAACTGTGACGGTGATAGCCTGCTGCAGTGCCGAAGGAGTATTTTTACCACCCGCTTGCATCATGAAGGGTAAAAATAAAAAAGCAGACTACGAAGATGGCTTACCCCCAGGTTCCGTCCTCTACATGTCACAAAAATCGGCCTACATAACTGCGGATATCTTTACAGCTTGGCTTAAAGACCATTTTATTCCTCGAAAACCAACTGGTAAAGTCCTACTGATTGTTGATGGACATGCATCGCATTGTTCGGTTGAAGTTCTTGAACTAGCCGAAGCACATAATATTATTCTTTTTTGTTTGCCAAGCCACACAACTCATTATCTCCAACCCTTAGACAGAGCTTTTTTCAAGTCCTTAAAATCGTATTTTTATGAACAATGTCGTAATTGGCTTAATAATCATCCAGGTCGAAGGATTTCCCGATCACAATTTGGCACTCTTTTGTCAGAATCTTGGGGAAAATCTACGTCTCAAAGGAATGCTTCTTCTGGGTTCAGCTCTACCGGAATATATCCATTTAGCCCGTCCATTATTCCTGATTATGCTTTCATATCAGACTTCTATGAAGACCAAAATAAAACACCAACACAACCTAACGTTTCGAATGAAAGACAAATCTCAGAACCAGTGGGTTGTGAGTCACCCCAACCAGGAACCTCAAAATCTGTTACAGACACTATCGAAACTCCTTCTAAATTTCTTTTTGAATTAAGTCCAGTCCCAGAAATTGACAACACTGCAAGAAAACGTGCAAAACAAGTAGCAGAAATACTAACTTCAAAAGAAAGTATTAAAGAAAGAAAACAAAAAATAGAGAAGAAACAAAAAATTAAAAATCCCAAGCCTCGTTTGTATAAAAAGAAAGCAGAATCAACTTCTGAAGAAGAATGTGAAATACATTTGGATAGTGAAGATTCAGCTGGAGAAGACTACGAATATGATTGTATAAGGTGTGGTGAAAACTACTATGAAACTAAAAAGATCGAAGATTGGATTCAGTGTATTTACTGTCTTAAATGGATGCATGAAAATTGTACTCCGTTTGAAAATACTTGTGACACATGTGGAAAAAAGGCAAAGGAAGAGACTGAAGACTGGGAAAATCAAGGCAAGGGAAAAGGAAAAGGAAAAATAACGAAGAAATAATATGGCCATCTTCTACGCTTTGCTATGGCCATCTGATACGGATGGGTCGGATAAGATGGCCACTTACATAGTTTTTTAAAAATTTTAATTACTAAAATGTCAACTGATAAATCGTCACCAAAGTCTGTAAAACCAAAGTTGCTTAATAAAAGATTAATAATAAAGTACAGATTTTCATTTCTTTTTGTAATAATTATATAAAATTCTACCTTAAAAAAAATACGGCCATATCACCCTGAATTACCCTATAGTTACTTAAAAAACTCAAAAGGAATTGATCCTTTTTTTATTATTTATGAAGCTGAGTAGGTATCAACTTTCTGTGACAATTTATGACCACTGCCATCGTAATTTCTTTTCAATATACTGTTGACTGAATGGAGTAGAGGAGATCGGGAAAGCGGAGAGACGACGCACGGCATAATCCAGAAGGGGCAGTTTTTATCATCCTTTCCGCTTCTAAATCCTCTCCAAACACCTTCTTTTCGAGAAGAAGTCGGTTCGGAACCGATAATGCCTCCTCAGCGAGGCGGTCAAGCGGCAGCATTGACAAATGAAAGGATACATTTCGGTGGACATTTCCCAAATCGTCTGAGCGTGGTTTGATTGATGTTGACAGCCTTTTCAGTAACAAGACGCGTACATGTTGCTTACTTCCCCTGTACAAGGGCCAGAGTGAGAGAAACCCACTGGCCAGCCAATTACAAGACACCCCAAATTCGGACTAATAACACTACGCCCTCATCCAACAACAAAGAAGAAGAAAATGCACATTTCAACGAAAAAATAACAAGATTGAAATAAGAGTATACAGAAATTCTGCCTGAGAAGTCGAAGATGATGTGATTCTCGATAGGCTCTATAAGAAACGGCTCAGGATATAATGGAGACGAGATGCGAAGACTCTGTGATGACTATATTGATCAGCAACAACAACAACAAACATTTTCTATCATTAATTCTAAACAGGTTGGCTCAGAATATGATGAAGAGATGTGTGTCAAAGCAGATCTCAAATTGAAGATCCTTTGTTGATTATGATATCGATAACGATGAGTCTGTGTGTATGTTGGCTCCGGATAGCAT
Organism: Agrilus mali; assembly: GCA_029378335.1. Classification (NCBI taxonomy): domain Eukaryota; kingdom Metazoa; phylum Arthropoda; class Insecta; order Coleoptera; family Buprestidae; genus Agrilus; species Agrilus mali. The sequence continues at coordinate 2,710,694 of CM055660.1, forward strand.
ATCGAAATTCGGGTTAAAATACTCTTCAGTCGATTATGACGAAGTCGATCTTAAGGAGCATTTTGACTGTCTCCCTCTTTATCTACATAGATTGGCTCAGGAGAAGAAGGAGAGATGTGAGATAAAGCAGTCGTCACACTGAAGATTCTATGTTGATCATGATGATGTCGATGTTGATGAGTCGTTTAGTAGTCTATCTCCATCTTTATATAAGTTTTTTCAGGATATAATGGCGAGACTTTTGTTAAAACACTCTTCAAACTGAAGATCCTATGTTGATCATGATGATGTCGATGTTGATAAGCTTTTCGATTGTCTCCCTTTATCTCTACATTGATTGGCTCAGGATATAATGGAGAGATGTGTGTCAAAGGAGTCTTCAAACTGAAGATTCTATGAAGAACACGAAGATGTCGATGTTGATGAACCTTTTTATAGTCTATTTCTAACTTAAAGTAAGTTGACTCAAGACATCTTGGCGAGGTTCATGTTAAAATGCACTTCCAACTGAAAATCCTAATGAAGTCGATGTTGATGAGCTTTTTGATTGGCTGTCTCATCTTTATATAGATTGGTTCAAACTATGATGGAGAAGTGTGATAAAACAGTCTTAAAACTGAAGATTCTGTGTTAATAATGACGATGTCGATGATGATGTTGGTGACGATGAGTCTTTTATTAGTCTATTTAATATCTATAATGTATAAGTTGGCTCAGAATATCGTGGTATGTTTTGTGGTAAAACACTATTCAAATTAAAGATCCTATGTTGATCATGATGATGTCGGTGTTGATAAGCTTTTTGATTGTCTCCCTTTATCTCTACAATGATTGGCTCAGTATATAATGGAGAGATGTGTGTTAAAGGTGTTTTAAAACTGAAGATTCTATGAAGATCATGGTAATGTCGATTTTGATGAACCTTTTTAGAGTCTATTTCTATCATTAAGTAAGTTGGCTCAAGATATCTTGGCGAGGTTCATGTTAAAATGCACTTCCAATTGAAAATCGTAATGAAGTCGATGTTGATAAGCTTTTTGATTGGCTATCTCATCTTTATATAGATTGGCTCAAAATATGATGGAGAAGTGTGATAAAACAGTCTTAAAACTGAAGATTCTGTGTTAATAATGACGATGTCGATGATGATGTTGATGACGATGAGTCTTTTATTAGTCTATCTATAATGCCTTTGTATAAGTTGGCTCAGAATATCGTGGTATGTTTTGTAGTAAAACACTGTTCAAACTGAAGATTCTATGTTGAGCATGATGATGTCGATATTGATGAACCTATTTATAGTATATTTCTATCACTAAGTAAGTTGGCTCAAGATATATTGGCGACGTTCATGTTATAATGCATTTCCAACTGAAAATCTTAATGAAGTCGATGTTGATAAGCTTTTTGATTGGCTATCTCATCTTTATATAGATTGGCTCAAAATATGATGGAGAAGTGTGATAAAACAGTCTTAAAACTGAAGATTCTGTGTTAATAATGACGATGTCGATGATGATGTTGATGACGATGAGTCTTTTATTAGTCTATCTATAATGCCTTTGTATAAGTTGGCTCAGAATATCGTGGTATGTTTTGTAGTAAAACACTGTTCAAACTGAAGATTCTATGTTGAGCATGATGATGTCGATGTTAATGAACCTATTTATAGTATATTTCTATCACTAAGTAAGTTGGCTCAAGATATATTGGCGACGTTCATGTTATAATGCATTTCCAACTGAAAATCTTAATGAAGTCGATGTTGATGAGCTTTTTTGATTGGCTATCTCATCTTTTTATAGATTGGCTCAAAATATGATGGAGAAGTGTGATCAAACAGTCTTAAAACTGAAGATTCTGTGTTAATAATGAGGATGAGTCTTTTATTAGTCTATCTATAATGTCTTTTTATAGGTTGGCTCAGAATATCATTGTATGTTTGGTGTTCAAACTGAAGATCCTATGCTGATCATGATGATGTCGATGTTGATAAGCTTTTTGATTGTCTCTCTTGATCTCTACAATGGTTAGCTCAGGATATAATATCAAACGAGTCTTCAAACCGAAGTTCCTTGTCGATCATGATGATGTCGATATTGATGACATATCTTTACTTCCATATGAATTGATCCAGAAAAATAATGGGGGGAGATTCATATTCAAAGCTATCTTCGAGCCGAAAACCTTATGATGATGACGGTGTCAATGTTGATGTGGTTTTTAAAAGTATTTCGCTATCTCTATATTATTGCTTGGCCACTCACTGTCATTGTCCAGGTGGGATTAAGTGCATTAACGTCACGTTAAATCTCTTTTTGTGCAATACCGGCACATAAAACGCTGCGACGCGACAAGACGCGACAACCAAACGGCCAGGAAACATCCTCGCCGCGCCATTTGAAAATATAAATCAACACAATAACAGATAAGCTGGTTTAACGTTGGGCAAATTTATTGTACAGGCCGGCCGACGTAAATTATATTTAAGACATTTCTATCTTTACCGTCGCCATTGAAATTCAATAATAATGATGTCCGATAGCGGTCGCCTCGGTCGTTGAGGTACCATGATGTCGATTTTATAGGAAATCGTGGGCAGGATCGGCAAACCGAAAACACTCTCAACAACAACAACAAGAACATACTTACACAGGTAGATACATTTACTATATCTATGCATAGGATGTTGCTATATAATGTAGGTAAGGTAATGTATTAGATTCCGACAACAGCACAACGGTACAGAACGTACACAACATGTGCTTTTGTGTATAAATTCTCATACCTAAAGTCCGACATATTCGAAAGAAATTTAACATATCCACAAAACAAGAATAATACCTACGTTATGTGTGCATGCAAACAAGTGGGCGATCAATTAACATCCGCCATCCTATCTCATTCTGTCTCCACATTGTAGTTTGAGTAGAAATCAACAACAGAATGATAGCCATTGATAACAAAATAAATTAATCGTTCGATTTATTTTCAAACCATGGGTTAGCTGGCAGTTGGTAAGTATCAACGCACCCATCAAGAGGTTATAGATTGATCGAAACGTTGTGCTTAGTTGCACAAAACAGATTTTATCATACTAAGGCCTTAGGGGGTAACCACCCATAATATGAAGTTTAGAACTAATCGAGATACTTAACGATGGTAGGGTCTGTTAATTAAACTACTGGATCAACTTTATTGATTAGTACCTACCGATTGATTTTAGGAAAACGATCAAATCTGAGCGTTCTGATATGATAATTAATTTTTGAAAAGTCCCGAGTCGTCAGGTTTGCTGCAGTTTACTCGAGTCTTGTGTAGAGCAATTGGTAGTGCGAGAAAGCGTGGTACAAAACGTTTTATCATTTCATCAATAGCGAGTAAATCAATGCATCTCCTCTCCTCCTAAAAGCTCAGCCAGTAAACCGAGAGACTGTCTGAACTGCCACTAAATTTCAATTAAGTAGGCAGTTAAAGTTCAATATTAAACGTTTAACGACTGAACATAGTGCCTGAGTGGCAATCCGTAACTCCATAAAGAGTTTACTAACCCTCGCGTTGCTTCATAAAAATCGTGTAATAGAAGGAGCGCCACCATCACCACCACCGCACCGCATCGTCTTCGTTCAGTTAGCTAATACTTCCAGCTGTTGCTGCTAATATTAAACACGCCGTATCAGGGATTTCCGAAAATTAATAACTGAACCAACCAGGGACCGCGGATTTAAACCGAACCGCCTGGCTCTCGTTGAAAAATTGCGAAACTTTTTTCGAGCTTCCCATTGTCGCACACACCGGAAATTTATTGCGGCCTTTTGTATTGCACTGAAAAATATCCGATGTAAATTGTTCGTAACACGAGCGTTACAAACAACCAACGTTTTGCAACGGAACTTTTTGCTAAAACAACCACAATCCAATTGAGGAGGCCGTCTGTTCTACGTATAAATCTTCAACAACCCCAATTTATATATTTTTTTGTTATCTACTTGTAATTAAAAGAAAATTTATATTCGTTTTAGTAATTTATTAGTTTAAAATTCAATATAATTCTTCCAGATTTCTCTCAGTTAGTTCATTGCAAATTTATTCCTTTATTCCCACACACACGTACTTATAAAAGCAGCGGAATATATTATTCCATTTCTGCGTTCTCGGTTGCTCCTTATGATTCATGTAACGTGTCTTAGATTGCACGGTTCGTAGCGTGAATTGCTGCATCAATAAAATCGTATCCATGCAAAGAGGTAGATGCAGTTGCGTCCTTCCCACGCGCGACAACACAACGACCGGACACCGCACTTGTCCGCAGATTATTTAGCGGGGCCGTTAGTTGCAAATTTCGAGTTAGTCGCTTGCGAATATTTGTTTGCGCATAACACTCCCACGAAATGGTTTAAAAACAAATCGCGCGCAATGTTCACTCGCTTATTATGTATTATATTATTAGAACCAATGGACGCATACGACACCACTTACTTTTTCAGAAAACAGAATGTAAATCTCCTAAAGTAGACAAACAAACTTGTTCTTATTAATATTCATGTTGGCATACAAAACTTATTGTACAGTTGTATAAATACCAGCAAATTATTATATTAATTACCACGTACTCGTATGTATTTTGACTGTACAGCTATTACACAAATTGTGCGCAGTTTGAATGGGGGCTTTTTTGTACGCTAGATCAGTAATTATGTTATTTATGGTGATTGGTGATTATACATCACAGTAGAAACGGTGGCTTGTGGCTTGGAAGCTGCTCTTGGGTGAGGTGGTTGGGTTTTTCTAAGGTGGCCCGCGTTCTTTTTTTTTGTTGTTGTTCGGACTCGGTTTTGAACTCGAGACGCTCGGGCGGTAAGCAGCTACGTTCTATCTGGGCTACTCGCATTCGCATTTGAAACGAATCGTAGAAGTACTTATAAGTTACTTAATGGAAATTTTTACAACAGAATATTTTTTTTAATTAATTCGTCCCCTTTTTCTGCAGATAAAAATCTTTTTTGTATTCACTCGAAACAATAAATAAAATAATGAAATAACAAATTATGTACATTTACAATTTAACGCAAACTTAAAGGTCAATCGTCTGTTGAACTGTAATAAAAAGGATCAAACTGCCATCAACGTTGTTATGTACTTCTAACCAGCTGCATTGGCATTTAGCGTCATCGTTTTAAAGAACTTACAAGTGACGACAATTATAAGTCCTATTTACATACAAATGGGACAATTACCTCTCGATCGGCTGTAATTAGAAAGGAAGTAAAATTGTATACTGTCACACAACTAGAGACGATTATTATTTAATAGCCTCCGGTCAATAAACGAACCTACATTATTTGAAGTATTACTAGGTAGGTGTTGCGTGATTGGCGAAATTGTGGGTTTGGGTTTTTATCTAATAGGTACGACACCTTCGTGGTAATTTCCCTAATACGGTACAAAATTATGTATATACAGGGTGTAAAGTAACAATCGACCCAAAAGGTGTTTCTATAATAAAAAGATACTGAGCGCGACTTTATTTATTAATTAATAATGTCTATAAAGTCGGGGGCATTTTAATATGTTTGTGTAGGAGTTCTAAAATAGAAAGTCGCCGTTAAATAAAAAAGGGACCAGATAGACTGGGACTGGGGCAGACACAAGTTCAGCAGAACTAAAATAGGCTGCAATCACCGTAAATACAGCGTCAAACTGACGGCTTTTAGTAGTGCGAGTCAGCAATTAACCGAAGATAAAATCATTCCAAGCGGCCAATTTAACGAACAATTTACGCCGTGCACATTTCACTTTTTCTCGCTTCAACTCCACAAAGAAAGAAACAAAGAAGTTGAAGAACGAAACAATTACAATAAGGAAAACGGTTAATAAACATAGTTGCAAATGAAATGTAAGACTCTCCACATTACTAATTGGGCGTACGGAGTCATAAAAAGAAAAAAATACATGTTTTACATATATCGAACTTGAACTACAGAGGGAGTTATCTACAGGGATATTGGTCTGAAATTTTAAAAGATTTTGGCAATCATGATGAAGATCTTCAGCAGCTTTTTGTTGAAGTAAAGAACCTTAGTAATAAAAACTTGTATGTAATTGTGCACTGGTTCCACCAGTGTTCGATTTCCCTATTGTCATTGTCCATTTTTGAAAAACAAGTCCTCGTCTTCGAGACGGAGAGAACCATCACAGCACCTGGATCAAATTACGCCCTCTGCTTGACGTTATATTGTTGTCCTCACGAACTTTCTGTTCTAGCACGTAATTTATCGTCAAGAGAAACACGATTCTCCTTTCCCTCAAGGACCAGATTTGTTCCCTTTTTGTCCTCGCGTTTACAAATAAGAAATAAATACTCTCGAGAAGCAAAAGCGTGATCCTTAACTGAACATCATTTTGTATTCATCAGTCACGATTTCTGTTCGAATTATTACGGGTGCATTAATATATTCATTCCTGTTGCTATTTATTTCTTAAATTAAAATATTATCAAAGTTAATCCCTTTTGATTTTGGACATGCCCCTGATTTGTGGCATTAATTAAGCAGACATCCCAGTGTTTTACGACCTCCCGTTAAAACACAGGTAGATTTCCGAGCGATTACGATCACGAAATGGGGTTCAAAGCAAGTCCTTCGATACGATCTCAACAAGTCCGTTGAAAATCACGACTGGCGGAAAGACATGGCGCGTTAGCGACGAAAATAAATTCGATACCGAATGAAAATGAGCTCCGGAGACGACGAAGACGTGGAGGACGACATCTCGACGATGATGACACAACGAACGAACGAACGAACGAACGAACGCCGGGGCACAATAAAACGTAAGAGTGGTAATAACGTACAAAATACTACCACTCTATTCTATTTGAGAAACAACGAGGGCACAAGGGGGTCGTGGGGGTTGTCGTAAACGACTCTGTGTGTCACTCGATATTTGGGGAAGGGAAAGATGCTGAATGGGATTTAACGCGACATAAAAGGACTCTTCCACAAAAAAAAACAATAGAAAAGAATGAGACTTTTACTTAGAAAGATATGAAGTTCGATATTTTCTGGATAAAAAGGACAAATATATAACGAGAGAGAGATAAGACAGATATTATTAAGTGATGTTAATGGACTTACCACACTACCCCATAATTGAATGAAGAAAGTGGGACTTACCTGAAAAAAAGGAATATAATTAAAATACTTAATAATGATATTACAATAACTTAGGTATATTCATAAATAATTAGAATTATACAAATCTTTTGGTCATTAAACAATATTTTATCACTATCCCCAATGATTATTTGAACTTATTTACAGCAAAGCACGTAACAAAAATTTGATGATCAGATAAGACAGGACTTTTTAGTGATGAGTAAAAAATAGTCTTGGTCTTGGAATTTTGTCTTGCAGAAATGTCTCGGTCTTGCACATTCAATTGCAAAACCAAGAACGTATCTAGTCATGATTACAAAGTCCAAAATGAAATGTACAAGACCAACATTAAATGTAGAAAACCAAGACCAAATGCCAAAGACCTTAAATTACCTAATGGTATCTTGGTCTTGCGTTTCCTCATTACTAGGACATTTCAAGGTGAATACCAAGCGAGAAACAGTCAAACAAACTGTAAGTATTACGTAGTAAAAAGCGCGGACGAAGCGAGTAATCGGTGAGTACCAGGCGGGTAAACGGCGAGTTCCAACCGAGTACAAGTTGAGCGAGGACGAGTATACAACCTCCAACGTTATTGTAAAATTGATTCTTAAGTTTACCAAAAACTTAAACTTTTGGGCGTTTCTATCTCCCGCCTAAAATCTAGTGCAAACTCAGAGAACTCTCTTCAGTCTTCTGGTGATAGTTGGGAGAAGAGGTGGACCTAATAAAGGAGTGGAAGATTATTTGTGGAATATTATTACTGTCCCAGAATTTGCCTAAATGATCCAAGAAAACCATAAAAAAACTTGGAGCAGAACAGCTGGATCCCAAATGGCACAAGGCTTTTTTAACCCGGACCTGACGGTCATATTGAGGTACTTCCAGGTCATAATGTCCTGTGGTTTGGTCTACCGCATTAATTAACTTATATTATTATAATTCTGAATTCTACTGCACTACACTTTTGAACAAGAGTATCAAGCGAGTACCTAAATGGCGAGCATCAACAAACTAGTAAACGGCAAGTAGGTACCTTCATAAAAATTGCTTGGGGGTGTCCCTGTGACTACCACAACAATACAAAAGTAGCAAAAGCATTGACGTCAAAAATTACGATTAAATTATAAATGAGCAATAAAATTTTATTATTTTAAAATTGTGTAGTCTGCGCTTACTGCTGTGTGGCCATTAAGGGTTGAAAAACGAATACATAATACATTTCCGACAAAAGAGACAAAAGGCAATGAAAAACATACAGCTTTTATAAATTATAATAATGCACAAAACAAAACCACACAGTCTTTAAACTGGAAACGTATGGCCATTAAACATACAGTAGTAGGTACCTAATGTTGGGCCGCTTTGATTAATTCATTCGACCCTGTCGGGTCCATTTGGGGTTATGAACGAGCATTTTATACCGTACATATATGTATGTATGTACGTCTGTCTCCGATGCACGGCGTGTGTTGTTCTGTGGTCATTTGCTCTGGAATTTATATTTAATTAAATTATACATAGACACGTTCCTATAGGTATAAATGCATAAGTGAGCCCCAGAGCCCCTTTCGCCCCATAATGTAAATTATTGTTATAATAATAATAATTATTATTCATATAAACGACCACAAGGAATTTAATTATACCGATATCATGTGTGTAACCCCAATCCGAATCCCAACCCCCGCCCTCGACACCCTCGTCTCGTCTGATGCGTTTGTTCATTTTATTTATATGTATGTTGTTCAGTTCTCTTCTGTTTTGTGCATATAACGATAGCAATTATTTCACTGTGCGGAATACGCTTCCATTTCACGGCCATTAATCGTGTTTTGGATGTATTGTTGTTGACAAGTTACTAACAAGCGACAAGATGGGTTATCTCTTCCATTATTTGTCCTCCTGTTTCCCCGACAAAGTAATTAAATTTATCGGTTTGTCAAACGGTCGTTCTAATAAATGATTTTCGGGATCATCCGACATGATATACCCATCTACCTACCTGCAACCAAAAAGTTATTGCCACTTTATTGTGGTCACTCGGGCAATGACCCGCCACATCCACCAAAAATTTTGTTATTATTTTCATCTATGAAAGAATTAAGGGTTTATTTATTTTAATTAAAACAGTAGTGTCCAATGTCTTCAATATGTATTCAGACTGATCGTAAAGGAACCTACAGGAGAAATAATTAAAAATCAAAAAAAGGAAAAACAGATAATTTTATAATTCGATTAGTGCAAATTACCAAGTCCAATTTATAAAATAATTTGATTATCAATCCCCAACTATCTGTTTGCGAAAAGGCTTCAAATACACTCAGTATTTCTAAGTTCAGAACGAATTTGAAATACATTTTCAGGTGCGTAGCTTTAATGATCTGTTTCATTGAAATATCTTATTGCTTATTAAGGTTACGTTAGGAAACGACAACACGAACGAAATGTCCCTAAGCATGCTCTTAATGGAACTATACGTATAGTGAATATTGTTTTCAAAAATTCTGTGAAGACAACTAAAAACCTGCAAAGATAAAGTGTTGTAAATCGTTCTTCTCAAAATTATTGGCGGTCAAGTGTGACTTAATAGATAAATATATTTTAAATTTGACCTCCAAGGTACTTACCTATGTGGCCCACAATAAGCTTCCTAAGAGAATCTGAATGTGCACTCCAACTTTGAAAATTTAAAACACTACATGACAATGGTACTGTTTAAATTTAATTTATTTTAATTCTACACTGTTTTAGTGACAAAATCTACAGGGTGTCACCGTTCTTTCATTTTTAGAAGATTTTTTTGTGAATGATACCAACTCCAGCTGACACCATTAAAATTGTACTCGCATTTAGACCATTAACTAAAAATTACGAAAAAGGCATTTAGAAGTTTCAATTTTTTTTAGACTAACCCTACAGGTTTCTTACTGGTAAAGAAAGGAAATAAATTACAGTGCCCTTCCTGGCTGAATAGATTTTGTTAGATTTATTCTCCCATATGCCTATGTAACCCATCAGCATCCAACCATCACAACCTTCTTAAGAGCATCTGAATTTGCACACACATTTTGAAAATTTGAATCACTACGATAGATGACAGTGTGTGTAACTGTTTAAATTTTTATTTATTTTCATTCTATGCCTTAGAAGTCACAAAATCTGCAGGGTGTTCTTTTCCTTTTTAGAAAGTTTAGAATTTCTTTAAATGTTACGTGATAAAATAAAATTGTGCACGCATTTAACTCAATAACCCTTAATATAACAAACCATGGAAGAGGAATTTAGATGAGAAGTACAATTATGTGACATAAATCATTGTCTTTTTTTAAACACTTTTCCAGCTCGTTAAGCGTAAACTTTCGTTTAATAGGTATAATTGAATCAGAGCAACCAACACCCACCCACGAGCTAAAACTGCACGCATCATGGACTTAGAGAGTGCGAGTGTACAGAGGTAGATAGTTTTGATTGCAAGTATAATAATATATTACTTAACTTGGCTCCAACTACGTAGTTATTCTCTCTCTTGTTACGTGTACAGTCTATAAAATTGAAGATTGCTTGTGTATGATATGATCAACGACAGCACGAAGCAATCCGTCCTATAGGAACCTACTCGTTTCAAAAAATAAGAATAGGATATTACCTGATATTTCACGTGATTTCTGAAATTTTATCTTTTCAAATTCATTATTAACATCTACCGTCTTTAATAATAAAACAATAAAGTTGTTTTCTCAGATATTTTGCATATTTACTGACCATAATAGTTTTAGAAGTAAGATAAAATATTTATTGGCATTATTTTATGGCTTTAACGTAATTTTGAAATGAAACGTAATATGACTTCAACGTTGTTAATTGGTTCATACAGACTAGAATTATGATGGCACGTAATCTTAAATTTTATATAGTATATATTTATACGATATGTGCATCTGTACCCAGAATAGACTAGAAAAAGACGAAGCGGAAACGGTTAGTTACTCGTAAGAAGCAATTTGGTATCACCTCTACCCATGAAGTACCATAGGTACACCATCAGTCTAGACCAGAGGTTCCCAACCTCGTGCCCGCGGGCACCATGGCGCCCCCGGGACGATTCGTATGTGCCCGCCACTATTCAACAGAGACAGATTTTTTTCATAAACATTAATTAAAAATGTGAATTATTTTTATTTATTTGTTAGAGTTTAAATTTTTTTGAGTGGCTAGGTTTATGAAATACGTTCGTATGTTTGCGATATTGTATGTATGATTGGTTCCTTTGCTGACAGTACTTGTCTAGGGGCGAGCCAGACTAAGTGTTAGAAACCCAGTTTGAAAAGAGGTTTTCGCAGTTTACACTTATCGAGCCAATTGTTTCCTTCTGTATCAATCCTTTAACTTGCCAAATAAATGTAATGGAAATGGCCGCATGTATTGCAGATTTTGTTCAAGGTATTAAAAGACAGAAGAAGTAGAGTTAGAAATGTTGGGCATTAAGAATGACATTTTGCTAAAATCCCTAATATCAGAGGACTTTTGGAATACAGTGGACAGAGAAAAGTTCCCATTTTTGAAAAAAGCGGCATATAAAATTGAATCATTTTTCGGTTCGACATATTTATGCGAATCATTGTTTTCAAACATGAACTGAATAAAATCAAGATATAGATCTCGACTCACCGATGAGCATCTTTATGATTGTTTGCTAACAGGATTATCGTCATACTCTCCTAATTATGAAGCACTGGCCAATAATATGCAATGCCAAAGATCACATTGACAAATTCCATATTGATAGTATATTTATTATAAAATGTTTTTTTTTTTTTATTTGTTTAATTTGTTTAAGTTTTGCAAATACATTTCTCCGTGTGTATGAAATTTGAATAATAATTTATTATTCTGAAACATTTTTATTTATTATTTATTTACAAATTATGAATATAACAAAATAAATTATGGGAAAATGAGAAGTTATAGAAGGAGTTTGTTGATAAAAAATAGGTGGTGCCCGCCACCCTACCGATATTTTAGAATGTGCTCTAGAGTACAAAAAGGTTGGGAACCCCTGGTCTAGACAAACAATATGCAATAAATAATTGTATGTAAAGGATTTTGACGCGTCCTCTACGCCTTCACCTCCTACATGTCGCTGACTATTCATTAAATTCCTTGTTTGTCAACGACTTTTTACTCGAAAAGGGATCACAAGGTTTTCTGTAATAAGTTACACTTGACCGCCACTAATTTTGAGGAGAACGATTAACAACACAGTACCAAAACACTTAATCTTTGAAGATTTCGTATTTAAAAAAAGATACAATGATTTATGTCACATAATTGTACTTCTCATCTAAATGTCTCTTCCATGCTTTGTTATATTAAGGGTTATTGAGTTAAATGCGTGCACAATTTTATTTTATAACGTAAAATTTAAAGAAATTCTAAACTTTCTAAAAAGGAAAAGAATAATAACACCCTGTAGATTTTGTGACTTCTAAGGCATAGAATGAAAATAAATAAAAATTTAAACAGTTACACACACTGTCATCTATCGTAGTGATTCAAATTTTCAAAATGTGTGTGCAAATTCAGATGCTCTTATGAAGGTTGTGATGGTTGGAGGCTGATGGGTTACATAGACATATGGGAGGACAAATCTAACAAAATCTATTCAGCCAGGAAGGGCACTGTAATTTATTTCCTTTCTTTACCAGTAAGAAGCCTGTGGGGTCAGTCTAAAAAAAATTGAAACTTCTAAACGCCTTTTTCATAATTTTTAGTTATTGGTCTAAATACGAGTACAGTTGTAATGGTGTTAGCTGGAGTTGGTATAATTCACAAAAAAATCTTTAAAAATGAGAGAACGGTGACATCCTGTAGATTTTGTCACTAAAACAGTGTAGAATTAAAATAAATTAAATTTAAACAGTACCACCGTCATGTAGTGTCTCAAATTTTCAAAGTTGGAGTGCACATTCAGATTCTTTTAAGAAGCTTATTGTGGGCCACGTAGGTAAGTACCTGGGGGGTTTCAAATTTAAAATATATTTATCTATTAAGTCACACTTGACCGCCACTAATTTTCAGAAGAACGATTAACAACACTTTATCTTTGCAGGTTTTTAGTTGTCTTCACAGAATTTTTGAAAATAGTATTTATTATACGTATAGTTCCATTAAGAGCATCCTTAGGGACACTTCGTTCGTGTTGTTGTTTCCTAACGTAACCTTAATGAGCAATAAGATAATTCAATGAAACAGGTCTTTAAAGCTACGCACTTGAAAATGTATTTCAAGTCCGTTCTGAACTTAGAAATACTGAGTGTATTTGAAGCCTTTTCGCAAACAGATAGTTGGGGATTGGTAATCAAATTATTACCGAGCGGCTTGGTCTAGTGGTCTAGATCATTGCTTAGCATTCGGGAGGTCACCGGTTCGATTCCGGGGCCGGCTACTCTGGTCCAAGTTTTTCTGTGGTTTCCTTGGACCATTTAGGCAAATGCTGGGGTAGTAATATTCCACAGATAATCTTTCACTTCTCTTCTGTCTTCATTTCGTCCGTCTCATCTTTCTCCCCTACACCACCACCCACCCATTCCCACGATTCCTCAAGGAGGCTGAAGAGGGCCTTCCGCCCTACCCCCCCGACTTTGCACAAGAGTGTAGGCCGGGGGGGGACAGCCCGCCCACCAATATTGGTGGGAATGAAATACCCAAAAGTTTTTTTTTTTTTTTATCAAATTATTTTATAAATTGGACTTGGTAATTTGTACTTCAAAAAAGGCCTTCAAGCTCTTTGAAAGTGTTTCATATCCTCTTTATTTTAAAGCGAATTATAAAAAGGAAATTGTTGAAACGAAGACGACGCGACGAAGTAAAAATTAAGAAGATAATAAAAACATAAAAACAATTAATAAAAGGACCTTTGGTGTAGCAGCTGAGGTTCTTTAGGTTTAACTCTTCATTTATAGTGTTCTAAAAGACGTTTCTCACTGGTATAGTATTTCAAGCCTTTTGGTGTATTTTAAGCCGCTTTAATGGAATTTTAACCCTTACACTGATTGAAGCCCTGGTTAGGGTTTTAAGTTTAATTAACTCGAAATGTATGATTGATTTTGAAATGTAATAAGGACCTCAAAGACCGAAGCACTTTATTAAATGGAGGGCTTGAAGTTTTTGTGATGAGCATTTTGTCCAATATAAGTATTTAGGGTTTATTTTAAAGTGAATTGTATGTAAGGGGTTATACTTATTTGGTGAATGGTCCGCACATCAGAAGATGGCGTGTGAACTTGATTGATGACATAGCGCCTCGAGTAGTGTGCTTTCAGCTTGCCAGAGATATCGCAAATATTTGTATACGAACGCGCGATGGAATTCTATCTCCAACTCAAATCGTTCACGCTAAATCAATAAACAAACAAAGAAGAAGTCGTTGGATAAAATCGATTCCTCTTGAACTGTAAACAATGGAATGGAATGGACGCTGATGCTCACTCGATGCTATCTATAATACTACTATTACGTATATAGATAGGAATTATCGCTAAAGTAGAGGTGACGACAATGACCACAATCTATTGGATAACAATTTAAGGTGTCTTGAATAGGGAAATTTGTTATGGTGGTTTTCAGAGATTTAATGAATTTCTTAAATGATCTCCAAGATTCTGGAACATTCTTGGACGTTGCCAAATCATTCTGAACTGTTATAATAAAACATTCTTTTACTTCTTAGAAATTATTTGAACTCCCTGTAACATTCTAAAAAAATCTGCTTCATTCGCATCCCCACTCGTGCTGTTTGCTGGGTGAGTAGCTGTTCTTTTCCATTTGTCGAAATCACTTCAATTTTTTCGGTCACTGTTCGCTCTTGTTTCCAATTGATCTTCACTCGACTGCAAACACAATTTAACTGACAAAAAGTCACTGAATGTTGATTTATATATCATCGAACATCGAAATTTCTAGTACCAGAACACTCTAGAATATATAGATGTTTATCACTTTGAAACGTAGATGTACACTTTTTGAAACTTTCTAGATCATTCAAGAAATTTTTAGAACTTTCTGGAACATTCTAAGTCGATAACAACAGTTTGCACTCATTTTAGAATTTTTTAGATCATTTCAGAAATTTTGAGATCTTTCCGGAAGTCCTTATGACTTAAATAAGGACAGAAATATTTCTTTTCACCTTTCTGCCACCTACAACCACCCACCGCGACCAAACTCCTTTACTCCCACCTGGAGTCCAAGGGGTATTTGCCACCCCAACAGGAAGTTGATTGGAAGATAGAGAAAACCTTGTCTTTACGTACGAACATTAGCATTTTATAGATTAGGGTGAGTGATAGCGGTCACCCGCTACACTACCCTAACCCTTCGCTCGTTTGCTTAAATTCTTCTTCTTCGCTCTTTTTCTGACTCCCTTTCAACTTTCAAACTAATTTTATAAATACTAATTCTATACTGACCCACATAGTGTCTATTTTAATATTTTTATCGATTGGTACTTTTTGGTGTCACCTACTTTTACGATTTAAAAATATTTTCTTCATTTTCGTGTCAGATTTCACAAGCTTAAGACTATGGTACTTATAAGTCTGCTGGTGTTTTTATTTGATTTAATTAAAGTTCCAGGGCGTCACTAGTGAGGCATCACTATATTATTATTATAAGGAAACGGGCTTAAGAAATTGCGAAAAATCCTTGCAAGCATGGAAAACAACACCGACACATTTTTGTAAGGCTTCTTCTTCTTACTCGAAGAAGTAGCTTTCCGAACTACCCTACTAAAGCAACGATACATTTGGCAGTTTCCACTAAATTACAAAAACTATCCTTGTGAGTGAGTGAGTACATTTTCTGTAATTCCACAAAGAATTAATTTCGAGGCGAACATTTCAAGAAACCGTTGAATTATGGAGCCGGATAAAATAAGACTACATCATGTGATAAAGGTACCAAAAGTTGAGACAAAACACCGTGGTAATTTTCTTACGGTCGTCCGCAAAATTAAAATCCTCACAGCGTGCGATCTTAAAGCGGACAGAAACAAAGTGGGCACATAATCAACATATAAATAACCGTCGAAGATTTGCAATTCAAATCCGGTTCCATTATCTTCCGGGTGAACGATGAGAACATAAAGTACACACGCACATATATGCTCACGTACTTATTCACTCCTACGGACATACGAACTGCCGAAGCTTTTATAAATTGGCCGGGTGGCCACCGGAGGGAGGATCTCTCAGTGTCCGTCCGACACACCAATTAAATTGGATAAAATAAGGGAAGTGATGGAGAGATCCTTTCGACCCGCAAGAGCTACAACACACCAACAACAAAAAATCAGTTCTGCCCTTCACACACCTCTCACAAGAAGGCATTTAAACAAGTAAGTGAGAGTTGAACTTTCGCTTTGGACAAAATTTACTGCAATGAAGTACTGCTCATATGTATGTGAAAGAACCCCTAAAGAGCTCAGAAGCACTGTTAGACCAGTGCTGAAGCCTTTAAAAATAGTAAAAAGTAAAAAAAAATTATAGTAGTATTCATTATAATATTTTTTCCGTTTTTTTGCATTTCCTGAGAAAACTTACCATAGTAATATATATTTTTTTTCACACCATCAGAAAGTAGAGATTTCAACGAAGAAAAAGCCCATCAACGTTTTTAAAAAAGCAGATATAGAAATTAGGGTGTTTTTTCAATATTAAGTAAAAATAAGGTAAAAAATAAATATTTCAAATCAAAAAAAATACAGCGTGTATGGGACATAAATAGGTAAGTTTTCACCAAATTTCATGAAAAAAAAATTGTTTTTATGAAAGAAAAATAAAAAACCAAAAACTTGGTTATTTGAATTTTTCACATAAATTTTGAGGTTATGTGAAAAAAGTGTGAATACAAAAGTTATAGATCTTCTTATTACCTACAACTTTGCCATTTAACTTTTTTCCATAAGTGTTGTAGTTTTTCCGGAAATCAAGGAAAACCGTTTTTTACCCTTAAAAACTCACCCCTTCCCCTTCCCGACCTCAGATCGCCCGTAAGTTAGTTTCCTTTCATTTTTGTTATCTCTTGTTGTTCTCTTCCTTTTCCAATGGGTTTCATCCTACCATAATTTTTTTTGGTTTCAAAAATTATCGACCCTGGTCTATGTATTTTAAGTTCTTTCGCGAACAAGTCATTGGGGTTGGTAATCGTATATCAACAATGTATATATATTTTTTGTGAATCTTCACTTTTCTTCATGACCACCTACTTCTGCCCACTAGCGGTGGTAATAGTACATAGCCCTTAGCTCTCCTCGATGATAACACAGTTTGATCTGGGGGGGTGGAAGCGAGTGAGCGTAGGTAGCTGAAATCTCTGATAAGATACATCTATGTATTTTTGTCTAACACATAAAATTTTCTTATTGACCGTCTTTTAATCAATAAAAAGTGAGAGTAACGAATTATAATTTTCTAAAATATTCTAAAAATTTACTGGATTTTTTGAGAATGTTCCAGAGCGTTCAAAAATGTGCCAAGAAGTAAAAAATGTTTTACAAGATTCCAGAATTATTTGAAATGTTCAAGAATGTTCCAGAATCTTCGAGATCTTTCAAGAATGATCTAATATATTTCAGAAATAATGTTAGAGAATGTTTTGAATCAATACAGGATGTTCTGGAATGTTCCAGAAATTTCAGCATGATCTAGAATGTTCTCAAGTTTACGGGAATGATTTGTAATGATGGAGAATGTTCCAAAACTTTCAATATCTTTTAGGAACGATCGAGAATATTCCAGAATAATCAGAAATAATGTTAGAGAATGTTTTGAATCAATATACGATGTTCTGGAATGTTCAAAATTTTTCAAGAATAATCTAAAATGTTCTCGAGTTTGCGGGAATGATTAGGAGTGAACGAGAATGTTCCAGAACTTACAATATCTTTCAAGAAAGATCTAGAATATTCCAGAATATTCATAAATAGTGTTTGAGAGGGTTTTGAATCAATAAAGGATCATTTGGAGTGTTCCAGATTTTTCAAGAATGATCTAAAATGTTCTTGAGTTTGCGGGAATGATTTGGAATGATCGAGAATGTTCCAGAACATATTCTTGTTCGGACAGCTAGTTACTTTATAAATGGGTTTGGTAGTTTATATTTAAATAAGGAGCTTCAAGTTCTTTCAAAGTCCTCTTTCATTGAATTTAAGGCTTGAGCCTCCTTTTATGGACTTTCTGTTTAACTGTCTATATAAATAATTGTATTTATATTGTTACACGAAAGAGAACCACATCACCTTTTTGGCAGTTCTGCAGATCTGCAGCGCCTTTATGAGATACCCATGGTTGACACATTTCCATGTGCTTAGTTGTTAAGGAAGGGATGGTACATCTCGCGATCGTGATTTCGCGTCGCGACGCGTCGCCTAGAAAGTTTCGGTCCCGAATGGCAGGTTATTAGCAGTGTAGAAGACGATAATGGAACCGAGTGCAACCACTGTTCCGCCGATGCTTGCTACGAATCGTCCTCAATTAATGCTGCTGTTCTTGTCGTGACAGGGACTAATTGCATATTAAATTGTCCATGAAATCTGAAAGCACTTAAGGAAAACTCCGTAACCGCCCCGGGAGCGACGGCGATGTCGGTGGCGACTTTAACTAATAGCCTGATTGCATAAAGTGATTAATTTCACCGTCTTACCCGAAATATGCGGACAATAGTTCCGAATTAATTGAGGAATGATCTAAATTACTATTCGAGAGCTGCAACACAACTTGCGGATGAAATTCCGTCTACAATGTTGTCTATCTATCTATTGTAGAACAGTAACATAATTCTTTCAATGGATTTTCGTCTGGTCCATAATTAATGTGTAGCAACAAATAAATATCCGGTTCGTGTACCGCACGCACCACTGAATATTTAATTGTATCGATCTGCTCGATTTTCCGCACCCCATAGGAAAATTACTGTTCGTATGTATCGATAACAACGTTGAAATTGTCATTGGATGGGTCCACACGCATTCAAAAAACGCAAGAGGTCACTATACGTTTCGGTGTGGAATGGGGCAATAATTCTTTTCTCTTGTTGCGTGACCCAAGACCGTAATAGAGGTCTCCATATAAACACCGCCATTAAATGATGATATCGAACGAACCCCGACAACCTGTAATACCACTGCTACAGTGGCCATGCAGCGAGGGAGATAGATGATAGTAGTATTAGGTAGTCACCATAACATCAATTTATTTAAAAATGTATTTCGATGAAGTCTTGAAAACGAAAAACCAGGGGCGTCACAGAAGGGAAATACAAGCCCCATTCTCATATATGATAGGTAAACCAAAAAAACTAAAATTTTCCTCACAATGTTATTAAAGCCTATTAATGACCTTTGTAACATTTTTACGAGCCGCCACTGGTGATTATTTATAGACAATACACGCTGCGTTGTCCGATTAAAATTTCCGTATAAATTATTAACAACCCCTACATTTTTATTAGTCGCCGCCTCGAAACTTTGTAAACTGTTGCATGTTACGAGGGAGGAATAATAACGAGAGTTGAGAGAATTTTAGATTAATATGCGATTACCGAAAGGAGGAGTAGGAAAGTCAAAATTACCGTCCATTATATACGACGATATAATGTACCTGTAGATACACGTACTGTTTTGTACATAATTATACATACGTGTACGAAGGGTGAAATTGGTGCAGGAAGTTTGTAATACTTGGATAGAAGGATAAAGTTGTGCGACAATAATTAAATGAAACTTTACGGGACTATCGATTTCGTAAAATACGATAATAGCGATGAAATTTCCACAAGGAATTACGAATCAATTATCTATGCATGTATAGTATATTAAGTAACCGGGAACAATTACATTACATTATATTTATAATGTTAAATATTCATGGTAATGAATGGTCTAAAGGATATAAGTATTAATGTGATTTTGTTTTCACAAAGGGCGAGGCACTTTTATTCAATTATTACAGATCCTTACCTTTTACAGGTCAGCAAGTAAGAAAGTAAAAGTTGAATTTCAACAAGAAAAAGTTTTTAGATCCTCCTGTTTCTTTTGATAAAATTCCTTCGCAAAAACTTCTAACCTTTTTTTGTTAGGTAGATACTTCGGTATGCGGATCACAGAGTCTGTCAAAAAAATATTTTAGCAATAATTTTTGTTAAAAACTTAAGCATTTATAACCCGTATGTACTTCACACTCATCCTCTCTATAGCCCGGACCTTGCGCCTCGTAATTTATCAATCAATTAAGCCAGATGTGCGTCAACAGCAATCTTTTTTCAAGGGTGAAAAAGTAAAGGATCAAAGTTTTATCGTGTTATTTGCCCCGTTGATTTTGACCTGACTGACGCGACGCGGTGAATAATAAGAATAGAACAGACGATTTTATAATACATTATTATCATGGAGCAGCATAAAGACATGTTCAGCACAATTCCATCCTTTCGTTTATCCATCCGTTCCGTCAGTCCGTCCGTCCAACCATTTTAAACGAGACAGGACAACAATGGTCCGGTCGTGTATCTACCTACAACATGTTGTTAATCGTTCGTCGAGGGGGTAGTTCGCATAAATCAAAACTAAAGTGAGCACCCGCTCCGGCCCCCGCGACGTCCCTCCACGACCTTCCCTCGAAATTAATACGTCGTGTTTTCTCTTTGAGGAACGGACGAGTGGATATTAATTAATTTTGGTCGAGAGGCCACAACAAAGAAGGATGGGACAGAAAACGGCGACGGGACGGGGTTGTTATAAACGAGGTCCTTGTAAACAAATACGAATACGTTATGTACAATATACCTATATACAATACATGCATATATGTATATATCTACCGTGCAATCTGCATTTATGCCTGCATTCAATTATTATCGTGGTGGGTAGGTAGGTACAACAATTAGGCGACGCGTTTTGTTTGCCGCAACAATGAACTTGAAAGCAACAATAGCGTAGCCGGATTATTTGACAAATTGCAACGTCTCCCAAGTCAAGAAGCAATAAAATATTGAGTATATCCAGGGCCGGAGTGTCCCACGGAACAACCCGAATTGAGATCGAGTATTCATTAGCGAGACTCATTGTCAGACGAAACATGCCTTCCGTTGAGTGCATGATTATCACAATAAACTAGACAGAAACCTGATAAAAGGGTTTAGAATGTTACCGTGAATCTGCATTTTGTGTTCCAATTGTTATTTTGGGGGGAAAGGTAGGTCAAAATTGGGTCGAGGTTTTGTTTGGAACAATGAACTTATATAAAAAGGGGGTTTTTTAAAAAGAACGTGCTCAAGTAAGGCATAAAATATTAGAAATGTGTCGGGGCCCATGCCCCAAAGGGAAACCCGAATCGAATCAAGATCGGGTATAAATTAGGAGACTCATTAGACAAACATGCCTTCCTTGAGTGCATGTTTATCCAAAAAAACCCTTAGGCAAAAGATAAAATAATAGTATGTTACTTGATGGAATTTTGTTTCCTATGATTGTCGGCATGTTGTAAATGAGTCAAAGAGAGTCGAGTCCATTTGCGAGCGTCTTTTATATCAAGGGGTGTTATCAGAACGAGGCAAAGTAGGTCAAAAGCTGTGTAATGTGTCAGGAAGCATGTCACAAGTGAACCAGAATGAATCAAAATCGGGTATAAATTGAGGACACTGAAATACAACATGCCGCCTCTCATGATTTAAGTTTACTCCTTTAAGTGAACCATTATGGCAAAAGAAAGACAATAATGAGAATTTTACTTGATAAAATGTGTTCTATGACAGGCGGCATGTTGTAAATGAGTCAAAGAGAGTCGAGTCCATTTGGAACGTCATTTATATCAAGGGGTGTTATCAGAACGGGGCAAAGTAGGTTAAAAGCTGTGTAATGTGTCAGGAAGCATGTCACAAGTGAACCAGAATGAATCAAAATCGGGTATAAATTGAGGAGACTGAAATACAACATGCCGCCCTCTCATGATTAAAGTTTACTCCTTTAAGTGAACCATTATGGCAAAAGAGTAGACAATAATGAGTAAATTACTTGATAAAATGTGTTCTATGACAGGCGGCATGTCGTAAATGACCTCAAAGAGAGTCGAGTCCATTTGGAGCGTCATTAATATCAAGGGGTGTTATCAGAACGAGGCAAAGTAGGTCAAAAGTTATGTAATGTGTCAGGAAGCATGTCACAAGTGAACCAGAATGAATTAAAATCGGGTATAAATTGAGGAGACTCAAATACAACATGCCGTCTCTCATGATTAAAGTTTACTCCTTTAAGTGAACCATTATGGCAAAAGAGTAGACAATAATGAGTATATTACTTGATAAAATGTGTTCTATGACAGGCGGCATGTCGTAAATGATCTCAAAGAGAGTCGAGTCCATTTGGAGCGTCATTAATATCAAGGGGTGTTATCAGAACGAGGCAAAGTAGGTCAAAAGTTATGTAATGTGTCAGGAAGCATGTCACAAGTGAACCAGAATGAATTAAAATCGGGTATAAATTGAGGAGACTCAAATACAACATGCCGCCCCTCATGATTAAAGTTTACTCCTTAAGTGAACCATTATGGATAAAATGCGTTCTATGACAGGCGGCATGTCGGAACTGAGCTCAAAGTGGGTCGAGTCCTTTTGGAGCGTCATTATTATCAAGGGGTGTTATCAGAACGACACAAAGTAGGTAAAAGGTTGTGTAAAGTGACAGTGGCTCTCCTAATTAACTTTTATTCCTTTAAGCGAATGATTATAAGAATGAAGTAGACAATAATCAGAACGTGAGCTCAGAGCGAGTCAAGGATGAGTTCAACTTTGAAACATCCACCTTCTTTCTGAAAAATAATTTACCACGTGATGGGTTTTACCTTTAAGTATGACACAAGTGAGCAAAAACGAAGATGAATCAACTGGACTCAGACGAAACATGCTGTCTGTTTTCTCACCCAGTTTGATTTGTGATTATTACAATGACACAGACATAGGCAGGTGAAAATATGATACAATCTATCGTTAATGAGCAAAAACGAGTTTATAGTGGCGAAACATAAGCAGTCCGTCTTCTTGATTGTAACTTATCCTTTTACGAGCATAAGTGATGTATTGAAATATGTAGAAATTTTTCAAAGCGTGTTAAAAACATGACAAGCAGTATGTCATAAGTGAGTCCAAAACGAGTCAAATATGATTTCAACGTCATCAGCATCATTTTCACCCTTTTAAAAACATGTTTCTTGTCATCTAAAAAATTATTGGGGAAGTTATATTTCGTTTTTTTTCGCCCCTTTCCTCCCCCATATTCTTCCAATTTGATTTAATTTTGCATAATTGCTTTGTCCTTTTTCTTTCTTCATGAGTTAACTCGTTCTGCGTCACAAACGACCATAGTCCTATCCTTTTATTATTATTTTAATTTTGCTTTCAATAGTAGATATTATTATTAATATTTGCTTCTACAATCCATCCATTAATTAATTCCCAAATTACATCACAATTTATTTTAATTTTTTTCCAAAAACTGCCTATAAACATTTTTTTATACCTTTCGTAGAAGCTTTACTCTCTTTAACACACCAACAACTGGCCTTTTTACTACCAATCGGATTAACTCCTCCTGGGTTCGTTCGTGTAATATTCTTTTTTACAAATGAGCTGCCAAACGTAAATTTTTACGACAGTAATAAACTCATTGAAAGTCACATATTTGAAAATGCCGCTGCGGATAACCATTAATTGGACCAGAATGGATGAGGTGCAATCAGAGACGTGCCCTCCCTCTCTTAAGAGCAGATGTTTTAGTAACGCTATACGTGAGATTTTGTCTCCGATTAAGGCAATCCAATCGATTTCAACCAACTCGCTGATGACTTATGAACACCATGAAACTGCAGCTCTCTAAACCGATCGAGTCGAGATGACCATGTTTCATTCGGAATTTACGATACCGTTTCTCCTTCTCTCTCTCGTCATTGAGATGAGCAGCACTGATACCAGAGCTAATTAAAGATTTCAAGTTTTGTTTTATTGGTCTTCGATTATTGGTTGCGTATTGAAGACGGAGTTATCCACTTGTCCACGGATTTATTCGTTTATAGACGCTTGGATTATGCAGAGAAGAAAGAGAAACGTATTTAAAATTCTTATACACAGATGAGACTGAATTCAGATTCGATGGTATTTCTTGGTTGTTAGAATGAAAAATTAAAGGCAAGTTACCATTAATCTTTACCAAAAATGTTTGAAATCAAGATATTATGTTGGGCAATGTGCTTTCACCATTAATTAGGAACTGGGTTTGAATTCTCATAATCAGAATGGATCATCTTTTAAAGATTTAGAGTACCTATTGATAATGTTAGACATTACTGGAAACTCTATGACCTCAATGGCATTGTATATTATTAGATAATAAAGGTGAAGGTTTGGTTTTGTAACATTATCTTAAATACTTAACCTTTGGGCTTATAACTTGGTATGACAAGTTGATCTTCAACTGTAGTTTTGAAGAACAGTTTGAATTTTGGCATTAAAGAGCGATCTCACCTTTGGTCTTGAGAAGTAGTTCGACATTTGGTCTTGAATAGTAGTCTGACCATTGGGTCTTGAAGAGTAGTCTTAATTTTGGTCTTAAATATAAATCTAAATCAATGCTCCACATTGCCAATGCCAATTTTGGACTAAGGCTTGTTCATCATATAAAGACCTTAATGAAATCGATCTTAAAGGTCAGAGTTTGGTCTTGAAATGTATTTAGAATGCGAGTCTGGCATTATCCTAGATATTTGACTTTCAAGCTTATAGTTTAGCCTTACAAGTTGATCTTCAACTTTGGTTTTGAAGAATAGTGGGAAATTTGGTCTTGAAGAGCAGTCTCACCTTTGATCTTGAAAAGTAGTTCGACATGTCTGGTCTTGAATAGTAATCTGGCGCTTGGATATTAAAGAGAAGTCTAAACTTTGGTCTTAAATGTGAAACAACCATATTCAGCTTCTAAATCGATGATCCACATTGATCTTCCATTTATTATGAATGCCAACATCATTGACTAAGGCTTGCTCATCATATAATGACCTTACTGGAATCTCTATTAACCTTCATGACATTGTATACTCGATCTTAAAGGTCAGAGTTTGGTCTTGAAATGTATTTAGAATGCGAGTCTGGCATTATCCTAGATATTTGACTTTCAAGCTTATAGTTTAGCCTTACAAGTTGATCTTCAACTTTGGTTTTGAAGAATAGTGGGAAATTTGGTCTTGAAGAGCAGTCTCACCTTTGATCTTGAAAAGTAGTTCGACATGTCTGGTCTTGAATAGTAATCTGGCGCTTGGATATTAAAGAGAAGTCTAAACTTTGGTCTTAAATGTGAAACAACCATATTCAGCTTCTAAATCGATGATCCACATTGATCTTCCATTTATTATGAATGCCAACATCATTGACTAAGGCTTGCTCATCATATAATGACCTTACTGGAATCTCTATTAACCTTCATGACATTGTATACTCGATCTTAAAGGTCAGAGTTTGGTCTTATAATGCAGTCTGGCATCATCCTAAATATTTGACTTTCAAGCTTATAGTTTAGCCTTACAAGTTGATCTTCAACTTTGGTTTTGAAGAATAGTCTGAATTTAGTCTTGAAGAGCAGTCTCGCCTTTAGTCTTAAAGGGTAGTTCGATATTTATTTTCGAAGAGTAGTCTCACCCTTGGGATTTGACGAACAGTCTAAAAATTTTGTTCTTAACCACACTATTAACATTCTTGATACCGTACAATCAAACATAAAGGACAACAAATAATGTACTTACAAGTTGAGTTTAACCTCATCCTAAATATTTGACCTTAGAGCTTAGTTTGGTCTTGCAAGTTGATATTAATATTTATTGAGAATATCGTGGCCTTACCTTAGCGTTGATCGTAGTGTCATCTGTCATGACCTTAATATTAAATGTTAAGCCTTTATCGTGATCCTAAAATTGAAATTAACATTTATTTAAATATTTAGTTTTCACCTTAAGGAAATAGAAGTCCAGTTCCATCTTAAACCACCCCAGTGCTATCATTAAAGAAAACTGTAGCACAAGTTTATTGTCTTTTTTCAATTTTACGAATTTATAATTTGTAATCAAATTATTGAGCTATTAAAAACTACATCAATAAAGGATATTTCATTATTTTTATTTTCTACGATTTCTTTAATCAATCAGATTCTTTTTCTTCTTCTTAAACTGTAATTTAATCGATGGTCTGGTATCCGTTTCGTTTGGGTAAAATTCGATCCTTCAAGTAGCGAGTTCGCTCTTCTTGTTCTCCGTTTACCAAAAAAGGACGCAAAACAAACTGCGCGACCTAATCGGTCGTTACAAGATTGATGGTACGAATACACACGTTGCACACTAGACTTCCTTAATTTTCCCGGAAAACCGAGCGGCAGATTAGTTTGAACTCTGGAGATATCTGCAATTGGATAGAGTCCCAAGTCTACTACAAATCCTCTCAGCTATTCGAGTGACGTAAACACACTCTAAATTCCACTTCTTCACGGATGCGCATTCTTTTTTCTTTTTTTTTACCCGATGCCGTTAACGTTTCGGTTTCTGCAAAATGTAGTCGAAATAAACCAATAAGACAGTAATCCATTAGGTTTCTATTTTGCTGCTGGAAAACAGGAACTATCCCAGAAAATCAGAAATATATTTAACAAAGTGGAACAGCAACACTTATGCTGAGCTTATAAAATTATCAAAGTGAGAGAAGGATTTCCAAAAGCCCTTTTTAAGAATTTTTGAGTGTTGATATAATTAATTTTGTAGATAGACTGCTGCTATTTCAAAAGCTCTTTGCTAAACTGGAAACGTTTCCCCATAAATTGCCCTCCATCAGTGAATAACGCCAATAAAAATATATTTCGTAGCCCCGCAGCATTTCTCGGCAGGTTCGGGGAGATGCATCATATTATATTCACCATTCAGAACACTTTCACTTTCAAAACCCCATTGTTAAACGTTCAGCATCCAGATGCGTCATTCCTTATTCTTTCAAAAGAAAGAAAGAGGCGAAGTGGAGTGCATTATCGAAATGATTTAATCAATTGAATAGCAGTCTTGGGAATGGAGAGACTGCGATCAGTCGCGGGGGAATACCCCGCAACGGCAACAATCTTCATCCCTCCTTATATACATATATATTTAAAAAGTACGTGGAGGCAGCGCCACCGCCATATACCACGTGTCACATCTTTCATATAGACGTCCAAAGATCCGACATGCAGACATTCAACAATACACCCCCGTTGTCACGAACACAATGAACACTGCCCCTTGAGACCTCATAAATTGTAATATTACATTTTACCAACCAACCAACCAACCAAACGACCCATCGCAATTTAAGATAAGTGTTCCACACCCACATAACCAAAAGAGGACAAAAAGTTTCACGAAGTGGCTGTTCATTTAAACAAAAAAAAACCGAACATTTACTATTCAATTAGGCGGTGATTTACCAAAGCTTTATCAAATTTATTGACCCTTAATTTTCTCTTGTGTGGATGCAAAAGTAAAAGAATCTGCTGACCTGTTTTGGTACAAATAATAACAATATTCATTTGCACAACATGTATATGTACATGAAGAGGTTTCATTTCAATTCTGCAACAGAATATTAATCGTAAACGGACAAGACGTCCTTTTATATTATGTACAATGTAAACGATTCATATTTACGGAAACGTTGTATTGCGATTTACAAGACAATAATAAAACTCAAACAAAAAAAAAAAGAGAACGAAAAGTTCCGGTAATATTATAGACAAGAACGCGCCTTTTCGTATCGTTTTGTATCGTATCGTATCGTATCGTCTCTGGTATGGTATCGATACGGCTCGTCGTCCCTCCTCTGAAAAGGCAAGCGGAAGAACGATATAAATAAAAGGTTCCATAAAAATGTAAACGCATCGGAGGCATATCAATATGAAAAAGTTTACGAGCTCACTTCCGGAATAAGTAAGATACGCGAGGCAAAAAGGGCCGCAATAAATTCCTTTTAGAACTAACTCCACGATGACGTTGCCCCTGCCTTGTATACACGAGTAGGAAGTTCAGAACAGGAAAAAAATAGGACCTAATTCTTTAAAAAGTAGTCGCTTTTGTCATAAAAGGTCATCAGTACGAGGACACGTACCTTACATTTCTTCAGATCCTAACTCTAAATCCAAAACTAATGCATTTCCAATTTCGGCAGCCAATATTTCGTTTATAACGACTATGAGAGGACCATTAAATTCCGTCGCTATATCCGGAAGTCGCTATATAAAAAGAAAGAGAGAAAGAATGAAAGAAGGAAATAAGACAAGAAAAGTACTACCCAGTAGTAACTAATTCTTAGATTTAACTTTATCAACCTTAACATTTATAAACAATTACTAACTACAGCTGCTGACCTATCTGTGTGAATGTACAGAAAAGATAAAAAAGTTTTGTGCTTAGACTCGGTCGCAATATCAGTCAGTATGAGATTTCTAGCATCTTCTAATGAATCTAAATCTAAATCTAATAAATACATATATAAAATGCTAATGTTCGTACGTAAACACAGGATTTTCTCTATCTCTACCTACTCCAATCAACTTCCTGTTGGGGTGGTAAATACCCCTTGGTCTCCAGGTGGGAGTAAGGGAGTTTGGTCGCGGTGGGTGGAAGTGGGTAGTTGTAGGTGGCAGAAAGGTGAAAATAAATATTTCTGTCCTTTTTTAAGTCATAAGGACTTTCGGAAAGACCTAAAAATTTCTGAAATGATCTAAAAAATTCTAAAATGAGCGCAAAATGTTATTATCGACTTAGAATGTTCGAGAAAGTTCTAAAAATTTCTTGAATGATCTAGAAAGTTTCAAAAAGTGTACATCTACGTTTCAAAGTGATAAACATCTATATATTCTAGAGTGTTCTGGTACTAGGAATTTCGATGTTCGATGATATATAAATCAACATTCAGTGACTCTTTGTCAGTTAAATTGTGTTTGCAGTCGAGTGAAGATCAATTGGAAACAAGAGCGAACAGTGATCAAAAAAAGTGATTTCGACAAATGAAAAAGAACAGACTATTTGAATGTTCTAGAGTGTTCTAATACTAGAAATTTCGATGTCTGATGGTATATAAACCGAAATTCAGTGACTATGTAAATAAAACATTTTCCATTTACTAAGCTGTTTCTTAAAATTATTTCAATTCGTTAGTTAGTTCACTCTATCAGTTATACTCTATATACACCGTATGTTTAATGGCCGAATGTCTCTTAATATCTACGTTATTTATGATATAAATCTATAATATCTACGTTAAAAAATAGATCCTTACATATTTTTTATACCATTAAACATGTGATGTATTTTAACCCGAGCAACGCCGGGTTTCACTGCTAGTAGTTCATTAAAATTAGTCGCTAAAACCGAAATCGACGTTACATCCGAAGTCGTTACAGCCAAGTTTTCTTCTTAAATTACTTTTTAAATTCAAGGGACGACTTATGTGTTATGTCGTTATAACCAAAAGGTCGTTACAACCGAAGTCGTTAGAATTAAATCCACTGTACTTACAAATCTCCAAATTATATAGTAATAAAATTTTAACTAGGTAATTAATAATCTGATATTCTGGACATCGAATATTTTCTAATTATTTTAATAACTCTCACCCTACTTACTTATTTTTAGTTATATTATATTAGTTGTAGACTTAAATTGAATTAATTTCATTACTTAACACACACTCTATTATTTATTAGATCATTAATATATTATTCAAAGTAGTTGCAACATTAAAAAACAAGTGGCTAAAATAAAAAGTACAAGCAGTTCTTTGTGTGAACAAAAGAAACAATCAGCTGGTGGAGGAAGAAAATAATAAAGAAGAGGCGTCTGAAAAAATATTCGGCACTGATAGAATAGAGAGCAAAAAGGACAGTCGTTAGTTGCCACGAACATGAGGGCCCTTATACCAATTAGAATTAGACGAATTGACTTTAATCAAATAATGACGGGATCTGAACTCTTCAAAAAGTGTTACAAGAACATCTAAGTACCTACAAAACTTATATTTAGCTGTTGTTCTTGAGCAAAACAAGAGAACGAAAAATACATTTTGGTAAATTAATAGATAATAATCATCCTTGTCTACTAATTTTGATATTATTGGAAAAAACTGAAACCATAATTTAAGACGAGGAATTTTGAAATTAAAGTTGATGAACTAGAAGAAAAATTATAAGACGAACCGGTGAACTGGTCAAACAACCACAACAAAGCATATCTACTATTTAGTGTTGTATTTTCTACACCATATTACGTTGGTAGCTGTCGCACATCTAAAGACTATCATAAAATATAGTCGACTGTAAATCGTTTAAATCAAAGGCGAAAACCGATAAATCATAATTCAGCGGCGGTTTATGTAGGTACGTTTGTTGAAAAACACAAATGATACATTTGCTGCTGATGAGAAAACCAATAAATACACTCACGAATCAAAACATCCACAGTTCCTTTCATCTCTGGGACTAACAAAATTGCACCAGCGGCATAAATACACAACGAACTCGAGCAACCCAAAACCAATTGGTTAAAGTAAATTAAACTTTACATTCATAAGAAAAAGGCAAGAATTTTTGAAGTTGGGAGGAGACACTAGGTCAAAGGAGATCTGCATGAAAGTCGGCCCATGTAAACAAGTTCATAAATGTCAAGGAACTAACAGCATGGTGCCCTCTATGAACATTTACTGTTACCTCTGTTTTATGGCTTCCTCTTTTTGTAGTTATTTTAGTTGAATCCTTCTTTAGGACGTGTACCTATTTCAATTAGTAATCCAAAATTTTTTGCAGTGGTGATTTTGTTATCCTTTTTAGTTAAGAGTTAAATCTAAAAAAAATATTCAAATATTTACTTCTTATTTTATAGTGAACTTATTAATATTAAAGGTGTAAACTATTGATGCGTTTCAAAAAGATATTCAGCTGTCTGTTTATTTATGTAAAACAGGTAATGATGTTGTCAAAATACCGATACCAATATAAGAAGTTATTTATGAAAATCTTTTGAATTTAGTTTCACTTTTTTCCTGTTAGGTAAAAAACGTCCAGACATAATTATTTACCAGATTCCAGAAAAAAGCATATCTTACACACAGTTGGCGTTCAAATAAGAGTTGGTACGTAAATGTCTCGAGGACTTAACTATGATTTTCGCTGCTGTTCTTTTGATGATCTGAAGTTTGGCAATTTTCACGTCAACTCTGCTGTTGAAATGTTCGTTCGTTAATTTACAAAAGACGTGTTTGTGTCGGTAGGATTTTCATTTGTCGGGGTCCGGTTGCGCAACCCTTGCAACCAACCAGACAGCCAGTCTATGTTCCGTTTTCGCCACCGAAAATACTTTAATCATGACAAAATGCCAGCAAGCAAAGCGCAAAAGGCACCGGCGTCATTGGCGTCGTCGACGTTGTCGTCGCGGTGCCATACCACCACCAACGTGTGCGTCTACCTACTTTCTTACGAATGAAGGGTCTTTTGCACGATCTCCCCTTTGACGTTAATGAAAGAAATATTGCTCGACGCCTGCCATACCAGCTCACAGTGTCACTAATCCATAATAAAATTGATTGAAAACGGTTAAGAACTGAAAACAAAATATTAGTGTTTCTTACGGTCATTTGGCCAATTTTCTATTTAATATTATAAGATCACAACTAAAGGGACAGAAGAAAATTATTTATAAAAAATTGAGGCCAAGCCAATGTGCTGGAACATTCGACTTTTTATGGAACATAGACAAAAAAGGCCAAACTTGGGAAAAATTAGGGGAAAGCCGGATTTTTGCATGAACCTTCCTTTTGTGGTTCTAAACAATATCCCGAAAGTCCCCAGCAATTGGATTTGGCCTTTTTTTGTCTTTATTCCCTGAACTAAAGGTCCCACAACATTTTCCCAAATACTTTCTTTAATTTGCACCTGTCCATCAACTAACTCCCTTTAAACTTAATGTACCTATTTAAGTATTCCTAATTATTATTAACTGCAAACGGTTAATTTTCACTTCCATTTGGACCATTAGTTAAAATTAAATGGCAATAAAGGATTCGTTTCCGAAGATTAACTGTGAGGAGATAGTTGGCAGTTGGCCTGGGAGTGTTATTACGGTCGTTACCGTGTCGCATCGTACGAACGTATGTTTGAAATTTTATTGCTGACTTTCGAAAATTATGCAACAATAAATTTTAAAAAAATTCTGTTCCTGTGCACGTATAAGTGGGGGTTTAAATGGGATTTTGTCGTAAATCCGAAAAAAACAAAAAAAAAATTTAAAATTGTTTTTATACAACCACAAAAACAAAAAGGAAACCCCCAATTTTGGGGAAAAAACTTGGGAAAAAAAAAAAAAAAAAATAAAAAATTTTTTTTAAAAACAAACCTTGTTATGTAAAACCCCTAAAAAAACATTTTGTCCCAAAGGGGGAAATAGGAAAAAATTTTCGGTTTTTTAAAAAAATCCAAGCTACTTTTTTTTTCAAAACCCTTAAAATTTAAAAAAGTTTTCGGAATTTTAAACCCCCCTTTTCTATTCCCCCCTTATTAATTATTAGCCACTTTATAAAAGCAACTGAAAGAAAAATTAACAATAATGGGGTGCTGAAGAAGTTACAAAACAAATGGCAAAACGTTTATTTGAACTTCAACTATTTTCATGCTTCGTTATTAATAATCTTGTACTTTCCTGAAAAGTCGATCACGATATTTTTTATCTTTCCAAGAAGTATTTTCCAATCAATATATAGATAAGTATTGACGGTTGTTGGTGGTTGATACGTCAACAAGGAATAACGATAATTTCCATAGATACATAATACATTTAGTTGAAAAACGATTACTATTTATGTCTAAATGGCATGGGTATAAACGTGACTATGGTGGATACACTTAACGCATAATGATTTTCGTGCAACGACCGTTGGGGCTGGTGTCAGTGGTAAATGGGAACGGATGAGGAATTTTAATAACCAGCAACCGTTTTAGGTACTTCGCAACATTTGAGAACATTCATCACACAAATTACATACCTACATACAACAACCCACACAAACGTACATATTATACGTAGATACGTAGAGATACCTGCAGCACGGCACCGACATCAACAAATGTGGATGAATTTCTCTCTTTACCCTGCACTGCACTCTGACTGCTACCAATGTACCTAACAATCCCAAACGATTTAACGGACACCGATCAAAAGGAAATCGTTCTCGACGTGAGCAATATCCATCATCCATCATAAACTAACTTCAAAAAACATGCAAATAGATAGATGCACCTATAGGGAGGTAGGCACTTGGACGCTCGAGTCTTTCTGTTATTACTTTTTGCGTTTGAACGAAATTACGTATTTTTCAACTTCTACTTACAAGGGCCAAAAGGATGATCAAAAAAATATTAGGATGAGGAATCTCGGCAGTAAGTTGAAGTGTGTTATGCAGGCATACAATTAGAGTAACTTAAACGTTTACGTCTGTAAATATTATGTAAAGAGACTAATTTTAGAGACACTTTTGAAATATACCAACATTTTGTGTTTTTCGATATAAAGGCATCATATGCGTAATAAAAGTTAATGAAAACCAGTTCGCTGCCAAGACCGCGCAGATTAAAGCCAAGATCAAAGACGCTATATTTTATTAAAGTACACGAAACCTGATCAGCAATTAAACTATCTCCCGAGAAGTTAAAATCAAACAAACTACTTCAGGGAAATGTAGCCATTAAGCTGATGTATGAAGATTTCAGTTTGACTCCGGCAATTCGAGAGAGCAACGTTTGCATAATACCTAGCTACTTATTCGAATAAGAAAGAACAATTTTAACGAACAAATTTATAATTGCCATTTCTGCTCTAAATTATTCGTAGCGTAGCGATAAGATACCGAGAGCAATCTCTAATTGACTACTTTAAAATACTTGAATATCGACTAAATGTTAATAATTAATGAAGACGTGAAAAATATTTTTTGTATTTTACGATAGATACAGAATTGACGAAAAATCGGAACTAAACGGAGAATGTTCACTTTATTCTTCTTCTAGATGTGTCAAGTAGGTAAATTTGCACGTATATCAAGCTAGCACTATAATTTGTCGCTAATTTGTTACAAAATACAAAAATTTGTCGCTCGTGCCGTTTAGCCATAGTCCGCTGGTATGCTAGCTTGATATCAAGCTAGTACTACACATAGCGTATCTCGAAAAAGAAATGTCGTAGGATACTATTACTGTAAAGACCATAATTTGTCGCTGAAAGATGACACATTCAACAAATTTGTCGCTAGTCTTATCTTCAGCTGATAAGCGAAAAACTGCTAGAAAGCCATCAAACTCTCGAAAGGTAACGTGTTGCCCAACTTGGAGAAAGAGGGAAAACCGAATTTAAAAAATATGGTAAATAAATCCGATCTTTTAAAATAAATGTAACAAAGAACTCCTTGATTAATTGTTTGATGGTTTTCCAGCAGTTTTTCGCTTATCAGCTGGAGATAAGACCAGCGACAAATTTGTTGAATGTGTCATCTTTCAGCGACAAATTATGGTCTTTACAGTAATAGTATCCTACGACATTTCTTTTTCGAGATACGCTATGTGTAGTGCTAGCTTGATATGAAGCTAGCATACCAGCTGCTTATGGCTAAACGGCACGAGCGACAAATTTTTGGATTTGGCAACAAATTAGCGACAAATTATAGTGCAAGTCAGAAATCGGAAAAATAACTTTGTCGTGCTAGCTTAATTTACGTTAAATTTGCACTTACTGCAAAATACTGTTACTTTGTGCAAATATGATTAAAGATATTTTATTTCTGACATTTACTTATTAAACATAAAATACGAACATACATACATACATACATAAATCGATATCTGTAGTAAGAAATAATGGGTTTGGATGAGGTTCGAAAAATAAACGTGGAGAAATAAGCCGAGTAAAATCAAAACTAATTGAAAACGACTGGTCAGTCAGCTAGATGGAAGAATTGGTGCCGTAACTAACGTGGAAAAATAAAAATATTAGTTGGTACGAATGAGCGAGAGACGAATATGTACGTATCTATACTCAGTTCACGGTTATTTTTCGAAATTAGTAGTGACGTTTGTTTCTCAACCAATAAGTGAACAGCATGAAGTCAGTCAGGAATAAAAAGATAAATTAGAACCTGTAGCGACGAACCGGTAGGTGTCGGACCAATTAATCACATCCAGTTCTACAACTACGCAAGATGCGATGGAACTGCAGGAAACAATCGGATAAAAGAGAAGTCTTAACTACCAATTGGACTCAGGAGGGGTTATATCAGGGACGGACGCAGGGTTTAATAATACTGAACTGACTGATAAATGGAGAAATACTCAAAGCTGAAGAAACACACTTCGTTTAATCCCAGAACAATAGAAAAGGCAGAATTAAAAAATTCTCAAATGTTCTAAAATTTGCTGGAATGTTTCAGATTTTTCGAGAATGTTCCAGTTTCAAAATAAAATCAAAATGACCCATAAATTAAAAAAAAATGTTTTATAGATAACATTCCAGAATGATTTGGAAAATGGTCGAGAATGTTTTGAATAATTATAGGAAGTTTTGGAAAGAGCCTGATTGTTAAGAAATGACATAAAATGATCTAGAATGATCCAGGATATTCAAAAACTGTTAGTAAATGTTTCAGAATGTTACATAATGGTCTCAGTATCATCTAGATTTTCTAGAATGATTTGGAATGATAAAAAATAATTCAAAATCTTTGAATAATGTTCCAGAATATTCAAAAACGTTAATGAATGTTTTGAATCATTATAGGAAGTTTTGGAAAGAGCCTGATTGTTGGGAAATGACATAAAATGATCTAGAATGATCCAGGATATTCAAAAACTGTTAGTAAAAGTTTCAGAATGTTACAGAATGGTCTAAGTATCATCTAGATTTTCGAGAATGATTTGGAATGATAAAAAATCATTAGAAATCTTTGAATAATGTTCCAGAATATTAAAAAACGTTAATGAATGTTTTGAATCATTATAGGAAGTTTTGGAAAGAGCCTGATTGTTGGGAAATGACATAAAATGATCTAGAATGATCCAAGATATTCAAAAACTGTTAGTAAATGTTTCACAACGTTACAGAATGGTCTAAGTATCATCTAGATTTTCGAGAATGATTTTGAATGATCAAAAATAATTTAAAATCTTTGAAAAATGTTCCAGAATATTCAAAAACGTTAATGAATGTTTTAAACCATTAAAGGAAGTTTTGGAAAGAGCCTGACTGTTGGAAAATGACATAAAATGATCTAGAATGATCCAGGATATTAAAAAACTGTTAGTAAATGTTTCAGAATGTTACAGAATGGTCTAAGTATCATCTAGATTTTCGAGAATGATTTGGAATGATAAAAAATCATTAGAAATCTTTGAATAATGTTCCAGAATATTCAAAAACGTTAATGAATGTTTTGAATCATTATAGGAAGTTTTGGAAAGAGCCTGATTGTTGGGAAATGACATAAAATGATCCAGAATGATCCAGGATATTCAAAAACTGTTAGTAAAAGTTTCAGAATAGTACAGAATGGTCTAAGCATCATCTAGATTTTCGAGAATGATTTCGAATGATCAAAAAATAATTCAAAATCTTTGAAGAATGTTTCAGAATATTAAAAAACGTTAATGAATGTTTTGAATCATTGTAGGAAGTTTTGGAAAGAGCCTGATTGTTGGGAAATGACATAAAATGATCTAGAATGATCCAGGATTTTCAAAAACTGTTAGTAAATGTTTCAGAATGTTACATAATGGTCAAAGTATCATCTAGATTTTCGAGAATGATTTGGAATGATAAAAAATCATTCAAAATCTTTGAAGAATGTTCCAGAATATTCAAAAACGTTAATGAATGTTTTGAATCATTGTAGGAAATTTTGGAAAGAGCCTGATTGTTGGGAAATGACATAAAATGATCTAGAATGATCCAGGATTTTCAAAAACTGTTAGTAAATGTTTCACAACGTTACAGAATGGTGTAAGTATGATCTGGATTTTCGAGAATGATGTTAAATGTTCCAGAATCTTCAAAATTTTTAAAGAATGTTTCAAAATATTCAAAAACTTTAGGGAATGTTTTGAAACATTACAACATGACCTTTAACGTTCCTGATTTTTTTGATTGTAGAATTTTCGCACAACAATTTTCGAGTATCTCAATATTTTCCGGAAATAATTTATGTCCCAAAACGTTTAAAATTATTTTAAAACGTCCCACAATTTTGGAGAATGAACCAGAACGTTTTATCGAATTTTAAATACTTACAAATTTTCTAGGTGCTTTAGAATTTTCAAGAAAAAACGCAGGGCATTGGAGCTAGTTTACAAAATAATTGATTAGGTTATTAAAATGCAATTGATTTAGAGACCCCTTGGCAACGGAAGCTCGTGGTCCCTGAGATACTGAACTACCTCTACATTCCATTTTGCCAATTCCTTCTTGGCCTCTACACTCTTCTTCTACTTAACCTAATATCCTCTCATTCTAATATTTGTTATCCACAGCATTTTGCAATCTTCCAAATTAACATTTCGCGATTCATAAAACAATTTCCTTTTTTTTTGTTTTATATCTGTTTTATCTTAAGTAATTTTTCAGACCAGCCTCTACAATAGGGTTATCTGTCTTGTACCCGCCACTTATACAAAATACTGAAAAGGTAATTTACGTCAAATTTATCACAAAAATAATTTGTGTTAAACGATGTGATCCTTAATAAAGACTTTAATGCTAAAGGTGGTTGGTTGGCTATTACCATTGCCGCTAAATCCATGGTAATAGCTGTTAATTGAAGAAGATGACTAGGTAGGAGAAACCGCCGTGCGCTCATGAATTTTGATATAAACATATAATTGAGCTCGTTGCACAAAATCGATAGATAGACAGACATAAACGGTGGTGTTGTAGATCAATTTTAAATATAATAAAACAAACGCTTGGACTGGAACAAATGTAATAAAAAACCGAAAAACTATATTAGAAAAATGTGAGCACCATGTGACACTATTTCATTTAGTTAAACCAAAATCGAAATAAAAACTGTAATAAAAAATAGCGGCCAAGTGCGAGTCGAACTCGTGCACCGAGGGTTCCGTACAAACCTGTATATATGTGACGTAACTAACTATAAAACATTGCTTCATGCCAAATTTCAAGATTCTAAATCGACTGGAAGTACCCTTTAGGTTTTGATTCCCTTGCGAGTAGTTGCGAGTTTGAAAATTACATTATATTCTTTTTACTATTCTATAAACATATAACACATATTTTTTTATCGTCAAACGTTTTAGTTTGCAGAAGATTGAGTTGCTGCTCAGGCAGTTTCGTACGTAATCGACCGTGGGTTCCTCCATTTGCGAAATGTTCGTTCATGTTTTGAAAACCATAATCGGATGCAGATGGTTTCTCTCTTTGGTTGTAAATCTGAATAATGTGCTAAAAATGCGGAACATAAATTTTCGCGTCGCGAATTTTAAATGATGCTAAATCTCTTCCTCTACTGGTTCACACATAAAATACTTAAAATTATTGACTAAACGAAACCCTGCGACAACATGCCGGTGTTTTTGGAGAGATTTGGGAAACAATGGAACAGTTTAGTTTATTGGATAAAATAAAAATACATAATTACTTAACAAAAAACAACCACATTACCTTTTTATTACTCTCATAAATTAAATCAACAGTTTGGTCCCTTTTTAGGGTTCCGCACCTCAAAAGGAAAAAAGAGGAACCCTTATAGGAAGGACCCCTTTCCTCATGAACGCGTAGAGGTATTAAATTGAAATTCATATCAAATACTCAGGTCTATAATACCATTAAGCTGTAACAAAATCAAACTTCTATGTCAACGCAATCAAAAGAAACAGCAATTTAAGCCGCATATTTTCAAACTCGCAACTACTCGCAAGGGAATCAAAACCTAAAGGGTACTTCCAGTCGATTTAGAATCTTGAAATTTGGCATGAAGCAATGTTTTATAGTTAGTTACGTCACATATATACAGGTTTGTACGGAACCCTCGGTGCACGAGTTCGACTCGCACTTGGCCGCTATTTTTTATTACAGTTTTTATTTCGATTTTGGTTTAACTAAACGAAATAGTGTCACATGGTGCTCACATTTTTCTAATATAGTTTTTCGGTTTTTTATTACATTTGTTCCAGTCCAAGCGTTTCAGAAGGGTTAGGGTGGTGTAGCGGGTGACCGCTATCACTCACTTACTCTAACGGCCCAGAAGTCCCTGCCCAGTTGATAGATAAATAGTTAAGTAGTAAATTTGTGTTTTTATAATTAGTTGTTACTTAAATATTATTTATTTTATAAACCGTTATTAATTAAATAAATCTTTAAAAACAACCATACCTATAAAATTCGCTTATTCGTGATAATAGTTTTAGTCTCATTTTTAACGTTTAGTAGTTCATGGGAAGTAACGAAGAGCCAGCATCAGAATATCTTAAGTAGCTTGTAAACTTGAGAATTCACTTTGCCCAAGAAAAAAGAACTTAAAAGTAAATAAAATAAGAGAACTTGAAGGCGACTTCGCGCTACGTACCTACTAACTACTCTGCTGTTAATCATTCATTCACTTCATTCACATCACCGTTTAAGTGACCAGATTAATCTGCTAAGGCGAGACAGCGATTTAGTTTTTAAAGGACTTATTGCAAGTGAGTAAAAAGTTTCTTCTTAAACAATCTTTTCTTGTTTCGCTCGGACAGATCACATAATTTAAAATGACACTTAACAGTGTTACATCCGGATCTATTAACAACTTCTTATGCAGCAACTTCCTGAAAACAACTAGACCAAAAATTTCAGTAGGTTCCATTACTGTATGCAGGGGCGGATTTACCAACAGGCTGAATAGTTGAATAGCCTACGGGCGACAAATGTGGAAATCCACCACTGACTGTATGAGATTTCTTTTATACCTTTGCTATAAGTATTTGTTTTCCCTGTGAAACGTTTTTACTTGTTAGTGTTTTCGAATTTATTGACTTCACGGTAACCCCTGGATGACACGTATAATCTTTTGTGTAACCGGGGGGGCACTGAATACGAAATGTGATTAGAAATTTAATTGGACGCGCGTTCCTCAGACCCCGGACAGCTAGCTACTTTAAATTACGCAGAAACAGAAGAATGAGTCACTCACTGCAAGTACATACGTATAGTTATATAGGTTTTTCGCCCTTGGTACATTTATCACGCATAACTTTACATCGGTCCGCAGAGGGTGGATACCATTGTTCCACCCCACATTACACGACACTATTAAACATATGTGTCTTTCCCGAGCCAATCTTTTAGTCTTCAATAATATGCACCGCCGGCTATGGCGGGACGCAGACGGTCAACCACTGTGCCGAAATATTGGGGACATTATACCAATGATTCATGTCCGCAGGGCGCAAGCAGAGGCTCTTGGAGGAAGAATTAAACTTCAAAAATATTCGGTGTAATCCATCAGAAAAATCCATTTTCTGGGAGAACGTCGGATTTAGGTTTTAGCTGTCGACAAACCGTAATGTCTTTTTAATGCTTTTTATGTTAAATTTCTCAAATTTATTAAATACGTTATAACCACTTTAGAAGCAGGAACAGGAGTAAAGAGGGGACGATGATGGACTCAGTTTGAGTATATCTAATTTATTCCATCTAATCCTATCCACTTTATTCCAGTAGATATATAATTGTTAATTAGGTTGATGAATATATTTTTGGTTATGTGCAAGTTATGTGATTTACAGCGCCATCTAATTAAGCAGTTTTCACTTAAATCCTCTCGGGGACGAACAATAAAACGGACTAATAACAAAAGTGCCTGCGTGCCCGGTCGACATAATGCATTTTCCGAACGAATGTTTGGTCAACCGAACTTTTCCCAGTAAACAATAAACGCGAGAATAGAGAGGAAACACGGAAAAGTTTTATTTCAATGAAAGTAACTGCACGACGACGACGACGACGATGGAATCGCTGACGACGCGCATTTGCGTCCACCCGTCGTCGGTTTTTGTCATTCTCCACTCCTGGAGGATTATTATTTGACCCGTCCGTCTCCACAGCACAGTGGTTCTCAAATTACAACCAAATCACAACAATAAAATCAGCTGGGAATCTATTTTCAATGGCCCCTAACCCAACCTAACCTGACCTATGGAGGAAGATTTAATTAATGAACTCAAACTGAGGTCACAACACTTTGTCTTCTCGTGGAGCATAGCAAAAAGTTATGAGAGGTTCGAACTTTTTGCCAGATAACCTCACAAAATTTTAACTTTTTTTTTAACAAAAATGATATTTGTAAAGGCGTGGTGGTGGTGACTCATAGAACATGATAATGAAAATCGTAGGTCAGGATTAGCGTTTCTCATATCGTCCATAAATTAAACTTTGAGACCAATGTGTTTCGAGTCCTGAGGATCGTTGGTCCTGCTGCTGCCGCGTAGCTTTACGACTTCCACGACCGTTATTAACCGAGAACAAATGCACAGGCTCGTGTGTAAACACTCGACGTCCTTTTATGTGTTCACGTCTCCTTTTATGGGAGGACATAGAATGTGCCACGGTTATCGCTTCTGCAAATGAAATGCTAAATCGCCCCGTGATTCCGCCAGTCAACCGACGATGACTACGTACAAACGTACGGACAGACGAGACGTACACAACAACAACAACAACAACCGAATTAACATTAAATAGCCATGTAAATGTTGTTATAATACGGACGTATCTATTCACTAAAAGATAAGGTCGGCTGAACTGGTCGATATCAGATCTCTCGTTAGCATTATCATCGTATTATGAAATGTTTCACTTACCACCAACCGCAAACACCGATCGAAACATGCAAGTGAGTGGATTTAACAACGGGACTTACCTGAAACAATAATTGACAAGGGTTAATTATTAAACAAACAGCAAAGCAACGATAGATAATACTTTAAGAACTAATTACCTGAAAATGTCATGTAAAGGTAGCGAAGCGGGTAACCGCCTTTTTTCTTATTAAATCCAGAGTTAAAGATTTTAAACTACCTCAGAGTTTTGTTGTGCTTGCATCATTGAATAAAAAGCCAGAATGTTACAGTATGTTAATAATAATAATCAGGTGCAGATGTACTAAACATGGTGCATATTTTACCGTT
Organism: Agrilus mali; assembly: GCA_029378335.1. Lineage (NCBI taxonomy): Eukaryota > Metazoa > Arthropoda > Insecta > Coleoptera > Buprestidae > Agrilus > Agrilus mali. The sequence goes on from CM055660.1 coordinate 2,753,165, forward strand.
GCAGCTTATCTCCAATTTTATGGCGTCTAATATATTTGTGTCGTGACAAATTCCGAGTTAATTATTTATGGTTTCCTGCCGCATAATTGCGGCCAGTAAACGTCGTGTACAACATGGGACGGTGCCAACTGCAATTTTTCATCGATCTGAAAACGTGAAAAATCGTCCCGTTGTAATTTTCGACTAGCCACATAAAATAATTAACGCCAAACGTACGAGCACATCGTACAGTAGAGTAGGCCGTCAGCAACACGTTTTTATCAACCAACAAAATCAATCAATATTCAATAGGGGCTCGTTTGAATTGTACGCCCGCATTTCATTCCAAAACACCCCCATTTCACGTTATAACATGGCGGGTGTGATCATTTTGTAGAATTGGCTAAATTTTTTTAGAGCTTAAGTTAATCAATAACAATTTGTTGGATGAGTCATGTACCAAAAGAGAGATCAGAAGACTAAAGTCTAAAATGATCGTTTATGAACAATATAGAAGTTTAATTTAATTGTCAACAATTAACTTTATTCGGTATCAGATCGTTATTGTTGAGATTGACTATTTGGCGATAAACGCTCAATTGAATTAAAATTGATCATCGCACTTTTTGCATGCATACTGAAGTCTATAATGATCATTCTGTAATCAACTTCATCGATTTATCAAAGTCTTAAATGACAATTATTTATGCTGCTTATCAAAAATTGAATACTACATCACCTTTGAAATAGCTTTCAAGAAATGACCACAATCTATAAATGGCTGCTTTCTTGGAAAACGTAGGGTTATTATTAAGAGAATTGTCGGTCCCTTTCATTGATTAAAATTTAAAACGATCAATTTATGATCAACTTCGCTAATTCGTTACAGTCTAAAATGATAATTTTATGATCAATTTCGCCAATTCATTATAGTCTAAAATGATAATTGTATGATAAATTTCGTTAATTTATTACAGTCTAATTGTAAAATGATGATTTTATGATCAATGTCGCAAATTAATTATAATCTAAAATGATGATTTTATGATCAATTTTGCAAATTTATTATAGTCTAAAATGACGATTTTATGATCAATGTCGCAAATTAATTATAGTCTAAAATGATGATTTTATGATCAATTTCGCCAATTCATTATAGTCTAAAATCATAATTGTATGATAAATTTCGTTAATTTATTACAGTCTAATTGTAAAATGATGATTTTATGATCAATGTCGCAAATTCATTATAGTCTAAAATGATGATTTTATGATCAATTTCGCCAATTCATTATAGTCTAAAATCATAATTGTATGATAAATTTCGTTAATTTATTACAGTCTAATTGTAAAATGATGATTTTATGATCAATGTCGCAAATTATTATATCTAAAATGATGATTTTATGATCAATTTTGCAAATTCACAATTATAATGTGCTTTAGAAAATGAGATTTTATGATCAATGTCGCAAATTAATTATAGTCTAAAATGATGATTTTATGATCAATTTCGCCAATTCATTATAGTCTAAAATCATAATTGTATGATAAATTTCGTTAATTTATTACAGTCTAAAATGATGATTTTATGATCAATGTCGCAAATTCATTATAGTCTAAAATATGATTTTATGATCAATTTCGCCAATTCATTATAGTCTAAAATATAATTTATGATAAATTTCGTAATTATTAGGTCTAAAATTATGATTTTATGATCAATTTCGCCAATTCATTATGGTCTAAAATTATGATTTTATGATCAATTTCGCCAATTCATTATAGTCTAAAATTATGATTTTATGATCGATTTCGCCAATTCATTATAGTCTAAAATGATAATTGTATGATAAATTTCGTTAATTTATTACAGTCTAATTGTAAAATGATGATTTTATGATTAATGTCGCAAATTCATTATAGTCTAAAATGATGATTTTATGATCAATGTCGCAAATTCATTATAGTCTAAAATAATGGTTTTATAATCAATGTCGCCAATTCATTATAGTCCAAAATGATGATTTTATGATCAATGTCGCAAATTCATTATAGTCTAAAATGATGATTTTATGATCAATGTCGCAAATTCATTATAGTCTAAAATGATGGTTTTATGATCAATGTCGCCAATTCATTATAGTCCAAAATGATGATTTTATGATCAATGTCGCAAATTCATTATAGTCTAAAATTATGATTTTATGATCAATTTCGCTAATTCATTAGTCCAATTCTAAAATGATTATTTTATGATTAACTTAGCCACATCATTGAAGTCTAAAATGATCATTTAATGATTAACGCTCAATAAGCTTAACAGATAGTGCTTGTTACTGATTACATTGTAACCGATAGATAAGTTATTATCATTACATAGCTTAGCTTCGTCTGTAAGGTAATTTTAGAGATTTAAGAAATATTGTAAGCTTTGGTCAAGTTTGCAACATGTAACATGCAACGTTAGGACCAACGTTTCCACTAATGTTATTTTCGTACGTCCACTTTACATTTTATTGGTTATGTTGTCGTTGTTATGGCTTAGGTACCAACGTACGTATAAAAGGATTTCGCCTTTAGCGTTACGACGACACGGGAAATTTTTACTGCTTTATTAAAAGCGGCGATATAAAAGAGGGATAAAAGCCAAAGCTCCGCCTGGGATATTTGAACACGACAACGATATCGATGCTGTTACTGCTAATGAAAAATACATTTGTTGTTGGTACCTATCGACGGTCGTAAAAATGTCGCAAGGTGCCACGGTTTTCAGCGTTCTTACAGCCACATACTTTTTAAAGGAACTCGTCTTACTTATATAAATTATTCAACAACATTTAATGCCAGACAAATTATTTGCAAAACAAAAACTTTTCGTACTTACAAAATGTAACACCAATAATAAGGTGATAACAAATGCACCTAGACTATTTTATGGAGAAACATATTAACCATGATGTTTTGTTTTTCAACAACCGAAGTACTTAAGTGTTTTATTTGTACCTGTTAATTGAACGATTGAACCGTAAAGTGAACGTGTATAAGTATGCAACAACAACAAACTATTTTATGGCCCCATTAAAAACGTGGTTTCTGTGCTACAATGATTTAAGTCTGGCGATAATGATTTTTTACATAGCCGATGTTTGCACAATGTACGTACGTTATTACACTAACTGTCAATTTTTTAGGTTAGCAAACGATTACATCACCTCCTTCTAAAAACGCAGATACGATGTACTTAATACAGAATCTGTCATTTTTTTAAAGGTTAGATTAAATAGTTACGTCTCTTTCTAAAAACGTAGGTCCTATTAAACAGCCTATTTTTTTAGAACGACCCAGAGTGGCGTAATTTATTTCGATTAGGAGACAGTTATGTTTTTTTCTAAAAACACAGGTTCTGTCACAGAACTGATGTTTTTAGAACGAAGTACAGTAGCTGTCACTTTTGTAAGGTAATTAGTTACGTCTCTTTCTTAAAAGATAGGTCCTGTAAACCGGTTTATGTGTTTAGAACGACATATAGTGGCGTCTATATATCTATTTAGATTAGGAAAAGGTTGCCCCTTTCTAAAAACGTATTAGGTCTTTTAGACAATCGATATTTTTAAAATGATGTACTATAGCTGTTAGTTATTTTAGGATGGATTAAACAGTTACGTCTCTTTCTAAAAACGTACGTCCTATCAAACATTCCATGTTTTTAGAACGATCCAGAGTGGCGTCAATTTATTTAGATTAGGAAACAGTTTTATTTCTTTCTAAAAACGCAGGTTCTGTCACAGAACTGATGTTTTTAGAACGAAGTACAGTAAACTGTCAATTTTTTAAGGTAATTAATTACGTCTCTTTCTAAAAACATAGATCCTGTGAAACAGCATATGTGTTTAGAACGACATATAGTGCGTCTATATATCTATTAGATTAGGAAAAGGTTGCCCCTTTTAAAAACGTATAGGTCTTTTAGACAATCGATATTTTTAAAATGATGTACTATAGCTGTTAGTTATTTTAGGATGGATTAAACAGTTACGTCTCTTTCTAAAAACGTACGTCCTATCAAACATTCCATGTTTTTAGAACGATCCAGAGTGGCGTCAATTTATTTAGATTAGGAAACAGTTTTATTTCTTTCTAAAAACGCAGGTTCTGTCACAGAACTGATGTTTTTAGAACGAAGTACAGTAACTTTCAATTTTTTAAGGTAATTAATTACGTCTCTTTCTAAAAACATAGGTCCTGTGAATCAGCATATGTGTTTAGAACGACATACAGTAGCGTCTATATATTTAGATTAGGAAACAGTTGCTCGTTTGTAAAAACGTAGGTCCTATCAAACATTCCATGTTTTTAGAACGATCCAGAGTGGCGTCAATTTATTTAGATTAGAAAACAGTTTTATTTCTTTCTAAAAACGCAGGTTCTGTGACAGAACTGATGTTTTTAGAACGAAGTACAGTAGCTGTCAATTTTTTAAGGTAATTAATTACGTCTTGTTCTAAAAACATAGGTCCTGTAAAACAGCTTATGTGTTTAGAACGACATATAGTGGTGTCTACATATTTACATTAGGAAACAGTTGCCTCTTTTTAGCAACGTATTAGGTCTTTTAAGCAACCGATATTTTTAGAATGACATACTCTAGCTGTTAGTTGTTTCAGGTTAGGTTAAACAGCTACGTCCCTTTCTAAAGACATAGGCTCTCTGTGAATATACTTAATGGATTTTAGAGGCGGTTTTATTCATTTGGTGTTTCTTTCGCGTATGTTGCGAAGGAGTTCACTTGAAGATTAATAATTCGTATTTCTTAGCGAATTTGCCAGACTATATCCTTCTTCAAAGAGTTTCGTCCTCGACTGGCGAGGTGTTTGACCGGCCGGAGTGAAGGCGGTGTAAAAATTGACCCGTTTGTGTTCGTTTCTCCGTAGATGATACGATAAAGATACTCGAGTGGAACGACGTAAAGCGTCCGTCGAAACAGTTTATAAATGCGATAGCAATTCGATTACATTAAAAATGTTTGCATTCCCATCATCTTCCATATAATAAATCGGTTGGTAGGTACTTGGAGTAAATACAAATTCATCTTCTTATGTATAATGAACAATTTTTAAACCTGTACTTTTAATACCGAATGTATCTGTACTTAGTTGTGTATTGTTGTTGAGACTTTCGCCATTATTTTTCCGGAGCCAATTTCTGTCACACATAAAGTAGCGGGTGTAAAGTGGCCGTGCGGGATCTAATACTTACTTACTAAAACATCCGCTTGGCGCTCGAGACTTGGCTGGATTTAATTTACGGCCCTTCACGACTTGTCTCTTCTTGGACCGAGATTTCCTTCGCACTTTTCTCGAAACGTCTCGTCTGTCTTTTACGCAAATGCTACATCACTCCTTCATTTTTAACACTGAAACTTTTTCTAATTTAGGCACCCACAGCATAATTCACTTATAGTCCAACAATTCATCATTATTCATTTACTTCATCCCATTGATAATTTTTCCAAATTAATATTCCATTAAGTATTTTCTGTTTGTAGTGATTTAGGTAAGACAGAAATTAATTTCGGAATAATAATCACATTTGCTTAATGTGCCGAACACTAAATTCGAAATTTGTTACATTTGCCCAAGGGGCTTAGAGAAGACGATAAGAGCAAGGAAGGAAATAAGTGAGTATAAGCTAGAAGCAATAACCGTAAGTATCTGGCAGCCTTTACATTTGCATCGATATTGTTACGATTTGCATTACACGATCTCATTTTACTGTTCCATTTGCTAAGTAAAGTAATCGGGTCCACAACCTGAAATCGCGTTTTCTGTAGTAAAACTTAATACCCGCCCGACTGTGTGCATCAAATAACGTACGAGTGGGGGATGTAAAATAACGACAAAACTACTCAGTCGTACACTACAGATATATAAACAGAAACTGTTTATTTGCTATTATCCTGATTAACTTTTGTCTATTCCAAACGTTACTGAGACTATTACAATGGAAGTATTAACCCCAAACATTGACGATCAACTACAGCAATCGTGAAATCGAACAGAAATAAACATTTATTAAGTAGAGAGGAGTACAAATATTTATTAAATTAAACAAAGTATATTCTTTATTAACAGATACCTATAATACAGATTTTAACTGGATTCTTTTTGCCCCAAACTCACGTTACAGAAGTTCCAATATTTTGATAAATAATCAATAACCTATTTAATTTAGTAAATGAAACACTGTCTTCTATACTTTAATTGATGATTAACTAATTAAATCAAACCTACTACAGATAAGCTCTTCTAATTCATCTTTAAGTAGGTACCTTTTCGAGGTAATGCACTGTATAATATTTCAGGGGCATTACAATTTCCTCTGTACATAAATCACATCCCTCTATGTTCAGTATTATTGATATGCTTCCCAGATACAATCATGTAGGTACGTTTCCAGTCTAACGGCAGTTTTATGGCGGGAATTATTTTATGAAATAGTGTTATTGGCTCTTTCAAGTTTGTTCCCTATCGTCTCAGAAGTTCTCGAACCATTATACATACAGATACGTATTTACAGCTAGCTTAGCTGCTGATCTTGAAACCAGCAATCTTTCAAACTTCTCAAACTACGATCGATCGTCTTCATTATTTTATTTTCGCTCGAAAAAGTAACCTCATAAAAATGTGTAAACTGAATCAGTTCCATCTCAACTTTTACTACTTGCCAAGTCAAAAACGAAATAATACCTAGATAAAGTTCTTGCAGAATGCTTTCTAATCAATTCTTTTGTATTGATCTTAAAGGCCCTTGTCTTATTCTTGTTTTTGAATTATTTCTCTTGAACCTTATTTAAAGAATTGTATTTTTTTCAAGTACAATTTACATAATCATTCTTCTGAATTTTTTCTTCCCACTCCCGAGACTTTTACTGATTTCCTTTTCATAAGCACTCCAACGATTATCTATTTATTATTCTTCAACAGTTTTAGTTACAGTTGTAAACCCAAACAGTATCGATGTCAATTTATAAATTTGGTCTCCCCAATGATCTTAACTATGTACGATAGATTATAGATCATTAAAATCGACTTTGCTCATCATATTCTATCGACTTCCACAGTCTCGTGTCTATTTGATAGTAACATATAGGGATGGTAAAACAGGGTAGCTTTTAGTGTCTTTCTAGAGTACGTTGACATATTGCAGTGACGTCTCAGATCCTTGGTGGGGAACCCTATAGGTGATTCAAGTACTTAGTTACAAATATATAAATACAATTTTTGATCATCACAAATCTTGTTGCAATAACGTAGCAAAATTAAAATAATTCTGAAAGTGGCGTCTCAGATCCTTCGTGGGGAGCCCTGCCAATTATTCGAATCCAGCGAGTATTTATTCACAAATTTATACAATTTTTAATCATCACAGCAATGAGATCTTCTCTCCATTGATCTCAATAACGTCCTGTAGATCGAAGATCATTAAAATCGACTTTATTCATCATATTCCATCGACTTCCACAAAGTCTCGTGCCTATTTTATCGTCATATAAAAGGATGGAAAGACATGTTGGCTTATTAGTGTCTTCCCATAGTACGTAGACATATTGCACGATAGTAAATCTTGCAATAACGTAGCAAAATGTAAATAATAATTTTGAAAATGGCGTCTCAGATCCTTCGTGGGGAGCCCTACCGATTATTCGAATCCAGCGAGTATTTATTTACAAATTTATACAATTTTTGATCATCACAGCAATGAGATCTCTCCATTGATCTCAATAACGTCCTGTAGATCGTAGATCATTAAAATCAACTTTGCTCATTTGTAAATAAATACTCGCTGGATTCGAATAATCGGTAGGGCTCCCCACGAAGGATCTGAGACGCCATTTTCAAAATTATTTTCATTTTGCTACGTTATTGCAAGATTTACTATCGTGCAATATGTCTACGTACTATGGGAAGACACTTATAAGCCAACATGTCTTTCCATCCTTTTATATGACGATAAAATAGGCACGAGACTTTGTGGAAGTCGATGGAATATGATGAGCAAAGTTGATTTTAACAAAATGAAAATAATTTTGAAAGTGGCGTCTCAGATCCTTCGTGGGGAGCCCTACCGATTATTCGAATCCAGCGAGTATTTATTTACAAATTTATACAATTTTTAATCATCACAGCAATGAGATCTTCTCTCCATTGATCTCAATAACGTTCTGTAGATTGTAGATCATTAAAATCGACTTTGCTCATCACATTCCATCGACTTCCACAAAGTCTCGTGCCTATTTTATCGTCATATAAAAGAATGGAAAGACAGGTCGGCTTATTAGTGTCTTCCCATAGTACGTAGACATATTGCACGATAGTAAATCTTGCAATAACGTAGCAAAATGAAAATAATTTTGAAAGTGGCGTCTCAGATCCTTCGTGGGGAGCCCTACCGATTATTCGAATCCAGCGAGTATTTATTTACAAATTTACACAATTTTTAATCATCACAGCAATGAGATCTTCTCTCCATTGATCTCAATAACGTTCTGTAGATTGTAGATCATTAAAATCGACTTTGCTCATCACATTCCATCGACTTCCACAAAGTCTCGTGCCTATTTTATCGTCATATAAAAGAATGGAAAGACAGGTCGGCTTATTAGTGTCTTCCCTTAGTACGTAGACATATTGCACGATAGTAAATCTTGCAATAACGTAGCAAAATGAAAATAATTTTGAAAGTGGCGTCTCAGATCCTTGGTGGGAGGCCCTACCGGTGATTCGAATGCAGCGGGTATTTATCTACAGACAAGACTGGGGCGTGTCTGTGCCTTACAGACTTGAAACACGGCCTCTCATTATTCCTCGAACAAATTATATGGCTCACTACATAAAAAAAAAACACGTAGCAATATGGTGGCGTATATTTTGCATGACAAGGACTTCAAACAGACCACAGATATAAAATATTAATCAATGGAAACCTAAATTGTACTAGATGCACGAAAATGACCCTTAAAAATCAATATGTACATTTGTATCTACATACTGTTAGCAAATATTATATATAAATGAATTTATTTGTGTCTCCTTCGTTTCAATATTAAGACTGTTTGCTTTGATACAGAGATCTATTGCAACACATGCATATATCTGCACAGATAAACCTTCGTAACAAATCCAAATCAATTAATTATCATTATCAGTGAGAGGATATCTTAAATACCCTCCGGGGAGCAACTTTGGCAGACAAAAGCATTCCATTATGCAATCCTGGATGATGTATCATGAGCATATATTATACCTGTGTGCACACGTTAAGTCAACAGGGACGTGCAGGTGCATACATTCAAATATATACGTCACGTATATTCATTTGGGATGGATGTGTCGTAATATATGGTGCACACAGTGGCGGCACTTGAATATTGATCACCAAGTAATGTCAACACAGAAGTGAATCACGATTGAGGCTTTATATTCGTGTTGGCCGGAGCTGAGTAACTTTTTTGACGCATGGTCTGCGCGAGCTCCATGCGCCATGGTTCAATTAAATACTGCGTCAAAAAATGTATGATTGACGTGGTTCAAGGGTGATTGATGCCTCATGATTTGAGGCATCCACATTGACCTGAAGTACCCCAAAATCATTATCATAATTAATAGTCATTTCAAATCCAATCATGCTTCAATAATATTATATTTTTGTAAAAATTTTCTGAAACCACCACTGTCACCTTACCACCCCATTCCCAGTAGGGACTTAACTACCTGTAACAGCAACAGTATTTGAACCACATCCTTAACAATGTTAGCACATGTTGGAAGCAGAGGGGTTCATTACCGAACTGTGGCTGACCGACCGTAATAGCAGGGCTCTGATGCGTCCCTATTAACACGAATGCTTTGGGCGTAATTACAAGTGTCCATCATACTACGACGATAGCCCTCTCACAAGAGAAGTTGATGCGATGGATAGAGTGAAATGTTTCCCATTTACAATACGTACCCTACCCACCCAAGTGGAATTCGCTTTTCATTACAATGAGCAACTTGCCAGATAAGAAAAGTTGTACCTAATACGAGTGTGAAAATCGCCACATCCACAGAAAGTTAGAGATTACATAAAAGAAAATATTGTGGGACAAGAAAAACTTTTAACCATTGCAAAATGGATCAGTAAAAAGTAAAAAATTTGCTTAACCTGTGGAGTATATTTTTTTCAGTCACATACATCAAAATTATTTAAAAACAAAATGTGGGAAAATAGTGGAAGATACAAGAAGGAGGGCTGTAAAATATGAAGAAAAATTGGGGGAATTACCTGAAGGGGATCTAAGAAAAGAGATATGGAAGAAAAAGATATTGGGGATCGGAAAAAAATAAATATGATGTGAAAAGGGATAAGGCCTTAACAGAAATGGCAATAAGTAATAAACAAATGAAAGAGTGGAGAGGAAAGGGATTGAATGTTAGTAGGATGGTGGGGAAAAGATGTAATGAAATAGTAAGAGGCGAGGATTTGAGAAAAATTTGGGAATAAAGATACTCGAAAGGTATGAGGGATTTTATATGGGTAAAATGGCAAGGGGATGAGGTGCCAGGATATCTAAGAGAAGGAAAAAGTATAGAGATAATAGCTAGATTCAGAATGGGAAATGAGTATAATAAGAATAAGTTTTGGATGGAAGAAGATAAGAGATTATGTAGAGTATGTGGAGAGAAGAGTGAATCAATGGAGCATGTATTAGAAGTAACGGGGAAGAATTAGAGGGAAGAACTTGGAAAGAAAATAAATGCGGATGGTAGTGGTCTTGCCCTTTTGAACCAAATTTTAAAAAGAAGAGGCGTGGAAAGGGGGGAAGAAAAATACAGGAAAATGATTATAAGGGAAAAGGAAGGGAAGTGCTTAGTTTAAATATACAGGGTTTTTCAAGTTGATGGGCTATTGGAAATATATGAATTAGTAGAAGGAATTCAATTCTGAAACTTGGGCTCATTTGGTTATTGTTTATGCCGCTTCTTTTAAAAATATTTTCAATTTCGATTTACATCCGGTTATACCGGAAGTCGATACCAACTTTGTTATTTTAAATGGAATGGTATATTTTTTACGCTGAATTCGAATAAAACGTGTAATTCTAAGGTAAGTTTGATAACCAACTTGTACACCTATGACGATCGGTCTCTGAGTTAATTTAATTTATAGAAAAAAAATCGCTACCGCAACCCAACTTATAAAAGATCATAACTTCCACAAAATACGACTTAGAGTGTTGAAATTTTTACTAGTAATAGCTGAATATTAGTGCTAACGTCTTGACAAAATTGAAATAAATAATTGATACATGGCGTTCAAAATAAAATTCTAAAATTGAAAAACTTCAAACACGAATTACCTCGTTTTTTCAAATGGCACCTACTATTTTGTATTTTTTCAGTCGATTCTTTTTTTTATCCTCTTTCGATCTATATGGATACTTCCTATTTTATTTGAAAATTTTGGAATAATTTTGAAGTATTACTTAAAATAGGAAGTATCCATATAGATCGAAAGAGGATAAAAAAAAGAATCGATTGAAAAAATACAAAATAGTAGGTGCCATTTGAAAAAACGAGGTAATTCGTGTTTGAAGTTTTTCAATTTTAGAATTTTATTTTGAACGCCATGTATCAATTATTTATTTCAATTTTGTCAAGGCGTTAGCACTAATATTCAGCTATTACTAGTAAAAATTTCAACACTCTAAGTCGTATTTTGTGGAAGTTATGATCTGGTATAAGTTGGGTTGCGGTAGCGATTTTTTTTTTATAAATAAATTAACTCAGAAACCAATCGTCATAGGTGTACAAGTTGCCTATCAAACTTACCTTAGAATTACACGTTTTATTCGAATTCAGCGTAAAAAATATACCATTCCATTTAAAATAACAAAGTTGGTATCGACTTCCGGTATAACCGGATGTAAATCGAACTTGAAAATATTTTTGAAGGAAGCGGCATAAACAATAACCAAATAAGCCCAAGTTTCAGAATTGAATTCCTTCTAATATTAATTCATATAATTCTAATAGCCCATCAACTTGAAAAACCCTGTATAATGCTAAAATTTTGTAGGTTGGAGAATAAAATACAGTGTGGCCCATTTGGAATTAGGACACCTCTGTAAAGTCGCTGTTTTTAGTCCGATTTTGATAAACTTTTTTCCAGATTATTGCTCATGGAAAGCTGCATTTTGTGGCAAATTGATAGATTGCTATCGCAAAAATCAAGGCCTACTGTGCAATTTCTTTGAAGCGAAAATGCGAAAAGTACTATTAGCGATTTTTTTACGTGAAAGCTAATTACACCCCTGTATTCAGTGACCCCTAAAATGGGTCTGTACCAAATTTCATCCGAAAATACCGCATATTAATAATTTTAATTATTAATTTTAAAAATTAATTTATACACGAAAATGCATTGTGAAGATCAAGTAACTCATAAAATAAGTGAATAAACGCAATTCATACAAAAAAGAAGAATAAGAAGCCACGAAAATCTAATTTAGCCGTATTATTTTACGTTCTTTTGCTAAAATCTTTGTTCAATAAACTAATTTTTTGTATGAGTTGCTTTTATTCACTTATTTCATGAGTTACTTGATCTTCACACTGCATTATTGTGTATAAATTAATTTTTAAAATTAATAATTAAAATTATTAATATGCGGTATTTTCGGATAAAATTTGGTACAGACCCATTTTAGGGGTCACTGAATACAGTGGTGTAATTAGTTTTCACGTAAAAAAATCGCTTATAGTACTTTTCGCATTTTTGCTTCTAAGAAATTGCACAATAAGCCTTAATTTTTGTGATAGCAATCTATCAATTTGCCACAAAATGCAGCTTTCCATGAGCAATAATCTGGAAAAAAGTTTATCAAAATCGGACTAAAAACAGCGACTTTACAGAGGTGTCCTAATTCCAAATGGGCCACACTGTATATTTTTTTTTTTACTTTTGGGTGTGGAGATGTAGATATAACTTTATTGTTTCAACAAAGCTCTTACTACTACTTAGCCTAAAATAAGCCCTAAAAATTTTAAATTACATAGATTACCACATATCTAGATACTTATATAAAAAGATGGCTGGAGATTTTTATACGAATTTTCCTATGGCCAGGTATATGGTACATGAGATATTTATTAAAATACCTCGGAAAGCATCAACGATTAGATTTATTATTTATTCTATATCAGATTTTAATAGTTCTTCTAATTTTGAACCAAACTCATTAAGACGAAGTTTCGATTAAATTTCGTGTGTACATTCCAGGTACCTACACTTAAAAAAAATAATTAAGCTTAGGTACTCTTAGATCATTTCGGGAAACCACGTGTGCATACGTGCTTTAACTTTGTTTGCATTTTCTCGCTTATAAATCTACGATCAAAGCGTTCAGAGATCGCAAAAGAAAAAACACGCACCTTCAATTTACAAAGCCTAAAAAATATCGGGCAGACATACATAAAATTACTTCACGGCTCGATACGATCAGCATTTATAGCGGTTGAATACGGTAGGTGATCAAAAATGTTCCCGATGCAAATAACAAACCCGCACGCACACAAAGTCCATCGAAATCCTACTTTATTGCCGAATCAACCACCCGACTCCATTATATATATACATATACATAGGTACGTATATTTTTTGTTATACGGTCGGTCGGTCGGTCACATTGTGTTTTGCGTGTCACGTGAAATATGGCGTGCCATATATTTAATACTTAACACCACTAATCTCAATCAAGTTTGCATTATTGAATGTGTTTTTTCTGTATCCTTTACGTATTACTAATGCACCCTAGCTGCTCCACTGTTTGCTGGACTTATTTTTCACGAATACACCACGGTTTATAGCTTAGTGGCATGTTTCTCTTAATCTACATTAAAATTAATGGGATAAGGTATAGGTATTTCGGAACCTTATGAGCTTTTGCTTGGCGGTTTAAGTAAAAAGTTCAAAAAATTCTGAAATACCTCTAACATAGAGAAAAGTTGCTCCAATTTTATTCCATGCGCCATTTAATCCTTCAGATGTATGTAGTAGCTGGCGTTCCTGTTTATGAATCTTATTACAAATTTATTTTGACATAATGTTAAGGGTATTTAATCCGTTTATTCAAAAACGTCACTCGCGCTTTGTGTAGGTGAGCATGTAAGCATTGACATACGTGCACGCATTGTTGGCTTGTCCTTATTCAGGAGCGAGCCCGTACCAACCCTGTTTTAGTTATCCCATCATCGATGCGAAATTTATTCGTACAGAAAACCTTATTTCTCCTCTGAAACGGAAACTGTCAGACCGAATCAAGACGAAATAATGAGATTTTGAAATGATTTGACTTCGTTATTTATTCGTTTTAAATTCGGTTCACGTGTAGGTAGGCACCTACGTCACTTTTTTTACGTTTCAAAGTAAAGCCACCCCTCGTTTCTCTCGTGAAAATATAATCGTTAGCAGTGCATATCGATTTTTATTTTTATCATAAAATGGGATAATTTAGTAGAAAAAAAGAGTTGAGTTGAAATCGAATCAAGTGCCTTTAAGCCATGATATCATGGTAGCTCACTCCTTCTGCAAGATCACTGTATATCTTTCTTTATTTAATTTCCAATGTATTAAAAGATTGCCCCATTTCCAGAAAGCAAACTTACAAAATGACTTCAATTTATCATTTATTTTGTGTTGGAACATGAATGGTGAGAATGAACATGATCATGGCCGGTTTATGTGTATATGTTTAAAAGCGACGCGACGCGAAGCGATGTAATAATCCTCCTTGTAGGTACCTAAGTAAGGAGGGATAATCGTGTAATGTTCGCTAATAATATTCAAAGCGCCCCCGGCTGCGGTCTCATAAAACATCTGAAGTTGCTGAACATAAATGTCCTGTGTGAAGTGCATAATGCGGCATAAACAGGCTGCACAACACAACGATAGAGCACATGGCCGGTTGGTTATCTACCATACATAAACCCCAAAATGGTACAGTCAGGTTAGTCGAAAATGGACGCAGGTAAACTTAAATAAACAAGGAAATGAATGAACTCAATAAAAACATGGTTCTATAGTCTGAGTCATTTAAAGTGGCGCTTTAGGCCATAATATTGAGAACAAGTGAACTTTTATTATAAGTACTTAATGGCCTCAAGTAAAAAATAGCAGTGTCTGACATTTTAGGCAGTAAAGTTGCGAATAATTAACCTCCTTTACCATAGAATAGCCACAAAGCTTCAAGCAGTTGTTTTTAAATAAGCACGAGTAATAAAAGATTTTAAATATTAAAAAATAAAACTAGTACTATAGCCTGAGTCACATTAAGTGCCTGTTCAAGTGATAAAATCGCCAACAAGTGACTTCCTTAATCTTATAATGGCCTACAAAGCTCCAAACAGCCTAGGGATGTTTTTAAATAAGTACGAGTAACAAATGACTGTAAATGTTTAAGAACAAAACTAGTACTATAGTCTGAGTCATATAAAGTACTTGTTCAGGTAATAAAATCGCCAACAAGTGACTTCCCTTACCTTATAATGGCCTACAAAGCTCCAAACAGCCTAGGGATGTTTTTAAATAAGTACGAGTAACAAATGACTGTAAATATTTAAGAACAAAACTAGTACTACAGTCTGAGTCATATAAAGTACTTGTTCAGGTAATAAAATCGCCAACAAGTGACTTCCCTTACCTTATAATGGCCTACAAAGCTCCAAACAGCCTAGGGATGTTTTTAAATAAGTACGAGTAACAAATGACTGTAAATATTTAAGAAGAAAACTAGCACTATAGTCTGAGTCATACAAAGTGGCTCTTCAGGTAATAAAATCGCCAACAAGTGACTTCCCTTATCTTATAATGGCCTACAAACTCCAAGTATTTTAGGGCTCTTTTAAGTAAGTTGTAAATCGTAAATGTAATTCTATAATGACATATAGAGTTCCTGAGAGGTTCCAGTTAATTTTTGTTGAATTTCAGCCGCAAAGGAAGATTCAACATGAAGTATTGTCCTTTAACATTGCTTTTGATATTCTGACGTTTCTTTTGGTAGTTAGTACAGTCGTCAAATAAAGTTTTATTACCGCAGCAGTCACTTTTGATGACCCACACTGTAGATTGTTATTGAAAATACAGCAATTTTAATCCTTTTCATTTGAACATTTTCGAGGAACATGAGGGTACATGAACGTGTACACATATGAATACATCCTTAGACGTTTAAATGTTCTTGTTCGCGCCGATAGACAATGAAACGTTTTCGAATTGAAGACGTTTGACGTTTATAAAGGCAATAATTATGGTTGAAAACGTGAGGTCTGCGTTACGAGTCTTGTAAATTATTAATGGTCGACGTTAAAAGGATAATTTATTTCTGTTTGTAATAGGGGTACCTATAAAAAGTAAGGGGCTATAATTTTAATAGGAAATGGCCAAAATGAAAATAACCAGTCTTCAAATATATTTCAAAAAGTATTTTAAGAATATGTAGAATGTGTTCAGCCAAAATTTCTTATTCATTAAAATTTTCAACTTGAATTGATGGTTAGAAGATGTAATGGTTTGTCTTCAGTACTGACCACAAGTTGTTTAGTTTTTATTTTCATAAAAAAACTTTTATAATCTTGTAACAGCCAGGTGGGCCACTAAAAATTGCCCCATTAAATCAAGTGAGATGTAAAACTCAGATTAGAGTGACATATAAGTTTAAAAGTGACGTTGAGAGAGGTGACCTGTATGAATAAATAAAATTTTTGTATCTCCTACACTAGGAAATTATAGCTAACAGGATATTATGCTAATTTTGTCTTCAGAATGATTGTCATAATTACAGAAAGCAAAGAACAAGCACTTCGGGTATTTTTGTTTTCTTCTGGAGTTTATTTAATCCTTTTAGAATTTTATTTCGTCCTAGTTTATGATTTTTGCTTCCTAAAATGTATAGGTACTTTAGCATCTCTACAATGGTGCAAAAAAATAACAAAAATATCCTTGCAAAATAATTTTCTTCTCCGTTAGAAGTACTTTAGTTTTATTACCTAAACACCTAAGCAACAGCTCATGAGATTTCGAAATACCTCTATTTATTTTAACTGTTGTGTATTTGTGAAAAATAAGTTCGGTAAACACTGGAGCGGTTTTTCATTCTGTGTTAGAAGTATTTCAGAATCTTTTGAGCTTTTTAATTAAACCGCCAAGCAAAAGCTCATAAGATTTCGAAGTACCTTTATCTATCCCAATTGTTTTATTGTAGATTAAGAGAAACATGCCAAAAAACTACAAACCATGGTGTATGCTTAAAAAATAAGTCTGACAGACCCTGGAGCAACTTTTCCCTCTATGTTATTGGAGTCAATTTTCATATTTACGAGTACTAGTCAAACCCATGCAAATTCTGTATATGGTAGAATTTGTAATTGAATTAACAAAATTATATTTATTTATAACATCCGTCTTGTGGGGGCTTAAGCAACGATAAAAAAATCGGCAATGTCTACATGTAAATGAAGGAATCCTATTTTAGTGAACGTAAGTAATGATTGTTATGTAAAAATTAAGCAGCAAATTTTTTGTTTCCAAACGTCCCAGATATTAAATACCAGTTAGATAAACAACTGTGAGCACTGGGTTCGTAATATTTTCTTTCTACGCGCGAACGTAGAGATCGAGTTGTTGGGCGTTCAGGAATGTTTTGCCCTTTTTGAAGAGCCGTCGTTTTCCAGCTTATTATTCTTCCGATGCCGGTACGCGGACTGAATATCAAAAAGGTCTCTCTGGCAGGGTTGATGTTGAAGAACGTAAATTGATTATTCGTTTCGTTTCTCTCTGATGCTGCTGCGTTCTTCGGTGTGTCACATTCCGAAGAAGTTTGTCCGTAACGCGAACCCGACACGATCGAATTGCAACGTCGAAGATTGAATTTGCATCTTTAAGTGTCGAAGAATGCACCGTGCATTCCAAGATTTTCCTTTTTCAGTACGACGTAGGTACGTACATATCTACTTACAGACACGTAGAAATAGATCGTTAGAAAAATTGTTTACTCCTACAGAAAAGTGTCACGTCAACTACTGTATTGACCATCAGCAGCAGCAGTCAATGCCCAACGTTTTTAGAATTATTTTTGCCTCTAACCCCACAAACAATTTTACTTTTATTATTCCAAAAATATTAACCATGTTAAGATGTAATTTTAAACTTACGTACTTAAAAAATTCATAAGAAACTGATCTACTTAACTAAAATCTCCCATAAACATCTATAGATATTTTTTTATAAATTAGGTAGTGAGAAGTCTCTTAAAAAAGACGTATATCAAGCTAGCACGACAAAGTTATTTTTCCGATTTCTAACTTGCACTATAATTTGTCGCTAATTTGTTACCAAATCCAAAAATTTGTCGCTCGTGCCGTTTAGCCATAATCAGCTGTAGTGCTAGCTTGATATCAAGGTAGCACTACACATAGCGTATCTCTAAAACGAAATGTCGTAGGATATTATTGTAAAGGCCATAATTTGTCGCTAATTTGTCGCTGAAAGATGACACATTCAAAAAATTTGTCGCTAGTCTTATCTTCAACTGATAAGCAAAAAACTACTGGAAACCCATCAAACCCTCAAAAGGTAACGTGTTGCCCATCTTGGGGGAAACAGGGAAAACCTAATTTAAAAAAAATTGTTAAATAAATCCGGTCTCTTAAAACAAATGTAACAAAGAACTCCTTTATTAATTGTTTGATGTTTTCCAGCAGTTTTTCGCTTATCAGTTGAAGGTAAGACTAGCGACAAATTCGTCGAATGTGTCACCTTTCAGCGACAAATTAGCGACAAATTGTGGCCTTTACAGTAATATCCTATGACATTTCCTTCTCGAGATATGACATATGTAGTGCCAGTTTGATGGTTTTCCAGAAGTTTTTCGCTTATCAGTTGAAGGTAAGACTAGCGACAAATTCGTTGAATGTGTCACCTTTCAGCGACAAATTAGCGACAAATTATGGTCTTTACTGTAATATCCTACGACATTTCCTTTTCGAGATACGTTATGTGTAGTGCTAGCTTGATATCAAGCTAGCACTACAGCTGATTATGGCTAAACGGCACGAGCGACAAATTTTTGGATTTGGTAACAAATTAGCGACAAATTATAGTGCAAGTTATAAATCGGAAAAATAACTTTGTCGTGCTAGCTTGATATACGTTTAAAAAAGTAGAATGGGTTGTGACTGCCCAGAGGTGCCTAAATATTATTGGCTGTGTCTATACGTCAGCTAAGCGAAAGCAATTCGCCGAGTTACACGTCACTTAGGATCTATGTGTGCATACAGGAGACAGCCAATCGATTCAAGGCACCTTCTACCTCACTTTAACATCCTCCTCCCCTTCAGAATATATTCCGTGCCTATATTCTCATATCTATGGCTTAGTTAGCCTCTTTCTCTATATGTATATATCTCTAATTAAAATTCTCGTTCGTATTAAAACTAAATTGGACCACTAAGTGGTGGTTTACAAGTCAGTTATTGTGGCTTGTCTTCTCCAAAGTCATAAAACAATATCGTTGCAGAGAAATCAAAGCAATAAACTTCCGGGTCATCTACTAGGTACCTACGTATGTAATAGCAAAATAAGTGTCGCCATCATCTTCTTCCCATTCCCACAGACACACACTGACACACGAAATTGAACCGCCGTTTTAGCAATCATTTTTACGAGGTCATAAAGGCAACAGCAGCACATAATTAGCCAACACATAGTTTCGTTTATACCCGGAGAAAGGTTCTAAAAACTGGATATAATACATATAAAGAAAGATATCTAGGTGGTATTAATTGTGTCGTCGTTTCTATCCATTTTATAATGGCAAATAATTATAAGTAAGAGCAGTGTCAGCTCATACAGAGAGGTCTATGGTTAGTGTCACAATAAATACGAGTAAGAATCATTAATAGTCTGTTTAGTTTTATTACAACCAATTTGCACTGGACGTACTGTGCAGTTGAATACAATAAATTTCACCATCAAGTACCTACCAAACTCCTACCGAGGGATATAAAGAAATATATTGTTTCGAAGAACGGTAATAAACCACCACGTACGTCCCATAATAACTGACCACTTTGGGTCATCAATCGCTTTAGCAATAAATATTGTATGATGCTGCACACAAAACGATCATAGAACGATAGACCCGGTTTAAACTTTGTTAATGTAAAATTCTCAGACACGAGGAATCCAAAAGTCTGCACGGGCGGGATTTTGTCTACGTACATTAAAATCTTCGCAGTAATTGAAAGTTCGTTGGGGGTACTCAAAGAAAAATACATTTAAATAGGTGAATAATTACAAACCACATCTATATTATAAGAGATCCTATCATTTTTCTCGATGAGGCGGTATCTTGTGATGGGATGGGCCCTACTGAGAGATTTGTTAAAAATAATTGTAATACATTTGCACTTTTTCATTATTCATTAATTTAGAAATGTACTAGCTATGCCCGCGTGGAATAGTGACTTTTGGCAGCATTTAGAATTTATTTCTTCTATATTTTTATTTTCTGGGCCGTAAGCCTTTTTGCCGACGTCATTACACAAAAACATTCATTCCTTATTTTTGTCCCCTTTAGGGTAAAATTTTTACAAACTTTAAATGTCGTATTTATATCTAATAAAAAAGCCTAAAAATAAGTTTCAAGCCTCTAGCTTTATATCTACTTATCTATCTCTGTACCAAATTCTCATTTTAATCGGTTCAGTAGTTTGGGCGTGATTGCGTAACACACAGACAGACAGAGTTACTTTCGCATTTATAATATTATAGATTAATATAGTTTAATTATAGTTTAAAATAGTTTATATAGCTTAGTATTCAACTACTTTTTTGATCCGAATAAACAAAACCTCTTTAACTTTTTACACTTAATATTTTAATTTTCTGGGCCGTAAGCTTTTTGGACGACGTCATTACACAAAAACTTTCATCGGCTAATTTTATCCCCTTTAGGGTAAAATTTTTACAAACTTTGAATGTCGTATTTATTTATTTCTAATCAAAAGCCTAAAAAATAAGTTTCAAGCTTCTATCTTTAAAAATTACGGAATTTCCGCACAAACTTTCCTATTTCAACCCCTTACAACCCTTTTTTCGCATTAAAAAGTAGCCTATGTCCTTTCTCAGGCTCTAGACTATCTCTGTACCAAATTTCATTTAAATCGGTTCAGTAAATTTTTGGCGAGATTGTGTAGCATACAGACAGAGTTACTTTCGCATTTATAATATTCCGCGAATTCATTTTCATCGATTTTCCCATGAGAATAAGATATTTTCTCGCAGTAAAACGTAGCCTTTGTGTTAATCCAGGGTGTCAGCTAACTCCATACCAAATTTTATTAAAATCGCTCCAGCCGTTTAGACGTGAAGAAGTAACAAACATACACACTCACACACTCACGAACTTTCGCCTTTACAATATTAGTGTGATATATGTTTTGTAACGAACTTACAGAACTTAATTACTATGAAGATTTTAAATTTTACATCAACAAAGTTTGAACAAGGTCTACAAGAAAAGCTCATTTTCAGGAAGCTACTATAACAGTTCTTAGTACTATCTGCAGTAAAGTTTGTAAAACTAGCTGTTTCTCAAAGAAAATCGAGAACGCAGTGGCGGCACATAAATATTACTGACCACGAACAAAATCAATTGAATTAGAAATTGTAACGTTATTCTACGTATATTCGATTTTTGTACCTTTATTTTCTCGATTTTTTAGTGACCGCGACCACTTTAATGAAATCAAACGACTTATTTACAATGAATTCCATACAAGTGCCTAGCTGTGCAAAAGGAAAAAAGTTGAATTAATTTTGCGGAGCGGTGACAGAAATCTGCGCTCATATTATCGCGTCCGTGCGCCGGTGCATGTGTGTGCGTACGTATCGTCGATTCTTTAGCAATAATGATAAAGCTCAGGCAGAGACCGAGGACATAAAACGAGACCATAAAAATAAAGATCGTTGTGCATAATTAACCTCACTGTTCCGTCATTAAAACCCAGTTCTTGAGATTCTTAATGAGGCATGCGAAACCAGCGTTCCGGCTAATCGCAAAAGACGCTCTCTGTTGATATACCATACATTAATTATTTGCAGTTTAAGTGCCAGTAATACATCATTCTAAAACTGAACTGAACGGAAACGTCAAACTATAAAGCACGGGAAAAAAGGCACTATAAACTCAACAGTACTGTACCAAAGTGTTAACGTACCTACGTACCTACTATACTGTACTTTCAGAAACGCAAACTCATTTAAAATATCAATTTACTGAAAGAGAAGAAGCTACGACGAGGAAGAGAAACTTAACAATTACCTGTACTTATAATAGTCTTGATTTTAGCGTTCAACTCTCATCTCGACTTGAAAAGCAAGATCAAGAAATTTTCTTTACAATGAACATTGAGGTTGATACTTTTCCTTATATCAGAAGTGCATAATTGCATGGTACGTTATAAGCAATGTTGATCTATTAAACGCTTCATGATAGGAGCTGAGACCTGTTCATTTGGTACACTATAACCGTAAGTAAGTAAATTTCTCTGTACAAGTACCAATTTGTATGTACAAGTAAGTTTATGCTTGTATATAAGGACATTGGACGTACACACACATGTGTACCTCCAACTACATACATATCCAAAAAGCAGTAAAACCGAATGACCACGTAAAGTTCCTTTTATTGCTCGAAATTTATGCCGGTTGCGATAAATGGGTATGTAAACACAGCGACATAAAGATATGGCTCGAATAAAAGAGATGCACTGTAACTACTTTGATGTCCACTCAACAAAATGGACGTTATCTGCTAAAAGAATAATCCGGCATTCATTCAGCACGCTCTAAACGGTTCTCGAAATGCTAATGTGCAAACGATTTCGCACACACTTAATCTCGGAAACGCTGAGTAACATGAACACATCCGGTAATAACAACAATAAAATGATTATCCGCTAATAATGTATGTATCAGAAATGGATCATACATTGGACAAACCAGAATGTTCTTTAGCCAAAGGACTCGTGAACACAAATTTATTCCAGAATTCTACGTGATCGAACAAAGATAACTTCCTAAGAAAGATTAGCATTGGAATCAGTTCTTCAAAATCTGAACAAAAGTGTTTTTTAAAAGTTACAGTGGCTGATACTCTTGTATTGTAAATTTATATCTGCAATCTTATTAGATATACCTACCCAATAAATAATCGTCCAGAAACTTTTCGCGTTTCATTTTTCTCCCACTGTCTCTCTCTTTCGCTCGTATTAGTTAAGTAAATCCTTTTGTTGTGTGTGGGTACGATACGAAGTACGAAACCATCCAACCATCGAACCAACAAACCAACCAACCTACGTAGGTACCTACACCATCGATAGCATAAAATGTGTTCGTGTCTTTGAGAAACAAAAGCATCGGATGATGGCCGGGGCTTTAAATCAACCGAGTCGTGATCGTAAGGATCACCGCGAGTCGTGGCTTCGCCAATGAAATTGAGGTGGACGCGATCATGATTCCGAAACGCCGACGGCATCGCAAACGGTCCTATAGGTAGGTACGGTTACTACTCGGGAGACTATTAAAAAAAAAAAAAAGAGGAAAAAGAAGTTCCATTATTCGACTGCAACGGGATATCGCAATTACTATCTACCATCACATCGTACCTATCGACTCGACTCGACTCGAGCCAAGTCGAGTGATGAAACGATTCCACTAAGCATAACTCCATTTGGTCAAGATAGATTTCGTTACGATCTTGGGATCCATAGAGTTAAAGGCAAATTTATCTGTGAATTGATTCTGGTACATTTTATGTCATTCTCGAACATTCTACAACATTCCGGAGCATTAGAAAAAATGTACTACTTTCCGGAGCCTTGGAAAATGTTCTACAAACTTTGCGGAACTCACAAAAATTTTTCTAGAAACTCTCCGACGCGTTTTAATAAATTCTATAACATTCCGGTGCCCACAAAAATTCTACAACTTTTCGGAGTCTACGAACAAATTCTACAAACTTGGCGGAACCTCAGAAAACATTCTAAAAATCTTCCGGCGCGTTTTAGAACATTAGACATTTCAGTGTGAACAAAAAAATCTAGAAACGTTAAAAAAGATATATACAAACTTTGCAGAACCCTCAAAGAGTCTGTGCAAACTCTCCGACGCGTTTGTATAAACACAATAAGTTTCCCGAGCCCACAAACAATTCTACAACTTCCCCGAGCCTTAGAAAAAGTTCTACCTACTTTATGGAACCTACAAAGAATTTCTAAAAACTTTCCGGCGCGTTTTAATAAATTCTATCATTCCGGTGCCCACAAACAATTTTTCAACTTTCCGGAGTCTACGAACAAATTCTGCAAACTTGGCGGAACCTTAGAAAACATTCTAAAAACATTTCGAAGCGTTTAAGAACATTGTACATCTTAGTGTGAACAAGAAAATCTAGAAACGTTAAAAAGGTTATATAAAAACTTTGCGGAACGCTCAAAGAATTTCTGTAAACTCTCCGACCCGTTTGTATAAGTACAATAACTTTCCCGAGCCCACAAACAATTCTACAACTTCCCCGAGCCTTAGAAAAAGTTCTACCTACTTTATGGAACCTACAAAGAATTTCTAAAAACTTTCCGGCGCGTTTTAATAAATTCTATCATTTCGGTGCCCACAAACAATTCTTCAACTTTCCGGAGTCTACGAACAAATTCTGCAAACTTGGCGGAACCTTAGAAAACATTTTAAAAACATTTCGAAGCGTTTAAGAACATTATACATCTTAGTGTGAACAAGAAAATCTAGAAACGTTAAAAAGGTTATATAAAAACTCTGCGGAACCCTCAAAGAATTTCTGTAAACTCTCCGACCCGTTTGTATAAGTACAATAACTTTCCCGAGCCCACAAACAATTCTACAACTTCCCTGAGCCTTAGAAAAAGTTCTAGCTACTTCATGATACTTTCAAATAATTTCTGAAAACTTTCCGGCGCGTTATATTACTTTCAGGAGTCTACGAATTAATTATATAGTACAATACAAACTTTGCGGAACCTTAGAAAAGTCCCACAAACTTTTCAGAATCCTCAGAAACTTTCTAAAAACATCACGCTGCGTTTGAGAAGATATAAACATTTCAGAGCCAATAAAAAAATTTCAAACTTTACCGACTCTTAAAAAAAGTTCTACAAGCTCTGCGGAACCCTCAAAAACTTTCTACAAAATTTCCGGCAAATTTGACAGAATTCTATAACATTCCAGTGCCCATAAAAAATCTACAATTTTACTTGCGGAACCCTCGGTCAAATTTCCACAAAAACAGATATCTACGTATAGTGTATACATTTTCTTGCGCCTTCTTTTTCAAATAAATTGTATTTTGATCAATTGCTTATCGTACCTATCATTTAAAAACTTCCCGACCCTGCAAAAACCCTTCAGCATTCGGCTGTAGATGCACAATCACCGTTACTCATCCACCCGGTCGTTCGTTCATTGTAGTTTAATAGCAAATCATCGCAAGTATACTATCTGGAATTAATCTCATCGAAACTACCCCTGTGTGCATTCACTCACTAGACGGACGTCACATTGAGGGGCCGATACGATGTCACTTGTCCACGGGCGCAGAAAGAGCAACGCAACGTGTAGGGGAATGTTAATTGCAGAAATTAAAGAGGGAAACGACCCCCCTCGTTCATCTGAAGTAAATTACACTACTGTTTCATTGCCTGCCTTAGCTATCAATCATTTGGAAAGTACTCGTATTAAGAGGAGGTTGACTGATCATCGAATTGTTGCGAAAGTGACAATAACAATTTAGATATACATACCACGTAGATATGTAAAAATTGTCTCACAATCAGTTTTTTTCTCGATAAGAAATTTATAACTAAAAGTTCTTTGGAGTAGAATATAAATACAGAAAGTTGATTATGGCAAAATTCACTTACCAATCAGAGTACTAAATGTATAGGTACAGAAACTTAGTTCGAACTTACCTGAAAAGAAATAATAAAAATATTAACAAAAGGGAAAAATGGACAAAACATAATTTAATATAGTTATTGACTGAAAATAGGGAGAGTTTGAAGTCTTTACTTCAGTATGTCACTGATGGAAATTGTATGAATTTCCTTCCGCCACTAGGGCACATTGATTAAGTCAGGATAAATTGGAAAAGGAGTACCTACACCTTCGGGATATTTTGAAAGATTTCTTGTACCTAATGAACTTAAAAACAATCAACTAATCCCTGTTATAGAAACCTTGTTTCTTTCTGTTTTCGTGAAAATGCCTTAGAATCTAAGTTTCCCGTCGTCCTTTTACGTTAATTGGTAACCCTAGCGGATTCGAACGTCCTCAGGCTACGAAAATTCTACGAGAGGGGTCGTAGTCATGACAGTCAATAGAACATCTACAGCTAATTCGTTAGTGTCAGTCCGAATAATTTTCAATTTCTATTCGTTGCCGCGTGCCGCTGTGTGTCCTCTCCTCGGTCGCTGCCACATCCACTTCACTAATGGATTCATCCGTTTCCCGCCGATGGCATTTTCTTCAATTCGCAGACCCCATCACATCTCACACTTTCTAATCCGCTCTTTCCCCAAGTTGCTGGTATTTATTTTCCTTCAGTGGCGCCAACATGAGATTATTTGAAGGAACAAAGCACCCTAAGAATATAATTAATAATACCAAAGACATGGACCATTCCTAAGAAGTGGTGGTTTATTTTTACAATTTGATGGATTCTGGTTCTTTCTGGAAGTTGTCGGCAAGTGAATTTTTTTGTGGAGACCAAAAGCACTAGACGAAATTGTGGTTAAACCCCCACGCCGACCGTCGAATTACATTTTTCATTTCTTATTCATGAATGCGATGGTTCCATCGCCTCTTTTTCCCGTAGGGACGAGCGGGAATGTGTTGGGGCGGACGCGAACTCGCTCACAGATGCGGAAATTTTAAAGAACACTCTTTGCCTATTTTTCGTCTTCTTCAAATTAATGCAGACATAAAACCACCGACGACGTCTCGCAATATGTATGTATATAAGTAACTATACACAAACGAACCAAAGAACCAACAACCAACCAGAGGCCGCGGTCGCGGCTTTTACGGAAGAACGAAAGCTGACAAACACAACTTTCGTTTTCTTTAATGAATTGAGAACAGAAAGGGAAGGAACCGGCAGCTGGAGTAAAAAGAAACGTTGGGGCTTATTATTCCAACCACCGAAATACCTACTACAAGAACTTCTCGTCTTAATCAGGATTTTTGTTCAGAAATAATGACAGCACCACAGCACTGATATGGAAAAAACCGAAAAGGTCTTTGCACTGGCTTATAATGATGAAGAAGATTGAGACAGCCAGTTGAGGATCACTAGATCATTTATTAGGTCACAGTTAAGTGTAAATAAACACATAAAGGATAACTATTCGACGATATGCCGGAAATTTTGTAGACAGTTTTTGAGGGTTCCGCAGAGCTTGGTGAAACTGTTTCTACGGTTTCGCAAAGTTGGAACAAATGTTAATATCTTCTCAAACGCAGCGTGATGTTTTTAGAAAGTTTCTGAAAATTCAGCAAAATTGTGGGACTTTTTTTAAGGTTCCGCAAATTTTGTATTTTATAATTAACTCGTAGACTCCTGAAAGTAATAGAATTCTGTCAAACGCGCCGGAAACTTTTCATAAATTATTTGAAAATATAATGAAGTAGGTAGAACTTCTTCTAAGGCTTGGAGAAGTTGTAGAATTTTTTGTGGGCACCGGAATGTAATAAAATTTAATAACGGGTCGGAAAGTTTACAGAAATTCTTTGAGGGTTCCGCAAAGTTTGTATATAACCTTTTCAACGTTTCTAGATTTTCTTGTTTACACTGAAACGTCTAATGTTCTATAACGCGCCGGAATGATTTTAGAACGTTTTCTAAGGTTCCGCCAAGTTTGTAGAATTTGTTCGTAGACTTCGGAAAGTTGTAGAATTGTTTGTGGGATCCGGAATGTTATATAATTTATTAAAACGCGTCGGAGAGTTTTTAGAAACTTTTGGTGAATTCTGCAAAGTTTGTAGAACTTTTTCTAAGGCTCGGGGAAGTTGTAGAATTTTTTGTGTGGGCTTCGGAAAGTTATTGTGTTTATACAAACGCGTCGGAGACTTTGCGCAAACTCTTTGAGGGTCCGCAAAGTTAGTATATAACCTTTTTAACGTTTCTAGATCTTTTTGTTCACATTGAAACGTCTAATATTCTATAACGCGCCGGAATACTTGTAGAATGTTTTCTAAGATTCCGCAAAGTTTGTAGAATTTGTTCGTAGACTCAGGAAAGTTGTAGAATTGTTTGTGGGCACCGGAATGTTATAGAATTTATTAAAACGCGTCGGAGAATTTTTAGAAAGTTTTTGTGAATTCCGCAAAGTTTGTAGATATTTTTCTAAGGCTCGGGGAAGTTGTAAATTTTTTTGTGGGCTCCGGAAAGTTTTTGTATTTATACAAACGCGTCGGAGAGTGCAGAAATTCTTTAAGGGTTCCACAAAGTTTGTATGTAACTTTTTTAACGTTTATAGATTTTCTTGTTCACTCTGAAATGTCTAATGATCTTAAACGCGCCGGATTGTTTTTAGAATGTTTTCTAAGGTTCCGCAAAGTTTGTAGAATTTGTTCGTAGACTCCGGAAAGTTGTAAAATCTTTTGTGGGCTCCGGAATGTTATAGAGTTTTTTAAAACGCGTCGGATAGTTTTTAGAAAATTTTTGTGAGTTCCGCAAAGTTTGTAGAATTTGTTCGTAGACTCAGGAAAGTTGTAGATTTTTTTGTGGGCTCCGAAAAGTTATTGTGTTTTTACAAACTCATTGGAGAGTCTGCAGAAATTCTTTGAGGGTTCCGCAAAGTTTGTATATAACTTTGCAAACGTTTCTAGATTTTCATGTATATTGACAAGTTGCGTCACTTCCTTGGACTCCATAACTACAATTCCAGCAGTTTTCTGACTTGTATCTTTAATTTATACAAAATCGATGCTTTTTTGGTAAAACTGCAGTATAGGTAATAATTTTCCTAAAGTATATGTTCCAAAAAACTATGTGCAAAGACACTCGACTCGACTCGATTCGACATTAAGCAAACAAAACCTGTGGAAGACGATTCCGGACCGGAGTATTCCAAATTGTCACGGAACCTTCTAAACGAATAAACGAATCTTTATTGTTTGAGTTGACACCCCAAGAATGCACGTTCTAAAAGGCATGAAAGAAGTTTACGATGGGTTTGTGATTAGACCACTTAACACGTTTTTTAAGACGATTCCTGGACGTGTTTACATCTTACCAAAACCCATGTACCTCTTCCACAACACACGTTCTAATTGAATGTCAAATAATTTTATCACGAACTCGAAGTTTAAACGGACTGACTTACAATTAGTCGATCAATAAAAACATTAAGAAGAAAAATCTCAAAGCTCAGTGGCGGTGTTATTGTAAGTCATAGGGCACGTGTGCAAATATTTGTTTGGAGTGACCAAATTAAATTTATTTTTATAAGAAAAGGAAGCAGAATGTATCAGCATCCATCATCAGTGTTTAAGTCGATAAAATAAAGCGATGACAAAATATTATATCGCATATTAACGATCGTCAAACCGCCCCCTTGGTTCTAAAAAAATCATTATAAAACTGAAGAGCTAACAACCGAAATGATCATTAATCACTGTCGGAAAACAAGCAAGGGTCTTGCCAGTGCCAGTGCCAGTGCCAGTGCCAGTGTGGTGATTAAGGATTTAAAATAAGACCAGTCCGAATGGACAAGCAGGTCAAATGGCGGCAAACGATTATTATTAAAGGTGCCGTTTTGTAAATTACCAACTTGTTAGCATTAGTTAGGGATTAAACCTTAAACGCTTACAAATGATTATAAATTATATTATTATATTGACGAATTAGGACCGACAGACTTTAAATTACGAATTTCACGCCCGCCTACGTAATCTTTTGCTCATTAAATTTTACGTCTAAAGTAAACAGTTCTAACAATCAAAGGGATTAACTTATTTTACATACGTAATAAACGGGAAATTATTTAAATGAAATTTCTGCCAAAAGCGACTTTCTCAATTTTAGGTAGGTATATTTTGTCCCTTTTATAATTTTGTAGGCCGCTACCTGTCGTCGTCCTATCGATAAATCTGCCCAATCTGGCGGGATATCGTTTTCGGTTTTTTTGTTCACATTTCGAGTCTATTAACTTGGCCGAAACTTCATAAATTGCCCAACGGACATACATTAGCACACGCACACGTACACACAAAAGAAGATATACATGAGCGGTTAACCACTTTGCGGAATTTCCAATAAATTGTGCGGTCAGATTTATGTGCTGAAGTCTGCAAAGGCCAGGAAACAAATTTTTGTGGGTTGTGAAGTCGACAGGGGTGAAATATGAGAGCCTTTCATCTTGGCTTTAAGGAAGTGGTGCTGGCCGGCGTCGCCGACATAGACAACCACCCCGGGTGGCGCGCCGGTGGCGAATGACTGCCTCAAGGCTCGCATTCGAATCGCTATAGTGCATACTGCCTCTTGCCCGATGGGTTAATGGGGACGACTCTCTCTCAAGGACCCTGCTAATATAACTTTTCAGTCAGGAAACAATTTCAGATATTTCAAAGGAATCAGGAAGTCGGCAAACCAGGAACGGTACAAACGAATGGCCTAATGATCTCCACAAATTGTCATTGAAATACTTCCACTAATATTAAATATTATGGTAGATCAGACCACACAGCAAAATGTTATATTACAATCTATAGAATTCTTGGGGCATAGAAAAATTGGTACAAATAGTTTTTCATTAATGTATTTTAAGGTTTTTGAAGAGTGTTATGTTTTGTTCAATAGATTTCGGAAGTTCGGCAAGTTTAGGACAGTTTTCAGATAGATGTGGTTAAAAATATACAGGGTTTTTCAAGTTGATGGGCTATTAGAAGTATATGAATTAGTAGAAGGAATTCAATTCTGAAACTTGGAGCTCATTTGGTTATTGTTTATGCCGCTTCTTTTAAAAATATTTTAAAGTTCGATTTACATCCGGTTATACCGGAAGTCGATACCAACTTTGTTATTTTAAATGGAATGGTATATTTTTTACGCTGAATTCGAATAAAAGTGTAATTCTAAGGTAAGTTTGATAACCAACTTGTACACCTATGACGATCGGTTTCTGAGTTAATTTAATTTATAGAAAAAAAATCGCTACCGCAACCCAAATTATAAAAAATCATAACTTTCACAAAATACGACTTAGAGTGTTGAAATTTTTACTAGTAATAGCTGAATATTAGTGCTAACGTCTTGACAAAATTGAATTAAATAATTTATACAGGGCGTTGAAAATAAAATTCTAAAATTGAAAAACTTCAAACACGAATTACTTCGTTTTTTCAAATGGCACCTACTATTTTTTATTTTTTCAATCGATTCCTTTTTTTATCATCTTTCGATCTATATGGATACTTTCTATTTTATTTGAAAATTTTGGAATAATTTTGAATTATTACTTAAATAGGATTTATACAATTGTCAAAAAAAAAAAACGAAAAGGCCAAAAACAAAAAATTCAAAAAGAACGAAAATGAACAAAGTACCTATTATGACCTAAAAAGAAAAAACAAAAAAAAAAACAGAAGGTCCACCCACCCTATTCCTTCCCAATATCACCTTGTAGGGGAAACCCCAAAGCAATCATAAAACATTTTGTATTTCAATCCCCTTTCTTTTTTTAACTATTTGTTTCAACAGGGTCAGATCATCTTCTTTACTTAACACCCTTTTACCGTACATGCCTCCTCTTCTATCTTTTCGTCACATCCTCCCAACACATGCATCAACGTTTCTTCTCCTCTTTCACAAATTCTGCATGGTTTGTCTTCATTCCTCATTCAATACTTACATCATCTGCTTCCATTCCCTACTCTAAACCTTGCGAAAACATTAATATCCTTTTTTTGATTTAAAAATTGTGGTTCAGTCCCCTTTACAATTTTTCCAAAGTACTTTTCTCATATTTTCTGCATATTTTGATTTATCAATTCTTTTCAAGTCCTCGCCTCTTATAATTTCCTCACATCTCATGGAATATATTGCCGGGTATTTAGCTCTATGCTAGGAGAATTTAGGACCATCTGCAGAATTCTGGTAGTCTTTAAGACCCAATGGACAGTGTTCCTATGACAATAGTGTTAATTTTTTTTTCCAATCTCAGGAATAGATTGAGGTGCATTTACCGTCATGTCCATTTTAAATCTCACGTCTTTTCTTGTCAGTTTTAAGATATCTAAATAACTATCAGTTTACAAACTTTTGTAGTTAATTTTAAAGAAAAACTATTTTAAAATATGTTCCGATGATAGATAATTGCAGAAACTTAACTGCCTCACTGCTTAAGTGCCTAGAACCGCTCGCTATTAAGAAGAAACGTTAAAATTGTACATTATTAAGGCTTATAGAAGTTGGTGCCAAAAATTATCTTCGAGTTATTCCATTCGAGTAATAGAAGTTCGAGAATTCGAGTTATCACGTAAAAATTACATGTATTTCTCATATTATAGTTGATGCTATTGCCAACCAAGTTGGTTCGATTTATCAAAAATTCGACTTATAGAAGTTCGAGTTACCGAAGTTTGACTGTATTTTTTTTTGTTTTTAGTCGTAATACACAATTAAAAAATAGTATATATAATACGTTTCCCATTAATCCCTTACTAAATTTTGTAAAATAAGTTCTGGAATATATGTAGATTGTAGAAGAAGAATTATTATAGAAGGAAACTCTTGAAGCTATTAATTTATTTTCCGCGTTATTTTAATCAAAGTACGTCCTCCTGTTATTACGTACAGTGTCACGGGGCTTGAGTGCTTAATGCGCGCATCTGTCGCGGAGATTCGAGCAAAGTTGTCTCCCCTCTTCTTGTATTATGCGAACTTTTTAAGTAGATTTTAAATATTAATTAGCTACCGCTGACATTCCTTTAATTGCGCATAAGCCTCGTTCTCGTTGTTTCCTGTTTACTTAGATGACAATGGGAAGTAGAGCATCATCATAGATACAGTGGAAAAAGAGTTGAAAAACGAAAACCACGGGAAAACAACTATGTACTAGGTATATAAAAAATATAAAATATGTAATTTCAACAAGGGTTTAATCCTTAATATGTTTCCTGCCGGAAGTATGTCGGAAGTAACCCAAAAAAGAATTAGTTGCCATTTAACTTGATATCTAATATATAAAATTCTCGTGTCACAATGTTAGTTACCATAGGTACTCCTCCGAAACGGCTTGACCGATTTTTATGAAATTTTATATGCTCATGCAGTAGGTCTGACAATCGGCTACTATCTATTTTTCATACCCCTTAGTGATAAGGGTTGTCCACCCATAACTTTTTTATTTTTTGGACAAAATTTTTTTATGATTTGGCAGTAAAAAATACATACAATCCTTAATTTTCATCCTTCTACCACCAACCCCCATTTTTTAATAGCGATATTAGTACTGTATTAATCTTCAACTCTCAGTGGTCGATAACTGATCAATTATTATCAATCGATTAGTCATCCCCGCCAGGCGTCTACTGATGTCACTACTCACCCAGCAAACAGCACGGAGTGGGGATGAGAATGAAGCGGATTTAATTAGAATGTTACAGGGAGTTCGAATATGTTCTAAGAAGTAAAAGAATGTTTTATTATAACATTTCAGAATGATTTGGCAATGTTCAAGAATGTTCCAGAATCTTGAAGATCATTCAAGAATGTTTGAGAATGTTTAAAAAAGTTAGAAAATGTTTTGAATCATTATGGGATGTTCTGGATAGTTCTAAATTCGCGAATATTCTAGAATGTTCCATCAGACGTGTAACATATTCTATTGCTGCTACCATTGATATATGGGACCCTCAAAAAGTTCATTTATGTTTATAAAAGGCTACCATCAATATATATGTATAAAATTTGGTCAAAAAACTCTTCCACATTTTTGTGGGCGTGCGTGTCCTAGAAATTGTGAAATGTTTTTTTTCATTAAACATTTTATATTTTATAATTTTGCCCCACTGTGCGTTGTTGTCCTGGCCGGTCCTTGTGTGCAACAGCAACAGGTTATTTGTCCTCCTCACGTCTTGTTCAAGACCACACAAGATGGGCGTAATTAAATCTCGCGGACTTTATCGTCTTGATGATTGAGAATACGGGAAGGTAGTACATAGTACAACATTAACCAATAAAAGGAAATACTTGCAGTAGAATATCCACAAGTATTCACATACATATGTAACAAATATGATAAATAATATAATAGTAGGTACATAATTTACCAAAAAAATATTTTTATTTAAGAACAAGTTTAATATTAACAACAAGAAGAATTAAGAAGGATAAATGAAGGTAGCTCACATAAAATAGAAGATACTGTTGAAACTTTGGCAATATAAGTAAGTAATAGTATTTCATACTCCACTTGATTAACCTTTGTATCTCAGTTATAGATAGAGGTATACATACCATAATATAACTTTTATTAATTTTTTATTCAATTCCATAGTAGTTTCTATATTATTTACCGTCTACTGGTTGATATAAAAGCATCTCCTTTTTTTATAAACTTCTCATTATAATCCTGCCAACGCAATATCTTTTTACTTTCTATTCCTGGCATTGGTAAACTCGCTTATTTTTATACATGCCTATATATATATAATATAATAGCGAGAAATTGTATCGTGAACGGTTTTTTAGATCAACTTTTCAGAAGAAGCAAATCGGTTAAAATACTTCTTCCATCGTTTATCTTCAAGAAGTTAGTTCGTGCAAAACCAATTTTATTCATATACACACTCACTACCTACCTACCTACCTATGTACTACATATTTATTATGGGATAAGTTTCTCATAAAAAAAAGTACCTAATAACTAAGTACAGTTGAACCCCAAGTGAGCAAATGTTGAAAATACAGGGTGATAAATAGTAAATATAAAGTGGGTGGAAGTGAATGGGCTTGGGTGGCAAAAAAGATACCTACATCCACCTTTATCCACACTATTTTTTTCTATAAAAATGTTCCAAGAAGTAAAAAAATATAACATTCCACAATAATTTGAAATTTTTAATGATCGAAAATATTCTAGAACCTTCAATATCCCTTATGAATGATCTAGAATGTTCTAGAATGTTTAGAAATGTTTCAAATCGTTACAAGATGTTGTGGAATGTTCCCAAGTTTTCGAGAATGATCTAGAACATTCTCGATTTTACAGAAGTGCTTTGGAATGATCGAAAATGTTCTAGAACCTTCAATATCTTTTATGAATGATCTTGTAAGTTCTAGAATGTTTAGAAATGTTTCAAATCGTTACAGGATGTTCTGGAATGTTCCCAAGTTTTCGGGAATGATCTAGAACATTCTCGATTTTACAGAAATGCTTTGGAATGATCGAAAATGTTCTAGAACCTTCAAAAAGAAAATGTTCAACCTGCTGTTTTTTAATTTTTCTTTCAATTTTGCTGCTGCACTATTCCTGATGGCAAAAAAAATTAATTATAATTTCTATCAGATTTCTGTAATGGTTAATTATTGCAGATTTTGACTGACTTTACCCAAACGTATTCCCATTTAATTTTAATACAATCTGTGAACTAATTCAAAATAGGGT
This sequence comes from Agrilus mali, assembly GCA_029378335.1. Taxonomy (NCBI): domain Eukaryota; kingdom Metazoa; phylum Arthropoda; class Insecta; order Coleoptera; family Buprestidae; genus Agrilus; species Agrilus mali. Next base: position 2,788,948 of record CM055660.1, read on the forward strand.
CAAAAAAAAATAAGCGAAATAGTCAACAAATATTAATGCACGGGCCTCTTAGTCCATCCCTGGTTGTATATACAGTTAAGGTAAAAACTTGCCACACGTGTGGAGTATATATTTTTAACCACATCTATCTGAAAACTGTCCTAAACTTGCCGAACTTTCAAAATCTGTTGAACAAAACATAACACTTCAAAAACCTTAAAATACATTAATGAAACCTATCCTACAAGTGAATAAGTAAAAATTCACGAGCCCCTTAGTCCATCTCTGCTTGTATATACAGCTAAGGCAAAAAGTTCACTGACATATCTCCTGTTTTTCTGATAATTGTTCATAAAACTAACCAAATTCTGAAAAAACTTGGACCAAATAAGGTTATTGTATTTGTACGAATTTTCCTATGCCTCTAGGGCAAAGCGTATAATTAACAGCTTAATTATTTTTTTTTTCTAAGTATACAAGACTGTAGTGAAGTTCACCTGAAATACCTTCAAAAAAGGGGTAGAAGATCTTTGAAATCAGGAGAATTTTCAAAGATTTTGTTTAATTGCATAACACACACAACGGTAGGTACACTACCCAACCTCTTCCTTAAATCCAGCAAAAAGAAAAAGCTGTTGTAGACTATCATTATGTGCAATTATTAAATATCTGTTACAATTGGTTTCGCCAGTGTAAATTCTTTCTATAAGTAATAGAAGTGGGTGGGTCTATTGTATGAGCTAATTCTTGAGCTTAAGCCTATTTATACAACAGGCACCTAGGTAATATACTCGTATATGTACGTATTTCTATCTATAGAATTCTTGGGGCATAGAAAAATTGGTACAAATAGTTTTTCATGTACGTAAGGTTCCATTAATGTATTTTAAGGTTTTTGAAAAGTGTTATGTTTTGTTCAATAGATTTCGGAAATTCGGCAAGTTTAGGACAGTTTTCAGATAGATGTGGTTAAAAATATACAGGGTTTTTCAAGTTGATGGGCTATTAGAAGTATATGAATTAGTAGAAGGAATTCAATTTCTGAAAGTTCGATTTACATCCGGTTATACCGGAAGTCGATACCAACTTTGTTATTTTAAATGGAATGGTATATTTTTCACGCTGAATTCGAATAAAACGTGTAATTCTAAGGTAAGTTTGATAACCAACTTGTACACCTATGACGATCGGTTTCTGAGTTAATTTAATTTATAGAAAAAAAATCGCTACCGCAACCCAAATTATAAAAAATCATAACTTTCACAAAATACGACTGAGAGTGTTGAAATTTTTACTAGTAATAGTTGAATATTAGCGCTAACGCCTTGACAAAATTGAATTAAATAATTTATACAGGGCGTTCAAAATAAAATTCTAAAATTGAAAAATTTCAAACACGAATAACCTCGTTTTTTCAAATGAAACCTATTTTTTATTTTTTCAATCGATTCCTTTTTTAATCCTCTTTTGATCTATATGGATACTTCCTATTTTATTTGAATTTTTTGGAATAATTTTGAATTATTACTTAAAATAGGAAGTATCCATATTGATCGAAAGAGGATAAAAAAAAGGAATCGATTGAAAAATTAAAAAATAGTAGGTGCCACTTTCAAATCGTTACAGGATGTTCTGGAATGTTCCCAAGTTTTCGTGAACGATCTAGAACATTCTCGATTTTGCAGAAATGCTTTGGAATGATCGAAAATGTTCTAGAACCTTCAATATCTTTTATGGATGATCTAGAATGTTCTAGAATGTTTAGAAATGTTTCAAATCGTTACAGGATGTTCTAGAATGTTACCAAGTTTTCGTGAACGATCTAGATCATTCTCGATTTTGCAGAAATCCTTTGGAAATATCGAAAATGTTCTAGAACCTTCAATATCTTTCTTTTCTTTTCTACATTTACGATGACGTAAAGTCATTTTTCACCAATAATGTTACATAATGTTGCTTTTTATGTGAAGTGCAACCTGTTGTTAAAACGCTACTTCTTTTATCATTTTTATGTATGTATTTAGTCGGTATGTACCTAATAATACAACCAGCTACATGTTGTTGTGCATCTGTCTCTTCTCTCATCTCATCAAACGTCTCTGAGAGAGGCGAACACAAAACATATCGAAATTGCTCTCACAGATCCTATAAAGATATCCACCCTTTCGTGGCGGCCCTTTATTAAGGCAGCGCCCTTTCCATTAGTTGAATAAACTGACATCGTAGCAAGCTTGTTTCCGATAACATCGGGCAGGGTTGTAAGGAATGTTTCTTCTCGGACGCGGAATAAAAAAAAAGATGTTTATATACCCAGGGTGGGATGCCTGAAGAAGTGGTGGGACCTTTTTATTAAATACGAGACAACAGACAATTCACTTCAATCTCGCCATAAAAACACTTGTTTTAAAAGGAAAAAAAGGAACAGAATTAGGACAACGAATTGTACCATTCGAGAACACATCAAGATAACTGATGAACCACAACAATTTGTGTTGAAGAGGACGGCAATATAAAAATAGAAAAGTAACAAGGAAACTTCGATGGAGCTTTGAAAATATTTTTAAATGGGTATATAATTTCATTAGTTTTTTTATTTTCAAAAATAGATAACGCTAATAAGTTATCCATGTAAATGAATCTAAAATTAATGGGCGCCTTTTCTAAAATTCCTGTACCCTTCTTTTAAAAACTTTTATTTCTTTTGTAACATTCTTCCGAGTATTAAAGTACCTATAGTTTCTTTTACACTTTTATTACTTATGCCTTTCACGTTTCACGTGTAGTAAAGGGTGCAATTTCCGCCACCCCTATCTACCTACCTACTACACTTTCAGATATGCGGTTTCGGAGGTAAAATTGTAAAAGCGTTCGGCGCCACTATTATCTTGTAAACTGATAAAACACGACGAGGAGCCGTGCACCTTGCAAACTAGATTTTATCAGAAAAGAATGTTTTTCTGACGCCATCCATTCTCGTTCCACCCCCTACGCTACCGTCGTCGTCTTATCCGCATTCTAAATGCAAAATATCGTTAATGGGATTGTAAATGCAGCCAGCCTCCTCCTCTCCAAAAGAGCTGTACTGAACGAAAACCAATTCTTGCTTCCAGAATTATAACTACTTAGGTATGTACACGTTTTTTTATAATACCTAGAGACACGTGTATGTATTTTTTGGGGCATCCTGTAAATATTCCATAAAGAAAATAATTTTTATGTAAATTCATATAAACATCGATCAACGTTGACGATCAATGGACGAAGTTATTAAAGCGATAAAAAAATTATACATTACATTGTATTTCGGAATAAATTGTGGCCCACGCATGCACCCAAACCACAAGATATTTTATGTTGTACCTTCGTAGTATTTATTTACTTTCCGGTAACAAATCACTCAAACTTTTCGTTCCCTTCTTCTTCTCCCCCAACCCCTTTGTAAGCACGTAAATACACCACCATAATACCTACCTATCCCATTTCACATCAGTCAGTCAGTTCTGAGAAATGGGTTAGGATATAAACGTTGGTTTACAAAAGCAATTACGTATGCAACTGGATAACCAACCGCACGTCGGTTCAAGTTTCACCATCACACCATCAGGTAAAGCGAAACAAATAATAATATATTCACTCACTACCTTTGCAGTGAAACTTGCACCTCCCAAAACTTTTACGGTAAAATATTTTGATATCTGCAACAACTGATTGTTATCTAGATATATTGAAATTGACAAAAGAGCATAAAGCTAAATACACCTCAATCTATTTCTGAGATTGGAAATCAATAAATACCCTTAAAATAAAATATTAATGTAGTCTATTGAGTCCTGTAGACCATCAGAATCCTGAAATTAGATGGATATGATTCTAAATTTTCCTTGCTAAATTAAAATTAGATTATCCTTAACCTATTTTTTAACGCGTCTTTCAATTTTGCTACGAAACTTTGTAAATACTTAGATAGTTATCCTAAAATTGAAAGGATGTGAGACTTAAAAGAGTAAAAAGCTCAATATACACGTTAGTACATTCCTGAGATAAGAAATCAATAAAATATTATCTATTGAATCTTGAAGACTACCAGAATCTTAAAAATAAATGAAGATGGTCTCAAATCCTTCCGGTAAAAATAAATGGAGATTATCCTTAATCTACAGTTCTTCTTTACCTTTCTTTAAACTTTGTAAACTGTTCTAATCGAAATAGATATCTTAAAATTGACAAAGAGATGTGGGACTTAAAAAGGGCATAATGCTTAATAAACGTCAATACATTAATAAATATTCTTCAAATAAAAAATAAAGTGGAGATGGTCCCAAATCCTAATGATTAAAGTTAAAGGAAATTATCCTCAATCTACTGTTTTTTAACCTCTCTTTAAATTTTGCTGTAAAAGTGTGATAGTAATTTAAATATCTTAAAATTGATATGAAAAGAAGTGAGACTTGAAAGAGACATAAAGCTAAATACTCCTCAATCTATTCCTGAGATTGAAAATCAATTGGTACTGTTAAAATAAGCGAATAATGTTGTCAATTGGGTCCTGTAGACCATCAGAATTCTGAAATTAGGTGGATATAGTTCCTAAATACTCCTGGATAGTCCTGAAGACTGCCAGAATTCTAAAACCAAGTGGAGATGGTCCCAAATTATCCCAACATAGACCTTAATACACGTCAATACATTCCTAAGGATGCAAATCATGTAAATGTTTTCACAGGAGCACTGTCCATTGAGCCCAGAAGACCACCAAAATGCTGAAATTACATAGGTAGAGATAGATGGTTCCAAAAAAATAAAAAGTTCAACCTGCTATTTTTTTATTTTTCTTTCAATTTTGCTGCTGCACTATTCCTGACGACAAAAAAAAAATAATTATAATTTCTATCAGATTTCTGTATGGGTTAATTATTGCAGATTTTGACTGACTTTACCCAAACGTATTCCCATTTAATTTCAATACAATCTGTGAACTAATTCAAAATAGGGTCAATAAAAAATAAGCGAAATAGTCAACAAATATTAATGCACGGGCCTCTTAGTCCATCCCTGGTTGTATATACAGTTAAGGTAAAAACTTGCCACACGTGTGGAGTATATATTTTTAACCACATCTATCTGAAAACTGTCCTAAACTTGCCGAACTTTCAAAATCTGTTGAACAAAACATAACACTTCAAAAACCTTAAAATACATTAATGAAACCTATCCTACAAGTGAATAAGTAAAAATTCACGAGCCCCTTAGTCCATCTCTGCTTGTATATACAGCTAAGGCAAAAAGTTCACTGACATATCTCCTGTTTTTCTGATAATTGTTCATAAAACTAACCAAATTCTGAAAAAACTTGGACCAAATAAGGTTATTGTATTTGTACGAATTTTCCTATGCCTCTAGGGCAAAGCGTATAATTAACAGCTTAATTATTTTTTTTTTTCTAAGTATACAAGACTGTAGTGAAGTTCACCTGAAATACCTTCAAAAAAGGGGTAGAAGATCTTTGAAATCAGGAGAATTTTCAAAGATTTTGTTTAATTGCATAACACACACAACGGTAGGTACACTACCCAACCTCTTCCTTAAATCCAGCAAAAAGAAAAAGCTGTTGTGACTATCATTATGTGCAATTATTAAATATCTGTTACAATCGGTTTCGCCAGTGTAAATTCTTTCTATAAGTAATAGAAGTGGGTGGGTCTATTGTATGAGCTAATTCTTGAGCTTAAGCCTATTTATACAACAGGCACCTAGGTAATATACTCGTATATGTACGTATTTCTCACAAACGAATCTCAATTAAGCTTACCTATCTACATGGATACATACAGAGATTGAGTAACTGACTTTTCTTCTGATTATTATTATGCAAAACTGTCCGAACAATGAACACGTTTAACAACTTTACGTACCTACTATAATATACAAAAATAGTGTGTGTGCAGTGTGCAGACATTGAAATAACGAATTTGTGTTCGATTATGTGTGAATGAATAGGACCCCCCTGATTGTGCACAATGTACCTACCTACCTTATAACCTATGTAGGTAATACGAACGAATTGCCTATTTCGTGACGCCCATACTCTTGTGGGCTTATCAATAATACGTAAACAACTCTAGTAGTAGCTTCATACATTAATTTTCCATAGGTACCTACTGTGCCTTTTGGAATGTTTTTAGAAATGGGTGGAGGTCGTGGGTCTATCGCGATAATGAGAACGCAACATTAAACATTATTACATTACACCATCGCAATAACTGTACTAGCTACCTACTGAGAAATTGCGTTTAAGTACTAGCTATGCCCGCGACTTCGTCCGCGTGGAAATGTGACTTTCTGCAGCATTTAATTTTTTCTTTTCTTCTATATATTTATTTTCTGGGCCGTAAGCCTTTTTGCCGACGTCATTACACAAAAACTTTCATTCCTTATTTTTGACCCCTTTAGAGTAAAAGTTTTACAAACTTTAAATGTCGTATTTATATCTAATCAAAAGCTTAAAAAATAAGTTTCAAGCCTCTAGCTTTGTATCTACTTATCCATCTCTGTATCAAATTCTCATTTAAATCGGTTCAGTAGTTTGGGCGTGATTGCGTAACAGACAGACAGACAGAGTTACTTTCGCATTTATAATATTATAGATTAATATAGTTTGATTATAGTTTAAAATAGTTTATATACGAGTAGCTCAGTATTCAACTACTATTATTGATCCAAATAAACAAATCCTCGATAACTGTTTACACTTAATATTTTAATTTTCTGGGCCGTAAGCTTTTTGGACGACGTCATTACACAAAAACTTTCATCGGCTAATTTTATCCCCTTTAGGGTAAAATTTTTACAAACTTTGAATGTCGTATTTATTTATATCTAATCAGAAGCCTAAAAAATAAGTTTCAAGCTTCTATCTTTAAAAATAAGGGAATTTCCGCACAAACTTTCCTATGTCAACCCCTTACAACCCTTTTTTCGCATTAAAAAGTAGCCTATGTCCTTTCTCAGGCTCTAGACTATCTCTGTACCAAATTTCATTTAAATCGGTTCAGTAAATTTTAGGCGAGATTGTGTAGCATACAGACAGAGTTACTTTCGCATTTATAATATTCCGCGAATTCATTTTCATCGATTTTCCCGTGGGAATAAGATATTTTCCCGCAGTAAAACGTAGCCTATGTGTTAATCCAGGGTGTCAGCTAACTCCATACCAAATTTTATTAAAATCGCTCCAGCCGTTTAGACGTGAAGAAGTAACAAACATACACACTCACACACTCACAAACATTCGCCTTTATAATATTAGTGTGATTACTGTATACGGACTAATATAAGTCAAATATGTAGTACCTACCTATTTAGTGTCTAGTAATATGAACGTAGGTCATAACTACAAATATTGCTGCCCATTATTATTTATTATTTTAAAACAAGACGTGAGGGTGTCGTAGATTACTTATAATAAATAGATTTTTACATCCAGTTATAAAACAGATATTACCTATAGGTACTCTTCAGAAGCTTCTAATGAATCTTCGAACTCCTGATGGAATGCTGTAGGTAAGTGCTCATAGTACCTAATGTTTTTATATTTGAGTATATCGTTAGCATATTTGTTGAAATTTTACTTATTTTCAGTATTTAACATTTAAGTGTTCCTGTTATTGTAAGGTAAACACACATTTCACTTTTCGTTTTTCATTCATTAGAGTTTCGATAATTTTTAAACCATTTGCTTCTTGTTTGCCTACCTACAGTTTCCGGAAGGCTTTTATGGGAAAACATTGATGGTCATCAAGTGCAAATTTGTGAAAAGACCATTCTTTCAGTGATCATAATTCAAAGACTGAAAAACCTACAATACAATTCCTGAGACATAATTTCAGTGACGCCATAATTTATTGATATTTTTAGAATTGGTCTTATTTTTTTATTGTGGCTTAATATTTCTTTTTTCTTACATTATCCTGTTCGTAGTGGCATACGAACTGATTTTCGTCGATAACAAGTTTTTTTTATACGCGCATTCGCCACATAGCAGCATCTTGCAATTCAAACGCCATCCATCGGTATACCGGGATCAAAGGGCCTTTTCGTCGACATTCAAAGTACCTTTAGAAACGTCTGCAAATGTCGTTAAGCCGGATAACTTGGAAAACCTAATTTCAAATCGCAGGGGAGTGCCCAATTGATACATCTCCTATACGTATCTATCAATATAACATCCAGCCAGCAGCACCGGGAGAAGAGAGGAGTAGGAATTCGATGCTCTCTTTAGGTACATCCACTGTTGAGAATATTAGATTGCTACTTTGAAGTTCCTCCACCATACGTACCTAACACATACGTACATTATGTACCCTTGTTGGGACACAACATATAAACGTACGTGCTGCCCACCGTGTGGATATGAAACGAACTAAATTAACTCATATAGTAAGTAAAAGAAAGTATCGATGCTCAAACGCTTCTATCTCTATTTAAAAAAGCTTTTTCAGAATCAATTTTGATATCACATTACTTATTTCATTTTATAAAAATTTTGTTTACAGCAGATGCCTATACATAATATCTAACACCATCTAGGAGCGATAAGAATTACTACAGTAAAGTTTTCTATTTTCTAGGATGACCGTTTTAGAACATTAAATGATTAATTAAAGTTTAGGTGCCATTATCAACGATCTAAATTGTTACGTTGCAGTAAACTTAACAACTAACAATTCTAATTTGTCTAGACAAAAGTTTTCACCCGAATTATGCTTTGATCATTTATTATTGTTAATAACCCCGATTTTTGTGACTGCTACAATTAATTTCTCATTATACAATTTGTTTGACACGCATCGCGACAGTTCGTCACTCACTTATTACACCGTAATTATTATAAACATATTTTTTTTTCTGCATCTTATCCGAATGATAAAACACAGCGAGCATGACAATCGTTGGTAGTCATATTTCACGGCTACCAATTAGGTAGAAAGGTGATCAATCATTATGACACTTTAATTACCAAAGGCCCTGTCTGTGTGTCGCGCGCTTCTTCAATCCCTCGGCTTCCCCCGAACCCCTCGACGCTTGCCTCGACCCACCCGACTAACATAACAGGAACACTTCATTTACACTTCTTCTGATCTAATTAGCGGGGTTTTGTCTTCTATTTGTGACAGCCAACATCGCTTCATTACCATCAGGTACTGTTATGGAGACTACAGAGAGAGATTCCGAAACAAATTATAGAAAGTAACCAAGCAAACAAGTCGTTAGGAATTTTGGAGCTAAAGACGCTTAAATGTAACTAATTAATATTTAATTAGTAGTCTACATTGATAGTTTTTAATTAATTACAGGTTTTAATAATAAAAAAAAATGTGAGCCGTCACGGGACGCCTGGCAGATTAGTTTGCACAAGATATGCATGAAAGACAATAATATTACGACAAGAACTAAATAGGTATGACATAATGAAAAAATCAAATATTACGAATTTTTTCCACAAAATGATAACATTTATTTTTGTTAAATACAAAAATTAAAAATTCAAAAATTTATTTCAAGTTGCGACAACTCAATTCTTTGAAATTTTGTGTATGATGTTTCCAAATTCGTCTTATAACTTAGAGATGTGTTGTTATCTTCCATGTTTCGAATTTCTTCTTTCTTTTTTGCAATTCTGTTAATCAGTGACTTCAGTAATAGTTATTTTCGATGTTGCCTCTGACAGCATTACCTCCTGTAATAATTGGTTGAGGATAACTGAAGTATGTTACAAAAGTATTGGACAAAACATTATCAAGATATCTAAAAAATACAGCATCTATTGTTATTGTTGCATATCTGGTAGTGGGTTCTCTTGGATTGTTGTTAATTTGCAATTGAAATTCTTTTTGGAGGAGCGAAATTAATGGCATTGATTAATCTTTCGCAAAATTTACATTGAAATCTCCAGCTAAAATCAATGGTAGTTTATCTTTATTGGTTTTAAAAATTATTGAACCTCTGTGACTGTACGGAAATAATTTCTCATATAAAAATTAAATATTATTCATTTTTCTATTAGGTGAAATGTACACCAAGAGGACGTTAATTCGTTCCCAATAGTTTTCTTAAATGGCAACGTCGCGCCTTTTCGGCCTGTATATTGTTAATAATGTAGGAAACAATAATATTGCGAACAGAATCGCATCTATTGCTCGCTAGTTTCTTGGCTGTTTCAATGTTTACATACTTAATATACAGGGTCTTTTAAGTTGATAGGCTATTAGTATATGAATTAGTAGAATGAATTCAATTCTGAAACTTGGGCTCATTTGGTTATTGTTTATGCCGCTTTTTTAAAAATATTTTCAATTTCGATTTACATCCGGTTATACCGGAAGTAGATGTTAACTTTCTTATTTTAAATGGAATGACATACTTCAAATTGTAGATTTTCTCAAGAAGTATAAGCAAAGGTACACGATAGCCTCATATCAAAAGACGCCAAATTCAAGCAGGAATTCGAATATGTAGTCAAAAATGGGTCATTCTATTTAAAAAAAATGACTTATGCCTCTTTGAAGTTGACCAACCTTGACCACAAAATTTGAACACCCTGTACATTTTAGTTAAAAACCACAATTTTTTTTCGATAATGGGAATAGTTATAAATAATTGTTACGAGTTATAAAGCAAAATCTCAAAAATTAATTGAATTACGGTTTTTTAAATGTTAACGTGCAGCTGCCAAAAATTTTGAACAAATTAAATAACTCAAATTCCATCAATATTTTCGGAGTAGTGCCTCCTATAAAATATGCAACAATTCAGATTTTCTATCGGAAAATGTAAAAAAAGGTACGTCATTCCATTTAAAATAAGAAATTTAACATCTACTTCCGGTATAACCGGATGTAAATCGGAATTGAAAATATTTTTAAAAAAAGCGGCATAAACAATAACCAAATGAGCCCAAGTTTCAGAATTGAATTCATTCTACTAATTCATATACTTCTAATAGCCCATCAACTTGAAAGACCCTGTATATTAAGTATGTAAACATTGAAACAGCCACGAAACTAGCGAGCAATAGATGCGATTCTGCTCGCAATATTATTGTTTCCTACATTATCGACAACATACAGGCCGAAAAGGCGCGACGTTTCCATTTAAGAAAACTATTGGGAACGAATTAACGTCCTCTGAGTGTACACAACAATCATAAATTAATTCACTTCCATCTTCTAGTTTACTATAATGTAGTAAACGACACCGTCGAACCGAGTGGGAAGAGAATCGCACAGGCGCTTGAGCATGGCGAGCGTCGCCACGGCATGCAATCGCCACGGCAACAATCCGGTTTCACCTACGCCTATAGATGTTTCACATCAAAAACAGTCAAACATTGATGAGTCGACTGTATTTAAAACCAAAAACCAGGGACGTTTTAAAATTTTATTGATAAAGGATGCTAAGTAACCTGCGTTCTAAAATTTGTAAGAACGTGGTTTCATCTAATCCTGTGCTACACTTACTTACTAACCCTAAAATTGGTTTGAGTTATCTTTTATAGGTACTTATAACGAGTAGGTAGGTACACACCATTGCCTATGTTTAAATCTAATATTCAGCAAGTTGGTACAACACATATGTACGTATAAGAACACTTATATCCATTGTAAATCCTATTAAGTGCCAATTCTGTCTACAGCAACATACATAAATCCGAATAGGTAGATCCACCTCAGAACGTCTGCGCAGCATGATTTACAGATTATCAGATATAAGTGGCAGTATGCCTAATTGATTTTCCATTTACTTAGCGGAATTAAATCTTTTTGCTTTACAAATAAATACCTACCTGTTCGTATCAGCACTTAAGAGGTCGTTTGACAGTTATGTTTATACATACATACATTCATACGGGAGCAACCAACTCATCAGCAACGCAATAAAACTCGCGTTTTTTGGGGAATTTCGTGTGCCCTATGTAACGGTTTTTGTACTTTCTTTTCGGAAAAATAATATTTAAATAAGTAAAATTTGCCATGTTAACCATACTAAAACAATTTTGTTGCTAATTACTTAAGTAAAATAATTTGATTAATGTTTTCCGCTAATCACGATTTGCCTAGCTGCATTTGTACAGTACGTATGTATGTATCTACTATACCTACAAAACAAACTTTAATTTATACCGATAATAATCACGTAAATAAATGTTGTTTATTATTTATTAAAGGCAGGTAGGTAGGTATGTCGGTGTAGTATAATAGTGGAAAGATAATTACGGTCGGTTGTTGCGGTCGTGGAACCGCACACAACTGCCAGATTTAATTCATGGACGATTAGCAAAGGGAGGGCCCAATGAAATAACATATTCCATAATTTGCATAATTATTGCGCCCATATTGGAAATTAAAATGCCTTTCATTACCCTTAATGTGCTTTACCTGACTAAATTTAATTAAGGGCACGCATTACACGCACCTTTCACCGAAATCATTGTGGCGCCATAATCACCTGAAGATTTTTACGATACGATCCAATTTAAAATGTTTGTATGTATGCAAATCAAACTTTTGATCTCGGTTCAGGAACTTCCTTATATATTGTATCGACCAGTGACACAGTACGTGTGTGCGATAACAATTTGTGGCATGTACTTGTTATCGCTAACATGCTTACGGCGTAAACACCGCTCACGGTACTTTTCGTGTTATCAATTTACAAGATGTAAATCATTCTCCGGCGACAAGTAACAAGTTCAATTCTGGAATAATCGAGTACTTTCTAATTATTACTCATCATTCGGGAATACTCAGGATTTCTTCGAGTTCCTGTCTAGAAAGTTCGAAAGGTGTATATATAGTGATCATCTTTGGACCGAAAAACAGTTAGTTGGAAGAAAGCATCAGTGCGCGAATTAAAACCGATAATAGACAAAGTGATATAAATAAATTGTAATATAAATAAGTGAATTGTTGTGATATAAATGGTAGTTCTAAGTTAGTGTTTAAGTGTTATAAATAGTGTTAAATAAATAATTGTTTAAATAAATAGTTTAACTAGAAAATTCGTTACAATATTAATTTATATAATTATAATCCTTGTCTTGTTACATAACCAATTCCACAATCCTTAGAAAAATATTTTTATAAATAGGCGTATAATAGAAATTTACTGTATAGGCATGTGTGTGTAGGTATCCTGTCTGTCGTCTAAGCGCCTACGTATATGGAAATGGTTGAATAATGCATGCAGATTTTGTTGACGTGGACAAGTGACGTCCAACGGCTCCGGCATCATCTGCAACAGGCACGAAACAGAAGCAGAAACGGCCGTTTCCTATAAACGGACAATTTTAAATCTGTCCCGTTGACATTTGCATGTCACATTGCCTTTCGCAGCAGGTACTATTTCGTCGAGAATTCCGATAAGGAGAAACGAACAAGGCGACATTCCGACTTTTTCATCTTTTGTTTTATCGCAACATCACGTCGACATAAAACAATAAAAAAAAAAAAAGCGATTTCAAACAGAGTCGAAAACAAATGAAACGACTACATTTGACAAAAGAAGAAAACAAACGGAACCATTTGAGCAATTGTTTAACGGCGTGAGGCGCTAAAAACCAATTTTAATCGATGAAGTGCTTCTAAAGAACGATGAGGAGGATGCGCAACGACGAAAAACCGAAGCTTTCAGAATCTCTTCAAGAGTACCTACTATTAACACCATGTAAACCAAAGAATAAATTATTAGCAAATGTAAAGCCTTGCAGACAAATTTTCTATTTGTAATGTCGACACATCCAATTTGCACATAATTCATTTTGAAAAGAGCATTCTAATATGAAATAATCTATCTACATGGGAAGGAATGGAAGCATTATTGCACCCCCATTGTTACCAAACTCATATCCTTATTGTCGTGGTGGATGATATTTCTAATGGTCTAGCATTCCGTGGCGCGACAAATGTGTTTTCAGGAATAAGGTAACTTTTTTGTCGGTACGGAAAAAGGCACAAAACTCACATATTTTACCGCAGAACAGACAAAAAACGAAAGACATGACGTCCACGGGACGTGACCATTGTCTCCCATTAATATTACCACAGGAACCCCGTCCATTATACGTATGTACATACTGTATTAGGTACATAGGAACATATAAAAATGCGGAGGAGTTTTAAAAAATGCCCGAGACATTAATATATTCAAATTAATTTCGTCTATGACAACTACGGGCGGCGTTCCGATGAACTTAAAACTAAAATAAAATGTCGTTACGTATCTATGCGTCCACAAGGGCACCAGGCAGTTCATAAAACCGGAAAATAAAGTATTGTTTTTGTCACCACCACTTTGATTAAGTTTGTTATTGGTAAAATCCTTACATGTAGTTTATTTAAATATTGATAAATTGCACCTGTGCCGTGCCGTGGTGTCTTTATATGCAGGCATGTAAATAAGATGTAAAATAGGAACAAATCGACCCTCGAATAACCCGAGGTCTACTGCTCCTTTTTCCCATTTTTACGTCCCCCAGGGATCGGCGGCTGTCTGCTACGATGCAAATCAGTTATCGCGTCACCTAACAAATTGGCGACTTCCATATCCGACATCGGGCTCCAGTCGGATCCCCAAGGATTCGGAAGTCCGGAACGCAATTTCCCGTCTTATTGCCGTAGAAGTAAGTCACCGTGCTCAACCAACCGTCTATTCTACGTACCTATACACATTCTCTTACGTATGTACGGACGTCTATAAACCATCGACTTCGGAACAAAGGGCACATACATTACAAAACGTTTTGTTTGCTTTTCCCTATTTATTATTGTTTTTGTTTTTGTTTTGGTATGGTCCCAGACGAAAAGGTAAAACCATCTACATAACTGGTTTCCATAGACAGAAAGAAAATCCATCGGAAATATGAAATACAATTTCGAACATGTTTGGAAATCTGGAAAGTCGAGAATTTTGAATTATTGCCTTTTTGCTGTTTATTAATAAAAGGACATCCAGACACACGCAGACAGAGAGACGAGACGGCGGGCGACGGTTTGTGAGATGAAACGTGTGACCTGTGTGCATCAACCAACGCCCCTGCCTGACACCCTAATTAACGCGTCAGTTGAAGCTGAAAATTTCCACCAGAGATGTTCAACACAAAACAGCCGGGAGATGACGCAGTTGGCTAAATTAGCAAACTTTTCCTGACGCGTCCACGCTTCCAACGTGCTAACACGAAATTAAAGACGTCATTAAATTTGACGTGGATAAATATCGGGAAATAAATTGGACTGGGACCTTATAACAACAAAATCTTTTTTTACGTATAAACATATAAATTCAGATTAACCCTCATGTTAATTAATTCTTTGGCTGAGACAAATGATGACAAATCAAGGTATCCAATAGACTTCAGACTGAAGACCTAATGGTGATGATCAACTCTTTGAAGTTTTTGAGTGCAAAAACGGGTTGTGGACCCAAAAAGTTTCAGGTCCATTCCCATATTCCTTCAGATTCGTTAAATCAACCCCCATACTATGACTATAAATTAACGTTGAAAATTAGCATTTATTTATGAGCTGCTAACCAGTCGTGACATCAACAAAAACAAACTGTTGATACGTTTATAGAACGTCATTTTTTTGATCTGTTGTTGTTGTATTTTGATGAAAGATAAATCGACTCGATCGAGCCCAGGTCAAAAAGGAATTGACGAGAGTAATGTGTAATATATAAGAAAGCTGGTTGAGTTGTTGCGTAATATCTATCGTAATATTATCCATAGTGAGACTTGCCCCGTAAAAAAAACCGAGATCCTATATCTGCATACCTTTCGGTTTACTTATGTATATAATTTTAAACCGATTCCAAACGCCGCCATGCCGACTGCTGTCAAAACAACTAGACAAGATACCGATCGACCTGATGTGAAATGAATTCGGAGTGACGAGTAGTTTGAGTGACTCGACGTTTCGATTCGGTATTACGTAGTACTACCTCGATATTCTTGATAATACAGGCATAACAATATGGTAGGTATGATCTTAGTGAAAAGTCAATATTCGAAAAATTAAACACCAATGATTTTCTTAAAGCAACATTATAGTTATAGAATCTGCAATCTGCTTCAGAATTTATCAATACAAGAGTTTTGATCTCGACGTCCTACTGACACTTGTCTTGACTTTAAAATCAAGATCATAAAAGAAATTTCTCTGTTTTTGTACAAACCTTGGTAATAAATTTTTGTCTTCAGGTTAACCTTGTCATTTATTAAGACAAGAGTCCTGATCTCAACGTCCAACTCTTGTCTTGGCTTAAAAATCAAGATCAAGAAAGTAATTTCTCTTTTCTTGTACAAACCTTGGTTATAAATTTTTGTCTTCCGAGAAACCTTGTCATTTATCAAGAGAAGAGTCCTGATCTCAACGTCCAACTCTTGTCTTGGCTTAAAAACTCAAGATCACAAAAGTAATTTTTCTTTTCTTCTATGAATCTTGGTCATATATTCTTGTCTAGAAATGAATCCTGCAATTCATCAAGACAAGAGTTCTGATTTCAACGTCCAACTCTTGTCTTGGCTTAAAAATCAAGATCAAGAAAGTAATTTCTCTTTTCTTGTACAAACCTTGGTTATAAATTTTTGTCTTGAGAGAAACTTTGTCATTTATCAAGACAAGAGTCCTGATCTCAACGTCCAACTCTTGTCTTGGCTTAAAACTCAAGATCACAAAAGTAATTTTTCTTTTCTTCTATAAATCTTGGTCACAAATTCTTGTCTAAAAATGAATCCTGCCATTCATCAAGACAAGAGTTGTGATCTTGACGTCCAACTCCCTTCTTGACTTAAAAATCAAGCTCAACCGAATAATTTTTCTTATCTTGCACAAATCTTAGTCATTTATTCTTTTCTCGAAATGAATCATGCCATTCATCAAGACAAGAGTTCTTATTTCAACGTCCAACTCTTGTCTTGGCATAAAAATCAAGATCATAAAAGTAATTTTTCTTTTCTTCTATAAATCTTGATCATATATTCTTGTCTAGAAATGAACCCTGCCATTCATCAAGACAAGAGTCTTGATCGTGACGCCCAACTCTTCTCTTGACTTCGAAATCAAGTAATTTTTCTGGCCACATGTATTTTTTGGTCACAATTTCTTGTCTTCATTCAAAAGTCTCAATATGTCTCAACACAAAGGAACACATCTTAAACATTAAAAGGATACTGGAAACTTTAATCTTAATAAAAAAATCTTTTGTAACACTTATAAAGATAAGAATCCAAATTATTGACGTGATTCTCTTGATCTTGTCCCGATTATTACATCCATGCTCTTGTCTTGAATTAATACAAGTACAAGACAAGAGTTCGTGAAAGTCGATAGTTGCGTGAGACCCATGATATCACTCTTTAAATTTTATCCTTTACAACATACAAAGAGGAAGCTGCTATCTACAGATAGTGAAATGGTACCTACCTAAAGTATTCAACAAGCAATTGAGCAGAAGCGGATGAGCGGTTTTCAATCAGTGAACGAACGGTAAAGTTAACAACGCGTTCGAATTTCCGGAACGCGCATAACGCCCAGAGACCTGAGACCGAGGGCAACTGTGCTCCGGGGTTAATCTCCCGCTTAATCTTGCTATTTGTCTCGGAAACATTTTGAATCGGGACCTTTAATTAGAGCAGTCCGTCGTCCTTCTCTATCTTTCTCGCGCTATTTCTCTCGTTCCCTCTCCGTCTCTATCATCTGCTGCGGTTCTTAATTAAAGAATTCGATAATTAAAAAAGTTCTTACGAAATCCAGCCACGAAATCGACGACGGATACGGGCGGCATGGGAAACAAAACAACTCCACAAGACCGGATTTTTTCGCATTAAAACTCGAACGTGCAAACCGAAAAGGGAGCTCTCTTTAATCTCGTTTCACCCGAGCAAGCAGCACATCGCGTCGCAAAAAATTCCTTTTTCAAGCGTCAAAAAATTCACAAGTCAACCACAGAAGCCACGACGAGTTATTTTGTGAGTACAAAATAACTCAAATTGTGTAGCACAGGGTATATTAAAAAGCATCCCCCTCTTTATAAGTTTTATATCGACAAATTGGGTGAAATTTCTTTATTGAACTCCGAACAGAACGAGGTCATTATAAACGATTTTCATAATAACCAGAGTCGTTAAAAATTTACTAAAATATTTGTCAAAGGAACGAAAAAGCGTTCAGTTGTTTTGAGAGACCCATTGGGGCAAAATCAGCAAACTATGGCGACCGCCAAAACTAAAGCCACCAGTTAGTTCTGTTTCATATACTTTTACAAAAAATATAATGACCGTCATTATTTTTTGCAAAAGAAAGAAAAGCTGAGAAATTAAAATGGTGCCGCATCATTTAAAACTGAACGTGCGTTCTGATGGGGAAGGGGTGTGCAACTCACTTTTTAAAATGCCGTAAACTCATTAAGTGCCGGCTGGAACACGACGTTTTTATTAAATTCCGCAGAATGCGCACCTGACCCGTTCCCGTTCCCGTTCCCGTTCTGGCAACCGGGAGTAAGGGGGGTAAGCGAGTTTTTGCCATCTCTGTGTGTGTCGCGTCGCGTCGCTTCGAGGAAGAGAATAATAAGCAGAACTAACTGACGGAACTCGTGCAAATAGCACCTGCAATTACGGACAATAAGCGAAGGATAATTTCTTCTGTCGGGTACAAATGACACCATCGACCAGGTCGAAAGGCATTCTTCGTCCTTTTTAGAAGTTAATTAATTACAAGAGGAGAACGCGCGAGAGAGCGAGCGAACGAGCGGGACCTTTCAAAAGAGGAAACAATAAGCGTTCCTTACCGATTTTCGACGTTTAACCTTTTTCTGTCGCACCCGAATTATTACTGTCATTATCGAAAGCAAAAAGGGACCCGGGATTTCGTTAACGCTCAATAACATCGGCCCATGGCAACACAAAGGAGATCCTTTTGTTTTTTACAAAGACAAAGAAAGTCGGAAAATTATCACCCCAACTCTTTCTACGCACTTTTGCGTTTTATATTATCGTCAACTTTCTACAGAGATTTCAAAAAAAGTACGACGTTATAATGAAATTGCAAATTGTGAGCAAACGAGAACGCTTGCTCAGTTATTACCTATTTTTTGGCACTTAACACATTCGAAATATCCCTTTTCTTACCTCCGGTTGACTGTTAACGGCTGAATGGAGCAATGAGACGCGGCAATGGGGGGATGGATATTGATTTAGGTAGATAGATTTGTTCAAAAGAAAATATGACAAGAACGGACAAAAAATGACCTTTTACTTTTCCATGCGGTAGTGAGGGGGCACCAAAACTCTGTAAGTAATTCTTATTGCCCCGGAAAATAAAACAGAATCCTTGCAGGGTGGTTGCAGGCAGGTAGGGCGTCGAACAAATTGAAACTAATGCCCAACACATACACACAGACATACAGGATGAAAAGGATGAAACGTCGCAATGACCCTCGCCCTCCACGTTATATCTTATACGTGATACGTGTGAGATACATATGTCAGCATTATCTACGCCGTAGACGCACCAAATAAATTGAATGTTTTCACCGTCAGACGGACGGGGGCGATGTTATGTTATACCTACCTGAGAATGAGTGAGCTTAACCGCCCCATAAATAAATTGATACCTACTAACTTTCTGATGCTGGTGTCAAATTAATTTATCCATCCCATAAATAATACAAAATGAAAGAGTTTTGCGGTTGATGGAAAAAGTTTACCAGACTGGGGTGGTGAAATATGTGACGGTGTGTTCTCTGCAGTCAATACCAATGCAGCTCAATAATTCTTTTAATAAATTGGATGCCCTGTAACTTGTAAAAGTACAAATTACAGATAAATAATGGTAGATACCCAAAGAAGTAATGTTCTTCATGTACACTGAGAGGACGTTAATTCGTTCCCAATAATTTTCTCAAATGGCAACGTCGAGCCTTTTCGGTCTGTATATTGTCAATAATGTAGAAAACAATAATATTGCGAGCAGAATCGCATCTATTGCTCGCTAGTTTCGTGGTTGTTTCAATGTTTACATACTTAATATACAGGGTCTTTCAAGTTGATGGGCTATTAGATATATGAATTAGTAGAATGAATTCAATTCTGAAACTTGGGCTCATTTGGTTATTGTTTATGTTTTAAAAATATTTTCAATTCCGATTTACATCCGGTTATACCGAAAGAAGATGTTAACTTTCTTATTTTAAATGGAATTACATACTTAAAATTGTAGATTTTCTCAAAAAGTATAAGCAAAATTATAGGATAGTCCCATATCAAAAGACGCCAAATTCAATGAGGAATTCGAATATGTAGTCAAAAATGGGTCATTCTATTTAAAACAATTGACTTATGCCTCTTTGAAGTTGACCAACATTGACCACAAAATTTGAACACCCTGTACATTCTAGTTAAAAACCACAATTTTTTTCGATCATGTGAATAGTTATAAATAATTGTTACGAGTTATAAAGCAAAATCTCAAAAATTAATTGAATTACGGTTTTTTAAATGTTAACGTGCAGAAGTCAAAAATTTTGAAAAAAATTAAATAACTCAAAATCCATCAATATTTTCGGAGTAGTGCCTCCTATAAAATATGCATGAATTCAAATTTTCTATCGGAAAATGTAAAAAAGAGTACGTCATTCCATTTAAAATAAGAAAGTTAACATCTAATTCCGGTATAACCGGATGTAAATCGAAATTGAAAATATTTTTAAAAGAAGTGGCATAAATAATAACCAAATGAGCCCAAGTTTCAAAATTGAATTCATTCTACTAATTCATATACTAATAGCCCATCAACTTGAAGGATCCTGTATATTAAGTATGTAAACATTGAAACAGCCACGAAACTAGCGAGCAATAGATGCGATTCTGCTCGCAATATTATTGTTTCCTACATTATCGACAACATACAGACCGAAAAGGCGCGACGTTGCCATTTAAGAAAACTACTGGGAACGAAAGTGTACATAAAGGAACTTTGACGAGTATGAAGTGAAGAAACAGAGGAAAAATTCGTGCTCATTTCGTCTGACAATGGCAAGTGGCCCGGGAGTTTTTAATCAAATAAATGGGAATTAATGAAGAATTAAATTAGTTTACAACTCCAATATTTCACGTTGGAATTTAATCAGTGGTTGTGACAGGCAAAATAAGGACTTTTGTTCGTTCGACGACTGAAGCAATTCAGAGAAAACCGACCGTCGGCACCTGTAATTATGTGTACATTTACGAAACAAAACTTTCAAATCAGTTTTCAACAGGCAACCAGAATTAAATTAAAAACCGACTAACAAACAAAAAATTAATTACATTAGAACGCTACTAAAAAAAATGGAGTCTGCAAAACTTTTTGGGCCATTTTAAAAATCTATTATTATTAAATTATTCAATAGATTTAATTTTGGTTTCTGAAACAGTGTTACATTTAAGGCTTGTAGTTGTTAGTTGTGCAACAATTCAATAAATTTCTAACTTTCTCTCACGAAAACTGATACCAATGGACGAATATCGATAACAGTCTCGTTTTATTTCATGTAAATGAAGGATAATCTGGTATTAAGAGCGTTAGGAATTAGATATTCTCCTGATTATCTCTGTCAGTAAGTATAGGAAAAAGTATAATGGTAATAAAAATGGGCAGAGTAATGTTTCCGCAGTCACATCGTTATTCGAAATTTATCGGGCCTTCCTAACCGCAAAACCGCATATTTAAAGACATATTAACGTGCAGTAAAATTTTATGACAAACAGGTTTATTCAAATACCTACATGTTAATTTTACGGCGTATGGCAAAATTCGTCCTTAAACGTTTTCTTTATTTTTTAAAATAAACGCTAAACGAATCAACAAACATCGTTGATGGAATTATGGGCCAGCTTGTCAACATAAATGTTCGAATAATTAACTAATAAACGCGCACACATATACACGGTAAACACGTGTACAACGTGTATGTATTTGGTTTCTTATACGCAAACACCCGGCGCGGCGAGTGCGAGCATGAATATTTATTTTGAAATAATTATTTATAATGGGTGGCCGAATACACACATTATTATCATAATAACGAACTACAATCGTTTTTCGAAACACTTGGTATCAAGGGCTCACACAAAATTTTCATGCGACGAAGATTTTTAAAACAATTTGCAGCTGAATTGTTCGAAAACGTATATTAAGTTACTACAATAAGTTATTTTTCCGATTTCTGACTTGCACTATAATTTGTCGCTAATTTGTTACAAAATCCAAAAATTTGTCGCACGTGCCGTTTAGCCATATTCAGCTAGTATGCTAGTTTGATATCATGCTAGCAGTACACATAGTGTATCTCGAAAAGGAAATGTCGTAGGATATTACTATAAGGACCATAATTTGTCGCTAAAAAATTACACTTTCAAAGAATTTGTCGCTAGTCTCATCTCCAGCTGATAAGCGAAAAACTGCTGGAAAACCATCAAACAATTAATCAAGGAGTTCTTTGTTACATTTGTTTTAAGAGATCGGATTTATTGACCAAATTTTTTAAATTAGATTTTCCCTATTTCCCCAGAGTTGGGCAACACGTTACCTTTCGAGAGTTTGATAGCTTTCCAGCAGTTTTTTGCTTATCAGTTGGAGATAAGACTAGCGACAAATTCTTTGAATGTGTCATTTCTTAGCGACAAATTATGGTCTTTACAGTAATAGCCGAGATACGCTATGTGTAGTGCTTTATGCTGATATTAAGCTAGCACTACAGCTGACTATGGCTAAACGGCACGAGCAACAAATTTTTGAATTCGGTAACAAATAAGCGACAAATTATATGCAAGTCAGAAACCGGAAAAATAACTTTGTCGTGCTAGCTTATCGTTGGTATCACAAAAAAACTTCGAACGTACTTCAGAGGGCACTTTAAACCAACACCCCTGTTTAGAGAATAAGATTCTTACACAAATTATTATTACACTACCAATAGAATTGAATCCGCTTATAGTGGACACGAATATAGCATTAATGAGAGTTTTACTGACATCAGGAACTTAATTAATTTTTGTACCTTTTTTTCTGCCCAGTAGTTGAATAAGTGAGCGAACAATAATTATCGTTGGTATACAGTGAGTACTTTAAACTAAACAGGGGTGTCCTCCTCTGGATACCTCACAACAACTTAACAACTTAAGCGCCCCATAAAAAGTAGGCTAAGAAAGTAAAATTGTGAAGCACAAAAGGGGAAATCATGCAGTTCCCGAACATGTAGGGTTTACGAGGGTTGGGCCGTTTAAATATATATTAATTTGCACTTTGTGTGTCCCTCTTCCAAAGGGGTTACGATACCTTTAAAAGAAGAATATTTAAAAAAATATTAATCAGTATTTCGTTTTGAATATTCGCATCAGAATAAAATCTGACAAAAATATACGTAGGTACTAACTGTAATAATGAGCCCTTATGTATTCATTTGAAAATATAAAATAAAGCAAAGGCACCAGACATACGTAGGTATGTGTAATGTTTAATTAAAATTTCAATAACTTCCTCTCCCTTTAAGTAAGAGCTGAGGAAATTCTTCTACACTCACTTTTCTCCCTCCATTTTAAGAGCAACTAGTTAACGTTCACCTATTATAGTAAGGCCACTTGGAAAAAAGTTTTACAAACAGAAATTTTGGTCTGATTTATGGTATACGTAACGTAAGATTGAATTTTTTGTTAAAAGACAAAGTTTTTAAAATACGTTTTGGTAATAAATAATTGTAGAAACTCACTGCCTCGCTGCTTAATTACATAGTACCTATCGTTATTAAAAAATGTCATTAAAATCGTACATCAATTATTAAGGGATTCCCCCAGAAAACTGCCCCAAATATTTTTTTTAGATATCAAGATATTGGAGAGTTCGAGTTATCAAGTAAAACTTGCACGTATTTCTCACAGTTGGACCAATTTGGTTTAAAATTCGATTTATTGACGTTCGAGTTATCGAAGTTTGACTAAAACTATTATACTGACTACTTTTGTTGTTGTTGTTGTTGTTGCTGTTGAGAATTTTTGCTCCCTCCTGCTATTATATCCTAGTTTCCTAGTACACCCTGTACACATCCACAACTAGATATATTTTCATACTGAGCTCCTTTATAAAAATAAATTGAATACCCTATCCAAGGATGTTTTTACGTCCACACCTACACACGAATGTATTATACGTGCGTACCTAATAAATACATACATACACACACATAACGGAATGATTTCATATCTTTTGTACCTTCAGTGATAGGATATGACGAAGATGAATACAGTAGGATATTATTGAATTTCGTTTTGTGAAAGACTTTCTCGACATACACACATAGGGGAACCACTTTAGAGCTTCCCACTCGCTCGTCGCCTTTATGCAGCAGCAGACAAGCCAACCAAACCGCCTTCAATGTATTAAAATACCTACATAAGTATTATACATAAAAAACATCTTGGAATTGACTATTATATTTTATGTACACATATTTATAATGTATATATATACAGGAGGTATGTAAATAAGCAACCTACTGATAAATGTCAGAACGGAAACTTGACCCTTATTTTCGAAAAATTACTTACGTTATTGTTACTTATTATACGAAGACAATAATATCATATCTATCTATAACCCCTATATGTATATATACTGCCTTTAAACGTAAACCATTTATTAGGTAGTTCATTTTATAACACGAAAACAGGTTCATAACATAACTTTTACGACTACATGTACCATGTAGTAGGTACCTATATTTATTCAAACAGTTGGTTAGTTGGTTAGTGAAAGTCTCCCAAGTACAAAATGTTAATTAATTACAAAAGACGCTGTTGTAGGCTCCCTTCAATCGTTTATTACTTACTAATAAACTGGGAGGCCATTAAAATTTTATTGACCAGATTTTATAAAACTAATTATGTATCTACCACATAAATATGCATACAACACTTTGTAATTTATAAACTTTCTTGCAATCTTAACTGTTTATCAAAAAATAAAATTACTACATTACCAATAGATCTGAATCCGATTACAGTGGACACGAATACCTATAGCATTAATAAGATTTTTACTAACTTAAAGAACTTGGGCTAAGTCATCTTCAAGAAACTGTAATTAAACGTGATTATTTTATGGAAAATATTTCTTTACATTAACTGTACCAAAAGAAACATGAATCAAAATTATTTCTATCCATCCCCCTGTCAGAAAAAGGGGCCAATAAAGTACGATATCTATAATTCCTTTCCCCTTGCGTTTGTTTGATCGATTTCGAAATCGATATAAATTGCTTAATTTTTGTACGTTCTCTCTGCTAAGTACTTAGTTGAATAGGTGACCGAAAATAATTATCGTTGGTTTATTTATATTTGCTTGAAGCACTTCATCGAATTTTTGCAGCTGATGTTTGGCTGTTCGAAGCTGAGTCAAGTCGATGGTCAATCAAACGTATCGTAGTGTTGACATTTCTTCTGTCTTGGGATGCAACAATCGTCTTCGGAAGGAAACTTGTAAAATTTCCAGTCTAATTGAATGATGAGACGAGAATTGTCTCGGGTGTATAACATCTACATTGTGGTTCCATAAAATTGAACTTGCTTAACAGCATTGAGTTGATTTTCGCACATGATTGTCCTTTTTGTCGGTTCAGTTAGCACGAAGAGCCAATGATTTTCTGAGAGAGGATGCCATATTTCCATACTAGACCTAATTGTTGTAACATAATTATACAATCGGATGGAATCGTAGACAAAGAAGTTTAACTTTACATGTCGGTTTTTCGTTGGTTCCATGAATTGTAACATCGGAACAGATTATTCTTACATTTTGAAGATCTTTACAGGTGTTACGAGTTCGCATCTGGTTTGTACTCCACAAAAGATAAGGATAAGGTAGGTCAATGTATGTGTAGATAGTGGTATTAAGTAATCGATTTGGTAAAGGAATTAGGAAATACAAATTGTAAGTTTCTTTTGTTACCACAGGTAAGCGAATATCATAAATTAAAATTTGTTTATCATATACCTACTACATTTAGAGTACTAATAGTATTATGAACATCGATTGGAAAATCGTAATTTGGAATAAACGTTACCTTCATTAATTCATCCCTTAATTGTTTTGGATTAATAACCGATGGTTGTAATGTTAGTCCGGTTAAATTAGACCAAAAAATAAGAGTAAAGCTACATAAATTCCCACCAAGCTGAAAATCAGTGAGATTGTTTAAAGATAATTAAAAATTAAATTTGAAAGTTCCCCATTTTTTCCCTGTATGGTAAAAAAAATTATTCAAGGTTAAAGGTCAAAAAAATTAGTTTTTAGCGATTTTCAGCAAAACGGTAAGTTTTATCATAAAATTACCCCAGACAAAAATTGTAGATCATGAAATTATCTATAAAATATGTATCTCTAAAATAGCCCAAAATAAGCTATGTGACAAATAAATCCCCAAGAACTAGAAAATATTTACTGCAAATAGGAAAAATATTGTAAAAGGAAAATTTTCCCCCAGAAGAATTCCCCTGAAAAATATATCCCTAAAAAATACCTCAAAGGAAAAAAAATCCCCTATTTTTTGGGGAAAATACCCTAATCTGGCAACTATGAGACTTAACAGTATTTCATTTATTGGGCACACTGACATAAAGCAGGTATAAGACCCTAGGCCACGCATACAATTGAACAGGAGACAGATGTTGTCTCGAAGTTACACTGACGTATAAAATAAGGGACTGGGTTTCATTTAACCTGATATCTCAGAAACGGTGGCTCTCAGGAAAAAAAATATTGATACATATTTTATAGATAATTTTATGCTCTACAATTTTTTTACCTTTGACCTTGAATAAAAAAAATTCCATACAGTGGAAAGATGGGGAACTTTCAAATTTTATTTATAATCATATTTTAAACAATCTTACTGATTTTCAGCTTGGTGGGAATTAATGTAGCTTCGAAAGTCTAAATTGACCGGACTATGTAACTAAAATGAGGATATTACTTCCGAAAAGTCATTTTCTAAATCATATATCAAATCTCTTAATAGATTAAAATGTTCAGTTAATACTTGTGAATATGTCAACTGATTGATATGATCGAGTAACGGCAGTAGTAGAACATTTATAGAATTTTTAAATATTTTCATTCAATTTTTCTTCATTTACTTTAAGAGCTATGGCAGACTTATTATAATCCGTAATCGCATCAGATATAATGTGAATTTGTTGTTAAAGTAACATTTGCACATCGTGATTTTGATTAACGGGCATTAATTGCTTCATTATAATATTCCGCGTCGTCAGCGGACGGTGTACCAAAAAGTCACTTAAAAGCTGAAGAAACGCCGTTAATTAATCCTCGTTTACGTCTTTTTATCATATCTATATTATGTCCCGTTATGTGACATATTGATTCATATTGGTCTTTTAATTTAGTTACATTTTTTCTCATAAATTTTATTTGAATGCCGCATTTACCAAGTAAATAGGACGATTGATTTATATTAGATTTTTGGATACAAAGATAAGTTGCTTTGTCAAATGTTGGATCGATATTTTGTAATTGTTTCTCATAAATACTTATATTTTTGAAACTTAATAATCGATAATAATAAGTATTTTAAATTCGTGTTTCACCCAGATTCTGATAAAATAATCGTCCCGTTGAATTTAAATCTTGTATATCTATTATATGTATTCAATGTTGATACAAAAGGAAAAATAATATTATCGGAAATAATATGAAATTTAAGATTCGGATTTCCATCTGTAACAAAAAAAATAAAATCCTTTTCAAATATACAGACAATATATTGCATTTCCGAGATAATTTCGATTATTTATTAATAAAGTGTTTCTATACTGAAACAAAAGTTCAAATGTTAAAGTAATTATGATCATGGCTACGCACTGATAAAATTAATTTGGAGTTTTCAAAGAGTACCGCTATTTTCGTAGTATTCATCTAATTGTTTGGGATACTATAAATAGGACCGTATCCTATATTTTATTTTAATTAATTATCATTCACTGTATAACCTGGTAAAGTACTGAAAATATTCAAGCTGGCTTATGAGACCCCCTTAGGCTGATATTTTTCTGTAAATTTAACCCCTCCTTTCCTCTTTGTACAATTGCACTTGCTGTGGTTGTATCGATTTCAAAATCGATACAAATCGATTCAATTTTGTACATACTTATAAAACATGTACATACCTACGTATACGTATACGTATCTATAAACGACATTCCATTCCACAAGTGTAAAGTTAGCTTATCAGGTTACACATTTCACGTGAGGGAGTATTTGACAACAAAAAGAAACAACGGTATCTAAATCTGCCAATTAGTGTAGCCGATTTCCGACGAGCAAAAACAGCAAACCGCTCGTTGATAAACCCGAGACTTCGACAGAAAACTTCCATTAACCCGTACATCTTTTGGTATCCTATCCTCCAAGCTGCTGTATCAGGAAGAATGGATGACAGTAACGGACGACGCTGATTTATTAAACAAGAGAAAATAATTAACAATCAAAACAAAAAGATTGGATTAGGGAATCAATCCGACAAGGTCGTGTCAATATGTCGATAATTTAATTGATAAATTTTTATTATTATTATCCTTACAAACCAATAAAAAGTTCAGTTCCAGTTTTTACGGCTGTTTTGTGACCTTATTTTCTCCTCATAAACCATGATAAACAAAATTGGCTGAGATTCTCTTCGCAACAATACCCAATCAAAAACGTACTACGCCGCCACGTCTGTAGGTAATAAAGATCAATGATGTCAAAGCACGTTCTCCGGCACATTTTTCATTTTAAAAGCAAGTTTGGAAGGAAGTAATAATTCTTAATCTACTGTAGTTATAAACGAATCGAACTTGACACACGAGAGGAAGAAGCGCACCAACAGTAAGAAACGAATAACGGGTTTCCAAATACTCACATTCAACATCATTCTTCGTTACTGTTATTGTTAAAAAGCGGGAATGGATTATTACCAGATATATTAAGTACCAACGTCAACAACATCATCAAGAACCGAACCATCTGATCAAGAAGATGACTACCAATACCATAGATACCATATGTATAAAGATATAAAAAATTCAAGAAATGATTATTTATGTTTGGATTCAGGAAATCAAAGAGAAATCGTAATTGAACGTTGTAGGTAGTAGATGCTTAAAAAAGGTCAGCAGAAAATTGATAACGATTTTTAAATGGGTTGTGTTCTACATAAGCAAATTATAGAGGAATTGGAAAGGCAATAGAACTTTTTATGAAATACAGTTTGGTACTCGCTGTCGAGATCGAAAAAGTGAACGAGAATTTTTGCAATTAAGAAGTTGCAAACGAAAAATGTTGAGTACAATTTGAAATAGGATTCACATAAATTGCAGTAGGGGAAGGTGCCGTACCTTGATACCATTTTTAAGAAACATGTGTATGCTGCTATCGTTCTTTAAAATCCTTCGGTGTTTTCTTATTTTTGGATAGCACAATAATGATATATAACATTCACAGCCACATTTTATACAAAAAACCCTTTTAGAACTTACAGCTTACAATTTAAAAAAAAATGTTAAATGGTCCTAGGTACAATATGGTATCGTACCTGGAACCATAGGGTCATGTACCTTGAACCATAAAATGATATCTAATTGGAAACATATTACAAACCAAGGAAAAAAAATCTTAAAGTGCAACCATAACTTTTATTTCTATATTATATCTACATGCATATATTATTGCACTGTGTATGCACTTAAATCAACAGGAAATCTAATATGCGACTGTTGTCGTGCTGTATGTCCACAATTTATGGGTGGCGGTAACTTCATAACGACTTCTTCCTCAGCAGCTTCATAGGATTCTGCAATTTCATCGAAAAAAAATGTGTTTGAACCTTGATTTTTTTTTAAATATTGAACAATCAGCTCTTGTTCCTTAGCGATAACTTTAGCTACATAGTAACTAACATTTTTCTTTCCAGATAGTTTAATTAAAACAAAATCGCCGATTTCAATTTTTTCGTTTTCAAGATCATCTGGATTCAAGTTTTCATCAGATATATCAAAATCAGAATCTGAATCTGAATATTCGTCAAAGCTGGAGCTATCGGAAGAATCGTCTTTTTTGAATTTCTTTTGTTTTTTCTGATTTAAATTCGAAACATTTTTTGATAGAGAATTTACTTCACATATACTGATATTCCTTTTGACAGAAGATATTTTATTTTTAGATTGCTTTTTAAGTTCTATTTCATTTTTTTCAGGTGTGTCGGTTAGTATGCGGGATTTGCCCTTCTCTCGCCCTTTTCTATTTAATTTTCTTGGTTGTGCCTTAGGATATGGCTTCACAGTTTCAGGACTTATAATTTGCATAACTGATGTGGATGGTTCTTGGCATTCGATTAATGACATTGTGTGAGTTATCATTGCTCCATTTTCGTTTTGTTTGCTATTTTCCTCGGGTTCTTTTCTATCAGTTACATTAGATGGTAGATATTCGTCTTCTCCAAAAATATTTTCATTCAAAGGAACAATTCCCGTAACTCGAAAACCGTTTATAATATTTATTGGTGTAAAACTTAGTGGATATGCTTTCCCTACCATCTCTGCTACTTCATAAATCGTCATGGGTTTTCCAAAATTCCCAGGAGTGATCATCCAATCATTTACAGCATTATTATAAAACGTTTTGAAAGGACCAAAAACAGTCCTATCAAGAGGCTGCATCTTGTGGCTTGTATGGGGATGGAACGTCAGTAGAATTATTCCCATTTCCTTTGCTCTTGTTATTACTGATAATGAGAGATGACTTTCGTGGTTATCTAATAGTAAAATAACCGGATTTTGAGAAGTTGGTTTAACATGGTTTATAAAGTGTTCAATAAATTTAGCAAAAAGGGTTTCATTAGACCAGCCAGAAGGTGCTGCTGCTCCTATGGAACCGATCGGTGCTCCTTTCATCATTAAATGCTCTTTAAAAATCACCCTGGGAAAAATAAGCATTGGAGGGATACTATTTCCTATTGCATTAATTGCAGCGATCATTGTGCAAGTTGATCCCCTTTCCCCCGACGTCATACTTCCGATCTGTTTTTCACCTTTCGGTGCTAATACTTTTGGAGGTACATGAACAGTAGATACTCCTGTTTCGTCACAATTCCAAATGTGACTTGGAGGAAATTCTCGTCTCTGAAGAACTGCCTTATAGTTTTCAAAAAATTTAGACACGGTTGTTTTATTAAATCCTGTTGATCGTGACAGACTAGTCGGTTCTGGTTTTCGTAATGATAATTGGTTACGATATGATAGACGAAATTGTCGAAGCCACGATTTTCCAGCTTGTTTGGTTTCATCCCATTTTGGAGGATAAACTTTTTTGTTCGCCTGAGCATATTCGTACGCCAATTTTCGAATTTGTTTTAACGTTAATCCATACTGCATACGTGATGCTCGTTTCAAGTACGAAACCAAAAGCTGTTCTTCTTCCTCCGAAAATACCCTACGGACATCATTGCGAGCAAGATATTCAAACTTTGTTTTATTAGAACTTTGAAATTTCTTTATATGTCTCATTAGCGTGGCTCTGGACACTTTAAATTGTTTCTCAGCTGCTCTAATAGAAATATGATTATTTAAAATCTCATTTACAGCAGCTTCAACTACCTCCTTTGAGAGAGGAACTCTCTTCATTCCCGATTTACTTCGTGGCATCTAAAGTAAAACATAAATATCAGAATCATACGAACGAAATTCATGATGCTGTACCTTGAACCGGTTCAAGGTACAGCACACTCAGATGGTCCAAGGTACGTAACAGCAAGCAAACATACAAAAACCGCTTTTAAAAAATTTAGGTTAGGAAAGACAAATGCCTATTTATTGTAGTTAAATTAGAATAAAATCTAATATATTACCTTGGTTCAGCAAATCAAGCAAATCTGATATGTCAACAAAAATGCACCACTAAAGGGATCTTAAAAACTATACTTCTTAAAGCCTCAAACTTCGTCAGCATATAACTCTTGATTAAATACACCTACTGATTCCCCTGTATTCTACATGGCCCTCTGTGAATGGGAAGATGAATTACATGTTATTGCAGCACGTATACATGTTATCTATTCTGCTGTACTAGAAGTGGTTCAAGGTACATGCGTGTTCAAGGTACAACACCTTCCCCTATACGTAACTTGATTGAAAATTATTACATATGCTTTCCACCATTTTACTTTTATCGTTTTTAATGCCAAAGAGTCCTACAGGGATATATTAAGTTTATGGATGTAGATTTATACTTGAAACAGTTTGGAAACATTTCAGAAAGTAGTAGACCGTTTGAAAATATTCTGAAATATTCAGACAAAATTTTGCAACATTTATAATTTAATATACAGGGTTTTTCAAGTTGATGGGCTATTAGAAGTATATGAATTAGTAGAAGGAATTAAATTCTGAAACTTGGGCTCATTTGGTTATTGTTTATGCCGCTTCTTTTAAAAATATTTTCAAGTTCGATTTACATCCGGTTATACCGGAAGTCGATACCAACTTTGTTATTTTAAATGGAATGGTATATTTTTACGCTGAATTCGAATAAAACGTGTAATTCCAAGGTAAGTTTGATAACCAACTAGTACACCTATGACGATCGTTTCTGAGTTATTTTTATTTATAGAAAAAAAATCGCTACCGCAACCCAAATTATAAAAAATCATAACTTCCACAAAATACGACTTAGAGTGTTGAAATTTTTACTAGTAATAGCTGAATATTAGCGCTAACGTCTTGACAAAATTGAATTAAATAATTTATACAGGGCGTTCAAAATAAAATTCTAAAATTAAAAAACTTCAAACACGAATTACCTCGTTTTTTCAAATGGCACCTACTATTTTTTATTTTTTCAATCGATTCGTTTTTTTATCCTCTTTCGATCTATATGGATACTTCCTATTTTAAGTAATAATTCAAAATTATTCCAAAATGTATCTATTTATCATACCACTAAGTGATAAGGGTTGTCCACTCCTAACTTTTTTATTTTTTGGACAAATTTGGCATTAAAAATACATACAACCCTAAATTTTCACCCTTCTACCACCAACCCCCATTTTTTAATAGCGATATTAGTACTGTAATAATCTTCAACCCACTGTGGTCGATAACTGATCAATTAATTATTATCAATCGATTAGTCATCCCCGCCAGGCGTCTACTAATGTCACTACTCACCCAGCAAACAGCACGGAGTGGGGATGAGAATAAAGCAGATTTTTTTAGAATGTTACAGGGGGTTCAAATATGTTCTAATAAGTAAAAGAATGTTGTATTATAACATTTCAGAATTATTTGGCAATGTTCAAGAATGTTTCAGAATGTTAAAAAAAGTTAGAAAATGTTTTGAATCATTATGGGACGTTCTGGATAGTTGTAAATTCGCGAATATTCTAGAATGTTCCATCAAACGTGTAATATATTCTTACCCGAGCAACGCCGAGGTATGGCTGCTAGTAGGTATTTTATAAAATTCTAGAAAATTCAAAAAGTTTCTATTTATAATCCTTCACTATAATTAGAAGTTCAGTCTTTTAAATGATGGTAGGAAGCATTGGAATCTTTAAGATTATTAAGATTGTTTTGTAAATTACCAAAGTTCAAAAAAGGTGTCCAAAGACGTCGATCTTTGTAGAAGAGCCTCATTAGAAGATTCATAAAGTAAAGTTGAGGAAAATCAATAAATGAAAAATCATAAATGGAGGTTGTAGATAAATAAAGGACCAATAAATATTGAAAATCTTTGTGGCTTCTCTGGAAACAGATTTTTTTGTAAATTCTAGGCAATTATGGAAAATTCAAAAAGTTTGTGCAACAACCTCAATTTTTTTCCATCTACCATCATGATCACAAGTTAGGTGATTCTTAATTGTGGTAAGAAACTAAGAAACTCCCAGATTATGAATACATCTTATTAAAATTTAAGCTACATTTAGGATTCAGATTTGCATCTGTAACAAACAAAATAAAATCCTTTTCTAATATACAGACGATATATTGTATTTCCAAGATAATTTCGATTATTTATTAATAAACTGTTTCTATATTGAAACAAAAGTTCAAATGTTAAAGTAATTATGAAAATGGCTACGCACTGATAAAATTAATTTGGGATTTTCAAAGAGTACCGCTATTTTCGTAGTATTCATCTAAATGTTTGGGATATTAAAAATAGGACCATATCCTATATTTTTTTTAATTAATTATCATTCACTGTATTTTCAATTTTTTTAAACCTGGCAAAGAACTGAAAATATTCAAGCTGGCTTATGAGATTGTGTAAATTTGACCCCTCCTTTCCTCTTTGTACAATTGCACTTTCTGTGGTTAGATCGATTATGAATACATCTTATTAAAATTTAAGCTACATTTTTAATATCCCATATTTGACCACGGAAGC
Organism: Agrilus mali; assembly: GCA_029378335.1. NCBI lineage: Eukaryota > Metazoa > Arthropoda > Insecta > Coleoptera > Buprestidae > Agrilus > Agrilus mali. The sequence continues at coordinate 2,823,456 of CM055660.1, forward strand.
CCAAAAATGATATCCAAAGATCTTTTTACAAGAACTTTTTCACCAGATTAATAAATTAGAGTAAAGAAAAACCAAAGAAAAGTCATAACTGGAGGATACATAAAGGGCTAACAGAAGATTTTTCTGATTTTTTTAGAAAATTCTGGGAAATCCTGGAAAACTCATAGTTTAAGTTATACAACATCCTCAATTTTTTTCCATCTACCATCATGATAACAAGTTAAGTAACTCTTAATGGTGGTAAGAAACTTCAGTCACCCAGATTATCATAAATCCAAGTAAACCTTAAGCTACCAGTTTTTTGACTTTGGAAACCCAAAAGAGACGCATCCAAAGACGTCAGTCTTTATACAAGAACCTTTTTAACGGATTCATAAAGTGGAATTGGGGATGGGTCGATGAAATTCCTTCGAGCATTCATCTCACAGTCAGTAGTAGTTGATTTCGGTGATCTTTAACAGAACGCGACTGATTGTGAGTCAAGACAGAAAAACAAACCAGTAAAGTGCAAGTGCAAGCCCCACATTACATAGACAGACAGACAGACAGATAGTACATCGCTTCCTCTTCCTTCGCGACGGCACGGCATCAAAAACTTTTCGATGGCACTCCTGAAGTGACTTTTCGCTGCCGGAAACTTTTCTGCTCGCGGCTCATTTCAGCGACGCGATGCGACGAGTCGCGATATACAAGGAAGAGGTGGAGGAGGAGGAGGAGGAGGCGACGCCGGGCGTTCCTTGGTTTCGTTCGTTCCTTCGTTAGATCGCGTTTTCTGTCAGCCTTTGTTTGTCGAGGACGACTCGACGTCGCAGTCATTTTAATAATGCGTCGTATTGTTTGAACCATAATTTCTGTTTGTTGTACACTCGTTAGACCGACAGACATTCCATCTCCTCCTACCACTTGTACCTACAGGTCCCATTTTCCTACCAGCATCCAGTGGTGGCTCGTACTGAATATAATTCAAAAACATCCATCTCATTTGAGGCTATTATTTTTGGCAATTTATTTCTCCGCTAAGGTATTTATTCGTAAATATCCGCAATAGTATCTATGTATCGAGTAAATTAGAAGGTTAACTGACAATAAAATCCTTTTTTGGTACTTTTCATGGTAGGTGTCTTTACGACAGAAAATTATCCTTTCGGTAGTTTCGACACGTGCGACAAATTTTTTCTACCAAAACTCATTTTTTAGCTCAGTATTATTAGATATTTTGTTTGTGGGTAGCAATACAAGTTATTAATATTCAAATATTATTAGTTCTATTAATGTAAACAACAATATTTCGACCATTTACTCGGAATAGAAAACTGTTTTGCATTGAATTATTTACCCATTAAATTCCTTAACGTTTTTAATGGATTTTATGGGTAGTTATCAGTGAATATCTTTGTATAATGTAAAGAGAAATCTTTTGGGAAACTTAAGACTTGAACTAGACAAATAAATTAAGTCGGGGTTCAATAACCATCCTCTAAATTGTTTTAAAGGTAACAACCCTATTTTATAACGAATTTTGTGGCTTTTAAAGACAATAATTTTCATGATTGCATGACCCTATAAGTCCTGATTTTCCTACAGGGGACGTTACATTTCTCCAAGTGAAAATTGTGACCCGCCACTGTGTTGTGTTATGAATCTCTCCAGGCAGGAGGCTTCCTTGATATTGTCTGCCCTCATCGGCTGTGCCATTGCTACTTATAGTCAGTGCTCCTTGTCCGTGCGATTATGTTTATGCCAGGCATTAAAGGCATGAATGGAGGAATTAAATCTAATGGCTCGCCTTTGTCGGACTCCCCTTTTATTCATTCCACACGTAATCCTTTTGACCGATTTACTACGCACACACTGCGACTGCGACCGACGACTGCGACTACTGCTCCCGCTTCAACCTAATAATAAGTATTACTTCTTAACTGCATTCACCTCACAAACAGATACACATACACACATTCATATGCATTTGTCGATAACAAATGACTACAAAAGCGACAGTCTTTTTTAACAACACAGTCGCCATCGAATTGGGCGGAAGGAGTTAAACAAAAGAGTCATGAAAGTAAAAGGTCACTTTTATTATTAATCACATTATTATATATGTACCTACATACATACATACGTACGTTCATACATACGGACGTATAAAAAGAGAAAGGACAATTCAAATAGCAAAGAAATTGACCCTGCCAAGAGTCTTGATTTCGACGTCTTGTCTTGACTTCACGACATTCTTGATTATACAGGTCTAAGGTATAATTTCAACAAAAAATCGATATTCGAAAGAAAAAACTAAACACAAATGACTATCTTAAAGCAACATCAGTCAGATGAGCATTTATGGAAAGTTTCATCAATGCAAGAGTCTTGTCTTCACTTAAAAGTAAAGATCTACAAAGTAATTTTCTTGTCTTGTGCAATATTTGATTACAATTTCTTGTTTTAATTCAAGAGTCTCGACATTTCTCGTTACAAAAACGATTTTTTTGAAAATATTTTCATGGTTAAAGGCAAAATTTGCAGAGGTTAGGTTAGGTTAGGTTATTAAATCACATATTTAGAATAAATGTAATGTGAAAATAAAGCCTTCAGGGGGGGGGGGTTGTACCGTGCCTACTCAAATTAATTTTCGTGGTTAATAGTAATACGTATCTCCAGTTTCTATCCTGATCAGTAGTTTCACTAAGACAAGAGTCTTAATCTCGAAGTCCAACTCTTGTCTTGACTTGAAAATCAAGATCAACAAGGTAATTTTCCTTGTCTTGTGCAAGTATTTGATCATAATTTCTTTTCTTAGTTCAAGAGTCTCGACATTTCTCGCCACAGAGAAGTTTTTTTTTTTTAAGATATATCCTGATTAAAGGGAACATTCGTATCTTCAATTTTTTGGGTAAGGCTATTAAATCAAACCTTTAGAATTGATGTAATGTGAAAATTCTGCGTGGAAATCACGAAATCCATTCAATTTTTTTGTGGTTAATAAAATAGTAAAACGTATATATTCAGTTTTTTATCACTAATTCAATGAATTTTGTATTAGGTATTTATTAAACTGCATCAAGATGTCGAGACTCTTGACAAAACTCCTTGATCTCATGATTCTCTTGATCTTGTCTCGATTTTCACATCGGTGCTCTTCTCTTGAATCAAGACAAGATCAAGACAAAAATTTCTTGAAAATCAAGAATCTAGTGCAGATTAAATTTTCAAAAAAAAATCACATGCCAATTTTCTACAACGACATATATATAGATAGATATATAAGTGTAAGTGTGTTGTAAATTCATATTGTCCACTCACAATAATAACAAAGACCATCGATTGGAATTAAACTTGACATTTGTGGCGTCGTTCGATTACGTAGGTACGACTTAAACACGAACTCGCATAATGTGTTCATTTCGAAAGAAGGCGGCCGATAATAAGTATAGTGGCGACCGATTCTTGATTCTTATTATTTGTTTTGCGTGTGTGTTACTGGTCGATGTCTGGCACCAATATATTCCTCTACTGCACTAAACACAGGGACTTTATGGTGACCGTTAAAACAGAGATCAAACACGAGAGAACACGTTTACAATACATACATACAATACCTACAGAATACCATTTTATTAATGATACATGATTACTTACTGACTGACCCATACAGAACAGACGACCTACACACGATTCTCTTGTTACAGACAACTATTTAAAATCAACTAATAGGTATAACATCAAACCTACAGCTATAAAAACTATGTAATTATATGTCTAGACCGTACTCCTTTTCAGTATCAGAAAAATCTAAACTCGACATTTATATTTTAGTCATTTTGGGCAAGATTTTTTCTAAAACCTACTGGATCCGCCCCTGTCTAAAATTTTTTCGACTAAACAGTAGTTTTTTAACGAAATCAAAGCAAAACACCATGATAATCGATTAGGGAATCGATGAAATTGAATATTTGACGTAAAGACCTTCATACTTACTCATCTACCCAATGAGTTTTAAATATACATTCAAACATTGTTAAATAGTCTTGTGAACCATTACAAATAAAAATATTTTGCTCGTAATTCAAAATCTGATCAAGTAACACATATCTCACTGTCTTGTCAGTTAGTTGGACATGGAACATGACATCAACATTAATCGTTACCTACTACAACTCCTAACAAAAGTCGACACGACGCGACGTTTCAAATTACGTGTAGGTACCAAGTACCATCAATGAATGGTACCGTGCAGATACGTTACAAAAGTTAACAAATTAACGACCAGTTTCGTACTGCCTACCGCGTGTTCGTGTAATCGTTTCTATCTTCCTTAAGGATTTGGTGAACAACAATGGAACGTCTTAAGTCTGAAGGTACCCACCACAAAGATGGGCGGAATTTTATACATTGGACACCTTAATATGTACGAAGTCACCATTCGCAAAGATTAGGCACTAAAATACTTCAAACGCAATAAAACCAAAGATTAATTATGTTTACGTCATAGATATAGTCTATAAGAATCAAATATCTACAATGATATCGCAATTAATGAGGTACTTCTCATAAAAATTAGAAAAAATGTAGGTAATGACGCTTAAATACTGTCCTGGAGGCGAACGTAAGTCTTATTTAATTTCTATCATTATTTAAGTTCTATCATGAAACATATAAGGGGCCATTCATAAAATACGTTCGCATACAAGGGCGGGAGGGGTTTAGGGTAACGTATTTTATGAACAGCCCCTAATTAAAAAAATTGTTTTTGTTAGGGAAATTGCAGACAGTTTAAAATACATGAAATACCCTTTGACACACCCCTAGAATGTAAAAAAAATAAAACCACTAGAAACTTACTATCAAAATCATCTTCATATTATTTCCTAATTGTAGCTTTTACTGAATGCGAGACGTCAGAGTTAAAAATGAACAAGTACTTTTACCTTTCTCTAAGAATTTACTAATGATTACATATTTTCCATAAACAGAAGAGTCTAAAACTGCCAGAAAATTTTTGAGTTAACTAATGAGCAAATTCTCATACCTAGGTATCTACCTAATTAAAAAAAAATGTTGGTAATGACTCTTATATTCCAATGTATCCTAAATTAATGCCACCAGTTAAAGTACCGAAGAGTCACTGCACTCGCGAGGAGGCGGTTTTTATTATCTTAAGGTTAAATAAGTAAGTATGTATGTATGTATGTATGTATGTATAAAAAATGTTATTTTTTAAAGTGGCAGTAGCCACACAATTCTCAGCGTTGTTTACATTAATAATTATTATAAACGTAATTTGCATACACAAACAGTTACAAACGAAGCAATTCGCCTTTTACAATGCCTACATATGTATGCCAAATACCTACCTTATAAACGTGATTCTATGCAGGCATTACAATATATACGTATCTGTAAGAATTTTCTCATAATTTAATCTCACGGGTATTATTTGGATAGCACCTATCGTCATACAATTTACTTCTATTGTAGTTCTGTTAATTATCATTTACCTACTTTGTGTTTTACTTTACGTATATCAAGCTAGCACTATAAAGTTATTTTTCCGATTTCTAACTTGCACTATAATTTGTCGCTAATTTGTTACCAAATCAAAAAATTTGTCGCTAGTGCCGTTTAGCCATAATCAGCTGCAGTGCTAGCTTGATATCTCGAGAACGAAATGTCGTAGGATATAATTGTAAAGGCCATAATTTGTCGCTGAAAGGTGACACATTCAACGAATTTGTCGATAGTCTTATCGCCAACTGATAAGCGAAAAACTACTGGAAAACCATCAAACTGGCACTACATATGGCATATCTAGAGAAGAAAATGTCGTAGGATATTATTTTAAAGGCCACAATTTGTCGCTAATTTGTCGCTGAAAGATGACACATTCAAAGAATTTGTCGCTAGTCTTATCGCCAACTGACAAGCGAAAAACTACTGGAAAACCATCAAACGGGCACTACATATGGCATATCTCGAGAAGGAAATGTTGTAGGATATTACTGTAAAGGCCACAATTTGTCGCTGAAAGACACACATTAAAAGAATTTGTCGCTAGTCTTATCGCCAACTGATAAGCGAAAAACTACTGGAAAACCATCAAACTGGCACTACATATGGCATATCTAGAGAAGAAAATGTCGTAGGATATTACTGTAAAGGCCACAATTTGTCGCTAATTTGTTACCACAATCAAAGAATTTGTCGCTAGTCTTATCGCAACTGATAAGCAAAAACTACTGGAAAACCATCAAACTGGCACTAGCTTGCATATCTGAGAGAAAATGTCGTAGGATATAATTGTAAAGGCCAAATTTGTCGCTGAAAGTCACACATTCAACGAATTTGTCGCTAGTCTTATCCCAACTGATAAGCGAAAAACTACTGGAAAACCATCAAACTGGCACTACATATGGCATATCTCTAGAAGGAAATGTCGTAGATATTACTGTAAAGGCCACAATTTGTCGCTTATTTGTCGCTGAAAGATGACACAATCAAAGAATTTGTCGCTTTCTTATCTTCAACTGATAAGCTAAAAACTACGAGAAACCCATCAAACCCTCAAAAGGCAACGTGTTGCCCTTCTTGGGGGAAACAGGGAAAACCTAATTTAAAAAAATTGTTAAATAAAGTCCGGTCCTCTTCAAGCAACAAATGTAACAAAGAACTTCCTTTGATTAATTGCTTGATTTTTTTTCCAGTAGTTTTTCGCTTATCAGTTGAAGGTAAGACTAGCGACAAATTCGTTGAATGTGTCACCTTTCAGCGACAAATTAGCGACAAATTGTGCCTTTACAATAATATCCTACGACATTTCCTTCTCGAGATATGCCATATGTAGTGCCAGTTTGATGTTTTCCAATAGTTTTTCGCTTATCAGTTGAAGGTAAGACTAGCGACAAATTCGTTAAATGTGTCACCTTTCAGCGACAAATTAGCGACAAATTATGGCCTTTAAAATAATATACTACGACATTTCGTTTTCGAGATACGCTATGTGTAGTGCAGTGTACAGCTGATTATGGATAAACGGCACGAGCGACAAATTTTTGGATTTGGTAACAAATTAGCGACAAATTATAGTGCAAGTTAGAAATCGGAAAAATAACTTTGTCGTGCTAGCTTGATATACGTTTTTACTTTCCTGCAAAAACTTCTTAAACAAGAAGAAAAACTCTGGTACGTACGTTCGAGCCATTTTTTTTATTGCCTAAACACCTACAGTTGTTAGTTAGTACCCTGATGTTATACTCTCTAACAGGAACACTTAATAGACATCCAGTTCTTATAATGACATTATTTCATTTCCCTTTGTACTTCTCAATGCAATGACTGACTAAGTGTCCGTAATTGGGGAGGAGGTAACACTTACGAGCAAGCGAACACCATACAAGTGTAACTACTGGCCCATCTATGGTACGAGGAACAAATCGACTTAGTACAATTTTTTACGATACTTTCTATAATCCACGGAAAATTAATGAAATGGATAAGCCCTCAATTTTAACTTCAAGAGAATAATTTGGTGGGTAGATAAGTTGGAATTGACGTTGGGGTCACCAGGAGGACATTAGTGTACGTAAAATAGTTTTTGGTCTTATTAGAATTAGTGCCTTAATTTTCAAAAACATTTAAAAATGGGGCTAAAACCTCAAATGTACTTAAACCAAGTTCAGTAAACGATACTGAACTTAGACAGAAGATACAAAGTGGGTGATTTTTTTTACAAAATCATCGTCAGCAAACGCTCTTATCCACAATTCTTCGAGATGTTCCACGTCTCCTCTCCGGTAACTGTTAAGTGATTTTGAAAGACGAAGAATAAGAAGACGAATAAGAAGAACGGGTCAGTGCAGTGACCTGACTCAAACAGCACAAACACATACAACACACCACGTAAAATACAAAGCAACAAATACGTACCTATCTACGTAGGTAATAACAAGAAGTACCAATGGGATGTGATGGTATACAACTAAACTGCAAGGCACCGTCCGTCGTCCGTCTCATCGGATGCCATTTCAAGCATCGTTCCAATCAAACATTTCACGTAATAAAGAAGATACCGAGATACCAAATACCTAACACACACACACAAATGTACGAGTTGTATCGACTGCAAAGTCGTGGTCAAAGTAATTTCTTTATCATCATTCCAGATTTCGCTGAAGTGACTTACTGTGGAGAATATCGACGATGACGACTTCGTCCTTTTCACGTAATTGCAACTGCTTACTTATTTTAGTCAAAATCGCGAAGTCGACAATAATAACGATAAGGGGTGTAATCAAAAAGTTTGCATTTGCATAGCTTGAACATTTCATGCTTTTAGTACTTACAACAGTCATACTTAATACATGTTTAAGAATCAGTCTCCCTCTTATCATACTTTTTTAATTCTGGGCGAAAATTGCTGGGAATTTTAGCCACTGCATTTACTCTAATTTCTGATTACGTAATCAAACTTATACCGTACGATTTAATTTTTCCTGAAAAATTTAGAAAAGAAAACAATTGAGCCTAAGACGGAACTTCTGTGGAATTTTTCAAAATTACTAATACGATAATGTAATTAAAATTGTAGCTTATTATGACAATTTTTGGGAAAATCATAATTTTATGATTTACCTTTTCAATTGCGCCATTTATGGTAAAATTGCCGAGCTTAAAAATAATTTCCAAGATTTTCACATAGATATTTTTGTAGACAATAATCCTTTTTTTTTCCTGAATTTCTATACCCAGCAGTTTTCTGCAATACTCCTTTAGTGCAATAAAATGTAAAAAACACTCTTATCAGCAATTTTTTTAATTGCAATTAGGTTTTTTAGCAGAAAACTTACCAGTAAAACAATTTATATGATGTTCTGATAAACAAAAGTACGTACGTAACTATTGATAGCACATAATAAAAGTAAAAGAGCGTATATCAAGCTAGCACGACAAAGTTATTTTTCCGATTTGTGACTTGCACTATAATTTGTCGCTAATTTGTTACCAATTCAAAAATTTGTCGCTCGTGCCGTTTAGCCATAATCAGCTGGTATGCTAACTTGATATCAAGCTTGCACTACACATAGCGTCTGCAAAGACCAGAATTTGTCGCTGAATGATGTCACATTCAATACATTTGTCACTAGTCCTATCTCCAACTGATAAGCGAAAAACTGCTGGAAAACCATCAAACAATTATTGAAGGAGTTATTTGTTACATTTGTTTTAAAAGATATGATCTATTTTCCAAATTTTTTAAATTAGGTTTTCCCTGTTTCCCCCAAATTGGGCAACACGTTACCTTTCGAGTGATTGATGGCTTTCCAGCAGTTTTTTGCTTTACAGTTGGAGATTAGACTAGCGACAAATTCGTTGAATGTGTCATCTTTCAGCGACAAATTCTGGTGGTCTTTACAGTAATATTCTACGACATTTCCTTTTCAAGATACGCTATGTGTAGTTCTAGCTTGATATCAAGCTAGCATACCAGCTGATTATGGCTAGACGGCACGAGCGACAAATTTTTGGATTTGGTAACAAATTAACGACAAATTATAGTGCGTCAGAAATTGGAAAAATAGCTTTGTCGTGCTAGCTTGATATACGTAATACAAGAGGTCGAAACGTCGCGTTGTATTGAATAGTTTATTGTTTCTTAAATTTTAGATCGAATACTTTCCATCAATCGTAACTTCTTAGTCGTGTTTCCAGTCCATGTAATATTAAGTAAAAAAAAAATATTTTGTGTAAGGATCTTATTCTCATTCAAAGAAATTTAGAATGATAAAAAATGTTTACAAACTCCGAGAGTTCAAACGTTTAGTTACTAGAGTTCGTATTTTCAAAAAAATGTGAAAAATTACTCTAGAAGATATCATTTGAACCCCTGTCTTCCCCTTGATAACATTTAATTTCGGTCACCTCTAACGTGAGATTTTGGATGACCATTCATAATATCATATAGAAATATTTGGTTCAACCCCGCCTATCCCCATTTTTATATCACTTAATAATAGATTGCCTACTGCATTACAATAATTATTCTGATAAAAAAAATCCCAATTCTCGTTTTTCCAAAGCCTCACGTTTCCAGTGGTTTGATGAGATTCTACTCTACCTTTCATATCTTCCATTTTGAGTTCAGTTAATTAATGAACATCTTTTTCCTTACAGAAATTATTCAAATAAAAATTTGCAATTTTCATTTTCCCAACCCCCTCCTCATTTTTCCAATGGTTTGGTATATTTTTTATCGGAGAAAAAGTCGATGAATTGTCGTTCATTTTCCCGTTGGCCGTGACACCCTGGGTGCGATAAACTATCAAAAACGGTCGCCATTTCTCTCTATTATTGGCTAATATATACAGAATTTTCCCAGCGGCGAAATTTCCCGCAGTTTCAAATAGTGGCGGGCTCCGAAAACCGTCCAATTTCTTTTAATTCTCGCGACGTTGCTGTTCTTCGGTGCCAAGTAATAACCATAATTCCATTACGGGATCAGCGCCGATCCGATCCCTCGCATCCCCCCGTATATAAAGCCACCGCAATCTTTCCCATGGCGGCGATTTTTCCCCACGATCGCCGGATATTAAACGTAGCAAAAGTGTTGTATTGTTGGTGTATGCAGCGGTTTCCTTTTCAAATCTCGCGAGAATAACAAGGAGAGCCTCCCCTAAATTTTCCCTTTTTTTTGTTTTATAAATAATGAGCTTAAAAATAAGAGGAAAACGATGTCTGTCTATAAAGTGATTATTATGTGCTTTGGTCTGTATATTTATATATTAAGTTCAATTTCTATTGGGGATTTAGAAGGATTCACATAGATAATAGAAGATAAAGCTAATAGATAACTTACCACAACTTCTCAATAGATACTTTAGGTAAATGAAGAAACTTACCTGAAAATAAAATGAATTATGTAAACAAATGTTTTTAGCATTGTTATTTTAATTTTAAAAAAATCCACTTATTGCGGAATTTTAGGCAGTTTTGAAGGTAATACAATAACGTTTGATTCAACCCCATTTTAGCCCTAAACTACGTATCACCAATGCCTATAATTCCTACAAGAAACTAAAAAAAAATTTTCAAATTTTTCCAACATTAAGTTTCGCGCTTTATTTAATTGTCCCTGTTCCCATCATACAGGAATAATAGGAGCCTCTATAATAACAACAGCTGCACCTTTTTGCATCTGCCATTGCACTGACCCAGTTCAGAACGGTAAAATGTAAATAAAAGTCGACGTTTACATCCGGCGTCGGAAAAATTGTTTTCCGTAACGTTACGTTAGGTATTTACGTTTGCAATTTTTTTTCGCTACTTTTATACGCACCGGTGCAAACAATGTCGCTTTTTGTATCAGTATACAGAAATTGCATCGCTTTCAAACGATAACTGCCTCTTTGCCATTCTGTAAATACTTACATTATTATATAAAAGCAGTAAATACCTATATATTTAACATAGATATGTAATGTAAGAAATTCTTAAATATAATAAAAGTATGTTATATTTTATCTTTTTGAACGTTCGCACCCTTTATATCAGAATTACATAATAAAACTAATGATAAGTTACAAAAGTTTGTTTATTATTCCATTTAAGTGCGATAAATAAGCTTTAGTGTTTTCCTCCTTACTCTGTTGTTTCTTTTTAATTTGAAGCTCAATATTCTGGAACGAAGTGGAAAAAATAGTTGAATGGAATTAAGTATGAGCATTGCCAACGAGCCGGTGGACCGATATCGGCGTCATCGATAACGAGGCATCTGGTCTTTATGAGCAAAAACTCGCGCCCGAATTTCCCGACCATTTTTCCCGTGTCGCGCACTTTTTCCCAGTCTGTTCCGGGCACAAGATAAATGATAATGGAAATTAGCAGCAGACGCTTTCGTCGTCGTCGTTCCTCACGCTGAATAAGTCCCTTTTTATACATGTGTATGTGTGTGTGCGCGCCTTCTTTTTCTTTTAAGAAGGAAAACCACGGTCTCCACTTATTCGCATCCCGGAGAAGAAAAAGGGCGAGACGCTATTTTGCTAATAAAATGGCTATTTTTCTTGATTAAACTTTAGATTAAATGACGCGATGGAAGAACCGACCAACCGACCGACGCGACGCGACGACCGCGTGAATTTTTCACCCAGACGTCTCTTGTCACTTTGACGGATCACCTGGCTACGGTCGCATAATTTTTACTCACTTCTGCGGATAAAGGGACGTTATCTTTCAAGAAATAATAAGCAAAATGATCCAAAGTTCAAACACATAATTAATACCTACGCTATGTACCTACAGCCATCCCAGGGGTGATAAATGAAAAAAAATAAGACAACACTATACGATAATAAATACGAGACCTTCCCCATTTCATTTAGTCCTTAATATTCATCCAAAATGGAAAATTAATTAATAACAGGAAAACTATTTAAGGTCGCCTCCTTTCTGGCTATAAAACATTTTCGTTCTTAATTTATTAAATTAAACATTTTAGTAGACATTTACGACATAAAAACCCAAATTAATTATTACGTGAAGCCCCCCAAAGGCTCGTAAAGCTCACAGTATGAAAATCGTTTAATTTCCTAATGTAAATTACACAATACATTACGTGTATTGATAAATAATACTGTTGCATCTAATGTGATCCGCCCAATGTAAAACGCCCATGTTCAAGAACAAATCTTGTTACGTAGAATACCTCCCACGAATCAGATGATGTTAAACGATACGAAATTATGACAAGATATTTCGAAGACTAGGATTATTGTTATTAGATAGATACGTACGTAGATATGTACATACATCGTATTATTATTAAACAGCCTCGTGAATTTAATGTTGGAAATCAGGGTGAGGCACCAACAACAGTAAAAACAACAACCACCCACCCGAGATGTGATGAAATTGTTTCGGTTCGTGTACATGCATAACTTCTGAAATTGAACCCTGGTGCAAGGTTCAGAGGACACCAACGTTATTCACGAGAAAAGAAAAGCTTCAGAAACAAATTGTGGACACTAAACGATATCGATTGATGGCCCAGTAACAATGTCAAGATAAAAATTATGACCTAGACCGCCAACTCTTGACTTGACCTGAAAATTAAAATAAAGAAAGTATTTTACTTGTCTTGCGCTTGTGAAACCAAGAATCTGCCCACTTCTCTCAATGTCCCATTCCCTTACTCATATCATAAATTAGCTTTGCTGAGCAATTAAAAAAACTGCTCACTATTCCTTAGTGTCCTGGGCTTTACTTTACTTCGCTCTGTATATAAACTTTGTCATTTAAAAAGACAACAAGGAAAATACAGTGGACATAAATGAAATAAAATACTTATGGATAGTGAATATCCTAATGAAGTATATCAAGCTAGCACGACAAAGTTATTTTTCCGACTTCTGACTTGCACTATAATTTGTCGCTAATTTGTTAGCAAATCCACAAATTTGTCGCTCGTGCCTTTTAGCCATAATCAGCTGGTATGCTACACATAGCGTATCTCGAAAAGGAAATGTCGTAGGATATTACTCTAAAGGCCATAATTTGTCGCTGAGAGATGACAGATATTCAACGAATTTGGCGCTAATCAATCTCCAACTAATAAACAAAAAACTGCTGAAAAGCCATCAAACTCTCGAAAGATAACGTGTTACCCAACTCGGAGGAAACAGGGAAAACCTAATTTAAAAATTTGGTAAATAAATCCGATCTCTTAAAACAAATGTAACAAAGAACTCCTTGATTAATTGTTTGAAGGTTTTCCAGCAGTTTTTGCTTATCAGTTGAAGATAAGACTAGCGACAAATTTGTTGAATGTGTCATCTTTCAGCGACAAATTATGGCCTTTACAGTAATATCCTACATTTCCTTTTCGAGATACGCTACCTGGTGTTAGCTTGATATCAAGCTAGCACTACAGCGGATTATGGCTAAACGGCACAAGCGACAAATGTTTGGATTTGGTAACGAATTACCGACAAATTATAGTGCAAGTCAGAAATCGGAAAAATAACTTTATTGTGCTAGCTTGATATACGTATCCTAATGGATATTTATTAAACTGCATAAATATATCGAAATTCTAGATAAAATTTCTTGATCTCAATGATTTCTGAATCGATTCTCTTGATCTTGTCTCGACTTTTACATAGGTGCTCTTGTTTTGATTCAAGACAAGATGAAGAGAAGAGTTCTTGACAATCAAAAGTCTTGTTAAACTTGAAATCTACACACTTCCCTCAGTATGCTATATCAATTTCATAAATTAGTAGCTTCGTAAAAGTTTCAACTGAGCATTTTTAGTTTAAATTTATTCACTATTCTTTAGCGTCTAGAGCTTTACTTTATTTATAATGGACAACAAGGAATGTACTGTGGGAATAAATGAAATCAAACAGGTAGCTAAGGATGGTGAATACCCTAACAGATAATTATTATTAAACTGCGTAAATTTATAGAGGCTCTTGGCAAAATTTCTTGATTTCCAAAATCCCCGAGGTGATTCTCTTGATTTCGCTTCGATTTTTACATAAGTACTCATGTGTTGATTCAATCAAGAGTCTTATGAAACTATAAATCTGTCCACTTCTCTCAGTATCCCATACACATATCATACATTAACCCTGCAAAAGTTTAAATTGAGAAAATTTTAAAGTTTGCTCACTGTTTTTGTGTCTTGGGTTTTACTTTAGTGTAGGTATCTAATATAAAAAATTCTCGTGTCACAATGTGAGTTACCATACTCCTCCGAAACCGATTTTTTTAAATGTTATATGCATATTCAGTAGATCTGAGAATCGGGAACTATCTGTTTTTCATACCCATAAGTAATAAGGGCTGTCCACCCCTAACTTTATTTTTATTTTTTGCACAAATTTTTTTTTATGATTTGGCATTAAAAAATAAATATAACCCTTAATTTTAATCCTTCTACCACCAACCCCCATTTTTTAATAGCGATATTAGTACTGTAATAATCTTCAACTCTCAGTGGTCGATAACTGATCAATTATTATCAATCGATTAGTCATCCCCGCCAGGCGTCTACTGATGTCACTACTCACCCAGCAAACAGCACGAAGTGGGGATGAGAATGAAGCAGATTTTTTTAGAATGTTACAGGCAGGGAGTTCAAATATGTTCTAAGAAGTAAAAGAATGTTTTATTATAACATTTCAGAATGATTTGGCAATGTTCAAGAATGTTCCAGAATCTTGAAGATCATTCAAGAAAAAAAGTTTGAGAATGTTTTGAATCAGTATGGGATGTTCTGGATAGTTCTAAATTCACGAATATTCTAGAATGTTCCATCAAACGTGTGATATATTCTTACCCGAGCAACGCAGATATATATCGAAACTTTTGACAAAATTTCTTGATCTCAAAAATTCTCGAATTAATTCCCTTGGTCTTTTATCGACTTTTACATTGTCGCTTTTTATAATCATTGTGCCATTCCAGAAACTGTAGTAAAGACCAGCAGCATTTTTTTACGTGAATATTTTTGATGTTAACTTTGCAGCTATTTATTTTCTTTTTAAAAAAAGTGGGCGAGTGTTCCTATAACCTTGTTATTCACTAGAATCTACCGGTTTATTATGAATTAAATTCAAAATTAATTGTATTCGAAGTACCAATTTGAATCTTTATGTGGGATGAACCGTCTCGTATCGTCTCGTCTCGTTTCATTTCATCTGTGACATAAATTGAAGCAGCCATGTAATCTATATTCAATATTGACTTATCAGTTCATTCTGGCATTTGAAAGACATTAGCATGAGCAGTTCTCTTCAATGGCATTTATCAATTTACATATGCACTCTCTTTCCTATACGTTATGTGTATATTTACAACTTTTCTCTTTTACCCGTTTCGACCGAGTGTTACTTTTTTTTTTACTTTTTTAATTTCTGAATGGGCGCAAAATTATAACCGAGACTGGCGAGGCAAAATTATTAAAATTAATGTACATGACACAATTTTTAAACCAGCACACTATTTACAGAATATTTATGAATGGTCGTGTTGTGGTGTGGTAGACGCGAAGAAGACGGTCAACTTGGAGAAAATTAATTCATTCATTCACTTAACTATTTTAAAAGTCTAGTGCTACCTAATTCATTTTTTATCGCTTATGTGTGTGTATATAATATATATGTACGTATTTATGTAAGTGTGTAGAGAGAAATGCGAATTATAATGCATATTAAGTGTTCCTTTTATGGACCAGTTACTTTTTTATTCATTAAAAAAAAAACTCTACGCTATATGGTAATGTATGCACTTCCTAATTTCATCAGCACAGCTGCTAATACATCTAATAAAACTAGAACTAATAAGTAATTGGTAGAATGCTGTGAAAATTAGAATGTTGATACTTGGACAGGACGAACAATTTTTTGCAATGTCACGATAGCAAAAACTAAGTCAACAACCGTTCCAATTTTTGTTGAGGAAATGTTTGTCACCGTGTAGATTGTTTGAAAAATTCTTAAAAGTCATACGCTTAGAAATATTGCAAGTGTTAAGAAAGAATGTGATGTTCTGAAGACGTAAATAGTGATATAAATAAATAATCGTCTGTAACATTAATTAAATAGGAATTTTAATACAATTTGTTGGACTTTAAGTCTTTAGTAAAAATAAAAGTTTTTATAAATATCGAGAAGATTTCAGGTAGGTACCAAAATAATCACAAGACTTTTATGATAAAAGTACCATTACGTTTAGTTTTAAAGTTTTTAAAAACCGTTCAAATAGAGTACCACAGACAAGTAATAGACCATAAATATAAATAACATCAATCAGCATAAAGTGTTAAAAAGCAATCAAAAACTAATAAAAGACCATGAACAAGACCTCTATAGTAAGTGCATCTAATGAATTCAATAAAATCAATTATCGAATATGAATAGGTACATAGGTGAATACATAAGTAAACCCTAAACCTTAATAGATTTCTTTTAAGTGTCCAGCTAATACGTACATATGAAGAACAAAGCAAAGTACGTACAATAAGGAGCAGAAAAACCAACGTCCTCTAAGAGGTCACGACACTTACTACTTATAACTGCATAGTAAATAAAAAACTATTGTACAGCGTGTTGTTCTACGTTCTTCAAGTTTATTACGTACATATATGAAACAAGGGCGATATTTGCGAAACAATTTAACGCCCATATTTGTAAACGAGCACGCACATTATTCATAATAACGTGCACAGAAGCCCAAAGAATAAAGACCATCACAACATCAGACCGTACGAAGAAGACGAGAACAAGAAGAGTTTGTTCTTGAACAAAGGGCATAAAACGACCGACCCACAAGCAAGCAAGAGGCAATTCGTCCTTTTTTATTTTGTGTCGAGTGTTCCTGACCACGAATACGTTTCGGAGATTTGCGCCGTTTTTGATTCGATTTGTTTACCACATGAATGGACGAATGACGGTGATATGTGAAGAGAGATATCACCACGGACGTGGACTGGGAAAAAATAAATGAACGAACGTGCAATAGTGAAGGAGATTCGGCTTATGAGCATCGCCAACACCATATACCTATGTGTTCGTGGCACCTGCCTGCTGCCATTCGAAAAAGAATCGCACGTGAGGATGAATGTATACGTTTGTACGTTTGTAATGACAATCGTAGGAATAAATTCAGAGGATGTAGCCACCCACCACCAGCAGTGCACATTTGGGTCCCACCATCAATTTGATCCACCCGAGCAACCGAACTAAAGTTTTTGAATAATGGTGAAAAACAATGTAAAAGTTAATGAGCTATTGATGCGCACGATTGCCAATATTTTCTGGAAAAATAGGATTCGTTTGGAAATAAATATTGCGGAAAGAGCAGATTAGAAATGGGGAATTCGAAAAAAGGAATAGATACGGAGGAAATTATGGAAACGAATAAGGTCCACCTTAATTAATAAAAAATACTAAATAGACCACACACCAACAAACATTGTTATTAAAAGAGAATAATTCAGGAACTGAACGTTTTTAGAACGAATACTATACTTGTTTCTTACTGTAATACACTACAAGATATTACTAATACGAGATTCGTCATAAAAACATCCCATAGATAAAGATTAATTCGTTCTAAAAACGTTTATCTTGTTATTATTCTTCTACTATTGCTGGCATCTACTAACCGTCCTGCTAAATTATCTCACGTCACGTTAAAGTGCGAGTACTCTACACATGTTTCTTTTATTTTCTTTCACCATTCCTTTTACAAAAGTGTGTACAGTAACATGATGTGGTTTAGAAAATAAAATCGTTTTTTTTTTTAAAACATATTTAAATTTTAACTCGTAATATCAAACGTTTGTTATTTTATTATGTTTGTATCATTAAAAAAAAGCAATTTGTCTCCTACAACGTTGTCAATTCAATTTTTTAAACAAGAAGAACGCAAATAAGTGAGATAAGTTAATTAGAAACCGAATGTTTTTAGTAAGGATGAGTAATTAATCGCTTCTGACCCTAAAAACGCAATACGATTTATAATGAAAACATATTGCGGATATGGATCTATTCGTTCTAAAAACGTACGCTTGGTGACTATAGTTCTATTATTACTACTAGCATTTACTAACCGTCCTGCTAAATTAGCTCATGTCACCTTAAAGTGCGAGTACTCTACACATGTTTCTTTTATTTTCTTTCACAATTCCTTTTTCAAAAGTGTGTACAGTAACATGAAGTGCTTTGGAAAATAAAATCGTTTTTTTTTTTTTCAAAACATTTAAATTTTAACTCGTAATATCTAACGTTTGTTATTTTATTATGTTTGTATCATTAGAAAAAAGCAATTTGTCTCCTACAACGTTGTCAATTCAATTTTTTAAACAAGAAGAACGCCAATAAGTGAGAGAAGTTAATTAGAAACCGAATGTTTTTAGTTAGGATGAGTACCTACCTAATCGCTTCTGACCCTAAAAACGCAATACGATTCATAATGAAAACATCTTGCGGATATGGATCTATTCGTTCTAAAAACGTACGCTCTGTCACTATTGTTCTATTATTACTACTAGCATCTACTAACCGTCCTGCTAAATTAGCCCATGTCACGTTAAAGCGTGAGTACTCTATACACGTTTCTTTTATTTCCTTTCACAATTCCTTTTACAAAAGTGTGTACAGTAACATGAAGTGGTTTGGAAAATAAAATCGTTTCTTTTCAAAACATATTTAAATTTCAACTCGTAATATCAAACGTTTGTTATTGTTTTATTCTGTTTATATCATAAGAGAATTAGAAAAAAAGGAATATTGAGGAAACTGTGGAAGTGGATCAGGAATCGGGATATAAGATGATAAAGACCTTCTGATCTAGTCCAATTAATAGAATACTCCAACAAACATTGTTGAAAGATGAAGTAAACACTATAGACAATGGGAATATCCAGGAGCTGTTGGTGCATAAGATCGCCAATATTTTTAGAAATGAAAAATTTTTTTTTAAGTAATATAAGATCATTAAAATATTGTGGATATAAAAGGTTAGAAATTAGGGTATAAAATATAGGAATACTGAGGAAACTGCGGAAGTGGATGAGGAACGGGAAGATAGGATGGGAGAACAACTTCCAGGACTCATGAAAGGCATTGTGGTAGAAGCAGAAATATGAGTAAAGAATGGTAGAGGAAGTTGTGTAAATTTGGTTGTTCTAGTTTTTGGAGTTTGGATTTCATGAGATTTATGCAGCACTGAATAAAATATATTGTCACGAGTACTTGCCAATTAAGTTGGTGTGGGCCTAATTAATGAACATCTTCCCTGAATAGTTAAGGAATATTCCCGGCTTTCATGAAACATCTAGAAAACTCCAGCAAAGATTAATGGGAAAACAATTAGATTACGAGAAGGCTGTAGATTCCACTAGAAAGAAGCTGAAAAAGACTATATAAAGGCAACACGCACACACCGAGTTTAGTTAACAGTGAACAGCTGATGTTTGGAAGCGAAGCGATCGATAGGCGATACAGGCGAACCATAGTGGCGATAGAGTTCATAGAGAACGATAGCGAGTGGCTACGGTAACGGCGATTGAAAGAGACTTTTAGTGAAATAAATTGTGCTGACTTGTTCATAACTGTAGTGTAGTCAAATTAATTTTAGTTGTTAAATAAATTCGTTATTTTTGTTTTGTTAATTGTGTTTTCTGTGACCGAACACGTCACAATATTGTCACCTTTTAACAAGAATTCAGATACTCCTGTTATCTAGAAGCATTGTATTTTTATTCATGGTGTAGTATCTCAAGATTTTTAAATGCCCATCTCTTTGAAGATTTTCTGTTACGAACGCTTTACACAGTGACCCATAATTTTACCTCTGGTTCTTAATTTCACCACCCACCTTGTACAAAACAACAATAATGGTAAAAGTTGTTTTTCTAAAGATAAGAGGATTTTCATTTCGTTATTTTTTAAACGTCTCGCCGGATTCCATTAAGAATATTTTATTATTAATCAGTATTTTTTAAGTTAATTGTTCTTGCGGTGTTTAGATACGTTATCGGCCCATAACTTGTATATACAAACCAGTTTTAAAAAGAACCTTTTCTCTTGAAACACATAATGGATTGATAAAAACAAATACCCATTACCTTCGGATTTAGATAAAGAAGGGGAACAAGAAAACAACCGCTTCTCCAGAATTAAGTAATTTATCAACAACAAATTCCTTGCTTAATGTAACGTACATAGGTAAGCAAGCACTTTCATGTTTCCATGACACCTGAACTTGAATATTCGAACGATTAGTTGCTATATGTATATGTATGTATGTATGGTGTATCTGTTCAAGACCGGAATACTTCAGTTCTGAAAGGGGTAGTTTCTGGAAGCGGACCCCGTAGCTCCCCTTCGTTCCCGGAGCAAAACCAAAGCGAGAGACTATTACCGATTATTAGCCGAGCGTGTCGAATAGAGACCGGAAAAGCTGCAAAGGAAATGTTTCAATTTATACAGAATTTCAACTGGGGACTGGAGTGAGGCACACATAAATGCAAGTTATAGCTATACTACGTATACAGCTGCCTGACTGCCTCCCGATTCCAGCATTCAGGGGATTAACGTTCAAAAGCAAAACTTCCCCTAGCTCCAATCTAAAAACGTTCCTTTATTATTGTGAAATTTTCGTCATAGTAATAATAATAATAATAATAACAAAGGAAAGCTGCCAGCAAATAAGAGTATAGTCCATAGAAATGCGAAAAACAATGACGTCGTTATTGTACTTATGTACTGTAGAGATATTTTTCTTTCTGTCACACTTGATGACCAATATATTTCTGTTCCTTTTTAATTTTCACTACAATAAGTGTTTATATTACTGGGGCACTTTTATTTTTTGATTTTCTGTTGTTTGTTAAGTCAAAAAAATTAAATAATTCTTATGGAGTTCGAGGTCTAAAAAGAAATTTATAATATTGTTTTCAGGAGGACTAAAAATACTGTCGTCTTGTATCCATCCAGTCCACTCGTATAAAATATCCACGACCCGTCACTAGACTGACCTCAAAAGGATATCGTTGCATTAAGAATCAAAATACAGCATTCCAAACAGTAAGTAGAATTTGCATCTGACAATAATACTGTTACTCCCCCCCAAAAATCTCCATTCTTGGAGGCGATCAACGTTGTATAGCGTAGGTAAATATAAATGCAACTGTACCGTATAATGTACCATATCAGTTTCAATTTAAAAGGTCACACTGCTCTTGGTAACGTTAATAAATTAGGCAGGCTTCTGTTTATAAATTATGCAATAAGGTAAACACTGAGAGTAGCGTGCTGGGCTCCCTCGCTCCTGAAAACAGGAAACAATTTTACAACGGCGTTGCCCACACAAGTTGTAAAGAGCGTACCTACAGAATGTCGGTCAAACGAATGTTAATTGGGTCAATTAGATCATTAACACATAGAACAAAACAATTACTTACGATTACGTGTATCTATTTCCTTAACAACGTTGTCAATTCAAATTATATAACAAAAGTAGAAGAAAGGAAGCAAATGAATGAAGTAAATCAGAAACCTGATGTTTTTAGGACGAGTGTTAGCTTCTAATTCTAATAATGCACTCACAAACTATAGATAATACGACTCATCATGAAAACGTTCCGAGAGTATGGATCAATACGTTTTATAAACGTGCACCCTGTCATTGCTAGAATCTACTAACCATTCTGCTAAATTAGCTCATCTCACGTTAAAGTACGGGTACTCTACAGATGTTTCTTTTATTTTCTTTCACAATTCCTTCTTTGTCTCCTACACCGTCGACAATTCAAATTTACAAAACAAGAACGAAAATAATTGACAAGAGTAAATCAGGAACTGAACGTTTTTAGGACGAATACTCGTTTCTTACTGTAATACACTACACGATATAAGTGCATAATACGAGATTCATCATGAAAACATCCCAAGGATAAAAGATTAATTCGTTCTAAAAACGTTTGCCTTGTTGTGATTATTCTATTATTACTAGTATCTACTAACCGTCCTGCTAAATTAGCTCACGTCACGTTAAAGTGCGAGTACTCTACACATGTTTCTTTTATTTTCTTTCACAATTCCTTTTTCAAAAGTGTGTAAAGTAACATGAAAATAAAATTGTGTTTGTCAAAACAAATTTCAAATTTCAACTCATAATATCAGACGTTTGTTATTATTTTATTCTGTTTATATTACAAGACAAAAGCAAATTTGTCTCCTACAACGTTGTCAATTCAACTTTTAAAACAAGAAGAACGAAAATAAGTAGCGAAGTAAATTAGTAACCGAATGTTTTTAGGATGAGTGTCAGCTTCTAATTCTAACAATGCACTAACAAACTGTAGATAATACGACTCATCATGAAAACATTCCGAGAGTATGGATCAATACGTTTTATAAACGTGCACCATGTCACTGTTATACTATTATAGCTAGAATATACTAACCATCCTGCTAAATTAGCTCATGTCACGTAAAAGTGCGAGTACTGTTCACATTATTAAATCAAAATGTTCTTACTAATGTTTCTTTTATTTTCTTTCACAATTCCTTCTTTGTCTCCTACACCGTTGACAATTCAAATTTTAAAAAAAAGGAACGAAAATAATTGACAGGAGTAAATCAGGAACTGAACGTTTTTAGGACGAATACTCGCTTCTTACTGTAATACACTCACGATATAAGTAATACGAAATTCAACATGAAAACATCCCATGGATAAAGATTAATTCGTTCTAAAAACGTTTGCCTTGTTGTCTTGTCTACTAACCGTCCTGCTAAATAAGCTCATGCCACATTAAAGTGCGAGTACTCCACACATGTTTCTTTTATTTTCTTTCACAATTCTTTTTTCAAAAGAGTGTAAAGTAAAAGTTGTCAATTCAAATTTTGAAACAAGAAGAACGAAAATAAGTGAGAGAAGTAAATTAAAAACCGAATGTTTTCAGTCAGGATGAGTACCTAATCGCTTCTGACCATAAAAACGCATTTAAAAGCTATACGCAATACGATTCATAATGAAAACATCTTGCGAATATGTATCTATTCGTTCTAAAAACGTACGCTCTGTCACTATTGTTCTATTATTACTAGCATCTACTAGCCGTCCTGCTAAATTAGCTCACGTCACATTAAAATGCGAGTACTCTACACATGTTTCTTTTTTTTTTTATCACAACTCCTTTTTCAAAGTGTGTAAAGTAACAAAGTGGTTTGGAAAATAAAATCGTTTTTTCAAAACATATTTTAAATTTGAACTCGTAATATCAAACGTTTGTTATTATTTTATTCTGTTTATATTATAAGAGAATAGCAAATTTGTCTCCTACAAAGTTGTCAATTCATTTTTTGAAACAAGAAGAACGAAAATAAGTGAGAGAA
Source organism: Agrilus mali (assembly GCA_029378335.1). NCBI lineage: Eukaryota > Metazoa > Arthropoda > Insecta > Coleoptera > Buprestidae > Agrilus > Agrilus mali. The sequence continues at coordinate 2,847,356 of CM055660.1, forward strand.
GTAAATTAGAAACCGAATGTTTTCAGTTAGGATGAGTATATATGGATCTATTCGTTCTAAAAACGTACACTATATTACTATTGTTCTATTATTACTAGCATCTACTAACCGTCCTGCTAAATTAGGTTGCCACACTAAAGGGCGAGTACCTACTCTACACATAATTACATATCTACCTACATCAAACCTTCCTCACTGTTTCTCTCACAATTTACTTTTCAAAGGGCGTAAAATAACATGAAGTGGTTTTGAAAATAAAATCTTTTTTGTCAAAACACATTTCGACATTTAAATTTCAACTTGTCACATCAAACGTTTACTTTTTATTATTTTTTTTTTTGTTTCTTTTAATATCAAAAGAGAAAAGCAATTTGTCACAAAGAACGAGTGTTTCATTTAAAAGAAAGCGACTTTTAAACATCCGAACGGTTTTGTTTGTAACAAAAATTCGATTACTTAGTATCAGTAGGTAAACAAAAATGGCGCGTTTAGGACCGTTCGTTTTTCCGAAAAATCAACCCTGTCCCCGCCTGAAAGGGAACGGCAGGTAGGTACCTACTGGTAGGTAGGTAAATTTAAAACAAACAAAAGTCAACAGAAGCATGAAAAATGAGCCCTGCCTATTACGTTGAAAATACGTCAGTCAAAATCGAAGGAATCTATTCAAAAGCAATTCGTCTCGCAGTGGTGGCAAACCTGCTCGCATGCCTCTTTCAGCTTCAATGGTAAACAACATCGACTATCAATCTTGTTAATAAATAAATTTCGACACACACTGTTCAAATAACACAGTCAAAAGGACTTTGCTAAGTTGCAGATTGATTTTATGTTTTTACTAGTCCACAAAAAAACTGAAAATGCAGTGGGGATTTCAAAACTATGTTAAGTATCTTAAAACTCTCCAGAAGTTATTATTCGTCCAGTTTATTCATAAAAATATTTCACCAAGTGCTTGATGTTTTTACAAATACATTTGTAACCTATTTATTGTTCTTGACATATCGTGTTTTTCTGTAACACGAACGTATATAAGCTGGTCACTTCCAATAACCTCTGTGGATGTCACTATCTACCTGCCTACGCGAGATATGACCTTTTTTTGAGAGAACCAAAATAAACATATCTACAACGACTCCATTAAAAAAAAAACTAATCTGATGTTTTCGTCCTTAACAATACGAACGTATTTACCATACATTTAATTGTGGATTTAGAACGTCAAATAAATTAACTAACCGTAGCAACAACATCGTGTTCATTATGAATTAAGATAAATAATCAATTAAATAATTTTTGTTATAATCGAGATCGAGAAAAACTTATCAAAAGCGATAAACTTGAGCAATAAATAACGCACGGTGTCCTTGCACGTTACAGCTTTAATCTGTCTAAAGTACTCGGACTTCTTGGCTTATTTACGTCGTCTTTAGGCCTTCTCTTTAATAATCCTGCGTCTTTAAAATTACCTGTCCCGATACGCATCAGTTCTGCCTCAGGGATATATTCCAGTCAATTGCGAATGTCCGATAAATAATTATTTATTAGCGTTAATACGTATAAGCAATGCGATAACGAATTAGAAAATAGGTATAAAAGATAATATAAGTAAAGGCAACCTGCTGTGCTCTTCAAACATAATTAGTATTCCTGAGGAGGTTCCTGCTTTAAATTAATAATTAACCAACCAACATCTGCTTTGCATACCTATTAATCTAGCAAGTTTTGAAAATACAGTCGAACTTCGATAACGCAAAAAAACATCGGGGTATCGAGACTTCGAATTGCTGAATAATAATACAAATATGTATGTGATTATTTTTTGTAAATAATGAGCATTTTTATGTGAAAGGGACGTTAAAATTGTACATTATTAAGGGATTCCCCCAAATAATTCGACTTGTCAAAGATGGCTCCAAATATTATCAAGATATTCGACTAATAGAAATTCGAGAGTTGGAGTTATCAAGTAAAAATGACATGTAATTATCGCAGTTTATGCTATTGTCGACCAATTTGGTTCGACTTACCAAAAATTCGACTAAACGAAGTTTGAGTTATCGAAATTTGACTAAAGTCCTTAAGTATACCATGAATCCTTGTATTATAATTTTATAAAAACTACTATACTAGCAGCAATACCCGGCGTTGCCCGGGTAAGAATATATTACACGTTTGATGGAACATTCTAGAATATTCGCGAATTTAGAACTATCCAGAACATCCCATAATGATTCACAACATTGTCTAACTTTTTTTTAACATTCTGAAACATTCTTGAATGATCTTCAAGATTCTAGAACATTCTTGAACATTGCCAAATCATTTTGAAATGTTATAATAAAACATTATTTTACTTCTTAGAACATATTTGAACTCCCTGCCTCTAACATTCTAAAAAAATCTGCTTCATTCTCATCCCCACTCCGTGCTGTTTATTGGGTGAGTAGTGACATCAGTAGACGCCTGGCGGGGATTACTAATCGATTGATAATAATTGATCAGTTATCGACCACTGAGAGTTGAAGATTATTACATTACTAATATCGCTATTAAAAAATGAGGGTTGGTGGTAGAAGGATGAAAATTAAGGGTTGTATGTACTTTTTAATGCCAAATCATAAAAAATAAAAATAAAAATTTTTGTCCAAAAAATATAAAAGTTAAGGGTGGACAACCCTTATCACTTAGGGGTATGAAAAATAGATAGTAGCCGATTCTCAGACCTACTGAATATGCATATAAAATTTCATAAAAATCGGTTTCGGAGGAGTATCGTAACTAACATTGTGACACGAGAATTTTATATATTAGATAAAATATACAAATATCCACATTATATTGTACAATTCTTACCCTGATTGAAATTAACAAAAAAACGAGTCAAATAGGGATACCAAAAGGTTTTTTTATTTCAAAAACGAACCCAGCGTTTCTCCTATTTTTTTGAGGCTTTATCAAAATAATTTTCATAAGTCGATGAAAACTGCCTTGATAAAGCCTCAAAAATAGGAGACGAAACGTTGGGGTCGTTTTTGAAATAAATAAGCTTTTTGGTAGCCCTATTTTATTGATTACCAATATCTATAGGATCTGGAAATAGGTAGATACAATTACACATTTTGGACACTGCATTTCAAAATATTTTCCGTTTAACTTCTTTGTTTACTTTTTTTGTAATGTACCTGTACATATTAAGGACATTAATGATAAAGTATGTCAGAAAAAGTGTTTTCTTTCAATTTTCAAAACTACAACAGGTAGATACATATCTACATAATACATAATTGTACTAAACACTGACCAAAATTATTAAGTGAGTAGGGCAACACGAAAATTACAGACTGCACGCAAGTCTGGCGAGTAAAAATTACATAAATAAATATATGGATCAAAAAGTACCTGCCTATCTAATTGCCGGTAATAACACACATCAAAGGAAATTAGTACCATCACTGATTACAGTTATTTCTACATTTCTACTTTTCGTAGAGAAAATATTTTAAACTTACGAGGCACCTACCTGCCTACTGCATTGTTACGCAACTATAGGTACGATGTGTATTTTAAATATAATGTCCTGCTCTTGCTAATCCATATAATAAATAATACAATAGAAAACAGTTAGACAAGCCACTAATTGATATAGTATGTAAATACGTATAATAGAAGAAAAGGGGAAACCAGTTAGTTAACCAAGAAAACTTACAAGGAATTTGAACCAAAACCGCTTTATTTAGAAAAATAAAAATGAATTAAGTAAAGATATTAATAAAAAAGTTAACCATGACTTTACAACTACAATCAAACTTCGATAACTCAAACAAATACCTACATGCAAATGTTCATTTACAAAAAATAAGTACATAGGTTCATATCTACCATATGTACACTCAGAGGACGTTAATTCTTTCCCAGTAGTTTTCTTAAATAGCAATGTCGCGCCTTTTCGGTCTGTATGTTGTCGATAATTAAGGAAACAATAATATTGCGAGCAGAATCGCATCTATTGCTCGCTAGTTTCGTGGCTGTTTCAATGTTTACATACTTAATATACAGGGTCTTTCAAGTTGATGGGCTATTAGTATATGAATTAGTAGAATGAATTCAATTCTGAAACTTGGGCTCATTTGGTTAGTGTTTATGCCGCTTCTTTTAAAAATATTTTCAATTTCGATTTACATCCGGTTATACCGGAAGTAGATGTTAACTCTCTTATTTTAAATGGCATGACAAACTTCAAATTGTAGATTTTCTCAAAAAGTATAAGCAAAGTTATAGGATAGTAACATATCAAAAGACGCCAAATTCAATGAGGAATTCGAATATGTAGTCAAAAATGAGTCATTCTATTTAAAAAAAATTGACTTATGCCTCTTTGAAGTTGACCAACTTAGACCACAAAATTTGAACGCCCTGTACATTTTAGTTAAAAACCACAATTGTTTTTCGATAATGAATGAGAAAAGTTATAAATACTTGTAACGAGTTATAAAGTAAAATCTCAAAAATTAATTGAATTACGGTTTTTTAAATGTTAACGTGCAGATTTCAAAAATTTTGAAAAAAATTAAATAACTCAAAATCCATCAATATTTTCGGAGTAGTGCCTCCTATAAAATATGCATGAATTCAGATTTTCTATCGGAAAATGTAAAAAAGAGTACGTCATTCCATTTAAAATAAGAAAGTTAACATCTACTTCCGGTATAACCGGATGTAAATCGAAATTGAAAATATTTTTAAAAGAAGCGGCATAAACAATAACCAAATGAGCCCAAGTTTCAGAATTGAATTCATTCTACTAATTCATATACTAATAGCCCATCAACTTGAAAGACCCTGTATATGAAGTATGTAAACATTGAAACAGCCACGAAACTAGCGAGCAATCGATGCGATTCTGCTCGCAATATTATTGTTTCCTACATTATCGACAACATACAGACCGAAAAGGCGCGACGTTGCTATTTAAAAAAACTACTGGGAACGAATTAACGTCCTCTAAGTGTACATATGTATGTATTATTATTATTCAATAACTGGAAGTCTCGATACGTCGAAGTTTTTTTGCGTCATATAGTGATTCGAGTTATCGAAGTTCGACTGTATCTTGATTATGAAGTTTATAGAAGTTTTTTAGAACGTCATGAGCTGTGAGATGCGCAGTAGTCACGAGGGGAGGGGCAAATTTCCATGCATGTAGATAAGAATTAGTGGCGTCATGTCTCTGCGCGTCCCAACGTCAAAGCTCTTGAGAATCTGAAGTGATTTTAAACTCAATTTATGAATTGAAATTTCTTTGGGTAGGTACTGTAAAACTGGCTTATCACGAACTCATAGTTATAACGAACCATACAAAAAGTCCAGAACGTTCTTATAGAAAGAATCACTTTTATAATGGACTTCTAATATAATGTACCAAATATTCGAGTACGAACGTTCGAAAAGATCAAACATAACGTACTTTTTATACATATTTTTTTTTTAATTGCAGCATCGGCAATCTGTGTGTAATGCATGGCGTATTTCTTCTTGTATAAATGGAAATGTTACCTTTTCCCTTAATTTAGTTTTGAAACCTTTCATTAAAGAAGTCGACAACTGCAAATTTAGGCGTTTAAAGAAAACAACAATGTCCACTATATTGAAAAACTATGTGCATTTATAAAGGATAAAACTGTAAGCAAATGTGGCTAGGTCAGTTTTAACGAACTTTTCATATAGCGTCCCCTCGAGTACGTTATAACCGAGTTTTACTGAATGACATTCCCAAAACTCACCATTTTATTATCAATCAATTGATTGTTTCTTTTAAAACTAAGACTCAACAAAAAAAAAACTACAACAAAGATCTTTGGATCTTCACGTTCCTTTCGACCACGACTCCTCAGTCCGGATCTTCCTCGTAGATTATTTGACTTCGACCACTCCAAAAATACTTTGTATCATTTTATACGATACCTACCACATTCACATTAATGCATTTGATTTTTAACCTCCCACGCACTTTTTATTAGGTAGGTACTCATGTGAGTGAGTGCATTATTAGCCAATGGGTTTGTAATCCCCATAAGTTAAAGGCTTTTGGCTCACGTCACGTCAGTTGGAACGCATGCTGGCTGGCTCTTGTCAAAATAAAAATAAAACAAAACGGCAAGAAGCAAAATCCGCTTGCTTATCCGCGTTCCCAAAGAGAAACGAACCGTTTGGCTTTGGTAGGTAGTCAGTCAAAAGAGGCAGATATCCCAGTAGGTAATAATAATAAATTCGTAGATAATAATGGTCACGACACAGGAAACAGAACACCGAACACTGACTGTTGTTGTAGTGTTTCATCAGTGCGGCACTGTTTTTGTCTGTTATTAATGATCAAAGTAGCCAACGTATCGAGAAGTGTGTTATTAAGTTGTCAAATTAATCAGTTCCTCGAGGACCGACCGAGTGCATCATCAGCAGTCTGCCAAACATTCAAATGCTCAAATTGATTCGTCTTTTTATTTTTTATTTGGTTGGCCCAAAAGAATTTTAATTCCAATCGCCAGCTTACAGATGTTAACGTCAAAAGTTAATGTTTTGATGGATAATCCTTCGATTAATTAATTAATTATTTCTTCAACCGTTACCCAATAAAAAAAACTATCAGAAATTGATTGATTCTTCTTGAACTTTCTTTACTTCATAATACGCAAAAGAAAAAATCCGACCCTTGCACCCTTGCCCTTGCCGTCGACAGATCTCTTTGTTTTTTAATTGATGTGAAGAAAAGTCTTAGGTTAGGCGTCTTTGTTTCAAGTCATCGTCGGAGCAGAAGGGTAGTTCACCGTTCACGGTTGGTCTGACATCAAAAAAATTGAGCAAAGAACCCCTTTGCAATAAAACACTCAAGCCAGTAGATAAAATACAAAGGGTTTAATTGATTAGGATTGTCGTTAGCATATACTGACTGCTAGATAAGAACAGAAAATAAGTATGATACTGTAGAAGCAGAGCCATTTCAAGGGGATGTAAAATTACATTTGGTGGAAAAATAATACAGTAGATATAAAAATATTGACACTGAATCAAATCAATCCAAGTACTTGATTAATTACGAATATGAATAAAAAATAGCTCAAATTACAAGGATAAACACAGGATTTGTGACATAAAAATTTTTAGGCGTATTTTTAATGTATTTTGGCATCGTTCATCCTATAAGAAAATCATTAAAGCTCTGGGGTACTCGTCCTAACTAAACCCAACCTAACCTGGCCTCAGTTAACAACTACAAAACTTGTTTAAACCCCATGTTCAAATTTAGAAAAATCCTCAGCCAAACTTAAAGTCAGTAGATCACATAAGAAAACCATTAAAGCTCTGGGGTACTCGTCCTAACTAAACCCAACCTAACCTGGCCTCAGTTAACAACTACAAAACTTGTTTAAACCCCAAGTTCAAATTTAGAAAAATCCTCAGCCAATCTAAAAGTCTAATGTATTTTGGCATCGTTCATCCTATAAGAAAATCATTAAAGCTCTGGGGTACTCGTCCTAACTAAACCCAACCTAACCTGGCCTCAGTTAACAACTACAAAACTTGTTTAAACCCCATGTTCAAATTTAGAAAAATCCTCAGCCAAACTTAAAGTCAGTAGATCACATAAGAAAACCATTAAAGCTCTGGGGTACTCATCCTAGCCGAACCCAGCCTAACCTGGCCTCAGTTAACAACTACAAAACCTGTTTAAACCCCATGTTCAAATTTAGAAAAATCCTCACCCAAAAATCTTAAGTCAGTAGATCACATAAGAAAACCATTAAAGCTCTGGGGTACTCATCCTAGCCGAACCCAGCCTAACCTGGCCTCAGTTAAAAAACTACAAAACCTGTTTAAACCCCAAGTTCAAATTTAGAAAAACCTCAGCCGATCTATGAGTAAAGTAGATCACATAAGAAAACCATTTAAGCTCTGGGGTACTCATCCTAGCCGAACCCAGCCTAACCTGGCCTCAGTTAACAAATACAAAACCTGTTTAAACCCCTAAATGTTCAAATTTAGAAAAATCCTCACCCAAAAATTTTAAAAAGTAAAGTAGATCACATAAGAAAACCATTAAAGCTCTGGGGTACTCATCCTAGCCGAACCCAGCCTAACCTGGCCTCAGTTAAAAAACTACAAAACCTGTTTAAACCTCCATGTTCAAATTTAGAAAAATCCTCACCCAAAAATTTTAAAAAGTAAAGTAGATCACATAAGAAAACCATTAAAGCTCTGGGGGTACTCATCCTAGCCGAACCCAGCCTAACCTGGCCTCAGTTAAAAAACTGCAAAACCTGTTTAAACCCCCAAGTTCAAATTTAGAAAAACCTCAGCCGATCTATGAGTCAGTAGATCACATAAGAAAACCATTTAAGCTCTGGGGTACTCATCCTAGCCGAACCCAGCCTAACCTGGCCTCAGTTAACAAATACAAAACCTGTTTAAACCCCATGTTCAAATTTAGAAAAATCCTCAGCCAATCTAAAAGTCAGTAGATCCCATAAGAAAACCATTAAAGCTCTGGGGTACTCTTACATAGGGGTTCTAGAAGCTTCCCTTGACTTTATTAAGGAATACAATTGTATCTAATAAAAATGATAATAATGATACTAAAAATCCCAAAGTAGGTACTTTTGCTGCTTCATTATATAGGCTACTTATTATGTATCCCATCCGATCCCATAAGAAAATCGATACAAGGGAAAATAAAGAAAACTTGGAGGGTTGCTGATGTTGCCCAAGACAAAGTAATAAACTGTTTGTTGACAGAGGAAAAAGCTCCGTTCCGTTTCTCAATTTTAATTGCGAATTTTCTTATTCAAACTCACCCTCAACAGATCCGGCACATTATTAACGGCGATATTAAAGTTTGCAGTAAAAAATCAACAAAATATTATATCTAACAGTAAAGGACGGATCCTTGACGAAATTGAGAACCTCTTCTTGTGTACTTTTATCCCTGATCCCTGGTAAATAAACAAATTCACAAGAAAATCGTTTCATTACTTAGGTACTAACAACAAGTTTTGCAAGCAAATAAAAAAAATATCTATTGAAGAAATTATTTTGACATAAATACCTATTTTAATAAAGATATTTTCTTTTTGGCGCTCCTGTAATATATCGTGTGGCGGCAATTTTTCCTTCAGCAGTCGGCCCGAAAGCCAAAAATAACGCCGACAGACGGCAAGCCACCAACTTCTAAGAAAGTTTGTTTTGGAAGGCATTAAAGTGCCGTTTAAAACTTCATCAATTTCCGATTATTAACTTCTCGGCGACATCTGCATTCGTTCAAGAGCTGACAGGCCAAACATAAAAATTTTACCCACAACGGCCTACCCGGTTACCCGGTTCCGAGTCATCAAGAAATATTCGAAAGTAAAGAAGCCATTGCCCGATATTTAACAGTAAATAAAACACGAAAAGAACTTTCAAATTTTTTTGCGAACAAAGAATTAAGAAAATCAATCATTTTTCTACAACCCATTAGAAATACGTCCGTTAATTTAGGCATTTATTAAAAGACCCAATTGCATATTATATTGTGAGTGGGTCATTGACCAAATGACCTCAATATAAAACCGCCACTTGAACTGAACTAATTAAAAATTGTTCGTGTGATTCAGCGTTTAATTTTGAAAATTCGAACCCCGTAAATATTTTTTCGCGCAAATATATTTCCTGGCAATAAAATTCTCTCTCTTTGCGAGATTGCTAAACGAAATACGACATTTGTATTTTTCTCCATCTCTCATCATCAGAAGTCTGTAAAGTAAAATCTGCAGTGGCGCTCTTCCATTGTCAAGTGCTTAAAGTGACATTAATGTTTGTCGTATGTTCACGTGTTTACATACTTTGGAAGTTTCAAGACACACGTTCAACATCTTAAGCGTTTTACAACCGTAATATTTTGGTTCCGTGCGCCACTCCGCTCGTTCGCCCTAATAAAACCAAACCTTAATGCGACCACTGCACCAATAAATTATTACGGAAAATACTTTGTTTTAATTTTAATTTTACTAAGTACTCCGACTGCTCTTAATGTATACCACAAAACAATAGAAATTTCAGTAAAACTACTCGGTTGTAACGTATAATACTCGTAGAGACCTTAAAAATCGCTATACTACATCAGAAGTTCGTTAAAACAGAATTAGATACGTCTGTTTATACAGTTCCATTGGTTTTTATTAAATATTTATAGAAGTACATAGTTTTTTAGTATCGTAGATGCTGTTGTGTTTTCATGTCTTAGAAGTTAGAGCACTGCTTCGCCTTTGCTCGTCAAAGCTTCGGCGACCTATTGGCGACACTCTATCAATTAGAGTAGGCAACGATTGTACGATGTTGAATATTGGCCCTAACGTGACCTCTTATACACAGCCTTTATAGATACATGTAAGAAATAGATGTCTTCGAATTTGCGTAACAATAGGTAGAGCACTGTTCTACCTTTGCTCATCAAAGCTTCGGCGACCAACAGGCGAGATTCTATTAATTGACGATTGTAAGACGTTGAATGTTGCCCCAAATGCAACCCCTTATATACAGCTTTTTTAACATGTACCATAAGAGATAGATGTCTTAGAAGTTGTGTAACTATAGTGAGAGCACTGCTTCGTCTTTGCTCATCAGACCTTCGGCGACCCACTGGCGAGACTCTATCAATTAGAGTTGGTAACGATTGTACGACGTTAAGTATTGACCCGAATGTGACCTCTTGTACACAGCTTTTATACATGTAAGAGTTAGATGTCTACTACTCAGCCTTTGCTCATCAGAGCTTCGGCGACCGACTGGCGAGATTCTTTTCTAGTAGTGTTGATGACGATTGTATGACGTTGAATATTGGTCCAAATGCAACCCCTTTCTACATACAAAAGAAGGATGTCGCAGAAGTCGTAACAATCGTAATTTCAGGTTAAATCGTTAGAGGAGAAAGATGTGTGGCAGCCGCAAAGCCACTGATATGCAAACGTAGTTAGTCACCTACGTATAACAATACGGTCGGTTTCATACGACCCAACGCGACGGGTATAATATAAGGAAGGAAGACAAGAGGACTAGCAAAAAGCCATCGCAAATCGCGAACAACCCGCACGGCTGCCAATTTATCACGAGCCATTCCACCGTTTGCTAATTAATCGAATGATTTATGTTCTTACGGAAATTCGCTTGCAACAGAAACAAGTGATTTACGTTCCCATTTGCCTTTGGATGTCGGACGGGCGGGCTTCTTCCGTCTACATTCGGCCAACTTATAGAGGTACTATGGTACTATTACACTGAGTAAACTAATGTATAAGCAATTCTATCGCGTCTCTTGTACATGTTGTAGTAAGTAGTGAAAACAGACGTGTAAATACAGCAAACAGACACTTGTGAGCCTGCCCTAGTGACAGACAGACAAACGTACGAGGATTCGAACACCACCAGCAGAATGGCCTCACCATCCATTTAACCAAACACTGAACAGCGAAAGGCTCTTGCAAGAAGAATTGCAAACGTGTACGTGTGGCATCTACCTATACATAGGTACGTTCTGTTTGTTGTAATGTATGTACCATATGTATTTATGTTGCATACACAGTATTGTACTTGTACGAGTAAGTACATAGTGCATTGGGTACAGCTCTTGACCTCTGAATCTATAGTAACTCTAACTATACATATAGTAACGAAGAACAACCACCCACACATACATAGTTGTTTACTTATTACACCCATACGTTACATATGCGAGTAGGTACGTATTTCTGCAGGTATGCATGTTTGTGATCAAAGTTCACAAACAACCACTTCGTGATTACGTATCTATAAGAACTAGTTCTCGCCAATATCTTCAGATACCAATTGCAATACAAACTGTGTGTTTTGTACATGATGTCGATAAATAAATGCCTATGCACCTACAATTTAATGCAAACATGACGAATTATTGGATTCTGTTTCGCTTTTGTTTGTCTTCACTGGCCACCCCTTTTAGATTATGAAAACTTGAGTCACCTTTTTTCTGAATAAGTTTCTATAAGAAAAGTAACGGTCATGCGGTCATGGACACTGTTTATTTCGTAGATACGTATTGCTGGGACTTTTGGGATATTGCTTGGAACCACAAATGCAAAATCCAACTTTCCCCTAATTTTTCTGATGTGCAATGTCTCTATCCCCCCCCCCCACCGTAATATTTATTATTTAAAATTTGGACGAGTGAATCATAAGGCGAAAATCTCCAGTAATAAATACGTTGTTAATAATAACTTCCAGTGTGTCGAACATAATGCGGTGAATAACGACCAAAGTCGCCGTGAATGCCTTCTTGTCTGATGCGACAAGACACTCACGGCCGGTAAAATATAAAAACATGTGGCTTATGCGACGTTACGGGACGCCCGATGCGGTTAATTTAAAACTCGATTACTAAAGTCGCCTTAATATGACCGCACGTCGGTCGTCGCTTGTCGTCGCCGGCCGGCGTACCGCAGGGCAACGGTGTTGGACCGATACTATTCCCTTCAAACGAACCGCAAAACACACTATCTCTCTCTCTGTGTTCCTATTTCCTTTATCTCTGTCGCTCTATTTTGAAATTATATGGCGCCGTCCCTTTCGCGAAACGACACAATCTTATTTCAAAACCAATCTCGCGCGATTGACCGCCCTTAGTTATTAGAGTTTGTTACAGTCGCTGCTCATGACAGCGAAGATAATTAACTTGATACCGCCATTGCACACACACACGCGTACACCCACAGGATACAGGTACACATAAACACTGTATCGACAACGTGTGTGTGTTTGTGTGTAACTAGTAGCGCGCGTGCATGCTAAATGGGGTTGCCAGCAATGTGTCGAGGCACATTCGCGGAAATTAACTCACCGCTGGGAAGTAATTAAACACTCGCAAACAACATTCTTGAATTAGGCCGAAATTAAACGACTTTTAGACCTTTTTAAAGCGGTTTTTCGTACCTATATATACCAACTTTGTAACTAAAACTGATACCAACTTGCCGGTTTACAACCTCAACTAAATTTTACTGTTTGTGCTTGGACCGAATGGATTCAGTTAAACAAAACGTACAAAAGTGGAATCGATGGGGGAGAATGTTAATAATTGCTCTTGATAATTTCGCGTTAAAATCTAGAATCTATTCTGATATTCTTGTGGAAAGTATTGACACATTTCAAGAACCTACTGGAGAAATAAAAAAAGTTTTATAATTAGTCACAAATATTGTCTAGTTCTTGATTTTCAATGATTCTTGAAGAAAATATCAAGAGAATCGCCTCGAGAATTTTCAAGATCAAGAAATTTTGTACTAATAAATATCTAATCACATTCACATCCCCCGAAAAATTTCTGCAGGTCATTACTACGGTTCCTTCAAACTCTTGATTTTCAAGAATTCTTGCCTTGATCTTGAGATCTTGTTAAGATTCAAGAACATCGACGTAAAAATTAAGACAACATCAAGAGAATTACGTCGAAAATTATGGAGATCAAGAAATTTAGTCAAGAGTCTCGTCATTTTTATGTAATAATAAAGAATATCTAATTAAAAATATTCACATCTATTGAAAATTTTCTGCTGATCATTGCTAGGGTTCCACGAGACTCTTGATTTTCAAGAATTCTTGCCTTGATCTTGAGATCTTGTTATGATTCAAGAACATCGACGTAAAAATTAAGACAACATCAAGAGAATTACGTCGAAAATTATGGAGATCAAGAAATTTAGTCAAGAGTCTCGTCATTTTTATGTAATAATAAAGAATATCTAATTAAAAATAATCACATCTATTGAAAATTTCTGCTCATCATTGCTAGGGTTCCACGAGACTCTTGATTTTCAAGAATTCTTGCCTTGATCTTGAGATCTTGTTATGATTCAAGAGCATCGACGTAAAAATTAAGACAAGATCAAGAGAATTACGTCGAAAATTATGGGGATCAAGAAATTTAGTCAAGAGTCTCGTCATTTTTATGTAATAATAAAGAATATCTAATTAAAAATATTCACATCGATTGAAAATTTCAACTGATCATTGCTAGGGTTCCACGAGATTCTTGATTTTCAAGAATTCTTGTCTTGATCTTGAGATCCTGTCATGATTCAAGAGCACCGACGTAAAAATTAAGACAAGATCAAGAGAATTACGTCGAAAATTATGGAGATCAAGAAATTTAGTCAAGAGTCTCGTCATTTTTATGTAATAATAAAAATATCTAATCAAAAATATTCACATCTATTGAAAATTTCAACTGATCATTGCTAGGGTTCCACGAGATTCTTGATTTTCAAGAATTCTTGTCTTGATCTTGAGATCCTGTCATGATTCAAGAGCACCGACGTAAAAATTAAGACAAGATCAAGAGAATTACGTCGAAAATTATGGGGATCAAGAAATTTAGTCAAGAGTCTCGTCATTTTTATGTAATAATAAAGAATATCTAATTAAAAATATTCACATCTATTGAAAATTTCAACTGATCATTGCTAGGGTTCCACGAGACTCTTGATTTTCAAGAATTCTTGTCTTGATCTTGAGATCCTGTCATGATTCAAGAGCACCGATGTAAAAATTAAGACAAGATCAAGATAATCACGTCAAGAATTATCGAGATCAAAAAATTTTGTCAAGAGTCTTTCATGCAGTTTAAAAAATATTTAATAAAATACATTAAACATAAACAATTCAGTTTCTAAGAAAATCTTAACATAGTGCTTGGTACTTAAATATAAATTTCTTTTTAATTAATGCCTAAATTGATTATTAAATTTCCGCTCCAGACTGGACATACGCAATGGTATAATCCGCGTCGACCTGAGATTAATAAATGTTTTAGGCTCTAAATGGGAACTTACCGTTATCTATAAGTGTTAGGCACCTTACTGTCGAGAACTATCGAGACAAGAATTATAATCGAGATCTTGATTTTCAAGTGAAGACAAGAGTTGGGCGTCTATTTTGGTGAAACTCTACTTATAAAGAGTAGAAATTGAAGATACAAATTCTGCCTTTAACCACGAAAATATTTTCAAGACAAATTTCAATAATTGTGTTACAAAAGTTTAGAAAACTTATTACAGATGTGAATTTCATTTTAGAATTGTCACATTAACTTTAAAAGTTTTATAGAAATTTAAACGGCATTAAAAATTAGTTAAGAATCTAAAAACTTGAATTCTAAAGGATTAACAAATTTTACCATCAATTGGAGCAAATATTAGGTACCTAGTTATATAATTTTAATTAATAGTTGGTCTAACAAGACAATGTGTTATATATAAATTTGTAGACGGTACTGTAGGTAATATTTTTTGAAGACAATATAAAACCTAAACCTATATTGTGGTTGTTGAAACTTTTACTGAAAATAAATACTCAGCCCATTTTACATATATGATAGGTACCTACCTATGGTATATTTATGAATTCGGGTTGGTTGTGCTTTATTTAAAATATGTACACTGCTGTTGCTAATTTCGGGTCTAAATCAATCTGTGCACAGCACGGAATACATTTACAACATAATGAGAAATAGGTAAAATTATATGTATAAATGAATAGGCCGTGCGGCGCTCATCCATATTCATGGAGAGCCGAATTTATGCGTATTATCGTCCAGCACGCCCATAACTCTGTCAGAATACACGTCAAGGAAGAGAATTTATATACGTGATGGCATTCCTCAGATTTCTCAATTAATTGCAGCTCAAACCTCGCTTTTTTTTCTCTCTGGTCTCTTACTTATAGTACATATGTACATATTTTTAACATATAGATAATAAGTACACATTACACAGTCATCAGTAATGCTATACTTTACTTAATTAATTAATTAATTAATTAATTACTTATACAAGCTGCTTTGTTGACTCGAATGTGCGGGGCTTCCTGAGATGAACAACAACAAAAAAAATAAATAAATAAAATTGGACGAGCCAAGACTGGCATTTTAATTTGGAACATGAACCGGTCGCCTTGTTTAGAACGTCCGTAATTAGGAGGGAAATAAGTACCAGAAACATAAACGCCTACATTTACATCCTACTACACCTAACAAGTAACAACCTACTACTATACTACTAACTGCTACGTAAAGACTTGCAGCAAACGAGCAACTTATCAGGCTCAGTGTCACGAGGACAAGATCGTCAAAGGAATTACTTTTTCGTTCAGTACAATTCAAGTTCGTTCGTTTTATTAATAACAGTAGGTACAAGTAATTACTCTTCAACTACATTTATTAATAACCGCGCCTTAAACAAACCCTAATAACAACTACAACACGTTTAAGTTAGTTCAGCGAATAAAGACAGCAGAAAGAAATTTTTAGTCGAATTAAATCTCCAAAACCCATGTCGTGAAAATTGAACTCTGATGGCAAAATAAATTCATTACTGTTTTATTTCGTAGTTTTAAACTTTTAAGTTGTCGTCAGGGTTGGCAATGGCAACATATTTCGTGAAGATATGACACGAACCGAGTTACACACGCAAGTTTTTCAAATGGAATTTTAATACTCACCACAACATTACAACAACTTGCCATTTCATAAGCATCGTGTACGTCCGTCGCCCGTCATAAAACTTTTACGATCCATCAAAAAGCTCGCGTCCATCAAAGCGCACACCTTTCGTTTCATATATGACATCGTATAAAGCCCTAACTGCAATACAATCGAATTTGACGATACCGATATCGGTAGCAATATTTCTTTGATGGCCCACTAAAAACGAACATCAAATATGCATCGAAATGCACTTTACTTTCACACAGAATTTACATTAGGCATTAGACGAAACTTTTAAAAAATAAAATAAAAATTACTATCTAGCAAATAATCGGAATTGAGGGAAACTTTGGAGCAATTGAACGGCCACAGAACGGAAACATAATAAATAACATAAAGTTCCCCAGTCCTTACCTATGCAGTTCGAATGCAAAGAAAAATTCGCTCTGTAGGTACATAGGTACGTAGTTCAAAGTTAACAGATTAAGTCCGCAACTACTGCATCCATCGTCACAGCGCCATCAGCAACAACCAACACTGGCTCAAGTTTCTCGATTTACATTTGCAGTAAGCAACTTACAATTACTGCACTTTGCAAAGCAGTTAACGTTACCGGCAGCAGAAATTAACTTTTTCGAAAAGTAGTTAAGATATCTACCGAGGCAGCTACTTTTAGCGCATTTTCAACTTTTCTTCATCCGGTCTCGGTCGGTAAAATGCGACAAATCTTAAGACCGACTGTATTTGAATTTTAATGCAAAACTATCTAGAAACTAAAGCTCGAAAAGTTTACTGTAAATTTTCCAGTTTCCATTCTCTAAATCAAAACAGCAGCAAAAGGAGAAAATAATGAAATAAGTACGAAACTCCAGAAGAAATGCAGTAGTCAAAAGCGCGATATATAGGTCCTGAGTTGAATATACATATTATGCTAAATAATATCCTAGAAATGTTATTGTTACACACTTACAATTTTTCGATGTCAGTGGGAAGGTTCCTGGGCACCTGGGTGAGTCCCCGATGGGAGCAGTCGACCGACGATTCCGAGCAGATGCAGCTCCTCGGACACTTGGTCGAGAAGCCGAAACTACTGTAGCCGATGCTGTTCGATGGTTCGGCATCGGCGGCAACGTTACACCAGAAAAAAATCACTAATATACCGAGAGAGAGAGCGTAGTATCTCTGCGGAAACGATAACGAGGAGGCCCCCCTCCGCATCGTGAGGAGGAGAGCTTTCGGAACGTGACGGACTCTCGCGAAAAGAACGCACTTAACCAAATTGATCTTGTCGCCTTGATCGATCGAGATACGAGATCTGGTCGTGGATCGATCACGACCTGAAACAAAAAAACATAAATTAAAAATGTTGTTTCTATTTTTACAAAAAGGAAATATCTAAAATCAAATGAATTCAAAGAAGAGGTCCGGTAAAATGTCACCAAATATTACTGAAAAACCCCATAAAATATCGTTTAAAAGATGCGAAAGTGGAGAAGGGCCATCAGTATCTCATTTCTTATTTAAAGTATATGAAAGTATTTTAAAATTTCAGAGGGGTGTGGGGGTTACAACAAAAGCCCATAACATATCCTCTGTTGGAAGGAAAGGTAATTAAATATCAATTGGAGAAGAGGTGCAGCAACATATCATTTGGAAAAGAGGGAGGTCACTGAAAATCTTTATATCTTTATATATGTGTGAGGAGTAATCCAGAAAAGTATCGTAAAATCTCATTTAAAAGGAATGTACGCCATTAAAACTTTTAATGAGAGATGGTTCCTGCAAAATCACACTACAACTCATTTAAAGGATATAACTAAAGGTCATTAACAATCCCCCAGTAAAGATAGGATCCAACAAAATATCATGACAATTGAAAATATCAAAGTAAAGGGAGGGGATCAGAACAATCTTATTAACATCTCACTTAAATGGGGGAAGTTTTTGAAAGGATCGAAAGGTCATTAGAAATCTGAAAGAGGGCGGAAGAGTCCAGCAAAATCCCATAATAACTCTTTTAAAGGATGTAAAGTTCATTAATAATCCCCTAGTAAAGAGAGGATCCAACAAAAGATCATAACTTCTCATTTAAAGAAAGGATTGGTCATTCAAAATCTCAAAATAGAAGGAGGGAATCGGAACAATGTTATTAACAACTCACTTAAATGGGGGGAAGTTCTTTAAAGGATCGAAAAGTCATGAGACACTTGAAAGAGGGCGGAATAGTCCAGTGAAATCTCATAATAACTCTTTCAAAGGATGTAAAGTTCATTAACAATCCCCTAGTAGAGAGAGGATGCCTCAAAAGATCATGACTTCTCATTTAAAGAAAGGATTAGTCATTCAAAATCTCAAAATGGAAGGAGGGGATCAGAACAATCTTATTAACATCTTACTTAAATGGGGAGGAAGTTCTTTAAAGGATTGAAAGGTCATTAGAAACCTGAAAGAGGGCGGAAGAGTCCAGCAAAATCCCATAATAACTTTTTCAAAGGATGTAAAGTTCATTAATAATCCCCTAGTAAAGAGAGGATCCAACAAAAGATCATGACTTCTCATTTAAAGAAAGGATTGGTCATTCAAAATCTCAAAATGGAAGGAGGAGATCAGAACAATCTTATTACCATCTCACTTAAATGGGGAGGAAGTTCTTTAAAGGATTGAAAGGTCATTAGAAACCTGAAAGAGGGCGGAAGAGTCCAGCAAAATCCCATAATAACTTTTTCAAAGGATGTAAAGTTCATTAATAATCCCCTAGTAAAGAGAGGATCCAACAAAAGATCATGACTTCTCATTTAAAGAAAGGATTGGTCATTCAAAATCTCAAAATGGAAGGAGGAGATCAGAACAATCTTATTAACATCTCACTTAAATGGGGAGGAAGTTCTTTAAAGGATTGAAAGGTCTTTGGAAACCTGAAAGAGGGCGGAAGAGTCCAGCAAAATCCCATAATAACTTTTTCAAAGGATGTAAAGTTCATTAATAATCCCCTAGTAAAGAGAGGATCCAACAAAAGATCATGACTTCTCATTTAAAGAAAGGATTGGTCATTCAAAATCTCAAAATGGAAGGAGGAGATCAGAACAATCTTATTACCATCTCACTTAAATGGGGAGGAAGTTCTTTAAAGGATTGAAAGGTCATTAGAAACCTGAAAGAGGGCGGAAGAGTCCAGCAAAATCCCATAATAACTTTTTCAAAGGATGTAAAGTTCATTAATAATCCCCTAGTAAAGAGAGGACCCAACAAAAGATCATGACTTCTCATTTAAAGAAAGGATTGGTCATTCAAAATCTCAAAATGGAAGGAGGAGATCAGAACAATCTTATTAACATCTCACTTAAATGGGGAGGAAGTTCTTTAAAGGATTGAAAGGTCATTAGAAACCTGAAAGAGGGCGGAAGAGTCCAGCAAAATCCCATAATAACTTTTTCAAAGGATGTAAAGTTCATTAATAATCCCCTAGTAAAGAGAGGATCCAACAAAAGATCATGACTTCTCATTTAAAGAAAGGATTGGTCATTCAAAATCTCAAAATGGAAGGAGGAGATCAGAACAATCTTATTAACATCTCACTTAAATGGGGAGGAAGTTCTTTAAAGGATTGAAAGGTCATTAGAAACCTGAAAGAGGGCGGAAGAGTCCAGCAAAATCCCATAATAACTTTTTCAAAGGATGTAAAGTTCATTAATAATCCCCTAGTAAAGAGAGGACCCAACAAAAGATCATGACTTCTCATTTAAAGAAAGGATTGGTCATTCAAAATCTCAAAATGGAAGGAGGAGATCAGAACAATCTTATTAACATCTCACTTAAATGGGGAGGAAGTTCTTTAAAGGATTGAAAGGTCATTAGAAACCTGAAAGAGGGCGGAAGAGTCCAGCAAAATCCCATAATAACTTTTTCAAAGGATGTAAAGTTCATTAATAATCCCCTAGTAAAGAGAGGACCCAACAAAAGATCATGACTTCTCATTTAAAGAAAGGATTGGTCATTCAAAATCTCAAAATGGAAGGAGGAGATCAGAACAATCTTATTACCATCTCACTTAAATGGGGAGGAAGTTCTTTAAAGGATTGAAAGGTCATTAGAAACCTGAAAGAGGGCGGAAGAGTCCAGCAAAATCCCATAATAACTTTTTCAAAGGATGTAAAGTTCATTAATAATCCCCTAGTAAAGAGAGGATCCAACAAAAGATCATGACTTCTCATTTAAAGAAAGGATTGGTCATTCAAAATCTCAAAATGGAAGGAGGAGATCAGAACAATCTTATTAACATCTCACTTAAATGGGGAGGAAGTTCTTTAAAGGATTGAAAGGTCATTAGAAACCTGAAAGAGGGCGGAAGAGTCCAGCAAAATCCCATAATAACTTTTTCAAAGGATGTAAAGTTCATTAATAATCCCCTAGTAAAGAGAGGATCCAACAAAAGATCATGACTTCTCATTTAAAGAAAGGATTGGTCATTCAAAATCTCAAAATGGAAGGAGGAGATCAGAACAATCTTATTAACATCTCACTTAAATGGGGAGGAAGTTCTTTAAAGGATTGAAAGGTCATTAGAAACCTGAAAGAGGGCGGAAGAGTCCAGCAAAATCCCATAATAACTTTTTCAAAGGATGTAAAGTTCATTAATAATCCCCTAGTAAAGAGAGGATCCAACAAAAGATCATGACTTCTCATTTAAAGAAAGGATTGGTCATTCAAAATCTCAAAATGGAAGGAGGAGATCAGAACAATCTTATTAACATCTCACTTAAATGGGGAGGAAGTTCTTTAAAGGATTGAAAGGTCATTAGAAACCTGAAAGAGGGCGGAAGAGTCCAGCAAAATCCCATAATAACTTTTTCAAAGGATGTAAAGTTCATTAATAATCCCCTAGTAAAGAGAGGATCCAACAAAAGATCATGACTTCTCATTTAAAGAAAGGATTGGTCATTCAAAATCTCAAAATGGAAGGAGGAGATCAGAACAATCTTATTACCATCTCACTTAAATGGGGAGGAAGTTCTTTAAAGGATTGAAAGGTCATTAGAAACCTGAAAGAGGGCGGAAGAGTCCAGCAAAATCCCATAATAACTTTTTCAAAGGATGTAAAGTTCATTAATAATCCCCTAGTAAAGAGAGGATCCAACAAAAGATCATGACTTCTCATTTAAAGAAAGGATTGGTCATTCAAAATCTCAAAATGGAAGGAGGAGATCAGAACAATCTTATTAACATCTCACTTAAATGGGGAGGAAGTTCTTTAAAGGATTGAAAGGTCATTAGAAACCTGAAAGAGGGCGGAAGAGTCCAGCAAAATCCCATAATAACTTTTTCAAAGGATGTAAAGTTCATTAATAATCCCCTAGTAAAGAGAGGATCCAACAAAAGATCATGACTTCTCATTTAAAGAAAGGATTGGTCATTCAAAATCTCAAAATGGAAGGAGGAGATCAGAACAATCTTATTAACATCTCACTTAAATGGGGAGGAAGTTCTTTAAAGGATTGAAAGGTCATTAGAAACCTGAAAGAGGGCGGAAGAGTCCAGCAAAATCCCATAATAACTTTTTCAAAGGATGTAAAGTTCATTAATAATCCCCTAGTAAAGAGAGGATCCAACAAAAGATCATGACTTCTCATTTAAAGAAAGGATTGGTCATTCAAAATCTCAAAATGGAAGGAGGAGATCAGAACAATCTTATTAACATCTCACTTAAATGGGGAGGAAGTTCTTTAAAGGATTGAAAGGTCATTAGAAACCTGAAAGAGGGCGGAAGAGTCCAGCAAAATCCCATAATAACTTTTTCAAAGGATGTAAAGTTCATTAATAATCCCCTAGTAAAGAGAGGATCCAACAAAAGATCATGACTTCTCATTTAAAGAAAGGATTGGTCATTCAAAATCTCAAAATGGAAGGAGGAGATCAGAACAATCTTATTAACATCTCACTTAAATGGGGAGGAAGTTCTTTAAAGGATTGAAAGGTCTTTGGAAACCTGAAAGAGGGCGGAAGAGTCCAGCAAAATCCCATAATAACTTTTTCAAAGGATGTAAAGTTCATTAATAATCCCCTAGTAAAGAGAGGATCCAACAAAAGATCATGACTTCTCATTTAAAGAAAGGATTGGTCATTCAAAATCTCAAAATGGAAGGAGGAGATCAGAACAATCTTATTACCATCTCACTTAAATGGGGAGGAAGTTCTTTAAAGGATTGAAAGGTCATTAGAAACCTGAAAGAGGGCGGAAGAGTCCAGCAAAATCCCATAATAACTTTTTCAAAGGATGTAAAGTTCATTAATAATCCCCTAGTAAAGAGAGGATCCAACAAAAGATCATGACTTCTCATTTAAAGAAAGGATTGGTCATTCAAAATCTCAAAATGGAAGGAGGAGATCAGAACAATCTTATTAACATCTCACTTAAATGGGGAGGAAGTTCTTTAAAGGATTGAAAGGTCATTAGAAACCTGAAAGAGGGCGGAAGAGTCCAGCAAAATCCCATAATAACTTTTTCAAAGGATGTAAAGTTCATTAATAATCCCCTAGTAAAGAGAGGATCCAACAAAAGATCATGACTTCTCATTTAAAGAAAGGATTGGTCATTCAAAATCTCAAAATGGAAGGAGGAGATCAGAACAATCTTATTAACATCTCACTTAAATGGGGAGGAAGTTCTTTAAAGGATTGAAAGGTCATTAGAAACCTGAAAGAGGGCGGAAGAGTCCAGCAAAATCCCATAATAACTTTTTCAAAGGATGTAAAGTTCATTAATAATCCCCTAGTAAAGAGAGGATCCAACAAAAGATCATGACTTCTCATTTAAAGAAAGGATTGGTCATTCAAAATCTCAAAATGGAAGGAGGAGATCAGAACAATCTTATTAACATCTCACTTAAATGGGGAGGAAGTTCTTTAAAGGATTGAAAGGTCATTAGAAACCTGAAAGAGGGCGGAAGAGTCCAGCAAAATCCCATAATAACTTTTTCAAAGGATGTAAAGTTCATTAATAATCCCCTAGTAAAGAGAGGATCCAACAAAAGATCATGACTTCTCATTTAAAGAAAGGATTGGTCATTCAAAATCTCAAAATGGAAGGAGAAGATCAGAACAATCTTATTAACATCTCACTTAAATGGGGAGGAAGTTCTTTAAAGGATTGAAAGGTCATTAGAAACCTGAAAGAGGGCGGAAGAGTCCAGTAAAATCTCATAATAACTCTTTCAAAGGATGTAAAGTTCATTAACAATCCCCCAGTAGAGAGAGGATCCAACAAAAGATCATGACTTTTTATTTAAAGAAAGTATTGGTCATTGAAAATCTCAAAATAGAAAAAGGGGACCAGAACAATGTTATTAACATCTTACTTAAATGGAGGGAAGTTCCTTAAAGGATAGAAAAGCCATTAGAAACCTGAAAGATAAGGGAAGAGCCCAGAAAAATATCATGACGTCTCATTTAAAAAATAGAAAAGTCATTAAAAATCTCAAAGTAGGGGAGGGGTCTGGATAAATGTTATGACATCTAATTTAAAAAGAGTCCACCAAAACAATTTATAGAAAAGACCGGCCTTTAAAAGTTTTCAAAGTGGAGGAAGGAACAAAAAATATCATGGTCTCATTGAAAGAAAGAGAAATTCATTGAAAATCTCAAAATAGGGAGAGGGGTCCAGTAAAATCTTACAATTCATTTACAGGAAGAAAAATTCCTTAAAGTTTAGGAGGAGGAGTCCGACATCTTATAAAAATTCTTTTAAAGGATAGGAATGTCATTAAAAATATCAGAATGAAGGGAGTAGGTCCATCAAAAACTCATAACAACTTATTTGAAGAAGGGAAAACTCATTAAACTATTCAAAATATCTTTTAAAAGGGGAAGATAACTAAAAATCTCTTAGTTGAAGTCCGCCAATCTCTTAAAATCTCGTTTAATGGAAGGTTAGGTCATTAAAAGTTTTTACTACAAAGAATTGTTGTAATTTACTTTTCTCTTAGGGTAAATCTAATGTGAGAAGTAGTGAGGGTGCTTCATTATTGCACCAAATATCATTAAGGGATAGGAATAAGTCCAAATTAAGAGAAAAACATCTCACAAATATAATGGACCTACGAATCGAGATACGAATAAGCTTGCAATAAAAATATATTCGCAATAACCGCTGTGTCGTTACATCAGATGTCGTTATAAACGACATCTACTCTATTTGTAATGGACCTTGTATAATAAGAAATGTTCCCATTGTGAATGCCGCTATCGATTTATGTTTCAAAAGTTTGCACTTTCCACGCTGTTGTTCAAATTCGTCTTCTTCGGGGCGCTGGCTGTGTTTAAGCTTTGTATTTAACTAGAAAGGACAGTGCAGCCCGCCTCACTAAAACGGTTTGCTGACAAGTAGTTAATTAAATTTTCAAAACGAGTTAATGCACTCTGCTTCGATACGACAACGTCTGCCCACGAATAAATTTACTAACAGTAACCTCTACAACCATCCGACACTCTAATTTTCTTCACGCAATACTGCAAATTGTAAATACCTACACTAAAGTTTGAGAAATTAAGAGAAAAATAGGCAATTTACAAAAATATTTAATATAGGTATAATACGCTGTTTGAAAAAGGTCTGCTGCAGTTTTCATATACTGAATATTCAGTCCAATAATAGAATATGAAGTAGACAAACAAAAGTTCCAGTAGGTTTTCCATTCGTCCCACGCCAAGCCAATCGGCATTTAAATAAATAGCCACTGTTTAAAAATAATTATAGAAACATTTGAGTATCCGACAGTTGGCTGCAATTATTTCTTAATCAACAGAAAACTAATGCGTATCCACCTTAGAAAAAACGGTCAGCTAAAAGACCATATAGGTAGACAGATGAATTAATTTAAAACAAAACATTAATTACCATATCTATATCTCTATTATTAAAAGACCATTTTGGGTCATAAATTCAAGCTCCATAACTGTTTCAAATTAATTATGTACTTGTGATTTAAAAATATGAAACATTTATGATGTTTATTTGGTTCTCGATTAATGTTGATTTAACTGTAGGTAATTAAAATAAAATTTATTGTATCCACGTTGATGTTGTCAACACCAACCACCTTTATAAATAATTCGAAAGAACAACTGCTTTTGACATTAATTAACGATATAAAAATTGATAATGATAATAAAATTTTATTATGCAACAAGGTGCAAACCAAAACCACCTTGAACGAACGAATCAAATTTATTTTTTAATTAATTAACATACACAAAATATCAGCAGCTACAGCAGGTACTTAAATCAGTTTGGAGAGGTACAAAAAAGTTGAAAAGTTAATTAATTCTGCAAGAAATCTTGATAGAAACAGATGAATAGATTTAATCAGGAAACTGTTACATAAGTTAATATACATAATAACAAACAAAAGGCGATTGAAAACATTTGCTTAAGTAGTAGGTAATATGAAACAAAACAAAAGAATAAAATTCTCACGATTGTAAAACTGCTTTATTTTCGGCTAGTGCTGACTAACTGAAAATATTGTCCAAAGAGGGGAACATTGCAAAATCGCTGTATAATAAATAAATAAATAATTTAAAATGGAGTACGACAGCCATATTGACAAGTTCAGAATTAATTGCATTATTTTTTATTTATAATAAAAATTATTTATATAGATTTCCCTGTATGAGCAACTTTTCCAACAATTAATAAAATTCCAACAGTTATCACATCCTCTGATACTTAATCATGTAAAATATAGATACCTACTATGTATTTAGTATGTATGGATATTTATTGACAATATAAACAATGATTGAAAGGAATGGGCTTGACAAATACGCACATGATACATACGTACATGTTGTTTTTCATTAATTACTAATTGCACTATCAGCAGTAATGTAATTTACAGGCGGTGCCCACTACCACTACGTCTCCTACAGCGACGTTCAACAATGTTATTTGATTTTAATTATCGGCGAAAGTTGTTATCAGCAGTCGTCGCTTGTCATGTAAGTAAATAAATATTGCAATTATTGGCACATATTTAGTGAACAATACAATAATTGGATACAAACAACAACAAACAATACCATTATTAATTACAAATACCCGCGGCGCCATTTAATGAAGATGTACTGTTTATATGTACGTAAGTAAGGGGCCATTCATAAAATACGTTCGCATACAGGGTGGGGAGGTCTTGTTGAGTGTGAGAAGATGTGACATGGGGGGCCAGGGGGTCTACGCCAACGTGACGTTCACCGTTCATCAAAAAAATTTACTGAATTTTTACAGAATCCTTGGACTTCTGGTAAATAGAAATATTATTTATTTGTTCGTTACAAAAGATATTTATTAATTTAAGTATTTAAATTTTATTATGAAAATAAAATAAATTTTTTTGGCTATCAAAATATGTGTAAACAGCCCCTAATTACAAAATTTGTTTTTGTTAGGGAAATTGCAGACAGTTTAAAATACCCTTTGACACACCCTTTAGAATGTAAAAAAAAATAAAACCACTAGAAACTTACTATCAAAATAATCTTCATATTATTTCCTAATTGTAGCTTTTACTTAATTCCAGACGTCAGAATTAAAAATGAATAAGTACTTTTACCTTTCTCTAAGAATTTACTAATGATTTGATTACATATTTTCCATAAACAGCCCCTAATACCGACCAAGAATGTATTAAGTATCTCAATATTCCAAAAACAAAAGAGGTCTTTAAAAATGCTAGGTATTTATCCCAGATGAAATGTAATGAAGATTACATTTTATTACCGACTCATAAGTAAAACAATAGGACTTCTCAATTTAAGTGAACCCACCCTGCGATATTGCGAGGGGTGTCCTTTGATCTCCTTAGACTCGCTTTTTGACTGACGTATGTAGGTACGTGATCGTTTAAATATAAATAACAACTATACGAATTTTCTCTTTCTCTCCAATAGACAAAGAAGGATTTTATTATCGTTTAGCCCCGAGATATGTTCGTTCGTATTCGATTCAATACATGCACGAGCTTTTTTTATATCACCAAGTATAAAGTCCTTTATCCTTTATGTACCGTTCTTATGTAATAATACTTTCGCACGACAGCGAGCCTGCTGCGATACGATGGCGTGCTCTCGGATAGCCTGAGGACACAGAATCGTATCGTACGTATCGGGTTGTTGTAGTTATTGTCTTCAGCCACGAAGATGATCTCTCTTTCTTATTATTATTTCTTTCCTTTCTTCGGGGTCGAACCATTGAGCAATGTGCATTTCACAAGTGAGCTGTTCGGGATCAGGAAATCTGAACGGAGGTTTATTGCCGTTTTGGCATGCTTCTTTGTTCTCCTTTTATTATATAGATACGATTCACAAATGAAATAAAACGAGAAATCGGCGAAAACAAAATCTTTGAGTACTGATTGAGTCTGTATAGAAATAAAATCTGCAGTGAATAACTAAAAATGTCGTTTAAACCCCAACCTAAGCTGGCATAATTAGATTACCGTAATGTGCTCTTTCTACTTTAATACAGGTAATCTAAAAATCCTGCTTGTCATATGGGAACTTTATTTGGATGAGTGGATTATTAACTTCAAAAAAAACCACTAAAATAAATCACCACACTATACGAGCCCGAACAACTATAGATATGCTTTTTCATCTTATTTTTTTATGAGTAGGTACGTTTTTCCTGCGTTCACTTATGTAATAAACACCTACAATCCGCCACTGGTTTATTCAATTTCAATATATAAATATAGACATTATTTTGTAAAATATTATAAATAATTCTTTCAAAAATCTACTCTTGTAAAATTTACTCAAAAGGAGCTTCGCAGAGATTTTGTAAGTACAACGCATAATGTATCGTTTTTATCAAACAATTAAATAATTACAATTCCCAATAAATATACTTATTATTATTACTTATGTAACTTTAAAATGCAATATGTGCATTGATACACTTACATACAAGTGTAACTATCTCTCTTACTACTTATTATTATACAGTGTGGCCAATTTGGAATTAGGACACCTCTGTAAAGTCGCTGTTTCTAGTCTGATTTTGAAAAAAAAAAATCCGATTATTGCTCATGGAAAGCTGCATTTTGTGGCAAATTGATAGATTGCTATCGCAAAAATCAAGGCCTATTGTGCAATTTCTTTGAAGCGAAAATGCGAAAAGTACTATTGGCGATTTTTTTACGTGAAAACTAATTACACCACTGTATTCAGTGACCCCTAAAATGGGTCTGTACCAAATTTTATCCGAAAATACCGCATATTAATAATTTTAATTATTAATTGTAAAAATTAATTTATACACAATAATGCAGTGTGAAGATCAAGTAACTCATGAAATAAGTGAATAAAAGCAACTCATACAAAAAATTAGTTTATTGAACAAAGATTTTAGCAAAAGAACGTAAAATAATTGGGCTAAATTAGATTTTCGTGGCTTCTTCTTCTTTTTTTTTGTATGAATTGCGTTTATTCAATTATTTTATGAGTTACTTGATCTTCACAATGCATTTTTGTGTATAAATTAATTTTTACAATTAATAATTAAAATTATTAATATGCGGTATTTTCGGATAAAATTTGGTACAGACCCATTTTAGGGGTCATTGAATACAGTGGTGTAATTAGTTTTCACGTAAAAGAATCGCCAATAGTACTTTTCGCATTTTCGCTTCAAAGAAATTGCACAGTAGGCCTTGATTTTTGCGATAGCAATCTATCAATTTACCACAAAATCGGACTAAAAACAGCGACTTTACAGACGTGTCCTAATTCCAAATTGGCCACACTGCATACTTATTATCACATCTAACCAGTCTTTTAACACAGTTTCAATGTCTTAACAGTTCTTTATCTACTAATTATTATTACTATTGATGTGCTAGTGATAGCTGATTGTTGTGATTTGTTCAAATTAGTATTGGTGTTCTGTAGCACTGTTTTTTAGAAAAGAATTTTCAAAAATTTATTACTTAAATCATCTACTTCAACATAATTATTATCTATCAAAACAAATTTTCTTGTAATTTTGTGTCATTATTTAGAATTTTAGATGCATGAAATAATTCATTCATTTCAAGGCTTAAAGGGAAAAACAAATATAGGAAATATTTGTTAGGTAGGTATTATTTTATATTGTCTCATTTATTAAAGTTTTTGTTGGGCGAACTGTCTTCAAAAAGAAATTACCGTAGGTACTGTTGTTCCTGGAGAAGTTCTTGGTTCTTGGAGTACCTAACTACCTACCAGTTGTAGTTATTTAAGGTTGTGTAGTAACTTATCCACCACAATCTGAACTAAATATTTCTAGTAAATTTTTATAGGTACCTACATGAACAATTCCAAAGAGAGTTAAGTACAGTCAAACTTCAATAACTCGTACCTATTTTTTGTAATGAGCATTTGTATGTATTTATTTTATGTTACAGATAGATAGATATTTGGATGGATAGATATACAGTTGGTAATATCGTTTTTCAGTGTAGGTATGTACCTCTTTTCACTTTTTTATAAAATTTAATTTTTAATCAAAAGAGAAAGTTTTTAAATTACGTTTTGATGACAAATAATCGTAGAAACTGAACTGCATCACTGCTTATGTACCTAATTGGTTAGTACCCTTATTAAAAAATCGTACATTATGAAGGGACTCCCCCAGAAAATTCGACTTATCGAAGTTAGTGCCAAATATTATCTTTAACTTATCAAGATATAGAAATTAATAATACGACTTTTGGAGCTCTTTTACTTTTATTATGTATAATACTAACAATAGTTACATACGTACTTTTGTTTATTAAAACGTCACATAAATTGTTTTAGACGTAAAAATATATGACGTCTGGAACGATTTCCAATGCAATAATGACAACACACATACTTATCAGTCTTCTACTAATTTAATGGCCAGTTACTGTGTTCGTGTTGCAATTAAAAAATGACTGATAAGGGGGATTTTTTTACATATTATTGCACTAAAGGGTACGTATCAGTTTTCTGAACTGAAACAACATTGTGCTTTAAAAAATTTGATAAGATACTTCTTAAATATAAGACCATGAAGTTGTTAGGGCTCGTGTACATCATGATACACCTAAAGCAACGTGATATTAGACGAAATAGTTTCGACAGAAATTATGTTTACCACATAGAAATTCCGAAGGAACATGATGATGGAAACTTCAGAAATTAGCTACATGAAACTATTATCCAAACACTACTAGAAGCTTCAGCACTGTAGGTACCTACTGCAAAGTAAACTTATATTTATAACTCCTTTTTATGTTCAATTATTCTTTAGCATACATAATACACTGTCAAATTATATTATACATATATAATATATACGTATTAAATTATCAAATGGTGCATTGATCTAACTAACAATAGCCTTTGCAATGGTATCCGGAAGGACTGTGTGTCATGTTAGGATTAAAATGCAGCGAGAAGTGAGCACTCTGTGACAGACGTTTTATGCGAGGAACAATCCGACAATAAATTATTGTCTGCTGGCTGCACCATGGTTTAGAATTTAAGACACGATTCCACGTTAAATCATTTTCAAAGCTGTTTGAGCGTCAAATTAAAAACGTTTTTGAAGACGAGGCATCTGCTAAAATTCACTTTGTGAACCAGTACATTAAAATTGCCTAATAGGCATTTTTTAACTAGAAAGTAATTCTCAACAAAAACCTTTTATAAGTTGTAATTATTAAATGCTGCATACCTTTTAGAAAGATATTTGTTATTCTAAGACCCATTACCTAGTAGGTATTTGTAGGTAGATATGTGGCGGTTAAAAGGATAAGTAAAAATTCTACCTGGCCTGACAGCGGTAAAAACAGAACAAAGTTATTAAGTTATGACTGGATATGTCACAACAAGGTGTAAAAAGTATTCTCTACGTCCCTAAAAATACTTTTCGATGTAAAAATAGATAAATTTCAATTTCATAAAGCCGAGCCAGCTGGGCGCACATCAGAAATGTTTTAAACCACTTTCAATGCCTCATCTCATTTAAACTACTACAATTTCAGTACATAGTATCATGTTTTCAAAAATATTGTTCATTTACCTTTGTAATTAATTAGTAAATCCTTCAAAAGGCACTCAAACAAACATCACATCAAAATAAAATTTACCTTACGTATCATTTGAAACCATTGTCGAAACTTCCAATGGTATCAAACAGCAGCACAAAAAAATATCAAACTAGCCAACAATAAAGTTTTAGTTTAGTAAATTTAGTAATTATTAATATTCACGAAAACCACACATCAGCTAGCACAAATATTACGATTATCACGCGCCTTCGGTAAAAGAAATCGAAAACACACTCGACGTAGATAATTTTATCAACTTTATTACTGTAGATACGTGTTGAGAGCGAAGAGTTTAAAAAAGCAACGTAGCGCCACCAACTATGAACTAGAACGAACTGACGCTCCGAACATACGTACGCTACGTTCCTGCTTGCTGAAGAACTTGTTCATGACAAGTAGGTGGTGGAAGAGGCAGTGATGGTGGAAGAACCGACGGACGCCGTCGCGACGCCGATCGTCCTGTAAAAGTTCTACTGTGCTACGTAACGTAGTAGGTACATGTACATTGTACATGCTTACTGCATCAAACAAGTGGGAAATAGACATGCACTATCAGGAAAACTGTACAAACATTCAACTTTTGACATAATCTAAGATGATAAACATGTTTTTCAACAGAAAGTATGAAAAAGTTTGAGAAAAACAATAAAGACTTCATAACGTTCAACTGCACACATTAACAAACTTTAAACATACAACAATCAATAAACTACGAAAAACACAACATGGAAATTATATTACAATTCTTATTATATTATTATCGTAACATTCAGCTACCCTGGTTCATCCCCTACATCATGAATATTGCTATCGGAATTTCAATTTCATCTGAGAAGTTTGAGAAAAAGTTTTTTAACATTGAGGGTTTCATGTGATTCCACTGCACAAATTTACAAACCTTGAAGTTGCTACGAACATTAAATTACGAAAAATTGAAAATGAAACTGATAATTACAGTGTTGTTCATGTTATCGTAACATTCAGCTACCCTAGTTCATCCCCTACATCATGAATATTGCTATCGGAATGTCAATTTCATCTGAGAAGCTTGAGAAAAAGTTTTTTAACATTGAGGGCTTCATGTGATTCCACTGCACAAATTTACAAACCTTGAAGTTGCTACGACCATTAAATTACGAAAAATTGAAAATGAAACTGATATTTACAGATTTTCTCATGTTATCGTAACATTCAGCTACCCTGGTTCATCCCCTACATCATGAATATTGCTATCGGAATTTCAATTTCATCTGAGAAGTTTGAGAAAAAGTTTTTTAACATTGAGGGTTTCATGTGATTCCACTGCACAAATTTACAAACCTTGAAGTTGCTACGAACATTAAATTACGAAAAATTAAAAATGAAACTGATAATTACAGTGTTGTTCATGTTATCGTAACATTCAGCTACCCTAGTTCATCCCCTACATCATGAATATTGCTATAGGTATGTCAATTTCACCTGAAAAAGTTCAAGAAAAGAGTTTTAACATTGAGGGGGTTCATATGATTCCACTGCACAAATTTACAAATCTTGAAGTTGCTACGACCATTAAATAACGAAAAATTGAAAATGAAACTGATATTTACAGATTTTCTCATGTTATCGTAACATTCAGCTACCCCAGTTCATCCCCTACATCATAAATATAGCTATAGGTATGTCAATTTCACCTGAGAAAGTTCAAGAAAAGAGTTTTAACATTGAGGGGGTTCATATGATTCCACTGCACAAATTTACAAATCTTGAAGTTGCTACGACCATTAAATTACGAAAAATTGAAAATGAAACTGATAATTTTAGATTTTCTCATGTTATCGTAACATTTAGCTACCCCAGTTCATCCCCTACATCACGAATATTGCTATAGGTATGTTAATTTCACCTGAAAAAGTTCAAGAAAAGAGTTTTAACATTGAGGGGGTTCATATGATTCCACTGCACAAATTTACAAATCTTGAAGTTGCTACGACCATTAAATAACGAAAAATTGAAAATGAAACTGATATTTACAGATTTTCTCATGTTATCGTAACATTCAGCTACCCCAGTTCATCCCCTACATCATAAATATAGCTATAGGTATGTCAATTTCACCTGAGAAAGTTCAAGAAAAGAGTTTTAACATTGAGGGGGTTCATATGATTCCACTGCACAAATTTACAAATCTTGAAGTTGCTACGACCATTAAATTACGAAAAATTGAAAATGAAACTGATAATTTTAGATTTTCTCATGTTATCGTAACATTTAGCTACCCCAGTTCATCCCCTACATCACGAATATTGCTATAGGTATGTTAATTTCACCTGAAAAAGTTCAAGAAAAGAGTTTTAACATTGAGGGGGTTCATATGATTCCACTGCACAAATTTACAAATCTTGAAGTTGCTACGACCATTAAATTACGAAAAATTGAAAATGAAACTGATATTTACAGATTTTCTCATGTTATCGTAACATTCAGCTACCCCAGTTCATCCCCTACATCATAAATATAGCTATAGGTATGTCAATTTCACCTGAGAAAGTTCAAGAAAAGAGTTTTAACATTGAGGGGGTTCATATGATTCCACTGCACAAATTTACAAATCTTGAAGTTGCTACGACCATTAAATTACGAAAAATTGAAAATGAAACTGATATTTACAGATTTTCTCATGTTATCGTAACATTCAGCTACCCCAGTTCATCCCCTACATCATAAATATAGCTATAGGTATGTCAATTTCACCTGAGAAAGTTCAAGAAAAGAGTTTTAACATTGAGGGGGTTCATATGATTCCACTGCACAAATTTACAAATCTTGAAGTTGCTACGACCATTAAATTACGAAAAATTGAAAATGAAACTGATATTTACAGATTTTCTCATGTTATCGTAACATTAGCTACCCCAGTTCATCCCCTACATCATAAATATAGCTATAGGTATGTCAATTTCACCTGAAAAAGTTCAAGAAAAGAGTTTTAACATTGAGGGGGTTCATATGATTCCACTGCACAAATTTACAAATCTTGAAGTTGCTACGACCATTAAATAACGAAAATTGAAAATGAAACTGATATTTACAGATTTTCTCATGTTATCGTAACATTCAGCTACCCCAGTTCATCCCCTACATCAAAATTGCTATAGGTATGTTAATTTCACCTGAAAAGTTCAAGAAAAGAGTTTTAACATTGAGGGGGTTCATATGATTCCACTGCACAAATTTACAAATCTTGAAGTTGCTACGACCATTAAATTACGAAAAATTGAAATGAAACTGATAATTTCAGATTTTCTCATGTTATCGTAACATCAGCTACCCCAGTTCATCCCCTACATCAACAATATAGCTATAGGTATGTTTTCACCTGAAAAGTTCAAGAAAAGAGTTTTAACATTGAGGGGGTTCATATGATTCCACTGCACAAATTTACAAATCTTGAAGTTGCTACGACCATTAAATTACGAAAAATTGAAAATGAAACTGATATTTACAGATTTTCTCATGTTATCGTAACATTCAGCTACCCCAGTTCATCCCCTACATCATAAATATAGCTATAGGTATGTCACTTTCACCTGAGAAAGTTCAAGAAAAGAGTTTTAACATTGAGGGGGTTCATATGATTCCACTGCACAAATTTACAAATCTTGAAGTTGCTACGACCATTAATTTACGAAAAATTGAAAATGAAACTGATATTTACAGATTTTCTCATGTTATCGTAACATTCAGCTACCCCAGTTCATCCCCTACATCATAAATATAGCTATAGGTATGTCATTTCACCTGAGAAAGTTCAAGAAAAGAGTTTTAACATTGAGGGGGTTCATATGATTCCACTGCACAAATTTACAAATCTTGAAGTTGCTACGACCATTAAATTACGAAAAATTGAAAATGAAACTGATAAATTTACATTTTCTCATGTTATCGTAACATTAGCTCCCCAGTTCATCCCCTACATCAAATATGCTATAGGTATGTTTTCACCTGAGAAAGTTCAAGAAAAGAGTTTTAACATTGAGGGGGTTCATATGATTCCACTGCACAAATTTACAAATCTTGAAGTTGCTACGACAATTAAATTACGAAAAATTGAAAATAAAAACTGATATTTACAGATTTTCTCATGTTATCGTAACATTCAGCTACCCCAGTTCATCCCCTACATCATAAATATAGCTATAGGTATGTCAATTTCACCTGAGAAAGTTCAAGAAAAGAGTTTTAACATTGAGGGGGTTCATATGATTCCACTGCACAAATTTACAAATCTTGAAGTTGCTACGACCATTAAATTACGAAAAATTGAAAATGAAACTGATAATTACAGATTTTCTCATGTTATCGTAACATTCAGCTACCCCAGTTCATCCCCTACATCATGAATATTGCTATAGGTATGTCAATTTCACCTGAGAAAGTTCAAGAAAAGAGTTTTAACATTGAGGGGGTTCATATGATTCCACTGCACAAATTTACAAATCTTGAAGTTGCTACGACCATTAAATTACGAAAAATTGAAAATGAAACTGATAATTTACAGATTTTCTCATGTTATCGTAACATTCAGCTACCCCAGTTCATCCCCTACATCATGAATATTGCTATAGGTATGTCAATTTCACCTGAAAAAGTTCAAGAAAAGAGTTTTAACATTGAGGGGGTTCATATGATTCCACTGCACAAATTTACAAATCTTGAAGTTGCTACGACCATTAAATTACGAAAAATTGAAAATGAAACTGATATTTACAGATTTTCTCATGTTATCGTAACATTAGCTACCCCAGTTCATCCCCTACATCATAAATATAGCTATAGGTATGTCAATTTCACCTGAAAAAGTTCAAGAAAAGAGTTTTAACATTGAGGGGGTTCATATGATTCCACTGCACAAATTTACAAATCTTGAAGTTGCTACGACCATTAAATTACGAAAAATTGAAAATGAAACTGATATTTACAGATTTTCTCATGTTATCGTAACATTGAGCTACCCCAGTTCATCCCCTACATCATAAATATAGCTATAGGTATGTCAATTTCACCTGAGAAAGTTCAAGAAAAGAGTTTTAACATTGAGGGGGTTCATATGATTCCACTGCACAAATTTACAAATCTTGAAGTTGCTACGACCATTAAATTACGAAAAATTGAAAATGAAACTGATATTTACAGATTTTCTCATGTTATCGTAACATTAGCTACCCCAGTTCATCCCCTACATCATGAATATTGCTATAGGTATGTTAATTTCACCTGAAGAAAGTTCAAGAAAAGAGTTTTAACATTGAGGGGGTTCATATGATTCCACTGCACAAATTTACAAATCTTGAAGTTGCTACGACCATTAAATTACGAAAAATATAAAATGAAACTGATAATTTTAGATTTTCTCATGTTATCGTAACATTTAGCTACCCCAGTTCATCCCCTACATCACGAATATTGCTATAGGTATGTTAATTTCACCTGAAAAAGTTCAAGAAAAGAGTTTTAACATTGAGGGGGTTCATATGATTCCACTGCACAAATTTACAAATCTTGAAGTTGCTACGACCATTAAATTACGAAAAATTGAAAATGAAACTGATAATTTTAGATTTTCTCATGTTATCGTAACATTTAGCTACCCCAGTTCATCCCCTACATCACGAATATTGCTATAGGTATGTTAATTTCACCTGAAAAAGTTCAAGAAAAGAGTTTTAACATTGAGGGGGTTCATATGATTCCACTGCACAAATTTACAAATCTTGAAGTTGCTACGACCATTAAATTACGAAAAATTAAAATGAAACTGATAATTACAGTGTTTCTCATGTTATCGTAACATTCAGCTACCCTAGTTCATCCCTTATACGTGGATGTTGCTATCGATATATTAACTTTATGTGAGAAGTTTGAGAAAATGATTTTTAACATTGAGGGCTTCGTATAATTCCACTGCTCGCTTTTAAAATGACAAAAATGTCTGCAAAACTCGAGCATTCAAATATTTATAATAAGGGGAAATGACAGCAGTTTTACAATGAACAATTAAAAGAAATTTCCCACTAAATATAAAAAGAATAAAATGAAGAACAACAATACAGAAACAAAAAAGACCATTCCTAAAACAATAACTGTGCATACAAAAAAGAATAATTTCATTGTTAAGTCGTCCATTGTTTACGGGTTTAGAGAAAGAGGGATTAAAAGCGAGACGAACACCTGTATACAGCTGCAATTCGCACCGTGGTTGTCGATGAGCCTCGACATAACATGGGAATGAGTGAAGAAGGGGTGCTGAATTCGAACTCGAATTTAACAAAGGGGTGGCAGCATTAAAATATTTATTAGTGCCAGGCTAGAAACTTTAACAGGGCGTGTATTAAATGTGCAGCAAAAGTATGTTTAGAATAAAAGAAAGTTTTTGTGAAATAATATTGTAGAGTCTACAGAATAAAATGTTCTGAAAATAAATATGCATATTTTGTTTTTGAAATAGATTTTTTTAAACCTACTGGACCTATTATAATCTTTCACATTCATATCCCTTTCAATAAGGGCAGTAATCGCCAACAACAAATACAATTCAGTTTCGTCTAAGTGTACAAAATAGACTAATATTGGTTCTATTTTTATTCATCATATAGTAAGAGTAGTATACCTTCAAAATAAATTTTTCAGCTTAAGTGTGTATTTCCGGTCTCAAAATAACATACGGTATATTTCAATATTGTTAAGTAGAAAAAAATCCATGAAATTCTTCGAATAACATAAAAGGTAACACCCAACCCAAACACGCATTAATTACTGAGCTTACAATAGGGTGGGTACAGCAAAAGTTTAGCAAAATCTCATATAAGCTGATTTAAAGAGAAGGGAGTAGGCTAATTGAAATACTCACATCAAAACACTATTAGCAATTAGGGGAGAATCAGTAATTATATTTCCATATATATAATATATTTGTTATAACAATTTCCTTTCATTTTTTAATTTTTTATAGAGTAAAATTACCTATTACGTGAGGGGATGATACTGATTAGAGGCTGTTCATAAAATACGCCACACAATTAGCTTCTTTTGACCCCCTCCCTCCGGTGACCCCCCTGTAAATATTACGTCACAAAAACTAAACCCCCCCCCTGAACATGACAAATTTTGATTAATAATACACAAATTTTGATAGTCAAAATTTTTTTTTTATTATAAAATTTAAATAAAATAATAAATATCTTTTGTAACGAACAAACAAATAATTTTTCGATTTATCAGAAGTCCAAGGATTCTGTAAAAATTCAGTAATTTTTTTATGAACGGCGAACGTCACGTTGGTGTAGACCCCCCGTCCCCCCTTGACACATCTCACTCAGCAAGACCCCTCCCCCCGCTTGTTTGCGAACGTATTTTATAAACGGCCCCTTGTACAAAATATAGGAATATGCAAAATTTGATTTGGCGATACTATTAAAAATTACCAAGAGACGAGAAATATAAATACGTGGTTATTACAGACTCACGGTTATAACGAACAATGTTAAAAGTCCTGGCTGCTCTTATGGAGCACTTTTGTAACGTACTTTAACTTCACTTACTACGTACTCCTGATATGAAATACAAAATAATATCCAGGTCCGAGCTTTCGAATAACATCACTTTTATTACGTACTCCTGTTATAAAGTATATAAAGTACTTTTTATTCATAAACATTAAGCAAGTTATAATAAGTCGACAAATGCATATTTAGGTGTTTGAAAAAGATAACAGTGTCCACGATACCAAAAAACCATGCACTTTTCTAGAGAATTAATAAAAATAGAAAGACTGCAAGTAAATGTGACTAATTCTGTTTTAAAGAACTGTAAATAGCGTACCAGTTTGTAAAGTCACCTCAAGAACGTTATAACCAGACTTTACTGTATTTTCTTATATAAGTGTGTAATTTTTGACAATTTTTGTTTTTGATTCGATTTTAAATTGCTTCAGTTTTGTTAATTTGTAGGGTTCCGCACCACAAAAGGAAAAAGCGGAACCCTTATAGGATCACTTCGTTGTCCGTCCGTCCGTCCGTCTGTCAAGACCCTTTTTCTCAGGAACGCGTTGAGGTATCAAGCTAAAAATTTTACCAAATACTCAGGTCTACTGTCCCATGGAGCTGTGAAAAAATCAAACTTCTAAGCCAACGCAATCAAAAGATACAGCCGTTTATGCCCCAAATTTCCGCAAATTTTCGAATCAAAACCTACAGGGTACTTCCCGTGAACTCAGAATCTTGAAATTTGGTACGAAGCAACGTCTTATAGTACAGTAAAGGAAAAATTCCGAAAACCTTAAATTTTTAGTTACTACATATAATAAAAATATTTTTAATAATTTTAAAGTTACTACCCCTTTCCTCATGGACGTGTAGAGGTATTTAATTGAAATTCATATCAAATACTCAGGTCTATAATACCTTTATGCTGTAACAAAATCAAACTTCTATGTCAACGAAATCAAAAGAAACAGCAATTTAAGTCGCATATTT
Source organism: Agrilus mali (assembly GCA_029378335.1). Lineage (NCBI taxonomy): Eukaryota > Metazoa > Arthropoda > Insecta > Coleoptera > Buprestidae > Agrilus > Agrilus mali. Next base: position 2,887,519 of record CM055660.1, read on the forward strand.
TCAAACTCGCAACTACTCGCAAGGAAATCAAAACCTAAAAGGTACTTCCAGTCGATTTAGAATCTTGAAAATTAGCATGAAGCAATGTTTTATAGCACATATAAAGGAAAAATTCCGAAAACCTTAAATTTTTAGTTACATCACATATATAAAGGTTTGTACGGAACCCTCGGTACGCGAGTTCGACTCGGTATTTTTATTTTTTTCCTTATCCAATGTAGCTTCCTTCAGAAAATCAAAATTTGCAGATGTGTCTCGTGTTAATTCATAACACTGTCGCTCCCAAAACTCCTTATATCCAACCATTAGTTTTAATAAAATAAAATTTCTAATACAAATCCAATATTCACTTTATACATACGTATATGTCCCTATATTGTAACTGTGTAACTGAAAGCTTATGGGCAGTTATGAAATTTCCTCACTTGTTAATGTATCCACTAACAGGTAGGCACATACATAGATAGATACATATACACCCAGAGACACACATTTCTATGTTTGTAAATGAATAAAATTGAACAAACAATAGAATCGGTCGCTTTTTATTTGTTTAAACTATCGTTTCGTTCGGATGGTTCGCGGTGCCTTTGATCACGTTGCACGTCGTTTTCGTCGCACAATTAAAAAGTACAATATGTACGTTTATTAATTACACGCACCACGTAATTAGCTGACTATAGGGAAATTACACTTTACACCAAACGGGAGTGTTCCACAAACATACTGGCTAGAACCATCGAAATTTTTATTAACTTCTGATAATAATTTAATAATAAATAAACTCTAGATACTTTACTGAGTGTTACCTGTTTTAAAACAGTCGCGTCGTTTAAAAAAATGAAACATTGTAAAGCGTTGCATTATTTGAAACTACAGAGAACATGAATAATTGGATTTGTTCTAAAATTTAAGTGTTTATTTCCTGTCTGTCTGATTACTTTAATTTTTTTAAATTTTAGGTGTAAACGGGTAAAATATATCCAACACAGTCAGACGTTTCGGCTCTTGACTGAGAGATTCTTCAAGGAATTGTTAGGTTAGGTTAGGTTTAATGTTAATCTGGTTTTATATTTCTAAAAGTTTCCTTGAAGAAGGCCATAATCAAGGGGTGAAACGTCGGATTTTATTAAACATAAGTACATATGTAGTTTTAGTTGAAAGTTTTTAATATAGATATCCAAAAGTTTAACTAGTATTTAAATTAACAAATTAATTAATTTCTTGCTATGCTACAATGTTCTATATTTACTCTATAAATTTGATTTTATTTTCACTTTAAAGTGAACTAATTCAGCACATTTAGGAAATAAAATCCGTGTTTTATAAATGTCGTGTCGTTTATGTCTACTTTACGGCGTAATGCAATGGAATAGGATGGGATAGGTACATTGAGAGGTAATAAGGAAATACTGCGTGAGGATATACCTCGGTAAAGGATTAAGTGTCAGAGAAAACTCGTTGCTGAATACATTTTAGTAATCCAGACGTGTTACATTCTCGCTCATTTCATCTTTATTAATCGGGAATTAAAATCCGTCAGATACAAAATGAGATTTTCATTACATTACAACTTTGAATGCCGTCATTTTCTTAGTAATTAAACTGATAAATGCGCGGTCATAAAAATTTAAAAATTAACAACCATACTCCATTAAAAATAACCATCCCCCAAATTTTATAACCCTTATATTAAACAGGGAAAAAAGTATATTTTACAAACTTTACATAATAAGGATTATGTCACAACAGGGTGCAATATCCATTAAATGGGACGCTACCCAGAAAAATTTAAATGTAGAAATTATTTTGAATCTACCAAAAATCCATATATTCGAACAAAAATAATAATCATTCCCGAAAGGTTATAGGTAACCTCTTTATTCCCGGTCTAATATTTTTTCATAAAAACGTGCCCCAAAATCTAATTTATCAGTAATTGAGTTTAATTAGATATATTTTTTATAATTTACATATGTAGGTGTTAAAAATGTGTCTGATATTTTATGGCAAACAATTAACAATTACAATCAAATACCTTTTCGTGAAGTATCTTCTTGTTTCACTTTCAGTTCACGTTTTTTTTTTTTTTTTATTTAAAATTTCTTTACACAGGTCACGAAAAGACACAACAACACTAACCCCAATTATTTTATTACGCAGTACTTAATTAATACGTCAACAACTTCAAATGGCTACTCTGATCCTTATTTTTTTAATAAATTATTAGGGTCCCTAAATATTAAACCATAAATCGCCAGTGCCATCTACCTTTTTACTATAGAATAATAAAATATTTTTATATTAAATAAATATTACATCAATTACAACAGTTTTTATTAGTTAAATAAATAAAAATAATTCCTTCTGTGGTAATGTATTTCAAGACACCCCTCAAAACTATTTAATTTCTCTTTGGGTACCCTTCATCCTTCAAAGTGTTAGGATTGTAATTCTATTTTAAAGTTCCTATCCCTATTGCCCCTCGAAATTGTATTCAATGTATGAATTAGTAAAAAGAAAGGGGTGGCTAAAATAAAAACCGTTGAACCCATCGAAAGTGAGCAGCATTTAAATTTGTATAATACAAAAAGCTTTTGTCTTGAAGGGAAAAAGAGTAATTTTACACTTGTAAAACACAGAGGGTGCTATTTCAACCACTACTTCTGTTACATTGTGTATTTTTGCCAAAAGTTGCGTCAAAGGTTTATATTTGCAAAAAAAAAATTTAAAAAATAAAAGCAATTCTATTATTGCAATTAGGATTGTAAAATATGGTTTTACTGTTTTATATTATATTTAATATTTTAAATTAAGTCAACTTGTTGATATATATTTAAAACAAATAAATTAAAATCTACTTAAATACTCGTTATAAGGACCACAAGTTATGCAACTTCATTTACACTCGTGCACTTCTATAGTATAAAGTACACAATATAAATTTCAAAAATTAAATTAAAAACAAAATTAAGTAACTGAGTAGAATAAAAACATGAAATAACTTAGATAAAGTATTACACTAAAATTTTAAATAATTTTCAATTATTTAAAATATATGGGTTGTTTTTTGGAATACCCTGTATATTAATGTTTTGATGCTGTCAGCTGACATCTGCCACTTAATTTTGAATAGTTTCCAGGTTATGCGGTTTCTAATTAATTTATTGTGATTGTAATTATCATTCATTCGAAAGTTCACCGTCAAAATAGTTGTTTAGTGTCCAACCATGGAAGAGAAAATAGAAAAAGTTCACTCATACCTGGAATTTCTCAAAAATTTGGGAATCAAGTTACTAGAAGATCAGGCTAATTTGGATATATCAGCCTCTGACACTGAAGATGCCATTAAAAACAATTTCCAGGCAATCAAAAAGATTGTACTTGAAGAGCTTGATAATCGAGAAAAGGTCCTTTTGGATGTCGTAAGAGAAGTAAGTGTTTCTGCCTCAGTTACAATATGTTTAATCATAAGAAAATGTAATTTAGAAAGTTGTTTTTTACCTTTCTTTTTAGTTTTATGTATCAGAATCTACGTCTATAGAAAACAGGGCACGCGATGCATCAAAAAATGTTGAAATTTTAGAAGATTTAGTTGATCTACAGGATCAACATGAAAAATTTAATAAAACTTTTGATAGATACATTGATGCAGTGCGAAATGATTGTTTAAATCTTTCTATTCAAAAGTCAACAAGAATAACTGCACAATTTGACGGAAAAGATAAGTTAATTACAAACTGCAAACATTTGGGAAGAATTTCAACGGGAGCCCCTCTTAAAGTAAGGCTAATAAAGTATTTTACCAAGAATTTGTGTTAAATCATATTTTTATTTTTAGATAATAAAAATATTATCACAACCAGGTGCAATACTCATTAAATGGGACACTATAGAGAAAAATCTTGATGTAGATGAATATTGCTTACAAAAAATGAAACTAAAAAGTACATCATTTACAAAAAAGCAGAAATTTGAGGACTGTTATGTAGGTGAGTAAGCAAATTATAATTTAATATTTTGCAATGTTTTCTGATTGACTGATTTATAAAATAAAAAGGTCCAGATACTGAGTTCCTTGATAAAAAAGTAATTCCAAATGAACATTATGCTTATCGTGTTTGCTTGAGGTATGAAAATGAAGTGAAATGGAGTGAGTGGTCACTGCCAAAATTGGCTACAACTACTCTCAGGCCACTCTGTTGGAAAAACAACTCCAACTTTAAATTCTCTCACGAGAATCTTGTGGCAGAATCTCTTGCTGAAAAACCTGTTACACTTTATTCCACCAATTTTAAGTTGTGTACAGGATATTACATAGAAATTATGGTGAGATTTTAAGCCCGAGACTATGGCACACTCTAATGCTTTCCAAAATTCTTCACTAAACTTAAAACCAACATCCCTCTCTAAGCAAGCCCCCATAATTGACTTACATTAATTGCTGTGTTTCTTTTAAAACTGTACAGAATTAATTTTTTAATAAATAATAAATTTTTTAGTTTTTAAAATGTGATGATAAACGTAGCAATGTGTTTATTGGACTCTCTGCTACAGAAAAATATTTAGAAAATATTTTGGATCTTCCAAAAGCCCTCATATTTGAAGCAGATGGACATATCTATTCAGATGGTCACAAAAAGACCACCAAACTACCCCCTATTAATCAGGGAAGAAAAGTAAACACCTAAGAAATAAAACAACTAATTAAAAATAGTAATACGTTTTATTTTTTAATTCTAGGTAGTTTTTATATGTGAAAAATTTGAAGATAACAAAGCACGAATTCACATAGATAATCACAACATGAGAGTAACATACGATTGGGTCTTAGAAAACCCAGAAATACATGTATGTGCCAGCTTTAACTCTCCAAATTGGAAAATAGCCATTAACTAACGTAAACTAACAGTATTATGTACAATATGTAATATAAATACTAGCATTAAATAAACGTTTTGTTAAATACAGTAAATTAAAGTTATTGCAAGGTAAATTATATAATATTTAATTAGCTACTTAAAAAATGAATTATAAAGAGACAGAATACACAATTATAAAGGCGATTTTAACAAAGAGAAACTTGAAACTACCAAAGAAATAACATCAGGCATATTATCACAATAAATTATTGACAAAACAGCTGATAAGTTCAGCCTACCAAACTTGTAGCCCCCCTTAATGCTAAATAACCCGCGGTGATGTCCATGGGAAGCCCTACAATCATTGCATATTCGTCTTTATTTGCAAACCTTAGTCGTGTTTGAGGGTCAGTGTATGGGGCAGGTAGACCAGATAAGTCAGAAAATTTCTCTGCCGGTTTAAAAGAAGGAGGTGCATTTATAGAACTGTAATGAACATAATCTTCTGGCCACGGCAACGACCTTTCAGCAGAAATTATTTGCTTCAGTGACTTCCAAGCCCGCTTCTTGTTAGGCTGTTTAGCAATAAGTTGTTGAAAGGTGCACCGCTTAAAGACATGTTTTGTCTCGCCCTTGGTCTCTTCATTAATATTCATTTTATAAAATAATATCTTATAAACACCAATTTTACACAAATTTTAATTAAAATCTTATGAGAATTTATAGGTTGTACCTGTCAAACAGTTAGGTTATGTTCCTTGTTTGTTTATTTCTTTATTTATACCGTTGTGTCTAAATAATCACAGAAGACTGGTTGCAGCACATACTTCAATTAATATTATATTTCTTAAGTTAACAACAATTTCTTGTATGTTTGTGTTATTTAAAATTTCGAGACTTAAATAGTTTTATCTAAACAAATAAAACTTTAAATTTATACTTTTAATTTTTGGTGTTTTAAAAAGTTGGTGTTTCTGTGAAGTTATATTGGTAATGGAAACAGCACTACAAAAATAACTAGAAATAAAGTAGAAAGTAGTTTTGTGGAATGTTGTTCCGGACGTGAACAAAGAATATTAAAATTATAAATTTAACAAAAAAAGCGTGAATAGAGTTACTTAAGTGTTATAAAATTCTATAAAGAATTAAGTAGTGTGCAATCATTGTGTTAGTAAGTGGTTTTTATTTACATGTTTATATTTATTGTCCATCAACCAGTTTCAAAATGTCGGCAGCCTAGTTGGAATTAATTTCGAGCTCCAGGACCGGTCGGTTAATTAATGGGTGTTTTCGTAATTGAATTAATTCTACAAAAATTCTGTTAGTTAAAATTATAGCTATTTTTTTCATTAAATATTATTTTACTGGATGTGCCCTTCCACCAGACAAGGGTTAATATATTGTAAATACATTATATTTAAAGTTTAACAATTTAGTAAGAACAAAATTAAGTACCAATTTCTTGTAGAAACAACTAAAATACTAACAGTTAAAGGAGTTGGATTTGTAAAAAGGCTTTTCAATCTTTCTCAAGGTTTGTTATTTTCACTTTTCAATTTTTTTTGTTTAACAACCTGTTTCATTTGTAATAGAATGTCTTCAAAGAAAAGCACCAAAAGTAAAGAAAAGCCTGACAGTAAAGTTTCATCAAAGTTACGAATGGATACAAAAATGCCTACACCTAAAATAACAGGTAAATTTAACTTGAATCTATAAGTTACATGTCTATATATCCTCTTCTCTGTTATTTATTTCGTAGATCCTAGTTTACCAGCAGGAAGAAGGAGGGAAATTGATAATGTAATGAAAAAAGCAAGAGCAACTCCGAATTCTACAGCTTGGGATAAGAAGCTCCTTGAGGTTGAAGCTAAAGATCCAAACCGGTAAATTGTTAAATTTCCTTCAAATTTAGTTATCACTTTTTGATTTAATCGCTTGAGAGATTATGGAGTTTTTAAATCTGTCCTGGGCAAAGCATCAATCAAAAGAGAACCAAAATGTATGCTCAAAGTCCTTACTTAAACTGATTTGTTCAAATCCAAAAATCTTGAACTATCAGGCCAGAGAACTTCAAAAAGCAAGTTGAAAAGGCTTCAAGTAGTATGAAAGGGCTTGAAGACCTTTTCTGGGGTGTCAGACACTTTAATTAAACTTCAAGCACCCTAAGCATCAGTTTTTCTTTTTTTACAAAATAGCCTAAAGTACCAGGGCTTCTAAGCTCTGAAAGAACTAAAGCTTTGCCCGGTTCTGATTCAATTTTATAATCTCAGAAAGGTACTTTGGGAATTACATTTTGTATGGTTTCAACTTCAATGTTTATCTTAATTTATTAAAAAAGAGTATGATAAATTATTAATTGTTAAAGTATAATAAAGTACAAATCACTTCCTGCTTCTCGTTTTAAACAGCTGATAGCAAACAAAATTTAACTGGAAAAAAAGTAAACGTTTTAAGATATATAAATGTATAATTTTAGGATAAAACTTTGCTGTTGACATTTGTGCGTTCAGAATAAAAAATAAGCGATGGATTCTATCGTCTATTAGATCTCTTGAGGTTTTACAAGCTGGTGAACAATAAAAATATCGAGAAGCAATCCACGTAGAGAAACAAAAAAGAATTAAAATGGAATTTATCAGCCTTGGGAACTTCTTTCGGGTTTCGGGTAGTCACCAGAGCAAATTTTGCGGGATTCCTTGTATAAAAGAGAACCAAATTGATATCACTCAATATATTAACATTTACCCACTAATTGTCTGTGTCATAAAAATTAAAATAGAATAGAAATTTTTGGAAATGAAATTGAATTGCATTTTGTTTGTTAACATTTAAGCGTTGGATCTCAAATTACAAATCAAAAGCCGAAATTGCAGGCTTTAATACTTAAAATTTTAATGTTTTCCATGTCTAAAAGAAATAAGACTTTTTGACAAATTAATTCTGATAAAAACAATTCACTTTAGTTGTAGGCAATGTTTTTGTGAATCCCATTTTGCTCTGAGTGTATTTTATAGTCGGGTCGACGTTATATCGGCGGGAATCGAACGAAAACGCACACGTATCGCGCGGGAATGTAAGAAAAGGAATAAAATCGTTAATATATTATTCGGTTATATGTTGTTCTTGCAGTTGGCGTCACAGCGGCTACAAGTCGCTCTACTTGGACGGCAGTTCGTCGCCGTCGCCGCCGCATCATCGCGGCGGCCGCGGTGGCGGCGGTAGCCGTTCGCGTTCGCCGGTCGGCGGTGGCAGTCGTAGGTCACCTCGGTCGCCGCCTCCGCCACTGTCCTCGTCGTCGCGTAGGTCGCCGCCGCCGTCCGCACGCCGGCGTCCGTCGCCGCCGTCGTCGACGCGCCGCTCGCCGCCCTCGGTCGGCAGCAGCCGAAGATCGCCGCATCCGCTACCGTCGAGCGCGCGGAACAAGAACGCTTCTTCCACCCACGGACGGCCGCGATCGCCGCGCTCGCCACCACTTCGCGCCGCCCCCGGGCGCCGATCACCGTCTGCCAGTTCGTTGTCCAGTTGCTCCGACGACTCGTGTTCCGTTTGTTCGCCGAAGAACAGACGGCGTCGCGACGGTACACGACATGGAGTTCGATCCAGGTAAGTTGCCTACTTTTTATCTATATCACAACAGAAAATCCACACAGTGCTTCACCAGCTTTCGTTTTTTATACTTGAGAGCTTCTTTACACGGTTCAAAACCACCATCATTATATTACCTCTACGAATTTTAATGACCACTTTGAGTATTTTTGTATATATTATTTTCAGAAGCCATTCGACCACATATTTTCTCAATGTCTTCTGTTTGATATTCATTTTATCTCAAAAGGTCTTCATACTTCTTTTATACTTTGTTTTTCGTCTTTTTTTGTAAGGGTTCTAATGTCATCTCATTTTATTTTAATTTTAATTATTTAAATAATTACTACCAGCCTATACCTATCTCCGGATAGGATGGTAAGAAATATCAACCGTTTAGTTTCTTTATCTATTGTAAACTGTAAGCTCACAAAGTAATATTTGTATTTTGTAATTTAGATCTCGTTCATTTTCATCGCCCTCACGTAATCGGTCTAAGCCATCAACGAACAAACAGCCATCTCCAAAGCCTAGGTCACGTCCCCGTCCTCCATCCCCGTCGCCCGTTTCTCGCCGTATGCCTCGACCAATGACACCACCAATCCGAAGATCTGCTTCATCAGATAAACCAAGAGATCCTAGAAGACAACCCCCTCCACCCAGGCCCAGAAACAGAGCCGGTGAAATAATTGACGTTTCTGGTGTCACCCCTCCCGTGGCAGCAAACAAAAAAGTGGTGAAGAAGAAGGCTACAGAGCCCGTGAGTCAATGAGCAAACAATAAAAGACTTTTTTTATAACATAATGTTATCAGGTAATGCTGAAACGAATAAAGAAGGAACGTACGAACAAGCGTCCCGGTTCACCAGACTCCTCAGGGTCAGATGACAGCTCCGAGTCATCCATCACTCCAATTGTGGCTACAACCCGATTGACCCTATCCGAAAGGTTTGGAAAGATGGCACAGTGGAGCATCGACAGGGAGCGAAGAGACATCGAGAACATGCGTATCACGAAGAATTCCAGCGGAGGAGATCTGAAGGTGATGATCGAGGAAGACGAATATCTTTATGGAAGCCCTCCCAGAAGGTACAGGTACGAATATATCATCTTTAGGTTATCATCTTTAAGTAATATTCATTTATGCATTTTAATTCTTGTATTTATCTTAGTCATTCACCAGTACCTCAAGGTCATTATCCTGACGAGCTTCTGCCTTCGGGACCTTCAGGTCTTGCATCATGGGATGACGTGCGTGTTAGGTACCAGTATTACAAAGATCTGGGTTACTTGAGGGACTTGACCCTTGACGATTATGTTAAATGGGAAGAGTGGTGGTATAAATACCAAGATTGGCTTGCCAATGAAAGACACTACGAACATTGGCTGTCAATGCAAAGAAGGAGAAAGAAGAGAATACCTGCTACGCAGCGTTTAAATTAATTTTTTTCAGGTTATATACGAATTAATTGAATGTGTTTATGATATGGATATTGATATGATGGAAACTTTTCGATTATGATTATCATCAAATATAGATCTTAAATAGATGTTATTTTGAAGAAAAGAATTATAAAAAAAGTTATCCTCCTTGTATTCTAAATCTAAAAGAAGAAGAAATAATGTCTGTGTTAAATAATCTCAATATATACTATAAATTATGGTGTATCTGGAAATTACTCTCGTGTCCCTAAGAAGAAGGAGTAAAATTGGATATTTTGTGATGTCTTTAGTCTTATAAAGACGGCTATTTAGCACAATATATTACAAATATATTCTTCAAAATTTTTATATACCTACCTACTTATTATTACTTATTTTAAATGAAAATTTTGTTTTAATTTTCATACTATATAATTATATTTATGAGAAGTTTGGTCGTAACCAACACTTTATTTTTTATTATTAAGGTGATGTTGAGTTGATAAATAATAATTATTACCGGACTTATGTAATTCTCTTTTATTATTCAGTGCGTTGCTTAAACGTATTTATCTGAATTTTTTTCTTTTTGTCTAATAAAAGTTTTAGGTATATTTCTTTGAATGTAAATAAACTATTAAAAATGAGAAAATTGTTTTAACACCACAGGTACTTTAATGCGCAAACGTCGTTTCTGTTTTTGGGGAGGGCAAGTTCATTCGCCAGAAATGCCTTTGACTCTTTCTTAGACATTTCTCTTTAGAATAAGGTTTTCCGTTTTGCGCAGTCTTAAAAAGGGCTTAAGATACTTCAGAGATATGAGGGTGGGGAAGTACATACAGTTATTAAAACTTAAGACTTCTGTCTCGAGGTAGTTGAAGAAAGATATTGCTATATCTAATTTATTCTGCTATCTCTACTAAAACCACGTCGACTTTATTACTTCCGAACAAATTTTGCTTATGCAATTGCAAAAATTAAACCAATTGGAGTTAATTGTGCAATTATATTCGACCAATTTATTTTTTGTCTCGGTATATAATGCAATTTTTAGTTATAAGTATTTCCTTGCATATTAAATCAATCTAAATAAAGTAACATACAAGTTGTTTATGGCTCAGTTCTTATGCATATTTTCTTCAGGGAAGTTTTTTTAATATTAACTTCGTCAGATATGCCTCTGACCCTTTCTTATTTATTTCTCTTATGAATAATTTGCACCAGTTTGATAAAAAAGGGATATGGGTATTCTTCGTGATTTTAAAAATAAGAAACATTGTAAGACAATGGAAATGTTTGTATTTAAACTCTTAGGTTCTTTGAATGTCTATCGTATATATAAACTGTTAACAATGAATTCTTTCAAAGGATTGAGTGCAACAAAATAATATATTTATTAAAACCAAATGATATTTTTTAAATGTAGATACTACCGAGGTTTACAGTACAGTACTTGTTTATTATATTTATAAAAGCACGTAATAATTATATAATGTAAGATGATTGCTGATAATAGTATTGCCAGTATTACAAATAACGAAGCAAATTTTGTTCATAAATTTCCATAAAACTGCCAAGCTTTTAAATTTATAACACTTATTTTTTTAAACCATTCTATTACATTAAAGAATGATGCTTGTAGTCTTCATGTTTTATTAACATTTTTTTACCAACGTATGTAACATCACAGTGTCTTTATATTCTTCCATTAGACTATTATGGAAGCTGAAAAACTAAAATCATGGGTGATCATTCTAAAATCTTATTACTTTAATATATTTTTTTGTTTCCCGATGTATAACAACAAATCCATCTACAGATGCAAATATGATAACTATAGGCACTCGCTTTTTTTTGTTACTTTTAAGTAAAGGTACTTCGCGTAAAAAATGTCCCAATAATATTAAAAGAAAATTTTGCAAATTAACATAAAATATTTTCGCTCATATTTTAAGAATTATAAATATTATCCTCAAAATATGAGTGGATCGGCTTGCATATAGCTAAGTAGTGACATTTTTCGTCCCCAAAATATTTAAAAATTAAATACGTTCGCGTTTTAATTTTGTTTCATATGCATATTCTATAAATATTATATCGTTTGTAAAGTTTTTTATTAGTATAAGTTTGTATCGTACTTACTCAACATCGGTAAACAAATTTTTTAATAGAATAACATGGGAATATAGGCTTTCGAAATAACAATAATGGTAATAAAAATTGACTACTTATTCCTTAAGACGAGTCTTATACATCTAACAAATTTTATAATGTGCCTATACACTTATATATATTATATGTACTTTTTTCTAATTTTTAATTTTATATATTACATATATGTAATTCGTATTTTTATACACACAGTTACAGCACAAAAAATCCGGTGTAGAAAACATTTTAACACGTCTATGTATTTTAATTATGTACTAGTAATAATTTATTTACAGCACTTACACGAATTAACAAAATTTACATCTAAACATCGTCTTTTTATCTTTTGCCGTTTTTAATTATCTATATGTATTATTAATTTGTCTTGAAAATTGTTAAAACCGACTGTTTAAAAAAAAAAATATTTTTATCTTTTATAGATAATTTATTTAAAAAAAGGGTAAAGGTTATGCTCATTTTTCTTCATTAGTGGGTATTTTAGCAAAATTTGACACAGTATTGGGGGACATTGTAAAGGGCTATTTTGCTGTTAAAGGAGCAAAGTCGATTATAGTATGAAAATGGCCCCTATAACAGTACAAGATTAAAAAGTTTTTTATAAAATTATTTTTATTAATATTACTTTTATGTGGGAATTACTCCAATAGTAAAGCAGGGAGTAGGGACAATTATTTTGGTGGTCAAATTTTTTCATTAATTTCTATATTATAACTACTAGAGTATTCATAAATGTGAGAACAATAAGATTGTATTTGTTTTTTAGAAAACTTATTAATCTCACTGTTATGTGGACCATCTAATTAGCGTTCTTATGATACTGTTGTCAATTTGCAAATAAATTAAAATGTTCTTAACATATCACATTTTCATTTTACAATATCTTACAAATTTTAAATTAACCCTGCGATGATCACAAACTTAGTACAACAAACCAGAAAGTCATGAAATGAATATTTTCTAATAATTATCTAATTAACACAAATAGCACTTCAAACGTCTATTGTTGTACTTGTTACATTCATTGTCCATTAAAACTCCTCAAATTCGTCACTTTTAGTTTCTTCTAGTTAATTTCGTCCTTCTTGTTTATAAAATAATATAAATTCTATATTATTTATTATTTGTATATATATTAAGTCATATATCTTGGTGTTTTTTAAATTTAAATACGTTGTAAATTGTTAATTAAGTAGCGCCCCCTTTTTTAAATTCGAAAATGGATTTATTTGGGAAAGTGTAAGATATAATAGAATAATAAAAATAGCTGACGCACTACCCTACCCCTAGTCAAGACTTTACTGGTTAAGCGATAATGTATTTAATAAATGCACTAAAAACCTTAAATATTTCTTATATTTTTTTTATGAATTCTAATACTAAATAAATTTAGTTTCGTGTCCCCTTATATATTAAATAGCAGATAGGTACCACAATATTTATTATTGCCTTGGTAAACATGCCTTTTCTTTCAATAATAATGTCAATTTTTTATTGCTTTGAAAGATATATATTTTTTTAACTGATGATAAGATTTTAATGCATATATTAAATGACAGTGGGCTTTCAAACAAAACGTACTATATAAATATCTTATAAAAAAATTAAATATATGAATAGGGTCCATCAGTGAGGGCGCTACAAAGTAATAGTCAAGAATTGTCGTCTTTATTAGATCCTCCACCTCCGGTGCCACTACCCTGGCCTACCCCATTTCGACCCCTTACTTGCTTATAAGCAAGTCCAGGGTCGAACTGCATTAAAACGAAAACCTAAGAAATAAAATAAATATACGTATCCAAAAATGATATCTACCAGTTTTTGATAAAATGATAAGAAGGATTTCTTACTTGGTCCGATGGCAGCAACTGAAAATCGTCAGGAGGATTGGTGATTACGTATCTTTTGCTACTAGCATCACATGAGTTGCTAGTGTCTCGAAACCTGTAGAGTCCAATGCAGAGCATTCCATATTGCTTCAAAGCAGCCACAAAAAGGTCCCCATATTTTCCACCTTCACCAAATTGAGCAAGCGGTCCATCATACAAAGAAATCTGACCAACACGACATCTATCTCGATTTGATAAACTTTCAGGAGTACTGAAAATTGGAGATACATAAATAATTACAATTGGAATACATTTTATAGGTATTTTACCTGTATCCTCCTCTTAGGCCGGCTCCTTCCGCTAAAATAAGTTCCAGTTCTGGTGTTGCTCCACCAGTTATTAGAGATCTAATCAGCGTCAAGGCATTTTGGTTGAAATAAGTCTGAATGGAAAAACAATTATTTTTTTTCTTATTTAATAATGTTACCCTGTCTAAATCTTACCGTTGACATAAGTGAGTCTAGTACACTAACAGCAAAAGCAGTACCACAAGCAAATGGTTGAGTTAAATACAATTCAGTGTCAGGATCATCATCGTCATCTTGATCCAAGAACTGAACGTTGCTGTCATTAACAAGTTCTAAAGGTATAATAATTCGTCAATAACTTTGATAACATTGATGATTTAAAATAATAATATCTACCTGTTATCATTGGTACATTGGCTCCATAAACTGAGCCTCTCCTTTGAAGGACGATGGGACTTCCTGCTTGACCATTAGCATCGTCACTGACTTGACTCAACACTCCGATGGTATCATCAAACGTCATGGCTTTAATATTCAAAGAGGCCAAAATGGCTTCCTTGTCTGCTAAGGTTGGATCGTCGTTGCTTGGTACTTTTGCCGAAAGGATACAACACATATCACATAAGTTTACGTTCACAGCTCTCAGGTCGGCCCTGCTCAATGGAGAGCCCTTCAAGAATAATAGTAATTTATGACTTTGACAAAATAAAAATTTGTGAATACATACGTTTAGCACAGAAATTTTTGGTAGATTTTGAAGCATCTTCCACTCGCGACGAATGTATTCCACAGAACCGACGATGACAACGTGTTTGAGTTCGTGGTAATGAAAATTGCTGGCTCTTAAGGGCATTACAAGATTTCTTAAACCTATTAAAGGAGAGTCTGGATCAGCGAATAAACAAACCACCACGTGGCCGTTAAGGACTGTCATCGCTGCCTGATTTCTATCCTGTTAAGAAAAGAAACGAATAAAAAATATGCACTTTTTACGTAGATGAGAAAGAGGAGTGTAAGAACAGGATAAAAAAGTAGACGTATTAGAAAGGACAGTTTAAGAAAGGAAAATCATGTGGATCGAAGAAGCTCATTATTGAAATTTTTAACGGTTACAATTTGAAGTCCAAATATTCAGGGCAGAGCTTAAGAAAGCTCTCATCAAAAGGGCTTCATGCTTTAAGGACAGTTTGAGAAAATGGTTGTAAAAAACCTATAAGATCTAAGAAAGTCACAATTGAAAGAGTCAAGAGTTAAATTTGAGGTCCAAGTATTAAGGTCGGAGCTTGGAAGAGGATTTTAAGCTGTGAGGGCAATTTGAGAAAATGATGTAAGAAATCCATGAGGATCTAAGAAAGTCACAATTGAATAAGTCAATATTTAAATTTGAAGTTAAAATATTAAGGACAGGGCTTGGCAAAGCTGTCATCAAAAGATCTTGAAGATTTGAGGAAAGTTTGAAAAAATATAGACCTAAGAAGGTTATCCTTGAAAGCCTCAAGAGTTAAAGTTTGAAGTCCACATATTTTGAACAGAATAACTTCAACTCTAAGTTCAAAGTCCTTACTTAAGGTGTTTTGGTCGTCGAAATTCTAATAACATTTTAAATTTAAGGTTTTCGAATTAATTAAACCTTAAAAGGGTCCCAAACTACGTAATAGAAATATTACAGTAGATAACGATTATAACAATGACTTTATTGGAGACTGTTACAAACGATATCGACTGAATGATATTATTGATTATATTATTGACTTACCAGTAGACAGTCTTCTAAATTTTTAGCAGGACTCCAATGAAACATACCCGTGCTGTCGTATTTCATTTCGGTCTTTTCAAAATCGAAATCTTTTGCTTGATCATCAGCCAGACCAACCGGCAGGGCAACACCATTGCTGTTTTGGTTATTACCCCCGCTACTTCTACTAGTTGGCCTACAATACATTGTTATCAATGAATATCAAACCTTGTTGGACCTGGCGCTTCTTCTTTGGGTACGATACGTTTTTTTAAATTTATTTATTGTTAGTTTGCAACAGCGAAATAGATAATGCAATACGTATGCATTTGAATCAGCATAAACAAACTGATTGATCTTATTATCATAAACAGTATCTATCGATCAGATTCATACGTATAACAAATAATATTATTGTTAAATTAATTCTCTAGCATGTGTAATAAATAGGCAAGAGCTTTTCTAAACTAACTGTAGTATAAATAGGTAATAGCATTTTAACGATTATTTATGTTTCTAAAATTCTGATTTTTTGATTTTCTAAATTAATACCTATAGGTACATAATTGTCGTACGCAGTTATAACGCAAACACCTTGTAACATTAACAAATTTTTAAAAAGTAGCCTTCGTTCGTTAATGATAAGGGCTACTTTTTAATTTATTTTTTCTTTCATTAAAAAGCAGTTCATGCAAAGCCTTCAATAGCATTCTATTTATTATTGTAAAATAACCTACAAAACTATTTATTTTAGTTAAATTATTAAGAACCAAAGCAAACTAAAAATCACCAGGTACATAGGTAGGTACTCATAACCATTAATGAATTAAAAAAGTATATTTTAATTTACTAGTACCTTTATCTTTTAAATTTTGAAAAATTAAGGTAACTTGGAAATTTTATTTACAGGGTGGTTCATTGAAAATGAGGTAGAGAGCTTAAAGGTTTTCTGAAATTTGAATTTTTCTACACAAAAAATTCTCTGGCCCATTTTCAATTAATCACCCTGTAATGGTGCATACAGTAACGAAAGGATCTATAATTTTCGAAACTATAATTAGACCAGGGTCGATAAATTTTGAAACCAAAAAAAAATATAGTAGGATGAAACCCATTGGAAAAAGAAGAGAATACACCATCAGAAAGTAGACATTTCAACGAAGAGAAAGTCCACCAACGTTTTTAAAAAAGCAGATATTTTGACGTGAAAATTTTCGATTGAAAATTAGGGTACTTTTTCGATATTAAGTAAAAATAAGCTGAAAAAATAAATATTTCAAATCAAAAAAATTACAGCGTGTTTGGAACATAAATAGGTAAGTTTTCACCAAATTTCGTGAAAAGAAATTTTTTTTTGTAAAAGATAAAAATAAAAAACCAAAAACTTGGTTATTTGAATTTTTCACACAAATTTTGAGGTTATGTGACAAAAGTGTAAATACAAAAGTTGTAGATCTTTTTATTACCTACAACTTTGCTATTTAACTTTTTTCTATTAGACTTGTAGTTTTTCCGGAAATCAAGAAAAACCGTTTTTCACCCTTAAAAACTCACCCCTTCCCCTTCTCGACCTCTGATCGCCCGTAAATTATTTTTCTTTTCAATTCTGTTATATTCTCTTCCTTTTCCAATGGGTTTCATCCTACTATAATTTTTTTTCACTTTTTACTATTTTTAAAGCTTCAGCACTGGTCCAAATCTCCAAATGACGAAAAAAATTATAAGAAAAATTCTCAAAAATTTCAATTAAAAGTCTAAATAAAAATCGTTTAATAAGAAGAAGCCTATGCGAAAACATTTAGTTTGTTATAAACGAATCGAATGCGAAAGTACATATGTAGAGAAGACAAAAAAAGAGGGTAGCACAAAAATTAGCAGCAACAAAGACAGATAAAAAACTGTCAATAGAAAAAAAAGCAGAAGCGTACATGAGTTTTTTGACTTCATAGGCAAGATGATAGCCGGCGTAACTTGTAGTGTCCTGTTCCGGCGGCGGTCTGAAAATAGCAAAGCAAAAATAGCACCACACCACATATCGTCAAACCGATTTTGAAAGTAAACTTTGCAGTCACTAATTAATTTATTAATAGGTGTACTGTGTAAATATGTATGTGTACGATTGTGGCAATAACTGAGCGAGCGTTGCCATTCAATCAAATTTTAATTTCGAGTCCAAAAACCCACACAAAATTCACAAAAGTTCATTAAGCAATTTATTATTAAGAAGTATAAACTCTGGCCAACGAAAAACCATTTGTATAATGTCACAAGTCACAAGTTACTTATAGGGGTGGCGTTATGGTGGGGAGAACGAAGGCCACTCAATTTTATTTATATATTATGCCGTCAAGTGTTCGCTAAAGGGGCGTGTCGAATGTTTCGTGACGAAACCACGTGAGCTACGATAATTGGGGCAGAATTTCAGCGCATTCCTTAGTGACGACAAAAGGGGTGGAGCATACAAATGCGTACGTACGCCATCATTGAGGACATTTTTTAAATTACTTGAATAACAACGCTCACCGATGATGGTTGACAAAGGTGTTGCATTATGCTGTTTGTAATGTAAATACATAATATAAAAAATATAATTATGTATTGTGCAGTTACGAGTTAGTCAAAAAATGCTAGATGTTTATGTAGATGTTTGTGAAAGCTCTCCCTTGTGTAACAATGTCAAATTTAAATATTGAAAATGTTTATGTTTAAGATCTGAAACATAGGTATACATACCAAAGAGTGCTAATAATCATAACCATGGCCCAGTAGGTACTAAACTAATTATTTATTATAAGAACTAAGATGTAGAAATGTTAACGAAAGAACTAGAGGGTGCTAATGTACCTACTACTTGATAGTGACACCCTTTAGTGCTTTGGTTATTAAATTTTAGTACCAGGCCAATTTTAGCACTGTTTAGTAAATATCTTTCTGTTTGTGCTCCAAAAGGAAATTATTATATAAATTTTGTATGATATGAAAATGCCCCCTAAGTATCTACTTATAAAACATTTTATAATAGTTTGCGATTGAGGTGCTGTAAAAAACAGGTGTGTTTGGATATATTAAAGTTGTGAGTGCGAATGTGTTAAACTGAAATAGTGTTTCAAAACTTTTTAAACAGTTTACATTGTTTATTACGAGCCGTAACGACTATATGTATGAACACTTCACTGTTTTATATTTGAACATGTTGTTTCAACTCAGAAAACTCTTTTTAATGCAATAAAAACGTAAAAAAAAAACGCCTGTATTAGATATTTTTATTGGGCATTATATTGTGTGAGTGTGTATGTTTGTTACTTCTTCACGTCTAAACGGCTGGAGCGATTTTAATAAAGTTTGGTATGGAGTTAGCTGACACCCTGGATTAACACATAGGCTACCATTTACTGCGCGAAAATATCTTATTCCCATGGGAAAATCGATGAAAATGAATTCGCGGAATATTATAAATGCGAAAGTAACTCTGTCTGTATGCTACACAATTTCGCTAAAAATTTACTGAACCGATTTAAATGAAATTTGGTACAGAGGTAGTCTAGAGCCTAAAGAAAGGACATAGGCTACTTTTTAATGCTTAAAAAAGGTTGTAAGAGGTTGTAATAGGAAAGTTTGTGCGTAAATTCCGTAATTTTTAAAGACAGAAGCTTAAACACTTATTTTTTAGGCTTTTGATTAGATATAAATAAATACGACATTCAATGTTTGTAAAAATTTTACCCTAAAGGGGATAAAATTAACTGATGAAAGTTTTTGTGTAATGACGTCGTCCAAAAAGCTTATGGCCCAGAAAATTAAAATATTAATTGTAAAAAGTTATAGATAGAGGTTTTGTTTATTTAGATCAATAAAAGTAGTTGAATACTAAGCTATATAAACTATTTTAAACTACAATTAAACTATATTAATCTATAATATTATAAATGCGAAAGTAACTCTGTCTGTCTGTGTGTTACGCAATCACGCCCAAACTACTGAACCGATTTAAATGAGATTTTGGTACAGAGATAGATAAGTAGATATAAAGCTAGAGACTTGAAACTTATTTTTTAGGCTTTTGATTAGATACAAATACGACATTTAAAGTTTGTAAAAATTTTACCCTAATAGGGGCAAAAATAAAGAATGAATGTTTTTGTGTATTGACGTCGGCTAAAAGGCTTACGGCCCAGAAAATAAAAATATAGAAGAACAAAAATTTAAATGCTGCAGAAAGTCACTCTTCCACGCGGACGAAGTCGCGGGCAGAGCTAGTTGTAAATAAGTGTTACTCGTTATTGAATTAAAAGTTTTATAGGAGGGTTTGATAAACAAAAGTACATAGTTAGTGATAATTAATTCACCTTTCCTTAATTTAATTCAAATTCTTAACAAAGTGTTTCCAAAAAATATATGAAGATATATATATTAAGTAAAAATGTATACGGATTTTATTCTTGTTCAAAAAAGTCCAAAAAGACATCAACAAAAGTCTACAAAACTCGAGCACTCAGACATTTAGTTGTCAAGGCACGTAATAGTTATTTAATTTTTCTGTATTAGGTATAATATAATATATGGTATATAATATTCAAAAAGATATCAATGTAAAACGAAATTTGTTAGGCTTTAATTTTACCCATGCTTTACGTACATATGTACTTAATATTTGTTAATCACAAACACCAATTTGAAAAGGAAAATGCAATCGATGTTAGTTTGCGAAAGAAAATGATTTGACTACTAAAATAATTGGTTTTGTATTCATTTGACAAAAATTTGAAAAAAGGAATATTTTCTCCTAATCAAAATTAACTTTATATATATACTTATTTTATTATTTATTAGATATATGGGTATTTTAATTCGTAAAAAAATAATAAATAGATATAAAAATAATTTTTCAAAGTAATTTGAAATTCTTACCTTGCATTAACACCAGGAGAAGTAGCAGTCTCGTTATTATTTCTATTCACGTTTGGTTTTACTTTGTTGACTTGTTTAGTTGAATTAACCATATTTGAAGTTGGGAGATTGTTTGCAGGCTTCGTTGTCACGTGGTTCCGACGATTTACTAAAATAAATTGTAAGAATACTTATTATATACTTAGCTACAATTTATACTTGAAAGTAACTACAGTCGGTGCAATTTATTTATTCTAATGCCCGGTTTGCCCAAGCAAAATTATTTCACAGAACATTCCAGAGTTTTCGCAAAAATCGGGAACATTCTAAGTAGTACATTTTGTAGTGATTTAAAACATTCTTGAGTATTCAGGAACAACCTAGATCATTCTCAAAAAATTGAGAACATTTCAGGACATCCTGTATAATGATTTAAAACATTTACTAACATTTCTGAATATTCTGGAAAGATCTTAAAAGTTCTAGAACATACTCGATCATTCCCGTAAAATCGAGAACGTTCTAGATCATTCTCAAAAAATTGATAACATTCCAGAACATCTTTAATGATTCAAAACATTTTCTAACATTTCTGAATATTCTGGAATAGATAGATAATTCTGGGAAGAAATCCCTATCTTTTTATACCATATATTGATTAGAATAATTTTCAATAAATTTGATAAATATTTAATACTTACAATTAGCATCATCGTGTCTCGTGATGTCACCTGTAAGAAAAACAAATTTTGCATTTCCAAACGAATTTTTAAGAGAGGGTATAAAACTACCTACTCATTAATTACAATAAATTACTCGATCAATTAATTACTCAATAAAATCAAATTTAATCTAACTACGTAATACTATTAATAAGAAAATATACATAGGTACTTGTAATAAGCCACAGTTTTATTTAATAATAAATTAGTAACTAATAACAGACTGGAGATAAATAAATGTAAAAATGCTCTTTCATTCAAACGAAACAATACTTAAACAATAATATTTTTACCTCTAACATGCACTTTCTTTGGTAATTCGGGTGGAGTAAATGTTGGAGGGGGGTGAAGTTCATCTGCAAACACAAATAATTTTCTAGGACCACATATATTGAAACTAAGACACCAATCTAATACTCAATGCTCTAATTTACCTATTTATTAAACATTTAATTTAAAGCATTTTTACAACTATTTTATATTTAACATTCTACTTTATTACTTACTGGCTTTTTGTATAGTATTTTTTTTTAATAAATTAAGCCTGCATGTAACGATGACTGATCGATAAATTAATAGTCATATAATTAAAAACTACAATTATTATTTTTTTTTTAAAGTACCTTAAGCTTTTCTTAGCAAAACTACTTAGGTATGTTAAATAATGACATCGTACTTATATTTTATGATAATTTTCTATTATCTTGTTATACAAAATTTTTATTATTCCTAAAAATATATAATCCTGAAATGTTTGATTATCCAAAAGCAAACCAGCACATGCAAAGAAGAACTGAAAGACAAGCTTGTTGCAGTGTAATATTTAACAACAACACAGAGTATGCATGCAAAGAGATTGTGCTCAACAATGGGGTAGAAAACCACACCATGCAACTTGTCAATTAGGTAAATAAATAGTTTTAAAAAAATCTAAAGTGGGTTGTTTTTCTACCATGGGCGTAACCAACTAACTTAATAACTTGGGCAACAGCAAAATTCTTTTAAATGTAAAAAAGATTAAAATAATTTTTTTGAACCTATTAAAGTAGTGAGTTAGTACGCCCATGGTGTATCGTATGCAGTTGTGTTACTTAATTAATAAAAGGGACATTTTTATACTCTTGGGCCGTTTAGACAGACAGAGAGAGAAGAGAGAGACAGTTCGTATTGAGCTGGACTCAAACCCAGCAACTCACGATGGGGGCTGTGATCTTTTAAACTTACTTGACAGTAAATGTGTGTAGTCCTCACCTGTAGCCCAAGCAAAATTGATAATAGAAAATAAATCAAACTATAACCTCAAAAAAATATAGAGTTGTCGGGTCTAATCGATATTATAATGAAATGACACGATCGATGATAACAGTTTCTTAATTATATTATAATATAATAACTGTTAATGCTCATTAAAAATTTCTGTTGGGATTTTCGAAAATAAAATTTATAAATGAGTTAACCATGACTTGTTCTGAATATAGTACCTAGCAGTGGCGGATCGACAGGAGCAAGTTGAAATCAATATTAGTGTAAATCGAAGATACTCACGTTGCTGGAAGAAGTGGTAAATACAGTAAAACTTCAATAATCCAACGTCGATAAGTCGAATTTTTCATCATCTATGAGAATTACGCACGTGCAATTTTTACTTACTAACTCGAACTCTCGAACTTCTATTAACTCAAATTTTCTGGGAGAATCCCTTCATAATGTAGGGTTTTTTAATAGCAATTAAACAGTGATGCAGTTTAGTTTCTACGATTATTTGCCATCAAAACGTAATTTAAAAACTTTGTCTTTTGATTAAAAATTAAATTATAAAAAAGTGGAAAGTGGTACCTACACTGAAAAAAGATATTAGGTACCAACTGTATATCTATCCATCCAAATATCTATCTATCTGTAACATGAAATAAATACTTACAAATGCTCATTTACAAAAAATAGGTTCGAGTTATTGAAGTTCGACTGTACTTAACTCTCTTTGAAATTATTCATGTAGGTACCTATAAAAATTTACTGGAAATATTTAATTCAGATTGTGGTGGATAAGTTACTACACGACCATAAAAAACTACCACTGGTAGGTAGTTAGGTACTCAAGAACCAAGAACTTCTTCAGGAACAACAGTACCTACGGTAATTTCTTTTTGAAGACAGTTCGCCCAACAAAAACTTCAATAAATGAGACATTATAAAATAATACCTAACAAATATTTCCTATATTGGTTTTCCTTTTAAGCTTTAAAATTAATGAATTATTTCATGCATCTAAAATTCCAAATAATGACACAAAATTTGTAGAATATCTTGTTGATCACAAGAAATTTTGTTTTGATAGATAATAATTACGTTGAAGTAGGTAATTTAATATATTTTTGAAAATTCTTTTCTAAAAAACAGTGCTACAGAACACCAATACTAATTTGAACAAATCACAACAATCAGCTATCACTAGCACATCAATAGTAATAATAATTATTAGATAAAGAACTGTTAAGACATTGAAACTGTGTTAAAAGACTGGTTAGATGTGATAGTAAGTATATATAATAATAGAGATAGTTACACTTGTATGTAAGTGTATCAACGCACATATTGAATTGTAATTATTTAATTGTTTGATAAAAACGATACATTATGCGTTGTACAAAATCTCTGCGAGGCTCCTTTTGAGTATATTTTACAAGAGTAGAGTTTTGAAAGAATTATTTATAATTTTTTACAAAATAATGTCTAAGATATACAGGGTTTTTCAAGTTGATGGGCTATTAGAAGTATATGAATTAGTTGAAGGAATTCAATTCTGAAACTTGGGCTCATTTGGTTATTGTTTATGCCGCTTCTTTTAAAAATATTTTCAAGTTCGATTAACATCCGGTTATACCGGAAGTCGATACCAACTTTGTTATTTTAAATAGAATGGTATATTTTTCACGCTGAATTCGAATAAAACGTGTAATTATAAGGTAAGTTTGATAACCAACTTGTACACCTCTGTGACCATCGGTTTCTGAGTTATTTAATTTATAGAAAAAAAATCGCTACCGCAACCCAAATTATAAAAAATCATACCATCCACAAAATACGACTTAGAGTGTTGAAAGTTTTACTAGTAATAGCTGAATATTAGTGCTAACGCCTTGACAAAATTGAATTAAATAATTTATACAGGGCGTTCAAAATAAAATTCTAAAATTGAAAAATTTCAAACACGAATTACTTCGTTTTTTCAAATGGCACCCACTATTTTTTATTTTTTCAATCGATTCCTTTTTTTATCCTCTTTCGATTTATATGGATACTTCCTATTTTATTTGAAAATTTTGGAATAATTTTGAATTATCACTTAAAATAGGAAGTATCCATATAGATCGAAAGAGGATAAAAAAAGGAATCGATTGAAAAAAAAAAATAGTAGGTGCCATTTGAAAAAACGAAGTAATTCGTGTTTGAAATTTTTCAATTTTAGAATTTTATTTTGAACGCCCTGTATAAATTATTTAATTCAATTTTGTCAAGGCGTTAGCACTAATATTCAGCTATTACTAGTAAAAATTTCAATACTCTTAGTCGTATTTTGTGGAAGTTATGATTTTTTATAATTTGGGTTGCGGTAGCGATTTTTTTTTTATAAATTAAATTAACTCAGAAACCGATCGTCATAAGTGTACAAGTTGGTTATCAAACATACCTTAGAATTACACGTTTTATTCGAATTCAGCGTAAAAAATATACCATTCCATTTAAAATAACAAAGTTGGTATCGACTTCCGGTATAACCGGATGTAAATCGAACTTGAAAATATTTTTAAAAGAAGCGGCATAAACAATAACAAATGAGCCCAAGTTTCAGAATTGAATTCCTTCTACTAATTCATATACTTCTAATAGCCCATCAACTTGAAAAACCCTGTATATATTGAAAATTGAATAAACGAGTAGCGGATTGTAGGTTTTTATTACACGAGTGAACGCAGGAAAAAATAGACCTCACGATGTACCTGTACAAGGATATATCTATAGGACCCTTATGTATATTAGAAACAGTATTTAAGCTCCGCTTCTAGCGACTCGCGTACATTTCACGTGAACATCCGACACGCCTTCTTTGCGAGCAATAAACGGCCTGAACTATAGCATGTACGGGAGTGTACTATCCTTACGTTTTACATATTACTACATAGTATTCTTGTACCGATACATCAAAGAGGGTTAATAATGTTATTAAACGAAGTTAAAAAACAGAAAAAGAAACTGCAAACTTGCACATCACACATATTATTGAAAGATATTTTTCTGCTGGTTGCTGTATTTTTTTGCAAACTTCGGGACCTGGCTTATATTTTTTTACATTTTTAATTCCCAGTTCGGGGCCTGGGTATTACATAGATCAATTTATGTACTTCTATATAACGTATCTATGAGCTCTAACGCACTTGAAGTGGGCCAAACATGTTAGATATATTAAAAGTAAGTTCGAAATTTATAAAAAACTAGCAGCAATACCCGGCGTTGCCCCGGTAAGAATATATTACACGTTTAATGGAACAATCTAGAATATTCGCGAATTATCCAGAACATCCCATAATAATTCAAAACATTTTCTAACTTTTTTTAACATTCTGATACATTCTTGAATGATCTTCAAGATTCTGGAACATTCTTGAATATTGCTAAATCATTAAATTAATCTCTTGATTGTTACGATGATAAAACTGACGAAAAGTCACTGAATTTCGGTTTATATACCATCAGACATCGAAATTTCTAGTATTAGAACTTTCTAGAACATTCAAATAGTCTGTTCTTTTTCATTTGTCAAAATCACTTAAATTTTTTTGGTCACTGTTCGCTCTTGTTTCCAATTGATCTTCACTCGACTGCAAACACAATTTAACTGACAAAAAGTCATTGAATGTTGATTTGTATATCATCGAACATCGAAATTCCTAGTACCAGAACACTCTAGAATATTTAGATGTACATCACTTTGAAACGTAGATGTTTGCTTTTTGAAACTTTCTAGATCATTCAAGAAATTTTTAGAACTTTCTCAAACATTCTAAGTCGATAATAACAGTTTGCGCTTATTTTAGAATTTTTAAGATCATTTCAGAAATTTTGAGATCTTTCCGGAAGTCCTTATAACTTAAAAAAGGACAGAAATATTTCTTTTCACCTTTCTGCCACCTACAACCACCCACTTCCACCCACCGCGACCAAACTCCCTTACTCCCACCTGGAGACCAAGGGGTATTTACCACCCCAACAGGAAGTTGATTGGAGTAGGTAGAGATAGAGAAAACCCTGTCTTTACGTACGAACATTAGCATTTTATATATGACTTTAGATTTAGATTATGTATAAGGGAACGACAGGTCGCGACAACATTCATTTCGTTGGTGTTGTCTTTACATACCGTAACCTTGTGTTCCTAAGGGATCAAACGAAATCATTCTCTGATTAATAAATAAAAAAAAAAGGAAGTGCCACCCGACCTAAAAATTGAAACAAACTGAAAACATAGGAGGTAACTTTATTATATTTATTATCACCCTGTATATTGTATATTATTTTAGAATATACTATTACATTACTATCGGTCCTGAAATGGAAATTAAAAATGCAAAATTTTATAAGGTGCCGAAGTGGGAAGACTCCATTTTAGCCAACTGTACAGGTAACAGCAATAAATATTAAGTAATTGTTCATAAAAAAAATTAGTTTAGATAGTAAAAAGAGAAAGATATAATAAGGTGTAGAAGAAGAGCCCCGCAGAGTGACGAAGACTGTGAGTACTTTTTAGTAGTAAATAGACAGAAGTAAATGCAAAAAAATAGTAGTGATTTGAGAGTTTTGTATGGTACTGAGTGTGCGAAAAACTACGTACTTGCCCGGCCAACCATTTGAACAGCCCGTACGCCTTTCCGGAAAGTAGCCACTGTGCAACCAATTACAATGAGTTAGTAAGAACCAAAACATTGCTAACTAATTTCCGTAACCCTTTATTATCTTATTAAATTATAAATTAACCCCACACCTTCACGATTCTTCTAAACAGTAAGTTGCTACAATCGTAACAAATTATATGGGTACATATTCAATTTTAAATATTGTTTATTATTGTTGCAACATACTGTAGGTATAATTCGTCTTGATTGAAACCTCCTGCAGGAATAAATTAAAAAAATAAGTGTAAAAGGTACTTAGAATTCCCCTAACCCTTTTCAACATTGAAATATTAATTAATTTTATAACTGTTTAAAAGTAAAAAATACTTGGTTCACATAATTAACCAATGTAGTTTGGTGGTAACCTTTTAGATTTTTTTATTATGCACAGGGTTGTTATTTTTACTCACGCCGCAATATTTTTGAGGGTGAAAATTCTTAGATATTATTATTAAACCTGACCATGTGGACATATGAGGTCCTCCAAAAAAGTAAATAATCAATTAACAAAGATTTTTATTAATATTAATACCATAGATAATAATCTAGCACAAACACCATAGAAATACGTCAGCAGCCTAGCAAGAAGAGCACACATTGCATGCCACTTTTTTAATTTGTTTTTGTTTGCTTGTGCTTTTAATATTTTTTTACAGTGAATACGATAATTTAACAATGATTACTTATTATTAATTAACGACGATAATACGATATTATAATCTGTATATTGTGTTGTACGAAAAAAGCAATAGATAAATAATAAAGCATGGTACAAGGAAGGTACGCCTACCCTCCAATTGTCTCGTAAAGGAGGTTCTAACACTTTGTATCACCATGCCCGTCTGCATCATCATCATTCCCACATCTGCAAAAGTAGAAAACTTGCAGGAAATGTAAAAACATTCACTGAATTTTCATCGAACGTTCTCTGTATCAAATTAAAGACCTGTGTGTGTGTGTGTGTGTGTGTGTGTGTGTGTGAGAAGATTCACTTCAAATTGTTTTCTTTGTTTAACATTATTTACCTACCTATAGGTAATAAGTATTATGTAAATTATTATATTTTGTACCTCTACAAAAGGATGAAAAGTTTAATAGATCTTACTCATGCAAGGGGTGTGCGAATGGGTCTTGTGTACAGTGAAATTAACCATTCCTTTTAATTAATTAGTTTTACCAGGCATGTAATAAATAATTTTAGCAATCAAAAAGTTTTTTCCAAAAAGGCTCCTGATAAAAAACTACAAAAATATAGTAGACCAGGATCGATAAAAAAATTATAGTAGGATGAAACCCATTGGAAAAGGAAAACAATATAACAGAAATGAAAGGATAAATAATTTACGAGCGATATGAGGTCGGGAAGGGGAAGGGAGTGAGTTTTTAAGGGTAAAAAACGGTTTTCTTTGATTTTCGGAAAAACTACATGTCTTATGGAAAAAAGTTAAATGGCAAAGTTGTAGGTAATAAAAAGATCTACAACTTTTGTATTTACACTTTTTTCACATAACCTCAAAATTTATGTGAAAAATTCAAATAACCAAGTTTTTGGTCCTGAGAAAACTTAATATAGTAATGTATATTTTTTTCACACCATCAGAAAGTAGAGATTTCAACGAAGAGAAAGCCCACCAACGTTTTTAAAAAAGCAGATATTTTGACGTAAGAATTTTCGATTGAAAATTAGGGTGCTTTTTCGATATTAAGTAAAAATAAGGTGAAAAAATAAATATTTCAAATCAAAAAAATTACAGCGTGTTTGGGGCATAAATAGGTACGTTTTCACCAAATTTCATGAAAAAAAAATTCTTTATAAGAGATAAAAATAAAAAACCAAAAACTTGGTTATTTGAATTTTTCACATAAATTTTGAGGTTATGTGAAAAAAGTGTAACTACAAAAGTTGTAGACCTTTTAATTATCTACAACTTTGCTATTTAACTTTTTTTTATAAGACTTGTAGTTTTTCCGAAAATCAAAGAAAACCGTTTTTCACCCTTAAAAACTCACCCCAATCCCTTTCCCGACCTCAGATCGCCCGTAAATTATTTTTCCTTTCATTTCTGTTATATACTCTTCCTTTTCCAATGGGTTTCATCCTACTATAATTTTTTTTCATTAGTAGAAATAGAAAAGAGTATTTAGGTAAAATTAGTTTTTTATCAGTTGTCTTGGGTAATGTAGTAAAATGTTTTAAAAATTAGGTACAATTGTCTATGGTAAAGGACTGATATTCTTCTACAGTTTCAGTTCACTAAAAAGTGATAAAAACTGATGCAATGCGTGAATTTTAATGCTTCTCAATAATAATAGTAATAGGTCTCACAAAGTAGTTTTTCTCATGAAGACCGAGCCGTATAATATACACCGTACGAAAAAGCGGATCTTGGCATAGGGTTCTAATAACGCCCCGCCCTCACCAATAGCGGTAAAGCGATTGGCTGTAAGGAGTTGTCGAAGACACACCCACCTAACAACCGACAATCGAACAGAGACTACCTATGCCAAGACTCTCGCTTTTCGCAACCTGTATAAAAATGGATTTAAAAAACAGATGGACGTTTTAGTCGTCATAAGAAAATACTACTGAAATATAGAAGAATTATTCATTCAGGCTGAAGCAGATCTAGACAGACCTATGCTGAAATGAAAATCAAGTTACCTATGTCATGTGACCATTTACGTTGTTGTACTGCCACTAAAAGCCACCACAGACAGAAATTTGTGTGAGGATTGATAACAATTAACATTTGGACAAAATAAAAGAGAGAGAGAGAGAAAAGGTAAATGTTCAAAGCTTTTCAAAAGAACTGGAGGGCTTTAATATTATTGTTATATGCTTCTACGATTTTTTTTTACGTAAGTAAAAGAAAAATAAAACGAACGGAAACTTGTGTTGCTTGCTACCAGTGTACATGTCATGTCGACACTGTATCGGTATTTTGTTTTATAAAAAAAGTATTACACTCTCTTGTAATCGATAAAGGTAATGTAATAGGCAATGATAGAAAAAAGGTACAATATACTTGGATGTACAGCCATAATACGTATAAGTAAGTACCTAAGTATAAAATATTGTTGATGGAAATTCTTTGTTAAATTGAAATACATAAGTATAGAAAAGTGGTGAAAATAGGAAAATTAAAAGGCAATACTTACAATTTTTACATTTACACTTCTTTATTAGCGTTTCGTCCTTTATTTGCTCGTGGCAAGCCTTGCAGTAGTACCATGCTCTGAAAATAAATTATTTTAAAGTTAGTCTAAAACTATAGCCATCTACCGCCCAGTAGAGAAAACAGTATATAGAAAACTGTAATAAAGGGTACATTAGGATTTTGTCTTCGTTGATACAATATCGCCTAACAATAAGTGACAAGTGGCTGCTTTGGGGAGTTCAAAAAACAAAATAAACTCATGAGACCCCTACAAAAGTATTTTAAACCACCTTGCAATAAATTAAAAATGATAAAGATAAAACTATTTTGAACTGCAATATTTACCTTTTTACTTCATCTGCCGATTGTGCAATAAAGAATCCCTGAGTGTTGGCCTGTATTTTTGCACTTCGGGGGTTGATGGAAATTTTGTTATCGATCCCTTCGTCGCTACCCTTAATTTCAATGGCCAACAGCAGAAGTTTAAGTTTGGTGAAACACAGCCTGACAATAAATAAATGTCAGTCCTTTTATAAGTAGGTGTTTGATTTAAATTTGATACAGAACAACAAGAAGTGCATTCTAAAAGCCAACAAAACATAGAGCAAAATCTAACAGTCTAACATTAGAGTTAAAGCTGATTGTTTTGTGTCTTTAATTATGTAAAATATAAAATTATTACATGCTCACAAATATTGAGTAGGTTGATAGGTACTTTAAAGCATGCTAAATTATAAATATTAAGTGTCACATTAATTGTCTTTAAAGAAAATTAGTTTATTTAAATGTTGTTATTCATACCTACATATTCTTTGGGGTGATATTTTGTTTTTAAATGGGGTTTTAAGTATGCGATGATTTTAGATAATATTTGTTTTGTCTAAAAAATAAAAAGTAGCAGTACTAAAAGAAACTAAGTTCTATAATATACATCCACATTATCCAGTTGCCACCTAAATAATATTTTGTATTCTTGCCTACAATTTTTTTTTTTTTTTGAGGTCATGCTAGGTACACTAATTACGGAAATTTCGGATTCTAATTAACCATTTTTTAAAAGGAATTCAGTACAAAATTTAAGAGAAATCTGAAAGTAACTATTAAAATTTATTTTATTTAATGAAGTATTTTTCTTAAATTATGTACCAAGAAGAAGGGTTTGTTCAACAATCCAAAAATTTGCCATACAGCAGAATCTTGATAATATTACAAATTTAGTTTAGGTACAGGGCCGGACCGTGAGTCCTGGGCTAATACTACTTAGGGGCCCACCTAATGACTCAAAAATGAGACAATAAAATATTTTATTTATATTACATACTATGCCCGCGATTTCGTCCGCGTGGAATAGCGATGTACATAAAATTCTTTTCTCGTATATTTTTATTTTCTAGGCCGTAAGCCTTTTTGCCGATGTCATTACACAAAAACGTTCATTCCTTATTTTTGCCGCCTTTAGGGTTAAATTTTTACAAACTTTAAATGCCGTATTTATATCTAATCAAAAGCCTAAAAAATAATTTTTAAGCTTCTATCTTTAAAAATTACGGAATTTCCGCACAAACTTTCCTATTTCAACCCCTTACAACCCTTTTTTCGTATTAAAAAGTAGCCTATGTCCTTTCTCAGGCTCTAGACTATCTCTGTACCAAATTTCATTTAAATCGGTTCAGTAAATTTTAGGCGAGATTGTGTAGCATACAGACAGAGTTACTTTCGCATTTATAATATTCCGCGAATTCATTTTCATCGATTTTCCCATGGGAATAAGATATTTTCCCGCAGTAAAACGTAGCCTATGTGTTAATCCAGGGTGTCAGCTAACTTCATACCAAATTTTATTAAAATCGCTCCAGCCGTTTAGACGTGAAGAAGTAACAAACATACACACTCACACACTCACAAACTTTCGCCTTTATTATATTAGTGTGATAATCGCATTATCGTCTATTTTTGACTTTTAATTGACTTAGCTGGGGGCTCTTTGAATCCACGGGGCCCTAAGCTGAAGCCCAAAAAGCTATTAGTAGATCCGGCCCTGTTTAGGTACCTAGTTTACTTAATTTTCAAATTTTATTTAGAAAGACAATAACTTAAAATAATAAATACAGTCATTTGGTTCGACATATCGACGTTCGAGTTATCAAAGTTTGACTGACTATATTTTAAAATATAATGAATTATCCAGATTCCACTGCAAATTTTATTAGATAAGTATTATAGTGCATATTGGAAAACGATAAACAATGAGGGAACATGTTGTTAAGACAGAGATAGAAACTACTACACTGCTTCTTTAATTCTGTAGAAAATAGTATGCAACTGGGAACTACAATCATAATAATTATAGAGGGTTAGAGAAGGGTTAATTAAACAGAAAAATTCGCGCTTTAATTTTGTGAATTGATTCTTACTCGCTGGCTTGTGAAAAAGTCATCCCCGTGAACGAGGGGGATAGCGTCTCGGTATACATCTCGCACCCCGTCCCTTGAAGGTAATCATTCTGCCACACTTGCGTGTCAGGAGACTGTAATTAATTATACCACAGTCCAATTATTTCGTATTTATTGGCTTTTACGTATTTCTACTCTAACAATTACTTATATCTTTCGGTTTTTCATGAAATAGTTCCTGGTCTTCTAAAAATATCCCAAGGAAAATAGTTCACTGTTTCTTTTACACCCCTTTGCGAATTTAAACGGGTAATTGATATGTTTTTTTTTTTATTATTGAGTCGTTTATTTTCTTTAAGACATTTTTTGAAGTATTAAATAAAAAAATTAAAAACAACCCTAAAGAGTATTTTTTTTATAACCGTACCTAGAAATATTAATCTGCTGTAATAGGGACACTATATCTTTGTATATATATAAATTAATTTTTAAAACAATTAATAAAAACAAACAACAGCAAAATTAAAATTTGTGCTGCATTTTACATAGCGTCCAAAGCGACACATATAATTTGACAAAAGTTTTTTAATTGTCACAAAATCAATGGTAAATTAAAAGGACACCGACCCCTGTAGATTTATTTTTCTTTCACAATCTACATTTGTCATAAATAGAAAAGTCGTTGTACTTTTAATTTTCGAAATAGTAAAAAGGAATGTAAATAGATAGTCACATTATTCAAACGAAAACACAGTAGACAAAATAAATAACTACAAGACACATAAATATTTAATAATAATAATAATATAATTGTGGTCGACGAAGTAGAAATTGTTTACTTCATCAATAGACCTGCAGCTTGCATTTCCTGGTGGTGGTGGTGGTGGTGATTATAGAAATAATTACAATAATTAACATAATCAATTAAATTAAAAATTGTCTTTATGTATTGATCACCACAAGAAAATGTAGGAGCTTCTTTTTTTGTAAGCCACTTACTCGGTGGCGTGCGCAAATACCATCCCTATAAACGAAGGACTTAACGTTTCTGTATACATTTCCATTCCTGTGCCCCTCAAATAATCATTTGTCCAAACGTGCATTTCTGTAGACTGTAATATCATTTTGTGAAATTAAAAAAAAATAAGAAAAAAATAAAAAATCGTAGGTGTAAGTTCATATTTTTTTTTTTTAATAAACTACATTAATAAATACATCCCCCTGTTTTTGCAGGATCCGAATAAAAATCGTTAATCAGATTAACAAAAATCTTTCATCTTAAGATACCTTAGGGTTTGGAAATTGCCATGAACTAATTAGCATTATTCTATGGTAATTGTACGAGCCCTAACAATTATACGTTTTTATTTTTGAAAGAAATCCTGAAAGACAAAAATGTTTACAAAACTCGAGTGTTTAAACGTTTAGTTGTTCAAAGATATGAAAATACACAATTAAATAAAAGTAAGAAAACTTTTGTAGCCTATTACAGAAACACTAACGCCACCTCTGGGGACTCAAAATCTATTACAAACGTCAAATAGGTCTACATAAAAGTTCAGGACAATTTAAATTAGTTTATAATACGTAGGTATGGATATAATTGCATGATTTACAATGGGAAACTAATATAAGGGGTGTAAATATTGGTTGAAATAGGATGAAATAAAATGTAGAATGTATGATGAACTACATCTTAAGAAGGGAAACAAAATGTGGGAAAATGGTGGAAGATACAAGAAGGAGGGCTGTAAAATACGAAGAAAAATTGGGGGAATTGCCGGAAGGGGATTTAAGAAAAGAGATATGGAAGAAAAAGATATTGCGAATCGGAAAAAGAAATAAATATGATGTGGAAAGGGATAAGGCCTGAACAGAAATAGCAATAAGTAAAGAACAAATGGAGGAGTGGAGAGGGAAAGGATTGAATGTAAGTAGGATGGTGGATGGAAAAGATGTAATCAAATAGTAAGAGGTGAGGATTTGAGAAAAATATGGGAATCAAGATACGCGAAAGGTATGAGGGAGTTTTTATATGGGTAGAATGGCAAGGGGATGAGGTGCCAGGATGTCTAAGAGAAGAAAAAAGTATAGAGATAATAGCTAGATTCAATTAAACAAACAAACAAAAGCAATATGCTAGAAACAAAATTCACGTAAAAAAAAATTGTTTTTAATGTGATTTATGTTGCTGTACACAAGATGATAAAGATTTAATATCTGGTTCATATTTAGTTAATTTCAACAGTACGCATGCAGAGCTCGACTCATCCGTCATTCTATTCCTATATTTATTTTTTATAAAATTTAATTCTGAAAATAGAGATTCACATGCCCACGTCGATGAAAATATTGATAAAATTGTCTTTGCTAATATTTTTACAGTTTTAAACAATTAAACGTGTCAGGAACTGAATTCCATGTATAGTTAGAATTTCATCTTCTGCAATTTTATTTATTTTATCCAATAATCGATTACTTTCAATAATTTCTAAATCATTTCTTAAATCAACAAATTTTTGGTTCTATATGGTAGGTACTTGACTGAAATTCAACTAATTCCATTTCTAATTCATTAAAATTTAACCACTCAAGGACTTTTAAATTTAATTTTTCAAATGGTATTGTATCAGGATATAAAATAAATTTTGATTCGAGCGCTGCGACAGCAACAACATTCAAATACCTTAAGAAGGCGAAACTGGATACGCAAAAATTTTTATCTAATGCGCATCTGTATATACTTCGAAAGAATTCATGCGATATTTTAATAATAAAATGTATAATTTGACGGTTCTAGTTAACATACTAAGACAGGTATTCAGTACTACAAATTTATATCATAAACTATAAATTAAGTGTAGATTAATAATTTTTAATTCATTTCTATTAAAAAAGATCTTAAAAAAAATTTTGTTTTTGTGCGTGCCATCAAAATTTTCAAACGTGCCACTTGTGGCACGGGTGCCAATGGTTCGCCATCCCCGGTGTAGAGTATGTGGAGAGAAGAGTGAATCAATGGAGCATGTATTAGAAGAAGTAACGGGGAAGAATGAGAGGGAGGAACTTTGAAGGATAATAAATGCGAATGGTAGTGGTCTGGCCCTATTGAAGCAAATTTTAAAAAGGAGAGGTGTGAAAAGGGGGGAGCGAAATACAGGAAAAAAATTATTTTAAAGGAAAAGGAAGGGAAGTGCTTAGTTTATATACTTATATAATAATAAAAATTTACAGGTTGGAAAATAAATTATGTTCCTTTTTTTTTCCTTTATGTGTGAAGATGTATATATAACTTTTTTTTGTTCAATAAAGCTCTTACTGTGTGATAGGAAACAAGAATCAATTATGTATGTGCTGGGAGGATGTATAGAATGTAAATCGGTGGGAGAATGTATGGAAATAATAGGGGAGAAAGGGAAAGATCTGATCTTATTAAAAGAAATTATAAAAGAAAGAAAAAGAAAAAGAATAGAAAAATTATAAATAATTAACCGAAGACTGGCAGTATTAGGGAGAGGGTGGTGTGGGATGGTAAAAAAAGGGAATGCCTTTTGTGCTTTTTGTTAGGATTAGTGTAAATATATTTAAGAAAAGTTATTCATACTATATTACCAAATGAAAATTTAATGTTAATTTTAGTATCTAATTTTAAGTGTCTGTATAATTAAACGAAGTATTGGATAGAGGGTGGTTTTTGGGATGGAAAAAACGAGATGTCTTTTTTATAGGAATAATATAAATATAGATAAGAGAGGTTATTTTATATTATAAGTAAAGTTTAGTTTAAGTTTAAACAGCTCAATACATTTATCAAACTAGTCAATAAAAATTAACTTTTTTGTGACATCTATAAAACTCTTACGTAAAGTTTTTTTGTCATTTTCGGTAAAAGGTGGAGAATATTCCATCATTTAATTCCAAATACGACTTTAAATTAATTAAAGTGCACCCTGTGAAATCAGACGGAGCGCGTAGGGTGATATAAAAATCTGTCTTGAGATTTGATTTCAAAGTACCTAAGTACCAAAATACTTTATAAATACTCATTTATTTCAAAACTCACCGTTTTAAACGATCTCATGGCGAAAAGGTTGGCCATCATGGTAGAAAAACCTGGTGCTAAGCAAGACTGCGCGATGAACCCCAATTTCAGCTCAGCCAAACAGATGACGTCATCACCTTGCTTCCAATCCCAGGATGGAATGTTTAATAAGTAAGCCTAAAATATACACATCAACACTGACACGAGTCATAACCAATAAATACCAAATTTATTGAAAATTCGAACGGAAACGTTATAACCGTATCTCAGGTGTTTTCTCCGTTACATTTGGACGGTCCCCTTTTCTTACCTTATTATGGTACTGCATTAACTGAATAATAACCCTAATATCGTCGCTGTAATTTTTGATAGAAATAACCCTCATTATGTTAGCAGCGTCTTCAGCGTCCGGATCTTGACAATATTTGTTGGCCAGCACCAAACATGCGTCCGCCTCGTGCACCTACCAAAACACATTATTGTATTATTCCCAAATTTATTTAAACTACCCCTTTAGTGAGGTACTGCACTTTTTCATAGTAGGTGTATCGTCCGAACAAAAATTATTTATTTATTCAACTTAAGCAAAGCAAATTTTGCAATATCTACTTTTTGTAATAAATAATTTCAAATAATTTATTTTATAAATAGACCAGGGTCGATAATTTTTGAAACCAAAAAAAATTATAGTAGGATGAAACCCATTGGAAAAGGAAGAGAATATAACAGAAATCAAAGGAAAAATAATTTACGGGCGATCTGAGGTAGGGAAAAGGAAGGGGGTGAGTGTTTAAGGGTAAAAAACGGTTTTCTTTGATTTTCGGAAAAACTACAAGTCTTATAAAAAAAAGTAAAATAGCAAAGTTGTAGATAATAAAAAGGTCTACAACTTTTGTACTAACACTTTTTTCACATAACCTCAAAATTTGTGTGAAAAATTCAAATAACCAACTTTTTGGTTTTTTATTTTTATCTTTTAAAAAACAATTTTTTTTTTCACGAAATTTTGTGAAAACTTACCTATTTATGTCCCAAACACGCTGTAATTGTTTTGATTTGAAATATTTATTTTTTCACCTTATTTTTAGTTAATATCGAAAAAGCACCCTAATTTTCAATCGAAAATTCTCACGTCAAACTATCTGCTTTTTTAAAAACGTTAGTGGGCTTTTTCTTCGTTGAAATCTCTACTTTCTGATGGTGTGAAAAAAATATACATTACTATGGTAAGTTTTCTCAGGAAATGCAAAAAAACGAAGGGAATTTTATCTAAAAAATGTGACCGCTGCTATTTTTTCAGTAAAAAAGTTGTTTTATAAAATTCTAATTACATTTATGTATTAGAAAATCTCATAATATATAAATATACTTACATGTAAATCTTACTATTGAATTCACATACTTTATACTGTTTACGTTATTCATTATAATATTTTTAAAAACATTATTTTAGTTTTCTTCGTTTTTTTGCATTTTCTGAAAAAAAATTACCAAAGTAATGTATATTTTTTTTCACACCATCAGAAAGTAGAGATTTCAACAAATAAAAAGCCCACCAGCATTTTTAAAAAAGCAGATATTTTGACGTGAGAATTTTCAATTGAAAATTCGGGTGCTTTTTCGATATTAACTAAAAATAGGGTGAAAAAATAAATATTTCAAATCAAAAAAATTACAGCGTATTAAGGACATAAATAGGTAAGTTTTCACCAAATTTCGTGAAAAAAAAATTTTTTTTGTAAAAGAAAAATTAAAGACCAAAAAGTTGGTTATTTGAATTTTTCACACAAATTTTGAGGTTATGTAAAAAAAGTGTAAATACAAAAGTTGTAGATCTTTGTATTACCTACAACTTTTCCATTTAACTTTTTTTCATAAGACTTGTAGTTTTTCCGGAAATCAAGGAAAACCGTTTTTTACCCTTAAACACTCGCCCCCTTCCCCTTCCCAACCTCAGATCGCCCGTAAATTATTTTTCCTTTCATTTCAGTTATATTCTCTTCCTTTTCC
This sequence comes from Agrilus mali, assembly GCA_029378335.1. Lineage (NCBI taxonomy): Eukaryota > Metazoa > Arthropoda > Insecta > Coleoptera > Buprestidae > Agrilus > Agrilus mali. Next base: position 2,926,591 of record CM055660.1, read on the forward strand.
AATGGGTTTCATCCTACTATATTTTTTTTTCACTTTTTACTATTTTTGAAGGCTTCAACACTGGTTTAAACGTACGTACCGTACCTACTAGTAAAATGATTCTAATGTAATTTTTTAAAAAAGAGGTTTTGTTTATTGAATATAATGTACCTAAATATGTTATGGAACATGCAATGAAAATTTAATATCTACCTGATAAATAAATAAAAATACATACTTTTCTGAAACAAGAATTAATAATTTAATTTGAAAGGGTGGTGTAAGGCCTTAACATTCTTGAATATGACAAATTAAATAATCTTTTGGAAAATGATTAATTTATGAAGGGTAGTGGAAGGATGTACATTTTTATCCAACCTTAACACCCTTGAATATTTGTATTAGCTTCATTTAAGTATGTATATATTATTTATGCGATGTCAAGTGTGGTTTATGATAATTAAATAATTTTTGCTAGCGTTTCATGGAAGGGTAGAGCTGCTAAAACGAGACAGTGGAGCTTACCTACCCTAATAAAATGAATAATAATAACAGGGGCCTGAGTTTAATTTAATAAATTTCCTCCACTTAACAACGCAATTTATAATGATTTAATGATTATTATGCAACTACCAAATTGTTAACTATCTAAGAAATTATTCATAACCATAACCAATTAATGTGTCCTGGGCCCATCATTCGTTAGTGCAGAATATATTTAAGTATGCAGCCTATCAATATTAATAAAAATCTAATTTTTACCAGCTAAAAGTCGTCATGCAGGAACCAATATAGGCAATTTATCAAATTAGAATTTTCTATTTAATATTGTTAATTAGTAGTAAATAAGTATAGGAAGCTTTGCAGAGCATAGTTTTATAATGTATGGCCAAACAATTGGGCATAAGCCACATGAGCCGATTGATAAACAAATCACTGTTTTACATAAGTGCAAGTTGCATTTTTTTTTGTTTTATTTTTCACTTGTTTATTACATATCAATTTTTTTAAGACAACTATCATAATGATTTTAAATAATATCTATTAAATTTTTTAACAATTAAAATATTTTTTCAAAAAACAGTATGGCTCACGTGGAATATACCGAAAAAATTTCAAAGACCTAGTACGACTTACCAAAAGTATAAGTTGTCGAGGATTTAAAATATAAATAAAACTTATCGATTGGATTATCGATTAATAAAGTACGTAATTCCAGGAAAGTCAGCGATTGACCTGGTTTGGTAAATTTTGTGACTAATATTTTTACTGAACTACACATTTTATTCTTTTTTTTTTTGCTAAACTCTAAAAAGGGGTTGTAATTTTTCATTATCTTCACGTGCATTTTTCAGAAGTAATTAATAAATAATGATATCCTTCAATATGAGCTGGTAAAACTATTTTTCACTACTACACTAAAATAAAATTTAACGAATGTATTTAGGAATATAAAGTCATAAATTATTTTCTTAATTTTTTTATGTGGTACCAAAAAGCCAAAAACACTGTCTAATATACCAACACGTTACCGATTATATTATTATTAGATTCTACAAGAATGGGTTAGTTATTCATTGTTAAAAAGATTTAAAGGAAGAATTAAGAAAAAATACAAAAAGCAAAATAGTAAAATACTTAAGTAATAAAATAATCTTAAAAATATCGTTATGAATAGGTACGAGCAATTTCGTTAAAAAAATAAAACAATAAATACGTTTTTTTAGTATTTCGTAGAAATTTTTCTATTTCTATTTATTTTACGCTGATAGTTTTCTGGACGTGACGAATGGGGTTGGTTGTGGTGGTGTATCACCCCGACTTACCTTTACCCTCTGTAGATCAATAGGATTCATAATGGTACCCTGGAAGAATTCTACGGTAGTAAAATGTCTCTTGAAAAGACCTTCCAGTTCAAGATCAGGCGGCTTCCTATACAACGAGATCGTTACCAAAAAAATTTTTATTAAAAAAATCAAAAACAGAAAAAAAAAATGAGAACAGGTATGAGTTCTAGGTCCTTGAAACTTGCTGTCATTCCATCATGTCTGCAAATACCATGCAGCGAGCGAATAGGCGCGCACCTGCTTAGGTACTTCTAATTTATTATAAATAAATAATTCAATTTCCAATAAAAATTTTAATCACTACGCAATCACTAACATTGTTTAATTCCGGATGAAGCAATTATCAACGAATTAGGTAAATAAAATCACGTGCGGCGAACAGCGGCGACCGCTGAAATTATTATAATTTAGGTAATGAAGATTTTCGTGATAAAAGTTTCATTCGTGAATTAATTAAACAAAATTATATAAATAAGCACGAAAAAACCACGCTTCCCAATAAAATTCTGGAATTGTTGGGTACCTTGACTCTCTCAAGGTCAACCGCGTTCATCATGGTGCCCTGAAAAAACTCCACAGTTGTGTAGTGGCGTTTAAGAAGACCCTCCAACTCCAAATCTGGTTCCTTTCTACAAATTAATCGAATTCAAGTGACTGCAATTTTGCAATCGGGCTTTTTCCAAAATTTTCAAAATTATTGGTCATAAAGTTAGAGTCAACTTTAAAGTAAGTACGAGCCCTAACAACTAATTGTTTGAACACTCGAATTTTGTGGACATATTTTCTGGATTTTGTTTTATAAGAATAAAACTAAGAAAATTAAATTTGATCCTTACACAAAATATTTTTATTTTATTTAATATACATATACATGTACTGGGAACACTTTGTTGTAGATTTGAATTAAATTATTAAGGAAATGCACGTTTAAAAAAATATTCACTTGACTAAAAAGTCAGAATTTAATTAAATTGATGAAAGTATTCGATCAATAATTTTAAGAAACTTTAAATTATATTCAACACGACGTTTCGACCTCTTTTAGTTTTATTATGTACTTACTACTTACTATCAATGGCTACGTAATTTTGTTTACCAAAACGCCATATAAATTGATTTACACGTAGAAATACATCACGTCTGAAACGATTTGTAATGCAATAATGACAAAGATATATTTACCAGTCTTCTACTAACATATAATGACCAGTAATTGCAATTAATAAAAAAGCAACTGGTAATGGCACTATTTTAGATTTTATTGCACTAAAAAGTATGTAGCCATAAATTTTCTTATCTCAAACAATACGGTTAATTAAAAAAATATGATAAAAGACTGCATAAATTTTAAAACCATAAAATGTTCAAAGATATAGTTGTTGGGGCTCATATAATTAGTCGTTGAGGAATAGAAGACCATGAAAGTTAATATACAGGGTTTTTCAAGTTGATGGGCTATTAGAAGTATATGAATTAGTAGAAGGAATTCAATTCTGAAACTTGGGCTCATTTGGTTATTGTTTATGCCGCTTCTTTTAAAAATATTTTCAAGTTCGATTTACATCCGGTTATACCGGAAGTCGATACCAACTTTGTTATTTTAAATGGAATGGTATATTTTTTACGCTGAATTCGAATAAAACGTGTAATTCTAAGGTAAGTTTGATAACCAACTTGTACACTTATGACGATCGGTTTCTGAGTTAATTTAATTTATAGAAAAAAAAATCGCTACCGCAACCCAAATTATAAAACATCATAACTTCCACAAAATACGACTTAGAGTGTTGAAATTTTTACTAGTAATAGCTGAATATTAGTGCTAACGCCTTGACAAAATTGAATTAAATAATTTATACAGGGCGTTCAAAATAAAATTCTAAAATTGAAAAACTTCAAACACGAATTACTTCGTTTTTTCAAATGGCACCTACTATTTTTTATTTTTTCAATGGATTCCTTTTTTTATCCTCTTTCGATCTATATGGATACTTCCTATTTTATGTAATAATTCAAAATTATTCCAAAATTTTCAAATAAAATAGGAAGTATCCATATAGATCGAAAGAGGATAAAAAAAGGAATCGATTGAAAAAATAAAAAATAGTAGGTGCTATTTGAAAAAACGAAGTAATTCGTGTTTGAAATTTTTCAACTTTAGAATTTTATTTTGAACGCCCTGTATAAATTATTTAATTCAATTTTGTCAAGGCGTTAGCACTAATATTCAGCTATTACTAGTAAAAATTTCAACACTCTAAGTCGTATTTTGTGGAAGTTATGATGTTTTATAATTTGGGTTGCGGTAGCGATTTTTTTTTCTATAAATTAAATTAACTCAGAAACCGATCGTCATAGGTGTACAAGTTGGTTATCAAACTTACCTTAGAATTACACGTTTTATTCGAATTCAGCGTAAAAAATATACCATTCCATTTAAAATAATCAAGTTGGTATCGACTTCCAGTATAACCAGATGTAAATCGAACTTGAAAATATTTTCAAAAGAAGCGGCATAAACAATAACCAAATGAGCCCAAGTTTCAGAATTTAATTCCATCTACTAATTCATATACTTCTAATAGCCCATCAACTTGAAAAACCCTGTATATAAAAAATCCTCAAAAACTAAAAATTATAATTTTTACGTAAAATTCCAACATAAAAAATATTTTGGAGGCTAAATTTGGATTAATTATTTTAAATAAGTATCTGAAACTGTGTTATATACTTATTTTAAAAAGTTTTCCAATTCCCATACCAGAAATCGACTTATTATTAAGTATAATTTAGTTAATTAATTATTTTAAAGCGTTAATTAACAAACAGTTTGTTACCTGTGTAAAAATACAACTTCAACGTCCACATCTTCTCGGTCTTCGTGTAGAAAATCCTTCAGGAAATGAGACACTGATTCGTAGGTGATATGACCACAAACGACAATGTGCCTAGGACACACAGATATTAGCAAAAGTATTTCACTTAAAAAAAGGGAAATTTCTTTAATGAAGAAAGTGTAATAATTTTTCTAATAAAAACCTACTAGGTTTTATATATATATATATATTACTAAGGTTTAATTAATTTGTCTAATAAATAATTGTTTCTTAATTACAATAAATTAATTCTATTTTGTTCACTAAATAGTACATTACATTAATTAGTAGTAATAAATAATAATAGATAATAATTGATGTCTCGTTCATTTTTTTAGTAAAAAAATTTATCAAAAATGAAACAACGTGAAGAAAGAATTTAAAAAAAGGTTAAAAATACTTGGATAGTTTAACAAATCTATAAAAAAGATAACAATAATTTTTTGATTAAATAATTAAAGAAATTAAATTATCTGTAGTTAACAATTTCATTGTGCTTTTATTAATAATGATTTTGCTTCCAAAATTAATAATTAAAGACAGAACTTTCATAAACTTTTTAAATTTTATTTAAAGCTTTCAAAAAGTTATACCACAAAGTGAAATGGTACCAACAATTAGTTATTAGTTATTAATTTACTTTAAATATTAATTGTTAATGATAGAATATTATAAAATTTTGAACATTAACCATGCACATTTTTAAAATTTTGAAATAATTTTTGGTGGGTTAATAATCTAACAATAAATAAATTTGGTAAACAAAGCAAAGTATTTTTGTCTTATTAAATTCTTTTTTAATCGTTTCTCCATGTAATAAGCCCGATCGATTACTGTCACGATTTAATCCAACTAATTAATTATTAAAAAACTTATTGCTTAATTATCTACAGTTACTGAAAAAAAGCTTCAATTTATAATGTTTATGCTACACTTTAAACTCTTGTGTTAACACTCCAAGCTATAACTACGTAGTAATAAAAAAATTAATAAAACATGTAAGTGGCATGTCAAATGCTATTCGTAAGGTAAAAGAAAATCTTTATCGAAATCGCTTATAAAAAATTATATTATTGACTGAAAAAAAATTAAATTTCTTCAGTCGTGTAGAGGTATTTCAAAATCTTATGAACAATAAAATAAATGAATTATAAGAGGCAAAGTTTTAAGTCACGTTTTTGCGCACCTCAAGGTCAAAGCTCGTGAGTCATGACACTCTGAAACACCTCTAGTACCAGAGTAGTTGCAAAAAACAGGCATAATTTAAGATTCTAATATTGATTTATTTAATTTTAAATTTAAATTTAAAGACATGCATCTTACACTTATCAGTAGATGTTATTATATAAAAAAATCTCAGACCAAGTTAGATAAATCAATTAATCTATATCTAAAGCTTCAAAACCGAGCACTTGTGAACACAGCCTGGCCACGCACTTTTCTTACTGATTTAGGTAGGTACTAAAGCATGCATCGATTTCTTTTTCTTATTTTTATAAATAAAATAGTCTCATTGTTATATCATTTTTGTTGTGTATACCCCACAGTAAATTTATTAATAATCTGTTGTAGTAAACGACCCTTCCACAGACTTTTTTTAGAACTAATTCGTAATAATAGTAGGGTTGCCAGGCTAGGCTAAAAGAGACGCCCATAAAATGTTTTAATTTAATCATTACATACTGTAATATTTAAATATTTTATGTATTACTTAGTCTATTATCTACCACGAAAGTCTGACAAGTCACAAAGAATTTCTTGCATATTTAATTGCGAAACCCTTTTTATTCATTAAAGCCCATTAAATTACTTATAGTGATTCAAACTCTTTTACAAACTGGATTAAACAAAAAGAGAAATTTTTCTTTTAATAATGGTAATAATTAATTAGTACAAAATTGTTGTGTTTAGTGCTATTAGCCAATATCATTTGTTTATATTGTAATTTCAATTTTTTGAGGTGCACGTAAAATAAATATCTATGTGTTTCTTGATTATTAAAAAGCCAACAGTGAATATTCTTGTATCTGTCCTTTGATAACATTTTTAAGCTGTTCTTTACTGTTACCATTTTTGGGTACCCACTCAATAATGGTAACAAGTTGAATGAATTGCGTGCATCAATGAACTTGAATCACCGTGTCACATTACAAATGTATTGGAGGATAAATAATAAATTAATGAAATGACTAACAAATAGGTCACAGTAGGTATATACGTATAAGCGTGCAACTGAAAAATGGAAATACGTATTTATCTAATAAATAATGTTGACCTGCTTATGGGCAGATTTTATTTTTTATTATTATTTTGGTTGTTTGTAGTAAGGTTTGCATAAATACCGAACTAACAAAGGAAGATAAAACAATCAAAAGTTTAATGAATGTTTTCGAATCTCACCTTCTCCCTCTCTCATTCTTCAATGTGCCTCCATATTTTGGTCTAGTCCCGATCAAGTCTATTATTTCTGGGATACAACTGGCGAAAATCGCCTATAAGGACAGCCGCACAAACAAATAATATTCTAATGAATGATGACAGCATAATTCCCACATTATTATATATGTTGTTGTTGTTAATTATTTAATTATAAAAATCTCAAAAAAATATTTAAAATGTAGTTCAGAAAAAAAAGTTGTCTAAATTAACAACAACGATACATAATATGTGTGTTTTGCAATAGAACAGTACATTTTAAAGTTTTGAAATTGAAGAGGGACAACAATGGCGGTGGGCAAAAAGAGGACAGCAGTTATCAAAAGGAATAATGGAGGTAAACACCTATCTAATCACAACATCAAAAATTACCTAATTACGTAATTATATTGTTAATGGCCTAAAGAGGAGCCTTTTCAAATAACTTTTCATAAAAAATATGAGTGATATGAGTACCTATACTTTTTTTTTTATATTTTACTTAATTGATTAATTAAAAAAATTTCGTTTCGTTTTGACCTTTTTATTAACATGAACCACTTGAATTATATTTATTTGTTGATTTATTTATTTAGTAAAAGCAGCACATTGATCTTGCAACTTATAAACAAATGCGAACTATCTAAAATGTATAATAAGTAATTTAATTTAACTTTATTCATGCGGCCTGAAAATCGAAATATTAGAACTAATAGAGTCTAATTAATTATAAATTAATATAAATAACCGAGCTTAATTAATATTAAATATCTTAATTCTAGCCCCGCTTAATTAGCAACAACCCTATCAGACCACTAGTCCTATTATTATTTATTTTCTTGTGTCATACGCCATGGGCGTATCAAAACGGGCACAGGAGAAGGCAAACGTACTTGTGGTAATTAAAGGTTATATAATTTTTCAATTTTATCTTGACGGTGCCCTCCCCTTACCCGTAAGCTGAATATGCCCATGTCGAATTAAAAATATATTTAATTAGAGTTCATAATATACCAAGCGTTTGTGATAAAATTCGTAGCCTGTGATGGTGATTATAAATTACGTATACCGTGGATTTATATTGAAACCTCCATTTTTTACTTTTAGATAAATAATGCGATGATCAGAATTCATAAAAAAGGATTTCGCTTTGTGTCAGGATATTCCAAAAATGTACAGTTAATTTTTAAATATTCTGGAATATCCTGATATTATTATTAAACAATTACTTTAAATATTTTCCATTTTATTTATTGTAAATAAATATTATGGTTTGTTCGTATCATTAAATTGTTGTACTTAAACTCGATATGTTTTATAAATTTTTATAACCAATCTAAAGAACCCTAAGTTAATATTCTTTTGTTCTGAAATATTTGACAGACTTCTTTTTTGTTTTCGTTTGTATACCTCATAAAAAAGGGTTTTACTATCAAATCCTTTAGTGTTTTTTCAATCTATAATTGATTAATTACCTTTTATAGATGAAGAATATTACTTATAATAAATTATCATACGTATGACTTTATATGTATATAATTTATTTACTTTTAACACATTTTTCATAATCCTGCACGCATGTATAGTACGCGTGTGCGTGGCTGAAACAGGCTGTGCAGGTGCAACTAAAGTAACTATGGGGCTTCACTATCTAGACAAGCTAAAAACAAACCATTCTGTATGCTCACACCAGACATTTTTTATTAATTTTACGATTAATAAATTTATTAACGATATAGAACTAATTGAACCCTCAAAATTTAAATGGGTCGTGTACAAAGCTAGGTGTAGACGTATAGGCAGCCAACTATACACATGATGTAGGCTCCGCCTACATTTACTGCAATTGTTTATATACCATTGAAGGTTCTCGCGTTTTAATTAGGAATCTATTAATTGTTAACGTCCTGGATATGGAAAATAGACCTAACGAACTGTTTAATATTTTAATTAGACGTTTTAATAATCAGCTAATTCCAGAATATTTTATTATGAGAGTAAATAAATCTCGAAAATTTGATTGCAAATTAAGGACTTTTTCCCAATATGCTCAATAAATTCACACAAAATATTGTAAAACCCTACTGCTTTCAAAATAAAAAAAATGTAACTGATTTATTTTTTTTCTTGTGTAATTAATAATGAATCCTAGTCAAGTTTAAGGACAACTATTTTTCTCATATTACTACCCTAAAACGACACGATAAAATTAACGCGTTTCTAATGATACTTTTTAGATATTATGAGGCAATAATTTTTGACGATGCTCGATAATATTTACCAATTAAATTGTTGTTGTTATCTTTGTTAGCATACAGTATGTTGTGCGTTGTTGAGAAAGCTATTTTAGCATGCTAGTAGTCTATCTAAAAACGTCTGCTCTATTTCCAATTCTTTTAAAAGAATAATACAAAATTTTCAAACTTTGCTAAGGCCCCATGGTTTATTTATTTATTAGGAACACCATACAAAATCAAAATTTAACGCTGTTTGCAAAATATGGTCCCTACTATGTTACGTACATTTGGTACTATTATTGTAAATCTGTTGATGGTACTTAGGGTACTTGGTTATTAGGGCCTTAGCAGCATTTCGTATGTATTAATTAAACGTGTTTTTAATAAACTAACGCATGGCAGCATTGTATGTAAGTGCTATATAATAAACTGAAAAAAGTATGGTACCATGTCAATAACCAATCAATTAATAAGTGGTTAGGATAAAGGTCTCCTTCAAGTTATACCTGCGGCGTACGTCTTTAGAATACGATCCACCATATTTGGGCCTATTCGCAGCGAGCTCCGTGATCTCGGGAATCCAGCTGGCAAAAACAGCCTAGTAACCAACCCATATAACCCGATCAGGCTCCTCCTTAGACTTCAAAGCTTTCTACTCTACTTTTTTGTTTCTTTTTTTATTTTATTTTACATACATTTTGGTACCAAACAGTAACACATAAATGTATGTATATTATAGATATTTACTTTTTGTTATGTTTACTTATTTAACTTAATTAAGTTATTGTTAATGGCGTTAATATTTAAAAAAAAACGAAGGTGAATTTTTGCCCAAAGATCCCTAATTAATATTTGTAATTTAAATCGCGCCTTAAATGAATAGTATTTGTTATTAGGCAGAAAGACCATCACAACAAAATTTATTGTGCCAGGTCCGGACCGCTCTCTTCTAGGCATCAGAAAAGCCAAATTTAGTTATTATTTAATGTAGAGATCCGCCCCTAGTGACTGAAATTAATACGTGGCTTTCTATAGGTAATAGGTTTTTAATAAATTAAAAGAGGGTCTTTCAGCCTAACACAAATACTTAAAATTTATGTTATGTTATGTACTCTAAATTGTAGATTATTCTAGCTATAGGTAATAACAATGAAAGCCTTGTTAGGTATTAAAATTCGATTTGCAACAAACAATTTTTAATTCAAGTTATTTATAGACTTTTTAATCGTTTCGAAATTGTATTTGTATTTTTTCTATTGTTGTTGTTGTAATTTCGTTTACAACTTTTACTAGGTACAGAAATGTAGCTTGTTAGTTGCACATTATTGGTACAATAAGCCATTATTAAAAAATTATTGTTGATGTTAATACGGGCGAAAAAGTTGATATGGGAATCTCATTTATGGTAAAGTCAATGAATGGTATTTTTAAATCTAGTAATAATAGTAACGATAATTAAATACCTGGAGAATAATAAAAAAAAAATCAAAATTAACTGATAATAATAATTATATTTTTGGGTGCTCTCAATAAGGGTTCTCAATGGCCATTGCTACGGTTATAGGTGCTCTTATTTTACCTACTACGTACAAACATCTACAGTTCATAATAATAAATAATCTTAGCAATTTGCAATTTCATGACATTTTTGAAAACCAAATTGCTTGCATCATACAGGTGCGAGGCTGGCTGTGTATTGTATACTCAAAGAAAATAATAAAGTAATTCAAAATTTATGCACAATAAACACATAAAAAAATTTTTTTTGTTTTTCGAAATTAAATACCTACTAGGCAGTATTTTTGGTTGTATCACTATGTAATATTAATAAAAGGAATTATCTTTTAGATTCAGTTCTCAGTTAAAACAAGTTCCAACCAAATAGAAGCTTTATTGTTTATTTCTCCTTGTAATAAAGAATAGTTGCCAACTGTTTCTGAATGGTTGGCAGCAGCTGTCTTCTATCGGACCAAAAAAGTATTTTTTAATTTAGTAGAAAAAGGTAGGCAAAAAAGAATTTGCAAATGTTTCTTGTTACAACAAAGGAAAATTTGCAACTGTTTCCTATTCTAGCAAAGAAAAATTGCCTTTTCAAACAATAACAGATTGGCAACTGTTTCTTGTTACAACAAAGAAGTGAAAAATGGCTTCCTTAGATAAAGAATTGTTACCAACTGCTTTATGTTGTAAAAAAGAAAGATTGGCAACTGTTTTTTTTTTCTTAACAAAACAGGATTGGCAACTGTTTCCTTTCGCAACAAAGAATGATTGTTTCTTCCAATAAAGAAAAGTTGGCAACTATTTTTAGTTGCAAGAAAGATAGGTTGGCAACTATTTTCTTTTGTAACAAAGAAGGATTTGCAACTAGAAGGACTGGTAACTGTTTTCTTTTGTAACAATGAAAGATTGTTTCTTGTTGCAAATGAGAAAGATTGGCAACTGTTTTATTTTTAAATTTAAATAAATCGAAAAACAGAAACGACAATTTGTCTTAAAATTCTGCGAAGATATTAATTATTGTAGATATTTTTTAGTTGTAACAAAGAGTAGATATTATAAAAAATGACAAAAATTAGAGTATCAATACTATACTTTTCTCTTCTTTTAAATTTCATCTGTCATTGACTGATAAGTAAATCAACTTCTTTTAAAGTAATCAAAATAGATTTTTAATTACTAAAGCAATAGTTTAATAACAGTAATAATAAAAAAGGTTGTGGTAAATGAACAATAAAAAAGACAGTGTGCTTATGCGTGTATTAGTGTATACGTGTACCTCTTTCCATGCTCTCTCTTGTACTCGCCACAATACTTGGATCTAGTCCCTACGAGATCTATGATCTCCGGAATGCTACTAGCAAAAATTGCCTGCAAACAAATTATGCTGCTACTATTACTAAGTTTGTGTAGGTATTACGTACGACTTCGAAAGCCAAAGATCAAAAATTAAAAAAAAATTACCAACCAAAAATACCAGATATATTATTGTAATGTATTAAAAAGAAGACAATTTGTTGATAAATGTTACGTGTAGTTGTTGCACTTTTACTTCTATGAAATAAAAGACGACAACATATTATGTACAATAAAGGGCAAAAGTATATGGGTATTGGTATTATGATTAGTACCTAGTACTGGTTTTTTTGACTAATAATTTTTTCAACTTATAAAAAATGATATTTTATGGCAGTGCATAACTTAGAAAGGAACTGGTAGACACTTTTTCAAGCAAGTACAAGAAATGCCCTTTAACACAAACTCACATACGAATACACAGTACATTTTTCGAAATAAATAAAATAAATACAAAAACATAAGTAGATATTTACAGTAAGTACATAGGTGTGTTTGTGTTCGAAACAGAAATAGAACAGTATAGAACAACAACGGAAGCAGAAAGCGTCAGTCATGCAGAATTACATTTTTTATAAGCTACACACTAGGCAGGTAATTACGGTTTTATTAGGCAATTTGCTTGCAAATTGGATGGCCAGACGAACGGCTGATTACTTTTACACGCGACTGTATTTCATCTCAATTTCCGAATCAACACAAAAACATAATTATATGTATTGGATAATACAAACATTGCCTAATACAAAAACCGTTCTAATTACGTTAGTAATTGTCTAACGAAGCTATAATTACAACAGCAGGTGTTTGTATTTGATTATGTGAACCAGGATATTCAAAGGATAGGATAAACTTTGTGGGGGTGGAGGGTTGGATGATCGTTCTGATGATGAGAAAGTACCGATTTCCGGAAAGAAAGAACCATAGATACTGTTGTTAGACTTTTTTTAATAATCAAAGCAGTGATTGTAAAGACGCAAACTTTTGTACATATGTATGTATTAATAAAGATAATATAGAGAAAGCTTTTTTTTTGAGAATGAATAAGGAAGTAAAATAAAAATGTTACGTACCAATCCGACTAGGAGAAAGAAGACCAAAAAGGTCCTTCCCAGGACCGTCTGACAGTAAACGTCACCATAACCAACAGTAGACATGGTTACTATAAGGAAATAGACGCACGTCCAATAGGGAAGGGGGTGGGGGTTGTCGAAATCCAAAGGATCTCCAGAATTTTCAAGCTGGAAGATATTTATCTTAACTCAATTACTTCAATAAATAATAGATGAAGATAATTTTCCAAAAACTTCCTGATACGAAATCTAATCAAAAAATAATTATTTAATTTATTTCTGATTGAGTTGACTTACCAAATGAATAATTCCTGCGGCTGTAAGCCAAACAGAAATGAAAATGGACACTAGCTGTGCTAATCGGATAGAACTGGAAGTTTTCAGAATGTTCAGATACTGAAGAATATCGGGGACCGTCATTAACCTTAGAGCACGAAGAAACCGAAGACCTAAATTATAAAAAAATAAAAAAAAATTAAGTAACCAACCCTAGATTACATTAAAACACTTTTCAACTACTGCTTAAATCAAGACACTTATTTAAATGAATGTATGAGCAAATTAAACGTAAAAGTTTGCTCAATTTATTGTTAAGTATTTATACAACTGTTTTAACTCTCAAATTTTAAATGAGTCGATGCTACATAGCACGTACAAATTTAAGGAACTTAATGTATGTAGACATATAGGCAGCCAACTGTACACTTGAAATAGACTCCGACTACATTTACTGCAATTGTTTAGATCTGATTGAAGGTTCTCGTGTTTTAATTAGGAATCAAATGAATGTATGAGCAAATTAAACGTAAAAGTTTGCTCAATTTATTGTTAAGTATTTATACAACTGTTTTAACCCTCAAATTTTAAATGAGTCGGTGCTACATAGCACGTACAAATTTAAGGAACTTAATGTATGTAGACATATAGGCAGCCAACTGTACACTTGAAATAGACTCCGACTACATTTACTGCAATTGTTTAGATCTGATTGAAGGTTCTCGTGTTTTCATTAGGAATCTTTATTAATTGTTAACGTCCTGGATATGGAAAATAGACCTAACGAACTGTTTAATATTTTAATTGGACGTTTTAATAATCAGCTAATTCCAGACTATTGTATTATGAGAGTAAATAAGTCTCGAAAATTGGAAATGCAAATGAAGAACAATTCTTTTACTGTAGCAGTGGCGGATTTACCAGCAGGCTAAATAGGCTAGAGCCTAGGGCGGCAGATTTTAGGGGGCGGCAAACTTTGCTCAAAAATTTTTTTGTCTTACAGAAATTAAAAACAATTATTATCTTATACACGGAAAAAAACGAGGCTCGCAAAATCAACAAAAATTACAAAATTTTAGTGCTATACAGTATACTGAATACACTAACGTCTGTATATGAAAAATTACTAAACGCTTATTTATAAAATATACTATTGTGATTTTGAATTTTTAAAATATTCCAATAGCGTTTAAGTATTACATTTTAAATTTAGTATTTTTACCTATTTTTTAAATTAATTATTGCCATAATTTTTTCTTTAGGTCCACCCACACTATTCAATTAATGTGTAATATGTTTTACCACTTAAATATATCTATTCGAAGAGAAATGGGATCAGAAAAAAAAAATGCTTAAAAATAACAATAACAAATATTATATAGGTATTATATATGTGGAAAATTAATACTTTTCTATTGATATATCTGATGCTATTAACAACATGTTTGAGTGTAGAATAAAAATTTAATAAATTTACACGTAAAAAATTGCATATTGTTGCACAGAATTTCATAAATATTATACATTTCTTAGAATGATGATAATTAAAAAAAAAACAATATCTAATGACAATATTGTAATGAATAAAAGCTGTAAATATCTATTCAACGAAAGTTCTTCTTAACATTCTTACATTTTTAATCCTAATGAATTCGTATCAATATTTGTTGATTAGTCTTATAAAAATATAATACAATCATAAAGTTGCAATTTCATTGACAAAAAATTGATTGCGAACTATGGTATAGAATTGCAGGTGTCAGAAGGGGCGGCAAATTTTGAATAGACTACGGGCGGCAAATGTGTAAATCCGCCACTGTAATGTGCTCAATAAGTTCATGTAAAACTTTGCATTGATAATTCTACTACAAATGAATTCATGAGCAAACTGAAATGCTTGCTCAATTGTTAAGTAGTGTGGCATTGAAGACTCGAAATCTAGCTTACCCCATAACCAATGTAATTATAACGCACTAACGGAGCATGTTTTGACTTTGCTCATACTCCACAGGTGCTTGTTTTTTTTTTTTTTAGGGGGTGCGACTGCTCACTTACTACTTTTAATTTAAATTTTTATTCTTATTCGTGATATTTCTCTAATTAGATAGGTGTCAATAAAAAAGATACTTACCAATCCACGTTCGATCCAAATAAATCGATACAAAGGACGGGGGTATCGTGAAATAATCTACAAAGGAGTACATTTCCAACATGAACCACAATTTGTCGCTAGCCGCTATAAACTAAAAGAGAAGACAAAAAAAATTTTAAAAACTATTTAAGTGGGTGCTTCAAAAAACCCTTAAAGTTAATTTATGCTAAACGATAAAACATTTGCGCACCTACCTAATTTAATAAGTGTAAGTTAAAATTAAACATAGTAAAAATGTGCCAAAATCGTTCGACGTGCGATAGATTTAAAAAAAAATCAACAACTATGTATTTATTAAATACATAGATGCTTAACGAATGGCTTTTCAAATTACATACATATTTACATATAATGTGACAGTCACGGAATTTAGAGAAAATAAATGTAAATAAACAATTTAATTGCGTTATTATTATGGGGCTCACGATGCCTTTATTTTTTACTTTTTGATGGCTCTTTCGTTTATGACAATTTTATGAGCTAGGAACAGAATTAACAACTTTTTAATAGGACAGTTAAATATGAAATGATTGAGTTAGTTCCTCCTTAACGTGCCTGTTTCAAAAGCTGTAAAAATATTACAACAACGATTTCCGTTTGAAATGGAATTCCACTAAAAAATATACAGAGCGATACTAACCGTAGCAACTAGTTTTGTAGGCATTTGCTATCATTCTGGAATTGAATTAAATTATTAAGGAAATGTGCATTTAAAAAAAATATTCATTTGACTAAAAAGTCACAATTGAATTGAATTGAATTGAATTGAATTGAATTGAATTGAATTGAAGTATTCGATCAAAAATTTGAGAAACAATAAACTATCGTATATTCAATACGACGTTTTGATCTCTTTTACTTTTATTTTGTAGTATCAATAGTTACGTACTTTTGTTTATCAAAACGTCATAAATTGTTTTATAATACGTAAAAATATATAACGACTGGAACGATTTTTAATGCAATTACTATAAACATATTAATAGTTTTTACTAATAAATGGTCAGATATTGCAATTAAAAAATATATGATACGGGCGATCTTTTTTTTTTACATTTAATACACTAAAAAGTGTGTACCTATCATCAATTTTCTGAGATGAAACAACATGGTACATTAAAAAAAATATGATAAGAGGCTGCTTAAACATTGCGACTAATATAAAACCATGAAGTGTTTAAGCATAGGCACAATTTCAGACTTCATAAGTTTAAAGTTGAAAAAAAAAGCTGGCCCAGTTTGACCCCTCTTCTTCAGCTATAAAATTAGCTACGGAATCCTTTTCTAATCCTACTCAGTGACACCCACTCTATTTTTTTCTTTTGCTAATGAATAATTTTCAACTAAACCAAACTCAATTACAGATTTTTTTCCAATATATCCAATGTAACTTTGATTCTTCCTAACCATCCCTTCCCATTTTTCATCCCTTTAAATACGAGTCTTGGTTAGAGTTAAACGAAACCACTTGGTACTAGATACGTATAATAAAAGGGAAATAGAATGGTAAATTTTCGATTAAGACTAAACAGTAGTAATGTATGTACATGACATTTCCTTATTCAGGAGAACGTTAAAATAAAAGCCGGTGCTTTAGGACATAAGGATTTAAAATCCTTTACATAAGACGTATTATACGAGCCGTATTTTCAAGTTGACGAGACCGCCAGCAGAACAATGGGGTAAGAGAAAGATTTTACACAAAGTGGTTCTTAAAAAGGAGACTTTATTCCACAGGATTATTAAAAGCTATTTCGTACTTTACTCAACACACGAGGAGGTTTTCTTTAATAATTTACAAATGTACTACTGCTATTACTATTTAAAAACATCACCTTATTATTCAAACAAAAAAGGGACAAAATTTGTTGTTTATTAAATTATTATTATTCGTCCTATGCTCTTATTAGAAGAGTGGAAACTCAGAACGTACTTAATAAGTACATCAATCAATGTAAGTATAAACGTTGACTTCTACTACACTACAACAGCTCGAGGATAAGCCAGAAAATCAATTTACGTACATATCTGCCTTTCATCAGTAAAGTAGAGCATGATGAAAGTTCAAGAGCGAATGAAAAATTATCGTGTAATAGGAGGTCTGCCAACTTGCTTTATAATAAATAAAAAAAATAAAATTATACTTAATTATTTTGTGAACTGATCTGGGGCCATTTTTCGTACCCTTGCACTACGAATCAATATTAAATAATTATTCTCTTAGGAAATAAATAAAATATGTAATTATTCTGGAAAGTAATTTGGGACCATTTTTCGTCCCCTTGATGCACAATTCAGTTAATTAAATGTTCCTTCAGGATAATTTTAGTATTGTAACTTATCACTATGTTTAAGGGTAAATAGATTAAAAAGCGTTGTGAGTCGTTTTACTTACTCTTATAAAAAAGTAGACCATAAAAAATATGTTAAAGGCAAGGTCAATTTGCTGTGTTATGTTGTTGCTCCACTCTTGGCAACGTTCCACGCCGTCACTGAAACAATGCATGAAATAATTAATAAATTAGCAGCTGCATAATTACGTGAAAATCTATTAACAAGGGTTTAATGTAAACAAAGTGATCAAAAACCACAGACACAACAACTAATTATGCAATAAACAAAAACACTACTTTGAAATTTTGAAAATTTTCTTAAGTGTCTTGTGAAGTTCAATATTCTGGGTTTGTAACCAGTACAAAAGATTCAGGGGGAGGCTGTGTCCTGGAAAAGTCGAGAACTTTCGATAACCAGGGCCGGGCTTAACAGTTATGGGGCCTTTGGGCACAAATAAAGTTTTTACAGTAAGTAATTTTGGTGATTTAAAAAATATTGCAGTTCAAAGATATGCCCTCAAATGTTTCTTACTTTATTTGAATTTTTACTATAAAGATGTGAACATTGTTGTGAATTTACCTACAGGTAAAAATATAATCAAATAAAAATTTATTTCATAAAATATTAACAAGCAATTGTAGAATTCGATTTAGTGATGCTTTTAAAAATTAGCAATAAAAAAGTAGACATTAAAGCTAGATATAGAAAATCAAATAATTAAAATATTTTTAAAGTTTTGATATTGTCAATTGGATTTTTAATTTATTCAGATTTTCCCTCTTTGTAATAAGTTTGTAAACAAAAGCTAAATTTTACCATTCTCTTTTAATTAGCCTGAGGTGCCCTATCCTCTCATTGACGTACCTACCTATCCCTTCACAAAATTAACGATCTTTATTACTACAATAAAATGAACTATTATACGGTTCTGACAAAATTCATATTATTTTTACTAATTCATATTGATAGTAAAAAAATATGTTTAACCAAATTTTAATTTTTTGGGGGTTGGGGGCCCCAAATTTTTGTTTTTAAATAAAAGACAGGTATGTGTGAAATAAATCAAGTACTCACTTTGATGCGTCTATGAAG
Source organism: Agrilus mali (assembly GCA_029378335.1). Taxonomy (NCBI): domain Eukaryota; kingdom Metazoa; phylum Arthropoda; class Insecta; order Coleoptera; family Buprestidae; genus Agrilus; species Agrilus mali. The sequence goes on from CM055660.1 coordinate 2,945,725, forward strand.
TAAATTATTAACGATGCTATGCTAAGAATAAATACCAGTACAACCTGAAACAAAAGAAGAAATTAATTTGAAAAAAGTTTTGAGTAAAATTGTTAACAAAAATTGACACTTTCAGAATTTTTAGTTGCTTTATTACATTGGAATAAGGGAAGAATTTCATTTAGACTCAACCCCTTTGATTAAAATGTGGCCAGCTAACAAAAATTATTTTATCTAATTGACTAAGGGGCTGTTCATAAAATACGTCATGCTAAAATTAGCGTCACAAAAACTAACCCCCACCCTTGAACATGATAAATTTTGATTGATAATATACCTACACAAATTTTGATAGTCAAAAATATTTATTTTATTTTCATAATAAAATTTAAATAAATTAATAAATATCCTGTTTTGTATAAACGAACAAATAAATAATATTTCTATTTATCAGAAGTCCAACCCCCCCCCCCCTTGTATGCGAACGTATTTTATGAACGGCCCCTAACAGAAATGTTTCATTTACTATTATCCAGGTAATTTCTGAAAACCGTTACCAAATTTGTGTTAATTACCCCCTTTATTTGTTAATTGTTAATTTAGATCGGAAAATTTTCGACGAAATTCGGTTGTTGAAACGAGTTGACCCAGATTTTAAGCGGAAGATTCAAGATCAGTGTTCACTTTTGTGTGTATGTATAAGCGAGAATCAATAGCTTAAGAATCTATCAAGAATTCTTTTTCTTTTTCGTGGGGATGACGTCAACTCGACAGGCTTTAACCCTGTCTGTGGAAAGGACACGACATTCTGACGACTCACAAATCGTCTAAAGTTTCTGATACTATTATCACTAGTTTCTAAGGCTATAAAAAAGCAACAGCAACAAAACTTTTAATGTGACTCATATAAAATTATGATGATGGTCAGAATCATCAGAATCAGAAACGTTCTTCGAGTCATTTTGTCTCGCAAAAAAAAAAACAATTCTTTTAGCAGATATGTTCATAATATTGCAGACTGTCTCGTTACAGAAAACGATTCATGATTTAAATCATTATTATCGATTTTACTGCTGATAAATTTTTATTTTAAATGTGCACTACCTACTACAAAAAGGCGATTTCAATTGACAACAATAGCTTATGTGCTGTTTTAAACTGAACAAATGTTGTGCGGTCTAGATTAATTAGAAACAGTAAAAGCAAATTTACGAGATTTCTGAGATCTGCAATATTTCAGCAAACCTACACGTAAACACGTGCCATTATTTATTCTCTTTTTCTTGGTAAAATAAATAAGGCTAATTGATTTAAATTGCAGACAAGTATTTTAAAAAGAAGATAATTAAGTAGGAAGGTAAACAGTTCATTCAAAAAAGAGGAACACGAATTTTTGTTTGTTTTTTTCTTCTTTTTATTTCGAACAAATCCTACTTGAAATAAATGAATACATTTAACAGAAACAAAAGAAAATTATTGCGAGTGGTAGAGCTTTTAATACCTAGATTTAGATACCTAAACAAAATGTTTTATAGTGTGGTTTTTAATTATATAACAAATAACTTCCTGTATGTAAGTAGGTAGATGAAAATTGCACAGGCCTCGCATTTCGCGACTCCGGCGTGTATAGGACAAAATAAGTTTGTAAATAACTTAGCAATTTAATTTTAGACTGTTGTCTATTTAAAACACCCAAGTATGTCACCAAGAGATATCAAAGGTACGAAAGCGCTGCTATACATTGACTTTAGATGCGAGAAAAACCTTTTTTTGCAAACAAAAAAAGTTGAAAAACAAACATATTTCAGGGGAAATTAAAATTTTAATCGAACATTCAGCATTTCTCACGTTTAGATTTAATTTAAAGTAAATTTAATAATTCCATAATAACAAAAATAAATAAATAAAAATCTCATCAAATTTCACTTATATTAGGGAGGAGTCATTAGAAATATCACGTTAGTTTTTTAATTCAAAGAATTATTGTAATTTCCTTTAACATTTTAGTTCGAAATTCACTTTATCATAAATCTCACGTGAATAGGTGTGGCACCCTTAAGATCTCACTAGAAAGAGGAGGGAATTTAACACGTGATTAATTTATTTTAACGTATTTCAAAAAAATGCCAGATACTTTACAATTAAAAAACTTTGCCTAACAACTAGACGTTTGAATACTTAATTATTAGATACATTAAATAACGTTAGTATACAGGGTTTTTCAAGTTGATGGGCTATTAGAAGTATATGAATTAGTAGAAGGAATTTAGTGCTAACGCCTTGACAAAATTAAATTAAATAATTTATACAGGGCGTTCGAAATAAAATTCTAAAATTGAAAAACTTCAAACACGAATTACTTCGTTTTTTCAAATGGCACCTACTATTTTTTATTTATCAATCGATTCCTTTTTTTATCCTCTTTCGATCTATATGGATACTTCCTATTTTAAGTAATAATTCAAAATTATTCCAAAATTTTCAAATAAAATAGGAAGTATCCATATAGATCGAAAGAGGATAAAAAAAGGAATCGATTGAAAAAATAAAAAATAGTAGGTCCCATTTAAAAAAACCAAGTAATTCGTGTTTGAAGTTTTTCAATTTTAGAATTTTATTTTAAACGCCCTGTATAAACTATTTAATTCAATTTTGTCAAGGCGTTAGCACTAATATTCAGCTATTACTAGTAAAAATTTCAACACTCGTAAGTCGTATTTTGTGGAAGTTATGATTTTTTATAATTTGGATTGCGGTAGCGATTTTTTTTCTATAAGTTAAAATAACTCAGAAACCGATCGTCATAGGTGTACAATTTGGTTATCAAACTTACCTTAGAATTACACGTTTTATTCGAATTCAGCGTAAAAAATATACCATTCCATTTAAAATAACAAAGTTGGTATCGACTTTCGGTATAACCGGATGTAAATCGAACTTGAAAATATTTTTAAAAGAAGCGGCATAAATAATAACCAAATGAGCCCAAGTTTCAGAATTTAATTCCTTCTACTAATTCATATACTTCTAATAGCCCATCAACTTGAAAAACCCTGTATGCATTAGGTTTTCATTAGCAAAATTATTACACTTTCTTCATTAAAGAAATTTCCCTTTTTTATGTTAAATACTTTTGCTAATATCTGTGTGTCCTAGGCACATTGTCGTTTGTGGTCATATCACCTACGAATCAGTGTCTCATTTCCTGAAGGATTTTCTACACGAAGACCGAGAAGATGTGGACGTTGAAGTTGTATTTTTACAAAAGGTAACAAACTGTTTGTTAATTAACGCTTTAAAATAATTAATTAACTAAATTATACCTAATAATAAGTCGATTTCTGGTATGGGAATTGGAAAACTTTTTAAAATAAGTATATAACACAGTTCCAGACACTTATTTAAAATAATTAATCCAAATTTAGCCTCCAAAATATTTTTTTTATGTTGGAATTTTATGTAAAAATTGTTATTTTTAGTTTTTGAGGATTTTTTTAGATATATTAACTTTCATGGTCTTCTATTCCTCAACGACTAATTATATGAGCTTCAACAACTATATCTTTGAACATTTCATGGTTTTAATATTTAAGCAGTCTTTTATCATATTTTTTTAATTCACCGTATTGTTTGAGATAAGAAAATTTATGGCTACATACTTTGTAGTGCAATAAAATCTAAAATAGCGCCATTATCAGTTATTTTTTTATTAATTGCAATAACTGGTCATTATATAGTATGTTACTAGAAGACTGGTAGATATATCTTTGTCATTATTGCATTAAAAATCGTTCCAGACGTGATGGATTTCTACGTGTAAAACAATTTATATGGCTTTTTGGTAAACAAAATTACGTAGCAATTGATAGTAAGTAGTAAGTACATAATAAAACTAAAAGAGGTCGAAATGTCGTGTTGAATATAATTTAAAGTTTTTTAAAATTCTTGATCGAATACTTTCAGTTTAATTCAATTCTGAATATTTATTTAATCAAATCCACAACAGTGTTCCTGGTACATGTATTTATTAAATAAATTTAAAAAAAAATTGTGTAAAGATCTTTTCTCATTCAAAGCAATCCAAAATGACAGCAAAATTCGAGTGTTCATACATTTAATTCTTAGGGCTCGTAAGATTCATTATTTATTCAGTTTTTTGAGTAAGCATTCAATTTACTCTTGAAGCAACGTTTGCTACTTTTTCTCCATTTCATCTCAACCTTAAGAGATTAATAAACTTCATTATACCTTTTATACAAACTGCACTGAATTATTCTCCTTGTTAACGATATGTAAATAAACTTTCGAATGAATTATTCATGAAAACTCAGAATAATAAGCCTTGCATTTTTCCACCGGGGGAATAAATAGAGACAGACTTATTTCAAATTGAAATTTCAGGGGCAATTTGAATAAATGCTTAGGTACTTACATTAGATATTACCCACTCAGCTCATTAAAAGAGTTTATTAACTAAAAGTGTAGATATAAAGAAGTAGGTACCAACCTATTTATTCGTAATGGCTAATAAAACTCATAGCCTTGAATGTTAAACACATTTAGTGGCGATTAAAATTGATAAATCAATAACTGTATGTGTCCATGTATTTGTGGATTGCAAAATACAATTATTTCTACAGCTTTAGGTAAATAATAGATGATAGTTAAAAAATATAAGAAATATTGAAGGTTTTTAGTGCATTTATTAAATACACTATCCCTTAAGCAGTAAAGTCTTGACTAGGGGCAGGGTAGTGCGTCAGCTATTTTTATTATTCTATTAGGTATATCTTACACTTTCTCAAATAAATCCATTATCGAATTTAAAAAAGGAGCGCTACTTAACTATTTACAATATGGAAATTTCTGTGCTAAACGTATGTACTCACAAATTTTTATTTCGTCAAAGTCATAAATTACTATTATTCTTGAAGGGCTCTCCATTGAGCAGGGCCGACCTGAGAGCTGTGAACGTAAACTTATGTGATATGTGTTGCATCCTTTCGGCAAAAGTACCAAGCAACGACGATCCAACGTTAGCAGACAAGTAAGCCATTTTGGCCTCTTTGAATATTAAAGCCATGACGTTTGATGATACCATCGGAGTGTTGAGTCAAGTCAGTGACGATGCTAATGGTCAAGCAGGAAGTCCCATCGTCCTTCAAAGGAGAGGCTCAGTTTATGGAGCCAATGTACCAATGATAACAGGTAGATATTATTATTTTAAATCATCAATGTTATCAAAGTTATTGACGAATTATTGTACCTTTAGAACTTGTTAATGACAGCAACGTTCAGTTCTTGGATCAAGATGACGATGATGATCCTGACACTGAATTGCATTTAACTCAACCATTTGCTTGTGGTACTGCTTTTGCTGTTAGTGTACTAGACTCACTTATGTCAACGGTAAGATTTAGACAGGGTAACATTATTAAATAAGAAAAAAAATAATTGTTTTTCCATTTAGACTTATTTCAACCAAAATGCCTTGACGCTGATTAGATCTCTGATAACTGGTGGAGCAACACCAGAACTGGAACTTATTTTAGCGGAAGGAGCCGGCCTAAGAGGAGGATACAGGTAAAATACCTATAAAATGTATTCCAATTGTAATTATTTATGTATCTCCAATTTTCAGTACTCCTGAAAGTTTATCAAATCGAGATAGATGTCGTGTTGGTCAGATTTCTTTGTATGATGGACCGCTTGCTCAATTTGGTGAAGGTGGAAAATATGGGGAGCTTTTTGTGGCTGCTTTGAAGCAATATGGAATGCTCTGCATTGGACTCTACAGGTTTCGAGACACTAGCAACTCATGTGATGCTAGTAGCAAAAGATACGTAATCACCAATCCTCCTGACGATTTTCAGTTGCTGCCATCGGACCAAGTAAGAAATCCTTCTTATCATTTTATCAAAAACTGGTAGATATCATTTTTGGATACGTATATTTATTTTATTTCTTAGGTTTTCGTTTTAATGCAGTTCGACCCTGGACTTGCTTATAAGCAAGTAAGGGGTCGAAATGGGGTAGGCCAGGGTAGTGGCACCGGAGGTGGAGGATCTAATAAAGACGACAATTCTTGACTATTACTTTGTAGCGCCCTCACTGATGGACCCTATTCATATATTTATTTTTTTATAACATATTTATGTAGTACGTTTTGTTTAAAAACCCACTGTCATTTAATATATGCATTAAAATCTTATTATCAGTAAAAAAAAAATATATATCTTTCAAAGCAATTAAAAATTGACTTTATTATTGAAAGAAAAGGCATGTTTACCAAGGCAATAGTAAATATTGTGGTACCTGGTATTTAATATATAAGGGGACACGAAATTTAATTTATTTCGTATTAAAATTCATAAAAAAAATATAAGAAATATTGAAGGTTTTTAGTGCATTTATTAAATACATTATCACTTAACCAGTAAAGTCTTGACTAGGGGTAGGGTAGTGCATCAGCTATTTTTATTATTCTATTAGGTATATCTTTCACTTTCTCAAATAAATCCATTTTCAAATTTAAAAAAGGGGGCGCTACTTAATTAACAATTTACAACGTATTTAAATTTAAAAAACACCAAGATATATGACTTAATATATTTACAAATAATAAATAATATAGAATTTATATTATAAACAAGAAGGACGAAATTAACTAGAAGAAACTAAAAGTGACGAATTTGAGGAGTTTTAATGGACAATGAACGTAACAAGTACCACAATAGACGTTTGAGAAGTGCTTTTTGTGTTAATTAGATAATTATTAGAGAATATTCATTTCATGGCTTTCTGGTTTGTTGTATTAAGTTTGTGATCATCGCAGGGTTAATTTAAAATTTGTAAGATATTGTAAAATGAAAATGTGATATGTTAAGAACATTTTAATTTATTTGCAAATTGACAACAGTATCATAAGAACGCTAATTAGATGGTCCACATAACAGTGAGATTAATAAGTTTTCTGAAAAACAAATACAATCTTATTGTTCTCCTATTTATGAATACTCTTGTAGTTATAATATAGAAATTAATGGAAAAAACTTGATTACCAAAATAATTGTCCTTACTCCCTACTTTACTATTGGAGTAATGTTAATAAAAATCTTTTTAATCTTGTACTGTTATATGGGGGCCATTTTCATACTATAATCGACTTTTTGCTCCTTTAACAGCAAAATGGCCTTTGACAATAAATGTCTCCCAATACTGTGTCAAATTTTGCTGAAATACCCACTAGATAATGGAGAATAATGAGCATAACCTTTAATTAAGAAATATCTTTAGTTATAAATCGTACCTAGTACTATGAATAAATCAATTGGACACGCGATGGACCCTAATTCCTAAATACAGAAATGCATTCATTCATAAAGTGCGTTTGATGATTAATAATGAATTATGTTAATATTAGTTAACATGATTGAGTTAGATGAGTAGTAGGTTATTCTGGAATGATATCACGAGGTAAATTTAGGTTTCTACTTAACCTTATATGTGTTATATGATTTAGCCACGTCAATTTTCAGGCATGCCTGACTAGACTATCATGCATATTAAACGAGTTGACTAATATAAGTAAATGTGTGCAATTTATTTGTGAAAGGAATAATAATACAATCGATAAGTCAGAGATGGTGATCTTACTTTTTCAGGTTTTCCAATAAAGGAATCGTTCGTTACTATAAGTAATCATGTCGTGTCGGTTGTGTATTGGAAGTAGGCTCACGAAATCATAAAAACAATCAAATAAATAAAGTCGTTGAGAATCAATTAATAAACTTTCTATCAAACATCAAAAAACTATTTAGGTACGTAGAAAAAATCAAAAAAACCTCCAAGTATCGAAACTTATTTTTTGTAAATGGCAAAGTTTTAAAGATGATTTAATTTTTTTTATGTGTTTGTAATTAGGAGCTTACTATTGTAAAAAAAAAAAAACAATTGCTCGATAGTATATTATACGTATGTGCTTAAGTAATGCTTGTTGGTAGATTTTTCAGGGCAACCAACAATGAGTCCTTTTAAATGTTTACAGCTCAATTAAAAAGCTTTCAGGTTGAACTTAAAACTTCCTGCAGTTAACAGTTCATTGTTCACAGATTCCATTACTTTTCAAGAATGAGTTACTTGGATACTTGACTTATTTGCTATTTTTCAAACACACTTTTGAAGTGCTCAGTCATTTTAATTATTTTAATGTTCAACGCGTACATAGTTTACACCAAATAATTCTGCTACCCTTTCGACTTTTTAACCATCAATTACAACGTACAATAACAGACAGAAATTATACAGGAACTTTTATAGAAAGACCAATTTGTAGCTGATTATTTCGTGTTTTGTTCAAATTTTATTGCTATGGGTGAACTGTGTAAGCGGCGATCGATACGGCGGCACGTTTTGCCCAAATACCTAACTAAAATGCAAATTTGTTATTTAGTGTGGGCCATCTGATATTACTGCAGACATTAAGGGAGGGGGTGTCTTTGGGTACGGTTTCAAGAAGATTTTTATATTCCAAGGGGATGTCAAAGTTGACTCTTAATTTTTCGTATTAAATGACTCGATTGTTAATAATTTGAGCAAGCAATTAGAATATAACAATTATTTTAATATAATTTCGATATTTAAAAGATATTTTTCTATTTTTAATCAAACTTTTTTATTACAAATACTAAAAGCAAATTGGTGAACATTGGCACCCCCTGGGGGAGAAAAGAATAATGTAACAAAGAAAATGTCCCCTTCAAACCTCATTCTGAGACATCGCTTATATTTATTTCTGAAAAATCTCCAGAAACGTCAAATAAAAATTACAGAATATTTCATGACAATATGGTAGATTAAAGACACGTGATATAAATATCATTGGTCTTATTTGATCCTTATTTTATAGTATTGTACTTACTAATATTCGTCCTGTGGTGGTTTGTCCGCTGATGAGTTCTCCTGCCCAGTCTTTGGCCTCGGTCATGAAGGTGCCCTCGAACTCTTGTTTCCCTTGCCTCGCGAGTTTTTGCTCCTTCTGTTTCGGATCGTTCGGTCCATATTCGATCTCCCTGCGACAGCACAGGAACGCGAACGCCCTCCATATGAGGACAATGAGCAAACCTGCGAGAAAGGTGCAAATGCTCGACAGCAGGAAACACCAGTACTTTCGGACGTGAAGGCATGATGTGTCTACCGAGATTGTATCATTTGTGAACGTCTCTAGGGAGGAATCATACGTCGGCTTGATCGTCGACGGGTTGCTCGTCATACCTACCAAAAAAAATTAATTAAACATTTACCATCAACTAAAAAAATACAATAAATCGGTTTGCAGTATATACTAATGTGTGAATAATCTGTGCAAAAGGGTGGGTGGCGATCCTGTTAGGTTAGGTTACGCTGAGTTATGTTAGGTTAAGTTACATTGAGTTAGGTTAAGTTAGGGTGGATACTCTACTGTACGGTACAAAGAAAGGGGAGGGATCCTATTATTAATAGATGATAGTTAAAAAATATAAGAAAAATCTTTTAGTGAATTTATTAAATACATTATCCCTTAACCAGTAAAGTCTTGACTAGGGGTAGGGTAGTGCGTCAGCTATTTTTATTATTCTATTGTATATTACACTTTCTCAAATAAATCCATTTTCGAATTTAAAAAAGGGGGCGCTACTTAACAATTTACAATGTATTTAAATTTAAAAAACAATAAGATATATGACTTAATATATACACGGTTTTTCAAGTTGATGGGCTATTAGAAGTATATGAATTAGTAAAAGGAATTCAATTCTGAAACTTGGGCTCATTTGGTTATTGTTTATGCCGCTTCTTTTAAAAATATTTTCAAGTTCGATTTACATCCGGTTATACCGGAAGTCGATACCAACTTTGTTATTTTAAATGGAATGATATATTTTTTACGCTGAATTCGAATAAAATTTATACAGGCCGTTCAAAATAAAATTCTAAAATTGAAAAATTTCAAACACAAATAACCTCGTTTTTTCAAATGGCACCTACTATTTTTTATTTTTTCAATCGATAGCTTTTTATATCCTCTTTCGATCTATATGGATACTTCCTATTTTAAGTAATAATTCAAAATTATTCCAAAATTTTCAAATAAAATAGGAAGTATCCATATAGATCGAAAGAGGATAAAGAAAAGGAATCGATTGAAAAAATAAAAAATAGTAGGTGCCTTTTGAAAAAACGAGGTAATTCGTGTTTGAAGTTTTTCAATTTTAGAATTTTATTTTGAACGCCCTGTATAAATTATTTAGTTCAATTTTGTCAAGGCGTTAGCACTAATATTCAGCTATTACTAGTAAAAATTTTAACACTCTAAGTCGTATTTTGTGGAAGTTATGATTTTTTATAATTTGGGTTGGGGTAGCGATTTTTTTTCTATAAATTAAATTAACTCAGAAACCGATCGTCATAGGTGTACAAGTTGGTTATCAAACTTACCTTAGAATTACACGTTTTATTCGAATTCAGCGTAAAAAATATACCATTCCATTTAAAATAACAAAGTTGGTGTCGACTTCCGGTATAACCGGATGTAAATCGAACTTGAAAATATTTTTAAAACAAGCGGCATAAACAATAACCAAATGAGCCCAAGTTTCAGAATTGAATTCCTTCTACTAATTAATATACTTCTAATAGCCCATCAACTTGAAAAACCCTGTATACAAATAATAAATAATATATAGAATTTATATTATTTTATAAACAAGAAGGACGAAATTAACTAGAAGAAACTAAAAGTGACGAATTTGAGGAGTTTTAATGGACAATGAACGTAACAAGTACCACAATAGACGTTTGAAGTGCTTTTTGTGTTAATTAGATAATTATTAGAAAATATTCATTTCATGACTTTCTGGTTTGTTGTACTAAGTTTGTGATCATTGCAGGGTTAATTTAAAATTTGTGAGATATTGTAAAATGAAAATGTGATATGTTAAGAACATTTTAATTTATTTGCCAATTGACAACAGTACCATAAGAACGTTAATAAGATGGTCCCCATAACAGTGAGATTAATAAGCTTTCTGAAAAACAAATACAATCTTAATATTGTTCTCACATTTATGAATACTCTAGTAGTTATAATATATAAATTAATGGAAAAATTTGTCCACCAAAATAATTGTCCCTACTCCCTACTTTACTATTGGAGATATCCCACATAAAAGTAATATTAATAAAAATCTTAAAACCATTAAAAAAATTTTTTTATCTTATTAAGTATAACAAAGATAACAACAATTTAAAACACAAATCCAAAGAATTTTTGGACAAATAAAATATTCGATCGAAAAGAATCTCATAGTTTTAGAAGCAATAAAAACTTTTGGGTTGGAAATAAAATAATTGTCTATTTTTTCTATGTAGTACATTGAGACAAACAAAACACTTTCGCAGTATTAACTTAATGTAATGTAAGATAAGAAAAGAATCCCGCATGTTTTTTTTTGTGGAAATAAATAAATGTTTTCCAGTTTACTTAAGGGTTAGGGGGTGGCAATTTCAAGGCTGAAAAACAAACAAAACTGTCGCAATATTATTACTATTAGTTACTTTAAACGACAGTAGATACAATCATGCTGTTATACATAAATGATTTGTTATTTTAAATGCAGGAGGTGACTAATAAACAAGTGCAAGAATAGAAAATTGTTTTTATCATGCAATGCGGCATTTGTTACTTCATATTGCGGATATTGTTATTGTTTCTGCAATCATATTGTATAAGAGCCCTAACAGCTCAAAATGTTTAAATAATCGATTTTTGTACCTAACGATTTGTTATCATTCTGGATTTATTTGAATGAAAATAAGATCCTTATTGCACTATTTTTTTTATATATTATTTATACATGTACTAGAAGCATTTTGTTGTTGATTTGAACTAATTGTAAAAAGTGGGCATTTTAAAAAAATATAAACTTGACTTAAAGAAGTCACAAAGGAATTGAATTTAAATTGTTTTACACACCTGGAACGATTTTTAATGCAATAATGACAAACACATATTTACCAGCCTTCTACTAATATATAATGGCCAGTTATTGTAATTAAGTAAGATATAACTGATTACATTTTATTGCACTAAAAACTGTGTATAAATTTTCTGGTATAATGGTGCACAAAAAGAAAATTGGTAAGAGACTAATACAAAACCAAGAAGTGTTCATAGGACTCATAAAGTATGTACTTATACAGGGTTTTTCAAGTTGATGGGCTATTAGGAGTATATGAATTAATAGAAGGAATTCAATTCAGAAACTTGGGCTCATTTGGTTATTGTTTATGCCGCTTCTTTTAAAAATATTTTCAAGTTCGATTTACATCCGGTTATACCGGAAGTCGATACCAACTTTCTTATTTTAAATGGAATGGTATCTTTTTTACGCTGAATTCGAATAAAACGTGTAATTCTAAGGTAAGTTTGATGACCAACTTGTACACCTATGACGATCGGTTTCTGAGTTAATTTAATTTATAGAAAAAAAATCGCTACCGCAACCCAAATTATAAAAAATCATAACTTCCACAAAATACGACTAAGAGTGTTAAAATTTTTACTAGTAATAGCTGAATATTAGTACTAACGCCTTGACAAAATTGAATTAAATAATTTAAACAGGGCGTTCAAAATAAAATTCTAAAATTGAAAAACTTCAAACACGAATTACTTCGTTTTTTCAAATGGCACCTACTATTGTTTTAATTTTTTCAATCGATTCCTTTTTTTATCCTCTTTCGATCCATATGGTTACTTCCTATTTTATTTGAAAATTTTGGAATAATTTTGAATTATTACTTAAAATAGGATGTATCCATATATGTAGATCGAAAGAGGATAAAAAAAGGAATCGATTGAAAAAATTAAAAATAGTAGGTGCCATTTGAAAAAACGAAGTAATTCGTGTTTGAAGTTTTTCAATTTTAGAATTTTATTTTGAACGCCCTGTTTAAATTATTTAATTCAATTTTGTCAAGGCGTTAGCACTAATATTCAGATATTACTAGTAAAAATTTCAACACTCTAAGTCGTATTTTGTGGAAGTTATGATTTTTTATAATTTGGGTTGCGGTAGCGATTTTTTTTCTATAAATTAAATTAACTCAGAAACCAATCGTCATAGGTGTACAAGTTGGTTATCAAACTTACCTTAGAATTACACGTTTTATTCGAATTCAGCGTAAAAAATATACCATTCCATTTAAAATAACAAAGTTGGTATCGGCTTCCGGTATAACCGGATGTAAATCGAACTTGAAAATATTTTTAAAAGAAGCGGCATAAACAATAACCAAATGAGCCCAAGTTTCAGAATTTAATTCCTTCTACTAATTCATATACTTCTAATAGCCCATCAACTTGAAAAACCCTGTATAACAAAAACAACAAAATCTTTCTTGGAATCCTTTCTTTTATATGTATGTGATGTGCCTTTGTTAAAAGAAGAAAAAAAAAAAGACTTAAGCGAATTAAAATCGATTTTTTACTGTAAATAGATCGTAGTTAATCAAATTAAATTAATTTTGAAGGAAAGCTTGAATGTTTCTACGTAAAGAGGTTAATGTACTGAAACATTTACTCCCATTGATTGATTGACTATTGATTGATTTTGTGTGAGGAAACTTGTTTTATTTGCTGGAGGTAGCATTGTCTTTTTTAACGGTTTAAGAACCCATTTCCTTAGGTACAGGAAACAAAAGGTATTGAAGAAAATTATACATTGAATAGTTTATGCATATATAGTTGCTACCAACAATTTCAATACATAGATAGGTACTACTTAAATACAAACATAAAACATCCCCTAATATATTAAAAATACATTTCTATTTTGTACAGGGTGATTTAAAACGATTAAGACCATCAGCAACATTAAAATATTCAAAAATTCATCTGAAATGAAATCTAAAAATCAATGGCGAAGATAAATTCTATTCAATTGAATTATTAAAATTTTACAGTACTTCTCATTATTTATTTCACATAGGTATTTTAGTGTAGGTAGTATATAAAATCTTTGTTTTAGATACTTTTCTTTTCAAAATTGATGAGATCTTAATTTCTAAAACTTATAAGAGGACGTTTATTAATTTTTTAAAGCCTTTTTCCATTAATTTGGGACTCCTATCTCTCCACTAATGGGTTTTGTTATGATGTGATGAGACTCCCTTATCCCTCTTATTATTATTTTATTAATTATAACAATTCTTTGAATTAAAAGGTTGATGTAAGATTTTCAATAGCCCCTCTCCCTTTAAATAAGATTCTGCTGAACTTAATTAATAAATTAATTAATATCCACTAAATGAACATATTTTTTTTAAATTTGTGATTTCCCTTTGTTTAATACTTATCTATATCCTGTTCTTTATTAACTAGGCATCCTGTGTGTAGGTACTGTCACAATTTTTTTGCATTTGGACTTTTTAAATCCTCACTTTATATACGTACTTAATGTCCAAAGTTTTCGATAATATTTATATTACCTACTGGAATGTATCTACCTAATACTATTTTCTTTTTTTCAATAACTCACAATTGATTCCGTGCAGCTTTCACCAAGCCAATTTTATATCTTTTTTCAAACATTTTAAATAAACCGCCACCAAAGTAGATTGATTCTGATTCAAGGCATGTTTATGTGTTCAATGAGTAAGTATCCCAATGGGTCTAAAAACTTAAACATTTTTATAGCGTTCAGGTTCTTGTTGACTTTAGAACATAAACTTGCTAAAACTAGACCAAATATTTAATATTTTCTTAACATTTTAGAAATAATGTTTGTTTAGTGTTAATAAAAAAATAAATAAACCAGTAACTAAAAATATGTATCTAAAAAATCTTTTTTTTTGAAAGGGGGTAAACGTTTTTTTATATTTTTTTACTAATCATATATAGGAATATTTTATTAAATACATAAAGGGGAGGGTTACTGGAAAATCTTACAATTTCTTACGTAGGGAGAGGGAGGAGTTTAAAATTAATTACACACGTCTTAAATCTGTCCAAATGGATGATAATAAAAGAACAACTGATTCGCTATTAAGTCGACAAAGACTGAGTCACATTTTGCGCCAGTGACTTCCAAAAATAAGTCAAGAAACTAATAAATTTCGGTAGTATTTTAGAAATCATCGAAAGCGCAGGAATGTCTTAAATTCTACACTTCTAAAGAAAGCAAACAACACACAACACCATCAACACGGGGGCAAAAAACCCATTTATTCTGCAGAAATAATTTTCACAAAAATTACGTAATACAATACTCACAATCAGAAAAAAATTATTGTAGAATTAAAAAAAAAAAAAAACAGTAAGTAATATTTTGTTTTTTTGCGCCGTTGGTGTTTCTTTTAAAATCAAATAGAAATATTTCAGTTATGGTTCAATCAGATATCTTATAGGTAAATTAATAAGATGAATTTTATCATCCTAATACAATATACCGTATTATTTGCCATTTGAATGTAATCATATCATAGGGTTGAATTGAGCATAATGCGTTTTAAAATAAAAATATTACCCAGTTAATTTATTAGGTTTTCATTTATTTTCATTTCTTTTTTTTTTTTCGAATGTGGAAAAGAAATAATAGTGTAAGGTAAATATTACTAGCAGCAATACCCGGCGCGCGTTGCCCGAGTAAGAATATACACACGTTTGATGGAACATTCTAGAATATTCGCGAATTATCCAGAACATCCTATAATGATTCAAAACATTGTCTAACTTTTTTTAACATTCTGAAACATTCTTGAATGATCTTCAAGATTTTGGAACATTCTTGAACATTTCCAAATCATTCTGAAATGTTATAATAAAACATTCTGTTACTTCTTAGAACATATTTGAACTCCCTACCTGTAACATTCTAAAAAAATCTGCTTCATTCTCATTCCCACTCCGTGCTGTTTGCTGGGTGAGTAGTGACATCAGTAGACGCCTGGCGGGGATGACTAATCGATTGATAATAATTGATCAGTTATCGACCACTGAGAGTTGAAGATTATTTTACAGTACTGATACCGCTATTAAATAAAATACCGGCCAAGTGCGAGTCGAACTCGCGCACCGAGGGTTCCGTACAAACCTGTATATATGTGATGTAACTAAAAATTTAACGTTTTCAGAATTTTTCCTTTATATGTGCTATAAAACGTTGCTTCATGCCAAATTTCAAGATTCTAAATCGACTGGAAGTACCCTTTAGGTTTTGATTCCCTTGCGATCAGTTGCGAGTTTGAAAATATGCGGCTTAAATTGCTGTTTCTTTTGATTGCGTTGACATAGAAGTTTGATTTTGTTACAGCTTAAAGGTATTATAGACCTGAGTATTTGATATGAATTTCAATTTAATACCTCTACGCGTTCATGAGGAAAGGGTAGTAACTTTAAAATTATTAAAAATATTTTTATTATATGATGTAACTAAAAATTTACGGTTTTCGCAATTTTTCCTTTATCTGAGCTATAAGACGTTGCTTCGTACCAAATTTCAAGATTCTGAGTTCACGGGAAGTACCCTGTAGGTTTTGATTCGAAAATTTGCGGAAATTTGCGGCATAAACGGCTGTATCTTTTGATTGCGTTGGCTTGGAAGTTTGATTTTTTCACAGCTCCAAGGGACAATAGACCTGAGTATTTGGTATAAATTTTAGCTTGATACCTCCACGCGTTCCTGAGAAAAAGGGTCTTGACCGATGGACGGACGGACGGACAACGAAGTGATCCTATAAGGGTTCCGCTTTTTCCTTTTGAGATGCGGAACCCTAAAAATGGGGGTTGGTGGTAGAAGGGTGAAAATTTAGGGTTGTATGTTTTTTTTAATGCCACATTATAAAAAAAAATTTTTAAAATTGTCCAAAAAATAAAAAAGTTAAGAGTAGAATATTATATTAGATATAAAGAGCTTTATTAACACAAAGTTATTCATACAAAACTATTATCTGATCCACCTCCCTTTTTAGTTCTTATTCCCTTATTCCCCTTTTCCTTCTTTTTCTTATATTTTATCCTCCCTCTCTTTTCTGTTCCCTTTTTTTTTCA
This sequence comes from Agrilus mali, assembly GCA_029378335.1. Classification (NCBI taxonomy): domain Eukaryota; kingdom Metazoa; phylum Arthropoda; class Insecta; order Coleoptera; family Buprestidae; genus Agrilus; species Agrilus mali. The sequence continues at coordinate 2,962,793 of CM055660.1, forward strand.
AAATTTGTTTTAATAAATTCTCTCTCCGCATACTCTTCATAGGAAGCTAAAGCCCAAAAAATTGCGCATAATTCTGCAAATCGCATCAAAATCTGTTCACCTATTCGAGAATATTGTTTTGAAATAAGTTTTCTTTTCTGTTAAAACCTTCAGTCGAATTCGTAGTGAATTTTTTTCGATACTCACTGTTTGTTTTTTAAAAACGTTAAGAAAAGCTGTAGGTACCTCAACTGGTTGATTCATTTAAAAGATATTTCTGTTCAAATGTTGAATTTTTAAGCTCTGACAATGAGAGCTCAATCGTTTAATTTCCAATGCGTATATTTTTTCCAGATTTTTTTAAATAAATGCAGTAATTAATTTGTTGTTAAAAATATCTTTACTATGATTAGCATGATTAGAGAGAAGAAACATTCTTTTACGTATTAAAAATCATAAATTATAATGACACATAAATTGAGATACAGAATATATAATTATTTTCAGACACAAACGCCTCTGACTTTTTGATTTGCATATTGGTCAATTAAATCTTCACAAACCGATCGTTGAAGCAACTCTAATTTTACCTATAAGCATTTTTTATACTTTGTTTCCCTAGATACTAGCCCCTTCAACGCTGTATCTAAATACCTTAAATCTCAATTTGAAGGGCTTTTTATAAATAATACATTACAGTTTAGTTTTTTCTCTGATTGTGAGTAAAAATACACATACGTAAATAAATATTTATGGTATTATTAATTTGTTCTCATTTTAATGCCAAAATTATTATTTGTTATTATTTTTGTTCAACTACATTTACTATTATATGTAATTGTAACAAAAGTAATAAAAAAAGTTTCTTTCAAGTGTCCATTTTATGTTCTACAAGGTGTCAGAATGTAAAATATTTTAGTTTGTTTTAGTATTTTTTACAATAACACAACAGATAAGATAAGATTAACTACAGGTACATAAAGAGCAGATACGATCAAAACATTAGGATAATCTTATATGATTTTTTTCAAACTTCTGTTTTATTTCTTATATTATATTTAAAAATAAATAATAATTAATTGTATGTTAGGCAAATCCATCAGGTCACAGATTTTTATTTTTACTAGGTAACAATTTTGTTTCATCTAGTTTACTGAAATGTTAAATAATAAAAACTTGTGGGATGTTTTTCTGTATGTTATGAAGTAATTTTTTAAAATTGTGTTTGTTGTGGACTTTAACACCTCAATCCTCCATTCAACACCCTGTGAATAATTTAGACGTTGTTTTCCCTTCAGGGATTTACTCTGTACCTGCTCGAACTGCAAATATTGATTGTTTGTTTAAAAATTCATTAGATATCTATATAAGTACCTAAAGCCAGCCAGCCACAAATTTAAAAAAAATCAGTTTAGCCGGAAATCTTTAGATACTATATAATTATCTATGTACTACACGCAGAAAGAAAATACTTTGAAACGAGTGAGTCTTTGTTAAATTCTCAATTTTCTGGTTGATAATTTGACAGGATGCCAAGTCCTGAAGGTATTCTTCAAAAAGATTTCGTCAACAAAAATCCACGAAAGTTATTTTGCAAGGATTGGTTATTTTAATAAATATTATTGGGAACCAGGGAAATTTAGATAAGAATGTAGCTTAACAATAATATAATGATTTCATTTAATTACCCCATAAAACGATTTTTTGTGAAGGTAGAAAGGGCGAGTGTATATATCGATTACATAGGAAATCGAAATGGTAATTTAATTTTACAAAGTGATGAAACTAACACATAAGTAATGAATGGTATCTACTATCTATTAATTGACATTTTAGCAAAAATATCTTGTCGTTTATTAATAAACAGGCAAAATATCGATGAGTCAGGCGAATCAAAAAAAATAATAATAATAATAATAATTGAGGACTCACCGCGCAAAGCGCTCGAATTTGTAATACTTTGGGAACCATCAAGGGCGGCGCTAAAGGGCTGATCCGCGGCCTCTCTGACCCTTTTCTAAAACACCCCCCGGCACACTCTCTTCTTATCACTTCACCCAATAAAATTATCACTGACCCGTCATGACCAATTCACCGCAATCATCAGCAATATATAATATCGATATCGAACACTGGTGCATCTAGTTTCATATATTTCCTCTTTTAATATTTAAACAATTGTAACGACGACACCACCTGCTTTATATATAATATCTATAGGTAAGTTTTGTGCTGCTTTTGTTGCGGAAATCAATATACGAACTGGTGAGCGGCGTCGCGACGTTCGGGACGCCGACGTCTCAGGCGCACGGCACAAACTGAGTCGTCGCCGCGCGATGTAGCTAATTATTGTCACATACCACCATGCCAAAACGAACAGACTGCGAGGAATTTGTCGCTACAGTCCCCGATGAAAGTGACGAGAACAATTAAAACATAAAACTTATTATTAAATATTTGAAAATTGCGAAATGGGCGTAAAGCACTTATTTGGAAATATAAATCAAAAAAGTATGTTGAATACTTTCAACTCATCGTATATCCAAACTTTTGGGTTTTAGCGTAGTTAAAATCAAAGCGGAAATCATTAAAAAAAAATTTTTTTTAATATATGCCATGACTAAATTTGAAGGTCCTAGTTCAATAACTAAAAGTATGCCCTGTAGGTTATCATGACCACTGATCAATGTAAGGGATAGACAAACCGACTTTTATTTAAAATTCGTAAGATTCAGATTAATTTTCTAAATCTGTAGGTACCATGAACTTGACATTAAGTCTAACTAACAGTGGCGTAGCAATAGGGTGGCAGTGCTGGCAAAATGCCACGGGCCCCCGACCCAAGAGGGCCCCGGCCCAAGAGGCCGCGAGCTCAAAAATACTTTTTTACATTGTACCTGAGTATTTTATTTTATTTGAAAAGTATATTTTTATAAGTTCTGCTTAAAATCCAAAGTGAGACAACTAAAGACCATAATACAAATTCAAGTTAATAACATTCAAACCATTAAACCCTACTAGATGGGCAGGACGTTATGATGCTGTTTTTGCTTTAAAAGTTCGGTTTGTTGAAGTCCAAAAAGCGCTAACGAAAACAATTCTGTTAAATTGCAAATCAGATGAAAGAAATGAAGCAGTTTCGCTCAAAAAGAAGATCGAAAACAACAATTTTATTATGTTATTGGTTTTCCATTGCATGATCCTACCTACTATCGATGCAGCCTCTAAAGCACTTCAGTCTAAAGCCACCGATCTTCCAAATGCCTTAAAACGTTTGAAAATTTGTCTAGAAGAATTGGAAAGGTATCGACATGAATTTGAAAATTAAAAAATGGAAGCAAATACTGTAGCAGAAAAATGATCCATCACCCCTGAATTTTCTAAAACTCGTCAGAGGAAGGTAAAACGCCATTTTGATGAGCTTTACGAAGATGAGCGTCTCCAAGATCCGGAAAGATTGTTCAAAGTGAACATATTTTATCGAGTATTAGACATCCAATATATAAACCAACTGAAATCGCGTTTCCTTCCAATGAATGAAATTCTTTCAAATTTCAGTGTTTTGCAGCCTTCCACTTTAAAAGTTTTAAATGACACTGATCTATTAAAAAAAGCTCTAGAATTTGTTGAGATTTTATAAAAAAGACATATCTGAATCATTTGCCAGAGAAATTCTCAGTTTTCGATCCACTTTCAGAAACGAAATAGAAAAATCTTCGTGTATTAGAGACCTTGCTGATTTATTAATAATAAAAAATCATTTCATGTCCTGCAGCTTTCCTGAAGTATGCACTGCATTATTGTTATTTCTTACAATTCCTGTGACTAGAGCTAGTGCTGAACGATCATTTTCAAAACTAAAATTGATAAAAACCTATTTTAGAAACTCTATGAGACAAACAGGTTATCTAACTTGGCTATTCTGTCTATTGAAAATTCTATGGCCCGATCTTTAAACTTTGATGACGTTATAGACACTTTTGCGGAACAGAAAGCTCGAAAAAAATATTTTTCTTAATAAATATCTTATTGAAATTAAATTGTTATTTTTATTTCATTGTAAATGTATGCAGGTTTCCTCACTTTGTTGTTCCTTCACCGAAAAGCTAGCTAGCGAATAAATGATGAATGCATTGAGATATTATGTTCTATGGATGAATGTGAAGTCTCCAATACGCATTGGGCTAGCGTGGGGACTACAGACCATTCCCTCTCGCCTAAGAGAGGAGGCCTATAGCCATTAGTGGGACATATACAATATACAACGTGTAATTGAGTACGCTGAAAATCTCGAAGTTTATTAAAATTAACTGAGTACAACGTGACGATTTTTACTGATAGGGCCCTATCAAAAGAATTTGCCACGGGTCCCAGTTACGCCACTGCTAACTAAGTTTGAAAGTCCTAGTTCAATAACTACAAGTGTCCCATAGGATCTGATGATCAGTGATATTTTTATGAGACACAGAGGCAGATCTATACTCGAAACTAGTGTTCTTCAACCTTTTTTTCTGAGTTTTATACCATGAAATCTTCTTTCAGTCCAAATTTGAAAGTCCTAGCTCAATAACTACTAGTGCCTTGTAAGTTTTAAAGAACAAAATAATGGACGATTATTTTGTAGGACAAATAGAAAGACTTGTTTTTGAAATTCGAAAGTCCCAATTTTTTTTTATAATCATAAACCACGAGATAGTCCATCAGTCCAAATTTGAAAAAATTCTACCTAAATAAATTACTGAAAATGCTACATAACTTTTGATAATCAGTTGTAATATCGAGGAATAGGTAAAAAAACTTATTTAAAATACGTTTCAGATTTTTTTAGAACTTAATACAATGAGATGGTTCTTCAGTCAAAATTTAAAAGTCCTACCTCAATAACTACTAGTGCCTTGTAAGTTTTAATGGACAAAATAATGGACGATAATTTTGTAGGACAAATAGAAAGACTTGTTTTTGAAATTCGAAAGTCCCAATTTTTTTTTATAATCATAAACCACGAGATAGTCCATCAGTCCAAATTTGAAAAAATCCTTCCTAAATAAATTACTGAAAATGCCACATAACTTTTGATAATCAGTTGTAATTTTGAGGAATAGATAAAAAGACTTATTTAAAATGCGTTTCAGATTTCTTAGAAGTTATACAATGAGATGGTCCTTCAGTCAAAATTTTAAAGTCCTAACTAAACTAAATGTGCCCCAATATATTTTTTAAATTAAATTTGTTCTTGTTCCTTTGACAACAATAATTTCTTAGAAGTTAACTTAAGTCAATTAATAGAATTAAAAGAAATCTAGTCTACCATGTTGAGGTATTAAAATTTTTACAAAAAGTTTCATACATCAAAATTAATTAAAACCACAAATTATTTATCTTCCTAGTTTCTTTAATTATTTATTTATATTTATTTTATTAATCTTTATTGTGTTATTTTATTATTTACTTATTCGGTTTTATTTCATGTATTTATTTCAGTATGTTTTCTATAAACAAGTTCTTTTTAGAATCGAATGTAACTATATTACATTTTAAATTTTCGCGCGTAGTTGACTAGGAAAGGATGAGAAAGATCAACTTGAATGCTGGTCTCTGATTGGCCGGTTGGCAACGTTCTCTCTCAGTGACTTGTTGATATCGAAATGATGGCTTCCATTTCTGTCCGCAAACTTTTTCAAATATTATATTGTAAAAGTGTCGGGAGATAAGAAATTTATATCAGAAAGTGTTCAACTAATTACCCTTCAGACATGGTATGTATTAGTTTAGCTGAAACACTTCGATGTCTTTTGATTTTTGATGATAAATTTTCGAATCTTGGAACCAGTTTCATAATGAACTTTAATAATAAAGAAACACTGAAACTTAAATACATTACTTGTTTATTAAAAACAATGTTTTTATAAAGTTGTTTGTTATATTTTATTAGTATTTTGAGTTAAAACTAAAAATTTTTATATTTTGCTAGAATTTAACCTAACATATTTTCAAATCATATAGTATTCAAATAAAAGTAATTCGTCTGTTTTTGTTATTGTTTGCATTGTCTAACATTAATTTTTTATCAACAAATGCACAGAAATTTCTTTTGTTCATTTATTTTTTGTTCTAAAAACAAATTTACAATGCCCTCGTGTTTCTGTCTATAAGTCTAGAAAAGTGAGAAGGGCATTTTGTCTTCTCGACGATAGATGGCACTATGAAGGCTAAATTGGTTTTCTTATTCTATTATTAGTAAAATATTTAAAAAATTCTTATTGCAAAACAGTAACAAATTGTTTATAAACATATTTAGAAATGAAGCAGCATGCAGCAATGTTTTATCTCTTTATTAATACTTCTTCATTGAAGATGTCTTAATAAAGTGATAAAACATTGTTCCCCAATAATAATTTATTATTAATTTGCTCTGTTTTAATTGTTTTTGTAATTATATTTCTCGTCTTTGCTAAATTTAAACATTTCAAAATACGAAATATTATTATACTTATTTATTGTAGAAAACTAAATTTGTATACTTACCTACTTATTTTTTTAAACATTTTGTAATAAAAATCTTATAAGATAAAAAAGTGTTCAAATAAATACCCATTAGGGAAGGTATGTATTTGTTTAAACCGATCGTTGTTTATATCATTTATTTTTGATGGTTAATTGTCATAACTACATGCATTATCAAAATAATTTAATAAATTACTTATATGACGTGGTAACATATTAAATGTATTTGTTTCTCTAAAATAATGCTTTTTCTAATATATTTCTTTTGTCCTTTTCGTATTTAGAATGAAGAAAATTTAGTACCTTCACCTAACTTTACTTAACCATCATCAACATGTGAATTGTATAAAGAGAAGACTTCTCGAGGGCTTGGCAATATTGCTTCAATTGATTGGTAATGGTGAGAATTTTGTAAAACTGATAAAATTTTATTGAAAGAAATTCAAATTTCTTAGGTATATATACATTTTGTTTCACAATTTAACTGTGCTTGTGAAAGATATAAAAGGCGACAAAAGACTATTATTTCTGTTCAATTATTTTAAAAAAGAACTTGTTGCAATGGTTATATTATTTAACTTTATTATTTATGAATCATGAATGATCAAGATAATCCACTTAAGGCAAAAAGGAGATTAACATGAAAGTAAAACAAAATTAGTTAATTAATTAAGGGCAACTTGCTTTCTTAATGTCTTGTTAACTAAATAGTTTTGCTTGCTATGTTAATATCTTTATTAGTTTATTTACTTTAAGCTTTAAAGTAAATAAATTAGCCGTTAACATAATCAAAAATTCTTTTTTTATGATTCAAATGTTAACAAATGACTTTCTTACCTCTCTTCAAGTATTTTAAAAAGAGAAACTGTTGCAGTAGCTGATGTTATTTAAGTAAAAAATTATAAATTAATTATGAATTAAAAAAGAGATTAACATAAATAAAAAATAACTAAATTAATTAACTAGGTAATTAAGGGCAACTTGCTTTCTTAATGATTTGTTAACTAATTATTTTTTTTTTTATTGTGTTACCTAATATTATTTACTTTAAACTATAAGGTAAATAAATTAGCCATTAACATTAACAAATGACACACAACAAAGTAACATCTTTTTTCTTATTACGATATTTTATTCTTTCAAAGATAATTCTTTGGCGTATAGAATTATTAATTCTTTATGTCCGGCGCATTCGCCCATTTATATTTAATATTAAAAATATCAGTTTTTAATTTTCATAAATAGTCACAGATCTCTAATTTTGTTCCTGTATTTATTTATTAAGGCACAGTAATATAAAAACTTTTAACAGAAAAATTCGTATATTAAAAATAAGTCATAATATACATTTTTTATATTTTCCTTAACTTCTCATATTAAAAATAAAATCATTACATCATGTACAGGACATATTAGGTACAAATTACATGTTTTATACTATCTATTATAGCCAACTCCAATTTACATTATCTATATATTTTTTACAATATTTTTACTACCCGTTTACAATAAACAGACAAATAAATAGATACCTAAATAATAATTTATAGCCAACTGTTGTCACTTTTTCTTCTGGCATCCCTTATTCTCACAGATTTATATTGACTATTATTGTTCAACGTACTTGAATATCGTTTTTTGGTCGATCTAATGCCATTCGCAATTGGAAATATGTCGTTAGGGAGTGCCCGACTTTCGCGATTGTTTTTAATAGGAGGCAAAATAAGTGAATGGCCACTTTCAACTTTTTTCTCAACTGTTTTTTCAACAGGGATTCTCGTTGACAAAACAGAAGCGGAACAAATTTGCGGCAAATGTTGCTGATTGTTATTATCACTGTTTTTCATCCATCTCGACGAAAGAACTTCTGATCTCGAAAGGGCTCTCACCTTTTCCAAATCGCTACGAAAACGAACTTTATCAAATAACTGTTTGGAATTATTATCACGTTGTTGATGGGTTGCCTTTGGATACGTCTTTTTCTTCCTGTTAACACGATGAACATCTTCAAAAAATTTCAGTGAGTTCTGTGATTCCCCTGAGTCGTTTTTGTTTCTAAAATCGAAACCATCTAAATGGTTTCCTTGGAGTTTAAATAAATAATTGTTGCTATCATTTGGCAGCACTGTTTCAATTGATTCCTTACTTCTTTTATCCCATACACTAAAAAAAAGGCATTTTCCATCATATTATAATAAATACTGCACCCATGCACTCCAAAACTGTTTTATTCCTTCATCTTCTCAAGAAAAATTAGGACTTAAAAGCAAATCAAGTCATTTTCTAAATTCTTTTTTATATATGTGTAAGTTGGTATAATTTTGATAACTTATTTCTGTATTGTCATTCTTCATATTTTTTTTCGTTTAAAATTCTCTTAAAACAAATGCAAAATAGTAAAACCTAACAAGAAAATAAACACATTCTTACTCAAAACAAAAATTTAACAATTGTTTTGCCATGGTGTAGTAAAACAATTATTAAGTACCTAAAATTGTTTTGTGTACCTACGTGTTTTGTTTATGTTTATTTGTAACACAAGCCACCATCAAATAAAGATTTTTAAAAAGTAATAACCTTGCTAAAGTAAAATCAATTTGAAAACAAAACTAAAATCTAATAAATAGGAACGTTTTGTACTTGTGCCAGCTGATTTTAATACAAAAACGAATTTGATAAAAAGGTTTTTAATGTTCCAAAATCAGTTTACCATTAGTGTACCATTTTTTGTCACTTTTTACCTTACATTAGGAAACATTTGCATCCACTGCAAATACTCTTCTTTATCATAATGATCTGGTATTGGTACTTCCTTCTGAAGTACCTTGTTCATCTGTACCAACTCGTTTTCAACTTTACGTGTGGCCTCAGTCTCGAAATCCTCGTAGCCACTTAAAGAACTTGAAGAAGAGCCATCAAGATAAACTTGTCTTATTAAATCGTTGGTTTCAAAATTTTGAAAACTATCGTACTCTGGGCTCGGAAAGTTGGAAAGTATTTTGCTGCCAAATAATTTTTCTCCATCATGAACATGTTTTAATAACTGTGGTTGGGAGGGCCACTTGCCCGTTACGTTTCGACTTCTTTTCCTTGACATTATTCATCTTTCAATTTCGAATTTACAACTAAAAATTACAAACATAAAACGGCAATTTTTAACTGACAGTTAAAACATTTCTACAGTTCAAGGCTTGCATGTAAACAAAACACTAAATATTGATTTTTATTCACAAAACGACTAACTAATGAATTTTACCGATTAGATACGAATAACTTATAATTTATTCTTTTTATACATTAGTCTTGTACAGTTTAATGAAAAAGAAAATATTTCATTTCATATTTACAACAAACTTTTCTTTTTTAGTTTTTATTGCCTTTTTATGCAGTATATGGTTTTTTTTTATAATAAGAATTTAAGTATTTATTATCATAAATATGCTCCAATAAACATTAAAATTTTTATTTAAGGAATTACCGCATTGTGTTTTAAATTTTACTTCTCTTTAAAACAATTGTGAAATAATTATTTGAATTAAATTTACCGCCACTGTCAAAACAGGAAGTGTTACATCGACAGCTGTGCTGTCAAGTTTTGTACTTTGTCACTTATCTTTTTATAATTAAATACGTTTTAGTAACGTGTTTATACAGTTAAAATTATTTATTATAGTTTAAGCAGATAGTGTGTTACAGATTTAATAATATTTAGCAATAATTTATACGTAAGTACGTTCTTGTTCATTAATATTAGTCCATATTGAAAACTAATGTTGCATTGATGAAATGTATGTAATTTTTTAAACTGAATAACGTTCTTTTGTATTATTTATTAATTAATTCGACTGTGGAATACACAAACCTTTTTACATCATCGTAACCGTTGGTCTCAGAAGTGCAAATTTGTAGGATTTAGCTAAGTCATTGTAGGGGTTAATAACAGGGTCATTTAATTTGCAGAAAATGTTTTTATGGGACTGGTTTACGGGCGTTCTCGGTTATTTAGGTAAGTTTTTGCTGTATGTTAATGTTGTAATTAATTACTTTACGATTTAACAGAGCTACTAAATCATTTTGTAAAACTAACCTAATTTTTAAAGTGATTGCACCCAAAAATTATTCAGCAAATATTTGCTTTGCCATTCACAAATTAGTTTTAGTATTGAATTAATTATGTGATTGGAAGCAGGTTTAAAACGTAAAGGAAAATATATTTTTGCTGGTTTACCAAATTCTGGAAAAACAAGTTTAGTTCGGTTGTTATTGGAGGATGATTTAATAGAGCCTGTTGAATCATATACTGATAAAAGTGGTGAGTTGTTATGTATCTATTTTAACTTATTGCATGTTGCGTTCAGGCTTATGGAAAAAATCTGGAAAGCTGCTATTTCTGGGTCTAGACAATGCAGGGAAAACTACTCTACTACATATGTTAAAGGATGACCGGTTGGCACAACATGTTCCCACTCTTCATCCCAGTAAGCGGAGTTTTCTCTTTAAATTAATAAATTTCTTTAGTAATTTATGAAATTACTATTTCTCAGGACTACTAGAATAGGCACTGATTATGTTTATGTGCATTACTAACTGTAGTTTTAATTTATCTAATTTGAGCAGCTCACAGTAATAATTTCTGTAACGAGTCTAAAGTGGAATTATAATTTAAAGTAAATGCTAAATTTGACATGATAATTACCAAGAAATGATTTTGTTTGTAATTTAATATAAGTAAGTCTCAACTGTAAGATTAGATAACATTGATTTGGGCATGCTGCCTTTCAAGGTCTTGAAAATTGTAACTAATGATACTCCTAAATTACAACAGAAAAAGATAATAAATTAATGTAATTTCTTCCAAAAACAGAAATGGGCAAAGCCCATATCAGAAGAGATTCAAGTTATAGGTCCAATGCCCTTACCAAAGGGCTACAAACAGTTTGAAAAAATTGAAGCCTTTTTGTGAAATGCACATGATAAATAATTGATTTATTAAGCATCGTCTAGCTTTGTCTTAAAAAACTGTTTAAGTAGTATACACAATTGACCAATAAAATATGTAATAATTTCAGCTTCAGAAGAATTGTCCATTGGTAATATGCGATTTACCACTTTCGATTTAGGTGGTCATACACAAGGTATTCTTTCATCTTTGCATTTTCAATTAAGGCATTTATTTAATTGATTAATTGTAGCACGAAGGGTTTGGAAAGATTATTTTCCAGCTGTAGATGCAATAGTTTTCCTTATTGACGCCTATGATCGTCAACGAATGCCGGAAAGTAAAAATGAATTAGATTCACTCTTAACAGACGAAACTCTATCAAATTGTCCCGTGCTTATCTTAGGAAATAAGATAGATCTTCCTGGTGCAGCTTCAGAAGATGAATTGAGGAATTTCTTTGCCCTGTATGGACAAACTACGGGAAAGGTAGCATTAAAAATAATAGTTGTGTGTGTGAATTACTTTATTTAAGTTTTTTTTTTTTTTTTAGGGTAAAGTGCCTCGATCCGATCTACCTGGTCGTCCTTTAGAATTGTTTATGTGTTCTGTATTAAAACGACAGGGATATGGTGAAGGTTTTCGCTGGTTAGCACAGTATATAGATTAAGAACAGTAACAAGGAGTGCAAAAAAAAAAGAAATGCAAAGCATTAATTTTTAATTACTTCTGATTGCTGGACTATAATTTTTTTAACGTACGGTGTGTTGTGTAAGGTTCGTAATTTTGGGTAATCATCCCTTCATCAAATCTGCCATTCGAACACGTCATACAACTCAACTACATTACATACTGCTATTACTACATACAAGATTAAAATAGGAAATAGAAACATGAATTAAACGAAAATAATGATCGAGTGGCGTTTCTGGGCTGTTATAAAAAAACAATTTCTTTAATTGCAGCTGTGATTAGTTTGACTTTTGTTGTGCATCAGTTTTTATCGTTAGATTTAGATAATTGAGAACGTACTTTATTGTATGTTATTACTTTTTACTTTCAAGCATATCCTTAATTCGTACTAATGCACGACTGAAGTTTTAAAGTGCAAATATTCTTATTTATAAAGTAAAAAGGCTTGAATACACTCCAATAGAAATATTTTTCATTTTAATAGAAACCACTTTGTCAAAATAAAAGAATATTTGTACTTTATCACGAATTCTCCCATGTTACAGACAGTTAAGTTGTTGTTGAACATCACCATATTTTGGTATTTCTTTTTATTATTGCAAAATACATAAATAAAAATTTGTCCGTTTTTTTCCTATAGTCCCATATTTACAATATGGCCTGGAAAGGTAATTGTTTGTTTGGCTGTAAAATATTTTTTTTAATGTATCTACTATTTATTTTTGCATATTATCCCGTTCTAAAATTACTGTTTGTCCGTCATACAAAATGTATCGTTTATATTATTTATTGTGGCCCAATAAATATAATTCAATTTACAAAAATTGTTGTTTTGTACCATAATTTACATTTTATTTTTCAGCGGTTTATAATTTTTCATTTCAGGAGAAGAAGTACTTTTATTAATTAATTTTGTCTTCGCTAAGAATATTTTTATTACGTAGTATGTTTTCCGCTATTTATATTTTATTTTTCAGCATTTTATATCATTATTTTTTTTTCTTATATGTGTTGGTAAATTTTATTTATAAATTTTTGAATTCCTAGTTGTAAACAATATAAAAACTACATATTTTCTTTTCAGGTACTTATACTAAATGATAATAACACTACAATGTTGACACCTTTTTTTTTTTTTTTATTTTTCACCTTAAAACATATCTTTATTCAACATATTACACCTTAAAAAATGTCTTGCCCAATTATTAATCTTGCATTCATCACAGCTTATTTCTTGGTGCCTCATCCACTGAGGGCCTGAAATGCTTTTCTACAATTTCTTGTGTAACTTCTTCGTAAGTTTTTGGTTTCCATTTAGGATTCTTATCTTTATCAATCAATAAAGCCCTTACACCTATAATTAAAATAATGTTTAATCAATAACTAAATAGAATGTGTTGAACTGTTCTATACCTTCATAAAAGTCGTGATTTGCTAAACAACCGCATGCAACTTGATATTCCATTTCTAAACAGTCTTTTAAATTTTTTGTAGCACCCAATTCTAATATTCTAAATATGACCTTAACGCTTGTTGGAGAAACTTCCGACAAGACTTTCAGTGTTTGTTTTGCCCAGTCTGAACCGTCTTCTTTCAATCTTTTAATGACTTCTTCTACAGTAGGTGCCCCAAAACAGTGATTAATTTTCTCCATATATGGATTTAGAGACAATTCAGGTAGTTTCTTCTCATCAGTTGAAAATTTGCTGAGTATGCTGTTTATCTTTTTCTCATCAGAACCATTTGAGACAAGATCAGCCTCAAGATCTTTTAATTTTGTACTTTCACAATAATGGGTTGCAATTCCAGCTTTTAAAACATCTGAACCTTTTAGACGATGCCCTATAATAAAAAATATTTATCAATCATATGCATTAATACAAACTTATTTTATAGTTTACCTATTATGGCCAAATACCATCCCAACTTCCCCTTCATTCTCGGTAAGAAATAGGAACCTCCAACATCAGAAAAAAATCCTATTGTGGTCTCAGGCATGGCAAACACGGTCCTTTCCGTTGCAACCCTATATCTCCCATGAACTGATAAACCCACTCCACCACCCATAACGATCCCATCAATTAAGGCAATGTAAGGAATTTTATAAGTACCAATTAAACCATTTATAGTATATTCTTTTCGGAAAAAGTTATGTCCTAGTCTATCTCCCTTTAGTCCAGCTACTATGACAGCACGTACATCACCTCCTGAACAAAATGCTTTTTCACCTGTAGCTTTAATTAATACAAAATCTTTATCCTTCTCCCATTCTAATAATTTGGGATGAATTTTGTCTGCCATGGAAAGGTTTAAGGCATTTAATGCTTTAGGCCTGTTTAAGGTAATTAAGCCCTTGTTGTTTTTAACATCAAACAACACATCATCTTCAGCAGTTGACATGTTTCTAGATAACACAATCCGTCTTAAAATAGATCTCGAATATAAAACTGTGTTTCGAATTAGCTATAAAAGTAAAAACTAGATCAGATTAGAATTGTTCTTTATCAGGACATACCTGTTCATCCGATCACCTACCATTTTAGTCAATCAATCTTATCTTTTAATTTTAAAGGAGTAAAATTGATCGAGTTTCAAGTCGCCTATTACTAAAATATCAAATTTTATCACATTATTATTGCTGTATATTAATGTTCCTTATCACTTCTACGTAGAAGCCATGTAGAAGGTCAAGGCGCTTCCTTATTTACACTTATTTATTTTACTTCCAGTTTCCTTAACAACCCAATCAACTTAAAAATCCCAACTACAAAAAAATATATAAAATGGATATGAGTTTCCATTTTTTAACTGATATAGTTCCAATATATAAAAAAACCACCATTATCGACGATACAGAGGATAAGACCCTCATAGGGCAGATAGGGCCGCGTAGGGCAACTTATAAATGTACAATCTATCTTCAATTTTACTTAGTTCTATTATCTATATATTTGTGTACATGCAGTTACCATAGGAGCATTTAAATATTATTACAAATCGCCTTAGCTATTGCAAAAAAATTGAGCATATTCTTTTTTAAAATATTGACACTGGGGTAATAATACCAATTGTAAAATAAACTTTTATGATAAATTTTTACTTGTCGGTATTTTACCTTTTTAAAGATAAAGAAGTTGCCTATCTTTCTAACTTCAGTTTCAATTATGTATTCAAAAATTTTCTAACATACTGCAAAACTAAAATGACTTTGAATTTAATACTTATGTACAATAATCTGAAGTACTTCTCCTTTCAGGGTACATTAAATGTTTTGTGAAAGAAAAAAGAAAGAGAACCTGGGCAGAACGGTTACGTTTACAACTTTTCAAAGTTGGTGAGTCTTTTCTTCCATTTTAACGCATTTATTTAGTAATTTCTTTTTTACTATTATTACTTCCTTCACTCTTTTCTCAACAGGGCAAAAAGGTTTATACTGAACTAATAAAAATGTTTTCTATTATTTCTATATTTGTTTTATTACTCATAAGTCAATAAATTTTAATTACATTGCTAAGCTAAAACAGGGTACGAATATACTCATAAATTAAAAGTGGCCATTAATGGTCCCAGGATATTTAGGGAAATAATTCAAAAAGTTGGCTGCTAAACTTTTTTCTTAATATTTAATACAATTTTACAAAAGCTGGACGTGCTTGCGTTTAGTTTTGCATTATTGTATTCTTAAGAAAATGTTTATAGCTGACGTACAATTTTAATACCAATCCTAAAATTTTCTTTTTATTTACAACAATATAAATATGGATATAGTATTAGTTTTTACTATTTATCGATTGCGTCATTACTTATTATAAGTTAATAAATTTTAATTATGTTGCTAATCTGAAACAGGGTACGAATAAACATAAATTAAAACTGGCCCTTAGTGGTCATAAGATATTTAGGGAAATTTATCTAAAAGTTTTCTTTAAACTGTTTTTCTTAATGTTTAATACAATTTTACAAAAGCTGGACGTGCTTGCGTTTAGCTTTGCATTATTGTATTCTTAAGAAAATAGTTACAATAGTATGAATATTCTATTCATTTTTAAGTCAATAAATTTTAATTATGTTGTTAATTTGAAATAGGGTATGAATATACTCATAAATTAAAAATTGTCCTTAATGGCCTCAGGATATTTAGGGAAATAATTCAAAAAGTTGGCAAGTAAACTTTTTTCTTAATATTTAATACAATTTGACAAAAGCTGGACGTGCTTGCGTTCAGCTTTGCATTATTGTATTCTTAAGAAAATATTTTCAATATTATGAATATTCTATTCATTTTTAAGTGAATAAATTTTAATAATGTTGTTAATTTAAAATAGGGCACGAATAAACTCATAAATTAAAAATTGTCCTTAATGGCCTCAGGATATTTAGGGAAATAATTCAAAAAATTGGCTACTTAACTCTTTTCTTAATATTTAATACAATTTTACAAAAGCCGGACGTGCTTGCTTTTAGCTTTGCATTATTGTATTCTTAAGAAAATAGTTTCAATAGTATCAATATTCTATTCATTTTTAAATCAATAAATTTTAATTATGTTGTTAATTTGAAATAGGGTATGAATATACTCATAAATTAAAAATTGTCCTTAATGGCCTCAGGATATTTAGGGAAATAATTCAAAAAGTTGGCTACTAAACTTTTTTCTTAATATATAAAACAATTTTACAAAAACTGGACGTGCTTGCGTTTAGCTTTGTATTATTGTATTCTTAAGAAAAAAATATGTACAGTGGTATGAATATTCTATTCATTTTTAATTCAATAAATTTTAATTATGCTGTTAATTTGAAATAGGGTACGAATAAAGTCATAAATTGAAAATGCCTCTTAATGGTCCTAGAACATTTTAGTGAAATGTATCTAAGGGGTAGCTACCAAACTTTTTTTTAAATTTTCAATACAAATGTACTAAAGCTGGACAGCTTTCATTTACCATCGTATTATTGCATTTTTAAGAAAATAATTGGTACCTAACTTAATTACCTACTATGTATTTTTTAATTGTAACCATTGTTTATAATATCGTATAATAATCAGTGAATCATTAAGTATACATCAATAATTTTTTATATTCTTGTTTGTAATTCTTCTCTGAAATATTAGGTAAAAAGTCCAGTAAAATAAAAGTGGCCCCTAACAAGGTCAATAGGAAGTTTAAGAAAATGGATTTGGTGACAAATGACACAGAGTATGATCTATGATATAAGTTATTTTCAACCCTTGGTGCGTAATATACTATTTATAGTTTAAAATAATAGATATCGATCGGGAAGAAGCGTATAATGTAAAAATGGTCCCTAAAGGTCATTAGGGATTCAGGCAGATATACTTGCAGACTTGCTACAAACGTTTTCCTTTGATTTGAGTTTGTATGATTGTATGTTAATTAATGTTATGAATAGTTTGCATTATTTATAAGGCTGATGGTACCATTTTTTGAGTTAAGTAGATAATTTGCAATGTGTCTATTTTACCTTTCTTAATGTAGACATTATGATGGGCCGGTAGTTGCATTGGTTAGTTAAGTACCTTTCTAATTTGAATATTAACCAACTAACTACGTCGTAAGTTAAAATTCAATAATAAATTCTAATATTAACCGTAAAAATTGATTGGAAATGCACGTGGGATTAGTAGGTGGCTGTTTTAAATTGAAGTATACGGTCGTGGCACGAATCGTCGTTTCGTAACCGTTCGGCTACAAACAGTTTTGTATCTTTAAAAACAGCATGAGCCGCTCAGTTGTGTTTAGCTGTAGGTTTATTATGTCGATGTACTGCGTAAGTGTACATTAACACACAGAAACACAACACACGTTTCATTTTTGAGAGCCGTCGTGGTTGGTAAATGAAATTGTAGTAGAGCAGAATAGTAGTCGGTGTTTACTTTCGTAATAATAGAAGTGCATGGTAGAAGCTACAGGCTGTGTCACCACGCAAAATGACTCGTCGATAGGTTAGAAAATTCGAGGTGTAGTGGAAGCAAACAACGGCACTTGCTATTAAAAAAAAAAAAAAAAATGAACGAACAGTAAGAGCCTGTCGATTTTCAAAATGGGGCACCTGGTCGTCACACGGAACAGACGATCAGGATGTATTTTTAGAACGGAAACTGACTCGCAAACGTCGAAATTGTAAAATGCGATCAATTACTACTTTCAAAATTAAAGTTCGTAAAACCTTTCTGGCACCCCTCACTCTGCAAAATTGTTTAGTTTTGTTATTATTATTGTAACTGTTGCTCTCATGATCGATTTAGCCCGCGGCATTATTGGTAAACAATGGAGAGCGTGATCATGACATCACCAGGTGGTAGTGCGAGATTAAAATCCCGGCTTCGAAATGCCGCCTCGAATTTTTTCTCCAGGAGCTCGAAGAATCGATCTTCGGCTCCGAAAAACAACCATGCAATCGGGCACAAAACAGCCAAAACCGGGTTCCACGGTAACTTTTTCAAAAAGAAATCGTCCCCGAAACTAAGTGCTAACACTAATAACGTCACCGACGCCACCTCTAATAACTGCATCCCCATCGATAACAACGAAAAGCCCGAACAGAAGGACGTAATGATCTACCGAGGAAATTTTACTAGGTGAGAACACGTTTATTTTTACCTATCATCTCCATTATGTCGTACCTATATATGTATCTACGTATATTAGATTAGGTACCTAAATTCCTAAGTAACGTTTTCGCTGTAAGTACATAGGTACCTACCAAAAAATTACTTGAGATTTTAAACATTTTCTCAATTACCTTTCAGTGACATAACTGACACTTTAAAAATAAAATAATAATTAGGTATCACTTAATCATTCTCAACATAGGAAATAATAAGGCTAGAGGTGGTGTAAAATTTTATTCACATTTTTATAGGCACAAACCGAGCTAAATTACATATAAATAAATAAATACATCTAGGTATGACGTGATTACCAAAATCATATTTTACATAAGTACATATAATTATATGAATTATTGTCCTAGAAAATTAGGTAAAATATGTGTCAGGTACAAAAAATGGTACGAGCATCTAAGTATATAAAATTCTAATGATTTATTTATAGGTATTACTTTTACATTGCTTTCGACGTATGCATCAGTGCAAAAATAATTCTGTTCGGTCTTATAAACAAACAAACAACTCTAACATGTTTTTTTCTTATTTTTACAATGTTAATGACATTAGATATTATTGATATGTACAGGGTGGGCCCATTGAAAATAAAAACAGAACAGAACCCTCGAATAGGTCTGTCTACTTACTTTTTGAGGGGGAAACGGTGATCATACTATTTCCTAATCCAACCCTTAAAATCTGAATAGGAAAAATATATTTTTTCTAGATACCTACTACACAAATATTTATAAAGATCTATTTTCAAAATACAGTCGAACTTCGACAACTCGATAATTTTTGATCAGTCGAACGTGTAATTTTTACTTGATAACTCGAACTCTCGATCTTCTATTAGATACTCGAATGTCTTGATAAAAAGTTTGTTTTTTGGCCAAAAATTAAATCTTATAAAAAAGTGGATAGGGATGCAACGAAAAAAGATATTACCCACTGTATATCTATCTATCTGAAACATGAAAAAATACATACAAATGCCCATTTACAAAATATGTATATTATGTATTATTATTATTCAGTAACTCGAAGTCTGGAAGTATTTTTGCGTCATATGTTGATTCGAGTTATCGACGTTCGATTGTATTTAACTTTAAAGATTTCACTACGTCTCAATTTAAGTGTCGAAGAGTTGCTTTAGATTTGCCAACCAAATCCCCATACCTCTTCCCTTTGGTCTTATTTTGTGGGGATATTTAGAATGAAAAGTTTATGGTACCGAGGGTGAATCATTGGAAGAGTTACGCCAGCGTATAACACCTGAAGTGTTTTTAGGGTTCCGCACCTCAAAAGGAAAAAGCGGAACCCTTATAGGATCACTTCGTTGTCCGTCCGTCTGTCAAGACCATTTTTCTCAGAAATGCGTAGAGGTATCACGCTAAAATTTATACCAAATACTCAGGTCTACTGTCCCTTAGAGCTGTGAAAAAATCAAACTTCTAAGCTAACGCAATCAAAAGATACAGCCGTTTATGCCGCAAATTTCCGCAAACTTTCGAATCAAAACCTACAGGGTACTTCCCGTCAACTCAGAATCTTGAAATTTGGTACGAAGCAACGTCTTATAGTACAGATAAAGGAAAAATTGCGAAAACCGTGAATTTTTAGTTAAATCATATAATAAAAATATTTTAAATAATTTTAAAGTTACTACCCCTTTCCTCATGAACGCGTAGAGGTATTAAATTGAAATTCATATCAAATACTCAGGTCTATAATACCTTTAAGCTGTAACAAAATCAAACTTCTATGTCAACGCAATCAAAAGAAACAGCAATTTAAGCCGCATATTTTCAAACTCGCAAATACTCGCAAGGGAATCAAAACCTAAAGGGTACTTCCAGTCGATTTAGAATCTTGAAATTTGGCATGAAGCAATGTTTTATAGCACATATAAAGGAAAAATTCCGAAAACCTTAAATTTTTAGTTACATCACATATATACAGGTTTGTACGGAACCCTCGGTGCGCGAGTTCGACTCGCACTTGGCCGGAATTTTTTTTTTATGAAGGAGCTGTTCATGAAATACGTCACACTAAAATTATTTTTTACCCCCTCCCTCGGTTGTCACGCTGTGTCACACTTTCTGTGACACCCCTGAACAAGATATATTTTGATTGATAATACACAAATTTTGATAGTCAAAAATATTTATGTATTTTATTTTCATAATAAAATTTAAATAAATTAATAAATAATAATAATAAGTCCAAAGATTCTGTAAAAATTCAGTAAAATTTTTTGATGACGGGCGAACGTCACGTTGCCATAGAACCCCTGTCCCCTCTTGTCACATCTTGTCACACTCATCAAGACCCCCCCTTGCATGCGAACGTATTTTTTGTTTCGTGGAAATTGAGATGTACATTATTTTGAAAACAAACGGTTATAACTTTCCAATAGCTTTTGGTTGTATCTTGTAGAAAAAGATATTTCGAATGATATATCGCACGACCCTTTTTTCCTATTTAAATTTTAAGGGTTGAATTAGCTGTGAAGAGGGAACAAAGGTATAATCACTGTTTCTGTATTAAAATATGCCCCCCTTTAAAACTTGGTCGAAGGTTTTTCCGAAATTTGACCTCTCCTGGTGGTTCGTTTTCAATGGTCCACCCTGTATAATATTTATTATTGTATGATGTTCTAATATACATCTACAATTATAAATTGCGCTTGCTTTTACTACAGGCATAAATCCCAAAATTTATTATGGTACATGTACCTACCAACCATTCATATTGTATGTATAGCGTCATTTTATGTGAAGGAGACCCAATTTTCTTGTTCTTGACCCAAAAAGAGCTTTGTAGGACTAAGCAGAAATGGTAGCAAGGGAAAATTCGACAGTTTGCTTATTTTTAAAAGTGTATGTAAAATAAAGGAAGGCTATATGAAACGCATAAACATCGCGAACTTTTTTACATTTTGTCTGACTGATTGTGGGATATTAATCATTCATTAGTGTTATTTTCTTTGCAACTTTTAACCTAAAGCAATGCCAAAAATAAAATGCTGTATGTGTGATGAGATTTATCTGGAATAGTAGGGAGTAGTAGGGAGCTGCTTTAAGTTTACAGCATCACTTTTATTTATTATGCCTAATTACATTCTTTTTTAACATTCGCGAATTTATTTGGGCCACGGTTTAAGTTTTCAAGGTTCACGCCAGATATACAAACATATATACATTAATATGTTATTATCGTACAATGTATCATTCATTCAAGTTCACTAAATAGGCTGCTTTATAGGTATCATTCACAAAATCACTTAGTATGAGTTTTCGGTAGGAACCCACTCATAATAACTCTAACTCTTAGGCTCTTAATTTATTATATTAGCCTAGGGCTAATTCTTATTCAGTTTTAATTACATACAGATATTATTTCTCTTTGGCACTCACAATTAGTCCCGTTTGTAAAATTTTGTAATTTTGCTTCTAACCGAACCCAGTTCAGTATTAATTATGGAAGATGTAACCCAACCCAACCCAATTGATAGAACAATTGTTCCTGTTGTATACTGTACTAAAACAAAAGTCAAAAACAAACGAGTACTAATATTATTAAAGTCATTTTGTTTTATTATATTGTTATACGAATTGTTTTAAGCATTTGTTTTTCTTTCTTTTGTTTTTTTCTAATGTCTTTTTCGTATTCCCGTTGTTAGGTGCTTTTTATGTCATATCTTGAGTAAAAAAGCGTTCTAGTTTAAAATTTTTACACATGTTCATTTACTAAGTACATAGATAATGACAAAATACTGTTCCGATATTATATTATATATATATATATATATATATATATATATATATATATATATATATATATTCCATTATTATACGAGTCGTTATCAAAATTATTTACAGATAAAGCGTTATCACGATTCGCAGCTCTACTTGTTGTATGGTACATACACCTATTTCAGTTCTCTGTCAGTTAAGTTTGGATATGACATCAGAATGTCCTTACACAAAAGATTTTGTAGTCGTTAAGTTTCCCTAATAATGTTTTACACATTCATACATACATATTATGTAGGTACATACAGATGATAAAGTTTGGTCGTTAAAATAATGCAAAACTCCGTAGTAGTAGGTAATTGTAAAACAAAAATTATGCCACAATTAGGAAAAAATGAACTATTATACAGGGTGTGCTAATAGTGAGTATTTTCGTACAGGCATTATGTAGGTCTGTATTTTTCGTCACACATATCCATGGGCGAATTTTAATGTTGCTCAACAATTTTAATCGTTGATTACAGTTATTAATTAAGTCATTTTTTATGTATAAATTATAAATAAAAAATGAATTTGAATAACTGTCAATTACATCATTTATTATTATATACTAGATATTGATGTAATTTACTGTTAAATGTTTTGTGATTCATAAAAATTTTAGTAATGAAAAAAGCTAGGCCCTATTCGAAAATTACACAATGACACACAACTCTAATGCTATAGCACATTAACATTTTAGATAATCAGAGACTTTTTGAGTCAGCAGTCGGCACCAAGGAGCGTCGTACGATTTTATGTCCAAGAATATCGAACCAATGATAAAATAAATTTGAATTTACTTTTTAGTGCAACATTTTCATTAAGTAGTAGGTACATATTATGGTTTGTGGAAAAATTTAGGCCTGGACTGTTTTCAATTATTTTATGTATATAGGTACATTTTGAAAGATTAATTCCAATCGTCATGACTGAAATTCTATAAAATACTAGCAGCAATACCCGGCGTTGCTCGGGTAAGAATATATGACACGTTAGATGGAACATTCTAGAATATTCGCGAATTTAGAACTATCCAGAACATCCCATAACGATTCAAAACATTTTCTAACTTTTTATAATATTCTGAAACATTCTTGAATGATCTTCAAGATTCTGGAACATTTTTGAACATTGCCAAATCATTCTGAAATGTTATAGGTAATAAAACATTCTTTTACTTCTTAGAACATATTTGAACTCCCTGTAACAGATTCTAAAAAAATCTCATCCCCACTCCGTGCTGTTTGCTGGGTGAGTAGTGACATCAGTAGACGCCTGGCGGGGATGACTAATCGATTGATAATAATTGATCAGTTATCGACCACTGAGAGTTAAAGATTATTTTCAGTACTAGGGGAAAGAAAGGGGAATTCCGCGCAGCGGGTAATACCGCGCACCAGTGTTTTAGGAGAACCCCGAATTATTCTAAGGTTTGAATATATGGTGCTTTCTTGTAGCACACTAGCGAACATGCGCCCGTATTTGTGTTGCAATAGTACAGTTCTTTTAGATGTGGTGGATCTATGTTTACTGTTCGCGATTCTGATGTAAGATTTGTGTGATCTTCATATAGTGGTAAGTGCTTATATTTATTTATTTGCAGTGTAATTTTCGCACGGTCATTTCTCTTCATCCATACGCTTAATTCTCTGGATATAATCAATTTATTATACGTAGTCGCTCATGACCTGTGTTAGGTTATATCTGACTATGCACATGGGGGGAATCCCGCGCAGCTCAGTCGGGGTAATGGCGCGCTGCGCGGTATTAACCGCGCGGAAATTTGAAACTTTACTTGCGTGTTCTTTTTAGATTTCAAAATGCCCCGCACTTATGTAAGGAAAACCGAAAAGTGTAAATGGACAGAAAAGCAGTTAAGGGCTGCTCAAGACAATGATTTGTGCTTGGTTTGTGGAGAATTCGGACGCGATAAGGAAATTTGATATCGCTGCGTATCGTGTGCCAATTGGTCACATTAGAGTGCAGCGGTTGGGACTCGCCGGACAATTACACGTGTGACATGTGCATCAATGCATCTAAGAAGAAAACAAAAAAGTTAAATACTGTTCTATAATATGTATTCATATCTGTAGCTTAAGAATTTTTGTAACATTTTCTATTTTTGTATTATATTTTAACTTACAATGGTAAAACTTTTTCAATTATTTGCGGTTACTTCTTGCTCGTAACAGATTGATATATTTGTCTTACTTTAAATGAGAATAATAACAATTTTTTTTATCGATTTGGAGTTACTCGTGTTAATTTCAATCCTGCGCGAAATTGCCCGACAAGGTGCGCGGCATTACCCAGTAGGACGGGAAATACCGCGCAATGACAGTATTTTGAATTTATATTTTTTTTTTTAAAACTAGTTGATTCTACATTCCTGTTTTGTGGTAGGTAAGGTGTCAAACATAGGTAGGAATCAGCAGTCAAATTATGAAAGTTTTCAGATAGGATAGGAACATTTTATGAGGACATTTCCTTAGGTGCGCGGAATTCCCCCACTCTCCCCTAATATCGCTATTTAAAAATGGGGGTTGGTGGTAGAAGGATGAAAATTAAGGGTTATATGTATTTTTTAATGCCAAATCATAAAAAAATAAAAATAAAAAATTTTGTCCAAAAAATTAAAAAAGTTAAGGGTGGGCAACCCTTATCACTTAGGGGTATGAAAAATAGATAGTTGCCGATTCTCGGGCCTACTGAATATGCATATAGAATTTCATAAAAATCGGTCAAGCCGTTTCGGAGGAGTATGGTAACAATGTGAGATTGTGACACAAGAATTTTATATAGGTATTAGGTTTGAGTAAATATTTCTCTTATAATTTTTTATAAATAGACATCAAAGCCATTGATTTTATTATCGACCCTATTTCTTATGGCTATTAATTGTTTAGGAGCTGTGAGTATTAGAAATGTCATAAAATAGAAATTGTCCGTATTCATGAGAGATAGACACGTCTAAATTGTACTTATTATTTACGCAAATTTTTTATTATAATGAAGATGACGCTACGCAAACGTATTCTGTAATAATAATTTACAACATTCACGGTCACTTCGGAGTTCAAAGTCAAGACGATGCTGCTGCGCCCGCCCGCTTTGCTTTGCTTGCTTGCTTGTGTATTTGTTGCGTTGTTGAACGTCGTCGTGAGTACATACACCATGAGATCATGTTCAAAAACGATCCGAGAGTGTTGCTGGCCAATTTCTCCGCAATATTTTAGACGGGTCTCCTTTTTAATTCGGTAAAGAAAAAAGTACATTTTTATTGTCCCTTTTTATGACCATCAACTGTTTCGAAACTTTGAAAATATTGTATTTGTATAGTCAGAAGCTTATTTTGTTTTAAAGATTGTTGTAGTATATAGGTGCACATTCAGATGTTTTCATTTGTTGAATCGTTTTGATTTTAGCGTTTGTTTTTAACAGTCTTTTGGCATTTGTTTATTTATTATTGTTAAAAATGCTCAACTCGACTGTTTTTTTTTCGTATTGATTGTCATACTTTCAATTATTATTAACAATTGAAGCATGATGAGGGAGGGTTGTACCTTTCAGATAATAAGTACTCAAACTAAATTAAATACTCATTTTGGCCGTAAATATTAACATTAATATTGTACGTAATGTAAAACTGCGCTTTGCAAAATTTATCTTCCGATAATAATCTACTATCCGTACCGTATGTAAACATATGTACATACCTACATAATAACAAGTAACGTAACGTAATGTAATAGATTTGCCGTGTTGTACCTATATTATTATAAAAAATAATAAGGTGTTTAACAAAAGGTATGCATGTACAATAATAATGTTTGGTGTAGACGCGTGCGATAGTAAAATGCTGTACCCACTAAGTATATGGTATTATACCCAGTATACGTTTATGTAGAATGTTCCCTACTTTCGTTCGTTCGCCGCTATCGCTTGAGCAAGGCATGATATCATGACCAAAAATAAACTCGAGATGTCGATAAGTGAGGTATTGTTGTGGAACAAACTGCATTTCAATAAAACCGATTGCCATGAATGAATATATTTTGTGCACATACGAATTTAAATTCGGGGGGACAATAAACTTTAACACTCTGTATATGGGTACCTTTTGTGTTCTCGAGGTTTGAAAACAAAAAAGTAATAAAAGTGGGTAGCTACAGTAAGAAAAAGTTCAGATTACTGAGTTGTGACCAATTATACATTGGACAAAGAGAGTAACGGTTTGAAAATGAGAATTTAAGAACACGAATACAGATGTAAATAGTAATACAGAATATTTGATTATTTATTAAAGTGGTAGCTAGATTCCTTTCGAAACTTTTATAATTAAGTAGGCATTAGTAATTGTGTCATGTATATTATATTAAATTTAAGATTGTATATGTATGAAATAATCAATGACGACATGGGTAATCTGTCCTTTACTCCTTTTAATAAATAATAAGAAAAAGATAGAAACAAAAAACAAAAGTATGTGTTGTGTAACTGAATCTATTTACGAAATACGTCGTTGGCAAAGTATATCTAAAAACAGAGGCAATTTAGTCCGGTCAAATTAGACCAAAAAATAAGAGTAAAGCTACATAAATTGTTTAAAATACGATTAAAAATAAAATTTGAAAGTTCCCCATCTTTCCCCTGTATGGAAAAATTTTTATTCAAGGTTAAAGGTCAAAAAAATGAGTTTTTCGCGATTTGCAGCAAAACGGTAAGTTTTATCATAACAATACTTCAGACAAAAATTGTAGATCATAAAATTATCTATAAAATATGTATCTCTAAAATATCTCAAAATAAGCTTTGTGACAAATAAATCCCCAAGAACTAGAAAATATTTAGTGCAAATAGAAAAAAGATTGTAGAGGAAAATTTTTCCCCAGATGAATTCCCCTGAAAAATATATCCCCAAAAAATACCCCAAATGAAAAAAAATCCCCTATTTTTTGGGGAAAATCCCCTAATCTGGCAACCCTGAGACTTAACAGTATTTCATTTATTGGGCACACTGACATAAAGCAGGTATAAGACCCTAGCCACGCATACAATTGAACAGGAGACAGATGTTGTCTCGAAGTTACACTGGCGTATAAAATAAGGGACTGGGTTTTATTTAACCTGATATCTCAGAAACGGTGGCTCTTCGAAAAAAAAATATTGATACATATTTTATAGATAATTTTATGATCTACAATTTTTGTCTGAAGTATTGTTATGATAAAACTTACCGTTTTGCTGAAAATCGCGTAAAACTAATTTTTTTGACCTTTGACCTTGAAAAAAAAATTTTTCCATACAGGGGAAAGATGGGGAACTTTCAAATTTTATTTTTAATCATATTTTAAACAATCTTACTGATTTTCAGCTTGGTGGGAATTTATGTAGCTTCGAATGTCTAAATTAACCGGACTAAATTTGTAAATAGCAAGGAGACTTATTAAATATGGTTTAAAATTAACATGGAAATAATTTGCCTCAACTCCCTTCAACATAACTTATCGTTTTGACATTTCTGGTACTCTGTAATTTCGTTATTTTTCTATCGCTAGTATCCGCTGCCTTTAATAAAACAAATGTTCTTTTCAAATATTATGCATATTTACGGAGTACTTTAGTTTTAAAAGTAAGATAAAATATGTTAACTTTATTATTGAGTCGCATTTATTTATCTACGTATGGCTTTGCACTATTATTTAGCAATGGAATTTGAATTTTGTAGAAATTGAAATGAAACTTAATTGTTGATTGATTGATACAGTCTAGAATTATCTTAAATTTTATAGACTATACCCATGTACCATATTCCCATTCTGATCCGCCTTTTTATTTTTTTATTTCCAGTTAATGGAATTTAAATTTTGTAGAAATTACTTATGGTACACATGTAATCTTAAATTTTATAGGTCGTACCTATGTTAGTCCAAAATTGTCCCAATTTTCAAAATGGTAGCTGCCCAGAATATTGATTAAACTAATTTCGTTTTTCGCCATTATATCAGATCAATTCTCCTTTTGTTACGATGGCCTCGTTTGGCATACCACAATGTTTTTGTTTATAATAAACTAAAAAAAATCCATTACTCTCTGTTTTCAAAAATAACAAATTCTGTTTACGAACTCTCTTTGAATACAAAAGAAGATCAACAAAGAACTTCGACAATATAATTTATCGTGTATCTGTGGTTAACGAAAAAATACATATAATGATGATGGATGAATAGATTTTTACAGAAATGTGTTTATTGAGATATTGATCTTCTTTGAGCCTCTTCTTTTTAGGGGCCATTCATAAAATACGTTCACATACAAGGGGTCTTGCTGAGTGTGACAAGGGGGGGCAGGGGGTCTACGGCAACGTGACGTTCGCCGTTCATCAAAAAATTTTACTGATTTTTTACAGAATCCTTGCATGGACTTCTGATAAATAGAAATATTATTTATTTGTTCGTTGCAAAAGATATTCATAAATTTATTTAAATTTTATTATGAAAATAAAATACAATATTTTTGACTATCAAAATTTGTGTATTATCAATCAAAATTTATTATGTTCAGGGGGGGGTTAGTTTTTGTGACGTTATATTTACAGGGGGGTCATAGAAAGTGTGACAGCGTGACAACCGTGACGTATTTTATGAACAACCAATGTACCAATTTCAAGTACAGTGTATTTTATTTATAACGACTTCGGTTGTAACGACCTTTTGGTTATAACGACATAACACGTTATAAACGAAATCTACTATATATACATAAATTAAATTTTATTTTAACTAGAGTAGCAATATAACGATAAGAAATGAAAACTCTAATTATTGTAAGCTAGCAATTCCTTTACAATCTGAGTAAATTAATAAAAACTAAATGAAGCGTTTTAAATTGCAGTAGGTACCCATAATCAGAGAAAGTTTGTTCAACAGCCAGGTTTTGATGCAACTTTTAACTGTTTTTTGTTATTGCCCTCAACAAGGATACTTAATGATGTTTAATAATAATAATTATTACAGAAGCATTTTCTTCATAAACCATAATATTTTGAAGGTTCAAATGTTATGTATTTAATTCTTTTTGGGCATTGAAAATTTATTACCTCGTCAAATTATTGCATAATTACCTACTTACAATATAAATATAAATAGTTCTCGTTTATGTATTTTCCTATACATTGCAATCGTGGCGGCTAATAATAGACCGTATTACCATATATGTACAATATCTATATACATAAACTGTGGTAACGTATGTATAATGTATATAGGAAATGCCGTATTATCGTACCAGATTTTCCCGCTAATTATTTATTGCATTGGTATACAAAACAAGCGCGTCTTTTTCGGTGAAATTCGTTTGTTTTTGTAAACGTTTCAATTTGTTAACAAATGTGCAGAATAAGCGCTGTGTCTTAGGATTTTCATTGCACTCAAGGTGAAGTTCATTCATTCCGTTCAATGTATAATGCAATGTAATGTATAACAAACGTATTTACAGTAACACATACAGTACCTACGTCGTCATATGTGTAAACGTAGACACAGCGTTCAGACCTATCGTTGACCTAGGTCAGTTAATGCACATACACATATGTATATATTTAGTTATTCTCCATGCCACCAGGAATTATTATTGCAACGTCCGATTTTCAATGACGATGATGTGATCAATATAGTAATAAAAAATGTTGTTGTCGGTAGTATAAATGGGAAGAACACCACGTACAGTATTGTCTGTTTTTGTTATTCTAAAATATCCTGGAATTGTCAGATAATAGTTCATTACTACCATAAAACGGTATTGTTTTTAACGAAGATAACTAAACGAGAGGATACTGTTGCAAGAGGTCACAGGAGCATATAGCAATTAATAAAATAGTCACACTCTCTCTCATTGTTATGTTCGTTTCTAAAGGTTAATGTTAATGTGCAAATTTGTACATAAAATATCTAAATGTCTCTTGGTGGTCTCTTTCCACTAAAATATGTACGTATATATTGGCTGGTTTGTACTAGTGATGTGCCGGATCGCTAAAATTGTATATCCGCGGATACGGATCTGAAAACGGATATTTGGTCTCAAGATCCGCGAATACGGATACGGATACGGATCTTTACTTTCTTAGAGTACGCGACGGTAAATATTGTAGGTACATCGACCTTTTGAAAGAGACAAACTGTTATGAAACTTTTTAAGAGCTAACTTTTATAATAGATTGTCTCTTTGCAAAGATCCATGTGCAATATTTACCGCCGCGTATAGTTTAGTGTGACACTGGGCAGCACAGATAACGTTTGTGTTTGGTATATCAGTTAAGAAAAATGTCTACAAAACACCATCAAATCCAATAATGCAATATTAATGTCACAATAATTTTAAAACTAAAATAATCTGGTCGCGTCTAATCAATTTAAGACGACCGTCTTCTTCGGCCGTCGTGTGCGTTCTGTCCTTGGTGAACCATGTGGCAGGCGGCATCCCTCTTAATATTTATTTTTTGCTTTATTTATTGCCGCTTTTGTCGGCAATAACCCGCCACGCACTCATCTATACACACAGTACTGCCTAAATCTATATTGATCGGCACAATATATACATTTCATCTACAAATTTAAAATTAATAAGGTAAAAGATCCGTAAAAGATCCGCCAAAAACTAACGGATACGGACCTCTCTTCTCCCTCGGATATCCGCGGATACGGATACGGATATCCGGCACATCACTAGTTTGTACCTACATTAATTATCCAGCTAGTTTACAAACTATGCAAGATTGATCGTTAAAGTACAAATTTCTAGGGAAGCACACAGACAAATTCGTTGGTTATATTGTAAACTAACCAGACCAGATTGATTAAATATGACTGAAAAAAAAAAATAAACGATTTTTATTATAGATACATATCTCGTTGACGTCAACTACCCCTCCTCCCCATCCTTAATTGCATCTCAATAGTCGAAAAGAAAACTAATCTTAAACACCTATTTTAAACTCTACACTTCCCCCCCCCCAGATTCAAATCCTGTATGCGTTGCTGCCATACAGTGTATTATATCTATAGATTTTTTTATTTTAAGTCAGGCTAAATTGTAATAAATTAACCGAAGGGGACCGGTTAGTTTACAAAATAACCAACGAATATTTTGCAATTGTATTTAAGTTACGTATCAATGAATAAAGAATTCGATATGTACTTTAAATTATTGCATAATATCTGTGTTGCAGCAGAAAAATGATACAAAAATGCAATAGAAGAATTTTCACATTAAGTATTTAATGAATGATGTTGATGATGGTGGTGATGACCTCAGCTGTTTCTTTCTTATCAATATCATTTTGCAGACGTTACCAACTTCCTAATGTACTTACTTACTGTATATTATGAATGAATAATAAAGTTTAAAAGATGTACATGTTACAATTAACATATTTACTCATAAACAGCTGGATAATATACGAAATGTCCTAATGTTTGGTTATTTTGATGGATAATTATTAAAAATCTATTTTACAAACTGTACGAAATTTATATAATAGCTAAAGTACAAATCATAAGGGAAGTATGTACATCGATTAACGAGTGTTATTGGTTATTTTGCAAAATATCCATAGCTGTACCCATATGGATAAAGTGTGAATTAAATATTGTTAGTAATAGGTACATAATAACCAAGCAGTTGGTTGGTTATTATGTAAACTAACCAGTCCCCGTTTGGTTAATTTATTAGAAAATGTAAAATAAAAAATGAGCAGTAAGATAAAATCTTAATTAGGCCAACTTGAACTAGCCATGACCTAATATTTAAAAAAATAAAATATAATCCACATTACCCAGGGATAGTGTACTAATTTTTATTTTAATGTAATGCACTTCTAAATGGTTAAGGGTTTTGGTTAGGTTAGGTTGTCCTCATTTCAATTTAATCTTACACTTCATTTATTGAGTGTACATGGACTTTTTTATTTTAAGTCAGACTATAGATTGTAATAAAGTGACCAAAGAGGACCGGTTAGTTTACAAAATAACCAACTCGTTAGGTTATTTTGCATTACTAGCCCAAAAAAAGTTGACATTTTATCCAAATAGTTGCTGTGGATATTTTGCAAACTAGGACTAGGTAATTTTTTTTGTACTACCCCTGTCGCCAGTTTGTATGCCAGCTGGATAATATACAAACTATCCAATATACCTACGCAACTTTTTTATAATTTTCCATAAACATTTGGACAATTTGTATACTTACTATCCATCAGTATTACAAACCAACCAATTATCTTTGTATTAGGATAAATTAATGAGGAATCTTACAATAATGATCGTTGTTCACCTTTTGTAACATACTTAGGCACGTAACTATTTTTTTCACAAAAGCAGAATAGATTCCTTTTTAAGTTGATCATTTGCCTGTTGTGCTTTTCTCAAAAAAATATGTACCTAGTATAACCGAAACATTTTTCAAAGAAAACAGAAAAACTTTAAGGCATCCTGCCAGATTTCCGTTGACAATCTGTGTCATTATTCAGGCCTACGTTTGTGTGATTCAAAAATGCAAAACAATGATGAGTGTTTCGTGTAAATAGCCGAGACGTCATAAATGATCTTTTAATTCGTAACGAAGTTAGAAAAGGCGTTTTTTAAAAATCGAACATGATTGAAAGATTCGGGAGGCGCGTCCACGTACAAGTAAGTAATAAGACTTCCGAAAACATTTATTAGGTTTTACCAGATGATACAGCTCTCAATATTATAAATAATACGGTTTTCTGGGAAATGTGTCGAGAAAATTTTCCTAAATACAAACTTGGTTTGCATACGCAATATGTTTATTACTACATATATCTAAAACTAAAGGCAATTGCCTAATTGCAAAACAGGAAGTCTTTAAATAATTAGAAATTTACGATTACAAACTTGTTTAGAGTAAATTTAATTTCTACTGGAAATTATTATTTATGCATTAAATTTTTTTAAATGTGCCTGTCAATAAGAATTTGAAGAAAGAAGTACCTAGGTATTGCCTTTGTGTTTAAGTTTTTGATATCCTTATATTAGTAATGTATTAGTAGATACGATATAATAATAATAGGTAGGTAGAAGACGTAAAAATGTCGATGATGTCATGTGCTTCAACGATCCTTATGTAGTCGTTAGCAAGCAGACTTTTATGTGAAAAGAGACAACATAATATTATGCACTACCTATAAAAGTATTTTTATAATAGGTACCTATGTATTTAAATTCAATTCGTATGAAAACCCAACCCTTTATGCGATACTATTACAATTTAATGAAATTAGCCATTTTTGGGCCATTAGTCTAGCAAAGGTTTTTTTTTAATTTAAGAAGTCTTGGGTACAGGGTGGTTTTCACAGAAAAAATTTTGATCGACTTAAAGGCATTTGCTGTTAGAGAGTCCGTCCCCCCTTGTTCAGCAGTGCTTTTACTCAAAAGTTCTGATAAAACGTTTTAAATTGCGTTTATTGGACTTTTTGTATTTTCTATATGAAAAAACATGTTTGTATAAATTTACCTATACCACGCCGAATTTTTTCAAGAATTCTAGATCCAAAAACCACAGTCGTTTAAAAATATTTTGTGAGTAGAATTATTCAACAACAATACCTGGCGTTGCCCGTGTAGGAATATATTACACGTTTGATGGAACATTCTAGAATATTCGCGAATTTAGAACTAACCAGAACATCCCATATTAATTCAAAATATTTTCTAACTTTTTTTAACATTCTGAAACATTCTTGAATGATCTTCAAGATTCTGGAACATTCTTGAACATTGCCAAATCATTCTGAAATGTTATCTATAATAAAACATTCTTTTACTTCTTAGAACATATTTGAACTCCCTCTAACATTCTAATAAAATCTGCTTCATTCTCATCCCCACTCCGTGCTGTTTGCTGGATGAGTAGTGACATCAGTAGACGCCTGACGGGGATGACTAATCGATTGATAATAATTTATCAGTTATCGACCACTGAGAGTTGAAGATTATTACAGTACCTACTAATATCGCTATTTAAAAATGGAGGTTGGTGGTAGAAGGATGAAAATTAAGGGTTATAATATGTATTTTTTAATGCCTAATTAAAAAAAAATTGTCCAAGAAATTAAAAAAAAGTTAGGAGTGGACAACCCTTATCACTTAGGGATATGAAAAATAGATAGTAGCCGATTCTCAGACCTACTGAATATGCATATAAAATTTCATAAAAATCGGTCAAACCGTTCCGTAGGAGTACCTATGGTAACTAACATAGTGACACGATAATTTTATATAATATATTAGATAAATGGGGTTTCTTCTAGTAAACGAATAAAGAAACATTTCATACCTACAACTAATAATTCTTCTCTAGCCAAATGAATTTAAATAATAATTAATGTTACGTATTATTTTTGTTTTAAAAACTCATTAATTTAAACCATGTTTTATTTAGATTGTGTTTTAAGCAGTGTTTGAAACACGGGTTTTAAAACACTTTGTTGTAAACATGCCAATTCTGTATACGAGTTTGTAGATTTATTGTTCCAATAATAAATCAAAATTTCTAAAACCGGCAAAAAAATTAAGCGTGTATATACAGGGGTTTTCAAGTTGATGGGCTATTAGAAGTATATGAATTAGTAGAAGGAATTCAATTCTGAAACTTGGGCTCATTTGGTTATTGTTTATGCCGCTTCTTTTAAAAATATTTTCAACTTCGATTTACATCCGGTTATACCGGAAGTCGATACCAACTTTGTTATTTTAAATGGAATGGTATATTTTTTACGCTGAATTCGAATAAAACGTGTAATTCTAAGGTAAGTTTGATAACCAACTTGTACACCTATGACGATCGGTTTCTGAGTTAATTTAATTTATAGAAAAAAAATCGCTACCGCAACCCAAATTATAAAAAATCATAACTTCCACAAAATACGACTTAGAGTGTTGAAATTTTTACTAGTAATAGCTGAATATTAGTGCTAACGCCTTGACAAAATTGAATTAAATAATTTATACAGGGCGTTCAAAATAAAATTCTAAAATTGAAAAACTTCAAACACGAATTACCTCGTTTTTTCAAATGACACCTACTATTTTTTATTTTTGCAATCGATTCCTTCCTATTTTAAGTAATAATTCAAAATTATTCCAAAATTTTCAAATAAAATAGGAAGTATCCATATAGATCGAAAGATGATAAAAAAAGGAATCGATTGAAAAAATAAAAAATAGTAGGTGCCATTTGAAAAAACGAAGTAATTCGTGTTTGAAGTTTTTCAATTTTAGAATTTTATTTTGAACGCCCTGTATAAATTATTTAATTCAATTTTGTCAAGGCGTTAGCACTAATATTCAGCTATTACTAGTAAAAATTTCAACACTCTAAGTCGTATTTTGTGGAAGTTATGATTTTTTATAATTTGGGTTGCGGTAGCGATTTTTTTTCTATAAATTAAATTAACTCAGAAACCGATCGTCATAGGTGTACAAGTTGGTTATCAAACTTACCTTAGAATTACACGTTTTATTCGAATTCAGCGTAAAAAATATACCATTCCATTTAAAATAACAAAGTTGGTATCGACTTCCGGTATAACCGGATGTAAATCGAACTTGAAAATATTTTTAAAAGAAGCGTCATAAACAATAACCAAATGAGCCCAAGTTTCAGAATTGAATTCCTTCTACTAATTCATATACTTCTAATAGCCCATCAACTTGAAAAACCCTGTATATTTGTGTATATATAGTTTTTTTGTCTCACGTGGTGATTCGAGTTATCGAAGTTCGACTGTCTTATCAATAAATTGCAGATAGGTACTTTCAATGTTCAAAAAATATTTATTAAAGAGTACTGTAAGTACTGTGCTTTGGATATACGTAGACCAATTAAACCAACTAATTACCTGATAATTTATCAGTTCCACCAAATAATAATTTGTCTAATCATGTGTTACCTACCTGTTACCTCCACGTAATAATACACACACTAGTCGCACGTTTAAAAAATATAAGTAAATATTTATTATATCTACGCAACAATTTCTTTAATGGACGGATTAGTCGTTGAATGAATGACTTGCAGTCATTGCCTGCCGACCCGATAAAAGTGATAGTTAATAAGCGGTTTTAATGGAAACGGTAGATAAAGGTGAAATTAAATGACAACGTCCAATATGTCAAAAACCTCCTAATGCCTACATTTACACATTAATTACACATATGGCATACGATCTCGTTATTTGTCAAGTTGATGCATTTAGATTATTTTGATGTAGGTACATGCTTATTTAAAAGTGATTACATTTAACGTAAAATTAATACCGAGTACAGAAAAAATCGCTTATAACGTACATACACGCTTATGTTTTGTTGTTTTAAGCACAGCTTTTCGTTTATATATGTCGCATAGTTTGACAGAATAGGGCGTAGATCAAATTCACTTATTACGTATTTACGATTGGTTATAACGTACCATATCAAAAGTGCCTGCAGCTCTTATAGAGTACTTAGGCGCCGTTCATAAAATACGTTCGCATAAAATTGGAAGAAGGGGTCTTGCTGAGTGTGACAAGGCGGGACAGAGGGGCCAAGGGCAACATGACGTTCGCCGTTCATCAAAAAATTTTACTTAATTTTTACAGAATCCTTGGACTTCTGATAAATAAAAATATTATTTATTTGTTCGTTACAAAAGATATTTATGATTTATTTAAATTTTATTATGAAAATAAAATAGATATTTTTGACTAAGTATCAAAATTTGTGTATTATCAATCAAAATTTATCATGTTCCGGGGAGGGGGGTTAGTTTTTGTGGCGTAATATTTACAGGGGGGTCACAGAAAGTGTGACACAGCGTGACAATCGGCGGGGGAGAGGGTGAAAAAAGCTAATTTTAGTGTGACGTATTTTATGAACAGCCCCTAAATGACGTTAAAAAAAACCACAAAAGGTGTCTGCCTAATACTGCCCTTGTACGTTTAATTATTTATTCCTTTTTTTTCCTTTCTTTAATAATCATTTTAATAGGATCGCACTTTTCCATTTCTCCCCTACTTATAAGGTGACCATATTTTTGTATTTCAAATCCGGGACAGGAACTTGTTTGGGGGGGGGGGGGGGGTTAAATAACTTAAATATATTTTTTTTAATAAAAATTATACGTAAATACTTTTTAAGGATATAATAAAAATCAGTATCTTTTTTAAATGAATCAATTTTTTTTAATCAGAATTACAGAATACAAAACTTTTTATATTTTCCTGAACTATAGATCTTTTTCAGTAGGCCTTTTTCGCTTTGAAGCATTGTATAAAATTCTGTACAATTTTCTTCATAATTAACTTTAGTAAGTAATATCGCTTTTAGTGTGCCTATTTCAAACCGAGTCTTGTCACTTCTCCAAAAGCTATTAATTAAAGAAAATATTCTTTCCGTAGAAGCATTTGTGCCAGGCAGGCAGAAAAAGAACCCGCTAATTTTCGTAAATTTGAAAATGGAAGATCTGGATTATTAAAGTGAGAAGAAGAAGCACTGGTTTCCAGCGCCCACGCTACACATCGTGTCTGAGCGTTTTGTAAAAATAATTCTAGTTGAAATAAAATATTTAAAATAAGAACCATTTCAAAAATCCGGGACAATCCGGGACAAAAAACCTGAATCCGGGACAAATATTACTTCTAGAAAAATCCGGGACGCAAGGTGAAAATCCGGGACGTATGGTCACCTTACTACTTACCTACTTGTATAAAGGATCAATAAAAATAAATAAATTGCAAGCAAATGTGTTCAATTTTGTTTTAACGAACTCTTAATATAGTGTATCGATTTTCTCGGGTACGTTATAACCGAATTTGACTATAACTACTTATTTTTATTCTATTGGCCACACCTGATGAATATATTCTTTAGTTTTAAGATTCTTAAGCAGATAACCACACCACTACTACCGCCGTTGAGAAATATATTTATAAAAATATGTATCTCGACATTTAAATTTTCTTTTCTCATTATTCTTATTGCTCTAGTTAGTTAGTTGGTTGATCATTTGCATCGCATGAATGGAATGTCGTTTTGCATTCAGCGTTTCGCATTAAAAGTACCTATAGTAGTTAGTTATTACAGGTACGAACCGAGTAGAGTAATATGCGGTAATAAATACTAATCGCCCCGATTCACAAGTGGGATTTGCAAGTGTATGCACATTACGAAATTCGAACTCTTTCGTAACGAGGAGAACGAGCCGTGCAAATGTAGCATACGTATCTACGTAAATCATAGGTAAATGTTTTGCGTTGGCGATTATTTGCCTACTAATTTTTTTCTGTATAAATATGAAATTACTAGAGTGAAACTTGTTGTTGTTGTGGCGTGATGCTAAATATTGCTATTGGGACGTTAGGAAATGGAACTCATTAGCAATTTTGATGTACGTAACTTTGACCATAACTTATTTCGCTCTTGAGCTTTCATCATGCTTTACCTTTCTGATGATAGACAGATGTATACGTAACATTGATTTTCTCGCTTATCCTCGAGCTGTAGGATAGTAGAAGTCAACATTTATAGAAACTTATATTGATTCATGTACTTATTAAGTACGTTGTAAGTTTTCACTCTTCTAATAAGAGCATAGGACGAATAATAATAATTTAATAAACAACAAATTTTGTCCCTTTTTTGTTTGAATAATAAGGTGATGTTTTTAAATAGTAATAGCAGTAGTACATTTGTAAATTATTAAAGAAAACCTCCTCGTGTGTTGAGTAAAGTACGAAATAGCTTTTAATAATCCTGTGGAATAGTCTCCTTTTTAAGAACCACTTTGTGTAAAATCTTTCTCTTACCCCATTGTTCTGCTGGTGGTCTCGTCAACTTGAAAATACGGCTCGTATAATACGTCTTATGTAAAGGATTTTAAATCCTTATGTCCTAAAGCACCGGCTTTTATTTTAACGTTCTCCTGAATAAGGAAATGTCATGTACATACATTACTACTGTTTAGTCTTAATCGAAAATTTACCATTCTATTTCCCTTTTATTATACGTATCTAGTACCAAGTGGTTTCGTTTAACTCTAACCAAGACTCGTATTTAAAGGGATGAAAAATGGGAAGGGATGTTAGGAAGAATCAAAGTTACATTGGATATATTGGGAATAAATCTGTAATTAATTGAAAATTATTCATTAGCAAAAGAAAAAATTAGAGTGGGTGTCACTGAGTAGGATTGCAAAAGGATTCCGTAGCTAATTTTATAGCTGGAGAAGAGGGGTCAAGGTTGACCAACTTTTTTTTTCAACTTTAAACTTATGAAGTCTGAAATTGTGCCTATGCTTATACACTTCATGGTTTTATATTAGTCGCAATGTTTAAGCAGCCTTTTATCATATTTTTTTAATGTACCATGTTGTTTCATTTCAGAAAATTGATGATACACACTTTTTAGTGTATTAAATATAAAAAAAAAAGATCGCCCATACTAAATATTTTTTAATTGCAATATTTGACCATTTATTAGTAAAGACTATTAATATGTTTATAGTAATTGCATTAAAAATCGTTCCAGTCGTTATATATTTGCACATGTGAAACCATTTATATGACGTCTTGATAAACAAAAGTACGTAACTATAAAGTAAGAAAGGTCGAAACGTCGTCTTGAATATAATTTTTGATCGAATACTTTCAATTCAATTCAGTTGTGACTTCTTAGTCAAATGAATATTTTTTTTTAAATGCACATTTTGTTAATAATTTAATTCAAATCCACAACAATGTGTTCCCAATACAGGTAAATATTAACTAAAATAAAAATATTTTGTATAAGGATCTTATTCTCATTCAAGGAAATCCAGAATGGCAACAAATAACTTTTAGTTATTAGGGTTTGTAAACTATGTCCAGACTAAGCGAACAAAAGCGTTGTTCGCGTACATTTATTTTAAAAACAATAGAGTAAGTCATTTTTTACTTTTGTTAGCTACTGTGATCTTCAACTGTTTTTTTATATGTTTGTAATTCTATAAGGTACGTTCAGATTAATAAGTGACTGTCAACTGTCATAAAACTAACTTGTTATGATTATTATTAGTGCGATTTCCTCTGTGTTCACTCGCATAGTCGTTTAACATAATCTTCAAAAACAAAATCAACTATAAAGTTTGTTTGAACGTTTTATATAAAAAGAGTTGCATGTAACTCTAATTCCGTTTGTATTCACATATTTTAGCAAAACGGAAAACTTAGTATTAGACATATAAATTGTAAATAAGATAAATACGTACGAGTAATTTTATAAGAATTTCAAAAGAGCCGCAAAAACAAGCGGTTTTAAAAAATTTTTTAAAAACATAAAAATTTTAAAAAAATGTAACATAAAAAAAACAAAAACATAAAAAGGCCTATAGGCACTTAGATTAACCTGGTTGAATACTTCACGTGATTTTAAAAAGTATTTGTTACATTTGTCATTTAAAATTCTGTATTTTTTTATGCAAATGTTTTGAGACACCTAAAAGGATATTGCCAGAAGCAGGAAATCGCTTTCTTGGAAATGTTTTAAGTCGAGATGATGATTATCATAGTTATGACACATATCTATAGTCAGTGAGTCGGTTCGCAGATAGATAATGCGTTCGTTCAGCTTGTTTGCATTTGTATACCTACTAATATGACTATA
This sequence comes from Agrilus mali, assembly GCA_029378335.1. Lineage (NCBI taxonomy): Eukaryota > Metazoa > Arthropoda > Insecta > Coleoptera > Buprestidae > Agrilus > Agrilus mali. Next base: position 3,004,033 of record CM055660.1, read on the forward strand.
GATGTTATTACGTTTAGTTGTTTGAGAAGATCAAACAAGAAAATTGTCAGTCACACAATAGCGTGTCCGGTTTAGTTTATTCAGCTACCCAAGTGTCATTTGTTAATCAATTCAACGTTTTGGTTTCTTTTATTATAACTATGTATAAATAATAGTCGTAAAAGGTCGCGTTAAAGAAATTGCTTTGACCCCTCGTTTATTAACCATGCCACTTTTCTTTTTCTATTTAATAGGTACATGAATTTAGGGGAATTCTTCTTTTTCTCACGACAATTGTTTAAAGTTAATTGCATGACATGATGCAAGGAACTTTTGTGTTAATATTTTAGGAATTAGAAAGAGAAATATAATTCACAAAGTTAAAGGGAAAATTATTAGAATGTTATAAAACTTTTTGGAAGCTTTTAAAATCACACTAATATTATAAAGTTTGTGAGTGTGTGAGTGTGTATGTTTGTTACTTCTTCACGTCTAAACGGCTGGAGCGATTTTAACAAAATTTGGTATGGAGTTGGCTGACACCCTGGATTAACAAATAGGCTACGTTTTACTAGGGGAGAATATTTTATTCCCATGGGAAAATCGATGAAAATGAATTCGCGGAATATTATAAATGCGAAAGTAACTGTCTGTATGCTACACAATTTCGCTAAAAATTTACTGAACCGATTTAAATGAAATTTGGTACAGAGATAGTCTAGAGCCTGAGAAAGGACATAGGCTACTTTTTAATGCGAAAAAAGGGTTGTAAGGGGTTGAAATAGGAAAGTTTGTGCGAAAATTCCGTAATTATTAAATATTTTTTAGGCTTTTGATTAGATATAAATACGACATTCAATGTTTGTAAAAATTTTACCCTATAGGGGATAAAATTAGCCGATGAAAGTTTTTGTGTAATTACGTCGTCCAAAACGCTTACGGCCCAGAAAATTAAAATATTAAGTGTAAAAAGTTATAGAGGTTTTGTTTATTTGGATCAATAAAAGTAGTTGAATACTAAGCTATAGATATAAACTATTTTAAACTATAATTAAACTATATTAATCTATAATATTATAAATGCGAAAGTAACTCTGTCTGTCTGTGTGTTACGCAATCACGCCCAAACTACTGAACCGATTTAAATGAGAATTTGGTACAAAGATAGATAAGTAGATATAAAGCTAGAGGCTTGAAACTTATTTTTTAGGCTTTTGATTAGATATAAATACGACATTTAAAGTTTGTAAAAATTTTACCCTAAAGGGGGCAAAAATAAGGAATGAAAGTTTTTGTGTAATGACGTCGGCAAAAAGGCTTACGGCCCAGAAAATAAAAATATATTAGTAGAAAAAACTTTTAATGCTGCCGAAAGTCACTATTCCACGCGGACGAAGTTCGATAATTCGAATCACAATCTGACGAAAAAACTGAGGTACCAAGACGTTGAGTTGTTAAATAATAATACATAGGTATATACAAATTTTGTAAGCGAGACATTAAAATCGTACATTATTAAGGGTTTCCCCCAGAAAATTCGACTTAGTTGGCGTCAAATATTATTTTAGAGTTATCAGGATATTCGATTCGAGTAATAAATGTTCGAGAGTAAAAATTACAAGTATTTCTAACTAATTTGCTTCGACGACTTTTCAAAAGTATCTATCTACAACTTACCAAAGTTTGACCGTATTCTGAAATGTTGTACCTAATGTTTCGGAAATAATTTGCCATGAAATGGCCCATTTTTCTATTATTCAATTTTAAACGTTCTGTAATTATGTAAGAAGGTGATTTTTACGTGAGTCAGTATACATTTACTTACAGCAATTTTGTATTGTTAAAACTATTTATCTAACTTTTTCTAATGGCATGCATTTATTTGCTTTAAAAAAATTGTAAACTAAAAGTTCTGTTAATTAGTCTGTAATAAATAGTTCCTTCATGTTTTATCGCTGGAAAAAGGTATTTATTATATACGTTTAAATATTTCAAAAAGTGCAGTCTTGCAGGTACTTAATACACCTACGCGAAATATTTATTTACGAAAATAACTACTACACTAATAATTATTGTAAGTACATAGATATTATAGTATAAATATATTTTTATACGTACCTATATACTTATTTAAAAAAATTAATGTATCTGTTGTCTGTTACACACTGTGTGAAACGACGTCTTGTCTGTTTCTCAAAGATCTCGTATTTAAGTGTAGATATCAATGAATAAAGAATTCGATATGTGCTTGAATTTATTGCATAATATCTGTTGCAGCAGAAAAATTATACAAAAATGCAATAGAAGAATTTTCACATTAAGTATTTAATGAATGATGTTGATGATGGTGGTGATGACCTCAGCTGTTTCTTTCTTATCAATATCATTTTGAAGACGTTACCAACTTCCTAATGTACTTACTTACTGTATATTATGAATGAATAATAAAGTTTAAAAGATGTACATGTTACAATTAACATATTTACTCATAAACAGCTGGATAATATACGAAATGTCCTAATGTTTGGTTATTTTGATGGATAATTATTAAAAATCTAGTTTACAAACTGTACGAAATTTATATAATAGCTAAAGTACAAATCATAAGGGAAGTATGTACATCGATTAACGAGTGTTATTGGTTATTTTGCAAAATATCCAAAGCTGTACCTATATGGATAAAGTGTGAATTAAATATTGTTAGTAATAGGTACATAATAACCAAACAGTTGGTTGGTTATTATGTAAACTAACCAGTCCCCGTTTGGTTAATTTATTAGAAAATGTAAAATAAAAAATGAGCAGTAAGATAAAATCTTAATTAGGGCAACTTGAACTAGCCATTACCTAATTTAATAAAATAAAATATAATCTACATTACCCAGGGATAGTGTACTAATTTTTTATTTTAATGTTATGCACTTCTAAATGGTTAGGTTGTGGTTAGGTTAGGTTGTCCTCATTTAAATTTAATCTTACACTTCATTTATTGAGTGTACATGGACTTTCTTATTTTAAGTCAGACTATAGATTATAATAAAGTGACCAAAGAGGACCGGTTAGTTTACAAAATAACCAACGAGTTGGTTATTTTGTATTACTAGCAATATAAAGTTAATATTTTATCCAAATAGTTGCTGTGGATATTTTGCAAACTAGGACTAGGTATTTTTTTTTGTACTACCCCTGTGGCCAGTTTGTATGCCAGCTGGATAATATACAAACTACCCAATATACGTACGCAACTTTTTTATAATTTTCCATAAACATTTGGACAATTTGTATACTATCCAGCAGTATCTTAAAAACCAACCAAGTATTTTTGTATTAGGATAAATTAATGAGGAATCTTACAATAATGATTGTTGTTCACCTTTTGTAACAAACTTAGGCACGTAACTATTTTGTTCACAAAAGCAGAATAGATTCCTTTTTAAGTTGATCATTTGCCTATTGTGTTTTTCTCAAAAAAATATGTAAGATAACCGAAACATTTTTCAATCAAAAATAAAAAGTATCTGCACTTCGTGACATATCTAATATGATAATGATGCAGCCCTTATTGTCACAAATTAGTGATTACGTACGTTTATAATAATTTTTAAATTGTTGTTGTTGTTGGGATATCCTCATAAATTACATTATCCGGTTCTTACTGTAGACAAAGAAGATACAATTATTTAGCATTTATTAGCCGTAAAAATTGTTAATAGCAGCTCAGTTTGTGAATATTAGATCAATTTTTCGCGCTTTTTAAAATTGTTACAAGTAGATAATGGGGTCAAGAAGCGTACCTACCTACTTTCCGTTCTCAAACTTTTCATATCTATTGCATATCACAAATAATACGTATGTAGGTATCTACTTTATATTAGATAAAGAAATAACACTGCATTTTTATTCTGCGTTCTTAATTAATGTGAAGCATCGTATTTAATTAAGTGTCTACGTATGTAATTAGTACATAATTAAAGTAGGTACACAATACACAACAAACAAACAAGAAATGTTTGTAATAGTTAATTTATTTAATTGTGGTTGTTGGTAGGTAATAATTAAAAATAGAATGAATAATAAAGTAACGTAACGTGTAGGTATATCTGGAAAAATAATAAGTTTAATATGTTATCCTTCTTTGGTAGGTCGTCGACGCGACCGACGACGATACGATGTTCTTAAAGTTGACTCAATTTGGTTTTCTGTCATAACACGAAAGAAAAGGTTAAAATCATGCCGGTATAAAGTCATAATTATTTTTAGCTTGCATTATATTAAAGTTTACCCAGTTCGAAGACCTTTACTATGTTATGGTACAATACTCATTATTAATCAGGAGATAATCCACCACAGATTACATATGTATTTATGATTTCAAAATTTTACTTAGATAGGTAACTATACAGGGTTTTTCAAGTTGATGGGCTATTTGAAGTATATGAATTAGTAGAAGGAATTCAATTCTGAAACTTGGGCTTATCTGGTTATTGTTTATGCCGCTTCTTTTAAAAATATTTTCAAGTTCGATTTACATCCGGTTATACCGGAAGTCGATACCAACTTTGTTATTTTAAATGGAATGGTATATTTTTTACACTGAATTCGAATAAAACGTGTAATTCTAAGGTAAGTTTGATAACCAACTTGTACACCTATGACGATCGGTTTCTGAGTTAATTTAATTTATAGAAAAAAAATCGCTACCGCAACCCAAATTATAAAAAACCATAACTTCCACAAAATACGACTTAGAGTGTTAAATTTTTACTAGTAATAGCTGAATATTAGTGCTAACGCCTTGACAAAATTGAATTAAATAATTTATACAGGGCGTTCAAAATAAAATTCTAAACTTGAAAAACTTCAAACACGAATTACTTCGTTTTTTCAAATGACACCTACTATTTTTTATTTTTTCAATCGATTCCTTTTTTATCCTCTTTCGATTTATATGGATACTTCCTTTTTTATTTGAAAATTTTGGAATAATTTTGAATTATACTAAAATAGGAAGTATCCATATAGATCGAAAGAGGATAAAAAAAGGAATCGATTGAAAAAATAAAAAATAGTAGGTGTCATTTGAAAAAACGAAGTAATTCGTGTTTGAAGTTTTTCAATTTTAGAATTTTATTTTGAACGCCCTGTATAAATTATTTAATTCAATTTTGTTAAGGCGTTAGCATTAATATGCAGCTATTACTAGTAAAAATTTTAACACTCTTAGTCGTATTTTGTGGAAGTTATGATTTTTTATAATTTGGGTTGCGGTAGCGATTTTTTCTCTATAAATTAAATTTACTCAGAAACCGATCGTCATAGGTGTACAAGTTGATTATCAAACTTACCTTAGAATTACACGTTTTATTCGAATTCAGCGTGAAAAATATACCATTCGATTTAAAATAACAAAGTTGGTATCGACTTCCGGTATAACCGGATGTAAATCGAACTTGAAAATATTTTTAAAAGAAGCGGCATAAACAATAACCAAATGAGCCCAAGTTTCAGAATTGAATTCCTTCTACTAATTCATATACTTCTAATAGCCCATCAACTTGAAAAACCCTGTATATGTATTGTGTTGTTACTTGGTGACTCTTGAACTTAAACGAAACCAATTTTATAAAGACAGGTATTTTTTGGTGAATCGTCGCTTTTCTCCATGACCATTGACCACTTACTTCCTTCTACCCACTCGCGGGGATAATGCTAGATAGTCCTTAGGTTCTCCTCGATAATAAGGGAGTTTGGTCTCGATGGATGGAAGTGAGTGGGCGTGGGTGGCCAAAATTAGAATTATATTAGAATTTTGTAATATATTCTAAAACTTGTTGGCATGTCCCAGATTGTTGGGGAATGTTCCATGGTGTTCGAAAATGTTCCAAGAAGTAACAAAAAGTGTTTTATAACATTCCAGAATGATTTAGAATAATCGAAGATGTTCTAGAACTTTCGACATCTCTAATGATGTTCCAGAATATTCAGAAATGTTAGAATTTTGTAATGATTTCTAAGAACTTGTTCAATGTCCAACAAAGATTGTTTCTGGAATGATTCCAATGGTTTCGAAAATGTTCCAAGAGTCTGGAATGTTTTTCAAAATTCAGAATGATTTACGGAAATGATTCAGAATGTTCTGGAACCCTCACGACAATAATCTACAATGTTCCAGAATATTCAGAAATGTTAGAGAATGTTTTGACTCAATACAGGATGTTCTGGAATGTTTCCAACTTTTCGAAAATGATCTAGAATGTTCTCAAATTTACGGAAATGATTCAGAATGTTCTGGAACCCTCACGACAATAATCTACAATGTTCCAGAATATTCAGAAATGTTAGAGAATGTTTTGACTCAATACAGGATGTTCTGGAATGTTTCCAACTTTTCGAAAATGATCTAGAATGTTCTCAATTTTACGGAAATGATTCAGAATGTTCTGGAACCCTCACGACAATAATCTACAATGTTCCAGAATATTCAGAAATGTTAGAGAATGTTTTGACTCAATACAGGATGTTCTGGAATGTTCCCAACTTTTCGAAAATGATCTAGAATGTTCTCAATTTTACGGAAATGATTCAGAATGTTCTGGAACCTCACGACAATAATCTACAATGTTCCAGAATATTCAGAAATGTTAGAGAATGTTTTGACTCAATACAGGATGTTCTGGAATGTTCCAACTTTTCGAAAATATCTAGAATGTTCCATTCAAATGATTAGAATGTTCTGGCCCACGACAAAACTACATTTTCAGAATAAGAAATGTTAGATAAACTCGAATCATAAGATTCGAAATTTTCCATTTTTTTAAATTTGAATTTAAAAGTGTGATACTTGCCAACACAATTAGAAAAAACAGTTAGATTTCTATAAATTCAAATTTTGATAAATAAATAGTAGCAATAGCATGCAACTACTTATTAAAAAATTTTTTTTTTTTTTACTTGTAACTATTACTTGATAATTGGAACCAGTGGCGGCTCGTGGTCGAATACGAAAAGGGTTCACAAAATGAAGAACATGTAATCATCAAAAAGAATTTCACAGTGAGGCATATGATTTTACCAAAAAAGTAAACCAATTTTTAAAATGGTCATTGCTTAGATAGCCCAGTAACATTTCTGCTTGGTTATATCTATGATAATCATTTCCTACGGAGTCTATAATACATTCCAGGCATCCTTTAAATGTTCTGCGTTTTCGTAAACATTTTTTACTGTTCGAGTGTTATAGTTCCACCTGGTCGGCCGAAAGCAGACTTGAACAGACTGTTGGATACTCGCGCCGGCGCAGCGTACACATGCTTTTCGTTCACTGCACCTAAACGCTGTATGTTGAGTGTATTTTATCTTCCATTTCACGCGTCAGACTGCTCTCTTTTTAACACACAGAGTACCGCTCTCGCGATATGTTCAAGATCCAACTTGAACCGAAAAAGTTACATAGGTAATTTCGTCAGCGACAAGACAACAATTTAAATATTTTCTATGGGTTACGGGTTGGTGTTTTGTATGTAATTATGAACTATGAGGGTAATGGTAAAAAAGGTAGTACCTATATTATACGATAATTATCAATTATATTATAAATATTAAAAGGATAAAATTATATGGTGTAGGTAGTTCAATTTTTAAGGGGGTTCACTGAACAAATGCACCTACAGTAAAACCGCCACTGATTGGAACTCTCCAACTTCTATTACTCGAATCGAACCAATATCTTGATAAATCGAAGGTAATATTTGGCGCCAACTTCGATAAGTCGAGTTTTCTGGGGGAATTCTTTATTAATGTATGGTTTTAACGTCTCTTTTACTTTCTACTTTTATTTGTCATCAAAACTTTGTCTTTTGACCTAAAATTAAATGTTACAAGGCAGTGGACTGTAACATGAAATAAATACATGCTTATTTACAAAAAATACTTTACGTAGGTAGTGATTCGAGTTATCGAAGTTGCATTTATCTAGGGGACTCCACTATTTATTATTTTTAAATAGAATTCAAGTTTTTTTGGTAGAAATTGAATTTGACTCCTAAGTTGTTGATTGTTAGATCGATACAGTCTATAGATAGAATTATCTTGAAACGTATTTAATTCGCCGATTAATAAATAATACGATGAAACCGCGACAGCGAGCAAGTGCCTTGATCCGTGTGTTCATTTGTCAGCTGATGCATTTTAAAACGACATTAATCTTTTAATATAAAGGAAAGAAGACCGCGAGGGGGTGAGGCGCGGAGTGGTTTTGATGCGAGATGCGAACCGGCCGGCTGGGAAAGTAATAATTGTAATTGTACAAGATGATGAACAGAATGAACAAGGTTTAATGTCTTGATTTTGTTATTACATCGAATTAGCGTTTTATTCAATTCGCGGCACCGTTTTCAGTTCCCGTACTTTTAATTTAATCAGCTCTTATTATTATTGCTTTTGTTGCACGTTTATCGCACCGTTAAACGGGCCGGGGTAAATTACTATCACTTTTCACTTTTGCTATATTGCATCGTATTTTTATCCATAGGTTAGGTTCTTCGTAACGATCAATTTATTTAAATCAATTATTGTGATAATAGGCAGGTCCTATTGTTGTTTGTTATTTTTGTGTTGAGTTGTAAATGTCAACGAACCAAAAATGTCAAATTCTAATTGCGAAAAACGCTGGCACATACATCTGCGCACCCCACGACGTTATTTATTTATAGATTTTGGACGGTCTTTACGCATATTGCCATTGGCCTTCGTCATAAATAGAATTGTCGGTATACACACGCACATTATTGTTTGTTTCCAAACGCTCCAAAGTGAAACAAATGCCTCCAGAAAACAATCGGTACTTATCAATCAATCGAACAACTGAACCGACCGATCGATCGCGATTGTTTTTTTTTTGCACTCAACTCATGCCAAAGATTCGCTTTTGTTTTTTATAATTTTGTGCTCCATCTCAAAATAAATATGTACCTACAGATCAAAATTAAGTTATTAAATTGTCAAAATATTTACAATTAATATAAAAGCTTTGGGTTACTATTATAGTTAGGTACACTCAAAAGGACGTTAATTCGTTCCCAGTAGTTTTCTTAAATGGCAATGTCGCGCCTTTTCGGTCTGTATGTTGTCGATAATGTAGGAAACAATAATATTGCGAGCAGAATCGCATCTATTGCTCGCTAGTTTCGTGGCTGTTTCAATGTTTACAAAACTTAATATACAGGGTCTTTCAAGTTGGTGGGCTATTAGTATATAAATTAGTAGAATGAATTTCAATTCTGAAACTTGGGCTCATTTGGTTATTGTTTATGCCGCTTCTTTTAAAAATATTTTCAATTTCGATTTACATCCGGTTATACCGAAAGTAGATGTTAACTTTCTTATTTTAAATGGAATGACATACTTTTTTTTTTACATTTTCCGATAGAAAATCTGAATTCATGCATATTTTATAAGAGGCACTATTCCGAAAATATTGATGGATTTTGAGTTATTTAATTTTTTTCAAAAGTTTTGACATCTGCACGTCAACGTTAAAAAAACCGTAATTCAATTAATTTTTGAGATTTTGCTTTATAACTCGTAACAATTATTTATAACTATTCCCATTATCGAAAAAAATTGTGGTTTTTAACTAAAATGTACAGGGTGTTCACATTTTGTGGTCAAAGTTGGTCAACTTCAAAGAGGCATAAATCAATTTTTTTAAATAGAATGACCCATTTTTGACTACATATTCGAATTCCTTATTGAATTTGGCGTATTTTGATATGAGACTATCGTATAACTTTGCTTATACTTTTTGAGAAAATCTACAATTTGAAGTATGTCATTCCATTTAAAATAAGAAAGTTAACATCTACTTCCGGTATAACCAGATGTTAATCGAAATTGAAAATATTTATAAAAGAAGCGACATAAACAATAACCAAACGAGCCCAAGTTTCAGAATATAATTCATTCTACTAATTCATATACTAATAGCCCATCAACTTGAAAGACCCTGTATATTAAGTATGTAAACATTGAAACAGCCATGAAACTAGCGAGCAATAGATGCGATTCTGCTCGCAATATTATTGTTTCCTACATTATCGACAACATACAGGCCGAAAAGGCGCGACGTTGCCATTTAAGAAAACTACTGGGAACGAATTAACGTCCTCTAAGTGTACTACTATTGAAAAAGTTTATTAAATTAATAAATAAAAAACTGTGTGGGTCCCTGCTCCTCCACCATTAATAAAGTAAAATTAAGTGTAAACAGCTTAAAAAAATATACGACTGCTAAACATATTTTTCATATTTAACACAAATGTTGAATTACTTTGTCTTAGCTATAGTTACTTTAGTTGATTGATATTGTTTGTGTTTTCTACATGTAGACACACAAACGAAGAAAGAAAAAAAAAACATTTTTGATAAGGAAAACATATGTATGTGGATATTCATCGTGGTGTCGTGCGAAAATAAAATAATTTGAAAATTTACCTAACAGGCCCCGGATATCGCCCACTTGTTGCCACGGGATATGTTCGGGAATAGCACGTCTCCCGCGGTCGAGTCCTTGTCGTACATAAAATACTAGACTGTTAGAAATCCGACATAAAGTCTGAAAGATCGGTTGTATTGGACGATGCGAATATTTAATCCGTGTTTTAAACGGTTTTTAGCCGGTATTTTCTGATTACAAAAGTGACGCAATTATAATAATAATGAGTTGTTTACATCCGAATTTGTTTACCTTTATCACCGTGTGGTTTCTCTTGTCACTAAGGTAGGTGAGTTGACAAACTCATATTGGTCCTAATAAAATTCTCACAGTTATTCTGAAAGAAAAATAAACAGATTAAGGGTATACGTACCTATATGTATCTATCTATTTCTATGCCCTAAAAAGTTGACGAAAATTTTTGGAATTTAAAAGTAAAAAAAGTATGTGCCAAAATGTGCTATTATGTGCTACGTAAAAAAATTATTCAAAAAAGTTAACTTTTATGACTAGGTCCTTTTTATGATGTTTAGTTAGCTCCACGACATCACTTCATTAAAACCAAACCAATTCTGTTGTAATGTGCTCAAGATGTGCTATTATGTGCCATTAAAAAAAAATATTTACTTGAAAAATTGAATTTTTATTGAGACATCCTTTTTGTGATATTTAGTTAGCTCCGCAAAATCACAAAATGGGGAAAAAAAAAATATTTGAATCAAAAGTTCAGATTTTTCGTAAAATGTTAAGTCTTCATTAATACTTTCTATACGCATCGATAAATGTGGTAAGATGAAATATCATAATAATATGCTTACCATAGTATTCGCATATTGTTCATGAAACATCACCATACATTCTTTTACATCTTATGCAACACATCTTGTATTAGGTAAGTACCTGTAGGTACTTTTCATTAGTTAACGATTGTATAGAATGTATTGTACACTATAAAATTCGTATTATTATTAATATTATCAATATAAAGTGTTATTAAACCTTTTTTTATTGTTAATAGTAACTTTTTATATTTAATGATAGATTTCTATATGTAAGGAATAAACTTTTCATATGGTACCGTTTTAGTGTTAACACAACACAGTCAAAGAGACTGAAATTTTTTCTCATTTATGTATTATATATATCTTAAAAAAGAATATTAGTAATTATTAAGTAATAAATGTATATTCTTATAAAACAATATGAGAATGCTTATGTAGTCCAGACATTTCCCTATTTTCGTCAAAGTAAAATTTCAATTTTTCTTCGTAATAACATTACTAGTAGAGAAACTATTAATGAAGACAGCATTTTACGAAAAATCTAAACTTTTTATTCAAATATTTTTAGGGTTCCGCACCTCAAAAGGAAAAAGCGGAACCCTTATAGGATCACTTCGTTGTCCGTCCGTCTGTCAAGACCATTTTTCTCAGAAATGCGTGGAGGTATCACGCTAAAATTTATACCAAATACTTAGGTCTACTGTCCCTTAGAGCTGTGAAAAAATCAAACTTCTAAGCTAACGCAATCAAAAGATACAGCCGTTTATGCCGCAAATTTCCGCAAACTTTCGAATCAAAACCTACAGGGTACTTCCCGTCAACTCAGAATCTTGAAATTTGGTACGAAGCAACGTCTTATAGCACAGATAAAGGAAAAATTGCGAAAACCGTAAATTTTTAGTTACACCATATAATAAAAATATTTTTAATAATTTTAAAGTTACTACCCCTTTCCTCATGAACGCGTAGAGGTATTAAATTGAAATTCATATCAAATACACAGGTCTATAATACCTTTAAGCTGTAACAAAATCAAACTTCTATGTCAACGCAATCAAAAGAAACAGCAATTTAAGTCGCATATTTTCAAACTCGCAACTACTCGCAAGGGAATCAAAACCTTTAAAAGGGGACTTCCAGTCGATTTAGAATCTTGAAATTTGGCATGAAGCAATGTTTTATAGCACATATAAAGGAAAAATTCCGAAAACCTTAAATTTTTAGTTACATCACATATTTTACATGTTTGTACGGAACCCTCGGTGCGCGAGTTCGACTCGCACTTGGCCGGTATTTTTATTTTTTTTCACATTGGCACATAATAGCACATTGCGGGCATATTACAGCACTATGTTATATGTTTCGTTTCGTTTTTGCGGAACTAACTAAACATTATAAAAAGGACGTCTCAATAAAAATTCAATTTTTCAAGTAAATATATTTTTTTAATGGCACATGATAGCACATCTTGTGCACATTACAACACAATTGATTTGGTGTTAATGAAGTGATGTCGTGGAGCTAACTAAACATCATAAAAAGGACCTAGTCATAAAAGTTAAGTTTTTTAAATATTTTTTTTTACGTAGCACATAATAGCACACTTCGGGCACATTTTGGCACATACTTTTTTTCTTTTAAATTCCAAAATTGTTGAGTCAACTTTTTGGAAATTCTATCTATTGGGTTCAAAATGAGGGAAGGCTCCAGAAAAAGTATTATTAAATCCAGTTTAGGGAGAGGGGATCATTGGAAGTTCAAGTCAGTCTTCTATTATTTTAAAGAATTGTTATCTTTTCTATTTCAATTGAAAAATCTCACGTGAAGGGGATGAAAAGATCTCAGCCCATACTTCTACTATCTCATCAAAAGGGGAAGGAAGAGGAGTTCAAAGAGTGAAGATAAAATAATTGTAGATACTATAATACGTTCTATACTTTTAATTTTCATTAAAGCTATAAAGGGTAGATTGCTTTTGCCGTCTTTGATTATTTCATACACATGCTATCCATTACTTGACTAATTATTGTATTGTATTTTCGAATTTTTTATTGTCATAGAAGAGTTACTTTTGTTTTCTTGATAGCATCATCAACTAACTGTCTCTTATCCTTTTTGTGGCTTTTTAAACATCATCAATTTAATATCTTTTATAATGTCTTTTTTCTGTTGTTTGCGTCAAATCCACTCGGCGCTTGCTCTAATAAAACTAATGAAGAGGTTCAGATACTCTTTAATTAGCGTTAAGTAATTATACCAAGCAATTCGACTACAAAGGGACGCTATGTAATACATGGATAATTAATGCGTCCATCTCCTCCATGGGCCCTTATTATATATTTGTCTTTTTCGAACAAAGCTCATTATCATTGAGCTTAATTATGCATAATATACGTATTAAGTATAGTGCTCATGATGATTGTTTTCCTCTGTTATTTTACGTACATATGTACTTTTATGTCAACGTTTGCTTGCTTTGTTTACTTCCGCTGAAGCCGGAACTGTTGCAGTGATAACAAATTTAACGAAGCGATATTCAGTTCTAGTTAAGAACGCACTTTTTTATGATAACATTCAATTCAAGATATCTGGAAGCTACATGTAGCAGGAAATCACAAACTGGAACACCACTATTAATATTATGTTTTTTACATATATTCTATAAAATTTAAGGTTGCATGCGTATGAAATAATCAAAGACTGCAGACGCAATCTATCTGTCCCTTCCTCGTTTAAAAAAATAGTAAGAAAATACAAAAACAACAAAGCAATAAATGAAATGCATTCATTATACAGGGTTTTTCAAGTTGATGGGCTATTAGAAGTATATGAATTAGTAGAAGGAATTAAATTCTGAAACTTGGGCTCATTTGGTTATTATTTATGCCGCTTCTTTTAAAAATATTTTCAAGTTCGATTTACATCCGGTTATACCGGGAGTCGATACCAACTTTGTTATTTTAAATGGAATGGTATATTTTTTACGCTGAATTCGAATAAAACGTGTAATTCTAAGGTAAGTTTGATAACCAACTTGTACACCTATGACGATCGGTTTCTGAGTTAATTTAATTTATAGAAAAAAAATCGCTACCGCAACCCAAATTATAAAAAATCATAACTTCCACAAAATACGACTTAGAGTGTTCAAATTTTTACTAGTAATAGATGAATATTAGTGCTAACGCCTTGACAAAATTGAATTAAATAATTTATACAGGGCGTTCAAAATAAAATTCTAAAATTGAAAAACTTCAAATACGAATTACTTCGTTTTTTCAAATGACACCTACTATTTTTTATTTTTTCAATCGATTCCTTTTTTTATCCTCTTTCGATCTATATGGATACTTCCTATTTTAAGTGATAATTCAAAATTATTCCAAAATTTTCAAATAAAATAGGAAGTATCCATATAGATCGAAAGAGGATAAAAAAAGGAATCGATTGAAAAAATAAAAAATAGTAGGTGCCATTTGAAAAAACGAGGTAATTCGTGTTTGAAGTTTTTCAATTTTAGAATTTTATTTTGAACGCCCTGTATAAATTATTTAATTCAATTTTGTCAAGGCGTTAGCACTAATATTCAGCTATTACTAGTAAAAATTTCAACACTCTAAGTCGTATTTTGTGGAAGTTATGATTTTTTATAATTTGGGTTGCGGTAGCAATTTTTTTTCTATAAATTAAATTAACTCAGAAACCGATCGTCATAGGTTTACAAGTTGGTTATCAAACTTACCTTAGAATTACACGTTTTATTCGAATTCAGCGTAAAAAATATACCATTCCATTTAAAATAACAAAGGTGGTATCGACTTCCGGTATAACCGGATGTAAACCGAACTTGAAAATATTTTTAAAAGAAGCGGCATAAACAATAACCAAATGAGCCCAAGTTTCAGAATTGAATTCCTTCTACTAATTCATATACTTCTAATAGCCCATCAACTTGAAAAGCCCTGTATATAATTAACAATTAACATAGTAGATAGTGGATGAGTTATGTCTTTTGTTTTTCGTTAATTTCATTTACTTAACGAGATTATTTAATATCTTGTCTTATCTTGACGACATTATTGATATGATGATAAAAAAAGGGGTTATAATTTTTTTTAACTACTTTAAATAAAACGCTTATATTAAATTTCAATTATTTGTTACAAATAACTTCCGAAGAAGCCAAAGTTTGGCGAAACAATTGTCAAGTGCAATAAACAACAATTGAAATTTAATATAAGCGTTTTATTTAAAGTAGTGAACATGAATTTCAATCAAGTATCAGTAGACTCAATCAAATATAAATGAATTTTTTTTAAGTTTTACTTACAATAGGTACATATACCCTATAAAACTTAAGATTGCATTGTATGAAGTAATCAACGATGACAAGAACAATCTGTCCTTTACTCGTTTTAATAAATAATAAGAAAAGGATAAAAAAGACAAAAATATGTGTTGTGTAACTGAATCTATTTACGAAATACGTCATTAGCGATGTATGTCTCAAAACAGTTAAAATTGTCACTCGTTTTGACATTTCTTGTACTCTGAGTAATTTTGTTATTTTTTTTTAAGTCTATCGCTGGTATCTGCTGCCTTTCATAAAAAAATGGTCTTTTCAAATATTATGCATATTTACTGAGTATTTAAGTTTTAAAAGTAAGATAAAATATGTTAGTTTCATTATTGAGTTGCATTTATTTATCTACGTATGGCTTTGCACTATTATTTATCAATGGAATTTGAATTTTGTAGAAATTGAAATGAAGCTTAATTGTTTATTGATTGATTGATACAGTCTAGAATTATCTTAAATTTTATAGACTATACCTACCCATGTACCATATTCCCATTCTGATCCGCCTTTTTATTTTTTATTTCTACAACATTTTAAATCTCTTTACAAAATAAGTTTCTTATCTTGAGTTATTTTATAATTAATTATTTTATAAATTTGTTTATCAGTATTAATTATTATCAGTTTTATAAAGATATGAACGAATCTTAACAATACATTAAATATTCAATAAAAAGCATGTTTCTAAAGTAACATGAAATATTTGTTATCATTATTGAGTTGCTTTCATCTACTAGGGCTTTGCATTATTACATATTTATCAATGAAAAATCCTTAGCATTCGTGTGTAGGCACTTAAATAGCAAAAAATAAATAGATTAGATAAGTTACTGTATTCAAATTAAAATAAATGGCGTACTTTTTTATTATTTCGCATTGTTTGCTTCATAACTTACTCTTTATATAAAAAGGCGCCTTTCTTGTTTTTCTAGATATTTTTGGAAACGATTCTTTTAGGTACTCCCGCTACAAAAAAAATGACGCCGTTTCACATGTTGATTTTGTTTCTACGTAATCTTTTGTTTACGTTCTAACCTCCAGTTGTTAATAACAAATAACCATCGGCGCAAAACTGTTTTTTTCTTTTTGTGTTTTTTGTTTTTTATTCATAGATTATATAAATTAAATAATACGTGTGTTGTTTTTAAAATTTTATTAAAAAAAAATAAAAATAATATCTTTTTAAAAATTAAGGGGGTTTAAAAATGTGACGCATAAAGGGGTGGGGAGTGGCTAAAAAGGTCTATTTATTTACTTTTAAAAAGAATATTTTTAATTTATTATGAATAGCGTATTTGAAAATGAAAATGAATTTTTTTGGACAAAAATTTGTGCATTATCAATCAAAATTTATCATGTTTATGGGGGGTGAGGTGTTTAGTTTAGTGACGTAATATTTACAGGGGGGTCACAGAAAGTGTGACACTGCGTGACAATCGGGGGGAGGGGTCAGAAAAAGCTAATTATAGCGTGACGTATTTTATAAAGAGCCCCTAAGTAGTTTTTTAAAATAATTCCCGTAAAAGTCCTTAGATTTTATTTATTCTACTAAGATCTTGAAAATTATTTCAATATCTTATAAGATGACGATAGCGGATAGATTTCAAACTAGTCAAAACTGAATTTTGGTTTTGGACAAAAAAAAGTAAAATCATTGCATTACGAGCTGTGATGACGATGGTGCCAACGACCACCGCCCACGGGCGTATTGCCAAAATTTATTGTGTGTGTTCATACCCACGACACGTATTTACATTACCTACGATAGTCTACCAAATGAAATTTATACTTTTACACTCCAAAACACCTGTTTTTTATTAATTTTGTATGTTTGTACATGTATACTTACCTACCTTTATAAAAATTACTGGGTAACTCTGTTTACCCAAGGTAATATAATTTTTCATCATGGACTTAATTGTCCATAATAACACGCTGCGTGCGTTTTGTACATATACACATATATGCATTAGGATAATAATTGTAACAATGACTTTTAAATTTGATAATGACCTTGGCAAATGTCGAATAGATGCGTAATAAACTTTATACAGATGCTGGCGGTTGTCGGTTAGGACATGATACATTGCGGTCACTGCTATAATAAAATTATAAAAGCAATAAATTAACTTGATCGTGTATCTAGTAATGGACTGAACACACTATTTAATATGTATGCAACCGAGGAACGATACGATACCATACCTACCTAATAAAAATAAAAATTGTTTTATTCATTGTTAATACAGTGAGTGACTGACTGACTGATTGACTGGTGAGAATGTAAAACGTACCCATATTTCCATAAAACTTTATAACAGATATTTGACATTAAACGATTAGTTCGTTGCAAATTTGAAAATTAAAATGTTAAAAGTGAGTTAAATATCTAGACCCTGTTCAAACTTTGTTGATGTAAACCTATCAGATTAATTCAAGGGTCTGTCCTAGGGTTGCCATCAGTGTGGGTTTCCCCGGATTTGTCCTAGTTTAGAGGAGTGTGGGGAGCGTCCGGGTGGGCGGGGTTTGTGACGTAATATTTACAGGGGGGTCACAGAAAGTGTGACACAGCGTGACAACCGAGAGGAGGGGGTCAAAAGAAGCTAATTTTAGGGTGAGGTATTTTATGAACAGCCCCTAATGATTTTTTTTAAGAAGCAGTAAGTAATTCCTTATTGTTAATTTAATTTTGACACGACTGCTGCATTAATTAAATCAAAACTGCAGGATATGCTCAGGTAAAATTATTACTGGCTAATCCTTGAACCCACACTCTTTATAAGTATTAGTAACGACGACAGGCTAGGCTGCTAGGTCATCTTAATGGAAAAATAAATTAATAAATCAATCGTCGAACAGTTATACAGTATACAGTAGGTAATGATCGTTTCGTTTAATTTCATAAATTATACCATTCAATGTGAAACCAAGAAGCAAACTGTTCTGTTGCCTGTGAACGTTTCGGTTTAGTAATTTGCAATACAATAATTATTCACCAATTCAACTTATAACGGTACAGATGAACTGCAGTTCAAGGTTTAAAACGTGAATAATAAATGGGTACCTACATAACGACTGCAGGAAATCGACATTTTATTATACTTCTAAGATTAATTAATTACCAAGGTGTGTAGATAGATACAAACTTGAATTTAAGAATCAATTTGCCAACAAAAACAACATAGGTATAAAATTTATTTATATTTCAAATGCACAAAATAACCATTAATTTCATCCTAAGAAGGACTTAATTGTAAAAATAATGTTGTGCTTTTGGATGTATTCAGGAATTTTAAAAATAATGTATTGTGACGTGTTCAGTCACGGAAAACACAATTAGCAAAACAAAACAACGAATTTATTTAAGTACTAAAGTTAATTTGACTACACTACAGTTATAAACAAGTCTACACAATTTATTTCACTAAAAGTCTCTTTTCCCGCTCGCCTCTACTGTGAACACTCGCTATAATGTAGACACTATCTATCTATCTATCGCCTCTTGTTCGCCTATCGATCGCTTCGCTTCCAAACATCAGCTGTCCACTGTCAACTAACTCCGTGTATGCCGTCTCCGCCTTTTATAGTCTTTTCAGCCTCTTTCTAGGGAATTCTACAGCCGTCTAGTAATCCAATTGTTTTCCCATTGATCGTTGCTGGTGTTTTCTAGATGTTTCAGGAAAGCCGGGAATATTCCTTATGTATTCAGGGAAGATGTTCGTTAATTATGCTCACACCAACTTAATTGGCAAGTACTCGTAACAGTATGTTCCATAAGGGGCTGTATATAAAATACGTCACACTAAAATTAGCTTGTTTTGACCTCCTCCTCCCGGTTGTCACGCTGTGTCACACTTTCTGTGACCCCCTGTAAATATTACGTCACAAAAACTAAACACCCTCCCTGAACATGATAAATTTTGATTGATAATATACCTATACAAATTTTGATAGTCAAAAATATTTATTTTATTTTCATAATAAAATTTAAATAAATTAATAAATATCTTTTGTAACGAACAAATAAATAAAATTTCTATTTATCAGAAGACAAAGGATTCTGGAAAAATTCAGTAAAATTGTTTGATGATGTCCCCCCTTGTCACATCTTGTCACCTCCCCCCCACCCCCCTTGTATGCGAACGTATTTTATGAACGGCCCTTAAGGGAAATTTCATGTCCTCCATAGTTTTTTTTTTAAGAGCACAAAAAGGTTGGACTCAAATTATTTTTCATTTCAATTTCTATTTCGGTTTTTCTGTTACACAAGACATACATTTTTAGGCTCTACCTTTTTCTTATTCATTAAAACAAGTAAAGGACTAAAGGACAGATTGCTCTTGTCGTCTTTGATTATTTCATATTCATACAATGTTAAACTTCACAGGGTATATCTACTTCGTGAATATTTTCAATAATCTTTGTTGATACATAAATAAAAAAAGTAAATTTCGTGCATGTAAAAAAAAATTAAAAATTTAAAAGTGATAATACGATATGTTTGCATCCGCAATAAATTCAAAAGCGTTGAAGTAAGCATCCCATGAATCTACGTAAATTGGCTATTTGCATGCAAAAATACAATTACTTGGGTATTACGTACTTACACAAAATACGTCAGTTTTTTTTATTCCGTTTCTGACGATTTTCCGATAGATAAAATAAAATAAGCGCGCGTTCCTGCATATACAACATATCATATTGTATAATACCTTAGATACTACAAAACATATTTACATACAGTATCTGTGTACTGTAGTAGGTACCCAAATACATACATACATACGTACGTACATATATTTGTGTATAAAATAATATTTCCCTCAAGGCAGGCTCTCCGTAAATATAGATGACATCAGTAGTCTGTATATATCTATATGTACATATTTGTATGTATGTGTTTGTGTATAATAAGTATAGGTTTTTTAAACGCAGTAGGCAGTAGGTAGTTTTATTATTAATGTGCGCGTTTGGGCGCTGATCGTTTTCTTTCACGACGAGCTTGGCCATGACTACAAAACACATCTACCTAGGTATCGTGATGACTTTGCATTTGCAACGAATCCGAAACATTCAAAATTTCGTTTTTATACTAAATTGACATCATCAGTTGTATTAGGCCAATCGCCTTGTTACTGTAGATCAATGAAACAAAAGATGAGCGTTACCATTAAACGTAATAGAGGGGGATCATCTCCAAAAAACAAAAAGGGATCGTTTCCACCAAATAAAAAAAAAAGCTTTATCGCCAAACAAAAAGCGGTCGTATTCAAAAAACAAAAACGGATCATGATCATCAAACAAAAATAAATCATAACCAATAAATAAAAAAGGATCGTGTCTACCAAATAGAAAACGATCATTATCTTTGAAACTAACATCATTTATTATTTTCATGATTAAGTTACATTTATCTACGTACCTATGACTTTGCACTATTATTTATCAATGGAATTTTAATTTTATAAAAATTGAAATGAAACTTATTTTGGCTCTAAAGTTGTTGATTAATTGATAAAACTGTGCAGTTTTAAAATTTATGGCGTATATCAAATCTCAAATTTTGTTATTTCAAGTGCTATTAGAAAATTTCTTCCAATTCGTTTTGACCATATTAGAATCTATTATTATAATCGACTTTTCAATCATCAGAATCAGTTGCAAATTAGCCAAAATGGCCAAAACCAAATTGGTCAAGTTTGACACCCTCTGGGGGAAAAAACTTGCAATAGAATTGAAAAAAAACCACTGAAATCCTACTAATAATAATAATCTAAGATGAGTCCTCACCAACGACAAATTTGCATTACTCAAAAATATCTAATACATCACACTAATATTATAAAGGCGAAAGTTTGTGAGTGTGTGAGTGTGTACGTTTGTTACTTCTTCACGTCTAAACGGCTGGAGCGATTTTAATAAAATTTGGTATGGAGTTAGCTGACACCCTGGATTAACACATAGGCTACGTTTTACTGCGGGAAAATATCTTATTCCCATGGGAAAATCGATGAAAATGAATTCGCGGAATATTATAAATGCGAAAGTAACTTTGTCTGTATGCTACACAATTTCGTCTAAAATTTACTGAACCGATTTAAATGAAATTTGATACAGAGGTAGTCTAGAGCCTGAGAAAGGACATAGGATAGTTTTTAATGCGAAAAAAGGGTTGTAAGGGGTTGAAATAGGAAAGTTTGTGCGGAAATTGCGTAATTATTAAAGATTTTTTATACTTTATATTAGATATGAATAAATAAGACATTCAATGTTTGTAAAAATTTTACCCCAAAAGGGGGCAAAAATAAGGAATGAAAGTTTTTGTGTAATGACGTCGTCCAAAAAGCTTACGGCCCAGAAAATTAAAATATTAATTGTAAAAAGTTATCGAGGTTTTGTTTATTTAGATCAATAAAAGTAGTTGAATACTAATCTCTAAAAACTATTTTAAACTATAATTAAACTATATTAATCTATAATATTATAAATGCGAAAGTAACTCTGTCTGTCTGTGTGTTACGCAATCACGCCCAAACTACTGAACCGATTTAAATGAGAATTTGGTACAGAGATAGATAAGTAGATATAAAGCTAGAGGCTTGAAACTTATTTTTTATGCTTTTGATTAGATATAAATACGACATTTAAAGTTTGTAAAAATTTTACCCCAAAAGGGGGCAAAAATAAGGAATGAAAGTTTTTGTGTAATGACGTCGGCAAAAAGGCTTACGGCCCAGAAAATAAAAATATAGATGAAAAAAATTTTAATGCTGCCGAAAGTCACTATTCCACATAATAGAGTGTCTGAGTAAACAGAGAAGGAGAAGAAGCTGTTAAGAATATTAATTTTTGGTAGACCTTTTGTCGCTTATCTAACAAAATAGCAACAGTAATAATATTTTTCTGTGTTTGTTGCACTTTCAGTTGTTATTGCACATTGTAAATAATCTAATTGTTATACAAACAATGCTGGAACATTCACCGCCGACTGGGTGGGTATATAACGTCGCGGCAATGTTAATCGCAAACCGTGTCAATAGACTGCACCAGGGCCTTTCCTGATGATGATGATGATATTTTATAGTCATAGATAGTCCGTCGTCGCATTTTATTTATTATCAAGTCAGTCGCGAACGAATGGACTTACAGGCAGGCAGTAGGCTGGCGATTATCTTTTCCCATTGTTTCCTTCCTCCTCTGTTCGATCATCACTAAAAACAGGAAAGTGCGTCTGTTTTACAGTTTTACTATGTATAGAAATGAAAAGCGTTCATTCGTGGAGCCCAATGCGACGATGATGAAAACTTAAGCTATAAACAAACAAAGCAATAAATGAAATCCATTCATTATACATACATACATAATGGATGGATTACGTCTTCTTTTTTATTTTTCGTTAATTTCACGAGGTTATTTAATATCTTATCTTATCTTGTCGATATTATTTATATGATAATAGAAAAAATTTTACTTACTTACTGCAATATGTACATATACCCTATAAAACTTAAGATTGCATTGTATGAAATTATCAACGACGACAGGAGCAATCTGTCCTTTACTCGTTTTCAATAAATAGAAAATAAGAAAAGAATAAAACAGACAAAAATATGTGTTGTGTAACTGAATCTATTTACGAAATACGTCGTTGGCGATGTACCTATGTCTAAAAACAGACACAATTTGCAAATAATAAATAAAGTCTTAAAATTTGTTTAAAATTAACATGGAAACAATTTCTTCCTTCAACATAACTTATGTCACTCGTTTTGACATTTCTTGTACTCTTTGAGCAATTTTGTATTTTTTTTTAAGTCTATCGCTAGTATCCGCCGCCTTTAATAAAAACCCGTTCTTTTCAAATATTTTGCATATTTACTAAGTATTTTAATTTTAAAAGTAAGATAAAATAAGTTAATTTCATTATTGAGTAGCATTTATTTATCTACGTATGACTTTGCGCTATTATTTATCAATGAAATTTGAATTTTGTAGAAACTGAGATGAAACTTAATTGTTTATTGATTGATTGATACAGTCTAGAATTATCTTAAATTTTATAGACTATACCTGTGTACCATATTCCCATTCTGTTCCGCCTTTTTATTTTTTATTTCCACATTTCAAATCTCTTTACAAAATAAGTTTCTTATCTTGAGTTATTTTATACTTCATTATTTTATAAATTCATTTATCAGTATTAATTATTATCAGTTATTTAAAGATATGGAATGATCCTAAGCGCCTTCTTTTTAATGTGGAAAACAACGTTCTATTAATGATAACGATCTTAATTACATAAAATATATAATAAAAAGCATAAGTGCTGATTACCTATCAGTGTGACTCATTTTCACGGAAGAAAAGCTGATTAGTTGCTATTCATTTAGAACTTAATAAATACTCTAAATAATTAATTCCTAATTGGGCAATCGAGTTAGTATTTCAATTTAATACTGAATATTTCATGAGCTAATATTGCCAGGATATAGATGTTTGAAAGTTGTTTTCTGATTTAAATTAAGATAATAAAATAATTTATAATTTTCTTAACTATGTGATAAAAGAGAAACTGTCATCAAGCCCAAAGTCCACCAAATAGATGATTTTGTTAATAGTGCTTTGATCTATAAAGTCTCAATTATATTTTGAAATTCAAAGACTTCAAGGACTTAAAAAGACTCTGCATCACCTTTTTAAAATAAAAATACTGTAACAATAATTCATCTCAATTAGTTGTTTTAACAAAAACCTAAGTCCAAATTACTTTTTAAAATTCAAGGATTTCAAGCACTTTGGGAAAGTAGGAAAGCCTGAATTATCCTTTAAAATTGAAATAAAAAGATTACCAGATTCCAGTTATTTGTTCGTTCCCCCAAAAAACCAAGAAAAGCTTTGATACCATCCTTTTAAAACTCAATATAAAATCCTAGGATTGAATAGAGTTATACCCAAAAATGAAATTGTATAATCAATTATGTTTGAAGTTATTTTAAAATTAAGATCAACACAAATTACTAATTTTTTTAAATTGATAAAAAGATTCACCCCAGGAAGCAATATTGACGTAAAGTCTTCTAAGCTCAATTATATTTTAAATCCAAGGACTTGAAAGATTGATCCCTTTAAAATAAAAATCTGGTAAATAATTCATCCAGCTTGAACTAAGATTAAGCCAAATTACTTTTAAAATTCAAGGATTTCAAGCACTTTGGGAAAGTAGAAAGCCTGAATTATCCTTTAAGATTGAAAAACTAAAAAGATTCACCCCAGTTATTTGTTCAAGCAAATACTTGACGTAAAGTCCTTCTAAGCCTCAATTATATTTTAAATCCAAGGACTTGGAAAGAGTTTGATACCCCTTTTAAAAAATAAAAATCCTAGGTATAATAATTCATCCCAGTGACTTGAACTACAGTTATTTTAAGCCCAAATTACATTTTAAAATTCAAGGATTTCAAGCACTTTGGGAAAGTAAGAAAGCCTGAATTATCCTTTTAAGATTGAAAAACTAAAAAGATTCACCCCAGTTATTTGTTCAAGCAAATACTTGACGTAAAGTCCTTCTAAGCCTCAATTATATTTTAAATCCAAGGACTTGGAAAGAGTTTGATACCCCTTTTAAAAAATAAAAATCCTAGGTATAATAATTCATCCCAGTGACTTGAACTACAGTTATTTTAAGCCCAAATTACATTTTAAAATTAAGGACTTCAAGCATTTTGAGAAAAGCCAGCTGAAGCTCCTTTTATGATTGAAATCCTAAAAAAATAATCCCAGCTATTTATCTGTGTACGGACTTGAAGTAGAATCCTTTTAAGCCACGAAAGGACTTGAAGAGCATTAATTTACGACCTTAAAGGACCAAAACTTTATCCAGCCCTGGGTAAAAATCTAAAAATATTTGCAAGTCACATTTATTTGGGATTGAAATTGTCCTATCAACAACCTTTACACATTAACACTAAAATATTACTCGTTACTCATTTCAGTATGTAAACGGTTCAAAAACACCTTACAGGGTCTTTGAATATTTTTACAATTTTCGTAAATTCCTACCATTAACTAATAATTAATATTGTAGCCGAAGGCTGTAAAATGATCTAATGTTTTTTTATATATTATTACACTTACAACATTTTTTTTCCGTGAAAAAGATATAAATGGTAGTTAATACTATGTAGTAACATACCTGAAAGAACTAGTGGTGATGCAAGTATGTAATTGTTGTATAGTCACAATGTTTTGTAATCACACTGACTCACAATCAGTAAAATTGACATCATATTGCGATCAACAAATTTCCTTATTACTAGAAATATACTTTTTATTCATTTATCGTATCATGATAATTATATGCAAGTTGCTGTTCTTTGTTACCGATAAATTAAACAAAGAGATTAAATCATCTGCTAAAATTGAAAGGATTACTAGAGAATCCTGTAATGCATGGGTGATACACTTCCCAAAAAACATTAATTATAATAACTAGGTGTCAATGACGATTTCATTTAATTAGAATTTAAAAACTTCCACATGAAATCAAAAAATTTATCAGCCCTAGTCCGCAAATCAAAAATATTTACGTCGCTAGAAGAAATACAGAACATAAACATTTTCATTTGCATTTAGTCCTTTTAATGCCAAAGATGACCACAAGAAAAAACAGCCACTGCTTTACTAATTATTTATTTTACCCCTATCGGTCTTGTTTAAATTTTTATGTTGTCCTGGATGTTGTATTGTTTGGTCAATTAGTTGTAGCACACATCCAAGTGTCACCAGTCGGTCAATAGCAATGAATAATAATGTAATAATTTACGACAGACATTAAGGCAGACCATGCAACCTTGTGGCGGTGAATTTAAACTAGCCAAGTAAAGTATAATAAGTACATACATAAGTTAATTCGTTGCGAAAATATGGCGATGAACCTTGAATTGAACTACGCAAAAATTACGTTTCTTAGGTTAAACGCAATTTAGATCAATTTTAATAAAGAAGACTGTGCTGACTGACTGCCTGTCTGTGGAACCTAGAAAATGTCAAAACGTCTATAATAGCCTCCATCTGAATTTTTATGCTTTTTCCCTTGATTCTTGACTACTTCCTCCAAATTAGGAGAACTTTTTAAGTAATTCTGATGGTTTTAATAAATAATTCTGTAGTTTACTATTTGGAACATCAGTAGAAGGTCTTGGGCTTTATATATTATCTAATAAGTATATAAAATTCTCAAGTCACAATGTTAGTTACCATAGGTACTCCTCCGAAACGGCTTAACCGATTTTTATGAAATTTTATATGCATATTCAGTAGGTCTGAGAATCGGGAACTATCTATTTTTCATACCCCTAAGTAATAAGGGTTGTCTACCCCTAACTGGACAAAATTTTTTAATTTTATTTTTTATGATTTCGCATTAAAAAATGCATATAACCCTTAATTTTCATGCTTCTACCACCAATCCCCATTTTTTAATAGCGATATTAGTACTGTAATAATCTTCAACTCTCAGTGGTCGATAACTGATCAATTATTATTAATCAATTAGTCATCCCCGCCAGCCCAGCAAACAGCACAGAATGGGGATGAGAATGAAGCAGATTTTTTAAGAATGTTACAGGCAGGGAGTTCAAATATGTTCTAAGAAGTAAAAGAATGTTTTATTATAACATTTCAGAATGATTTGGCAATGTTCAAGAATGTTCCAGAATCTTGAAGATCATTCAAGAATGTTTCAGAATGTTAAAAAAAGTGAGAGAATGTTTTGAATCATTATGGGATGTTCTGGATAGTTCTAAATTCGCGAATATTCTAGAATGTTCCATCAAACGTGTGATATATTCTCACCCGAGCAACGCCGGGTATTGCTGCTAGTAAAATATAAAACTGGTCATTGTTGTAGGAACTTTTGGGTGAATATTTCTCTTATAATTTGTAAAATTTAATTTTATTTTTATAAATAGACATCAAAGCCATTGATTTTACTATCGATCCTATTTGTTATGGCTATTAATTGTTTAGGAGTTGTGGGTTTTAGAAGTAAGGCTGCTAACAATTATTCTTAAAACATTAAGAAAAGAAAGTTTTGTTTTGTTTCTAAAGAAGGCTAAATTTAATGTACCTAGGAATAAATAAAAATAAAAAATATTATTTATTTTACCAAGTAACTTAAAGAAAAACACTGGTAACATGTCCGGGTTCTAACCATCAATATCCGGGGTTTTTACACTTCTTATCCTGTTTGCCAGAATTTAGAGCTGACAACCCTACCTGCGACTAGCCAAAAATGATAGGGGTTTCGTTCTCTTTTTTGTGGTAAATACACGGTTTAGTAGATTTATTGTCCTAGTAATAAAAGATTTACAATTTTGACTTTATAATCCAAAACCGGCAAAATTAAACTGAAGCGAGTACCTATATGTACTTATACGTAGTTTTCTTAGCGTACAGAAGATATTCTATAAAAATAATCACCATAAGGTATTTCGTAATTTCGTACACTAGCCAGCTAGTTTGCAAATTATCCAAATCACACTAATATTATAAAGGCGAAAGTTTGTGAGTGTGTGAGTGTGTACGGTTGTTACTTCTTCACGTCTAAACGGCTGGAGCGATTTTAATAAAATTTGGTATGGAGTTAGCTGACACCCTGTATTAACACATAGGCTACGTTTTACTGCGGGAAAATATCTTATTCCCACGGGAAAATCGATGAAAATGAATTCGCGGAATATTATAAATGCGAAAGTAACTCTGTCTGTATGCTACACAATCTCGCCTAAAATTTACTGAACCGATTTAAATGAAATTTGGTACAGAGATAGTCTAGAGCCTCAGAAAGGAAATAGGCTACTTTTTAATGCGAAAAAAGGGTTGTAAGGGGTTGAAATAGGAAAGTTTGTGCGAAAATTCCGTAATTTTTAAAGATAGAGGCTTGAAACTTATTTTTTAGGCTTTTGATTAGATATAAATAAATACAACATTCAATGTTTGTAAAAATTTTACCCTAAAAGGGATAAAATTAGCCGATGAAAGTTTTTGTGTAATGACGTCGTCCAAAAAGCTTACGGCCCAGAAAATTAAAATATTAAGTGTAAAAAGTTATAGAGGTTTTGTTTATTTGGATCAATAAAAGTAGTTGAATACTAAGCTATATAAACTATTTTAAACTATAATTAAACTATATAAATCTATAATATTATAAATGCGAAAGTAACTTTGTCTGTCTGTGTGTTACGCAATCACGCCCAAACTACTGAACCGATTTAAATGACAATATGGTACAAAGATAGATAAGTAGATATAAAGCTAGACGCTTGAAACTTATTTTTAGGCTTTTGATTAGATATAAATACGACATTTAAAGTTTGTAAAAATTTTATCTTAAAGGGGGCAAAAATAAGGAATGAAAGTTTTTGTGTAATGACGTCGGCAAAAAGGCTTTCGGCCCAGAAAATAAAAATATAGAAGAAATAAATTTTAAATGCTGCCGAAAGTCACTATTTCACGCGGACGAAGTCGCGGGCATAGCTACTATATAATCTAGTATCTCCTCGGGTATATTACAAGCAAAATTTACTGTAATATATAAATGTAGTTGAACAGTGTTTTTCTTTTTTTTTTTTTTAAACTCCCACTTCAAGCGGTATCCATTACGTTCCTGTCCATAATTTGCACCAGCTCGTGATGATATAAAAAAATGTGTAAGGTCAATGTTAAATAGAGTCAGCAGCAGGTTTTATAAAGTAGATACAAACCACCAGAAAGAAAATGCAATTAGCTCATTTACCAACTGTAATAACGGTGCTTTTGAACAAATAAAATTTGTTATTGTTTTCTGAGAACGTATGTTATGTATGTCTATACAAAATAGCCAAAAGCAACTTTTAAATAAGTATAATACCTGGTATAAATTATATGTAACGAACATTTTCCATTCGACAGACTTCGTAGAAATCCAAGAAAGAAGCACGGTATAATTTTAGTTCTTTTAATAAAGATGATGGAATACGTAGCAAACATCCGACAGAAAGAAACAATGGCCATTTAAAAAGATGTAAATAAAATCTGTTCTGTCTGTATGAATAAAATAACAACTTATTGATTTATACGCGCCATGTAAATCCAAATTTCGTAATTGAAAACGAATTAGATATACAGCGCATCAATAATAAAAGGAGGAGGGTCAATTAATCTGAAATAGGGCTCAGAAAATTGGGACACACAGCTCTAATTACAATGTGACATAAAAAACTTCGATATATTGAATAAATTAATAATACTTGCACGTATGTATGTATGTTCTTATTTTCTGTACATGACCATTCATATGTATTTATATATTTATTTTATGTTACATATAGATAAGTAGATGGATATATAGATAGATATAAAGTTAATTAATTAATTTTTCAGTGCACCACTTTCCATACATTAAAATTAGTCGCTAAAACCGAAATCGACGGACGTTACAGCCAAATTTTCTTCTTAAATTACTCCTTAAATTCAAGGAACTTATAAGTGTTATGTCGTTATAACCAAAAGGTCGTTACAACCGAAGTCGTTATAAACGAAATCCACTGTAGTTGATGCTATTGCCAAACAATTTGATTCGACATTCGAGTTATCGAAGTTTGACTGTATATTCAACATAATAATGATCATTCACACATACACACTTGTTGATATGTTTTACTAATTAACGTACCTAGTGTTAGATATTAATTAAAATTGTATTCCTTTAAAAAAAAAGAGTTTTTAAAACATTTTACGCCTCGATTTGAGCTAAAAAAAGAAATAACCAAATCGACTCAATAAAAGAACAACGTGCAACAATAAAATATTAATGGCAATATTGGAAGCACCATCATTTTTTATTGCAGGAAATAAAATAGGAAGTTTTGTCCACTAGGTGGGCATTAGTAGGCCGTAATTATTGCTATGACTTCAGAAACGTTTCAAGTAAATTACAACCATTTGTGGTATAGGATATTCAATAAATTAACATACATACACACACATTTACAGTGTCCGTCAAGGAAAAAGTTTGCATACTAATACGATCAATAAAATTGTCCTTCCTTTATTAAAGATTATTTACTGAATTGATGTTAATGCAATATAAACAAAGGAGAAGTTTATTGACTTTCCATTTGCTTATTATTAACAAAGTGTTTTTTTTCTTTACAGTGTTTTTACGTATCAGTTAAATCAAGTTTTATTTCAATTTCTACAAAATTGAGTCACTGCCTAGCAATATTAGTTCATGAAATATTTAGTAGATACTAGATTGAAATATTAACTCGATTGTCCAATTAGGAATTAATTATTTAG
The DNA here is from genome assembly GCA_029378335.1 of Agrilus mali. Taxonomy (NCBI): domain Eukaryota; kingdom Metazoa; phylum Arthropoda; class Insecta; order Coleoptera; family Buprestidae; genus Agrilus; species Agrilus mali. The sequence goes on from CM055660.1 coordinate 3,034,985, forward strand.
AGTATTTATTAAGTTCTAAACGAATAACAACTGATCAGCTTTTCTTCTGTGAAAATGAGTCACATTGATAGGTAATCAGCACTTATGCTTTTAATTAGATATTTTATGTACCTAGTTAAGATCGTTATCATTAATAGAACGTGGTTTTCCACATTAAAAAGAAGGCGCTTAGGATCATTCCATATCTTTATAAAACTGATAATAATTAATACTGATAAATAAATTTATAAAATAATGAACTATAAAATAATTCAAGACAAGAAACTTATTTTGTAAAGAGATTTGAAATGTTGTGGAAATAAAAAATAATAAGGCGGATCAGAATTGGAATATGGTACCTACATGGGTATAGTCTATAAAATTTAAGATAATTCTAGACTGTATCAATCAATCAATAAACAATTAAGCTTCATTTCAATTTCTGCAAAATTCAAATTCTATTAATAAATAATAGTACAAAGCCATACGTAGATAAATAATTGCAACTCAATAATAAAATTAACTTATATTTTATCTTTAGTTTTAAAACTAAAATACTCAGTAAATATGCAAAATATTTGAAAAGAACAGTTTTTTATTAAAGGCAGCGGATACGAGCGATAGACTTAAAAAAAATTACAAAATTACTCAGAGTACAAGAAATGTCAAAACGAGTGACATAAGTTATGTTGGAGGGAGTTGTCAAATTATTTCCGTGTTAATTTTAAACAAATGTTAAGACTTTCTTTATTATTTGCAAATTGTCTCTGTTTTTAGACATACACTGCCAATAACGTATTTCGTAAATAGATTCAGATACACAACACATATTTTTGTGTATTTTATTCTTTTCTTATTTTCTATTTATTAAAACGAGTAAAGGACAGAGGACAGATTACTCCCGTCGTCGTTGATTATTTCATACATATGCAATCTTAAGTTTTATAGGGTATACATATAGGTACATAAAGGTGCTTAATGATAAATAATCGATATTTTGGTCATTTTTAGGGTTCCGCACCTCAAAAGGAAAAAGCGGAACCCTTAGAGGATCACTTCGTTGTCCGTCCGTCTGTCAAGATCCTTTTTCTCAGGAACGTGTTGAGGTATCAAACTAAAATTTATACCAAATACTCAGGTCTATTGTCCCTTGGAGCTGTGAAAAAATCAAACTTCTAAGCCAACGCAATCAAAAGATACAGCCGTTTATGCCGCAAATTTCCGCAAATTTTCGAATCAAAACCTACAGGGTACTTCCCGTGAACTCAGAATCTTGAAATTTGGTACGAAGCAACGTCTTATAGCACAGATAAAGTAAAAATTGCTTAAACCGTAAATTTTTAGTTACATCATATAATAAAAATATTTTTAATAATTTTAAAGTTACTACCTCTTTCCTCATGAACGCGTAGAGGTATTAAATTGAAATTCATATCAAATACTCAGGTCTATAATACCTTTAAGCTTTAACAAAATCAAACTTCTATGTCAACGCAATAAAAAGAAACAGCAATTTAAGTCGCATATTTTCAAACTCGCAACTACTCGAAAGGGAATCAAAACCTAAAGGGTACTTCCAGTCGATTTAGAATCTTGAAATTTGGCATGAAGCAATGTTTTATAGCACATATAAAGGAAAAATTGCGAAAACCTTAAATTTTTAGTTACATCACATAAATATATACAGGTTTGTACGGAACCCTCGGTGCGCGAGTTCGACTCGCACTTGTCCGGTATTTTTCATTCGAAATTTTCTATTCAGCCTATAGATAGATAAATACCAGAGGATAAAGATGACATCAGCCTCACGCTCGCGAACTAAAGTGAGTTGTTGGTTCGCTTATGTCACGGCAATTCATTGCCCGCGGAATTACATTACATGGCTTTTTCTCCTTTTAACCACTTTCCTTTATTAGACAAAAGACCGGACTGACACGCGGCTCTATGTCTGAGTCTGAGGTCATTTCTACATTCACACAGAACGAAGAGGAGAAGGCTATGGCTATGATACACATAATACACATACATATATAAATACGTAAACACGAACATTGTCGATACAACGATAGATCAAACAAAAAAGCATCATCAACAATAATAACAACAAAAAAAAAACAAAACATCGAGTTGCTTGTACCAATAACAATAATAATTATAGGAATTGTACTAATGACAGTAAAATTTTAATGAAGCGGAAATGTGTTTTGTTATGGTCGGTAGTGGTGGTTGTGATGGTGATGGTCGGTCGGATCGGACGTCGAGCAAATGTCATATGTAAGGATATCGAGTTTTTTTATTTTAGTTCCGTATGTCACATTATGCATGATATGAGACAATGTCGTCGTGTAAATAACATCAATAACAACAACAATAACGACGACGACCACGACCGACGACGGTGCAAGCCAAGGCAACGGAAACCATTGTCGCGCTCTTATCGCGAATATATCGCAATAATAAATCTCCCCCAATTGCATTAATAAATAAGTATGTGCAATTGTGCATACAAAGATATGTGTATGTAGTACACTTACTAACAGTTGGACCAAATTTAACTCGACTTAATACGTACATCTATATACAGTAAAACTTTAATGGGTAGGGTACCTCAAATGTCGATAAGTCGAATTTTTGATAAATCGAACCAAATACATAGCATCAATTATCATAACAACTCGAACTCTCGAACTATGATTACTTAATTGAATATCTTGATAAAGGGTTGTTCATAAAATTAGGTTTTTTTGACCCCCTCCCCCCGGTTGTGACGCTCTCTCACACTTTCTGTAACCCCCCATGTAAATATTACGTCACAAAAATTAAACCCCCTCTCTGAACATTATAAATTTTGATTGGTAATACACAAATTTTGATAGTCAAAAATATTTATTTTATTTTCATAATAAAACTTAAATAAATTAATAAATATATTTTGTAACGAACAAATAAATAATATTTCTATTTATCAGAAGTCCAAGGATTCTGTAAAAATTCAGTAAAATTTTTTGATAAACGGCGAACGTCACGTTGGCGTAGACCCCCCGTCCCCCCTTGTATGCGAACGTATTTTAACAACGGCCCCTTACTTACAAATGCTCATTTACACAAAAATAAGCACATACAAAAGTGTATGTATTATTTATTATTCAATAAGTCTCGAATTCGAGTTATCGAAATTTGAATATATTTTCATAAAATGAAAATGAATCAGTACGGTGGTAGTAGTACCTATAGTAATGATCGTGTCTTATTATTAATTAGAAATTTGCACATAACAAAACCAATTTGCGGAGGCGTAATCTAATGCAACGTCAAGTTGGCCTGCAATCCGCTTCGTAAACAAAATCGTAACCGGTACAAATACTTATAACAATGGAAAACCCGATTTTCTTTTGTTAAAAATTTGGTTTTACCCGCAGTTTCGCTCGTTTAGTTTCTTTAAATTGTATCTTAACATCTACTCGATAGATTTTGATAAAATAATTGCAGAAAACTTTCTTAATGTCGAAATCAGTTACAACGACATGGACTACTAATATTATTTGGTCGTAAAAACCGATAGTCGTAACAACCGGTGATGTTATAATATATAGCAGGAATGGCGAACCATTGGCACTCGGGCCACAAGTCACAAAAACAAATTTTTTTTTAAGTTATCTTTTAATAGAAATGAATTAAAAATTATTAATCTACACTTAATTTATAGTTTATGATATAAATTTGTAGTACTGAATACCTGTCTTAGTATGTTAACTAGAACCGTCAAATTATACATTTTATTATTAAAATATCGCATGAATTTTTTCGAAGTATATACAGATGCGCATTAGATAAAAAAATTTGCGTATCCAGTTTCGCCTTCTTAAGGTATATGAATGTTGTTGCTGTCGCAGCGCTCGAGTCAAAATTTATTTTATATCCTGATACAAAACCATTTGAAAAATTAAATTTAAAAGTCCTTGAGTGGTTAAATTTTAATGAATTAGAAATGGAATTAGTTGAATTTCAGTCAAGGACCATATAGAACCAAAATTTTGTTGATTTAAGAAATGATTTAGAAATTATTGAAACTAATCGATTATTGGATAAAATAAATAAAATTGCAGAAGATGAAATTCTAACTATACATGGAATTCAGTTCCTGGCACGTTTAATTGTTTAAAACTTTAAAAATATTAGCAAAGACAATTATATCAATATTTTCATCGACGTGGGCATGTGAATCTCTATTTTCAGAATTAAATTTTATAAAAAATAAATATAGGAATAGAATGACGGATGAGTCGAGCTCTGCATGCGTACTGTTGAAATTAACTAAATATGAACCAGATATTAAATCTTTATCATCTTGTGTACAGCAACAAAAATCACATTAAAAACAATTTTTTTAACGTGAATTTTGTTTCTAGCATATTGCTTTTGTTTAAAGATGAATTGCTTTTGTTTGTTTGTTTAATTATACTTACGTATAGTTTCACCACGCTAAAATTTCGAATGAAATTTTATTGTGGCACGTTATCTATTTAAAAAAGAATTTTTATGACTTTGTGGCACGGACATCAAAAAAGGTTCGCCATCCCTGATATATAGTATTCAGCCGCAACCTTTAATTTTTGTCAATATAACTAGTATTTTGTTCTAAACGGTGTCGTTATAAACGGTTTTAACTATATGTACTTACCGCAATCGTTAAATAAAATACTTTTTAGTTAATAGCACAATTTTTATTGGTCCTCAAAATTTTACTTCTTCAGATGACAGTGTATGTTAGGTTCCTATGGAGGCATTTTTACTCCTTAATTTGTATTATAATAACAATAAAATTCGGTTATAACGTACTCGAGAGTCGTTCAAAATTAGTACGCTATATCAGGCGTTCGTTAAAACAGAATTAGATACATTTACTTACAGTCTCTTTCATTTTATTAATCTTATATGATATAAAATTCTCGTTTCACAATGTTAGTTACCATTAGTGATGTGCCGGATCGCTAAAATTGTATATCCGCGGATACGGATCTGAAAACGGATATTTGGTCTCAAGATCCGCGAATACGGATACGGATACGGATCTTTAGTTTCTTAGAGTACGCGACGGTAAATATTGTAGGTACATCGACCTTTTGAAAGAGACAAACTGTTATGAAACTTTTTAAGAGCTAACTTTTATAATAGATTGTCTTTTTGCAAAGATCCATGTGCAATATTTACCGCCGCGTATAGTTTAGTGTGACACTGGGCAGCACAGATAACGTTTGTGTTTGGTATATCAGTTAAGAAAAATGTCTACAAAACACCATCAAATCCAATAATGCAATATTAATGTCACAATAATTTTAAAATTAAAATAATCTGGTCGCGTCTAATCAATTTAAGACGACCGTCTTCTTCGGCCGTCGTGTGCGTTCTGTCCTTGGTGAACCATGTGGCAGGCGGCATCCCACTTAATATTTATTTTTTGCTTTATTTATTGCCGCTTTTGTCGGCAATAACCCGCCCCGCACTCATCTATACACACAGTACTGCCTAAATCTATATTGATCGGCACAATATATACATTTCATCTACAAATTTAAAATTAATAAGGTAAAAAATCCGTAAAAGATCCGCCAAAAACTAACGGATACGGATACGGACCTCTCTTTTCCCTCGGATATCCGCGGATACGGATACGGATACGGATATCCGGCACATCACTAGTTACCATACTCCTCCGAAGCGGCTTGTGCGATTTTTATGGAATTTTATAAGCATATTCAGTAGGTCTGAGAATCGGCTACTATCAATTTTTCATACACCTAAGTGATAAGGGTTGTCCACCACTAACTTTTTTATTGTTTGGACAATTTTTAGGGTTCCGCATCTCAAAAGGAAAAAGCGGAACCCTTATAGGATCACTTCGTTGTCAGTCCGTCCGTCCGTCTGTCAAGACCCTTTTTCTCATGAACGCTTTGAGGTATCAAGCTAAAATTTATACCAAATACTCAGGTCTATTGTCCCTTGGAGCTATGAAAAAATCAAACTTTTAAGCCAACGCAATCAAAAGATACAGCCGTTTATGCTGCAAATTTCCGCAAATTTTTGAATCAAAACCTACAGGGTACTTCCCGTGAACTCAGAATCTTGAAATTTGGTACGAAGCAACGTCTTATAGCACAGATAAAGGAAAAATTGCGAAAACCGTAAATTTTTAGTTACACCATATAATAAAAATATTTTTAATAATTTTAAAGTTACTACCCCTTTCCTCATGAACGCGTAGAGGTATTAAATTGAAATTCATATCAAATACTCAGGTCTATAATACCTTTAAGCTGTAACAAAATCAAACTTCTATGTCAACGCAATCAAAAGAAACAGCAATTTAAGCGGCATATTTTCAAACTCGCAACTACTCGCAAGGGAATCAAAACTTAAAGGGTACTTCCAGTCGATTTAGAATCTTGAAATTTGGCATGAAGCAATGTTTTATAGCACATATAAAGGAAGAATTCCGAAAACCTTAAATTTTTAGTTACATCACATATATACAGGTTTGTACGGAACCCTCGGTGCGCGAGTTCGACTCGCACTTGGCCGGTATTTTTTTTTTTATGATTTGGCATTAAAAAATACATATAACCCTTAATTTTCACCCTTCTACCACCAACCCCCATTTTTTAATGGCGATATTACGTAGTACTGTAATAATCTTCAACACTCAGTGGTCGATAACTGATCAATTATTATCAATCGATTAGTCGTCCCCGCCAGGCGTCTACTGATGTCACTACTCACCCAGCAAACAGCACGGAGTGGGGATGAGAATGAAGCAAATTTTTTTAGAATTTGTTACAGGGAGTTCAAATATGTTCTAAGAAGTAAAAGAATGTTTTATTACCTATAACATTTCAGAATGATTTGGCAATGTTCAAGAATGTTCCAGAATCTTGAAGATTATTCAAGAACGTTTCAGAATGTTAAAAAAATTTTAATGAATTAGAAATTGGAATTAGTTGAATTTCAGTCAAGGACCATATAGAACCAAAATTTTGTTGATTTAAGAAATGATTTAGAAATTATTGAAACTAATCGATTATTAGATAAAATAAATAAAATTGCAGAAGATGAAATTCTAACTATATATGGAATTCAGTTCCTGGCACGTTTAATTGTTTAAAACTTTAAAAATATTATTCAAGAACGTTTCAGAATGTTAAAAAAAGTTAGAAAATATTTTGAATCATTATGGGATGTTCTGGATAAATCTAAATTCGCGAATATTCTAGAATGTTCCATCAAACGTGTAATATATTCTTACCCGGGCAACGCCGGGTATTGCTGCTAGTTCTTTAAAAAAATACACTAAATTAAGGGAAAATGCAAAATACACAGACTACTAACGCTAAAATAAAAAATATTTCTAGTTATAACTGATCTTTTTGAACGTTCCGTAGGTACTTTATATCAGAACTATCTATATAGGTACGTAATAAAACTAAAATATTTTTCTGGTGAGAGCTCCATAAGACTTTGACAGTGAGTATACGTTATAACCAAAGTCCGTTATAAATGAGTTTAACTATGCACCTATAAATTTGTTGATATAAATATTCAATCAACTATATATGTATTCTATAAATAATCATCATTAATGTTGTAATATTGGTAAATACCTCTGCTGTAGGTCAAAAACAGTTTCGGTTCGTGATGTCACTCGTTACATTTATCTACAATGCTGTATGTAGAAAACCTTAAAAGGACTTATCATGATCTCCAAAACTTCTTTACATACATATTTGTACATATTATACGATTTACACGTAGATCTGTAATAAAAAGTGACGTGTTACAATTATTTATTTAAGTGCGTAGAAGTTGTATTTGTACGCGTGCGTGCGTCATTTAATATATTCATTTAAACGCTAAACTTTTCGAAGGAGATCTGACCAACTGAATAATATCACTTATAAGGAATAATTTTACCGTTCACCTTGCATATCAATTACGTATATAGTCTACGTATTGTAATAATGAAATGAATCACGAACAGGTTTGGGCAAAATGACCACTCAAAAACAATTAAAAATATCTCTTGATGGTATGTACAAAACACGTATAAATGTCTTACAATAATTAGTGGTTGCTCATCATGGTTCAATTTGAATTTTGTTGTCACAAAACTGGAAAACACAAAATGGACTTTAATATAATTTTGGGGTTGGTTATAAAAAATATTTTTTTATTGGTTTTGTTTTGATGGAATTTCCATTGCACTAGTACAGTAAGTAGGTAATGGGAGGATTTAAAGAAATGGCAGGATTTCGTCTCAGGTGCGTCTCGTGGCTCATATGTTGTACACTGGAGGATAAATTTAAAGGCTTAAAAGTCAATATTGCGCTCTCGCTTCTACTACATTGGCAATATATTTCTTTCTTCTTTTAATTTCCCATGCAATCATCATATGAGACTGTAGGGCAGGTGGTAGGTGACAGTGACATCATCTTCCCAGTTCTTGGTATTTTTTTCTTTGTGCCTCATCCTCATCATCGATGCCATTAACTGAATTCCATCCAACCACTTTCTTCACAAATCGGCTCGATTCCTCCGTAGGTGAATAAACTGTGTACCTAATGGTTTCAAAGATTTAAAAAACATCTCTTTTACCGCATTCCATCGCACTCACTCAAATGAATCCACGTAGGTGTCAGATTTCTATTATAATCAATTAAAAATTCACTTTATTAGCCTTCAGCCTCTCGACACACTGCGTTCCCAAATAAGTCTACGTATGAAGGTACCCATTACCATTACCATTACTATTATTATACTAACTTGTATTCTGTTGGAGGTTGATTTGTTTTTAATATAATATCTACCTAATACCTATGTATATACAGGGGGTTTCAAGTTGATGGGCTATTAGAAGTATATGAATTAGTAGAAGGAATTCAATTCTGAAACTTGGGCTCATTTGGTTATTGTTTATGCCGCTTCTTTTAAAAATATTTTCAAGTTCGATTTACATCCGGTTATACCGGAAGTCTACACCAACTTTGTTATTTTAAATGGAATGGTATATTTTTTACGCTGAATTCGAATAAAACGTGTAATTCTAAGGTAAGTTTGATAACCAACTTGTACACCTATGACGATCGGTTTCTGAGTTAATTTAATTTATAGAAAAAAAATTGTACCCGCAACCCAAATTATAAAAAATCATAACTTCCACAAAATACGACTTAGAGTGTTGAAATTTTTACTAGTAATAGCTGAATATTAGTGCTAACGCCTTCACAAAATTGAACTAAATAATTTATACAGGGCGTTCAAAATAAAATTCTAAAATTGAAAAACTTCAAACACGAATTATCTCGTTTTTTCAAACGGCACCTACTATTTTTTATTTTTTCAATCGATTCGTTTTTTTATCCTCTTTCGATCTATATGGATACTTCCTATTTTATGTAATAATTCAAAATTATTCCAAAATTTTTAAATAAAATAGGAAGTATCCATATAGATTGAAAGAGGATAAAAAAACGAATCGATTGAAAAAATAAAAAATAGTAGGTGCCATTTGAAAAAACGAGATAATTCGTGTTTGAAGTTTTTAAATTTTAGAATTTTATTTTGAACGCCCTGTATAAATTATTTAATTCAATTTTGTCAAGGCGTTAGCACTAATATTCAGCTATTACTAGTAAAAATTTCAACAGTCTGATTCGTATTTTGTGGAAGTTATGATTTTTTATAATTTGGGTTGCGGTAGCGATTTTTTTTCTATAAATTAAATTAACTCAGAAACCGATCGTCATAGGTGTACAAGTTGGTTATCAAACTTACCTTAGAATTACACGTTTTATTCGAATTCAGCGTAAAAAATATATTATTTCATTTAAAATAACAAAGTTGGTGTCGACTTGCGGTATAACCGGATGTAAATCGAACTTGAAAATATTTTTAAAAGAAGCGGCATAAACAATAACCAAATGAGCCCAAGCTTCAGAATTTAATTCCTTCTACTAATTCATATACTTCTAATAGCCCATCAACTTGAAAAACCCTGTATGAAGTGCCATTAATAGTCCATAAATTACGTAACACATTAGGGAGGGGGGATGTAAATAAAAACAATAGTAAAAACTGCCGTTTTCATTTTATTAGTTTTAAATATAAAAAATAAAAAATGTGACGTCCACCAATGGGGACGGGGTTTTACAAGTGTGACAACCTGTGACATGGTAGGGGGAGAGTCAAAAAGCCCATAAAATTTGTGTGGCGTAATTTATGGATGCCCCTAAATATACAAGGTGTCTTCGACTCAAATGACCACCCGAAATTACGTGATATTACAGGAAAAATTATCCATAAAAACCTTAATGGAGGGGGAGGGGTTAAAACCATTAAAGCCATCTTCAGAAAAAAAATCAAATGCTCATATTTCTTTTTTAGTATGAGATACAATGACACCTTCGTTACCTAATGATTTTTATCGATAATTTTTCCTGTACTATCACGTCGTTTCGGGCGGTCAATTGAATCGGGGACACCCTGTATACACCAGAAGGATTGTGTGCGACTATTAAATCAGTAAACAGTCTGACCAATTTACGTCAACGTAAGTAAAATCAAAAGGACTTAGTCCGCCTACTATAGTTACTCAATTAAAAGGACTAAAGGATAAAAAAGGACGGACAAGATAATGACAATTAAAACCAACCTCTTTCACCCCGTTCTCTAAAGCTTCCGACGCAAGGCGTCCGGGGCCGTCGACGGTTTCACCGTCGTCGCTGGGACCCCACGAGGCACTATAAATATCCACCACACTTAAACCATAACTTAAAGCTGTACTTCTATCCTATCATTAATGGGACCGTCCAGAATTTTAACCCCTACAATTACAATTTATTACAAAAACCTATACGAAATGGCGTAGTTTTTTTTTTAATATTACCGCCAACTTTTGCATTAAACGCAATCCCAACGCCCAAGTTTCAGAATTGAATTCCTTCTACTAATTCATATATTTCTAATAAATAGCCCATCAACTTGAAAACCCCTGTATACTTGGGGGCTGTTCGGACTGACATTGATTATAATAATAACGACAATAAGGACAATCGGATGACTATTTTTGTAATATTTGTAGGTATATAAGTAGTAGGTACCCAATCGTATCGGACCTGGTCCGCGAGTACCACTTTTGTTAAAAAATGACGTAAACGTAACGTGTAGTTGTATTATAGTAGAGGTAATGACTGAGCGAGTGAGTGAGTGGGCTTTAATTGATCAGGAAGTGGCCAATAGAGGACGCCTTGTGCAGGTAAAGAAAAACCGAGCTGTGGACGGAAATTCTGTTAGAATGTTGTGCGGTGCTGGCCTTGTTTGTTGTTGATGTTGATGTTTGTGCGATGTGGTACTTGTACTTACTTACAGTACAATAGTACCTAGTGTGAATGTTTGTATTTTGTAGTATGTACTTAGTATTTAATAGTAATACATCGTGTTGTTGTCTATAGTCAACCATCAGCGGCTGAAAGAGTGTACCTACAAGTGAAAGGTTACTGACCATCTATCTACAGCATACATCATAAGATTATGTGAGTAAATCGTGATCACAAATCGATTTGATCGGCCTGAAATTTAACATTATAGCCTTTAAGGGTTGAATTATTTGAAGAAAATCATAGATGATTGATTATTATTTGAGTACCTACCTAAATCATGTTTTTGGATCGATTGTATCGATCTGGAACATAAAATTATTACTATTAAGGGGAAAGCTATTTGAAGAAAACCATACGTCATAAATTATTATTAAAAATTTAATATTATAAGGGCTGAAGTATTGGCAAAAAATTGTGGATCATAGATTATTATTATTTGAGTGAGCCTTGTTTACGAATCCATTTTTTCGACTTGTTAAGGGATGAAGTAATTGAAGAGAAACCGATCTCCACCCTTCACTATACAAATGTTTAACAAACAAAAATAAAGTAGTTTTAAAACTTTGAAAGCAATTAAAAATAAATTACAAATAATGTTTGACAAAACTTTATTTTCTTTGATTTGGTTTTCGAATAAACAATTAAAACTTCGATTAAGTTACGAAAAACAGCTTTTTAAATGATGTAGTCAAGCAAGCACCTTAAAAATTTTAATATTATACGTAATCTAATCCAGGCTATATTATGTATGTATTTCCATAATAACTGTTTCTAAATTTAGTTCTACTAAAGGTCAGTGGCGTAGCTAAGTAACCAAAGGCCCTGGGGCGAAAAATAAAATAGGGCACCAACTAAACTATTTAAAATCGTTTGTTCCGTATTCGACGTACTTCAGATTTGTCGTAATACAGTCGACTCCATATTAAATTAAAAAATAAAATACAAATTGTAACTTATTTTAATGAACAAATTAAAAGTATTTTATGAAAATAAAAAATAATATTTACCTGTTACCGCTCAAAAAATACGGTCCTGTGACAGACACACAGACAGCGGAGGCACGTTAATAGGGTCCCGTTGAGCACCCTTTGGGTACGGAATCCTAATTAAGTAAAGATTTTTAATCCAATAACACCACTTTCTTGACCGACTATACGTAGGTACGTTTTACGACGAATCAAAATTTTATCAATACAACTCAAAATTTAAAGATGTACCTAGTTACATTTAAATACTTTAAAGTTGCAAAGCTACTTTATCATTAGTTCTTTATTGTGCATAGCAGGGCACGTCCTCTGGTTCTTTATACACGCAGAGTTTAGGAATGAATGACTGGATAAATTAATTAATATAGATTTTTTTAAATAAAAGTTAGTGGACATTTCTAATCTAATACAATTTATAGTTTGTAAGTCAGTCACTGCCCCGTCTAGCCCTATGGTAGTTACGCCACTGCTACTGGTGTGTGATCTTTTCTATTAATTTGTAACATAAATTAATTTCCTTATTTAAATACCTATGTAGTTTCTATTTTGAAATTTAAAATGTATTAACACATTAAATGTAGATATCTATGATATTTTTATTACCATGTACTTTTACAGTTATCTACATTATGTTATTGATAGATGCGGTAAATCTTAATTTTTATTATAATTTGATTAAGTGGTAATAAAATTTTTATGGTGCTACCTAATTTTGGACACATTTTTGTAAACGTCTACTAATAGAAAAAATTATTGGCAAGAGCTGTGAATTTATTAGCATCAACAGCTGAAATTTTATTTTGAAATATTTAATAGTTTCCGCTCAAATCAAAAATTCATTCGTCATTTGCATAAAAATCATTTTCGTTTAGGTTATCAATAAATAAAACAAAAACAAATATCTGTTTATAAGTAATTTTAACTATTTTTTGGCGAAAATATTTTTTAGTTTTCGTTTCCGTCCTTATGTACGTATGTATGTTTATCGCCTCCTACGTACACATAAGTACCATATATATATATATAAGTAAGTAATTAAAGTTTGGTAAAGCTTTAATTAATTTCTTATCAAATAACGCCATGTGTGTACGTATAAATGTAAACGATGGTTTTGCATTTTTATTTAATCAAGTCGATTTTTATTGACATCACTCTTATAAATAGATGTGGCTAATGGTTTAATCGCGAAACGAGTTTCTGAATTTCACATAAAGTTCGATAGAATTGCGTGGATTTAAAGATCTGTTATGTCATTTTAAATCCATTGATAAGTCTCTTAATATATTTTAGTAAACATATTTTATTTTGTTTGGAAGTGCTGCAGCCCTTCAGCACCACTATGTGCCAGCATCCCTTAGTGTCAGAATATATTTGCAATTTAAAAAGAAATGATAAAAAAAGTTGAAAAACAACAAACTCATAATTACAAACAAAAGAGCTTTTGAAACAAAAGCGATACAAAAAGTTTGGAAAACAAAAACAAGTGAAAGATAAAAAAATGTAACAAGTGAATTAATTATCTTATAAAGACTCAAATTTTCCTTTATAAACGCAGTATCCTTATCACTGACAACAATCAATCAGCTTTTGTTAAATATTGTATTTATTATGGCATAATAAAGTATTTATAAACAATAATTTGGAAATAAGAGGGTCAAAATTTTATCCACTAAAGGTTCGTGTATCATTTACCTCATAAAAGTATTGATTGGTAAAAACTTTATCACTGACGCAAATTGCATTCTTATCCGATAAACTTATCGGATTATTATTTGTTCCATTTTCGGGGAAATAGATTACTAGTTATTGTGAAAACTAAATCAGCCAATCTTTATTGGCCTTTTTAGGAGCTAAAGTGTTAATTACACATCTGATAAGTAAATGATATTGGATATCTACCTATACATAAATTTTGCAGAGTTTTAATTTTGATTATCGAAACGAAGTAATTCTTCCCTTAACTGGGCCACATGGGGGGTTGTGTACATCGCCACTAGATCCAAACTTTTCCCCTTTTGTATTTATTGCCATTCATAAAGAAATTGAGCTGCATATAGTGCAGCACATCTGCTTCATTTCTTCGCGAATTTATTAAAAAAGAAAATGTATTTAGATAACGAAGACGCCTTGTTATTTTGTAATATGTGGTGAGTTGTAGGCATTTTCTGTTTTCTTTAATTTTTGGAGACAGAAGTCGTCAACGTTTGAGGTTATAAACGCAAGTGACCTAAAGGTTTTTTTTTTAATTATAATATTTCGTACGCTAAAGGAAATTGCGATTGTAAAGGTCATCAAGCGTTACTCACGCCTATAAATACATAATTTCTAATCTGAACAATTCATGTGGTATCTGTCGGGACATAATCGCCGAACACTCGATAAAATTTAAACTTGAGATTGGTGTAGGTACATCGCATACATAAAACGAAAGTACTTGCTCAAGTACGTCACCTAAATAGGTTCAGTAATTCTATACGACGTACAGTAATTGTCAAAACGAAAGTCTTCTAAAAAAACCGAAGAAAATTGACGGTTTCAAAAAAAAATAAAAATTGAAGCTACAGCTGCTAATAACAAAGATATGCAAAGTTTGAAGTTATTTTCCTTGAAATTTTGTTTTTGGGTATAAATCGTCTACTTTTGTTTTCTACGTCGTGATTAACTTTTGTATTCCTATATTCTGTTCTTGTTTTGTTTTTTAACGTTGTGGCAAAATGTTTTCATATGTTGTGATTTTGTTTTGTTTTATACGTTGTGGTGAAGTTTTGTTTTACATATTGTGGCACAATGTATAAAATAAATCTTGACCATAACGAATAAAACACAACAATATCATAACGTATTCAGTTTAGTTCAGTTATATTGTATTTAGGTAGGTTTTTAGACTTCTTAAACATCATGACTAGTAGTGTCCAAAGTGTGTTCAAGCATATATGTAATTGTTGGGGCTCGTATATACTTTGTGATGGCCCTTTATGTGATCTTGTTTTGTTTTATACGTTGTGACCAAGTTCTGTCATATATTGCGGTTCAGTTTTTTTATACAGTGTGGTTTAGTTTTGTATTTGGATTAGCGTCTTGTTTTGTTTGTTTACGTTGTGGTCGATCAGGCTCTGTTTTTATTCGTACCTACTGGTTTGACTTTGTTATATATTCTGTGATTGCTCCATTAGTTTGTACTTTATCGACTAGTTCTTTATTTGTACTTTATTGTCTAGTTTTTTATACGTTGTGGGTTGCAACAATCTTGTTCAGTTTTATACTTTCTGACCAATTTCTGTTATATACGTTCTGATTCAGTTTTATATACGAAGTGGCAGTTTTATATTTCGACTTTAGGATCTGATTTCGTTTTATACGTTGTGGGTTGTGATCTTTTTTCATTTGTATACGTTGTGGTCACAAATTGTTTTTATGCCAACATTTGTAACTTTGTTTTTAGTATATACCATAATATGGGTTTTTTTATTTTGCAATTTATGTGTTTTTTATACGTTGTGGGTTGTGATCTTGTTTTGTCTTATACGTGTGGGTTTGATTTGTTTTGTCTTATACGTTGTGGGTTGTGATCTTGTTTGTCTTATACGTTGTGGGTTGTGATCTTGTTTTGTCTTATACGTTGTGGGTTGTGATCTTGTTTTGTCTTATACGTTGTGGGTTGTGATCTTGTTTTGTCTTATACGTTGTGGGTTGTGATCTTGTTTTGTCTTATACGTTGTGGGTTGTGATCTTGTTTTGTCTTATACGTTGTGGGTTGTGATCTTGTTTTGTCTTATACGTTGTGGGTTGTGATCTTGTTTTGTCTTATACGTTGTGGGTTTGATCTTGTTTTGTCTTATACGTTGTGGGTTGTGATCTTGTTTTGTCTTATACGTTGTGGGTTGTGATCTTGTTTGTCTTATACGTTGTGGGTTGTGATCTTGTTTTGTCTTATACGTTGTGGGTTGTGATCTTGTTTTGTTTGTTTATGTTGTGGTCGGTCAGACTTTTTGTTTTATTTGTACCTACTGGTTTGACTTTGTTATATATTCTGTGATTGCTCCATTAGTTTGTACTTTATCGACTAGTTCTTTATTTGTACTTTATTGTCTAGTTTTTTATACGTTGTGGGTTGCAACAATCTTGTTCAGTTTTATACTTTCTGACCAATTTCTGTTATATACGTTGTGATTCAGTTTTATATACGAACCGGCAGTTTTATATTTCGACTTTAGGATCTGATTTCGTTTTATACGTTGTGGGTTGTGATCTGTTTTTCATTTGTATACGTTGTGGTCACAAATTGTTTTTATGCCAACATTTGTAACATTGTTTTTAGTATATACCATAATATGGGTTTCTTTTATTTTGCAATTTATCGTGTTTTTTTATACGTTGTGGTGATTTGTTTGCTAACGTTTGTTCTGATCTTGTTTTGTCTTATACGTTGTGGGTTGTGATCTTGTTTTGTCTTATACGTTGTGGGTTGTGATCTTGTTTTGTTTGTTTATGTTGTGGTCGGTCAGACTTTTTGTTTTATTTGTACCTACTGGTTTGACTTTGTTATATATTCTGTGATTGCTCCATTAGTTTGTACTTTATCGACTAGTTCTTTATTTGTACTTTATTGTCTAGTTTTTTATACGTTGTGGGTTGCAACAATCTTGTTCAGTTTTATACTTTCTGACCAATTTTGTTATATACGTTGTGATTCAGTTTTATATACGAACCGGCAGTTTTATATTTCGACTTTAGGATCTGATTTCGTTTTATACGTTGTGGGTTGTGATCTGTTTTCATTTGTATACGTTGTGGTCACAAATTGTTTTTATGCCAACATTTGTAACTTTGTTTTTAGTATATACCATAATATGGGTTTCTTTTATTTTGCAATTTATCGTGTTTTTTTATACGTTGTGGGTTGTGATCTTGTTTTGTCTTATACGTTGTGGGTTCTGATCTTGTTTTGTCTTATACGTTGTGGGTTGTGATCTTGTTTTGTCTTATACGTTGTGGGTTGTGATCTTGTTTTGTCTTATACGTTGTGGGTTGTGATCTTGTTTTTGTTTGTTTATGTTGTGGTCGGTCGGGGGACTTTTTGTTTTTATTCGATACCTACTGGTTTGACTTTGTTATATATTCTGTGATTGCTCCATTAGTTTGTACTTTATCGACTAGTTCTTTATTTGTACTTTATTGTCTAGTTTTTTATACGTTGTGGTCTTGTTGTGTTATATTTGTTATATACTGAGTGATTCTCCTTCATCTTGTACGTTATACTCCACTTAGTTTGTGCTTTGTTTTCTAGTTTTTATACGTTGCGGTTTGTGATCTTGTTTTGTTTGCTCTCGTTGTGGTTGGTCAGACTTTGTTTTTATACATTGTGGGTTGTGATCTGGTTTTGTCTTATACGTTGTAGTCAACTTCTGTTTTAGACATTGCGGTTAAATTTTTTTTGTATGACAGTCTAGTTTTGTTTTTTTATATACGTTGTGGTTTAATTAACGGCAGGTGAATTTGTTCGCAGACCACTGTACTAATACGAGATTATCGACGTATTGCTTTCGCAGCCCGTGACCGTAGTTTGTTGTGATTGGCGAGCGCTGTTCGGTGTTCGCTGTTCAGTCGTCAAAGCCAACTCGGTCAGTTTGCTATATTTGATATAACATATAACGCGTTTATATGATCCGTTCCTACGATGAGATTAAGACAGTTTCCGTTCCCAAAATCGAAGTCTGTGCTCGTTGATGTGCTCTAGTGCTTCTTTTTTACTTTCCTGTGACTTATATAAACTCTTAATCGTGATAATGTTGTAAGTTTACGATATTTTATGTATTTTTTGGTGTATCTATATATTCTACCTATTTATTATATTAAGTACAATTTTTTTTGTTCATGTTTTGTACCTACTTACCTGGCCTTTAAAAAGTTCACCTAGGCTAGGCGAAACCTACAAACATATACCTAGAGTTTGCATTAAATATCTACCACACGATTTTCGTTAACTATGACATAATAAAAATACCTAATGGAATGTAGTGTAAACATACAGATATCTTTCATTGATACTTTATTGGCAGCGATACCTACCTAGGTACCTGTATATAGCCTACACCCATGCAATTCTACTGGCGCCTCCATAAAAATAAAAGAGAAAATGTAATACCTAGTCAGCTCTATACGTACCTATGGTAAACACACACACATACATAGACTATATATAACATATATATGTACGTATGTATGTAAGTCAGGTGTACTATACCTGTGTAATATTTATTATGATATCAACATTTATATAATGATAATAATCGTGTTGAAAAGCAAATAATAAATTTATATAGGCTTATTAAATTTAAAAAAATCCTAAACAGTTTGATAAAGTAGGTCCGTCCATAAGTAAAACATTATCGCAATACTATATACTAAAATAACAACAAACACGTAAACTATAAACTATTTATTTATTACGTAACTTGAAAACGGTAACAAAAACAATAATGGAATTATTTATATTATGTAATTAATATAATATTATATATTAAATACAAATCATGTCTGTCTATGTCTAATAACATAACCACTAATGTAAAATTGTACTAAGTAAATGCCAGACGCATTCACCAAATTGTGATACTGATTAGGAAAAGGATAATAGTGATTCGAAACGTAAGAATGTACCTACGCTAAAAAAAAATACCTGGTGTATCTAACCTAAAAAGGGTAGCTATAGTGTTAATTATATAATTATTACGTAATAATAATAACTAATATAAAAATTGCCTTTATTACGACGTACCTATGTAGGTAATTCTGTATTTGTTAAAACAAAGGTAATTAATTGTCAGAGCTTATTTATAAACACCAATTTACTATAATAGGGTCATAAATCAATTATGGTTGTCAATCGACATTTTTTATTGATTATCTAATTTGCGTCGTTTTACCAATAAAAATGAAGGTAATACCTAATAGATACTTAGCTAAATTATTTATTAATAATAACATCGAATCCACTGTATTATATTAAATATCTTTTATTTGTAAAATATTCTGTTTATTATTTTTTCATATACATATAAGTAGGTACTTACTACATATTAAAAAAACATAAATGGTACTTGTGCAGAATGCAGGTGACATCTCAAAAAAAGAAAATAATAAATGACATTATCTGGGATTCCAAATAAAATAATATCTGTGAACTTATATTTTGATTAATCGCTTTTATCAAATAATATCGTTATTTATCACTTTGAGGCCATAAATTTGAATTATCGAAAGGGTAATGACCAGTTTTTGTAATCAGTAACTAGGGTACCTAGAATATACTGGAAAAAAATATGAAAACAGAAGATTTTGTGGAAATCAATAGGTAGAAAGGATAGAAGGAGGAGAGTTATCTATTTATTGTTGGTCTTAGTCGTGTGAATATAATCGAGTCTCGGTTTTAGTAAATAAATATTATTTTTACCCATCACTACTTCGACACATAAAAAGCTAATTAGAAGCATCTTAAAAAAAAAAATAGGAATAGAAATGGAGAAAAAGATGATCTAGAAAATGTGAGATGTAGTTTGTTCAGTGGACTGAATACTTAAATGGTTTGAAACAGTTTTAATAATTTAAGAAAAGTGTATTTATTGGAGCTTAATAGGACAGTATCTTATACGTGATTTTCGTTGTTTCAGAGAAGTATATAATGTCATCTGTAATCGCTTAGGTCCAACTGCGAACATTCCTGGAGAATCGGTGCAAATGTTGTCAATGATATGAATCTTTATCCGTCCAAATCACAAGGTAATTTTATTTTATTTTATTTATTTTTATTTATTTATTCAACGAACCCTAGGGTTCTTTACAACGAAAATTATAAATTTACAGCTAGAAATACATTGCCACTTAGCATACAAAGTATAAAATTTAATTAGAAATATAGGTAACATCATTAACAAAGGAGCTATAAAAATGTCTCAATTATAATTATACAATTTAAGTAATATGAATTAGAGTATATGACATAGCAGATTGCTACTAAGGTTAACTAAAAATTGAACAAATAAAATCTTAAACTACCCTTGAATCCACCAATGGTTTCTTTCTTCCTGATAGTTTCAGGAGAGAATTCCATTGGCGTTTCAATCGAAATATAGAGGAGTTAAATATAAAGTTACTTGAATCCACCGATTCAGAAATTTGTCTAGCATTTCTAAGCCCATAAGATATAACTCTTTCATTGAAAAGCTCACAAATCTGAGGGCAGTCTATGTAACCATTTAGAATTTTGTAAACATATAAGTTATCATAATAAGTTCTTTTCAAGATAAATCCACAATTTTAAAAGCGTTCATAGCTAGATGAAAATCATGTCACAAAAGGACATTGGTTTGCCGGATCTACGGCATAGAGCTCTCAGAAATCTATGTTGAATACATCTAAAATTTTGACATTGACGTCAGTGTAGGGGGACCAGATAACTGATCCATAATTCAAAATAGGCATGACCAACGAATTGTACAGATGTTTAAGGGAATTGGCTGTGAAAAATGATTTTGAAGTTCTACAAATGAAGCCTAATAATTTATTAGCCTTAAGAGAGATTTTTATAATATGCGAAGTAAACTCAAAGTTTGAAGAATAAGTAATTCCAGATCAGAGATGGTATTCACCCTTTCAATATTGATAGAGTTAAACAAATAGTTAAAATGAAAAGGAGACTTTTCTGGAGAAAGTGATAACAGCACATTTATCCAAGTTGACATCTAATTTGTTATTGAAAGACCATACTGAGAGCTTATAAAATATCTTTTTGGAGTAAGATAGCATCATGGGGAGATGAAATTGCAGCAAACAACTTAACATCGTCAGCATACATTAAGGTTTTGGCGAATTGAAAATTATTTACTAAATCATTAATGAACAATATGAACAGTATTGGGCCTAAATGGGAGCCTGCGGCACCCCCGAAGTAACTGATAAAAACGAAGAAAGATAATCATCGACTCTTACAGATTGTGATCTATTTGATAAGTAAGAAGCCGTCCATTTTAATAAGGAATTACAAAATCCTGATTAGATAGTTTCGATAGCAAAATAGAATGACAAACAGTATCAAACGCTTTTGAAAAATCAATATACATCGCATCAACTTGAACCGAGTTCGATAAACTAGAGGCTATATATTCATTATAGACTAACAGATTGGAATAATAAATAAATGTGTTTTCTTTGCTCACTAATTTTTCACGAGTTCCCTGGTGGTAAGAGGGGTCAAAAAGTACAAAAAATATATAAATAAACAATTAATGTTCACACTATGCTATGTAATAGGAAAATTTTGGTGTTATATTTATTTGGTATACCTAATATAAAACCAAATATCAACTGTTAAACTGTAAAATTTTGAGTGGGGTCATTTTTGTGGAAGAATTCTTCATACACAAAATAATGTTTAAGTTATCTTATACATACATATATTATTAATTAATCATTCGGAATTTCCATTCGTTAAAAAAATTCTTCCTTGGAATAAAATTACAATATAAAAAAAAGAGCTAGTTCATTTTTTTTTTGCAATAATGACAAAAACATATTTCCCAATAATTTAGTAATGGCCAGTTAATGCAATGGAAATGAACGATTTTTTACATTTTATTGCACTAAATCAATTTTTTAAGCTAAAACAACGTGGTGCATTAGGGGCCCTTCATAAAATACGTTCGCACACAAGGGGGGGGGGGGTCTTGCTGAGTGTGACAAGATGTGACAAAGGGGGACAGGATCTACAGCAACGTGACGTTCGCCGTTTATCAAAAAATTTTGCTGAATTTTTACAGAATCCTTGGACTTCTGATAAATTAGAAATATTATTTATTTGTTTGTTATAAAAGATATTTATTAATTTATTTAAATTTTATTATGAAAATAAAATAAATATTTTTGACTATCAAAATTTGTGTATCTATTATCAATCAAAATTATCATGTTCAGGAAGGGGGTTTAGTTTTTGTGACGTAATATTTATAGGGGGGTCACAGAAAGTGTGACACAGCGTGACAACCGGTGGGTGGGAGGGGATCAAAAAAAGCAAATTTTAGTATGACGTATTTTATGAACAGCCTCTTAGAAAAAAAATATGATAAATGACTGGGTTTAATATTGCAACTGATATACATAGATATCTGCTTGCAAACTGAACACAATAAATATACATTTCTTTGTCATTTTTTACTCATGTAGGTACCTACTATTTATAAAAAAAGAGAATGCCGTTCGTTGTGATTGCATGTATGTAACAGAATAACCCTATGTTCGGTTTGAAAGTTACCAGATCTGTGTATAAAATTATGAAATGTTCAAACATATTCATACATAGTAGTTGAATTATTTCGTGCTAATTTTTTGTAGACGAAATGTCTATTCTGTCGCCTTTGTTATTAGCTACATTATTTTTACATTAATCTTTTTATTTCTTCGTTAGAAATAAATTTATATCTCGACCTTACTTTTTCCTCCTCATGTCATAATTATTAATGTAAGGACTGAGATAATAAATTGTTATTAACGGTAATCAATTAACACATATAACAGTCAATTTTTATCATTATCAATTACATGTTCATTAATACTAAAATATATGTTTATTTTAAAAGATGCTCTAATCTAATTTTCTATTCTATATAATATTCTAAACATTTCAATAAAATTGTCTAAAAACAATCATTTTTGAAGGCACAGCAATTTTTACAGCTTTTTGTTTTTATTTTAATTGTTTTATTTATAATTTAAACAAGTAAAATATACGAAATTTATTTAATTTTACACGTGTTAAAATGTCAAAAAAATATGAATATGTACTTTAATTAATAAAATATTATTGAAGGAGATAAATTATCTCAGCCATAAAAGTACACAATCATCATTTTATTAAGTTATAAGTAAATCCAGGAGATTTACGACTTCACCCTTTATCATAGTATTTTATAATACATATACCTATAAACATAGAATCTTATCGTACATTTTTTTTTTTTTGGTATTTGGTCCAGAATTGATTTCGGACCGTTCGCTAGGAAAAATCCGAATACGTACGATTTAGGACGAAACAATTTTCGTTTCCTCCTCCCTTTATTCGTTTTACGATATAACAGGTGCTTTTTCATTAAAAAAAATAATTAGATAGGTACTAAATAAAATGACCGTAAAAATATTATTAATATGCAGTAGGTTCTAGTATAAATGCGTTCAGTTTTTAAAACAGCGAATGTGCAACACACCACGTTTACTTGTTTACTTTCAATGATAACATTTTGATTTAAAATGTCATTCAAATACGCACACTTACGTACGTACACAAGGTTCCAATAAAATGGTACAGTATACCTATGTATCTGAAATTGAAAGTGTCAAGTATGTACAATTATTCGTATTGTTATATGTAAGTTAACACGACCTTATCGATTTTTGTTGACGTTTTTACTTGAACTGACTGAAATGAACAAGTTGGAGCAGTCGCAATCTCGCAATGAACATTTCACGGGATCGAACAATAAATTCACGCTAGGCTAGATAGAGCCAGCCTCGGTGTATTAAGTATGTGAAATTAACAAAAAAGAAATAAAAGTTAAGTTATAATGTGTGGGTACGTTTTTATTATCAGTTGTGTAAACAGTCGCCGATGTATTATTATGTTGTTCCGTACAATCTGTTTTAATTATGTATTAAACCGGAGTGTTGTTTTCCCCATTATTATTTTTTTTTTAATATCTATTATCTGCTTGGGCTGTAGTTTTATATAACTCTGTGTCGTTTTCATCGATCGCACGACAATTCTTTTTGTTCGCAAATGGGTGTTTTCTAATAAATATTTTTTTCGTTGTCGTTGCAGTATCAGAAATGTTGCAGTGTGCAAGACAGTGTAGCAGAAGGAATGGATCTCCTTTTTTAACGTTCGGAGAATTTTGTCTCTTCGCCAGAGAACTCAAGCGGCCTGAGATATACAGGAAATCGAAACAACAACACAAACAAAACGATAGTAAGATAATAATTTAATGTAATATGCAAATTAATTGATAGGCAGTTTTATAAGCTTTCTCATAATCCTAATAAAAATATATAGATTAGGTTAGGTTGGGTTGAGATTTTGTTAAAATATTTATTTTTGCTTTTAGTATCTTCGAAAAATTGCGAAGTTTTTCTCGGTGGATCGTGCAATCCAACGACATGGCGAACTGACATAGCAATTCCAGAGTTACAAAAGTATGGAATATCGTATTATAACCCAGTAAGTACCGTATTAAGGCTTTTCAAAGTGGTGAATGATTAGAGAGAATCTAATATAAGTCGTACGTGGTCCGAACGAGTTGAACAGATGACGTGTTTTGGGCATTAAAATAACCTTCGGGATTGCTGAAGTATCAGTTGGTGTTATTTTCTAGCAAAAACCATTCTGGAGTCCGGAACTGGTCTCGGAAGAGCATGATGCCAAACAATCTGCATCGGTTCTCCTATACGTCGTCGAAAGTCAAACAAGGAACGTAGTGGGAATGATGGAAGTTGCCTATTTGATGGCATCAGACCGCTGCGTTGTACTCGTTATTTATCCCTATCAGTTTGGGCAGAGTATTATGGGCGAACAAATGTCCAATAGGTAAAAAAAACTGAGTGAGTTACCATTAAAAAAAATAATTTGATGATCTGTTTCTAGGGAATATGTAGATTTGGTTGAGGGCCAAACAACGTTGATAGCCCTGGTCAAAAGTCAAGGGGTTAGGGTTCACGAAAACTTATCATCCGCCCTACAACACACCGCCAGTCTTCTCAGAAATTCTTCGTGTAGTGGAATGTCTGCAGAAGCTATGTTAACGTACAAATTAAGGTAATATTTAAATATAATGTCAATGGAACCATAATGATTTGAAATTTGTTTCAGGAAGTTGAGAGAGCTCTTCGATTCCTATGACAATAATAACAAAGAAGAGTTAACGTTAAACGATGCGATGGACGCGTTTCAAAGGCTAACAAATAAACGTTTGAAAGCGTCGGATTTGTACAATTATCTGAACATTCGGAATTCGACCGATCCAACAAAGTTTCGAATCTCGTTCGAACATTTCTGCGCCATCGTGGCCGAGTTCAGTTCGTCAGGAGGCTGTGGCACCAACGGCTTCATTTATGGTAGATTTTTTAGTACATTTTCTTGGAGTGAAATTGTTGTCAAGACTAAACATCTTATACAGTTACAGTGTCGTAAAATGTTAGGTAATAATTGTCCGTTTTTGTCCGCATCCTTCGGACTCGATATGTCAGCTTTCAAGCAAGCATGATGATACAGCCAGTCAAACAAAAAAAATATTGTTGTATTCGTCTTCTTTTGTTCCTTCTTGTAATTTCTTTCTCTCTTAATGCACGACACTGCTAAATAATAAATTGCACCAATTACTATCAGAAACACTAGAAATTTTATTTTATGTATATAAAAACTTCTATTAGTAGGAGTTTTCCGCCTTTGAATAACTTATATTTTTATTAGTGTCAGGTATCGCGAAATTTTACGATTATAATTATTTTGCGTCCTTTAACCAATTCCTTTTACATACCTGATGAAAAGGATACCTTCCTTTTAATCACCAAAATTTAAATCATACGGTATAATTTTGATGTCATAATCAGCAAGTAGATCAAATTTGCAAGGAAAAACGTTAAAATCCGAGTCCGATATCTTCGGCCATTTCGGAGTTATAATAATGAATAATTTTTGTTACTTTAATTGTGCTCTCAAGCGATTTTATTTTAAACTGTCAGGTGCCAACGGATACGGTATTTGCAAACACTTACATTTCTCTTTTGAACTAGCCTGAGTTAAAAAAACTAAAATGGAATAAGTCGTTTAGAAGATACAGTGATTTAAATAGACATTTTGGGACTTCCCCCATTGTTATTAATGTCGGTACGCCACTGAGCCTGAGACGAAACTTTTTTCAGGCTTTCCAATCATGTTATTAAAGTTATAGCTTAATATGAGAATTTTCGGAGAAATATTAAATTTTGTGATTCATCCTATCAATTGCGCCTCTTTGTGGTAATATGCGGAGCTTAAAAATAATTTCTAAGATTGTCTCATGGGCATTTTAGTAGTAATAAATTTAACGAAAACTATTTTGACTGATATACTACAGTAAATTTGTACATAACATATAAAAATTGCATGATAAAGATAAAGATTTAGTGCTTTTG
The DNA here is from genome assembly GCA_029378335.1 of Agrilus mali. NCBI lineage: Eukaryota > Metazoa > Arthropoda > Insecta > Coleoptera > Buprestidae > Agrilus > Agrilus mali. Next base: position 3,061,593 of record CM055660.1, read on the forward strand.
CGTCTCAAAATCGACAATTTATTTTAGATGTTCAATTTTGGTAACTAGATTTTCATCTTCTTTCCAGATTGGACCCACAACATTTTAAATAGGCAATGTTCTCCTCCCGATAGCAATGGTCCTCAAAGCAACGAGCCGCATAATAACAACGGTTCGGTGGTGAAGGGGGCGCCAACGTGGGAGAGTAATTATTTAGTTGATGTGTGTTTAGGGGGTTCCTTTAGGACACAGCATTCGTGGCGAGAACAGGTGGCCATCCCTCTTCTTAAAAAACACGGTCTAACATATTACAATCCGGCAGTAAGGGAAACGAGCCACAACAGTAGTAGTACTAGTAGTTTGGAGGGTGAAAATGAGAACGTGTTCGTGAACGGTGGAAGCTATGAGAGTACGGTGAGTGAGAGTGACATTTTGGAGTGGGTGCGCGTTATGAATCGTAGTAAAGTGTTACTTTTCGTTATCACCAACGATACTAAATCTCTCTCCAGTATGATTTTGGCCGCGCATTATGTTGGATTGGGCAGAGATGTCGTCCTCTGTATTCAACAGCTTCCCCAGCAGGATTGCCGGCTTGGAAACGAAACGGTAAGAAAACGGAAACAATTTTTGTCAACAATGTCTGTAATATGTCTTTTGTTACTTACAACAAAGACTACAATGTTTTTTGTTACTTATAACAATGTGTGTATCATGTCTTTTTTGGCTTCTTAAAAGTGACATTTATCATTTAATTCCTCTACTTGTATTATATCTGCCTTTCAAAGGCAAAAATGTTTTAAATAAGAATAAAAATTTGGCACGATATTACCTTATTGTCCGTATACCACCATCTATTGATATTTACTAAAGTAACAGATAGATGGGGACATACTAGCAATTGATTAGTACTACGTATGTAATATTAATTCATAGCAGTAACAAATATTCTTTTTATTGTCCAGATAACGGACCAAGCTGTGAAAGATTACAATCGTGGAAGGGTATATTTGCGGGATTTTGCCAAAAGGAAACAAATACCAGTATTCGAAAACATCACCGAAGCAGTACAATTCACAATCGAGAAATGCCAGAGTAGGTAGAAATAACAAATAAGTAAAAGTAAGTTACATGAAACGTCATCTTGTCTTTATTACCTCATGTTAATTATTATTGATTGTATTTATGAATGAAACGAAATTGTCGATGAGTGTACGGGAATTTTCTGCCAGGCAATCAAATTGGATTTGATTTGTATGTACAAAAAAGCCACCAACTTTTGTTTCGTTTGCTCTCTTTTTGGGGTTGATTATGTGCCGAAAAGTTCCATTAAAAATCATATTAAGGTTGCAACGTCAACGTGTTGTTTGTTGAGCGTGAGAACAGGGAATTCCTAATCTTTTTTTATGTTTTATTTATTTTATGTTATCGTTGTTTTGTGTAGACAATATTGGAGAAACCACGAGAGCTATTTTTTGTATTTTGGTTCGAAATTCATGCATTTTAGTGTATGATTTTTTTCTTACTATTTACTTTTTTTATATGATATGTTTGTATAATTAAAGGAGATCGCATCCATTTCTAATTTTCATAATAATAATTTTATTGAAGACCACGTTTACATCGCTTAAACACTTACTTATTTATATAATTATATTAATCAATGGTCACGTTATTTACAGTACATTCCAAAATAAACCTTGTATAGTATTATTACAAATTCCCTGATAAAAGCATTTACTTCTTAGGTACTTTCTTTCCAAAAAAGATTTATTTACACTTACACTTTTTGTAGATTATTTATTTTACTATCATTATTTATTGCATTGCGTCCTCTTTTTTTTTAATTTTTTACAGAGTTTAAAGTAGCAGAAGTATTTTCCATTGCGTTTATTTTGGAACGTACTGTATAAACAACTATACTTAAATTATTTCTGGTAATTAAAAATCTTCTATTGCTAATTACCGCCATGTTACATCTCCACTTTTTTTATTATTTATGTTTATAAAAAAAAGGAAACGACGTGCGTTTTAAAATTGTTTCCAATTTATTTAATATTCCATTTAATAATTTACATATATTAATATTTTTTTATATATGCTTTTTTTCTATGTACTTAAAAATATTATGAGCAGGTAGCTATAAAATAGCAGCTATAAGTTCCTTGGTCATTGCGATTTGAGTATAGTTGTTGTAGAGATAAATATTTATTAATAATATAATTAAAAGATTTTTACCTTATCAATAATAATGTCAAAACTAATAACTTAAGATATTATTTTTGCCTTTATAATGAATTACATCACTTTAAAAAAATATATCTGTTGTTGTTTTTACGACTACGTGTAGTTTTGTAGGAAAAACAAAATTTAAAAAACTTTTGATTGTTAAGTTTGTACCTATACTATTTTTTGAAATTAAAAAAATAATAAATAATGGAATAAAGATTTGAAAGGTAATAGTAAATTATAATTTATATTTATTTTTGTTTCGATTAGTAATTGTTTTATAAAAAAATGACCATCCGTCTTTCCAATATATTATTTATTAGAAAGAATACAATAGAGTAGGCAATTTCTATACAACCGTGTAATGCGTGAAAAGACAGAGACGGTAATACTGTTTGTATCCGTCTTTGTTTAATTCACCGGCACTGTTGTTTATTATCAACTATATGCTCAAAAAAAAAAGAAATAAAAAATGTTTGTTCATCTTCTGTTTCTTTGTATATATTAAGAATATAATTTTCCGAAGCTCTATTGTATTATTTCGTTTTTCTTTTGATTTCTGTTGTTGAAGTTGCTCAAATTTTAAATGTTGAAAAAGTATGTTAGAAGGGGAAACTTATAGAAATCGCTGGCTAGGTTCAATTTTAACTAAAAACTGTTCTTTTCTTTTCATATATATAATTGCATCACATTTTTTTTAATATCATAGAGAAGTAATAAAACATCACAAGTGTACTTAAAGGAGTCTTTAAAATTGAACTTAACCACCGTATAATAAATAATAGATCGTACATTTATTAATCTATTTTTTCTCTACATTGTTTGTGTAATTATTACGTCCCTTTTTTATTGTATAGAGAATGGCTGTAACGCAGTGTTATTGTTCGTATTTTGTTAGGGAGTAAGTTCGTAATAGATAGGTAGGTTTATTATAAATGAATAAATAAATAAATGAATAGTATTGTGTTGTACATAGTTTCCTAATAATAATAATAATATTGATGATGATAATAACAATTTATTAATAATTACACTATTGTATAAACTAATTGGGTTGAAGAAAAGGCTCGTTTGTAAAAGCCTCACGGTTTGACTTGTACCTGAACTCTTTCAGAAGCTGGAGCATAGTGAAGTAAAGTGCTAGTAATTTATTTGTTCGTTGTGAATCTCGAAGAAAACAAGCGGTTGAATATTGTTATTAATAGTTTTAGATTGCCATATCAGATTTTTTTGTCGGTTAAAGAGGCTTTTTTCTTGAAATACATAGTAGGCATTACAATATTTTTATTTGATGTGATAACAAATTACATGTTTAGGAAATATATTATAAATTTTTTACGCGTTGGTAATAAAGGAATTGAAGAAGGAAAAAATTTGATATGGCAAAAGATTTTGCAGTTGTTTGCTAATAACTTAGACTGTAACATTGAAAATTTGCATCATATTCGCCAATTATAAAAGAATTAACCAAACGGATGGCTAAAAAGTAGCAAGTAGTTCACATTATTTATGTTACTAATTAGGTGCTGATAAAATTACATTATAAAAATAAATTTGTTTGTTAAGCATAGTATGTTATATTTGTCTTTTTTTTTATCTAATATGTAGGCAATAAAATAAAATACTAAAACCAGCTCGTTTTCTTCTTTCTCCTATTAAAAAAAAAAATTACATTCCCCGTGTGAGGCCGGGGTAAGAATAGCTTTGCCGTTAGTCTCAGCGTGTCGTAAGAGGCGACTAAAGAGACAAATTTCATGAAATCGGGTAAATCTGGGTTATATTTGTCTTTTTGTCCCAATTTTAAAATAGGTATATAAACACTGATTGGACATCAACTGTGAAAAGACAACTCTTGGGGTTCCAGAGGATCCCATGTTATATATTTTTATTTTTATTATTTTATGCAAGTAATAAATTATTGGAATCGATGTTTTTGTCTTTTTATTCCCCCTTTGAATTATATGAGTGTTTCATTAGCGCCTTTTAAAAGAAACCCAAAGAAATAACTATCTAGGGCATCTAACGAATTTTAATAATACAAATATGTAGTTCTAATTGGAAGTTAAGAACTTGAGACAATAAGCATTACTAAATCAACGTACGTTTTAGAATTAGAATATTGTTTTAGATCGATTTTCTGTTTTAAGGAAATTGTGCTATATTTTTAACTTGCTTGCTTTTAAACTTTTTACGGACGTATTTTTTAAGATTATTGTATCTTATTCACAGACGAAAAGTTTTTTTAGTATATTATAACATAGGAAACTTATCTTCTCCTTTATTATGAATAAATTATATGGCTGTAAGCACAAATTGTATGGGATTCCACAAAGTATTGAGTTTATTAGGAAGGCTAGGTTGTTAAATGAATAGCAGTTGGTATTTCTGTTTATCCAATCTATAGAATTGTTTGTTTATGTTGTATTCGCCGCAAAAGTTAGGTTAACTGTCGCAAAATTGAAAAATTTAGAAACACTCGTACATTTAAAGTGAAGTTTATTATTTAGTTTATTGTTTTCAACTTTTAATAAGTCAGAAAACAAGATTGTGCTTATATATAACATATGAGTGGCTGCAAGTATTTTATTTGCAAATCTGGATGACAAATTAGAGATCATGATTTCTGCTGCAGATCCACAGGTATTTAATTATCATTTTAGTAAGTCACACGACTTTTTTATTAACTATTTTTTAAAGGAATTTGTTCCCAGTGGACGGCAGCATATTTTACGTCATCCAGGCGTGTATGAAAAGACTAAAAACTCAGAACAATGTGATTTTCCAGACTTTCTTTCAAATGAGTTTCAGAAAGTTGCAATTGATGAATCAAAAAGTACCGAAAAGTGGTTAATTCGTTCATTATCCGAAATTAATTCTGGTCATGTATCAAATCATGGTACAAAAGCAAACAATGAGAAGGGGGCTAAGCCAGAAAGCATTAATAAACGAAATATAAATGATTCATGGTTATTTAAAAATATTGATCTAGATAAAACACAAAAACGATTATCTAAAAATATTAATGAACCTAGGTCTAGTGTTTCAGAGACTAGTAAATCCCATATTGATATTGAAACTTCTGTATCCACTAAGAAACCTGTTTTGCTAAATACACTAAGGTACAGGTCTAATTTGAAATGTATGGAAGAAGAACTTTACATTAAAGACAACACAGTTATTTGGTCAGAAGGTCTAGTCTCTACAGGGAGTAATTATGACTCATCAAATAGAATAATTAAAAAGTCCTTTACTTTAATAAACCCTATAAAACATGCACTGTGGTGTAAATTTTATTGTGAACACCCTGGTTTTGGAGATAACACAGGGACAAATGATAAACCTGATGCACCATCAGGTGAACCAATAAACTGTGTTTGTGTAGTCGATAATGAAAATCTTTATTCTTATACTGAGGCTAATGAAGACTTTGTTACTTCTTTACCGTTTTCTGTAAAAAAGATTTATGAATTTAAATTTGGTATTCTGGTAGAAAAGGAAACAAAGGGTATGTTTTTACCAGGGGGTTTAATACTATTTCTCATAGTTGGGCAAAGCCTTCGTCGAAAAAGCCCCAATAATAAAGTCTATGTTTTAAGTGCTTTGGTCCTTGAAAGTCCAATTATATTTTAAATTCTAAGGAACTTAAAGTACTAATTATTAAAAAAAATGGACTTTGAAATACTTTTTTGACATATAAATTATAAGAATTTGTTCATTCTCTAACTACTTGAAGCGTGGTATTTCTAAGCCCTAAAAGCAAGCTAGAACAAAGCGCTGAAGCTTTGCTCAGCTATGTATAAAATTTACTTCTTTCATATTTGTTTGATTATTCAATAAAAATGTTTTTTTTTAGAACACGATGATATTGACGAGAACTTCATGTTGCCCACTATGTTTTCTCTTACCCATCCATTAGACGAATTTAGTCCCCTTGCAATTCAGCAAGGCTCTAGTGTGAAAATAATGGATGATACCACTCGAACTATTGTTTTCATATCAAAAAATCCCAGTCTTTGTGTTATTTATGACGAAAGATTAAGACAACACAGCATTTATCTATTACGAAGACTGCAAAGTAATGAAAACGTGGAAATGTCTGTAAAATCATTTAATAAAACTGCTCCATCAATTGGCCTTTCAGATAGGGTATGTTTAGATGAAAAATACTTAAGTTTAGTTCACTGTTATTATTTTATATTCTAGTTGAGAAGTAGACTTTCATTACTGGCCGATCGTGAGCAAAAGCGCAGTTTCTCACAAGGTACCCCATTCAGTAGTCGTGTAGGGAGTGCTATCAATAGTCGGTCCCAGAGTTCAATGGCAACCATTAGGTACCACAAAATTTTATTGACTTTGTATTTCTTTAAACATTCGTAAGGACTCCTTGTAACATATGGTGAGTTTTAGTCGATGCCAATCCCCTGCAATGTCACCTTTGGTGACTGAAGGACCATTGCTTAATAAATTGTTTCGACAGAACATAACTCGTAATGCCGAAATGTATTCAAGTTTTCCATTCGACACCAGAAACACTGAAATGACCGAAATAACGTATCAACTCGATCCCTCCTTTTGTTTGCAGCTTTTATGGACAGATAACGTTCTGTCTCAGCAGTAAGTTTGATAGTTTTTATTGTATTTTCTTATTGATTTGTAAAATCATTTATAGAAGTAATGTTGGTCCTGCGTCTAAAGTTTTTTTAAACAGCGATCTGGCCGGTCGACAATTCTTGTGTTACTTAATTTCCACTCTTTCTCAATTGATAATTATCGAAATGGTCGTTTCGAAAAATAACTATTTTAATTTTAACTATGTAACAAGTATTCCTGCAAAAGATGCTGATGTTATTCCAGTAAGTAGTCTTACGATTAATAATACCAAATAATTTTATTGATATTGTTGGGGAAATTATTACAGCATCTACATATGATAGCTATATTAGACCATAATAGCAACATAAATTTGTATTCTGGTACCACCTTGGTAGGCAAACTTCACATTGGTGGAGTATTAGTACAGCACAGTCCCTCTCCTTATGCTATGCGAAGCATTCCTCAATTTAATTCACCATTCCCTAGGTATATAATTTGAAGTAAGTTTTTATTGCACAGTTCTTAAGTATTGGTACTTATTTTAAGGCGGAGCACTTTACTTCCACATTACAGCACCCCTGTAGCTGATCCTAATTTCGCAGTTGTTTGCTAATAACTTAGACTGTAACATTGAAAATTTGCATCATATTCGCCAATTATAAAAGAATTAACCAAACGGATGGCTAAAAAGTAGCAAGTAGTTCACATTATTTATGTTACTAATTAGGTGCTGATAAAATTACATTATAAAAATAAATTTGTTTGTTAAGCATAGTATGTTATATTTGTCTTTTTTTTTATCTAATATGTAGGCAATAAAATAAAATACTAAAACCAGCTCGTTTTCTTCTTTCTCCTATTAAAAAAAAAAATTACATTCCCCGTGTGAGGCCGGGGTAAGAATAGCTTTGCCGTTAGTCTCAGCGTGTCGTAAGAGGCGACTAAAGAGACAAATTTCATGAAATCGGGTAAATCTGGGTTATATTTGTCTTTTTGTCCCAATTTTAAAATAGGTATATAAACACTGATTGGACATCAACTGTGAAAAGACAACTCTTGGGGTTCCAGAGGATCCCATGTTATATATTTTTATTTTTATTATTTTATGCAAGTAATAAATTATTGGAATCGATGTTTTTGTCTTTTTATTCCCCCTTTGAATTATATGAGTGTTTCATTAGCGCCTTTTAAAAGAAACCCAAAGAAATAACTATCTAGGGCATCTAACGAATTTTAATAATACAAATATGTAGTTCTAATTGGAAGTTAAGAACTTGAGACAATAAGCATTACTAAATCAACGTACGTTTTAGAATTAGAATATTGTTTTAGATCGATTTTCTGTTTTAAGGAAATTGTGCTATATTTTTAACTTGCTTGCTTTTAAACTTTTTACGGACGTATTTTTTAAGATTATTGTATCTTATTCACAGACGAAAAGTTTTTTTAGTATATTATAACATAGGAAACTTATCTTCTCCTTTATTATGAATAAATTATATGGCTGTAAGCACAAATTGTATGGGATTCCACAAAGTATTGAGTTTATTAGGAAGGCTAGGTTGTTAAATGAATAGCAGTTGGTATTTCTGTTTATCCAATCTATAGAATTGTTTGTTTATGTTGTATTCGCCGCAAAAGTTAGGTTAACTGTCGCAAAATTGAAAAATTTAGAAACACTCGTACATTTAAAGTGAAGTTTATTATTTAGTTTATTGTTTTCAACTTTTAATAAGTCAGAAAACAAGATTGTGCTTATATATAACATATGAGTGGCTGCAAGTATTTTATTTGCAAATCTGGATGACAAATTAGAGATCATGATTTCTGCTGCAGATCCACAGGTATTTAATTATCATTTTAGTAAGTCACACGACTTTTTTATTAACTATTTTTTAAAGGAATTTGTTCCCAGTGGACGGCAGCATATTTTACGTCATCCAGGCGTGTATGAAAAGACTAAAAACTCAGAACAATGTGATTTTCCAGACTTTCTTTCAAATGAGTTTCAGAAAGTTGCAATTGATGAATCAAAAAGTACCGAAAAGTGGTTAATTCGTTCATTATCCGAAATTAATTCTGGTCATGTATCAAATCATGGTACAAAAGCAAACAATGAGAAGGGGGCTAAGCCAGAAAGCATTAATAAACGAAATATAAATGATTCATGGTTATTTAAAAATATTGATCTAGATAAAACACAAAAACGATTATCTAAAAATATTAATGAACCTAGGTCTAGTGTTTCAGAGACTAGTAAATCCCATATTGATATTGAAACTTCTGTATCCACTAAGAAACCTGTTTTGCTAAATACACTAAGGTACAGGTCTAATTTGAAATGTATGGAAGAAGAACTTTACATTAAAGACAACACAGTTATTTGGTCAGAAGGTCTAGTCTCTACAGGGAGTAATTATGACTCATCAAATAGAATAATTAAAAAGTCCTTTACTTTAATAAACCCTATAAAACATGCACTGTGGTGTAAATTTTATTGTGAACACCCTGGTTTTGGAGATAACACAGGGACAAATGATAAACCTGATGCACCATCAGGTGAACCAATAAACTGTGTTTGTGTAGTCGATAATGAAAATCTTTATTCTTATACTGAGGCTAATGAAGACTTTGTTACTTCTTTACCGTTTTCTGTAAAAAAGATTTATGAATTTAAATTTGGTATTCTGGTAGAAAAGGAAACAAAGGGTATGTTTTTACCAGGGGGTTTAATACTATTTCTCATAGTTGGGCAAAGCCTTCGTCGAAAAAGCCCCAATAATAAAGTCTATGTTTTAAGTGCTTTGGTCCTTGAAAGTCCAATTATATTTTAAATTCTAAGGAACTTAAAGTACTAATTATTAAAAAAAATGGACTTTGAAATACTTTTTTGACATATAAATTATAAGAATTTGTTCATTCTCTAACTACTTGAAGCGTGGTATTTCTAAGCCCTAAAAGCAAGCTAGAACAAAGCGCTGAAGCTTTGCTCAGCTATGTATAAAATTTACTTCTTTCATATTTGTTTGATTATTCAATAAAAATGTTTTTTTTTAGAACACGATGATATTGACGAGAACTTCATGTTGCCCACTATGTTTTCTCTTACCCATCCATTAGACGAATTTAGTCCCCTTGCAATTCAGCAAGGCTCTAGTGTGAAAATAATGGATGATACCACTCGAACTATTGTTTTCATATCAAAAAATCCCAGTCTTTGTGTTATTTATGACGAAAGATTAAGACAACACAGCATTTATCTATTACGAAGACTGCAAAGTAATGAAAACGTGGAAATGTCTGTAAAATCATTTAATAAAACTGCTCCATCAATTGGCCTTTCAGATAGGGTATGTTTAGATGAAAAATACTTAAGTTTAGTTCACTGTTATTATTTTATATTCTAGTTGAGAAGTAGACTTTCATTACTGGCCGATCGTGAGCAAAAGCGCAGTTTCTCACAAGGTACCCCATTCAGTAGTCGTGTAGGGAGTGCTATCAATAGTCGGTCCCAGAGTTCAATGGCAACCATTAGGTACCACAAAATTTTATTGACTTTGTATTTCTTTAAACATTCGTAAGGACTCCTTGTAACATATGGTGAGTTTTAGTCGATGCCAATCCCCTGCAATGTCACCTTTGGTGACTGAAGGACCATTGCTTAATAAATTGTTTCGACAGAACATAACTCGTAATGCCGAAATGTATTCAAGTTTTCCATTCGACACCAGAAACACTGAAATGACCGAAATAACGTATCAACTCGATCCCTCCTTTTGTTTGCAGCTTTTATGGACAGATAACGTTCTGTCTCAGCAGTAAGTTTGATAGTTTTTATTGTATTTTCTTATTGATTTGTAAAATCATTTATAGAAGTAATGTTGGTCCTGCGTCTAAAGTTTTTTTAAACAGCGATCTGGCCGGTCGACAATTCTTGTGTTACTTAATTTCCACTCTTTCTCAATTGATAATTATCGAAATGGTCGTTTCGAAAAATAACTATTTTAATTTTAACTATGTAACAAGTATTCCTGCAAAAGATGCTGATGTTATTCCAGTAAGTAGTCTTACGATTAATAATACCAAATAATTTTATTGATATTGTTGGGGAAATTATTACAGCATCTACATATGATAGCTATATTAGACCATAATAGCAACATAAATTTGTATTCTGGTACCACCTTGGTAGGCAAACTTCACATTGGTGGAGTATTAGTACAGCACAGTCCCTCTCCTTATGCTATGCGAAGCATTCCTCAATTTAATTCACCATTCCCTAGGTATATAATTTGAAGTAAGTTTTTATTGCACAGTTCTTAAGTATTGGTACTTATTTTAAGGCGGAGCACTTTACTTCCACATTACAGCACCCCTGTAGCTGATCCTAATTTCGAAGAACACTTATTGTCTCCGGTTTTGCCACTTACTCCATCTGAAAAACGTGTTGCTGTTATGTTAACTCCAGAGCCTTATACAACAGGTAAAATAGAAAATTTTTTAGATTCTTTAATTCCAAAAAGAAGTCAATTGTTTTTAAATAAAATTTAAACAATGAGAATCTTAGCCCCTAAACAATTATCAGTAAGTTGTTGTAGTTTGGGGGTAAGAATTCCCTGCTTGATTTTTTCTTGTGCTCCTTATTTTTAGCGAGACCAAACAATAGGGTCCAGTTGATTGAATTGCGTGATGCTGTTGATAACCGTTTAACCCTCCGGTATTCTGATGGAACGTGTTACCGAATCACTTTTCCAGATATTACTTGCAGTTCTCTGATCAACACATGTTTAAACGCAATGAGATGTACACTTGAACGAGACATTGTGGTTGTACTGATATCTAAATGGTACGCTATTCGTAATGCGCCAGGTTCATCTAATTATACGCAAGAAAAAGAGTGGAAAACGTTTACAGCCTTAATTTTTGGTAAATAAATACTTTGACGTTTTCACAGAATTTGTAGGTATGTTGTTTCAGAATTGTTGGGCTATAGTGAAGAAGAAGATCACGAAATACAAACGTACCCCTACAGTACCCCATCGAGTGCCCCAAAGAAACAAAGAAAATGTAGCAAAGGTTCTGATCATGATTGGAATCATTTATTGAACTCGGACTGGCATGAAAGTGTCAGTAATAATCTTTCACGAACACTGAATTTAAAGAAAACAACATTTTCACTAGAAGCTTCGAATAAAAACAATAGAGTACATTCGAATATAAACGCCACCCTGTTTCCTCATATCTACACGATCTTTTTTACTTTGCATTTGGTATATGAAGACCTAAAATTAAACAGCTTGCGCTATAACGAGCTTCCCTTGTTGGCTAATTTCTTAAACATATTGTCTTCAGACCTTGGACTTTATAAGTATGAGGTGCATTATTGGAAAGAGTTTCCGGATAATTGTGAAATCCAAGGGACAAAGAACGATAAATGTATTTCCGAAAATAGTTTGAGTTTTGCAGGGAATAAAAATTTAATAGGGAACAAAGTCGAGAGTGTTTTCCAATTTGTTTTCGATCTGCTTGACGGCAAGGATGTAGAACCCTTCCCTTATATTGAAAATGTGAATGTTAAAACGAAAAATATTTTACAGGTTGTACATTCATGAACACACTTTCAGTACCAATACTAGATATTAATTTTAATTATTTGTAGCTTTGCGGATTATTCATTGGCGGTTCCTTTTGTCCAGTCGGTACCATTGAATTAGATAATTTTGTGAAACAGGTTTCATTACATGGCGAATCATTTACAAAAGACACTAATTCTATTAGAGTCGAGCACGACGTAGCTAAAAAAGTTGTCTCTTTGATGACTGAGATGGGTATTACGAATAAAGAAATGGACACATTTCCTTCCGGAATAAATCTACTTTTGCACGACGCTCTTTGGCAATGTCGGGAGAATCCCCCCACTGATTGGTCTGCAAAGGCGTATAATCTGTTGCAAAGACCAGATTTAGCAGCCCAAGCTCAAATAATTGAAAGGGTACAGTTACAAACAAATACATGTGTTGTGTAGGTTCATGCAAAATTACAAAATATTATCTATTTAAGGGCAAATCTGAATCGTCTATCGATAAATACGGGGCTTGTGGGTCCCTTCAAGAAATACTGCCAACAATTAAACAGGTGGATGATATAGAAAATGAAGACGGTATGGAAGATATAGACAACACTTTGCTCAAAATGCGCTTTCCGGAAGACCATAGAGTAGCAGAAGCTAGAAAACTTCTTCAAAGTTCAAAACCAGTAACTATTGCATTGGTTCAAAGACCTGATGTTTCTGATCATGATTTTATTGATGAACAGGAAAAACATCTTTACGCTATTTGTTCAAGGACAATGGCCCTACCTGTTGGGAGGTGAATATATTTTTTTTATTATAATTTAAATAAATTATAATTTGATAATATTACTGATTGATTCTCTCTCTAATTACCAATAAAGCCCCTTAAAGCTTTAAATTTGATTATGTATTTAGTAATGTTTTCATTTACTTCAATAAATCTACAGGGGTATGTTTACCATGAGAACAGCTACACCTATAATAACGGAACCACTTCCCTGTCCACGTTTGTGTTTAACGGGTAAAACACCACCTCGCGGTGCTACGGTCGAATTAACTCACATTGACACGCCTATTAATATGAACTTGTGGCCTCTTTTTCATAATGGAGTGGCTAATGGTCTTAGAATTTCCCCGGATGCTCATAATATCGACTCAAATTGGATCGTATTTAATAAACCTAAAAATTCCATGGAAACAATGATGGAACATGCGGGATTTCTAATGGCCTTGGGTTTGAATGGACATTTGAAAAACTTAGCTATCATGAAAACCTTCGACTACTTGGCCAAGTTTCACGAAATGACCAGCGTTGGTGTCCTTTTAGGTATGCTCTCTCTTGAAAAACATTGCTATGTGAAGACCTAATCAAATATAATAGGTTTGGCTGCTGCAAATCGAGGCACTGCCAATACGTCCATTACAAAAATGCTGAGTATCCATGTCGAGGCCCTTTTACCTCCGACGTCCATGGAATTGGACATACCACAAAATCTTCAGGTTGCCGCACTAATGGGGATAGGCTTGATATATCAGGGAACAGGTCACAGACATATGACCGAAGTACTTTTGTCAGAAATTGGTAGACCTCCAGGACCCGAAATGGACAATAGCATCGATAGAGAGTCGTATGCGTTAGCTGCCGGTTTAGCCTTGGGATTGGTGACATTGAGGCAGGCTGGAAAGACTACCGAATTGACCGATTTAAATGTACCGGATACGCTTCATTATTATATGGTCGGCGGAAATAAGAGACCTCTTACAGGTGCAAAACGTACACTTTTTTCTACTGCTTTGTAGCTGTGTATTTTGATTGCTAGGTTCCCAAAAAGATAAGTACAAAGTGACATCGTTTCAAATAAAAGAAGGATCGACGGTTAATTTGGACGTAACTGCTCCTGCAGCCACTTTGGCACTGGGTTTAATGTTTCTAGGAAGTGGTAATAAAGCAGTTGCTGATTGGATGGCGCCACCTGCAACTCAGTACTTATTAGACTTCGTTAGGCCCGATTTTCTCATGCTTCGAGCTTTAGCGAGATGTATGTGATTGATTATTGAAAATTAATTGATTTTTTTAACATAAATTTATTTCAGCTCTTATTTTGTGGGATGAGATTGAACCCAGCCAAACCTGGGTAGAATCTCAGGTACCCAGTACCATAATACAGTACTGTATAGCCCGCAGATCGTCGATAGAAAATGGTATCGACTATGAAGCAATGAAGTATGTTTTTCTGATTTGGAATAGTGTTATTGTATTATATACATAATTCTTGTTAATTCTCTTTTTTCAGTCAAGCTTATTGTAATATAGTAGCCGGGGCTTGTTTTGCAATTGGTTTAAAGTATGCAGGTTCTGCCAATGAGGAGGCTTACAAGACGCTTTTGTATTTTTGTTTCTTGTTCACGAATCTTACGTCGAAAACCATCGCGGACTTAGCTGGGAAGCCCACTATTGAGACCTGTTTGAATGTCGTTCTTATTTCAATAGCCATAGTAAGAATCCTTCTCATACTATTTATTTATTTACCAACATAATTACATAAAAAAATAAGGATTCACAAAAAACCCTGTTTTTATAATATATACCGATTGATATCTAATTATTCATTTAAGGTAATGGCTGGAACAGGTCATTTAGCAATAATGAGGTTCGTAAGACATCTGCGCAGAAGAGTAGGTGTTAGCAGCAGTTCTGTGGTTACTTACGGTTCACATTTGGCTGTACACATGGCACTCGGTCTCTTGTTTCTTGGTGGTGGCCGATATACTCTTAGCAATTCTCCTGCGAGCATTGCCGCTCTCATTTGTGCATTTTATCCCAAATTCCCCACTCACAGTAACGACAACAGGTATTCAAAATAAATTAGAGGAATTTTTTTGGTAAAAACAAATATTTTAATTAAAGATACCATCTTCAAGCATTTCGACATTTGTATGTGCTGGCCGTGGAACCAAGAATTGTCATTCCCAAAGATATTTCTACGGGTAAAATGTGTTATGCTTGGTTAACCGTGGTTTTCTTGAATGGAAAACGAGAAGTTATGAAAGGACCTTGTATAATCCCTGATCTGAATAATTTGCTGAAGGTTTCCGTAGAAGACGACAGACATTGGCCTGTTGTCTTTGAAAGGGGACGAAATTGGGATTTGCTATTGTAATTGCATACCTAATAGAAAATAATTTTTAACAGAGATGTTTTTTTAACAGGAAGCTGATAAGTTCGACAGGTTTTATAGAAGTAAAACAGAGAGCCGGTTGTTTGAGTTATGTAGAAGACAAACTCGGTTATCAAAGCGAATTGGCTCGTACATTGACTCAATCGACGGTTATACCTTGGGATCCTCCGCCAAAATCGATAATATCTTTCTCGTCTGATTCTACAGTACGGCATTTTACTAAATACTTCTTAATTTCGAAATTGTCAGAAAAAAGCGAAGAAGAGGCTACATTTCAGCAAACGTTAACAAGAGCCACATATGACTTCGTTATAAGAGATAAGTTACCTGCTTTACCGATATTAATTAGCCTTGTGAAGGTAAGTATATCTATAAAATCATAGTTTCTTTGCTTTTAATTTAAAAATTTTTGCAGATAGTTTGCGATGTGGACAAAATTCCGAATGTTCTACAACTTTGGCAATTTAGAATTGTTTGTCGTCACATATTGAAACAGTCATGCGTTACGAATTTGATATCAGGAGATTCTTGTTTGGCGTTGATGCAAAAACTCATGCTAAAAATTAACGCTTGGGAACCAGATTTAATTGACAATTTGAGATTTTATCTTTTAGGTAAGGAAATGAATTGTACCAAAGACATGGCGAGAAAGATTGCCCTTTACGTATCTTTTTACGATATTCCGTATAACGAAAACATATCGTGCCAAAACTGGATGGAATTAATGTGTAATATGGATAAATTAAAAATTCGATCACATACAATGGACAAACTACTTACAATACTGAATTATTGATTTATTATTATTTAGTAGGTAATACATAATAATAAAGAAGTCTGAAAATAATTAAATTCTTTTATTAATTCTATGATGTGTTTGAGTTTTGGTTTTTGCGGAAGGAGGGGTAATGGTTCAATTTCTCCTTAATTTAATCTACTTATCGGGGCTCTTAAAAAAAAACAAGTTATAACGTTTTTGTCATCCTGTCAACATCCACCCGTGTGAGATCGGGTTAAGAATAATCTCACCGTAGGTCCCAGCGTGTCGTAAAAGGCGACTAAAGGGACAAATATCATCTAATAAACTTGTGTACCAAGGTATATTTTATAATAACACTTTTGTGTAAAATTTTCTTCAAGCTTTTAGTAAACCTTTAAATACACAAATTATTCTTATTTAAAAGAATTGTCTTAATTATAGCTCATCCAGTTGTAAACAACTCCCCCAGCCTTATAAAAGGCATAAAACGGTCAAAAGTGATAGAATAAGTAATCATTTTTTTTTTATTCTTGATGGTTACATAATAGTTCAACAGTAGTGTTCTAACTGTTGTTTTTTAAAAATTGTAACTTGCCAGCGATAAAAGTCGTAGAATAATAAGTGATTACTTTTTTTATTCATTAATAGATAGGTATTTAAGATGCAAGTTCAACACTGTGTTGTTCTAGTCATTGTATTATGAAAATGGCGATTGTTATGAGGTAAAGCATAACAAAGCTTATTCCAGAACCACTGGTCGTTCCATTTTAAATAAGTATTTGTCTTTAAGTAAACTTTCAATTCGTCGTCCACTTCATCTAAATTAATTTCTCCATACAAAATAATTATTACTCGTATTCTACCTTCACTCATGGCTTGCATATGTGCGGTACGAAATTCCATTTTGCCCCAAACGCTTTCCAGAAAATTTTTCGAAAGAATTATCACCGTTCTTCGTGAATTTTTCACGGACCAGATAATCTCCTTCGATATAAACTCTCCGGGAATCCAATCTCGATAATGTAGACAAAATTTATAAGGACGAGGACCATCCTCGAGTGTCGGAAGGAGTTCTTTCGTGACGAATTCTTCATCTTTGTGCGAGTAACTAATGAATGCATCATACAACTTCTCTTCATCAATCTCATCTTCTTCATTTGTAAACCAAAAAGTAATATTGTGGATGAAAAGCCACGTTTTTATCTCTAATTGGTAACGATAAAAGAGGATTATTGCTACTGCTATTAGAAATAAAAAGCCGAGAAGGATTGCAATATATGGAATTATTAATTGAAAAAAATTTGGGCATAAACTATCGATGTCTTCATTAATCAGTGGTTTTTCGGATTCGTTGCATGTGATGTTGATGTAATTCTGTGAAAAAGAAAACTTTTTGTACTACACCATTTTTGCTGTAATGACCACCTAGTAAGTGAGCAATGAAAGTCACAATATAAAATAGCTTTGATTTGTAATTAAGTAGTTACGTAGATACTTAAACAAAAAGTTCACCTACCTGTATGAAATTGAATCTTTCGCCAAGAAAAGCTCTAAATATTTTAAAGCTTGCGATTTTACAGTCGCATTTCCACGGATTATTATCTAAAGATATGCTTGTAATATTTGCTGAATTGAGTTTACTGATAATATCTTCATTTAAAAAACTAATGTTATTATGATCTATGAATAGCATCTGAAACAAAATTCTAATTTAATTTCTACATCAAAGATAACTAACTATATTCTAATAATTACGAACCTTAATATTATCAGGTAGCCATGTAACCGTTTGTATTATATTGTTGGATAATATTAGCTTACTGACATAATTATATCCCAATTCCTTTGTTGGTGCTTCGATTAAATTGTTTGCTTCCAAATTTACTTCTACTGATTTGATAAGGTCATTTGAAATAGAGATTTTTGGCACACGGGAAATATTTCTGTACGAACAATCATACACTATCGAAGAATTCTTCTCGTTAATTTGACAATCACAAATTTCTGGACAATCGATTCCAAAAATTTCAGCAGGACACGGAAGTGTTGTTAAGTTTAAAGCCTCTACCGAAAGACCTACTAACGGTTTAGGGTAGTTACATCTAACATTTTCTACTATTAATCGTAAAAAATTTTTAGTTTGTGGTTCCATTGTCCTGCCTAAATATTTAACTAAATCCTCGATTCTACAGTCACACGGAATGATATTGTTAGCAAAATTTAATTCTATATAATTGTCGGTCAAACTTTGGTTTTTCTTGATTATTTCTTCAATTTCTTTTATATTTATCTCACTTATGTTATTATAATCTAAACTGAAACGTACGGGCTTTATTTGCTGACCTCCTTTTTCGTAATGTAGTAACTGTGGACAAAAAAACCCATAAATTAATTAATAATTAAGAGAAATTTTTAAATAAATTTTAAAATTTAATACCTCAAAACGTCTAATATCGTTGTTGCTAGCATCTATCAATAGAGTCATCATTCTGGAATACATCGTAATTTCATCTGATGATAGATTTTTATGAACGGTAATGCAATCAGTAAAAGGTGCATTTGAAAGATATTGTAATTTATTATTACTCAAATAAATTCCTTTTATATGACAAGGTACAGGAAATTGAAGATTACCAAGTTTGGAAACATTGTTATTGTTCAAGTACAGCTCTTCGAAGCTGGTTAAATATTGAAACATATCGTCAGGTATGATTGAAATCTGATTATAATCTAATTGAAGTAATTTTAATTTATTTAAATCTCCCAAAATATTTTTAGGAATAATTGTAAACAAGTTGTTATCTAAATGCAATGTTGTCAATTTGGGAGAATTTTTGAAGAGGTCACTTGGTAAACTTTTCAAATAATTATTACTTAGATCTACCACTTCCAATTCAGGTAAATTAGAAAATAATCCTAACGGTAGTTGACTTAACTTATTATTAGATATATCCACTACTTTTAATTTTCTGTTTTTGGCAAAAGTATTACCTGATACTTTCGAAACTCCGCCGAATTCCAGATAAATTCTTTCTAAATCTGCAAGATCCTCAAACATACTAGAATTCAGTATTTGTATATTATTGAAAAAAAGAAATAATAGCTTAAGTTTTTCTAACGTTTTGAAATGGTCCTTCCAGTTAAACTTGTTACTAAATATTGCCAAACTTTGTAGATCCTTAATATTGTTAATCAAACGAGAAGAAAAATTTTCATCTTTTTTTGATAATTGTAATCCTTTCTTTTTCCGGTATTTAAATTCCAACGAAATATAATCAGTGTTTGATTGCCAATGTTCGCTTTCATATTTGAGTTTGTCGAGAGTATCATTAATAGAAGTAGAACAACCAATAAACTCTATTGATTTAAATTCTGGCACATCGTTTAATAAATTGTCTGTTATGGATTTGTTTTCGACAGAACACTCAAAATCTGAATGTTTTAGTTCCCCTTCCTCATCCTTGATCCATATGAGGACATTGTTTGGGAGGGAACAATTTATCTTGGTGTCATTATGTATATCATTTTCTTTTACATTTAATTTTATTAGATCAGAAGGATCAATCCAATCTTTCCAGCATAAAACAAGTACTACATTAAAATATATTAGTAGGTTCGAAACACATGTACATTCAATTTCATTTTCTCCACTAAAGATAAACTGACATTCGGTTTTGGAACAATAAGCATCTGTTTCCACTGAATAAGAAGAAATAGACATTCTTTTATTGACACCTTTTATTAAAAAAAAAAATTTTGAGATGCTTTTTATAATATTATTAATTTTATACGAATACTAGTTTCTTTACTTACCACGTCTTTTGCAATTTTCACTTCAATTCAACTAATCAAACGTACACTAATAACAAAAATTTTAAGCGAACAACGTATTGTTATTGGCAACGATTAGTTTGGTTACTCACTAAGATTATCAGTCTATGTATAAGATTGACCGGAAACTAGCTCATCCATGATAATTTTGTCTTTTGTAATTAGTTATAATAATTATATCGAAAAACAACCATCACTCGATTAAAACATATTAAGTTAATCATAAAAACACAAAAGTTTCAAGAAAAATATTTTATTGTTGACACAACAATTGTTTCACTGTACTACAGCTTCTTCAGGTGAAGATTTTCAATTGTCAACAATTGTTGTGTCAACAATAAAATATTTTTCTTGAAACTTTTGTGTTTTTATGATTAACTAAATATGGATCAGTTTCAACAAGTTAAGGCTTCCACAATCGAATATCGATTAAAACATCCTAGAAGAATGTTTTAACTACATTTTCCTTAGGGATAATTAGGTTTTTACACAATAATAATAATAATGACCACATATTAGGTACTAAACTTTTCTGTATTTATCAATACGATGTCACAAAATATAAATTTGTCATAATTTTATTATTGCACTTTTTGAACCGTTGAAAACATGCATGTGCTAATAGTCAGTATTTCAACATTAACATTAAGATAAAGTTTCTTAAAATTTATATTTACAAAACATGTATGACACAATGTTTTTGTTATATTTGTACTTTAAACATTTACACTACATCTATTAACAGAATTAATTACATTAGACCAGTAAAATGCTCTTTAGTTGAAGAGAAAATAAAATATTTCCAATGCATTTTGGGTAGGACAAGATTTTACTCTTTGGGGTGGACAGTTCCCCATTTGGCCACGATATCTTAAGAATAATCAGAGCTAATAATAAAATAATCTTCTTCGATATAAACTCTGCTGAAATCAAGTCTCGATAATGTAGAGAAAATTTATAAGGACGAGGACCACCCTCGAGTGTCGGAAGAAGGAGTTTTTTTCGTTTTGAGTTTATTGATAATGTCTTCATTCAAAAAACTAATATTGTTATGATCTACGAATAGCAGCTGAAACAAAATTCTAACTGATTTTTCACATCAAAAATAACTAACTAGCTAGGTATCTTTAATGTAAATTCGTCAGTTTCACAAAAATGATCAGAATCTTTTTTGAAACAATTCAATTCTTTGCAATTTCATTCAGATTTATTTTAAAATTAAAACCCTAAAAAAGTTGTACGTAATGTGATTTGTGAAAAATATTTGATATATTCTTCAATAAAATTAAATACCGGCCAAATGAGGGAGGGGAGTTTATTTCAACAGCCAAGAGGACTGTCACTCTAATACTTGTATATTGTACGAGGTGTTCCACCCCTTTTACGACCCTCTTAAACTTTTATTACTTTTATATTACTCAAATTAATTTTTGATGCCATAATAACAAGTTTCTCAAAAAAACTACTTTTTTTAACTGACGGTTGATTTATGACGGGACACCCAGTACAATATATCTATACATATTCAGACTCACAAACACAAAAATGGACTTAAAATGGTAAATAACATAAATCGTAAATGCTTTGTCGATTATAACGTAGGCACTCTAATTACTACTAATTTTCATTTAAAAATGTTATTGCTTATTTATATACGTACTTATATACTTAGATACATAATAAAACATTCTCTTAATTATTACGACTGAGAAAATCTTTACATATTGCGAATCACAGACTAGAGACGTTCGGTCATATACATTGCTCACAACAACACAACATTTAAAATCTCGACTTAATCTCATCAGTTAAACCAGTTAGTTAGGCCTCTGCAGCGGGGGCAGTGCTCTTTATTTCAGCCTTGCTAAAGTCCAATGGGTTTTCCTTAATAAGTAGGGGATCTAATGATACCGCAGGGGGTGTGCTTCCAGCGTTAGGCGTGGTTGGGGTTGTTATTAAGTCCAATTTGTCGTGTAACGCCAACATAATGTTGTTGTTACGTTGCATTTTCTTGTCGAGTGCCTCTTGGGGATGGGGCAAAGCGTAGCGTAGCTTATTCCAGAACCATGGGTCGTCCCATTTTAGATAAGTATTCGTTCTTAAGTAGGACTTCAGTTCTTCGTCAATGTTATCCAAATTGACGTTTCCGTACAAAATTATTATCACCCGAGCCCTACCCTCGCTCATGGCTTGAGTGTGAGCGGTCCGAAACTCCATTTTTCCCCACACGCTTTCCAAAAAGCTTTCCGACAATATAACTACCGTCCTTCGCGAATCCTCCACCGATTTCGCGATTTGTTTCGATATAAACTCGCCGGGAATCCAATCACGAAAATGGAGACAGAGTTTGTAGGGGTGAGGACCGTCTTCGAGTATCGGGACAAGTTTTTCGGTAACAAAATCTTCATCTTTGTGCGAGTAACTGATGAAAGCGTCGTACAGTTTGTCCTTGTCCACTTCCTCTTCTGTGATGAACCACAGGAACATGTCGTGGGCAAACAGCCACACTTTGATCTCTTGCTGGTACCGATAGTACAAGGCAATTAACAATGCTACCAGGAACAGGATAATAAGAAGGCTCATACTAATGCCAAGGATGAATGGGAGATACGTTGGACACAAGTTGTGTTTGTTCAGGTTTATTAATAATCTTCCTGAATCGGCGCACGTGATACTATCAGACTTGTACTGCGGAAAAAAAGAATAAAATGTGTTATACATATGCCTTTCGATTGGTGGTTGATGTTAATATTGATTAATATTACTGACCTGCTTGCGGAGCAAATTTTCCCTCAGGAAATTTGTTAAGTTAACAGCATCGCAATCGCACTTCCAAGGATTATGCTCCAAAGAAATCATTCTAACAGTCGATTCGTTCATTTTCTTTAAGATATCGTAATCTAAGAAACTAATGTTGTTATAGTCAACGTGAAGCTCCTGAAAAAAAATCTTCTTTACTTAAAAGCACTAATTAACAATGAAAACATTTACCCACCTCAATAATTGGCGGTAACCACTTAAGTTCTTGAATTTTATTACGGGACAGCACTAATTTTGTGGTCTTCTCATATCCCATTCCTTCCCCGGGTCCTTGTGTAAGAATATTACCTTCCAAATGTATTTCTGTTTGATTAAAATTGAAACCTGGCAAAATAATTTTGGGTACGGTGGAAAGGTTTGCGTTCGAGCAATCGTAGATCAAAGACTTGTCCCAAGGACGAAATTCACAAATGCAACTTTCGGGACATAAATGTGTAAAAGGGCACATGATCATTTTAGATGTTAAACTTGAGACTGGGAGACCAACCAGGAACTTTGGGGATTTACATGTTGCACCACCAACATCAATTTGTATATATGCCAGAACCTCGGGACCCATCGAACCATCTAAGTATCTTGCTAAATTAAGTGCCTTGCAATCGCATTCTATCGGATTTCCGTCAATTAAAACAAAAAAATCGTCATCTGGAGTTTTGGAAGCGGCATCTAAATTTTTATCTTGACTTTTTACGAGCAGTTCTAGTAGACTAAGACCTATTGTGGTTATGTTATTATAGCGAAAATCCAGCTTGAGACTAGAAATTGTCACTTTTTGGAGACTATCATTCTACAAAATAAATAATTAAATTAAAGAACACTTCTTGTACCTATACACAGTTACAAATTAATTCATTGTAATTATTTCGCCTCACAGTGAGTGGCTTCTTTAAATTCAATTTACCCTATTTTTAAAATAACAAAACCACAATTTATAATAGTTTGAAATACCTGGGCTCTTTCTCAACTAAATTATGTAAAAATTTTTACCAACAGTTGTATTTCATTTAAAACAAACAATTCTTTAGGGGAATTCATAAAAAACACTAAAAATACTACTAAAAGAGAATTAAGATCAAGAGTTTATTTGCTTAAATGCGGCGGTTGCATATATAGGCCAGACAAGTAGAACCTTTCTGGAAAGAATAAAGGAGCATACAAATAGTTATATAACAAAAAACACTCAACATCAACTTATGCCGAACATTTAATAACAAATAACTACAGTTTTAATGAAGATTGAGCGTAAAAGAAAAGTTAAAGTTTGGAAATAAACAAATTAAACAAAAAGGGCTTCATTTTAAATGACCAGTTAGACTTCAACAAATCTCCCTTACTAAACATTAATTTCTAATTATTTTCACTTTGTAATTTTTACCCCTACAAGCTTGTTTATAATCTAATATATAAAATTCTCGTGTCACAGTGTTATCTAGTTACCATACTTCCTCCAAAACGGCTTGATCGATTTTTATGAAATTTTATATGAGAATCGGCAACTATTTCTATTATATCTATTTTTAATACCCCTAAGTGATAACGGTTGTCCACCCCTAACTGTTTTATTTTTTGGACATTTTTTTAAATTTTTTTTATGATTTGGCATTAAAAAATACATATAATCCTTAATTTTCATCCTTCTACCACCAACCCCCATTTTTTAGTAGCGATATTAGCAAGTACTGTAATAATCTTCAACTCTCAGTGGTCGATAACTGATTAATTATTATCAATCGATTAGTCATCCCCGCCAGGCGTCTACTGATGTCACTACTCACCCAGCAAACAGCACGGAGTGGGAATGAGAATGAAGCAGATTTTTTTAGAATGTTACAAGGAGTTCAAATATGTTTTGTTATGACATTTCAGAATGACTTGGCAATGTTCAAGAATGTTCCAGAATCCTGAAGATCATTCAAGAATGTTTCAGAATGTTAAAAAAAGTTAGAAAATGTTTTGAATCATTATGGAAAGTTCTGGATAGTTCTAAATTCGCGAATATTCTAGAATGTTCCATCAAACGTCTAATATATTCTTGACCGTGCAATTCCGGGTATTGCTGCTAATAGTATATTAGTATATAAATCTGTTTGTATTTAGTGAAGAAGCCACTTACTGTGGAGCGAAATAATTATTGTGGATTAAAATAAATTAATTTTGTT
Source organism: Agrilus mali (assembly GCA_029378335.1). Taxonomy (NCBI): domain Eukaryota; kingdom Metazoa; phylum Arthropoda; class Insecta; order Coleoptera; family Buprestidae; genus Agrilus; species Agrilus mali. The sequence goes on from CM055660.1 coordinate 3,086,712, forward strand.
TGTAACTAAAACAAACTTCGGGTTTGTTTTTTGCTGTGTTTTCAATTATGGAGTTACAAATTATAGAATCTTTATCGATTAAACTTATTGTAAATATATTTTTAGCATTACTTACCGAAATATTTTGGATGAAATTGTATTTCATGTCGATCAACTTAAGAGTAACTTTGTTTACAAGATTCTCGGCAAACTCTTCCATCAAGTTATTATTTAAGGACAATTCTTCAAGATTTATGCTGTTATAAAAAGGAGAATTTGACTCAGTGTACTTAATTTTATTATGCCCCAATCGTACAATCTTCAATTTTGGGGTTCTTAAAAATACTTCTCTTTCAATCGTATGTATGTTGTTCATCTCTAAGTCGATCTCTTCGAGCATTGTCAATTGGGAAAACATATCGTTTGTTATTATCTCCATAAAATTATACTGTAGCATAAGGATTTTTAAATTGGTTAGTGGATAGAACGTTTGAGGAGATATAGACTTGATCTGGTTATAACTCAAATCCAATTTATTTAAATTTTGTAGGCCATCAAAAATATTTTCTGGAATGTCTCTCAACATATTCTTTCGTAATAATATGCTTTGGATGTTTGAGTCATTCCCAAATAATGTGCTCGGTAAAAATTCTAAACTATTTTCACTTAAATCGACAATTTCGAGTTCTTTCAAATTAGAAAACAGTCCAATTGGTAGTGATGTTAGATGGGGATTTCTTTTGATAAGAAGTTTTTTCAGTTTCCTATTTTCTGCGAATGTATTTTCTGATATTTCGGAAATATTATTAGCCATAAGATCGATTTCTATTACATTCTCTAAATGTACAAACACGTTGTTGTTTAATTTTTGAATTTTGTTGAACGATAGAATTAAATATTTTAAATCTTTCAAGTTTTGGAAGAGATTTTCCTGTATATCGATTAAATCATTTTTTCTCAGGTATATGACATAAAGATTTAAAAGGTTATCAAATAGTCCACTGGGAATATTTGTAAGGTGGTTTTCTGATAAATCCAACAACTTCAAATTTTTAAGGCTTTTAAATGTCGTGGGCTTCAAGTCTAAATTGTTCGCCCTTAAATCCAACTCTCTTAAATTGCCAAGATCATCAAACGCATCATCAGCAATTGATCGGATCCCGTTTTCACTCAATATCAAAGTGTCTAGATCAGATAGGCCTTCAAATAAACGCCTCGTTATAGTTGTGGTTTCATTATCACGACTGTTATCAAATCTTATTGTTTTCGGGTTTTTAGCCCTGAACCTGTCCAAGATCGTTTTGAATGTTTCGGGAAAGGGACACCTTCTAAATAGTAAAAAATCAATTTTTCCAACGTTTAAATTAGGAAATATGTCCAAGTTCCACTCGCTATAAGTATTACAATTTGCAAAGTTTAACTGTTTGTTGGGTTCCACAACGAAATTGAATCCATTCTCATCGCCAGGACAGTAAAAATCGTACTTTGTTTGATGAATGTAACAACTGCAGTTGGCAGTTCGAACGCAACTGAAAGGCGTTGATGACGATCCACAACAACCATGTATGAATAGAGTGAGCAAAAGTACTGATAATGAGCATGTCGTCTGAAAGAACTTCATTATGGTGAGATCTGAAAACAAAAATTTTTATCAGAAGACAACACAAAATATACCTAATTAAAAAAGGCAAAAATACATGTTGTGAAAATGTTGATCTTGGCAAATATTTTTTACTTAATTAATTTTAATAGGGTAGGGGGTTTCATTGATGCCACACTAAAGAACCATTAGCAGCATTAAATTCTACATACTTTTTTATGTAATTCACATTTTTTATACCATAATTAGTAATTTCCTTCTTGGTGAAATTTGAGGAGTGCTTTTTTATGTTGAACTTATTTTTTATTTAATTAATTACAGTAGGGTAGGGCGTTCCTTTGATGCCGCACTAAAAAACCATTAGCACCATTAAATTCTACATTCTTTTTTTATGTAATTCACATTTTTTATACCCTAATTAGTAATTTCCATCTTGGTGAAATTTGAGGAGCGCTTTTTTATGTTTAAATTATTTTTTATTTAATTAATTATAGTAGGGTAGGGGGTTTCATTGATGTCGCACTAAAAAACCATTAGCACCATTAAATTCTGCGTAGTTTTTTATGCAATTGACATTTTTTAAACCATAATTAGCAATTTCTATCTTGGTGAAATTTGAGGAGCGCTTTTTTATGTTTAAATAATTTTTTATTTAATTAGTTATAGTAGGGTAGGGGGTTCCTTTGATGCCGCACTAAAAAACCATTAGCACCATTAAATTTTACGTATGTTTTTATGTAATTGACATTTTTTAAACCATAATTAGCAATTTCTATCTTGGTGAAATTTGAGGAGCGCTTTTTTATGTTTAAATTATTTTTTATTTAATTAATTATAGTAGGGTAGGGGGTTTCATTGATGTCGCACTAAAAAACCATTAGCACCATTAAATTCTGCGTAGTTTTTTATGCAATTGACATTTTTTAAACCATAATTAGCAATTTCTATCTTGGTGAAATTTGAGGAGCGCTTTTTTATGTTTAAATAATTTTTTATTTAATTAGTTATAGTAGGGTAGGGGGTTCCTTGGATGTCGCACTAAAAAACCATTAGCACCATTAAATTTTACTTATGTTTTTATGTAATTGACATTTTTTAAACCATAATTAGCAATTTCTATCTTGGTGAAATTTGAGGAGCGCTTTTTTATGTTTAAATTATTTTTTATTTAATTAATTATAGTAGGGTAGGGGGTTTCATTGATGTCGCACTAAAAAACCATTAGCACCATTAAATTCTGCGTAGTTTTTTATGCAATTGACATTTTTTAAACCATAATTAGCAATTTCTATCTTGGTGAAATTTGAGGAGCGCTTTTTTATGTTTAAATAATTTTTTATTTAATTAGTTATAGTAGGGTAGGGGGTTCCTTGGATGTCGCACTAAAAAACCATTAGCACCATTAAATTTTACTTATGTTTTTATGTAATTGACATTTTTTAAACCTTAATTAGCAATTTCTATCTTGGTGAAATTTGAGGAGCGCTTTTTTATGTTTAAATTATTTTTTATTTAATTAATTATAGTAGGGTAGGGGGTTTCATTGATGTCGCACTAAAAAACCATTAGCACCATTAAATTCTGCGTAGTTTTTTATGCAATTGACATTTTTTAAACCATAATTAGCAATTTCTATCTTGGTGAAATTTGAGGAGCGCTTTTTTATGTTTAAATTATTTTTTATTTAATTAATTATAGTAGGGTAGGGGGTTCCTTGGATGTCGCACTAAAAAACCATTAGCACCATTAAATTCTACGTATTTTTTATGTAATTGACATTTTTTAAACCTTAATTAGCAATTTCTATCTTGGTGAAATTTGAGGAGCGCTTTTTTATGTTTAAATTATTTTTTATTTAATTAATTATAGTAGGGTAGGGGGTTTCATTGATGTCGCACTAAAAAACCATTAGCACCATTAAATTCTGCGTAGTTTTTTATGCAATTGACATTTTTTAAACCATAATTAGCAATTTCTATCTTGGTGAAATTTGAGGAGCGCTTTTTTATGTTTAAATAATTTTTTATTTAATTAGTTATAGTAGGGTAGGGGGTTCCTTGGATGTCGCACTAAAAAACCATTAGCACCATTAAATTTTACATATGTTTTTATGTAATTGACATTTTTTAAACCATAATTAGCAATTTCTATCTTGGTGAAATTTGAGGAGCGCTTTTTTATGTTTAAATTATTTTTTATTTAATTAATTATAGTAGGGTAGGGGGTTCCTTGGATGTCGCACTAAAAAACCATTAGCACCATTAAATTTTACGTATTTTTTATGTAATTGACATTTTTTAAACCTTAATTAGCAATTTCTATCTTGGTGAAATTTGAGGAGCGCTTTTTTATGTTTAAATTATTTTTTATTTAATTAATTATAGTAGGGTAGGGGGTTCCTTGATGTCGCACTAAAAAACCATTAGCACCATTAAATTCTACGTATTTTTTATGTAATTGACATTTTTTATACCATAATTAGCAATTTCTATCTTGGTGAAATTTGAGGAGCGCTTTTTTATGTTTAAATAATTTTTTATTTAATTATTATAGTAGGGTAGGGGGTTTCATTGGATGTCGCACTAAAAAACCATTAGCACCATTAAATTTCTAGCATATTTTTTATAATTGACATTTTTTAATACCTAATTAGCAATTTCTATCTTGGTGAAATTTGAGGAGCGCTTTTTTATGTTTAAATTATTTTTTATTTAATTATTATAGTAGGGTAGGGGGTTTCTTGATGTCGCACTAAAAAACCATTAGCACCATTAAATTCTGCAGTAGTTTTTTATGAATTGACATTTTTTAAACCATAATTAGCAATTTCTATCTTGGTGAAATTTGAGGAGCGCTTTTTTATGTTTAAATAATTTTTTATTTAATTAGTTATAGTAGGGTAGGGGGTTCTTGGATGTCGCACTAAAAAACCATTAGCACCATTAAATTTTCGTTATTTTTTATGAATTGACATTTTTTATACCTTAATTAGCAATTTCTATCTTGGTGAAATTTGAGGAGCGCTTTTTTATGTTTAAATTATTTTTTATTTAATTAATTATAGTAGGGTAGGGGGTTTCATTGATGTCGCACTAAAAAACCATTAGCACCATTAAATTCTGCGTAGTTTTTTATGCAATTGACATTTTTTAAACCATAATTAGCAATTTCTATCTTGGTGAAATTTGAGGAGCGCTTTTTTATGTTTAAATAATTTTTTATTTAATTAGTTATAGTAGGGTAGGGGGTTCCTTGGATGTCGCACTAAAAAACCATTAGCACCATTAAATTTTACTTATGTTTTTATGTAATTGACATTTTTTAAACCATAATTAGCAATTTCTATCTTGGTGAAATTTGAGGAGCGCTTTTTTATGTTTAAATTATTTTTTATTTAATTAATTATAGTAGGGTAGGGGGTTTCATTGATGTCGCACTAAAAAACCATTAGCACCATTAAATTTGCTAGTTTTTTATGCAATTGACATTTTTTAAACCATAATTAGCAATTTCTATCTTGGTGAAATTTGAGGAGCGCTTTTTTATGTTTAAATAATTTTTTATTTAATTAGTTATAGTAGGGTAGGGGGTTCCTTGGATGTCGCACTAAAAAACCATTAGCACCATTAAATTTTACTATGTTTTTATGTAATTGACATTTTTTATACCATTAATTAGCAATTTCTATCTTGGTGAAATTTGAGGAGCGCTTTTTTATGTTTAAATTAATTTTTTATTTAATTAATTATAGTAGGGTAGGGGGTTCTTGATGTCGCACTAAAAAACCATTAGCACATTAAATTCTGCGTATTTTTTATGCAATTGACATTTTTTAAACCATAATTAGCAATTTCTATCTTGGTGAAATTTGAGGAGCGCTTTTTTATGTTTAATAATTTTTTATTTAATTAGTTATAGTAGGGTAGGGGGTTTATTGATGTCGCACTAAAAAACCATTAGCACATTAAATTCTGCTAGTTTTTATGAATTGACATTTTTTAAACCATAATTAGCAATTTCTATCTTGGTGAAATTTGAGGAGCGCTTTTTTATGTTTAAATAATTTTTTATTTAATTAGTTATAGTAGGGTAGGGGGTTCCTTGGATGTCGCACTAAAAAACCATTAGCACTATTAAATTTTACATATGTTTTTATGTAATTGACATTTTTTATACCATAATTAGCAATTTCTATCTTGGTGAAATTTGAGGAGCGCTTTTTTATGTTTAAATAATTTTTTTATTTAATTAATTATAGTAGGGTAGGGGGTTCCTTTGATGCCGCACTAAAAAACCATTAGCACCATTAAATTTTACGTACTTTTTTTATGTAATTGACATTTTTTAACCCTAATTTGTAATTTAAATCTCAGTAAAATTTGAGGAGCGCTTTTTTATGTTTAAATTATTTTTTATTTAATTAATTATAGTAGGGTAGGGGATTCCTTTGATGCCGCACTAAAAAACCATTAGCACCATTAAATTCTACGTACTTTTTTATGTAATTGACATTTTTATACCCTAATTAGTAATTTAAATCTTAGTAAAATTTGAGGAGCGCTTTTTTATGTTTAAATTATTTTTTATTTAATTTATTATAGAAGGGTAGGGGGTTTCATTGGTGCCACAATAAAAACCATTAGCACGATTAAATTCTACGCATTTTTTTTACATAATTGGCATTTTTTTAATAAACAAGCAAGTATTTGAAAACTTTTCTTTTTTTTTTAACTGTTTACATAAATATCTATATATGTAGTTTATTATTATTTGATGAGTTTTGTTTATTCGGTTAAAAGCAAGTTTAGCTAAAGTTGAATATCAGCAGGAGATTTTTCGGAATCGAAATCCGGTTTCAGATTTACATATGCGAGCGAACCGAAAAAAGTGAAGATACTAATAGATACACGTCTTTACGTATACATAAGTAAAGGTCACCAATAGACCAAATCCGTTAATTTATTCAAAATTGTCTTTATTTTATTTTGTATGGTATCCACGAGGTGAATTAGGTTTTAAGGTAAATATTTCTGAGTTCATAGTTCGCACAACCAGTTTATAAACTTTTTGTAAAAATACTATAAACCACAAGTATATTTATATATATTTCCCAAAAACTGCAACAATAATAATCGTTAAATTGTAGGTATAAATTATATCTAAATTGAATTTATTGTAAATTAATAGTTACTTCATCGAATATTTGAGCTGACCAGAATTTCTATTTGATTATGAAGTGGCCTATTGAATTTTGGTAGGGTAACGATTTTTTTAATTTCTGATAAGTTGGGTGTCAATTAAGAACTTTGTGCTGTTTATATCAGTCTGACTTAACACTTGGTATAATCCTGTTATTTTTTATTATAACCCTATAAGTATAATTATAATTTATATGTTGCTCAACCAACTTAATGAATGTTTTCCTATTTGTTACACCTTTCAAACTAGTTCTACCAGTTCAAAGCTTTTCTTTATCACTAGCAGAGGAGGATTAAACTTCTAAGAATCATTAATTAATTCAGTTTATAAAAATAGTAGTAGTACTAGTACTGATGTCCATACACGAACGCGCCTTTTTTAATCAACTAGATTTAACAACTATAGTTGAATAGCTGTTTCTAAGAAGTAGATGCGTTCTTAAACGGCGTGTTTAATAAGTCGAGATGAAATGAGATGATTGTTAATATTAATTAAATGATGACGACTGAGAATATGACAGAATTCACAAAACGCTGAAACTAATAACGTTTATTTATCTTGTTAGATTCCAGACTTTTATTAAGTGAGTTTATCGTTGTGCTATTGGTTGGTTTATTGCGATAAACAACAAGGCAGATGTTCGCAAGTGTTAACTTCTGGTTTTACGAAGTAAACAAAAATTTGTTTGATACTAATTTATTAAGTGATTACTAACTAATTACATTACTAATTTAGAAGAAGGACATAAAGTAGAGTAGTTAAGGCCAAAATGTGTATAAGAATATAAAGGTGGTCCCACGTTTTGTGGCTCCTCTGGAACTTATTAAATGTTAGGGTTCTACTGTAAATAATAGCAGATTTTACTACTTAGGGACTGTTCATAAAATACGTCACGCTAAAATTAGCTTTTTTGACCTCGCGCTGTGTCACACTTTCCGTGACCCCCCTGTAAATATTACGTCACAAAAACTAACCCCCCTCCCTGAACATGATAAATTTTGTTTGATAATACACAAAGTTTGATAGTCAAAAATATTTATTTTATTTTCATAATAAAATTTAAATAAATTTATAAATATCTTTTGTAACGAACGAATAAATAATATTTCTATTTATCAGAAGTCCAAGGATTCTGTAAAAATTCAGTTAAAGTTTTTGATGAACGGCGAACGTCACGTTGCTGTAGACCCCCTGTCCCCCCTTGTCATATCTTGTCACACTCAGCAAGACCCCTCCCCGTTCTTTGTATGCGAACGTATTTTATGAACGGCCCCTTATGAACTTGCACCACTAATTAATACGGAATTAAATTGAAAACTCTTTTATTATAAAAAACCAACCTCCGACGATTCGTCTTCTGGTTTAAGGTCTTTTCAATTAATTTAATAATAATTTTCATTTTTTTAATTGTACTTAATTGTTATCTTTAAACTGAAGAAACTAATTTTGCGATTGAATCCTGTACATCACAAAATGATGAGCATTACGATTACTATTTTATTCATACACCTTAATGAGGCCACGTGATGGTAAAGATAAAATAATTATACTATATGTGTTAACTGTTAAATAACTGAATTTTTACGAAATGCCTATGTCATTGCCGATGTTTACCAAAAAAGTAGAGACAACATTTAAATAGTAATAGGAGTCTTAACTTTTTTTCAAAAAGGATATTGAAATAATTTTACTTCATTCCTTTCAACCTCATTTATGCCACACGTTTTGACATTTTCTGTACTTTCTAAAATTTCGTTATATTTTCAATTCTATCACTAATATCTACTACCTTTAATAAAAAAAAAACTGAGTCTTTTAGATATTAATTGTAAGGGGCCGTTCATAAAATACGTTCGCATACAAGGGGGGGAGGGTCTTGCTGAATGTGGCAGGACGTGACAAGGGAGGTCGGGGGGGTCTACGGCAACGTGACGTTCGCCGTTTATCAAAAAATTTAACTGAATTTTTACAGAATCCTTGGACTTATATTATTTATTTGTTCGTTACAAAAGATATTTATTAATTTATTTAAATTTTATTATGAAAATAAAATAAATATTTTTGACTATCAAGATTTGTGCATTATCAATCAAAATTTATCAGGGTCGAGGGGGTTTTTTGTTTTTGTGACGTTATATTTACAGGGGGGTCACAGAAAGCGTAACACAGCGTGACAACCGGGGGGGGGGGGTCATAAAAGCCAAAGTATTACAGTTTTCAAAAGTAACGAAATATTGATTTGATGGTTGAGTTGCATTTATTATTATTTATCAATGAAATTCAAATTTTGTAGAAATGGAAATGAAACTTACGTAATTTGACTCGAAAGTTATTGATTGATTGATTGATACAGTTTGGAATTACGACCAGACTTCTTTCTTTGAAGAATAGCATTTTTTAATTTTAATTTTAATTATGGCTGTAGTATTATTTGGTATCTATATACAGTAGAACCTTGATAACTTAAACCTCGATAACGTAAAAACCTCTATAAATTCATAAAATTTTGTGTTCCCTTCCCTTCGGAGTCCAAAACCTCTTTAACTTAAAATACGAACCCTCTATAACTTAAACGAATAATTTGGGCATCGCACCTCAGTAAGTAATAAAATTGATGTAGAAAGTGTGAATTTTTTGAAACTAAAAAGAATTATAACCGACTTTTTTAAGTAGAATAAAATAAACTTGAATAAACGTACCTTTAACCCTAAAATAAAGTATGTATGTACATAATAACATTTCGAACTTTCATTTACATTGAACCTAGCTCGTCTATCTCTATAATTCCTAAACAACGCTCATAAACGGACCTCTGTAAGTAAAAATATAAACCAATAAAAACTCCTTAACTTAAACCCTTAGTAAGTAAAAACCTCAATAACTCAAATTTTTCAACGTTTCCCTTGGTCTTTATCTTATCGAGGTTCTACTGTATGATTTTTTAGTTAAAAAATGAATCAAAGAATCTTAACCTGTGTTGTAATATTTATTATTTAGAAAAACGTAGTCTATTTTAATTTATCCTGTTAACCTTATCAATCAGTCTAAAAGTATCAAAGAGGAAGTGTCCACGAAAAACCACAAAGTTGTGATAAGCGATTTGATTCGTCTACAGCAATTAAAATCGTAGGAAACAGCTTAATTATAAAAGGAACCCAAAATTGATGATAAACCAAAAATAGTTTAAAAAATTGAGAGAGAATGATCCTTTTTCTTTACTTTTAAATTTCATCTAAAGAGGACATAAAATACATAGAGAGATAGGTGCGCTATATAATTTTTATTTATTTTTTAATTTCATCGAAAAAGACTTAGAAATAGATAACTTTGCATTTAACTTGAATTTGTTTCCTTAATCACAATTTCAAGAACAAACAGAAAATTTTACTTGAACTGTTTAATAGGTGCAAGTCACGTACGATTATTTATTAAAAACTTATCAATTACCTAAACCATTAAACGTTAATAAAATTAGTGAAAAGGTTTTAAGAATTTATTACACTTGGGACCATAAAAATGACTAATCCCATAAAAATGGAGTGATAACAACAACGATAAACATTAATGTTGTTGTTATTAGTAATTATCTACAGTACATAATTTTTAAGAAATTTGAAACTAAGTAGGTAGGTAGATATTCAAACCTAAGACTGAAACAAAACAATATCTGAAAATCCAATACGTTTCACAATAATTGATAACTGTGCCCCCCACAGTGATTACCACAATACATTTGCCATAACCTCGTAAACTCGTAAATTTTCAAAAATATTTCCTCAGCAGTTCACCACTACAAATTAAAGTTTATCATGCCTTCAGATAAACTGGTTTTGTCAACTTGTTATTTGTATATAAGGGAAAACCTCGGGGAAAACCAAATCCCAAATGATTATACCCATAATAATAAATATATCTATTATGTATTTACAGAAGCTACTTAAATTGTGTCTGTTTACCCAAATACCAATACATACCTGTATAATGTATATTCAATGGTCAATTTCACAATGTACACAAAACCCAATAATCTTTACTAATTTTTAATATGTCTTTATAAACATAATATGGAAAATACATTTTTTTATGTTTATGATATTCACTCAAGTATCTATTAAAAGAGATTTATGTCCTAAGCTCAGTTTTAACAGTTTGTTAAATAATGAATAATTAATCAGTGTTTAGCATTACAAAAATAATAAAAAAAATATATAAACGGGCATGAGCAATAGTTTAAAAAAAAGTTTACTGAAAAATGTGGAAAATAGTTGTTTTGTGGTAATACCTAAGGCTAATATCATATAAGCTGAATAGAAGTGTTTGTTATACAGCGATAATTGATAATATTTATACCAAAATTGTACCAGCAATAAATATCTCTTCCTTATCAAAAATAATTGTAGCTTATACATAACATATATATCGCAATTTGGCTGGGAAGACAAAATTAGTAATCCTCACTAAAATTGGAAAATTTTCAAACCCTAAACGAGCCCAATAAAGATACGATTATTTTCAAATTTAAAACTCATTTAAGCAGAATTAACAAATTCATTGTTCATCAATTTTAAATTTACCTAATAAGAATGTATTTGTATATACAGGTATAAATATAACATATCAAAATTTATTTACATATATTTTTATTTATTGCAAAATTATTTATTTTCGGCCAACCCCCTAGGGGGCCGTTCATAAAATACATTCGCATACAAAGGGGGATGGGGGGTCTACGGCAACGTGACGTTCGCCGTTCATCAAAAAAATTTACTGAATTTTTACAGAATCCTTGGACTTCTGATAAATAGAAATATTATTTATTTTTTCGTTAGAAAAGATATTTATTAATTTATTTAAATTTTATTATGAAAATAAAATATAAATATTTTTGACTATCAAAATTTGTGTATTTTATCAATCAAAATTTATCATGTTCAGGGAGGGGGGTTAGTTTTTGTGACGTTATATTTACAGGGGGTCACAGAAAGTGTTACACAGCGTGACAACCGGGGGGAGCGGGTCAAAAAAAGCTAATTTTAGCGTGACGTGTTTTATGAACAGCCCCAAATTAAAAATCAAAAAAAACCTAATTTTTTAAATAGCGCCCCATATTTTTCAATCAATTACTTAATCCTCAGTAAAAGATATTAAGACACTGATTTAATACAACTTTTTTATTTTTACAAATGATATTATTCAATTTACCTAATACTTATTAATATTATTATTATTAATTAATGAAATTGTTAGAATTATTGTACATTTGCTTTCGATTTTTTTCAAAATAGTTGATAGCGCCCTTAGGGGGCGTTTTAGGGCGTCTTAGGGGACATTTCATTTAATTTCAAAACAATTTTCCAATCCTGTCCGGAGATGTTACGTCTGTAAGACAGGCTGAAAACGATCACCCTGTATTTATTCTGAATTCAAACTGATGTAGAAACACAACTTTTGGCTCTTCAGTTTATGTTTATAGCAGTCTAAAAAAAGTATTACCACGAAATATTTACAACGTTCAGTTAAGTTACTTTTACTTTCAATTACCTATGACTTAACATTATTCTGGCAAGAAAATTGTTAAATACCTTCCAAAATATTTACAGTACATTATAACAATATTACTAGGTATTAAAAAACACAATATCATCTGATACTGACTTTACCATGACCCTGTACACTAGATAGATATAAATTACCAATTTTGAGAAAATCACAAAAATAATATTAACACACACAATAATTAATCAATTATTTTTTTTATCAATACCTACATGGGTATATTATTGCATAAATAAATTGTTAGAAATTATATTTATTTACCTTTAAGTTTGTATCCCCAGGATTAGAATTTTTTGTACCTATTGTATTCGCTTATGTCTTATTGTTGTTACGTATGCATACTTGCGTTAAAACACACTGTACACACATACATTTATCGTTATAATTATAATACATGCACGGATTGATATTTTATTATGAGCAGCACGCACGTAATGAATGCGTAAGACATTTTTTAATGTAGGTAAGTTCGTAAACCGAAACTTTTGCGACAAAATCGTATTAAATAATAATTTTGTAATATACACTTATAAATATCGCCACATTTTGAATGAGTAAAGAGAAATTTCACGGAACTACAATCTACAATATAACAATCAATGTACGCGTTTCACCTCGCGCAACTCCAGCTTAGCCTTAGCTACTAAGCTACTTATTCCTCACATCACACAAAAACCTGTCTTGTGTGTGTATGTACTATTAAGTAAGTTGAAAATTGACTGAAACTGATCGTGAGCAACTCACGTCACCACAACAGGTCACATATACATACGAAAATGAAACAGAAACATAAACAGCGTTGTCAAATGTTCCAATGACAAACATTCTTTGTGAAAATGTATAGATAGTATGTATTTGTCTAGTAATGCACTTTTCTTACCCTGCCCCCCAACCCTCCCCCGACCCTCAAGGAAGATATTTTATCACACCAATCAGAGTGTCCACTTGTATCAATTTATTGTTGTGTCGTCATATAATATTGTTATCTATTGTATAAACTAAATTAGAAATACATATATAAATGTGCATATATTTATTCTATTTATATTCAATTAAATACTACGTAGGTACCTATTGTTTATTTTGAGGATTTTTTTCAAAAATTTTAATTTCAAAAAGTGGTAATGACCTGGGGATCTACCAAAAAATATACAGATACTTATGTATACAGCCCTGAAGAATATTGCAAAAGTATTTTTTGTTATATTATTGAAAATAAGAATTAAAAAAAATATAAATTTGATAAATAATTTTCTTTTTTACATTTGACAATGTTGAACCAAAGCAACGCTAATTAAACACAGTAATGCCAACTATTTGTGGTAATTAATTTGTCAAATGTGATTATACAGTAAGTAGGTACATCTAAAAAAAAATAATTACAAAATTTTTTATTACATTTTTACTAGTTATAAGTATGTAGTAACTATTTAAAGGTTAAAATTTTAATATCATTTTCATTAATTTATAAGGTGTGTTTACACGCCATGTGTTGCCAGGCGCTTACATCTTTGGTTAATGCTGTATATTACCTGTAAAACATTTTCACCTTTTTACTTGAGTAGAACGTTGTCAATACAATAATGTTTATCAGGTTGTCTACAGAGATTATCGACAAAATTGAAATAAAATCGGCGATTACAAACAATTTTTATGGAGCACACAGAAGAAATATATTTTATAGCGTACTTATCATTAGTTTTGTTAAGTTCCACTTCGGATATAAAGTACTGATTAAATATCCGGGTCTGAACGTTCGAAAAGATCAAATATAACGTACTTTTTATTGATGATAATTAAATAAATGTCAGCATTGGTAACCTGCGTGTAATGCAGGATTTAAAAATTTCTTGTAAATGTGTTCTTTTCCCTTAATTTAGCTGGAAACCTTTCATTAAATAAGTAACAAGTCGACAACTACAAATTTAAATGTTTGAGAAAGACAGTAGTGTCCACGATACTGAAAAACCATGTACTTTTATAAAGGACTAGCTATGCCCGCGACTTCGTCCGCGTGGAATAGTGACTTTCGGCAGCATTTAAAATATATTTCTTCTATATTTTTATTTTCTGGGCCGTAAGCCTTTTTGCCGACATCATTATACAAAAACTTTCATTCCTTATTTTTGCCCCCTTTAGGGTAAAATTTTTACAAACTTTAAATGTCGTATTTATATCTAATAAAAGCCTAAAAAATAAGTTTCAATCTACTTATCTATCTCTGTACCAAATTCTCATTTAAATCGGTTCAGTAGTTTGGGCGTGATTGCGTAACACACAGACAGACAGAGTTACTTTCGCATTTATAATATTATAGATTAATATAGTTTAATTATAGTTTAAAATAGTTTATATAGCTTAGTATTCAACTACTTTTATTGATCCAAATAAGCAAAACCTCTATAACTTTTTACACTTAATATTTTAATTTTCTGGGCCGTAAGCTTTTTGGACGACGTCATTACACAAAAACTTTCATCGGCTAATTTTATCCTCTTTAGGGTAAAATTTTTACAAACATTGAATGTCGTATTTATTTATATCTAATCAAAAGCCTAAAAAATAAGTTTCAAGCTTCTATCTTTAAAAATTACGGAATTTCCGCACAAAATTTCCTATTTCAACCCCTTACAACCCTTTTTTCGCATTAAAAACTATCCTATGTCCTTTCTCAGGCTCTAGACTATCTCTGTACCAAATTTCATTTAAATCTGTTCAGTAAATTTTAGGCGAGATTGTGTAGCATACAGACAGAGTTACTTTCGCATTTATAATATTCCGCGAATTCATTTTTATCGATTTTCCCATGGGAATAAGATATTTTCCCGCAGTAAAACGTAGCGTATGTGTTAATCCAGGGTGTCAGCTAACTCCATACCAAATTTTATTAAAATCGCTCCAGCCGTTTAGATGTGAAGAAATAACAAACATACACAGTACACACTCACAAACTTTCGCCCTTATAATATTAGTGTGATTTATAAAAACATAAAGACTGTAAGCAAATAAATTTGTCTAATTCTGTTTTAACGAGAACTTACGTTATAACCGAATTTTTAAGTTAAAAATGGCAATTTTTTTCTAAATAGGTAAACATATTTTTATTTACTTATTTTTTTACAGTTATTCTGTATTTAATCGTAATTATATTTCGCATTTTCGAACAGAAAGAAAGTGTTTTCAGTTTTTGAAGAGTTGTCGATTTTTTAGGCCCATTTCCTGGCCTTTATTACTGTATTTTTGTTGAGTTATTAATGCGTAATTCTGCTTTAACACAGCGTACAGATTTTAAGGTCCTGTGGAGTACCTACATACCCTATAACCGAGTTTTACTGTATATAATACATAATTTAATTGAAAATGTCAATATTTTCTAGATGTACATATTTTTATTTACTTATTTTTTTAGAGTCATTCTGCATTTAATTATAATTACAATACTACTTTTGTATCGATATATGTATTCTCGCTTTTATCTTTTAATCGTAATTCGAGAATGACTTCTACACAAAATTTCTGTTTTCTTATTGTTCGAGTTTTCAGCCAATTCAGCTGTAGGCAACTCCTTCAGCGATGGTAATCCTGTGTTGGTACTGATCCTTTTAGGTGCCCTCTTTACATACATATTTGGTTTTTGACCAACCAACAGTTTAGTTAAATTAGTTGTAGATTCATTAAGAATGTCCTCGCTCTTTTCGTCCTTAAGTCCAGGAAACAATTTAAATATCGGTAATTCCTCTTTTTGATCTGTTGATTCGTCGATTTGTAATTCGTATTCGTCCTTAAAATCTTCCTGGGAATTCGATTCGGAAAATTTGGGATTGTAAAAGGTCAAATCGGTCCACACGGAGTCGCATTTTTGAATAGGAAGGAACGTGTTTTCAGTTTTAGAAGTGCTTTCAACTTTTTTAGGCCATTTCTTGATTTTTACTATTTTTTTATCGTTTGCGTTTGTTGCGACACTAAAAGATGAGTTATTAGGGTCGTTAGAGCTTACGCTCATCAATCTCCGACATTTCTCGAATATGTTCAGCTTTTTGATAATGTAATTAAACTTATTCATAAAACAAGACAGGGGTAGAAACAAACAGGAACGGAACAAAAAATTTTAGTTTGACATTTTCAAATTTTGGGTATTGTAAAAATGACATAATTTGGTAGTCGACATATGCAGTTTTATTAGATATTGCCAAACTTAAAAAAAAATACTAAAAGGTATAAGACACAGGGTCGGTAGGTACGTGGGTTAAATAAATTAATACAAAGAAAAAAAAATCAATATAAAAATCTTTATATTGCCTTAAAATTAATATTAAACTCTTGGTTCTTGAATTTTTTTTTTTTTTAATTTTACCCC
Organism: Agrilus mali; assembly: GCA_029378335.1. Taxonomy (NCBI): domain Eukaryota; kingdom Metazoa; phylum Arthropoda; class Insecta; order Coleoptera; family Buprestidae; genus Agrilus; species Agrilus mali. The sequence continues at coordinate 3,103,403 of CM055660.1, forward strand.
CACAGTGATGGAAATTGTGACGACATTAAGCTAATAGTTATTAAACTAATAAAAACATAATATTAAGTTGCAAATTACCATAACAAAAAAATACCCCGTTACGAGCCCAGACAATTAAATAAATGTTTGAACACTTGGGCTTTGTGGACATCTGTTGAACTCACTCTTGATGTACTGGGTACTGGTAACACTTTGTATAGTTTTTAGAGCGACTTCGTAAATTTTGTAGATTTTTTTTATTCTTAATTAATATAGAGAGACGTAACTCCGCCTGCTGCATTGCTTGATGCTGTTGCCGGTCCCAAGCCCGGATAAAGGAGGAGGGTTGAGGGTAAAACACCCTCGTAAAACTCTAAAAGTAATTTAGGTACCTATTCGGTAATTTTAACTCAATTTTGGAACAACCAAATTTGATTTTATTGGTGGGTGCTTCAATTATATATTACAATTAAGAAGTATGGTATCTACAACGTAGGCATTCTTTTACAAAAAGTAAGAGTATTTTCTCAAACCACAACAATTTTATTTTAGCCACAGATAAATAGTAACATTATTTGTTATGTTGATTTTTAAAAATTTTAGATAACTGATTAGTACCTATCTTGTATTCAAGAAAATCCTAAAGGGTGAAAGGTAATTTTGTTGTTTAAACGACAAATGATGAGACGAGTGGTTCTAGAAAAATATTAGAGGGTTGTAGAGGGAAGATGTAAGCCTAAAAGATTATTAATTAATTTGATTGGAATCCACTTTAGGGCATAAATTCATCAACAAAAGTTATATTGAAACGTCGCTCTTATATTAGGAATCTTGAAGATCTGGATACAAATAGGGCTATATATTTTCAAACCTAAGATATAAACAGAGGTTGAATTAGATTTATAGATAATGAACGGTTAAACGGAAGTAGAAAATACTAAATAATTAGTTTAGGTTAGGTAAGGTTAGAAAGGTTAGGTTGGGTTACATTAAACTAGAAAAGTTATAAATTACTAGCAGCAATACCCGGCGTTGCTCGGGTAAGAATATATCACACGTTTGATGGAACATTCTAGAATATCCGCGAATTTGTAACTATCCAGAACATCCCATAATGATTCAAAACATTTTCTAACTTTTTTTAACATTCTGAAACATTCTTGAATGATCTTCAAGATTTTGGAACATTCTTGAACATTGCCAAATCATTCTGAAATGTTATAGGTAATAAAACATTCTTTTACTTCTTAGAACATATTTGAACTCCCTGTAACATTCTCAAAAAATCTGCTTCATTCTCATCCCCACTCCGTGCTGTTTGCTGGGTGAGTAGTGACATCAGTAGACGCCTGGCGGGGATGACTAATCGATTGATAATAATTGATCAGTTATCGACCACTGAGAGTTGAAGATTATTACAGTACTTACTAATATCACTATTAAATGAAAATTAAGGGTTATATGTATTTTTTAATGCCAAATCATAAAAAAATAAAAATAAAGATTTAGTCCAAAAAATAATAAAGTTAAGTGTGGTCAACCATTATCACTTTGGGATATGAAAAATAGATAGTAGCCGATTCTCAGACCTACTGAATATGCATATAAAATTTCATAAAAATCGGTCAAGCCGTTTCGGAGGAGTATGGTACCTAACTAACATTGTGACACTAGAATTTTATATAATTAGATAAATATCAGTTGGAGAAATTTTCAAAAATAAAAAATTTAAACCAATCTATAGTTATTTCGGTTAAGCCATGGCTGGTATTGTGGCAAAGCAATATTTTTAATTTTTTGTAAATAGTTTGTACATTTTATTTCAAATTTATATTTCTTACTTTTGTAAATATCACTTCAATGAACTTCTTATCTTGTGCATGCCTTTGTTTCCTTTCTATTGTTTCACTATTGATATTACTACTTTTACCTAGAATTTCACACTCACCTGTATCTGCATGCACCCCTTACTAATAGCTGGTTTTACCTTTAATTGAATTCTGTACTTTCCTATCTATTCAATTCTACGTATTTATATAACTAGTCTTATCATCCTTACTTTCAGTACTTTTCTTTCTATCACATCTATTTTACTAACAACCCTTTTGTATAAATACCCTCTAAATTTCCTTTCTATATACATTCTACGCTTCGCTTCTGAATCAGTAAGTTGCCTACATTGTTTATGTTTATTTTGTTGTCTTTGTTGTTTTATTTCCACTATTCTTGTGTTTGAAATTTTGTTACTTGTTTGTTTATCGTTTTGCATATTTTTTACTGTATATATTTGTTATTCATGTTTATTCATCTCTGTACCTAAATTGTTATTTTTATTGGTAGTGTTTTTTTTTATTAGTTAATATTTTTTATTAATATTAACTTTAAAGACGCAAAAGTATATTTAAAACAAAGTGTTTTGTGTTTCAAAAACTGTTTAAAACACAATCTAAATAAAACATGATACGGCGGCGTGCTATAAGTAAATTCGTACAAATATCTTTAGCCATTTTTTCATACAGAAAATAAAGAAGTCCATTAAATGCAATTTAAAACTTTCGAGGGTGTTATTTATGCTTTGTTAAAAAGCCATTAAGAATTCAGTTAATTTAAAACAGTTTTCAAAGAAGCAGGAAATATTTTTAAATGGACGTTTTTGAAAAAAAGTATTCCACATGTTTACCAAATTATTAATAAACAACAACAACAAAATTCCGACGAAGGACCTCTGTTAGGTGAACATTTTGCCCTACCTACATATATAGGGATGACCGATCCAAACAAAAATCCGTTGAAAGGTCAGTTTAAAACTTGTATTAAAAATGAAAAACTGAGAAATTTCACTAAAAAGGTTTTAGTGTCTCAGTTTTTCATTTTTAATAGGTATCTATTTGAATCATGTTTCACCAAGTGATGACGGCTGATACCCTTAAGTTATTAAAACTTGTGTTCAAAATAAACAAAAAAAAAAAGAGGTTTAAAACATATGAACATGTTTTGTTTGTTTCAAAAATTTAATAAAACACTGTTTTTGTCAAACCCTAGATTGAGGGCACTCAATAATTATTTTACAAGACAGTAAAGGATTCCAGGACAAGTCTAATAATATGATAAATTGATTGAGAGAATAAGTTACGCCAACACAGACGTTGTTAAGTTTATTTTACAACATAACGTACTTTGTTCCCAGTTCCTACCCAATTTTTCTAATTTCCCTTTCTGCGATGCGATGTTTATCTACGTGTAGTTTTATTAAAACACCTGAGCTGAGCTCGTAAGAGTTTCTAGGAATTTGTTTAACGAATGGGTGTACCTACCTCTACGTACACTAAAGTAAGTAATGTCTTGGTTGCATTTACAATTACATGTAGGTACATATGTAGTACCTTTTAGGTACACCACACTGTGTGTGCTGTTATATGACGGCGATAATGGTGATTACATACGATAGGTGTTTCAGAGTGTGCGAGTATGTGTGTTTGTGGTGGTGTACCGTGGCTCTTCTTCTTCTTCTTCTTCTTCAGCAAACACCATCATCACATCAGATTTCTCTTTCTCACAGAAGCATCTTCAGAAATATTACAATGAAATGAAATGTGCAGTGCAGTCCTTAATGAACCGTGTTCGTGTTAACTAAACTGCTGCTTTACGTACAAAACACAAACATGAACTTGAAAGTTCTTCGTCAATTCTGGGTGAGTGAAAATTACGGTATCTAATGCCTAATAGTTAATAAAGTTAATTGTTGAGACACTTAATTGGTATGCTGTGACACTATAGATAATGTAATTTAATGTCTTCAATTAGGTAATATTAATCTCGACGGATTTTCCAAATGAAAAATCTTTTAACATTTGTGTAGTAGGTACATAATAAAATACCTTACAAGTTTTCTAGTTTTGTGTGAAATGTTTGGGTTTGGAGTTTAAAATCATAACATAAATTTTGTCATTTTAATAGCTTTCACGTGGGATTTATTTACGGTTTATAGTGCATCCAAATTCAAACCCCCGAAAGGCGAGGGTAAATACTGTTAGGAAGATTGATAGCCCACAAAATTGATAAATAATAAAGTGAGTGCTACTTAATCAAATAAGGAATATAAGAAACGAAATGAACATTAATATTAATGCCTAAATTTAAGAAAATATCTGTTTTATTTTTGAAGCATTGTTTCTTAATTGTATCCCCTTCCTTTCAACTTTGAACAGCATGTAAAGTTGGTTTAGGGGTTTTGGGAAATTGAGGTAAAATATTTCAAAATACAACTTTAATATTTTTTTCAACTGATACGTAAGACATCTTTTATTTTCTTTTTATGCTGCCATTTAATAAGTATTTATACAAGTTTCTTGGTATCGTTTGGTGAAAATGTGTCTTTTTGAGCTTTCTCAATCGAGAAATACAGTTGAACTTCGATAACTCGAATTAACATGTAACGCAAAAAATCATTGATCTATCGAGACTTACTGAGAGTTATTGAAAAATAAAATACACATGAACAAATGAAATTTTTGAAACAGTTTTTATTAGTTGTACCTAATACAAAACCTTCTTAATGGTTTAAAAATTATTAGCAGTCTTATGTTTTTCATTTCTCTAAATAAAACAAAAATTAATTTTTTTAATGTAATTTAAAAACTTTTCTAAATTTATTTTCATTGGCCCACCCTGTATAAGTATTAACAAAAAAGAAGAAATTAGTTACCTTATGTATTTTGGAACTTTAAATAATTACTGTGACCCCCGCTTGGTTACTTATTTGAAGGCAAAATAATTTCACTTATTGTATTTATTTGAAAAAATTTGTTTTTCTTAATTGTACCCATATCCTTTGAACTTTGAACAGCACGTAATGTTTGTTTAGGGGATTTGAAAATTGAAGTAAAATATTTCAAAATGGAAATTTAATGGTTATTTTCAAAAAAATTTTTTTAAACTAATACGTATCAAAGACATCTTTTATTGTTTTTATGTCGCCATTTAATAAGTATTTATACAAGTTTCTTAGTGGTTTCTTGGTGAAAATGTGTCTTTTTGAACTTTCGATAACTCGAATTATCATGTAATGCAAAAAATTTCGAGGTATCGACAATTATTGAGAGTTAATGAAAAATAAAATCCCACCAAAGACGTTTTCATGTAAAAATGTTGCCAAGACGAATGTACATAGCTTACCCTCTGAAAAAGTTATCAGATTTCGTATAAAGCCAAGCTCTAAAGACTACACGCTCTAAATCTACAAGCTCTACACTTCACCTTAATCAAAATCTATGAAAAAGTGGTCAGATCTCATGTAGAGCCAAGATTCTTGATCTATGTGCCCTTACTTTACCAAGCCTAACTTCACGTACTCTACATTTTAGTCAAAACGTGATACTTGGCCGTTTTGCTACCGTTAAGAAGATTTCATAGGCATTCGTTCATCGTGTGTGAATTAAAACGGCCAAGCCACACGTTTTGACTAAAATGCAGAGTATGTGAAGTTAGTCTAGGTAAAGTAAGAGCGCATAGATCAAGAATCTTGGCTCTACAAGAGATCTGACCACTTTTTCATAGATTTCTATTAAGGTGTAGTGTAGAGCTTGTAGGTTTAGAGCGTGTAGTCTTTAGAGCTTGGCTTTATACGAGATCTGATAACTTTTTCACAGGGTAAGCTATGTAGACTCGTCTTGGCAACATTTTTACATTAAAATGTTTTTGGTGGGATTTCATTTATTTTTGTAAGTTGCTTAATGGACTTTTTTGAGTAATTTGCACCAGTAACTAAAGTAACAAATAATACGAACGAATTATAGAATTATTACGACGATACGATACGACTACGAAATTACGAATATGAAATGCAAATATTTCCTAACAATCGATCATCATTCGCAGTAGGAAAATGTCGATAGCGCATTTCAAAATACAGTCAGCGTCATCTAGTGACGTCGGCTGATGTCACCGTCACTATTATACCGTGTTTAAATTTTCACCCCATTTTTAAGAGTTAAGGGATGATTTTCAAAAACATATGACGTTCATATTTTTTTATTTGTTATAAGTATTTTATTTTTTTTTTTTCATATATCTAGCTTTTCAATAGTTATTACTGCACGATTATGTAGTTAGTGCAAATGTAGTGCAAGTCTCATAAAAACTTCCACCTCCTATCCCGAGAGGATAGGTTAAGTTAGGTTTGATTTTTTAATTTTTTTGTTGCCTTTGTAGTAATACTAGCTTACATACCAAATTTCAGCGTTCTAGGACTTCAGGAAGTACCTTAAGAATTTTGATGATCAGTGAGTGAATCAGTGACGAAATCGGGGGTTTTTAGGAATTAATAATATCTAAAGTATAATAGCTACGACATTCAAACTTTGTATGTTTAATGATTGTACTGGTTTCATTATATCTTCAAATTTTTAACTATTTAACATCACCCAAACCAAAGTTATGAGAGTTTAAACAAACGACGAAACGTTTCGAGAAAAGGTAGGTAGTGCCCTTGCGCTCTGCTTGGCTCGTTTTGGCGGGGGCACTCCCGTGCCCCCAAATATATATCCATATGTAAGTGATAATGTTTTGTAATGAGCATTTGTATGTACTTATTTCATATACGTAGATACGTATTTTTTTATAAGAATTTAGCTTTGGTCAATAGACAAAGTTTTTAAAGTATTTTTTGATTACTTTATTTTAATTAATTGCATAGTGTCTACCGCTAGCTATTAAAAAGATGCGTTATTAAAATCATACATTATTAGCCCCCCCCCCCACAAAATTAGACTTATCGAAGTCAGTGCCAAATATTATCTTCGAGTTATCAAGATATTCTATTCGAGTAATAGAAGTTCGAGAGTTCGAGTTACCCAGTTATCTATAACTTAATGCTATTGGCAAATAATTTGGTTCGACTTATCGACGCTCGAGTTTTCGAACATTAACTGTATTTCAGAATTTATTATTTTTAATGTCTCTCTCACTACCCCTAGAGTACTTAACTGCAGTAAAATTCGCTTGTACCATATCGAAAGTTCTCGCAGTTCTTATTAAGCAGTAAATAGGAAAATGTCTTTTATACGTAGAGTATTTACCGTTTATTAGTTTTATTGGGTACTACTGATAAAAAGTACCCACGAAATATCCGGGTCCTAACGTTCTTTTTATTCATAAATATTTTTTTATCTCACCATTGGCAACCTGACGTGTTTAAAATTAAGAATTTCTTGTATCAATATAAATGTTGCCTTCTCCCTTAATTTAGATTTGAAACCTTTGATTAAACAAGTAACAGGTCGACAGTGTCCATCCACTACACTGTAAAAATATTTACCAAACTGACCGTAAGCAAAGCAAATGTATCTAATTCTGTTTTGACGAACTTTTGATATTTTTAACGTTTTATGTTATAACCGATTTTTACTGTATTTCTTAGACGAATGTGGAAGAAACATCTTCATGATATACCTACTTGAAAAGAGAAAAAGTAAAGGTAGATACGTATATACATGAATACATAATATCGTACATTTATCGTTAAAATCCACGGAAGTGTCACAAATTGTAAATGCAAACGAGGTAGGACACTTTAAACAGTTTTGTAACATGTTTATGAGTGTTTCATTAATTAAAAAAAAAGTCTTCTACTAAACACGTTAACATTTCTTCGACTATATATTATATCAACGAATTGAATGCGAATTGTAGAAAATTAACTAATATTGTAGTTTTAAAACGTATTCTTAATAGTATTCGCCGCGTCTCTATAAACAAATTTCACATTTAAAGGAGAAATTTCTTTTTGAAAGTGGACCCGACTCATCAAGAAAAGGTGCGTTCAACTTTTGCCAAAACAGATGATCAATGTTTATCATTATAATTTTATAAACTTCTATAAACATCGCGTGTACATAGTAGGTACATGATTGATATTAGTTGTAAGTATGTAAGTATATTATTGGGCTTTAAATAGGCATTAGTTTTGTAGAAAAAATAAGTTTTCTGGAATATTTTTAAAAATAAAATAACAATTTGTAGTAATTTACTACATATTTTTTTAATCACTTTTTACTTGATAATAAATAAAATTATAACTTGGAAGTTGAATCACCATGTGACGCAAAAAAACTTCTACACGGTACATACACCAAAATAACATTATTTACAATTTTTGTCTGTCTCTCTGTCTGTTTGTTCCGGCTAATCTCTGAAACGGCTGGACCGATTTTGACGGGACTTTCACTGGTAGATAGCTGATGTAATAAGGAGTAACTTAGGCTACTTAAAAAAAATAGGGTCCCACGAAAAAAAATAAAACCAATGAAATACTGAATAATTTATAAATAAATTTCGTCTTCATTACATACAACGTACATTTAATGGTAGGTACAAAGATTTGTATGTTTCGCAATTTGTCATACATATACATATGTATGTAGTTAATTTTTGTAAATGAAAATTTTGAAGCAGCTTTTCTTAATTGTACTCTCATATCCTTTGAACTTAAACAACCCATAAAGTTTGTTTAAGGAATTTGGGAAATTGTAGTAAAATATTTTGATCTTTTATTATTGTTTTTATGTCTCCATGTAATAAGTATTTATACAAGTTTCTTAGTATCCTTAGGTGAAAATGTGTCTTTTTGAGCTTTTCTTAATCGAGAAATACAATTGAACTTCGATAACTCGAATCATCATGTAACGCAAAAAAACTTCGATGTATCGAGACTTATTGAGAGTTATTGAAAAATAAAATAAGGTAAGTGATACAAATAAGGCCTACCTAATTTGAAACACTCAAATCTTGATAAATTATTGGAAAAGGTGATAAATAAAAGCGAGGCATTATTCTTTGGTTCATATATTTTAAGTAATTAAGAAAATATATTGTAATCTTTTATCAAAAATTACTCAAAAAGGGGTAATTCTAGAACCTTAGCTTTGGGCCTTTTTAAAACGTAGTGATTGAATAAAGCCTATATCCTAAAATTGTAGGAATATTGTTATTAGAGTATTAATCTATATAAATATATATTTCTGAGCCTTTTATCAAGTTTTTCCATGAGATCCTTGAACAACTTTGTAAGTTATTTTACTAAATATTATGCTTAAATTGTTAGTCAGACTTGAAGTCGCATATAAACAAGAAATAGAGAATAATATAAAAAAAAAGGGGTATCCAAACAAACAAAAATTAGAAAATTAACATATATTCTCAAAAATATAATTAAATATTGAAAAATAAAATTATTTTCACAGGCCTTAATTAAACAAGGTAACTAAATAAGGCCTTGGAACTTAATAAGTACCATAATTTTCGAGACAATTTTGGTCATTAATATTTATTCGAGGTGGTATACGTGTTCTATGGGGGAGGCAAATGAAAATACTCGAAGGTCAGGTGTGGCGAGAGATAGGATTGACGTGAGTCAGTATTGGTTTCAATATTTCAGAATTCCTATTAAGGCCTAGGGTCAGCAAATAAGGCCTATTTTAAAAGTAGGCTTTATTTAGTACATTGTACTTTATAAATGTTATAAGCAGTATTTAATTCGCATATTCTAAAAATTACAATTTAAAGTCATAGTTATCTTTTTATGAGTTATATTGTGATCCGTATACATTACTTGAAACAAAACTTCAATAATTAACGTATTCAAATTCGATAGAAATTACGACAAATTAATAACGCGCAATGAAAACGCTCGTCCGCCACAAACGACCGGCCACAAGTGTCGCTGCGAGCGCGAGCGGGCCTCTCGCGCACTGTTTCCTGAGTCGTGGGACTGTCGTCTATCCGTGTGTGAAGTATTTTTGATGTAAATATATTTTAAATGACTTTTCCGCACTACAGGCCTTATTTGAGCATAGGCCTTATTTGTATCAGGTACCTTATCTACACATGAACAAATGAAATTTTTGAAACAGTTTTTCTTAGTTGTACCTACAAAACCTTCTTAATGTTTTAAGAATTGTTGGCAGTCTTACGTTTTTCATTTCTCTAAATAAAACAAAATTTTTTTTTTAATGTAATTTGAAAACTTTCCTAACTTTATTTTCATTGGCCCACCCTATATAAGTACTAACAAAAAAGGAGAAATTAGTTACCTTGTGTATTTTGGAACTTTAAATAATTACCGTGGCCCCCGCTTGATTACATATTTGAAGGCAAACAATTTCACTTATTGTACTTATATGAAAAAATGTGTCGGACTCGCACAGCCAATAATAATTCGCAAATAATACTCGCATACCAATGTATTTGTAAGAATAAATTTATAATTTCATTTTAAGAAAGCTTTCTTCGGTTGAAGTTTTCTTCAATTAGTTATCGTCATTACGTTCTCAATCTGCGCAATATCTTCATTTTTTTTTATAGGTAGATTAATTTTTTTTGCGCATTATTTTCGTCCATTTTCACATGTCAAAAGAAAATATTGTTAATCTAAGCACTAACAAACAATATGACGTCGGTACGTCGGTTCAAATTGAAAGGTTATCGTTTAAAAAAATCTGATCTGAGTTTTCAGTACGACCTGGGACCCCTAAGCAATGTTAAGATTTGAATTTGTTTGCTATTCTGTACACAGCAAATACTGCGAAACGTCTTGCCTTTATTCAAAATATCAAATGATAAAGGATAAGAAAAATTCGTAACCTATTATAACACATTTGTAAAATAGAGATTATCGTGACCTGTGAACACCCACTTTCTCGAATCGTGTACGTTTAATAGTAATATGTATCTATGTATTTATGGTAAATAAAGTTGTATACTTGTTTGTAGGTCAGACATTGGCATTATAATTTGAATAAGCCTTTTGGAATCAGATTCACCTGTCGACACGTCAAACACGACATATCGACATAATCAATTCTTCGAGAAGAAAATAAATTGTTTCGTTAGGTATTTATTGAAGAAACATTTGCTGATACGGTCCTGATGTCTGATCGTGAATAATAAGACAGGTGCACAACAACACTGTCTTTAATTGACTGTATTTTTAAGTATCACCTATTTACTTTGTAATTATTCCTTTAATTAAAATATCCAACACAAAAATACCTAATAACAATTTAGACTGATGAAAAATCTCAAGAATTATTTATTACACCGAATTCTTTTATGCTTCTAAATTTATGACTTTTACCTAATATTTATTTTAATGAGAATTTATAACTTATTGTTATAAAGATAAATCACATAAAATATAATTATATTTTATCAATTAAAAACTTTCAAATTCAATTTTCTGAAAATAATGATTATGCAGTGTCTGTTACTGGAATATTATACGTAAAAATTTGGGATAAAGAGATTGTAATTAAAATTGAAAATTTATACTTTTAAAAAATGTAATAATGTTTTGTAGCAGATTGATACAACTGTTATAGATTTATTTTTTCATAGTAATCGCAAGGAAGTCTTCAATTTTTTTATTGTACATAAGTAGGTACAATTGGTTCTTTTTAAACTTTCACACACTTTTACGTTCTCACCAATTAGATATATTTGAAACTCTTTCAACTTCAAGTGTTTATAAGTATAATCTTATATACCTACTCAGCAGCAATACCCGGTGTTGCTCGGGTAAGAATATCTCATGGAACATTTTAGAATATTCGCGAGTTTAGAACTATCCAGAACATCCCATAATAATTCAATACATTTTCTAACTTTTTTAAACATTCTTGAATCATCTTCAAGATTCTGGAACATTCTTGAACATTACCAAATCATTCTGAAATGTTATAGGTAATAAAACATTCTTTTACTTCTTAGAACATATTTGAACTCCCTGCCTGTAACATTCTAAAAAAATCTGCTTCATTCTCATCCCCAAATCATCACACTACTTGTGTATGTTTGTTACTTCTTCACGTCTAAACTGCTGGAGCGATTATAATAAAATTTGGTATGGAGTTAGCTGATACCCTGGATTAACACATAGGCTACGTTTTACTGCGGAAAAATATCTTATTCCCATGGGAAAATCGATGAAAATGAATTCGCGGAATATTATAAATGCGAAAGTAACTCTGTCTGTATGCTACACAATCTCGCCTAAAATTTACTGAACCGATTTAAATGAAATTTGGTACAGAGATAGTCTAGAGCCTGAGAAAGGACATAGGCTACTTTTTAATGCGAAAAAAGGGTTGTAAGGGGTTGAAATAGGAAAGTTTGTGCGGAAATTCCGTAATTATTAAAGATGTTTTAGGCTTTCGATTAGATATAAATAAATACGACATTCAATGTTTGTAAAAATTTTACAATAAAGGGGATAAAATTAGCCGATGAAAGTTTTTGTGTAATGACGTCGTCTAAAAAGCTTACGGCCCAGAAAATTTAAATATTAAGTGTAAAAAGTTATAGAGGTTTTGTTTATTAGGATCAATAAAAGTAGTTGAATACTAAGCTATATAAACTATTTTAAACTATAATTAAACTATATTAATCTATAATATTATAAATGCGAAAGTAACTCTGTCTGTCTGTGTGTTACGCAATCACGCCCAAACTACTGAACCGATTTAAATGAGAATTTGGTACAGAGATAGATAAGTAGATATAAAGCTAGAGGCTTGAAACTTATTTTTTAGGCTTTTGATTAGATATAAATAATTAACGACATTCAAAGTTTGTAAAAATTTTATCCTAAAGGGGGTAAAAATAAGGAATGAAAGTTTTTGTGTAATGACGTCGGCACAAAGGCTTACAGCCCAGAAAATAAAAATATAGAAGAAAAAATTTTTAAATGCTGTCGAAAGTCACTATTCCACGCAGACGGAATCACGGGCATAGCTAGTGCGTACATATTACAGCTTTTGAGTTTCTTTTCCTTTTTTAACATCTACTGTAACACTAAATAGATATTACCCACATAAAAATATAAACATAAATGTTCCCTTCTGGTTTGTTTTATCGTCTTTTGTAAAGCCATAAAGATGCATTATTCTTTTAGAAAATGTTTTACATACCGGGGTTTTTATACACTAAAGGTAAAAGTTTAACAGACAATTATATTCGTTATGACGTAGACAGGCGGGGCTTATACTTCTCTACATTGATCGACCGATTTCATTATCCCGTATGTACTCTTATTCTTTAGTAAATATTTATGCTCAATTTTTTTTTAAAGGTAGGTACTCATAATTATAATTTCCTTCATTATCTAATATTTATGATTAAATTGCAACAAGAATCTTATAGAAATATCTCCAGAGAGAGTATTTATGTGTTGTATGTGAAAAATCTACGTTTTATGTGAAATGAATGATTTATGACCTTAAAAAATACCATAAAACGTTTCGTTACACAATAAAATAAACATATTACAAAAGAGAAAGCTTCTCAAGTTTGTTTTTCGCTTTAATGTAGGTAATGATTGTTAATTGGATATAGTTAAAGGTAGTTCGGTATTTTTAAAAAGGCCGAAACTCCACCTTTTTACCAGACCAATTAGTTAAAGTTCAAAATTTGAAACAATGTCCATTTACGACAAAAAGATGCTTTCGTGATGACATTTTATTCATTCGCTTATGAATTTTAAATTAGAGATTGTACACTGCTAAACCACTTCGATTTATTTATTAATTTGGTGTATCACAACTTAAAATAAATCTACAGTTTAAAAGGAAATGTCACTAAACATTAACATTTTTAAATTCTAAAATCATTTTAGAAAAATATTTGTTGATGTTGTTGTTGGTAATTATTGTTAAGGTCTGTCTTCAATACAAAAAGGTCTTAAATTTTTACAATTAACATTTTTTCATTTTAATTAGCAAGTCGTTAGCACAAGGCACGTACCTAAGTGATTATCTTTATGTTTATGCATAAATATATATTTTACGTATTAAAAGTCGCACATGTTTCGTTATAGGTAGGTATGTAGGTATAGGTACCTATGTACTATGTCAGGCGCGGAACCAAATTTGTTATTTTTACGACCATTGCGTGAGTGAGTATTTTTATTTTTTCAGACATGCAATAAAAAGTTACTGTAGGCAGGAGAATGTCAACGTTGCCATAATAATTACTTTATTGCGGCAAGTACCTACCTATGTAAGTACGTACCTACATTTGCAGTACATATTTTAAAAAAGAAATATTATGGATATCTCTATTAAGGATGATTCCGGATTAAGCGAATAAACGCTCGCTCTTGTTCATTTGTTGACAATTTATTCAACTGTCGATTAAAATAAACAAACAAACAAACAAACGCAAATCGCTTTTTTTGTTTTTATTCGACTAGTCTAAAAGCACCTTTAGCTTCTTCTGTTTTATGGAAGGTTTTTCCTTGGGGATGATAATATTCTTAAGAAAATTGTGAATACCGCCGTTTTGAAAAGGTCGCGTGCGTAGTAAAATTCGAATACGACATTATAATCATAATTAACGGTTTAGGGATTAATTCTAAGCCTGTCCGAGTTTTTAACAATACTTAAAATAGAAACAACAGAACGAAACAGTAGAAATGCCACCGTACCGATATTATGCCATGTATTTTCCACTGATTATTTATTAATTTATTATTATTGATGCTGCTTATTGTTTTTGTAAAATTATTTCGTTTACAGACGACGACAACACTTAGCATTCATTCTTACGAAACAAAACGCTGCTGATGTGATTTTTTTTATTTGTGGCTGGCGAAAGAAGACAGACGATATGGAGAAAGTTTTAGCCTGTTTGGCAAGTGCCTAGTGCAATTTCTCTCTCCATATTATTCATCCGTCCATCGGTCATGAAGGTCATAATAACAACGCAATTAACTTTGTTTAAATAGAATCATGCTTTGTTGAGTGTCATGAAACAAAAACAAAAAAGGCGTTCTTTATCTTCACTCCTTTGTTTCAAACGCATTATCTAAAAAAGGGAGGGAATGGGGATGGGGGTAATGATGACAAAAAATAAATATGTATATATCGATACCTAAATGGAAAGTGTTTAAATCTAGATTTTTAAAAAAGAGAAAATACATTTATTTATTTTTAAGTAAATAAGTACCTATATAGTCACAAAAAATAATGTTCATTTTTTATTTTTAAATTAAAAAATTTTTAACACACAAAAGGTTATCAGTTATTATATAAAAAAAATTAAATTCATGTTATAAAATGAGACATCGTAGGATAACTTTTAAAAATCAATTAGAAGCCTTTTTTAACTTCTATTTTATTATAAGTGTAGTTTGTCTGAGTTTAACTAATTGTGATAATTTTATTTTATTTGATATTCAATCTTCATCTAGTCGAAATTCATTATCTAATATATAAAATTTTTGTTACCATACTTCTCCGAAACGGCTTGAAATGAAATCATACCACTAAGTGATAAAGGTTGTCCACTCCTAACTTTTTTATTTTTTGGACATTTTTTCAAAATTTTTTAATGATTTGGCATTAATTTAATTAATTTAATTTTCACCCTTCTACCACCAACCCCCATTTTTTAATAGCGATATTAGTACTGTAATAATCTTCAACTCTCAGTGGTCGATAACTTTTCAATTATTATCAATCGATTAGTCATCCCCGCCAGGCGTCTACTGATGTCACTACTCACCCAGCAAACAGCACGGATTGGGGATGAGAATGAAGCAGATTTTTTTTCGAATGTCACAGGGAGTTCAAATATGTTCTAAGAAGTAAAATAATGTTTTGTTATAACATTTCAGAATGATTCGGCAATGTTCAAAAATGTTCCAGAATCTTAAAGATCATTCAAGAATGTTTCAGAATGTTAAAAAAAGTTAGAAAATGTTTTTAATCATTATGGGATGTTCTGGATAGTTCTAAATTCGCGAATATTCTAGAATGTTCCATCAAACGTGTAATATATTTTTACACGGGCAACGCCGCGCCGGGTATTGCTGCTAGTGTAATTATATACCTACTCCTATTAAGTAAATTGTGCTTATTTATGGTACCCCGGGTGGACCAATGAAAACAAGCCAAAGCGATTTTTATGCAGAAAAGATCAAATCAAAAAAATATTTAACATCAAAGATATTATTTATTAAAAGCTAAGTTGACACGATTTTTCGAAATTTGAATTTCTTCGCACAATAATTGTTTGCAATATTTAATGTAAATCATTTAGCTAAAGAATTGTAAAGTAAAATAGAATTCCCATAGAACTGGAATTACTTTGGTGCAATTTTTGCAAACAAGACCCCCCCTATTCGAAAGAATTTGGAAAATTGTACTTATGCCCAGAACGACAGACGACCCTTGAACTACTTTTCCATTTTTTTATGACAATCTATCGATACTCTCATTTGTGGGTCAAGTACCTTATCAATCATAATAAACGTCTTTATATATAAATTTGTTTATACATAATAGGTCAAGATTTTATCGTTTATAATTTATAATACATAAGTACCTAGGTATTACTTTCATGCTGTGTTCTGCGTTCTGACCCATACATTAATTTTAAGCAGGTTTACAAAAGCGGTTCCGGATTTGGAAATTTCTCGATTCAAACAGAATTGAACGCATCAATGGAAAGTGAAAAGTTAAAACCGATACATCGCTTTTACCTTACGGCAGTGAAATTTTTCCTTAAAACAAGTTGCAATTCATTGAAATTCCTGCTGCAGGTGGTCGGTCATCTCACGCATATTATTGTCGTTTTCACGTACATGTATGTAAAGACCCAGACATAATATGTCGTCTTCTTCATCGGACACAAAATGTTAATTTTCATTAACGCAAAACTATTTGAAAATCTTTTAACTATTCGGCATTAATTAACACGACTTCCTAATTAATTATTTGTTGTCTTGATTGCAGATTCACGTATTCCTGTTTCTAGTCATTCTTCAGACCGTTTCAAAATGTGAGCAAGTTTCAAACGACATAATATCAAAATCGTTGAACACTAAATCTGACGCAAATCTTCGTCGGGCGTTACTAAAAGCTTTGCAAGAACTTGAAAACGAAGAAAACGTAAAAGATAAGAACGAGACTTCAGACGATAATTATCCAGAGCAAGAGAAAACTTTACAAAAGGCCAGAGCATCAATCGTTTCTGTAATAACCGATTCGTTCGGAAACAGCAGATCTATTACAGCAACCCCAAGTCCCTCTTACGTACGATACGTCACGAAAGCACCCCAAAGCATCATCAACAACAGCAATAAAGATAACATCTCATTACACCTTTCTTCAAAACTTAAATTGGACACAGAAGGCGACACCGAATCCAATTTATTAACAAGTGCAAGCCAGAATATCGTTTTCTCCGGAATCGACAATAAAATAAGCGAACAACGCATTAGAAGTGCAATCAACGGAGGCAACAACAATTTAATAGTATCTAGTGAAAAAGTACCCAAGAAGGACACTTTCAGAACCTACACCAGCAGCACAAGATCTACCCATACAACAACAACAACCTCCACCACGACAACCACAGTTCAACCACCCACTTCATCAACGGAAGAACATGAAGCAAAAGTGGAAGACGTTCAGTTCTTCCAAGCTCCTTTAGTTGCAGCTTTTACGGTACATCAAGACGAAAAAGGACTTCCCAAAAAAGTAGAGGCCATTTACAAATCGTCAACCGAAATTCCTCTGGATAAACAATCCAAAAATGAGCAACTGAAGAAGAGTTTTTATGCCCAACAGCGGCAAGAAATTGCAAGCCTTCAGTTAGCACTTCAGGCAAAACAAGAAGCTCTTAAACAGCAACTGTTAGGTTTACCAAATCAAGACTTTTTATATCGTCACCAGCAATTACTTCGAGAACAACAAAATCAGTTTAGTAATGAAGAAAAATTAAAACAACTAGAAAATAAACAACCTCCTGCTCCTCCTACTTTAAGCCTTCAAACCCCAATTTTCCCCAACCCTCCAAATCAATTCAAAAACACACAAAATATTTTCAATAACAACCCAGCAGGGGTTTCCATTCAGCAAAGTATTTCTTCAGTTCCGTCAAACGATTTCTTTTTACCAACAGTTCCTCCATTTTCTCCGACTGCACCACCGTTAATAAACAACCCTCTCCAACTCTCATCCTTCTCAAATATACCCCAGTCTCAGTCTCAATCAATTTCATCTAATTTTAACAGTGGTAGTGGAGTATCCTTAACCCCTAGTATATCCTCATCTTATAAGGAAGACAGTTTCTTTACCGGCCCAACAATTTATAGTCAACAGCAGCTCCCCAATAAAGAGTCAGTCAATTTTTTGGGAAGGTCAATATTGCCTTCTCTACCAGGACAAAATCTATCCCCAATTCTAAACACACAATTAACACCACCTGTTAACACTGGTGTTGATAGCAAATTTCCCTTATTTAATAATAACAACAGGCCTTTAAGGAGCGAAGGCTTGAATAACGTAGGAATCCCTTTACAAAATTTCAATAACAACGTGGCCATTAGTCAACCTAATTTTAGAGGAAATATTGATAACAATTATCGTCCCATTATCAATAATCAATTAAACCATTTGTTAAGGCAGTCTGGTATAGCAGAGACAAAGCACGCTGAAGATTTTAATATCGTTTCGAAAGTTTTATCGTTGGAGTCACCAAAATATAATGCCTTAAACGGTAATAACTTTAATCAACCTTTTTATCATACCCTCTAAATTATGAACAATAGCAAGTGATTCATTTTTGTGAATAATGTGTTTAATAAAACAGACAAAATACGCCAGATATGCTTAATATTAAGTACAAATAATAAATAACTTATATCATTTTTATAAGATAAATGAATTTATAAAAAATACGCTACCGTTTGAAAGTCAAATAAATTTTATAGTTTTTCTCTTCCTCGAGAAAAAATGACTGACCTCACTACCATATTTATATATACTTAAGTATAATCTGTTATATAGTTTTTATAATGTATTATTCAATACTCTAAAAAATGTTATAAAGTTCAAGAATTTTTAATTTCCATTTACCCAATAAAAGGACATTTTTACTTTTTCAATAAAATATCTTCCTCTCAATTAACATAAGATACAAAACATAATATTTATAAAAATAAAACTAAAACTATGATTAAAAAGTTATTATCATATAATAATGACAAAATGCTATTGCTGTTATTTATTATTGCATTTTTATTTTAGATTAATTGTTTAAATAGAATATAACCTTGTTTTAAAAATAATTGTTAGAAATTCGATTTTTTAAACACCCTATATATGCAGCAAGAAAGAAACCCATGGAAAAATGAGTATAATGCTTAAAGGCCGGAACTCATAAAGAATAAGAAGAAAGAGAAGAAATTTTCAGAAAGTTAGGTTAAGAAAGGCGTTGTCTACTGTCTACGTATTATTAAATTTAAATAAATATTTACGTTAATTAAAAAACAACTTTAAAATACAATTTCAACTATATTATGAGTGTTTTGGGGGTTATTTCATAAAATAATTGTTAATTGTACCAGTAAAATCAACCAAACATGGTTGAGCATAAACTTAAGTGAATCTTATAGTGTTAAGCTGTTACAATTGATATATTCTAAGGTTAATCTTTTTAACTAAGAAAATGATTCTTGGAGGCAGTCCCAGTCGTGAATCAGGGGTGGTTAGTGATTGTGACACGATGGCTGAGCTAGCAGCCCTACTCCGAGCAGAAATCCCCGAGGGCAGGAACAATTTGACTGATAATCACACGAACTTGGAACGTGTTGCTGAGTATTGTGAAGCAAATTATTTTCAATCAGAAAACAAGCGAGTTGCGTTGGAAGAAACCAAAAATTACACAACTCAGTCTCTGGCTAGTGTTGCGTACCAAATAAACACACTTGCATACAACTTCTTGCAATTACTAGAATTACAATCTGCACAATTATCAGAAATGGAAAGCCAAATGAATCACATTTCACAAACTGTTATGATTCATAAAGAAAAGGTTGCTAGGAGGGAAATTGGTGTATTGACTGCTAATAAATCAACAACAAGACAGTATAAGATTATTGCACCAGCCAACCCAGAGAAACCTATCAAGTATGTTAGAAAACCGATTGATTACTCGGTATTAGATGATATTGGACATGGTATTCATAGTAGTGGCACCCCAAGACAGCCAAAACAAAGGGGCACAAGTCAGGGTAGTATTCAGTCATTAACAAATAATGCAGTTGGTCCAGCACCAACAACTAAACCCCCAACACCACCTCAAGTGTCACGGTCTGGAAGTAAAGGTTGCCAAAGATCATAAAAATCAATAATTTTTTCTAAAATTTATTTTGTTTCCAGTGGCTGTATCTGGTGGAACATTGAGCAAGGGTTCTAGGGAATATCGTACACCCCCTGCAGTAGCTCCTCCTCAAGTACCTAGTCATTATGCACCCAATTATCCCATAGGTCACGCTAGACGTGAACGGGGGCCTGGTTATAGTACTTTGCCAGTCAATACCAATTCTCATCAGGGCGCTCCACCCCCTCAGGTCGGAATGGTACATCCTATGAACGTTTCCCAACAACACCAATTGATTCAAAACCATCAAAATCATCAACAACAGCCCCAGCAACATCCCCAAACGCCTCCTCCTCCCCCTCCTCCTGTTTCTACTGCATATGTTCCTGATCATCATTTAAGTATGCCACGTAAGTCTAGTTTTCAGAAAGAAGAGCGATTTCTTTTACATACATTATAAATGATTGATTTTTAGCTCCTCCTTCACCCCTTGTGACAGCACATGAAATGAACATCCCCGATATTTCCCATCACCAATCGATGATGGTATCCCATCATAATCCTGTAGTCCATGGTGGGTTAGGCTTGAACACTCTTTCGCATCACCAGAGGATGACTCGAAGCAGTGGGGGAAATCATTCTCCTCCGCTGCCTCCTCCACCTCCCCCAGAAGATGAAAACGAAGCTTTTGGAAGACCTCGGTCTTCAGGTGTGATGCCTATTGTTCCTGATGAGGAAGATTTACCTGGATGGGTACCTAAAAATTACATTGAGAAAGGTAAACAAGGAAAGATAAACTAATAGTTGGATCAATGTAATCTGATGCAATGGCTTTTTTTAAGGATAAAAAAATACTTTTATTGAATTAAAGATTTACCTAGGCTCTTTTGAAGTCAGTTTTACATTAAGCAGTGAATTGAAGGTAGATCTTTTGAGATTTTATTGAATCGAAAAGTGTATTTTTTGGAACGGAATAGAAGAAGATTGTTAATTGTTATAACTGTAACAAATGAAAAACTACTATGTGTAATTCAACTGTTTAAAGTTGACATTGTTGTTTTTTGTTTGCAGTCGTTGCCATCTACGATTATTATGCTGATAAAGACGATGAACTGAGTTTTCAGGAAAGTTCTGTTATTTACGTTTTAAAAAAGAACGATGACGGTTGGTGGGAAGGAGTAATGGATGGGATAACAGGTCTGTTTCCTGGAAATTACGTCGAACCTTGCGTATAAATATTTAAAAAAGGATGGGAATGAATAATAATACCTAGTAGGAGAAATACGTACCATTATTGGTTTTATTTATTTAACGCACGTTTTTGTCTTTTTAATTTAATTTAATCGCTTTAAAAATTAGGATTAGATTAAACCAGATATGAGTATTTATGATAACCTATAAATGGTACAATATATGTACATATTTATTTTATAAAGGAGACCATATTATTTTAGGTAATTTTAACAATAACGCTTAAATTAAATTAACATTATTCGTATAGGAAGAACTATCTTTTACAATTATTTAACGCTTAAAATATTATTATTATTATTATTATGGTATATACAAATTTCAGTACATTTTTTACGTAAAAGACTATACTAACCAACGATGTCTTATGGTATAATATGATATGGCGTGGGCTATTTCTAAAGGGTATTGAATTGTTAATGAATGTTCTATATCAATTATTAAATTTTTAGAATTGTATACATTTATTCATATAGGTTTCCAATAAAATATAAACATAAAAATTAATCGCCCTATTTAAATTTTTTTATCCTGTCCAAAATAGTTGCTTATATATTGTTTTAAAAGTTTTTATTTTGATATGAACTTAAAAAACGTTTCGAACACATAAATTTAATATAGATATTAAATAATTATTTTCAAAAGTATGTTTTTTTTTTTATTTTCAAGAACTCGAAACTATTTTTCAGTGTGTTTGAAAAACTAAAAATTATTTCATAAGAACTGACGGAAATTTACTTTTACTTTAAAAGGCGCGATTTTTTTTAAATTTTTATGGTCGGCAATCTTCGACTTTTGCCAAGTAAACCGAAGTAAATGGACCAATCCCACACCAGACATGTGCGTAGGAGAAATGACATTAATGTAAGCATGTATTGTTGCCAAACGATTACAAAAGTATAAACGAGCTTATAATTACGTTTAACTATGTATTTTTAACACAATTTGTAAATTATATTTTAATATGAAACAAACGGTATACCAAACAAACTACAAATCACACCTTCACTAAATAGGAGGAAAAACTGTTGTCAACCTTGCAATAGAAATGTATTTCGTTAAATTTGGCAACATTGGAAAGGTGTAAAACAAAATAGGCAGGTAAATGTAATGTATGTTTTACACGTTTAACAGTTAACAGTACTGACAACTGACTGGCAGGTAGGCAGAAGAAAGAAGGAAACGCGAAGGGAGTGAGGTATGCGAATGGCAGTACTCGTATGGAATCGAAAAGTGCTACAGGTGAAAAGAAATGTATGTGTCGGCATATCCATTTAAAAGGTGTATTTTCATTAACAATTGTGTAGTTACATAGCGTAGTGTCCGTAACAATTAGAGAACGTTGTCACCTGTTTTTGTTTAATTATATACGTGTATTGTTTTGCCATCGTATAGAGAAATGATACAATGCTCATATCTGGTTTTCGGATCGTTATAATCTCTTTAGTCCTGATCAATTTTATCCAGCTTAGTGCATCGCCATTGGATCCTATCGTATATAGTCAAGGTGAGATGTGTCAGTTTATTAATTACTCTTTTCCTGTTATTAATCCTTCACGAGACAGTCTGACCTTTTGTTTTATCACCTACCTACTTTACTTTTTCGCAGTTATTCGCAATTAATTAGCATGTGTAATATAAGAAAAGCAGTAATCTGTGGTTCTTTGGCATATCATCCATTTGTAAAGAAAGGTGTAAGTATGTGATAAATACTTACGATTACAATACATGTATAGGATTAGGCAACATTGTAAATAAACAAAAGTTGTCTAATCAGTTTTATCAATGAATTTGAAACTGTATTGTTTCGAATTCATTGATTATAAATGTCCTTTACCTAGGTAGTACGTTTACCTTGAATAGTCTTGTTGCCCTCTAAAAATTGTGTACAAATGTGGGCGATATTTGACAAAATACAGAGAAAATTGCAAGTGGGTGTAAAAGAAATAAATTAAATCAAAGGTGATACCTATTCTTGTAAGGTTATTAGTCTTCAAATAATAAATTATTCATTAACAATATAGATAATGTCATTGTTCTTCATTATCCAATATACAGGGTGTTTAATAATCATAATCACAATTTATGCCTAATTACAATTAGAAATTATAATGGCAACAATTAAAAGCAAAATGGCCGACTATGGCAACAATTAAAACCAAAATGGCCGCCAACGTCAACAATTAAAATCATAATGGCCGACAACAGCAACAATTAAAACCATGATGGCCGACAACGGCAACAATTAAAATCATAATGGCCGTCAACTAAAAACAAAATTGGCGCCAACAGTAACAATGCAGTAATAATTGAAAATAATAATAACGATCGACTATGTTTAATAGTAGATGTTTGTTTCACTATTGAAAATTAAGTATGTTTAATTATGTCTTGTTTGTAATTTTAATCTCGTCTAGAATAATTAACGAAGATTAAGAACATCAGTCATGAAAAGTTTTATGTGGGTATTTGTATCTTGAAGAAAACAATCATAAATTCACAAAAATCCATTTTTAATTAAAATTTTTTTGTATCTTGAACTTTTGTACATTGGTTTTTCATATGTGTGGGTGAATTTTAAGAGTTCAACGCTTCCTGAATCCATTAATTATAGTAGGCACTTTGTTCCGATTTTTACATATACCTATGCGTCACCTTTCCAGTAATTACTGTATCAACACAATTGACTGGACAATGGCATTTTTGGGTTATTGTCATGTTTTTGACCATCTTTCAACTTTTATATAGAATACAATTAATGACAAACAATGAAACGTTTCAACATATGCTTTGCTCTCTCTATCAAAAAAAAATATTTATATAAATATTAATTCAATAACTTAATATAAATAATAGAGATATTTTCTCTTTCGTTCTTTTTTTTTTGACATATTATCTACTACTTTAAAAATTATTATCAGAAGAACTTTAATGGGTACTTATTAGGGACTTGCGTTTGTTCATTAAAACAAATAGGTAGAAATAACTGAATGATATACATTAAGATTACTTAACATTGATTGTAAGTAAATTAGTGCTTGATACGTAAGAGCCAGCTCCACTAATACATTGGTTACGTATATTTAAAGATTTAAACCAATTTGCTTTAATAATCTTATTTTTTACACATATTACGTACGTTGGTAACACGTTTAAAAGATTTATTCGATCTGTGAGAAGAAAATGAAGCCATTTTTTAAATCCATTTACTGAAAATTATTTTATATATTACTTGTATAAGTTCTCTGGTAGGTAGGATATTACAATTTAAGTTTAAGTGATTTTTTTATCTAAAATAAAACAAACATTTCTTAGTAATTGTAAGCCTTACCATAAGAAAAATTAAGCCAATTTGTATCTTTTAATTTAGAATTTTTAGATAGAAAAATACTTACCTACTTACATAAAAAAAAGAAACAAAGTACTTATTTGCAGTTTCAAAGTTTCTATAAGTAATATGGTTCAATAAACTTTGTACAACGCAATAAATAAGGTCTCGCATTTCTTAATTATTACATTTTATTTTCTTACTTATGTAATACAACTTTGTGTGAAAGTTATTATTTTCATATACGTGTAGTTACAATTTTTTTTAAGGTTTAGTCCACTTTTACCCACTTTACGTATATATTGGCTGATGTTGAAATAAATAGTTGCATTGTAGGCGCTTAAGTATTTATTTATTAATGTTTAAGTGTGACTATGTCCTTTTCATAAAAAATACCTTCATTTTGTTTACTTATACTGTACTATTAAAGTACAGTCAAACTTCGATAACTGTAACGCCAATAAGTCGAATTTTTGATTATTTGAACCAAATTTGTAATTCTAAAAAACAAAAAAAAAAAACGAAAAAAAGGCTATTTAAAAAAAATGTACTACCAATAAAGGGAAGAGGGTAGGTATTCTACTGATCACCAAATCTTTTAACCTTTTATTTCCTCCCCATTTGAGAATTTTAATAATACAAAGATCTTGGGGTATGAGAAACACTTAATATGATAATTTCGAATATTTCTTTTTGTGAACGTTTTCTCTATTATTTTTTCAGGTTTTTTTTTAAATTCGTTCATAAGACATTACGAGCCTGCCCGTTATAATCCCTCTGTGTTGGTAACGCATTATCAGAATCGATATCGTCGGAGCTCCTCTCCACGAAAACAGGATATTCAGCTGGAAATTAGAGGCCATGGAAGGTAAAACGCTCTCCTTTGATAATTTGTCTCGGCATAAACATTAGGTGCCATAGCAATTTCCAGCAAATTGTATTTTTCTCGTTTTTGCAAACATTTATATTGTTGTGGAAATTTTGCTCCCGAAGGAGCTGAATCAGCTCACATCCTTATTTAAATTTATTCCAATATACCTAGTTTGTACCAATTGGCATAGGTATATGAATTTTCAAATGTTTCGAGAGTAAGCAAGAATTGTTCCAGTCGAATTGAAGGCTTTACTTATAATAGTCTATTGCATAGTTGTTTTTATTTTTATTTTTATAGATAACACCTTGTCTCACATACTGACCAGGTAAACCTTGTATTCTAAGGACGATACCAAAGATATATCTTCATGTAAATAGTAAATAAACACATTAATTTTATATCATTACTCATTAGGTAATTATAGAATTCTTTAAAAAGAAAAATGTGAATGTATAATTTTATTAAAATATGCATGATACTCAATTTCCTTTCAGTGCATTAATAATCATCATTATCACGATTTCGTTATTGTATTTCATTATCAAACAATTAATTCGATAATAGCATGAAATCCAGTGAAATCGCATTTGAAACCATAACCCAGATTTATAAGATAATTGCAACTATACATATGTTGATAAATTAAATTGTTCAACTCTCAACCAGTTTCTAAATAAAATTAGAATTTTCGACTAAAGAATCTTACAGTAAATTATTACATATATATACCTACCTATATATATAGTTATATTTCCGTTGTTATAATTAATAACTTTTGTTTGATGTTGAAACGATTTCTTCAATCTTTCAAGTGTGCTGAATTCAAAATCTGTAATTTCCTGTTCAGCAATAGCCTTGAATTGTGAAAACAGTTTCTCATTTTAATAAACAATGACGGGGTTTTTTGTGTAACACTTTGCAGTTGGAAAAAACTGCTGGAAATTGCGCCTCTGCACTGACAATATTTATGAATACTAATTGACATGATTTTACAGACAAATAATATTCAATTACTAAAAATTAAAACAAGCTTATTATATTTTTTTTATAATAAACAATTTAGCAAGTAGATAACTTTGTAAAGCCCTCATTAAACAAATTTTTATTACAGAATTTTTCGACTTCGTCTGACTCCTGATAAGGAAGTATTTACTGAAGATGCCCTTGTGGAGTCTGAAGCAGGACCTTTGGATTTTAGAAATGATATTGCCTATTCCGGAAGTTTGGAAGGTACCTGGCTTATTGCAATTATTTTTTTGTTCCTTCAGCATTTTAATGTTTTTTTTTTCAATCTTTAATGTAATGATTTCGTCCCTTATAAATTAATCTTTTCTACTCGAAAAAAAAAATAAGATAGCAGCCTGCATCCTTTTCGAGATGTATTTACCCTTCGTAATTTTAGTATGTTTTCAACAAGAAAGTGTTCTCTATGTTCATTATAAAAGGGCTATAAATTCAAATTAATCGGATCTTCACGTAGTGCTTGTACACTTCCCTCTTTGGATTCCTTCTTTCCTTTTGTTTTTATTACATGGTATTCATTTCATATTATGAAACCCTCGCGTTCGTAAATTTATAAAATTATTTTTTTATGCGACAGTCTGATAAAAGAATTAATTAAATTCAGTCCACTGCAAAGTTTTCAAGCCAAAATGTATAAGGTGGTAAATGAAACATATATAGGGTGATTATTTTAATGAAATTACAACAGAAAAAATTAAATGAATTTTTTGGGACAATTGATTTTTCTCAATTTCCAATAATAACATTAAGAAAACTAGTTTTGGTTTGTCTAATAAAATTTGTGTTTCCATGATCACCCTACATACAAAGTTATATTTTTATTTAGATGAGGAAAACGCTTCAGTACATGGAGTCATAACAAAAGAAGGCCTGTTCGATGGTATGATTTCGACAGCATTAGAAAATTTTTACATCGAACCGGTCAGCAGATACCTCAATTTTTCTGACGAAAGTCAAGAGACCCCGACGTTCCATTCGGTCATATATAGGACCGAAGATGTCGAGAATCCTCATCGAAACGTTCCCTGTGCCTCGCACCTCTTGCAACACGGCCTCGCCATTAACACCTCATACAACGAACTCAATAGGACCAAAAGATGGGTTTTAAGTGGAGAAGGGAAAGTACCAATCGATTTAGTGAGGTATTCCACCAATCCTATCGACACACCTTCCCTGTTTCCCATGATCGATACCAATATACATCCTATCGATGAAGAAATGACTGCAAGTGCACTCAGCTCTTTCGATACCTTTCGGAATAAACGTACCACCATAGATCCAAAGAAGACCACTTGCATGCTCTATCTTCAAGCTGATCACCATTTTTTTCAAAAGTACGGCTCCGAAGAGGCCTGTATTGAAGTAATGACGAGGCATGTCCAGAGGGTTAACAGTATTTATAAAGTGACAGGTAAAAGAAAAAAGGGAATAATAAACTAATAAAATAATTATGTTTGCTATTACAGATTTTAATCTAGATGGAAAGGCGGATAATATAACATTCATGATAAAACGTATAAAAGTTCATACAACAGACGCAGTTAGGGACCCACTCTATCGATTTCCGGGAAATTATGGAGTTGAAAAATTTTTAGAGCTCTTCTCGGGTGAGTAAAACGAACTACGCAGGTATACATTCACCATCCAATTCATTTTATTAATATTCTAAACTTTTGAACAAATTTACTTACAATAGTGAAATTCTTTGTGGTAAATACGTATTTTTACAAGCAAAGAAACTCGAAAGTTGCAACCAAAAAAATTAGAAACTTGAAGAATTTTTACCTCAAATATTTATACCAGAATTTGCTCTTAAGATAACGATTCTTACCCTCCATAAACATTTTAAAACTTTAAAGGCAGGTGCAGTTGTAGAGCTGTATTATTTGTGCCCAGTCCATTCAAGCCACGTGGTGATTAAATGTTTTAGTCGTTAATTTCTTTTTCTGCCTTTTTTTAATTGAATTATTACTCGAATTGTACACCAATATTTCAAATAACAAAACAACTAAACTAACGACCATAAAAAATACGTGCAATACGAAAATTCCGTTCATATGTTGCATGGTGACGGGAGATAACACTTTTTCATTATCTTCGCTCAATTGACTGCGAAACCACCGGTGACGTATTAGTTGGCGTATACCAGACTCCGTTATCTGATGAAATCTAACAAATAACAACTCAAAAATGTTATTTATTAACGATAAAGAGAATTTTATTACTTACGCCACATTGAAAGTATTATTGAACCTGTGGTCTGTAAACTTGTTTATTACTATTGAATTTCCTGCTTTAAACAACTTCTGTGGCAATTCTGCCAATTGACAGGGAATAGCATTATGTTTTAAAATATGGTTTATTAACACAGTATTTTCTAAAAATAACAAGTTATCTTTACACAGTGCAGCTTTTAGTTCGCCTTTATTATTTACGTTCCCACATTTTGGTACGTTTACAACATTTATCCAATTATCCAAAAGAACCTTTTCGCCATTTACCTGAAAGTTTTGTTTATTTATTACTTAATTATAGTGTGTCATATACAAATACGCACATAGTGTGAAAAATTGTTGTACACAAAACTTTCAGTTCGTATACATAAGCCATATTGTTGTTGATTTTCCAGTTCGTGAATCGCTTTAATTGGAAAATATTCGTAGGATGTTGTTATTTTTGCCACTAAATTGGCGTTAATAGCAGTTGCGATAATGTAGCCAAATAAAAGGGCTGTCATTGTTTGAACTCTATAAGAAGCATTTTGCACCCTAAATTCAAAACCTACAACATATGTAGAGTTCCCAATAGTCAATTTTACTGCAATTCGAAATGTGAATAGGTACCTTGGTTTAAATACCCACTTAGAGTGGCTATAAAACAACTTGCAAGTGATATATTTCTTTGGCTTTTCTCCACTGTAGCCAAAAGTTTGAGGGTTGCCCATAATATGATGCATAAAATTATAACAGTTGCCCCACTGAGGAACCAGGTGGCAGAAGCCAATGTGCCAAAGTAATACATCGAAGTTGGTTGCCTTCCAAAACTTTTAAAGTATATTTTGTACCTTAAATTGTACTTTTAAAATGCTAACATTTTCTAAATAAATACAATAAATATGTATACCAATTTATAATGTACGGTTGCATAAACTTGGTGTTATAAAGTCCTCCTTTGCCAATTGCAGCACTTAAAAGTATATCTGCGGAACCGTTTTCAATTGATTCTAAACCGTTGTCGTAATCCATTGATTGCAATTCAACCCTTGCATAAAAAGTTGTTCAAGATATAAAAAATAGGAGAAAAAATGATTTGTACTTACTTAAATCCTATTTTCTCTTGCAAAACTTCAAAAAGTTCTCCAACATATCCGGTTGTTTTATTGCCAATTATCGAAATGTATGGCATGAACTGATGTAAATAGTTAATTACATAGTTTACATTTAAATTTTAATGAATGGTTTAAGTACATACCATATTTGTAGCTGCCTTTAAAGTTATAGATTTTGGATCTTCATCCACAAAATCAATATTAAAAGATTGATCTAGTACAGATACAAATATTTGTTTGGTGTCATTCCAAATATAATTCATTCTGCACGAAGCGAAGGTTCTAGATAATTTGCTGCAGTATTTTGCTGGTATTACGGCATTTCCAAAAACCTGTAAATACCATAGGTTTAAAAACCTATAACGATTTTGTCAATTACTTACAAAATAAAAGACAAACTCAAGGAGACCAACGAAAAATTTTTTGGTCAACATTTTTATGATTCTGAAGGGTTTAATAATAGTTAACCACATTTTATATATGATCTGTTAATATGACAATATGCTGTTTCCCACGGATGTCACGTCTGTAACGCCTTCCATTTAATGTGTGTCGTTTCATTTTTTCACTTTGAAATGATAAATGAAAAACAGAAAATAAGAATTTGGGGGCGTTATTTTTCTTTTATTGCTCAAATCAGTTCTATGGCTTTGTAACTTTTTATGAAAATTAATGAATAAAATCGCCTTGATTTTTTAGTACAAAATGACAATAATTAGTTGACTAGTAATTTACTGCTTTTATATGAAGGGTGAGTCACTAAATCGAAATAGATCTATAATTCATGTACAGTTTAAAATAGAGAAAAATATTTCAAATAAAAGTTGTGTAAAAATAAGTGTAGAATAACGTAAAAATATTTTCAAATATTGCAGGATTCCGGTTACACTCAAGAACGATGCGACCTAGACCCAATATAGTGTTAATAAACTAACCTTTATTTTTTATGGCGAATTCAAAAATGCAATAATATACAAGGTGTTCTATGTAAAATAACAAAGTTATGGTCCACTTCCGGTATAACCGCAGGTCTACCAAATTTGAAAATATTTTTACGTTATTCTACAATTTTACACGACTTTTGTTTGAAACATTTTTCTCTATTTTAAACTATACGTCAATTACTTAGAGCAATTTCGTGTTACTGGTTCACCCTGTATTAACTTTCATTAAAAAAGTTATTTTTTTATAGAGGAGGATTATGACGCCTTTTGTTTGGCTTATATGTTTACATATCGCGATTTTGAAATGGGTACACTAGGTTTGGCATGGACTGGAGATCTGAAAAATGCAGGAGGTGTCTGCGAAAAAAATGGGGTACGTTCCCTAAAATACCTAACGCCCATTAAGTTTTATTTAATTATACATTCAAATTTTAGCATTACAGGGGTAGCATGAAGTCATTAAATACGGGTATTGTTACATTGCTCAATTATGGCAAACATGTGCCACCGGCAGTATCTCATGTAACGTTAGCACATGAAATAGGCCATAACTTCGGCTCACCTGTAAGTTCATATCGTTTGTATTATAACTCGCATTTTAGAATTCTAATTATTCATATATACATACACAGCACGATCCCGAAATATGCACTCCTGGGGGTGAAGATGGCAACTTCATTATGTTTGCAAGAGCGACGTCTGGGGACAAAAAGAACAACAACAAATTTTCGCCGTGCAGCATAAAAAGTATAAACCCTGTTCTTAATTTTAAAGCTCGTAGTTCCAAGGGATGCTTTGCAGGTAATATCGATTGTTATTGGTGTGTGATCTCGAAATAAAAAAAATATTGTAGAACCACAAAAGTCTATATGTGGAAACGGAGTGGTGGAAGAGGGCGAAGAATGTGATTGCGGATGGGAAGAAGATTGCAGAGATCAGTGTTGTTATCCTCAAAGAAGGTATCCACCCTTGGACGAGCCTCCCTGTAGATTAACACCAAGAAGTGTTTGTAGTCCTTCTCAGGTAAATACCAAATAATCTAAAAAAAGGTATCAGTTGGTGGCACCGTTTTCTTAATATTTCAGGGTCCATGTTGTTCTACCGACTGCCAGGTGAAATTCGGTAATAAATGTAGAGACGATAATGGTTGTAGAGATGCAAGTTTCTGCAACGGTAGAAGTGCACATTGTCCTCCTTCGATTAATAAACCTAACAAAACTATATGTAACCAAGAGTTTGTTTGTTTTATGGGAGTGAGTGTCTTTTTATTTTTCTTATTTCTTTCATATTTGGGGGATTATTGTAGGAATGTACCGGTTCTATTTGTCTGGCATACGGTCTCGAGTCTTGTCAGTGCATTCCTGGTCCAAATGATCCGAAAACGAAAGCATGCGAACTTTGTTGTAAGCTTCCAGGTGAAAAGCAACCGTGCAAATCGTCTTTCGAATGGAACGAGACTCCTTATGATGTTCCAGACATGTATTCCAAACCTGGGACGCCGTGCAATAATTACAACGGTTACTGTGATGTTTTCCAGAAGTGCCGCGAAGTGGATCCCTCGGGACCACTGGCCACACTCAGGAAATTGTTGCTCTCTGATGAGAGCATTGCTAGTTTCAGAAAATGGGTAATGGATTACTGGTATGCTGTAGCACTGATCATTTTTGCTGTGATAACTGCACTGGTAAGTTTTAAATATTTATTCGAACTGTCATGTCGAATTATACCTGATACCTGACTATTTTGTTTCTGTCAAGATGAAGTTAAGTTTCAGCATTTGTACCTTAAAGAAACGTAAGTTTTTTTCCCCAAAAAATGCTCTTATGTAGGCTCGATATATATGGCTAGGCATAAGAAGAAGTAGAATCGAGGTGTGGACTATATATAGGTTATATTATGTTGCTTCCTTTTGCAAAACTGGTACTGTTGTGTTCTGAATTCGTTTTCCTTTTTTCCTTTAGGTCTTAAGCACCAAATTTTTCGGTAAGAAGCCGGAAACAAAACTAAAAAAGGTAACCATAATGCATTCTTCGAAAAGAAAAAATATCCGGATGCCAAAAACAGGGGATGGTGTCACTGTACACCCAGCCCTTCGATCAAAACTCCCCCTTCGACGTAAAGTCCATAATGGCAAAATTCAAAAGAAACACAGATCGAAAGACGGAAAAGTAAAAAAGACAAATGCCAAAAAATCGAAGAAGTCATCAAACAGTAAGAAGCCGACCATTACCACGGCGGCAACAGTGCAAACGAAAGCAGCACAAGAAGAGCAAGACAATACTAAAACGGAAAACACTGTTGCTATTCCGGAAACAATAATAGGAGCTGCTGTTCCTAACAAGACCAAAAAATCTTCCCCTCTACATAAATCAAAGAACCGTAAGAAGAAGAAAAAGGTAATAGATTACAGTTGTATGCAGGGTGGCGACGGTAATGGTGAGAAAGAACTGCTAAACACCTCAACAGATCAAGTTCACAATCCTTTAACACCGTCAACAGCTGATCCAGTTAATAAGGTTCAAAACTGGCTCATGAAGTCCCAGTTGGTTTTGCCAAAGTCGAAATCAACCCCTGCCAACTTAACCACCGATAAAACTACTAACAACAACAAGTCCTCACACGCAGGACGCTTAAAATACAAGTCGGACAAAACGAAAGCTCACAGTACAGGTAACATAGCCCATGATAAGGAAAAAGTTCGTCTCCAAGTGGTTTATAAACCTCCTTTTAAGTTTAGTGTAAAATTGCGTAAACCGGACAAGATCAGTGCCGTTTTGAAATCGGGTGTAGAGAAGAGGGATCCAAAAGTAGTGAAACCACGAACGGGTCTCCTTATACATAGCGTGAAGGAGAAGAAATCGAAGAAGGCAGTCGCATCTAATTTAAAGTCGAACCAAATTGGTGTTACCGTAGCTAGTCCCAATCTTCCTTCTTTGCCTCTCGCTCCTCCCCCTCTCCAACCGAATTCTAATAATATTAGTAATATAAATAATAATAATAATAATAAATCAATTGACGACATCGATTCCAATATACATACCGTCCAATCAGACTTAGAAGTCCTTCTGTCTGAAAGCGAGTTCCTCTTTTCAGAAGAATGACGCGCCTTAGGTGTAAGTTTGTTATTTTCATAGGCTGTGGAATATATTTTTTTCTGTTCTCTCGATGACATTCCTTGTCCCCGTGACGTACGTTATCGAATAACAATCGAATATATTTTCTCGAATACGTGTTCAAAAATGTGCTAAACTAAGCTAAAGTAGGCTTTCTTATTCGTAGTGTTTTGGCGTCGAGGCCGAACTGTTAAGTGTGTTTTCTAGCCCTTCATGACTGAAAGGGTATCCTATTTTTCTGGATGGTCCATGATATGCTTTGTATCCACAAAATTTTCGTTATTTTTCTATAACATCCAATTTAAAATATTTTTAATTTTTACTAGTACATTAGGCACAACGTTGGTTTTTTTTTCGGAAACGTATAAAAAATCAAAAAAAAAACGGGCGCAATTGATAAGGTTAAAGTCTCCCAGATATTAAGGAAACACCATTTTAAGTCTATTCACTCTATTTTTGATATCTCTTGTTTGGTATGAATGCTGTAACAGTTTTTCCTCGGCCCCTGTTTATTTTTCGTTAAAGTTTCATATTTTAAATAAATATATGCCCTTACTTTGAACTCAGTTTTAAAATGTTCTAGTTATTATAATTCGTAAATGAGAAATACAGAAATGTGCGGCACATTTTTGATTTGACGAGAAACTCTCTATTTTAAACATACTCTAAGCGCTTATTTTGTATTGCATATATATTATACATATATATACTACGAATATGTATTATGTTTCAGTCATTCCAATTGTTTAATATTATTATATTATCCTTAATGAAAGAATTGTGATTGTAATTAGTAAGTTTATACAGAATAGCAAATAACAAGAAAACAAAAAAAAAACTGAGATGAAATAAGTACGTAAAAGTACATGAATATTTTATTAATCGCTTGTCGACTTTTTCCAAGCTTTAAACAGAGTAAAAATTAACGAAGAAATAGTGTTAATTAATTTTGTGACTTTACAATCACAAATTGCTAATCTATTACATGCTAATACTATGCTTCTTAAATCCACATGAACGTAATAATATACATATAATACATAATATACTTGATGTTTAACGTATTTTTTGTACTTGTTCAAAGAAGCTGAAGTATTATATTGCATTATTACATAAAACTGATTTTTTAGTGAGCTTCTAACGATCGATGTAATCTAATCGCGCCGAAATTGTAAAATTAATGTGCACTTCAAATTAATGTGGCTATACATAATATATACCTGTAATAATTACTTAATTTGTTTAGTGCTTATATCAAAAATGCGGTTTAAATTTAATTATTCTATAATGTATCTTTGTTTCTATTAAATCAATTACCTGTAAGGTATTTGACAAGATTGTGTATTTTTATGTAACATGAAAAAATATTTGAATTAAACATAAAAAACACTGCCACTTGTTAGTGCCAAAAAAATTGACTATATTAATTAAACCATTTTTTTGATATAGGCAAATTCGTGTGTGATCAATTTGAAGTGTAAGTTGTGAATATTATCAACTAATTATATACGGGAAAAAACGTATTTTACAATCTACTTAAAATTAATTGCAAACTACCTACCTCTTGATAATTTTTCTGTAAATACATTTGCGTAATTGCATTTAATAATACATAATATACTTACCTAAAATATTTTTTTAAGTTATGAAACTAACAAATTATTAAAACTAAAAAGGAACACACTTACTACATTACTCGAAACAAATTTATACATTTTTTAAATATTTAAATTTTTTATTTGCTTTATTTAATTAAATGACAAATAAATAATCTTAAATAAATTATTTTGTACAGTTAGTTTTATTTTTGTGAATGTTTCCTAATAATTATTAAGCTCTGTAATACATATGTGCTTTTAATTTCTTGTTATAAATGAAGTTAAAAACACAAAAAAGTAACGAACTTCAGTGGTAATCATTAGAAAAAGCAATTCTTACTTTTTTTTTGAATCCCCGTGTGAGGTCGGGTAAGAATAACCTCGCCGCAGGTCTCAGCGTGTCGTAAGAGGCGACTGAAGAGACATTTTTTGTATCTAATATTTTATAATTAATATACTATTAATTACCATAGAAGTCGTACTTTCTTGATAAAAAATTGAACACAACTTTACCCCTAATTAGTTTTTAATTAGGTATCAAAGGAGTATATGACACAAGACAAATCACAATTGTTTTCGAAAACATTGGACATTAACTGTTAACGACTTTTAGAAGTGCGTTCGTCCAATCAGTAAATTCGTGTTATTTATCGTAATTTTTAGTGATAAATAACATTTATTAATTAAAGAAAAGTTAATCGGTTTTAAAACGGTAAGAAAATTAAGTATTAGTATTCATTTAAATGCATTGCTTTACATAAAAATATTTCATTTATTATGTTAAGATATTTTAGTTGTTATTTCAGATTGAGTTAATTTAATTAAAATATGAACAAACAACCGGAAGTAACAAAAACGACAAGATATTGCGTGCAATGGGATTCCCACGCAAGGCATATTTGTACAGTGTTCTGTTCTTTAATGGAACACCAAAGTTTGGTAGATGTAGCAATTTGTTGCGGAGCAAATACAATACACGCACATAAATGCGTCCTTGCCGCGAATAGTCCATATTTTAGGGTGAGTTTATAAAAGATAAAAATCGTAAAATATTTTATTGTTCACTTATAGGAACAACTCGAAAAGAATTGTTCTGTTGAGCAAATTTTAATAAACAGTTTGGATTTCACGGTAGTTAAGTCAATTATAGAATTTATGTATTGCGGTGAAACAAATATTTTAAACGAGAATCTTAGGTATGTTGTTGCTGCTGCAAAATTTTTCCAAATGCGTGGACTTCAAGCTTTGGTATCTGATCGAAAAGAAGCTCAAAACGAAGCAAGTAAGAACAAAGCAATTCTAATACAATTTTCGGACAATTCTATATTATTTAATACATTTTAGACATAATAGAAATAACCCCTCCTCTATTTATTTCAAAAAAACCAAAGTACACGAACGCGATAAGGCAATTCAACCCTCCAATGACGAACTCGTATAAAATTTACAAGAGCCCTATTAATGACTCGTATTTATACAAGAAAGTTAAAAGGAAAGCCATTAGATCCGAAGCTGAAAAAGCATGTGCCAAAGAAGCTGCTGCCAGTCGCTTAGCCCTCGAGGCTCTCCAGAAAGAATTAGCCAACACCCCCAGAATAAATTCTTTCGTCATTGAAGAATCTTGTACAGAAACTACTGTGGAAAACTTTATTCCGCACGCGGAAGAAGCGATTTTCGAAAATCTGAGTAATATGCCAACAATTCCTATTCAAATGGTTGGGTTTTCCAGCATGAACAACCCTCCAGTGTTGGCCACAACAACCTCCCAAATAGGCCAGGAGGGTAAGGAAACTTACACCGACCCCTTCATTAATCTCTCAGCAAATTCTATAACGAAATTGGACGATGTTTCTGATAAAATAAAAAATATCCTCGGTGATGAAATTAACGGGAATGTAGAGATTATGTTCCGAACAAGTGACGGAAACTTCGTCGGGGTAACGGATGATTTGATCCAGAACTTATCAGGAGGTGGTACATTACAATATCAGATCATAGACGAAAACGGTCAATTGGGAGACGTACGTGAGATACAAATCCAGGGACAAAGCAGTGCAGTTCTCGAAAACGTTGCTGAGCATTTATTAAAACCCAACGACGATACTAATAACTTTATCGGCCAAAATTCAGATGAATCGTCTGTAATAGGGATCGATATTCTTAACAATGCGGATAGTGATAAAGACGGTGGGAGCTTTTCATTGGAAAACGCTTTGAATAAAGACGACACTAACGTCTTGCCTTCTCATTATGATATAAGTAGTTTTGGACACGATTCGTCTCTATTTGTTGAAAATAAAGAAAACGAATTTTCTACTAACGAAGTACAACAAATCTCGTTGCAGACGACAGTTTTCGCGGATACTTGTACCAGTGTGGACTCTGAATGCTCCAGTAGTATTCTTCTGAATTGTACCAAAGAAGATATCGATGAGGAGCCAATAAAGAAGCAAAAGTTGGATGTCAGCAGCACCAGTGAAGATGGAATAAGTGTAAGCAGCTCTAGTATAGACGTGTTACCTTTCAAGGAAATTTTTGAAACGAATTCCAACCTTGTGGATTCAGAAATCGACAGAAATATCGAAGATGATGACGTCGACGTGAAAAAAATCACCTTTGCAACACAAAAATGACGTAATTTCCTTATTTTTAAATTAATTAATTAATTAATACGAATAATTGTTACCTAATTGAAATATATTTATTAATAGTTTCCCATTTTTTACTATCTGTTTTGTCTATAATTCTAAATAAAAGAGGTTTGATTCCCCATTAAGGATTGATTTTTCACAGTTTCATGTACTCTGTCCTACCTTAGTTGTCTGCTATTTTAATTGGACCAGCCCAGTCCTTTATATGGGGCATTCCACTCTTGCAGATAATAATAATAATAAATAGGATTTTTTTAACATTTTTACTTTTTCAGTTTATCTACACAAAATGTTTAGATATATATATATATATATTATGCACTTTACACTTATATACTAAATAAAAACTGCTTTAAGATTTTGGTTCAAATGTGTAATGTTTGCCATGTCCAGGGTATTGCTTAGGGAGCAAAGGAAGAAACATTTTCTTATCTTCAAGCCAGTAATATATGGCAAACAAAATAGACATAACTCCAAAAAATTCGGTAAATTGTCTAGTTTTAGACTTCCTAAGTCTAATGTTGACATCAATTCGATCTTCCCCAATCATATCAGCTTGAACATGCAGCTATAAGATTAATATTATAGGATCTTACAACCAATTGTTAAAGTATTTGTTTACTCACAACTTCATTGAAATTCCGCTTTAGTTCGGGGTTGTCCCAAGGATAGAAGGGGTCACGAGAATCTCCAGATTCTGCAGGTATGTTGGGGTAATCGCCATAACCTGTTCCATCATCAGGAAATGTTTTATATTCAGAAGGTAGAAGATCGTACTTTTTAGCAGCTGCTATACGTTCCTCTTCAGTTTTAGGAGGATGAGCTGCTGGCTTATAATCTTTATTCCAATCTGGTAACAATTAAATTATGTAATGTACCTAAGGAACAATTATTATGTGTAAACTTACGGTTTCTGACGGAAGTACAGGCTGCTGTTTGGGTTTTTAAACATTGCTTTGAAAATTTAAGGCTATTAAAAAGAGCAGACATTGTAAAAAATAAGATATAATAAAAGTTAAGAATAATGTATATAGATAAAAACTAAATTTCACTTTTTTCAGGTTAAGTTGATTATTATTTTTTTTATAGAAACCTACCGATGCAACTTACAATGCACGTATGTGTTATGAACATATGGTTGCATAACGTATAAAATATAGTTTCGTTCATAGATAAAAGTTACTTCTGAAGGTGGGTTAATTAATAAACAAAAGTAGACCCATCCACTAAACATGTATGTAATTAGGTATTGGCTATTGCTTAATTAAAAAAATCTCAAAAACTATATTAACCGGACTGTGATTTGTGTTAATTAATGTTAATTAAAACGTTTCACTTGGCGTTCTTTGATGAGGTATGCAATCTAAGACAATAATAAATTTATAAACAATTAACATTCTTCTCAATTATAAATTTCATCCTAGTTTCGGGCATTAAGAAAAACGTTTCCTAATAATTTTTTGTCACAAAATATAATATAAAAATTTATATTATTTTAGGTGTAATATTAATGTCACAGATAGTTTTGATTACCATATTTCAATTTTAATAAAAACATTTATTGCAGGATTCTTGTCAATAAGTAGTTTTTCTTTGAAAACACAATTATGTGTTATCTTAATTAGACTTTAGTTTGCTAAATTGTTTGATATTACTATTAAGCCTAACGATTACTAAATTGTGATCAGAAGTCTAGGATTTTTCGTAATCAGTTAATCTCTTGGTTATCGGTTTTTATTTTACTGTTTCTTCCAGTGAATTATTTAGTAGATTAAGTTGTAAATAAGGTACCTACGTCATTTTCAAGTGAATTAACATCATATTGATTGCGAGTTTATTACTTTTAGATAAATTGATATAATTGACGATATATAAAAGTAATCCTTAATACGTCGCATATTTTTGTATGATTAAGTAGGACTAGATAACAAGAGCAGATGTGTTTCACAACCTCTTAAGTTTTTACTTTGCAGATGCGCAGAAACATGACTGCCCTTTTTTATTTTTTGGAACCCCAACCAGTGCTTTATTCTTGAAAATGTGCTTCATGTCCTTTACTATCTTACAAGCACTGTAATTTAAGCCCTTTCTCGAACAAGTACCTATTTAGTTAAGGCTTGGTAATTAAATTAAATTACATTATAAAAGTGTTTCAAACAAATTCAAAGTTCTTAAAGCTCTTTCAAAGTTCTTGAAGCATTTTGAAAGTGCCTGAAGTCCTTCAGTAAGCTTAAAATTCTTTCAGTGAGCTTGAAGACCTTTTGGTTTATGCAAAGTCTTAGAGTGTGTTTGAAACTCTTTTCAGGTGCTTCAAGCCTTTTCAATTTAATTATTTTTAGTTATGTTATTGGTAAATAACTCGAAGTCCTTTTGGATTTAAAATGTATTTGAGATTTCAAGAACCAGACCACATTATAAGTAAAAGCTTTGGGCTGAAGGGCTTGACACAATTTTAGAGAGGGCTTTGCGCGCCCAGCTCTAAACCCCACCAGTCAAAAGAAATAAAAGAAAAGTACACGTAAAAATGGGGTGTAAGGGGTCGAATGAAGATCATAAAATATTGACCCAACTGTCAACCTCACCTGCACGAGAGGTGATTTTACAACTGATTTATTATAAATTAGTAAAATCATCCGGTACACCCTGCTAGATAACTAACGAGGCTCTGACGACCGAGACACGGTGGTATAACCGTTTTTATGGTTTTAAGGGATTGAGGAAATGCAATTCCCATTTTTAATAAATTGAAATTTTAAAATAAAAGAACTGAAAAAAAAGTATTGCGATTGACAATATCCAATCAA
This sequence comes from Agrilus mali, assembly GCA_029378335.1. Lineage (NCBI taxonomy): Eukaryota > Metazoa > Arthropoda > Insecta > Coleoptera > Buprestidae > Agrilus > Agrilus mali. The sequence continues at coordinate 3,144,456 of CM055660.1, forward strand.
TAATATTCTTTCGAGTTTCGTTTCTAAAGTATTTCAATTCGATTGTGGCCTTTCCTTCTCTGAGTAATACAATAGTGACTAAAATATACGACCTATACCAGTGTTAATTTGATAAACGTTTATGAGTTGTGTTTGGTGCTTAAATATCTACTAAAGACTGAACAGAACCAAAATGCGAAGGGACTGAAGAGGTTTCAAGAAGAGCAACACATTCATGGAATTTCTTCTGAATATTCAGGGGGTGAGTGTATTTTACTTTATTTATATTTTTTTAAATGAGTATCATAAAAAATACAACATCCATATTAAGTATACTATTCAATTTGAACAAAATACTATATTTCGACGATTTAGTTTATTGTTCTCTGCAGGAAAAAATAAAAAAATTTACTACATATTACTAGATACTACATAAAACTAGATAATACTAGATAATTTAATTATATCTAACAAGTGAGTTAATGCTATACAGCGGCACGGAATATTATGGCCAAAATATGAAAATTTCAAAAACTCTAACTTTTGGGTTATATAGGGGTCTATTATGGTTACCTTTTAAAATTATTTGCATATTATACAGGGTGTTCCAAATGCCCTAAAAGTATCAAAGTTATGTTTTTTTAATGGAACCCCCTGTATATTATTGCATTTTTGGATTCTTCGATCAAAATAAGTGTTTGTTTTGATAAGGTTTATAACACCTAAACCTTAAGGTTTTTCAAATAATTTGAATTTTATCAAAATCTAACCTAATTTTCACGTTTCAAATACTTAAGAAGTATTTAAGTTATGTAAGCGAAATTTACAATGAAGTGCAACAATAGGTCATATTATATAAACTCGTCATCTTATACAGGGTGCCCAAAAATTAATACTACTTAAGTAAGAACTTTAAGGGGTTGTAACTTGATTAATTTAAATTGAACGCCATTTTTTTTAACATTTAGGAGATGTATTTTTTAATTCCCTATCGATTGGTATGAGGGTGTTCCATACGCTAAGTCTTCGCGTTTTTCAAGAAACGCTAAATATATATTATATACTGTAAACGTACCTATTATATACTCGAATCTACAAATAAATTAGTAGTAACAGCATTGAACACAAAAGGATTCCAGTAAATAAGGACTTATCAATTTTTATAGTCTTCTTTCAAAATCGATCGCGTGTTATCAGTTTATGAATTTATTGTTTTTAAGCTTTCCATTTATTATATGCGTTTGCGTTTTTATTAAATCATTTTAGGTTTATACAATCTTGTCTTAAAATTAATATAAGTAATTCTCATAGGTACTCGAAGATAATATTTGGCGCCAACTTCGATAAATTGAATTTAAGGTCTCTTTTTAATAACAGTTCAGTATTACGATCCGTTTTCATCAAAACGCATTTTGAAAACCTTGTTTTTTGACCATGTAGGAAATGGGTAATACAAAATAAAACACTTTTAAAAGGTTCTGAGTGATTTACGTTTAACTGTTCATTCAAAGATTGACAAAGAACTAGCTTGGTATATGAACTAAATTGTATATACATAGGTATGAGTGTGTATAATGAAGTCTTATTAATACAGATTTTGAGTATGCTTATAAACTTTAAAATAATATATGTGACTGGTTCTGCGTAGTAATAATATGGACTTCTTACAGACCAAAAATTAAATCTTATAAAAAATTGGAAAGTGGTACATTGCATCCATCTAACCATATATCTATCTATCTATCTATCTATCTATCTATCTATCTATCTATCTATCTATCTATCTTTCTGTCACATGAAATAAATATATACAAATGCTAATTCACAAAAGATAAGTACATAGGTGCATATGTATATGTATAATTATTCAGTAACTAAGTCTCGATACCTCGAAGTTTATATGTATGTACATCCTTATATATCATCCTTCTCTTGTACTCGTTGAGGGCAACTCCCTTAATTATTAAGTACAGCATAACAGGATTATTATTATGATATTTCAGTTCGGTTGTCTGAACCCCATTTATGCGTTGGAGTAAAGAGAATGAGTATTTAGAATTTAATACACCTGTATTGTGTAATGTACAGTTATAAGCAAAAATTAAAAATTCGTTTTTAAATTTCAAATTATCAATTGCTTATAACTTTACATAAATTACATCTAATGGTAGAGCAAAAATAAGTCTTGTGTACATGTCTACTCCTGAGTTCAAGTTTCACAATGTTTTAAGACCTGCACTAGGCACCACCATAAATATGAAATATTCACGTTCACTAGGTATTACACACAACTAAATTAACAACCTGTCCTTTTACCGTATAACGCACGAAGTTCTGCGACAATAAAATGTTTCACTAACAAGTACGTTTCGTGCACCAAAGAACTAAACTTGGACATTTGTACTTTTTCTTTTTTTATACCAGGTTTATGAATAAGAAAGGCGTTGTCCAAAATCAGATACTGATAGCCCAACAGGCACATGGAGTAAGCCTAAAAATCAAAGATTTATACACCACTTAAAAAATTAGATACAAAATTGCAAAACTACCTGGGTCATTTTATTTTTTTGGCCTTCCCATGTCAATCTCTCGTCGAATTGTGGCTCGTCATTGGTTCCAACGTAAAACGCTTCTAAACTTTTGTACGCGTTTGTTCTCGTCCCTACGGCTAGTATATTTAATGAATTGTCCTCTGATTTATTTAACCAGTCTGTGTAATTTTGAACTTCATGGCATCGTCTGCACAATGTCTCGTGGAACAGGAAGGCACTGGAATTTTTAAGCATTTCCAACAATTTCGTTTTAGATTTTGGAACTGTCGCTGTTTCCAATATTTCGAATATCGGCAATACAAAAATCTAAACAAAAAAATTAGTAGGTACACAGGTACATTAATTTGCCCTCCCCATGTTTTTTAAAGTAAATTATTACCTTTCTTGGTATATCAGCGAGGAATTTTTGTTCTCTTTTAACTAAGTCAAAAAATTTCTGTATAAAATTGAGAGAAGGTATGAGTTCTATATCGGAAGCGAAAACGTAGTGAGTTTGAGCTGCCAATCTTGCGGTGTTTCTCGCCACATTGATCGGATACGTAAGATTGTTGATCGATTTAAAAATCTTTTCGGGGCGGATTTGTTTGTATGGCGGAAGTACATTGCAATCGTAATCATCTTTATATAATTCTTCAACGTTGATTAAAGGAATTTTCAACTTCTAAATAAGAAAGAAAATAGACTTATAGACATGAAATAAAAATGATAACACAATATATATATATAATGAATGAATTTATTTTGTGGTTCACTTTGGTTGGATCAAAAAAAAAATTAAAATTCTGCGAGCCCTTCTATCGCATCCAGAAATTCTATTTTGGGATTTTGAAAAATTATTTTTGATGGTAGATATAAACAAACTCAAAGTGAGCAAGCAGCTGCAGCAATTTCCTACCTTTGGAATAAACAGTTTCTCAAAAAAGAGATGAAACGACACAAACTGCCTTATCAAAGGAGTTTCGCAATTCCTTAAATAAGCAATGGATTTCAATGCTCGTTGAAAATCGTCGCCAGGGGCGTAAAGGGTAACACTAATGGGCCCTTTCCAGGTCTCTGTTAAAGTTACTAAATTATCCAAAAACGTAAAATCAGCTTGTGTCGTGTATGTAATACTTTCATGGCACAGAAATTGTTCTTCGGCCATTACGTAGTTGTAGAAAACATAATATTCTCCCCTCTGTTCAAGCCACCTTTTTAATTTTTTATTTTCACATTCGAAAGGAGGTATTGACACTTCTTTAACTTTGACTTCTTGATGAACTAATGGTGATCGGTCTGTTTCAGTAATGACATTTTCGGTACTTTGTTCGGAAATGAGACTGTTGATGGTCGATCTTGTTTTTTGCACATTCACAATATTCATCCTCTGCAATTCTAAAGTTTGCAAGTTGATTACCACCAAAAGTACTATTCCTGTAGTGAGTATTGATACAATAACGAATTGAAAAAAACCCGCGGCATTCATAATCTCGAATTACTTACAAGTTACTACTAAGCGGTGATAACTAACAAAACAGCACTGCTAAAGCGCCTTTTGTTTATTGCAAAGTATTTTTTATGCAATTTATTTCATGATAAGATGGACAGATATGTATGTAGATTAAATCCTGAACTTTCGTCAAACGGTAATAAATATTAACGAAATATATATTATAATATGTATATGTAATACGTTAGACGTGTATAGTCTTTGCTTTGGTTGGTTTCTCGGCCCCATGAAGGAAACTTCCATTAAAAAAAAATTAATTCAAAAAATGTTTCCTTTGAATAGCCAGTACTTAATTAATTCTGTTTTGCAACCATCCATTTCATATTTGTTTATGAATATATATATATATATATATATATATATATATTTTCTGCCTCTTTTTATTCCTGTTTCTGCATCTAATAAGTAACTAGTTCTCATTTTCCCTTGACTATTGACTTCCACGGTATTTTTATCTTCCTTGTCTTTAATACATCTCAAAACTAATATAAAATATAAAATCGAGATTTAAATTGAAGGGTTGGTCTCTTCCTGTTGGGTAAATATGCCTGATGCCGCAGATTTAGATTTAATGTAGTCAAGTGATTTATTAAAATTTTCAAAATTTTAGTTTATAAAACCAGGATAAGTGATGTAAACGTAAACAGTACTTAATTTTGCATTGGTTCCATTAAAAAAATTTTAATTCAGAAAATGTTTTCCTTTGAATAGCCATCAGTACTTAATTCTGTTTTGCAATCGTCAATTTTATATTTGTTTATGAATATATATATAAGTTCCTGAACAGATATTATTTGGACAACAGTTCAACCTAGTTTGCTTATTTTGTTATCTTTTATTAAGAACAGCCTGAACTTTTGAACATCGTCCTTTAAACGAACTTGGATGTTTATGCTCGATATTTACGTACATACATGTGAAATTAAATATTACAAAGAAAAGAAAAATAATTTTTGACGTAATCACATTTTGAAATTTATAATTTTCAACGGTATTTTTTATGTACAGTTAATAGAAATATTTAAATTAAAAATAAACAGGGTGTCTATAAGAAAACGAATTGTGGTAGTGCATAGAAATGACGCCCTGTATGTTAGAAACTTTTAGGTGTCATTTTATTTTGGTTGTCTTATCTCTTTATTCTCGTCAAGTTATAAATAAACGACTGCGATTATTCGTTGTCAGGGCCAAGTGGTCATGAACACCTTTCTATTTTTACAGTCATTAAAAAAAACTTCAATTAATGTTTTTTAATTTTTCTTTACAGGACCTGGTCCTGATAGCAGTCAAAGGAACAGTTTAATAAATAAATCGAAAAGAAGCGTATGGTGAGTAAAAAAGAAGAAAATTATTTACTTTAATAATCTATTTAATTGTTTTTCTCTTCTTTTTCTACAGATCAACCAACGAATGAGAAAGGAAAGCCAGTTGACGACTATTTTGATCTCACTACAATTATAATGGCATCGTGTTCGTAATGTGCAATTAACTTCTACAGTTTGGAGCATTGTGGAGACAATTATGGTGAGAATATATGTTATATTATATAAATAATTTATTAGGTATCTACACATTGACTGTAAATGTGTAATACAAATTTTAAACAATAACTATATAAAAAATTGTTATCACCACTACATTCTACACACAGTCTTATAAACTGTCGTCCCCTCACGAGCTTCAAAATAATTATTTCACTTTTCTAATGTTTAAGGAAACGTTTTCGACTTTAAAAGTATAACTACCCCATTTTTGTAAATTAAGGATTATTTCATTATAAATTTACATGAAAACCGTTATTACCATAAAATTTTACACATATTTTTACATAGTGTTAACCCGTTGGAATGTTTAAAGCAATTATTTAACAGTTCGAAATTTGGCGAAAGCGTTTCCGACTTTAGGATCATAACATTTTGATGAAAAGGCTTAGGCTTTATCAGACGAAATGTTGGCCGTGGTTCCCTGAGAATGATAACCAAAGTTGTCGGCGAAACGTTGGATAAATAACTTTATCGGTGTTCTCATCGACGGAGAAACAATCCTAGACCACGGCCAACAAGCCCGCATATCATAATTTCTTCTCATAACATTTTTTTTCTAAATTAAGTATAACTTCTTTATTATAAATTATACATGAAACTCGTTATTACCACTAAATTCTACACTCATTTTTACTCAATTTCACCTTTTTAAAGTCTTTAAAATAATTATTTAACGGTTTGAAATTTTACGAAAACGCTTTCGATTTTAGAATTTCAACATCTCTTTCGTATATTAAGTATCTCTTCATTATTATAAACTGTACATGTAAACCTTTGTTACTACCAAATTCTACACACATTTTTACGTGTTTTTAACCATTTAGAACGTTTAAAGTAATTATTTAACAGCTTGAAATATTACAAAAACGTATTTGACTAGAATTTTCTTATGCTTATACTACAGGCATAAACAGGTGTATATCGAGTTGCATATACGCTAGGTGCTCCAATTTTATTATTTAAAAATATATATTGGTCCTCCTTTTTTTAGTTAAGTAAATTTGTTAATCCTGCTTTCGGCTTCTTCTGTCAAATGTAAATTAAAGTTAAAGATGGTGGACGTTGTGAAATCCGTTCACATTTTTAATGTTAAACGTGATTTATTGAAGGTGCTTAAATTATTTTAACTAATTTGTATCATCACAGTACTTTAGTGATATTAATTTCTATTTTGTTAATTCGCCTTTTTGATATAGGGCAGAAGATGACGAAGAAAAATTACGATGCATTGTTCGCTATCTCTTCCGCCACTGTAAACTATCCAATCGTACTATTACGGATTAATTTAAAGAACAGGTAAAAAAAAGGTTTTCTACAAGGATTTTTATTATGGTTTACATACCTTTTTATACAATATCTGTCTATTTCTTATTAATATAATCAGTGTTAAAATTCATCTATTTTAGGGAAAACCGCATCTAAATCGATTAAGAATTAATCATAATATCGCTCTTTAAAGTTTTCTTCTTTTTATACGCTTTTACGTGATCATAACCTAACTTATAATGCAACGAAGTATACTCCTCGCGGCATCGAGGGTGTCTAACTCAGGAATGCAAGTTCATTGTTATATAACTGGGTCAATCGGTCAGCGTGACAGGTGGCGCCTGGCTCTGTTTACAGTTGCAGGTGCAGCGCATTGACCGTGATCGAGTTTTACGAAATTCCATGATGGCCGCCGACGCAACAGCGAATCAGATGCAGCCAAATGCATAGCGCCCAATTAAATAACTGGGAACCGCATCCCTAAGTCAGTAATCCTCGGTGCTTTGTAGGGTGTACTTCGTTACGTCCAATTGTAGGTTGTAATTACGTAGAAATATGTAATTAAGGAAAATTACGTTTGAAATGAAGTAAATTAAGCACTTCATTTAATATTTATTTATCATTATTATAATAAATATTAATGAAACGTTTATAAAAAAAAGAAAATAATATCTAATAAATTGTACTTAATTGTGTTGTATTTAAAAAAAATCATCAAAAAGCTCTTGGATTTCATACGTATGTTGTAGGGGCACTGATGGTAGTGGACATGGATTTCAAACTCACAATGTACAGAATCGCAAAGGTGTCTTTCTTTTCTACTGAGAAACATGGATGTGCTGTGTAATGTAAAGGAAGGGTTTGTGTGATGATGGGTAAGTAACAACATAAATTATAAATAGAATTTGATTATTATCAGTCAAAAAAAAAAATGGTGACACCCTGTATGTTATTATTGATCCATTTCATTAATACGTTAATAGAACGTCGAGTAGGTACAAATACAAAATGCATCGATACATTAATAAGCAAATATCTCAAAAACTAGTAACTTTCAACAGGTATATATTTTTTGTTCTTTGTCAAATATAAGTAGCTACTCAAGCTTTTTAATTTTATTTATTATTAAATAATAGTTCTGTTGATTAAAAGATTTAATTTACTATTACGGATTAATTTAAGGAACAGGTAAAAAAATAATTTGTTAGATTCATGTTTATTTTTAGTTTAATGGAAATTTAATTTTGGGAACCAATCATTCAACACTAAACAAATTATTGTTTTTTTTTTTAATAATAGAACTTGTTATTTTTACAGAACTGTTACCGAATTTTTGGGTGCCATGTGCAGTTATGTGTGGAAAGTGACAATTCTATTTCAACAAAGGATGCAGCCCTCTAAATATCGATATATTGGTACGTTACAATTCTATATCAAATATAACCGAAAGAACGTGTCAATATGAATAAGATATAATATAAATTTACTCTAATTTTAAATAGCATTGATTGTCATTTCATTTATAAGGCTTTTTTGATAATCAATTTATAATGTTTATGTTGAAGTATTTTACTAACTTGAATATTGTTTAATGTAATAAATATTTCTACAGGTACGTTACTCAAAAAGCCCTTGGATCTCATAACTATGTTATGGGGGCACTAATAGTAGTTGACAGAGATTTCAAACTCAAAATGTACAGAATCGTGAAGGTGTTTTTCTTTTCTACTGAGAAACATGGATGTGCTGTGTAATGTAAAGGAAGGATTTGTGTGATGATGGGTAAGTAAATATAAATTATAAATAGAATATGATTTAAGATCATAAACATTAAGCAGAGTTTATTCTTCTTGTTTTCTAAATATTTTAGGCACTACAAATTGAAACTTTGTATAACTGTATTATTGCAGGACATGATATCTCATTGGTGACCTCTCATCTAAGGACTGAAATAGAAGCCACAGCCTACAAAACAATAATGTTACAACTGGTAATTTCTTTCAAAATTGAAAAGCTTACCCTCCTCACAAACTTCACTCGCCCTTTGATCAGGAGCATTGGTAAGTTTTTTACAATGATGTTTTCAGCTCTTTCCATTGGAATCTTAAACGGAATTAGTCAAGATTTTATTGTTTCAGACAAGAAACATCTACGTAGCAAAACCATTACGATGCCATTTAACACGGACTCAAATTCATCTTTTTCTTCACGGAAACACGCATCACATACACCAACGATCTTATGAAGATTATCCTCAATGCCTTTTAGAGACTTCTCTTGAGATAACTCAGCCACTAAACTCTTTAAATAAGCCCGAAGTTCCTGTGCCTGAAGAGGATGACAAAATGAAAATGTAAGTGATAACAATAGAAAAATAGTACTTACCTGATCTTCAGGTGTAATATCTATAAAAACGGTGGTAATTGCTTCGTTAATTCTCCAAAACTCTTTAAGATTGTACCTACGAGAAGTTTTTCACGCTTTATTTCTTATAGGTTAGGTTATTCATTTGTCTGACAGCATAGTGCAGTTGAACTACCATACGGACCATTTGAGCTATGTTTTTTTATATGAAAATGCATTTGATTGATTTGATTATTTTCCGTAATTTTAACATTAGTTTTGTGTATTTACAAACTTGTTTTTGTAGATTTTCAAGTAAAAGTATGATACAATTTAATTTTTCGTTTCGTACATCTATGATTGTCTCTTTTGCAAAAGCATAGTAAGTAAAAAGTATCAATAGTATCCACTACATCGACAACATTGACGTTTGACAATCGTGTTATATGTAGTAGTAATTACTGCTACTACATATAACAGCCTCGTCGACGTTGTAATATATCACAATTTCCTTGCTTTTCGGTTCGTTTTTTATTTCATTTTAGCTTTTTATTATTTGATAGTGTAATTAATGCATTTTTATTGCCCTTTCCTACAGATTGACGTATGAACGAAGGAGCTATTAAGCAAAATGTTGGTCTAATGGAACACATTCACAACACTGGAAATTGTTCATGGATTTCACTCTTTTGGACCATTGTGCAGCTAATTTAGGATCTACAAGTGAGAGCATACAACCAGAACCCTATTTGAACTTCAGTACAACAAGGAATTATTCACTCTGCAAGAACAACATATTTGCTGGTTGGCTGGCTGGCTAGATGACCCTTTACTGCTGCTACATGAACATCATATTCTGGAATTAATTTAAGGTAAGAATATAAAAAAAATTAATGTTGTTTGCTCATTATTAATCTGTTACCACCGTATCTGTTTCAGGTCAACGCTGGAGAAGACAAAGAAGATCCATTCCGTAGTTAGATATTTTTTAATATTATTATTTTTTTTTTGAATTAGTCTTTTAATTTTGCATGTTTGTTTTATTAGAATTCATTTTGGTTTGTTTTTATTATTTTACATGTTCTCTTGCTTACCTCTTCGCTTTGCTTACTGCAATTCTTACTATCACGCTTCGCATTTACCCTACATGATCCGCAGGATTCAACGTTTCGTTATCTTGCTTGTTCCTTCTCATCCAAGGCGTAGAAACAAAGGCCTCCCTGAGTGACTTGCCTTGGACTTAGCTTTTTAGTTGTTCTTTGAAGTGTCTTATACACTTCACGCGGTCTTCTGCTTACGTTCGCTTCATTTTTCAGACTGTTTGGTGTGGGTTATCTGGAATAGAAGCAATAGGCGACTGCCCAGCTCTCACAGGCGAAATCTGTCCAATCTTTTCTACCAAATTCTATTAGTTTTTGTCGTTAGTCCTTTGTAGTTTAGTTGGTTAATGCACTGCACTATTCGCTTACAGGTAAAGGACATCCATCGAAGACTGAAGACATCATACTTTATTCTTTTTCATTTTTTTCTTGTATTTTTCTCTTACAGGTATTTATAAATTATTATATTAATATTTAAACGATATATTTGTAACAAAAAAGTTCCTCTAATACTCAAAACTTTTCTAAATTGTCTTTTTGGTAAAATTATTAAAGCTAAATTCAATTTTAATCATTAGAAATAGATTGATGGATAAGGGTTAGCTATAAGGAGTGATTGTGGAGGCCAAGGAATATTAGAGGGGCTTTTTGAGTCTATATATAACGTTTAAATATTAATATGAAAAGTCTATACGTGTTTCATGTTGTAATAAATACTAGAAAAGAGCGTAATTTATTGGTAGGCGTACTGAATTAATTTATTCGTATTGTACATGTAGGAGTATTAATTTCACCCATTTTAATATACCTACATTTGTATTTACAAAAATATGAGAAAATCAATTAAGTGCCACAAACAACAACTTGTTTTCTTTTGTTGTAAGTATTACAACATGAACGACATATAAACTTTTTGTAATGATGTAATTGTATGTTAAATTGTTGTGTATTTTCTTTTTCACAGGTAATTAGTTATATTGTATTGGAATATTATATTATTTAACTTGTAAATTTATATATGTAATTAATGCAATGTACATATTTTGTTTCGATTGTAATAAAATAATATGAATATGTATTGTGTTTATAATTTATTGATTGTTGTGAAATTATATAAGTAATTAATGCGATGTACATAATTTTGTTTCGATTATAATAAAATAATATGAAGATGTATTGTATTTATAATTTATTGATTGTTGTTGTAAAATTCTATAAGTAGTTAATGCAATGTACATAATTTTGTTTCGATGGTAATAAAATAATATTAAAATGTATTGTATTTAAAATTTATTGACTGTTGTTCTATAAAAATATTGGTTGTAAAATACTATTAATAAACTAAAATAAAATGTAAAAATTGTTTTAATTCATTCATCATATTGAGAAAGTTAAAACAAAACGACGATGTGAATATTAATATTGGTTGGCAGTAAGACTATAAAAAAAGACTTGGTTCAACTTATATTCTCCTAATACAAAAATAGAATATTGCTGAAAAATAAAATTTTGGTTGTCGCATTATTTATTGATCAGCCCTCGTATAGGCCCAGAAATTAAAAATTTGCTTAAATTTTGACCATTTGTATCAGGAGAGCATAAGTCGCAGGAGGCATTTTTTTAATTTATTGATCAACCCTCGTATAAGCTCAAAAAAAAACGATGTGAATTAAATATTTTGGTTTGGTCAGGAAGCATAACGCAGGAGGACTTGGTTTAATTTATTTATTTACCCTGTATAACCCAAAAATAGAATATTGCCTTTTTAAAAATAAAATTTTGTTTATTATTTATTGATCAACCCTCGTATAAGGGCCCCAAAAAATTTAAAAAATTTTCTTAAATTTTGACCATTTGTATCAGGAGAGCATAAGTCGCAGGAGGCATTTTTTTAAATTTATTGATCAACCCTCGTATAAGCTCAAAAATTAAAATTTTGCTTAAATTTTGACCATTTGTATCAGGAGAGCATAAGTCGCAGGAGGTATTTTTTTTATTTATTGATCAACCCTCGTATAAGCTCAAAAATTAAAATTTTGCTTAAATTTTGACCATTTGTATCAGGAGAGCATAAGTCGCAGGAGGTATTTTTTTTATTTATTGATCAACCCTCGTATAAGCTCAAAAATTAAAATTTTGCTTAAATTTTGACCATTTGTATCAGGAGAGCATAAGTCGCAGGAGGTATTTTTTTTATTCATTGATCAACCCTCGTATAAGCTCAAAAATTTAAATTTTGCTTAAATTTTGACCATTTGTATCAGCAAAGCATAAGAAGTATTTTCCGAAAAATATAATTTTTGATGAAATTTTAGGATTTTGTATCAGGAGAGCACAAATTGCCGGAGTATTTTCGGAAAAAAAAGTTATTTAAACTGAACATTTGTATGAGGAGTTTAGAAAGCGAAAGGCATTTTTTAAGTACGTATTGATCGAAGAACCCTTAATTCATGAATGTCTCATGTAGTTTTATATTAGTGAACGAAAACAGGTATATAATTTTAATTGATTTATTAATTAAACCAGTTATTTACTTTTACGTACATGATTATATATTTATAATCTTTATATAATTACATTAAACTTTAGGTTCATATAATACATACAAAAAATAACGTAAAAGTAATAAGAGAAAATGTACAAATTAAATTACGACTATTATATTAATATCACTACAAAACAAAATACCTGAAAAAGAAACTACACAACAAATTAAAATACAATTACATCATTACAAAAAGTTTATATGTCGTTCATGTTGTAATACTTACAACAAAAGAGAACAAGTTGTTGTTTGTGGCACTTAATTGATTTTCTCATATTATTGTAAATACAAATGTAGGTATATTAAAATGGGTGAAATTAATACTCCTACATGTACAATACGAATAAATTAATTCAGTACGCCTACCAATAAATTACGCTCTTTTCTAGTATTTATTACAACATGAAACACGTATAGACTTTTCATATTAATATTTAAACGTTATATATAGACTCAAAAAGCCCCTCTAATATTCCTTGGCCTCCACAATCACTCCTTATAGCTAACCCTTATCCATCAATCTATTTCTAATGATTAAAATTGAATTTAGCTTTAATAATTTTACCAAAAAGACAATTTAGAAAAGTTTTGAGTATTAGAGGAACTTTTTTGTTACAAATATATCGTTTAAATATTAATATAATAATTTATAAATACCTGTAAGAGAAAAATACAAAAAAAAAAATGAAAAAGAATAAAGTATGATGTCTTCAGTCTTCGATGGATGTCCTTTACCTGTAAGCGAATAGTACAGTGCATTAACCAACTAAACTACAAAGGACTAACGACAAAAACTAATAGAATTTGGTAGAAAAGATTGGACAGATTTCGCCTGTGAGAGCTGGGCAGTCGCCTATTGCTTCTATTCCAGATAACCCACACCAAACAGTCTGAAAAATGAAGCGAACGTAAGCAGAAGACCGCGTGAAGTGTATAAGACACTTCAAAGAACAACTAAAAAGCTAAGTCCAAGGCAAGTCACTCAGGGAGGCCTTTGTTTCTACGCCTTGGATGAGAAGGAACAAGCAAGATAACGAAACGTTGAATCCTGCGGATCATGTAGGGTAAATGCGAAGCGTGATAGTAAGAATTGCAGTAAGCAAAGCGAAGAGGTAAGCAAGAGAACATGTAAAATAATAAAAACAAACCAAAATGAATTCTAATAAAACAAGCATGCAAAATTAAAAGACTAATTCAAAAAAAAAATAATAATATTAAAAAATATCTAACTACGGAATGGATCTTCTTTGTCTTCTCCAGCGTTGACCTGAAACAGATACGGTGGTAACAGATTAATAATGAGCAAACAACATTAATTTTTTTTATATTCTTACCTTAAATTAATTCCAGAATATGATGTTCATGTAGCAGCAGTAAAAGGTCATCTAGCCAGCCAGCCGACCAGCCCATATGTTGTTGCAGAGTGTGACAATTCCTTGAAGCAGTGAAGTCCAAATACGGTTGTGGTTTTTTACTCTGACTTGCAGATCCAAAAGTAGCTGCACAATGGTCCACGAACCATTCCCATCAAGGTGAATGCGTTCCACAAGGTTCTAAATTTACATTATAGCTTCTGAATTCGTCCATCAATCTCTAAAAATACACAACACAAACACATTAACTACACCACTAAATAATAAAAACACGAAACAAAATTGAAAAACGCTTAAAAAGATTACTAAAATCAAACAACTTACAAAAGGTATTAGCTTTAAATGGCTGGCATTTTTTTAAATAACCATAGATAAATTTATAACCCTAACAATATCTATAGAATGTAGTGGCACTGTAAACGACAACCGGTACTACTTGAAATAGATTAGATGAAATAATTTTACTCTTAACATTTTTGTAACTTTTGTAACTAACTTACAAATGTTTTTGAAGTTGATGCATCATCTTCAATTGATCCTTAAAAATTTTTTTATATGAAGAATTGTTTAATATACACATCCTTTGTAGATAAATAAATAAACATCATAAATAACACTTTAAAATTTCTTTAATTATAAACTAATAATCCTGATCTAAATTCACTTAATGAAAATTGATAATTTAATAAATATTACAAAACCAACAGTTGATTTCCATAAAATATGGTGAAGAAATACGTAACAATTGTTTTCCTTCAATATAACTTCATCATCATAGGAAATGGTTAGTTTGTAACTGAAGATAATTTTGAATTATATGCATAGTAGTTTAACAAAATGGGCCTTATAGGTTTCCATTTCCTTAGTTAATATACATTATTATTTATTTATTTATTTGCAAAGTTTTTCATATGGCAAATCTTACAGAATTAGATATGATTAACCATACGAAATTATAAGTTAATAAATAAATAAATAAATAATAAATAAATAATAAATGTTTTATCTTCAATTAATATTGTTAATACATAAATATGTACATTACCTAAAGAGAATGCAAATAAATCAAACATCAAGGTTTATCATTTCTTTAAATACTAACCAATAATTTCATTATAAATATACTCCAAGTTTTCAATCATTTACTTTAAATTTAAAAACTTCGGTAGACACCTATAATATTCTGTTTGTAATGCAGAACTTATTTTGAAATCTTACCAAAGCAATCCTAATTGTAGTCCAAAAGGTGTCTCACTGAAAGGAACTATATATTTAAGGAAATGCCCTCAGAATGTAACCATTTCTACATAGAAGATTTTCATGATAACCATCAATCGTCCCATTATGGAGCCTCTAGAAAAGCAAAAAACATTTTAATTACTTTAAATAAAACTTATATATACTTATTACTTTAAATAAAGAAATATGTACATATTTTACTCTCATAAAGTATTTAAAATTTAAGCCTCGCAAATATTGTAAATGTTCCTCGTATCATTTCCCAGAAACACCTAAAGTGCCCAAAAAGTAGCCAACTACTTCACGTTGCGGTTTTTGTAAAAAAAGGTTACAGTATAAAATAAGTAATAATAAAAAAGCACATAAGCAAAATGAAGACAAAGTTTACTTTGCAAAATATTTAAACATAACTATCTGAATGTCTTCAATAACTAATGATTATATTATCAAGTGTATTTAAATCGTTTAATCAACAGAACTATTATTTAATAATAAATGAAATTAAAAAACTTGAGTAGCTACTTATATTTGACAAAGAACAAAAAATATATACCTGTTGAAAGTTAATAGTTTTTGAGATATTTGCTTATTATTGTATCGATGCATTTTGTATTTGTACCTACTCGACGTTCTATTAACGTATTAATGAAATGGATCAATAATAACATACAGGGTGTCACCATTTTTTTTTTTTGACTGATAATAATCAAATTCTATTTATAATTTATGTTGTTACTTACCCATCATCACACAAATCCTTCCTTTACATTACACAGCACATCCATGTTTCTCAGTAGAAAAGAAAGACACCTTTGCGATTCTGTACATTTTGAGTTTGAAATCCATGTCAACTACTATCAGTGCCCCCACAACATAGTTATGAGATCCAAGGGCTTTTTGAGTAACGTACCTGTAGAAATATTTATTACATTAAACAATATTCAAGTTAGTAAAATTTTTCAACATAAACATTATAAATTGATTATCAAATAAGCCTTATAAATGAAATGACAATCAATGCTATTTAAAATTAGAGTAAATTTATATTATATCTTATTCATTTCGGGTATATTTGATAAAGAATTGTAACGTACCAATACATCGATATTTTTAGAGGGCAAAGAAGTGCTGCTGCATCCTTTGTTGAAATAGAATTGTCACTTTCGACACATAACTGCACATGACACCCAAAATTGGGTAACAGTCCTGGTCCTGTAAAAATAACAAGCTCTATTATTAAAAAAAAAACCAATAATTCGTTTAGTGTTGAATAATTGGTTCCCAAAATGAAAGGAAGCTCCAAAATAGAAGGCAATCATTTGTTCTACCTACTACCTAAACTTAAGCCTCATCTGCAGCAGAGATCGCCTATCTATAGAATGATTGACTTGCATAATAAGAGTGATGTTGCCTGTGATTTTTCTCTTTTGATTGATAGAATACAATTAACTTTGAAATCACATTTGTTAAAATATGCCTAAGATTCTTGCTATTGTTACACTGATGATATGTAAATCTATTAATTCGCTTTAAACAAATTTTCGTATCTCTTTTTGTTAAAAATATCTTTCTTACTATTTAAATGTAATCTTACGTTGTAAAAGGGTTCGCCCGTTTATAAAAAAATAAATAAAACTAAAAATAAACATGAATCTAACAATATTATTTTTTTACCTGTTCTTAAAATTAATCCGTTATTACGTATACTATTGTACGATAGTTTACAGTGGTGGAAGAGATAGCGAACAATAATTTATGCTACGCCCACAACCATGCATCGTCATTTTTCTTCATCTTCTGCCCTATATTAAAAACGAGAATTAACAAAATAGAAATTATTATCACTAAAATACTGTGGTGATACAAATTAGTTAAAATAATTTCAGCACCTTCAATAAATCACGCTTAACTTTAAAAATGTGAACGGATTTCACAACGACCACCATCTTTAACATTAATTGAACTTTAATTTACATTTGACAGAAGATGCTGAAAGCAGCATTAACAAATTTAATTAACTAAAAAAAGGAGAGCCAACATAAATTTTTAAATAATAATCAAATTGGAACACCTAGCGTATATGCAACTCGATATACACCTATTTATGCGTGTAGTATAAGCATAGGAAAATTCTAAAGTCAAATACGTTTTTGCAATATTTCAAGCTGTTAAATAATTACTTTAAACGTTCTAAATTGTTAAAAGCACGTAAAAATATGTGTAGAATTTGGTAGTAACAACGGTTTACATGTACAGTTTATAATAATAAAGAGATACTTAATATACGAAAGAGATGTTGGAATTCTAAAATCGAAAGCGTTTTCGTAAAATTTCAAACCGTTAAATAATTATTTTAAAAACTTTAAATAAAAATTAAGTAAAAATGTGTGTAGAATTTAGTGGTAATAACGGGTTTCATGTATAATTTATAATAAAGAAGTTATACTTAATTTAGAAAGAAAATGTTATGAGAAGAAATTATGATATGCAGGCTTGTTGGACGTGGTCTACGATTGTTTCTCCTTCGGTGAGAACACCGATGAAGTTGTTTATCCGACGTTTCGCCAACAAATGTGGTTATCATTCTCAGGGAATCACGGCCAAGAAGCCCGGGTATCATCATTTCTTCTGATAACGCCGGCCGTGAAAGCCTAAGTCTTTTCATCAAAATGTTATGATCCTAATGTCGGAAATGCTTTCGCCAAATTTCGAACTGTTAAATAATTGCTTTAAACATTCCAACGGGTTAACACTATGTAAAAATATGTGTAAAATTTTATGGTAATAACGGTTTTCATGTAAAATTTATAATGAAATAATCCTTAATTTACAAAAATGGTGTTATACTTTTAAAGTCGAAAACGTTTCCTTAAACATTAGAAAAGTGAAATAATTACTTTGAAGCTCGTGAGGGGACGACAGTTTATAAGACTGTGTGTAGAATGTAGTGGTGATCACAATTTTTTATATAGATATTGTTTAAAATTTGTATTATACATTTACAGTCAATGTGTAGATACCTAATAAATTATTTATATAATATAGCATATATTCTCACCATAATCGTCTCCACATTGCTCCAAACTGTAGAAGTCAATTGCACATTACGAACACGATGCCATTATAATTGTAGTGAGATCAAAATAGTCGTCATCTGGCTTTCCTTTCCCATTCGGTGGTTGATCTGTAGAAAAAGAAGAGAAAAACAATTAAATAGATTATTAAAGTAAATAATTTTCTTTCTTTTTTACTCACCATACGCTTCTTTTCGATTTATTTATTAAACTGTTCCTTTGACTGCTATCAGGACCAGGTCCTGTAAAGAAAAATTAAAAAACACTAATTGAAGTTTTTTTTTTAATGACTGTAAAAATAGAAAGGTGTTCATGACCACTTGGCCCTGACAACGAATAATCGCAGTCGTTTATTTATAACTTGACGAGAATAAAGAGATAAGACAACCAAAATAAAATGACACCTCAAAGTTTTTAACATACAGGGCGTTTTTTCTATGCATTACCACAATTCGTATTCTTATAGGCACCCTGTATATTTTTAATTTAAATATTTCTATTAACTGTACATAAAAAATATCGTTCAAAATTATAAATTTTAAAATGTCTACGACAAAAATTATTTTTCTTTTCTTTGTAATATTTAATTTCACATGTATGTACGTAAATATCGAGCATAAACATCCAAGTTCGTTTAAAGGACGATGTTCAAAAGTTCAGGCTGTTCTTAATAAAAGATAACAAAATAAGCAAACTAGGTTGAACTGTTGTCCAAATAATATCTGTTCAGGAACTTATATATATATTCATAAACAAATATAAAATTGACGATTGCAAAACAGAATTAAGTACTGATGGCTATTCAAAGGAAAACATTTTCTGAATTAAAATTTTTTATAACCTAAAATTATAAAAATTTTAATAAATCACTTGACTACATTAAATAAACTAGTTACTTATTAGATGCAGAAACAGGAATAAAAAGAGGCAGATAATAACATAGATTTAATTACCTACTGCTGTGCTGTTAAATGTTTCAGGGTGGAAAGGAATGGAGTAGTGTACAGAGGAAAATAGCGTTTTTTTATAAAATAGGTAGACTTTTTTCCAATAAATTAGATTTACAGAAAACATATAAACGGATAATTTTCCAACACGAGACATCGAAATTTATACTTCTTTATGAACCTCCTCAGGATTAACCCTGCATTGATTAAGGTGTATGTTGAAAATAAATTTCAAAATTTTTATGTAGGTTCCCTAATTTTGTATTTATAATTAATAATGAATTATTATGCAATTATCAACTTACATTCTGAAGAAGTAATAAGAAGTTTCAAAAACAATGCCAGTAGGTATTGTAGGTAAACGCCCATGTTCCATGGTGAAAATTTTTAGGAAGAAGTCCATTTTATCCTTTACAGTTTTCACAACATATACAAATTGTTGTTTTATCATCGCCACTTTCGAACTAAACGTTTATGTTTAGTAATTTAAAAAGTTCGTTTTTCATAAGGATTTGACTGTGCCAGGCAGATAACTGACGCGACACGATCAAGGAAAATTCCAAAACATGATTAAAGTTGTAGAGAATAAAAATACAAAATAATAATAGTAATTCTGTTGCCAATTCGAACCATTGAAAAATTCTTAACTACTATTAATAATGAAAACAATATCAATTACCTATCTAAATATTTGTTAGACAGAAATGTAGAAAAATTAAAAAGCCAATAATTATTAAACATTGCGATGATTAAGTAAAAAAACACAAACATCTTACCTAATGCATTTTGTTTGGGATTTTATGGCTGTGATCAATGAAAAAGAAATCCAGCGAGATTCAACGATAAATGATTTTTCTAATTAGAATAAATAAATTTAATATAAAAAATAATAAACATAAATATTTTTAATTTTCAAAATCCAACCAGTCATCGGAGTAAATACGTTGTGATGATGATTTCGATGATTAGGTAGTTTATAACATTACACCGGAAAGGGTAAATGAAATAGGACCTTTTATCATCATTCTAGTATTTTTATTGTTTGGCACAATAAATAATGTAATTACAACAAATATTTGTACTATTTGTACTCCTGTATTATAACGTCACGATTTACCATTGGAATAATCGAATTCAAATTCACCTGATTTACACGATTTTTAATGCGATTATATTCCCTATTGTAATTTCTGGGTCCGTCTGACATATAATTTGGTAGATTTTTGGTCCCATGCAATCGAACTATTATCTCAGTTACCTCCCCAGAATTGCCATATGGGCCAATCTAAAATTTAAGCACTTATTACATAAATAACTCCATTATTACTTTTCGAACAATAAGATAAATTTATTGTATGTACAATTAATTTATTAAAAATTAACGTGAAGGCAGTTTTATTTATATTTGTAAGTACCTTATCTGATACGATAATTTTCCAAAGTCCATTTGGATTCTCACCCCAGGTCATCACGGACATGAAGGTCCATTTGTGGAAACCAAAGGGGTTTTTATCGTGATCTCTGGGGGTAAGTAGTTGGACATTTGTGCCTAAAAACAATCAAGGAGTGCTGCATATAGGAACTTACGAACCTTACAAAAATGGATTTTCAATTTGACTCAAAAACCCACCGCAGATACAAATAATTAATTCTTTGTCCACCTTACCAGACGGTGATGTTAAATTCAATTCAATAACCCCTCGAATATTATAACTAATACTCATTTGCACTTCAACATGTTCCAAAAACTGGATTTCGTTTATCGAACCCTTACATCCATCGGAATCAAAAGGAATTGTTATTGAATTTTCAAATGAAAATGACGCATTTCTCCTTAGAAGAAAAGAGAAAAGGACTAATTCTTTTCTACAGTTTCCCCAGTTTTTTTTATTTTTAATTCTTACGGTAGAGTAACTTCATGTAAACAAACGTATTTTTCTGGCACATTCGTCCAATTCGAAGCAGCCACAACCATCCCATAAGCGTTCATGAGACCGAACCCGAATCGGGTATTGAACCAGAACCCTGCAGCGTTCTGTTGCCAACCCGGGTTGTCAGAAACAGGGGCGGGTTCAGATGTCCAAACGACCAAATGTTGTACGTCCCGCCAAGTCAAATCCGGACTGATAGCCACAAATGAACAAAAAATACAATAGCTCAAGAAATACCTGCCAAAAAATCTATGTACATACTCACTTTGCTTCGAGGGTTAACGCAATTATTCCGGCTGCCAACGGGGCAGAAGCCGATGTTCCCGTGTGCTTAATGGTACATTTATTAAATAAATCCGTTGTGGCCTATTATAATTTATTATTACAACATATTATAAACGCCCTATGTATTTTATATTTCACTCACAATCATTTGATCCCTGTACGCCCCCGAAGAGTATGTTACAGCTAAAGTGGACGCACAAGCCTCCCCGTACCAGGGAAACTCCCCTTTCTGTGACGCACTCCCGATGGAAATTGTGTAAATGCTCGTCAAATAACCGTCACAGTTACAGTTATCGTGTTGGCTGCCCCCATTCCCGGACGCCCATACATATATCGCCCCTTTACCATTCCTACCCTTAAAAAAATATAATAGTGACATGAATATTCTTTTAGAGATTTCGATTGCATTCGATTGAATTGGTTAAGGAATGTGACGTCCACCAATGGGGACGGGGTTTTACAAGTGTGACAACCTGTGACATGGTAGGGGGAGAGTCAAAAAGCCCATAAAATTAAAATGCTCATATTTCTTTTTCAGTATGAGATACAAAGACACCTTCGTTACCTAATGATTTTTATCGATAATTTTTCCTGTACTTTCACGTCGTTTTGGGCGGTCAATTGAATCGGAAACACCCTGTATACACCAGAAGGATTGTGTGTGACTATTCAATCAGTAAACAATCTGACCAATTTACGTCAACGTAAGTAAAATCAAAAGGACTTAGTCCGCCTACTATAGATTCTCAATTAAAAGGACTAAAGGATAAAGGACGGACAAGATAATGACAATTAAAACCAACCTCTTTCACCCCGTTCTCTAAAGCTTCCGACGCAAGGCGTCCGGGGCCGTCGACGGTTTCACCGTCGTCGCTGGGACCCCACGAGGCACTATAAATATCCACCACACTTAAACCATAACTTAAAGCTGTACCTTCTATCCTATCATTAATGGGACCGTCCAGAATTTTAACCCCTACAATTACAATTTAATATAGAAACCTATACGAAATCGCGTACTTTGTTTTTTTGTTAATATTACCGCCAACTTTTGCATTAAACGCAATCCCAACGCCACATTTAAAATTATTAGCTACCATCGCTATCTCTCCCGCACACCTTGTACCATGGCTATTTGCCATGGTATGATCGTAACGGGGGAGAGGATCGTCGTCATCCTCGTTACAATCGTAACTTATTGCCGGATCCTGCAATACAATTAATAATAAATAATAATTTTATTTATTGTTTTTTAACTCACGTAATTTAATTTCAGATCGTCATGGGTGTATTCTATACCATCGTCTAAGACATTGACCCGAATCCCTTTACCCGTTATTCCCGCCCTATAAACGGGAATAACGTTTAAGTCGAGTTTTGGGAGATCTGAACGGGTTCTGGTATCTTGCTAAAAGATTATTTATAAATCCTGAATGCGTACAAAAATAATTATCGTTATTACCAGATACCATTGTTGGCTCCATAATTGATCATTGAATGCCCTCTCAGAGTTTCTCGATTTTATTCTTTGGTATTCCCCTTTTTCGATCAAATTTTCAATAAAATCATCTAAATAACGATAATCCCTCTTATGTCTAGGCTTCACCTTCTGTTTTTCGATCCAAATCACCTTGCGAATTATTTTATTTTAAAAAATTATTTTTTTTTATAATATTTAATATTATACCCTTTCGTCCTCCTCTAGCCTACGTCGCAGATTGTTACCATCCCTTTTATCATACTCAGAATTTTTATCATTTCTCGGTAATATTACATAAGTATCTTTGAATCCCCGAACCTATAAAATTACTTCAATGTTAAAAATACACTCTTTTTTTCTTATTGTTAATTAAACTAATGTAACAAATTTTTCTGATCGATTTTACACTTAAAATTTTACTACTCCCCTATTGCTACTTTAGTACTACGACCGAAAAAGTGCTTGTACAAAGTACAGTGCAATTTTTCCACGGCCCTGTTTCACGATTTCAGCTCATTTAGCACGTTAACACATCTGCTCGACGGCGCGTGCCAAAGGTCGTAAAGACCAACTGATCCAATTAAGTGCAGCATATGTGTTCATGGGAGACGTATGCGGATGCCGTAGCGCATATTTGTACAAATAATAGTAAAATAATCAACTATCAGGAGCCAGGAGAACAGAAGTTACAATCTGGAAAACTACTGCTATTCCACCGGGAACGAACACAGGGACACGCAAGGAATAGGAACAGGAATAGAAAATAGTTATCAGAACTGCTCCGCTCCTGCTAGAATACACGTACGAGTCCTTACAACTAAATATCTGAACAATCGGGTTTTGTTGAATTTGAATGGGAATAACATTTACATTAAATATTTTTTTCTCATTTACTATATGCGTGTACTACTGGGAACGCTTTATTGTGGATAAAAATTAAATTAAAAAAAGTATTCGGCACTTGACTAGAAATCACAATTAAATTAAAAGTATTCGATTAAAAATTTAAGAAACAACAACAAAAAGTTGATGCGGTTTTTAGCTTCATTTTGCATTGATTGCCGTTTGTTGTCCTTTATCCAAGGCACACCTTTTTATGCGAAAAATATTAAAATTACCTATTTTAAGTAATAATTCAAAATTACTCGAAAATTTTCAAATCTATATAGATCGAAAGAGGATAAAAAAGGAATCGATTGAAAAAATAAAATATGGTAGGTGCCATTTGAAAAAACGAAGTTAGTCGAGTTTAAAGTTTTTAAACTATAGAATTTTATTTTGAACGCCCTGTATAAATTATTTAGATCAATTTTGTCAAGGCGTTAGCACTAATATTCAGCTATTACTAGTAAAAATTTCAACACTCTGAGTCATATTTTGTGGAAGTTATGATTTTTTGTAATTTGGGTTGCGATAACGATTTTTTTTCTATAAATTAAAACTCAGAAACCGATCGTCATAGGTGTACAAGTTGGTTATCAAACTTAACTTAGAATTACACGTTTTATTCGAATCCAGCGTAAAAAATATACCATTCCATTTAAAATAACAAAGTTGGTATCGACTTCCGGTATAACCGGATGTAAATCGAACTTGAAAATATTTTTAAAAGATGCAGCATAAACAATAACCAAAGAGCCCAAGATTCAGAATTGAATTCCTTCTACTTATTCATATGTATATGTACTTCTAATGGGCTATTAGAAGTATAGGAATTAGTAGAAGGAATTCAATTCTGAATCTCGGGCTCATTTGGTTATTGTTTATGCCGCTTCTTTTAAAAATATTTTCAAATTCGTTTTACATCCGGTTATACCGGAAGTCGACACCAACTTTGTTATTTTAAACGGAATGGTATATTTTTTACGCTGAATTCGAATAGAACGTGTAATTCTAAGGTAAGTTTGATGACCAACTTGTACACCTATGACGATCGGTTTCTGAGTTAATTTAATTTATAGAAAAAAAATCGCTACCGCAACCCAAATTATAAAAAATCATAACTTCCACAAAATACGACTCAAACTGTTGAAATTTTTACTAGTAATAGCTGAATATTAGTGCTAACGCCTTGAGAAAATTGAATTAAATCATTTATACAGGGCGTTCAAAATAAAATTCTAAAATTGGAAATCTTCAAACACGAATTACCTCGTTTTTTCAAGTGGCACCTACTATTTTTCATTTTTTCAATCGATTCCTTTTTTTATCCTCTTTCGATTTATATGGATACTTTCTTTTTTATTTGAAAATTTTGGAATAATTTTGAATTATCACTTAAAATAGGAAGTATCCATATAGATCGAAAGAGGATAAAAAAAGGAATCGATTGAAAAAATGAAAAATAGTAGATGCTATTTGAAAAAACGAGGTAATTCGTGTTTGAAGTTTTTCAATTTTAGAATTTTATTTTGAACGCCCTGTATAAATTATTTAATTCAATTTTGTCAAGGCGTTAGCACTAATATTCAGCTATTACTAGTAAAAATTTCAACACTCTTAGTCGTATTTTGTGGAAGTTATGATTTTTTATAATTTGGGTTGCGGTAGCGATTTTTTTTCTATAAATTAAATTAACTCAGAAACCGATCGTCATAGGTGTTCAAGTTGGTCATCAAACTTACCTTAGAATTACACGTTTTATTCGAATTCAGCGTAAAAAATATACCATTCCGTTTAAAATTACAAAGTTGGTGTCGACTTCCGGTATAACCGGATGTAAATCGAACTTGAAAATATTTTTAAAAAGAACGGCATAAACAATAACCAAATGAGTCCAAGTTTCAGAATTGAATTCCTTCTACTAATTCATATACTTCTAATAGCCCATCAACTTGAAAAACTTGATACACAGTAAAACTTCGATAACTTAAACGCCGATAACTCGAATTTTTGATAAGTCGAACTAAAATGGTTGGTAATAGCATCAACTGTGATAAATTCGTGTAATTGTTACTTGATAACTCGAACTCTCAAACTTCTATTACTCGAATATCTTGATGACTCGAAGATAATATTTGGCGCCAACTTCGATAAGTCGAATTTTCTGGGGGAATCCCTTAAGAATGTGCTATTTTAACGTCTCTTTTTGAGAGCAGTACTCTGCAATTAACAGTGAGGCTGATCAGTTTCTACGATTATTTTGACCAAAAATTAAATCTTATAAATAAGTGGTAAGTGGTGCACTGAAAAAAAAATATTAATTCGTATATCTATCCATCTACATATTTTTCTACCTGTAACATATAATTAAGTACATACAAATGCTCACTTTAAAAAATAAGCACATACACATGTACGTACGTTTTTGTGACATATGGTGATTCGAGTTATCGAAGTTCGGCTATATTCCTCTTCTATTACAAATATCATTTAAATTTAAGTACGTTTCTACCCCTAGTAAGGGCGAAAAACAGGAAATTAACAAAATTCTACTAGTTTTTGGATAATTTGTATTCAACCCGAAATATTTATGAAAACGAAATTTAATCACCAAAATAGTACAATACATTTTTTGTTCATTTTTTTCCACTCCATTTATAATATGGTACATAATCCCAATAAATTATATAATTCTGTTTAACACTGTCCACCTAGACTAAAAATCTCTCGAACCCTTGTCACCCCTGTATCTATCTACAGCTGCTGTTGCCCCCCTCGTTACGCCAAATCCACATATGTGTATGTGTGTGTGTGTTATTAGACATGTGTGTGAATTCATTTACAATACACACTTGCGTTTAGTGCCTACTGCTATACGATATACTTGTCCACGGTAAATTAATCTATTTTTGTTCTTCTTTCGCGGCACGTGCCACACCATCGATGATTTGATATCGGTAGGGGGTGGAGACGTGAGTATGATCTATTTTTAGGGGGTGAACATACACGAAAAATCTACTTGCACACGTTGTATGAACTCCTGATACGTGGCGTCGGTTTTCGCGCGCCGAAAGTCCGAGAATCGCGACGCCAGCGTCGGTCATGACGTAGCGGCGTCGATATCAGACCGATAAAAATAGAACGATAATTTTAATTGCGCTAGAAAATAGGGACGTCGCGTCGGACGGACGACGGCGACGCCTAGTTAGCACGGCATCGCGATGCCACCTCTGCTTAATTAAAATGAATATTATACATAATAAAATTTTCTTAAATTAATATTTTCAGTATCTAACTGAATCAATGATTTATATAAAAAATGTTGAAGTACCTAGAACTTATTATTTATTTTTTAATTAGTACTTCTCTGTAGTTAATGCGTACCCGCCTTAAAAATAGCCATTAAATGTCCCTTCCGACTATAAAATTTTCAGTTATATCTTTTAAAAAAGATAAGTTTTTGATGCTTAGAAATTTCAACAAAAAAATAGCGTTGTTAACATTTTTTTGCTAATAATTTTGATTTTACCCCATCGAAGCTCAATATTTTCATCTGCTTTAATGAACCCTTTTTACCCCTGTAACTTAAGAAAAAATTTACCGTCACCATAGACCCCCTTATGACGTAAATGCAAACCTATGAATATTTAAAATCATATACACATACGACAAACAGGTACTCAAAAGTCAACCAATATTATTGATAAGTTTTAATTAACCCCAGGCCATATGTTTTTTTCCATTAAAATATGCCAAACAAACTGTGACATCCTCTTGAAATTAATTATTAGATTATGGTTTAGTGATTCGTTATCAGCATTTCAGTTATTTATGGTTACCTTTATTAACTGTTAAATTTAACGCCACTAGTGGCTGGGAAAATGTTTAATTTTGTCGATAAGCGGAATTTTTTTGAACAATTTATAAATATAAATATACAAGGTGGGCCATTGAAAACGAGCCAGAGATTTTGTGTAAAGAAATCCCCTGGACAGGTCAACTTACAATTATTAGTTTCGTAGAGGGACACCTTTTAATCCTCCCTCTTCGCAGCTTAAAGTTTAAATAGGAGAAATGGATCGTGTGATACATCATTCTCTCTATAAATAGAAAAATAATTGGAAAGTTAAAAATTTATGTTCAAAATTTTCAACTATGGTATAAAGATCACAGTACATCTCAATTTTTATAGTAAGTCGAAAAGGTGCTTTAGAATGGCCAACCAGATCCCAAGATTTCTCCCCTTTGAACTTATTTTTTGTAGGTGTATTGAAAATCAAAAGTGTGAATCGTTGGAAGAGATAGGCCAGCGTATCATTGTTAAATCCACTGAAATGCATGATAATGTAAGGCAAAAAATTGAACAAAATTTATATACATACTTGTATGAAAATTGGTGGTGTTCAATTTGAACGTTTATTAGTTTTACCTAAGTTTAATTTATATTTTTTCTAGTAAATAAAAAATTTTTTCTCCTTACTTTTTAGGGGTTGTTCATAAAATACGCCACGCTAAAATTAGCTTTTTTGACCCCCTCCCCCCGGTTGTCACGCTGTGTCACACTTTCTGTAACCCCCCCTGTAAATATTTGGTCACAAAAACTAAACCACCCCTGAACAGGATAAATTTTGATAGTCAAAAATATTTATTTTATTATCATAATAAAATTTAAATAATGAGCATTTGTATATATTTATTTCATGTTACAGGTAAATAGATAAATAGCTGGATAGATATACGAAGTAACGTTTCCTTTCAGTGCACCACTTTAGACTTTTTCATAAGATTTAAATTTTGGTCAAAAGACAAAAAAAATTTTGAAGTATGTTTTGATGATAAATAATCGTAAAACTGAACTGCCTCATCACTTAATTGCAGTTATCAACCTTCGAGTTATCGAACTTTGACTCTATTTTGAAAATAAATCATTGTCATTATAATTATTTCTAATATTTTTTGTGTTAGATCTAGAAGAGAGACTTTTTGAAAAAAGTATCGCAGGACCCATTTTCCTTTTTTAAATTTTAAGGGTTAGAATAGCTATGAAGAGGGAGGAAACGATATGCTCACTATTTCTGTTTTAAATGACGTCTCCCTCCAAAACTAAGTTGACTTATTTGAAGGATTTTCCGAAATTATATTTTTTCTACACAAAAAGCTCTCTGGCTCATTTTCAATGGTCCGCCCTGTATATAATTGTAATAACCAGAAGAAAAATATTTACAACAAGAAAACCAATATAACAAATTGTTTAACTACTGAAAAAACAAAAAATAATGGTTTCTCTTGTATTGTTAAAAATGTACCTAAGTGTCAAAGCACAATTTAAACATGAATTAAATTAAGTAATCGAAAGTAACTGTTTTATAATTATTGGAAAAGGCTCTATCATTTTTAATTTTAATTTTTGCTCCTCAAAGCGTATTAAAAAGTACAGTTTTTATTTTTTTATTTTTTTTATTATACAACATTAGGTAGGGTCAGGTGGGGTAATTATGAACGATTTTGGAGGTTTGACTTTTGAATCTCGATGTATCTTAGATGAAGATTAAATTTAGGCGACTATATGATTAATTTAGGTTCTTGTTTGGTTTTAACTGAATTTCTGTTGTTGAATACGCAAATTCGGATTTTTTTTTTGCAAAAAGCTTAAGTTTACAATTACCCCTTCACTTATTAACGCAGTCGAAAACTTAGGGGTAAATGTGAACAATCGTCTTGTTTGTACTGGCTTTATAAAGGTTTTTAATGGGACAAAAGTGAACAATTCGCTTTCAAATGTGAATTCCAATGAAAATTATATTTACCCCAAAAATTATATATTATATAGAAATATTTTCACTATTTAACATAAAATATTGCGACACTCTTCCTCTGCTGTTTAGCGCGCTAAAGCATCCAACCCTCAAATGTCAACACCACAGTCTATAATTCCCATTAATTGGAATAATCAAGAGTCCTATTTCATCGAAATAAAAAGCCTGTTTACAATTACCCCACCTGACCCTATTCGAATTAATTTTAACTACGTTATGAAACTTTTCACATAAATAAGGTAGTGTAAGGTCTTTTTTACACAGGTCTTATTCAAAAACCAAAACCATTAATTAAATTCGTTATTTGGTAAATATTTTCTCTCAAAAATCAATAAAATAATTCAAAAAATTACGTTTCCTAATAAATTTATTTTCGGATGACTAAAGAACAAACAAACAACTTACTGGACCTTTAAAATTATAACCGGCCTCATCTGCCAATTCTTTTACCATTTCCAACCCCCCAACTACACGGACCACAATTTCCTCGTTATGAAAATTCGCTAAAACCGACGTTGCAACAAATAACAAAAAACATGTCAAGAAAATCATTGTTTTTGTAAATTGGTACTTTCTAGAAAATTATTGTTCAGACTAGATCGGGTTAAACAATAGAAATAAAATGCAAGTGCAAAATACATTCTGCTTTAAATGTAACCCCCGCTTTGTCCCGCTACCCCCTATCAATACCGATTGGAGCTTTATCAAGAGGATAAAAGGATAAAGGAGATAAAAGAGCATTAGAAAGGCGTAGTTTCAATTAGTTTCGCTTGTAAATAAACAAAGATTAATGATGATCTTGCTACATATTCGCCACTCTCCCTGTTGGATATGAATTGAAAATATATTTAATTGATAATTCCCTATTGTAAATAATGAATAATGCCAAAAAGACATATTTTAATTAGCGTGGGCCAGGATTAATTTAAATATTAATATTAACACACTTTTCGATATCTTAAATTAAAGTTAAAAATTTGCACCCCACAATCAATGGCCCAAGGGGTTTTAGTTACCAAACAATAAACTTAGGGTTGATACTTTGTTCCCGTACAACAAAATCGGTTTTATAGTTTTATTTTCATGTACCTAACCTTTGTTAAAATGAGTGCCTATTAAAATAAAAGCACTTACCCTTATTGAAGCATCATCCCCTCTCCTACTGTACAGATCCTCTTGTTGGTAACTGAAAAGAGAAATTTCCTTTAACTTCAGCAATATTTCAAAGTTTTAAAATATTATATTGTCGTCATTATCATTATTAATATAAATACCTAACGTTATCATTATTTTATTAATAAATACAAAGGACGGCATAGGTAATTGGTAAGTCAGTCAGAAAAGCCTGAACTGCTTCGCAGGACATTTAGCAAGATGACTACCAATTTGAGCACCTATCTTAACCCTTTGTCACATACCTAAAGCATGAAATATTCCGTTTGTAAGTTCAAAAATTATACGTTCATTAGTCCGTTGCGTTTTTTGCGACTTTTGCCGGCCCCTGTATTATTTTATTATGTTATTATATTTATATGTTAAAATGCAATTTAATCATCTTACAAACTTTAAACTAAATTTAATTATAAAGGATAATACATTCCAAAGGACAAAACTAAAAACAAAACACTTTTTATTTTACTCTAATCACGTAATAAATGAAATAACAAGATTCATGGTTACTATGGAAACACTTGTCCTTTGCTCTCTCTTCCCCGTGTTACCTTTACCCGCAGAACACTTCTGTTAATAAGGTTGTCTATCTATCAGTGCGTATAATTAAGATTTTATATAAAATAAATTTTTATATTAAATAAACAAAAAAGCACCTTTGCCCTTTTAATTAATAAATACATATTAATTATATGTGCTTAATATGAATAGCAATAAAAATATATAAGCTATTCTTTCGATTAATTTTTCTTTTACTTTTAAGAAATACAAATAATGTAGGTATTACATTTGTAAATTTCAAGAGTATGGATTTCGTTACGGTACAGTTATCATATCATCATGAAAATGTTATATTACAACTACACACTGGCGTAGAAAAGTCTAACTCATAATAAAATGAATTTCCTAATTAACACTTGAAAGAATATTCCTATATTTTAACTAGAAAAATACGTATTTTATAAATTAAGTCAACGTGGTTTTTTTATATTCAAATGATTATATTAATAAGTTTATTTAATTTAAAATAGAAAAGTTCCCCAAAATTCGAATATAAACGCCGCAATAATTGTTTTTTATTTAATGGTGTAAATTTTAAAAATTGCTGTACTAAACAAATAAAAATAAATTAAAAACATATACTTATTATACAATTAGGTATGTATGACTGTAATTTTGTTTTCAATTCAGTAGTTTTACTATAAAATTTGTTTAAATACATAGTAATAATTCAATGGCACGCCTCTGATATGTTTGAAAAAAAATTGATGAACATTGAACATTTATTAATTACAAATACAAGCCATAATCTAAAGATTATAAAGAAAAACAACAACAGATAACCGCCTGCAATACTGATTCTCAACATATTTCATATTTACTTTAAATGTGGTACTGATCCCTAGCATGGCTTTTACATTAAAAAACACGCTTCACGCAAACAGAAAATTATTATCAGTCAGTCAGGTATTTGTGCGAACGATGGCTAATAGTTATCTTGTAAACGACTCTAAATATTCTTTTCTCAAAGAACTTGGATTGGAAAGCATCAATTACGGGGTTTATGACGGTCAATGGAAAGGATCGGGAGACGTATGTATATAATCTAATTATTATTTCTTTAAACAAGCAATTTAAATCTATTTTTAAAAATTATACCTACTCATCAGTTAAGAAAATTTATGTTTAATATTTAACTATTATGTAACACACTTAACACCAATTTGTACGGTTGCCTAATTCCTTTTACTCCTGAATTTAAAAAGATTCAAAGTTTAAAAAGTTTAATATTCATTGTAAAAATTATATTTTTTTTATTTAATTAATTAATTAAATAATATTTTCTTCGTATATAGACAACAAAATCAATCTGCCCGAGCAATGGTAAAGTTATTGCAGAAGTCAAGCAGGGATCTCTTCAGAATTATGAATCCTGCATAAGAGCAGCTGAAAATGCATGGCAATATTGGGCAGAAGTTCCCGCTCCCAAGAGAGGAGAAATTGTGCGCCAAATAGGGAATGCAATAAGGGATAAGCTTGAACCCTTAGGGAAACTAGTTTCATTGGAAATGGGTAATTAATGAGCGTCTCTATCAAAGACTTCATAAATATGCTTTGTAAATAAGAATATTTTATTTTTTAAGTATTTTAACCATTTGTTTCAAATGTTTATTGTCACATCATATTATTTTTTCCATATCTACAATTTTTGTGTACCTAAATCTGTTATTAACGAAATTGATTTCTGGCTTGGCTCTTGGTGGAACATATTTAATATTAAGAGAAAAAAACAACATTTGGTCTTGTCTCCACTTGAAAATACTTTTCCAGGTAAAATTTTGGCAGAAGGTCGAGGAGAAGTTATTGAATTCATTGACATATGTGACTATGCTGTTGGTCTTTCAAGAACAATTTCAGGAAATGTTTTCCCATCGGAAAGACCAGGTCACGATTTGATAGAACGATGGAATCCCCTGGGACTTGTTGGTGTTATAACCGCTTTTAATTTTCCTATCGCAGTCTACGGTTGGAATAGTGCTGTTGCTTTAGTAAGATTTGCAAACTCATCTCATTCTAATATATTCATTCATTCAAAAACTGTGAAACGTTTAGGTTTGTGGAGACACGCTGTTGTGGAGAGGCTCTGAGACAACACCATTAGTTTCAGTAGCAACAACCAAAATTGTTTCCGAAGTTCTAACAAGGAACAATCTTCCAGGTGCTATCTCCACATTGTGTTGCAGTGGTATCGATGTGTCTAGAGCTATGACACAAGATCCTAGAATCAAACTGTTATCCTTCACCGGAAGTACTCAAGTCGGACAACAGGTAGGAAGAGTTACATTTAATTCTTCATTTATCTTTATCACTGTTTGTCTTTAAAGATTGGCGTCGAGGTGCAAAGGAGGTTTGGTAAACTCCTCTTAGAATTAGGGGGTAACAATGCATTCGTTGTTGCACCAGACGCTGACATCAATATGGTCATTCAAGCCCTCGTTTTCGCCTGTGTGGGTACTGCAGGACAAAGATGCACTACGACAAGACGTTTGATTCTACATAAGTCTGTAAGACTAATTATGCTTAACTCTTATATTTTTTTTTGTAAACATAAAATAACTGTAGGTATACAATGAAGTTTTACAACGTCTTAAAAAGGCATATGAAAAAGTTTTTAATAGAATCGGAGATCCTCTCGAATCAAATACCCTCATCGGGCCATTACATAGTCAAAGATCGTTGGATAGTTATAAAAGTACAATAGACGCAATTCAAAAAGCAGGAGGAAAAATCGAATTTGGGGGAAAGGTAGCTACCTACATCATTGAGGATATACAAAAAATTTCAACGTACAAGTTTTAGGTCATTAATAGACCAGGGTACTTCGTCGAACCCACGATTGTAACAAATCTAAAATATGATCACCCCCTTGTTCAGAGTGAATGTTTCGCGCCTATAGTTTACATACTTGAAGCTAATAGCGTTGAAGAAGCTATAAAATACAACAACAGCGTTCCCCAAGGATTATCTTCAACACTATTTACACAAAGTATTGAAAGCTTTTACAAGGTAAACTACTCTTTATTAAGTATGCGAACATGGCGTTTCATAATTTTACTATTTTAGTGGATTGGCCCAAAAGGCTCAGATTGTGGAATCGTTAACGTAAACGTATCAACTTCAGGTGCTGAAATTGGGGGAGCGTTTGGCGGTGAAAAACATACAGGAGGAGGTAGAGAATCCGGAAGTGACGCATGGAAACAATATATGCGAAGATCCACAATTACCGTTAATTACTCAAAAGAAATGCCTTTAGCTCAGGACATATCTTTTGACTAAATTAAATTTTTCTTACTGTTTCCAATCACGTATTCTATAATTTTTTTAATAATAAAAAAGTACTTTATTAACTTAGGTTTATTAGTCTTCTCAATATAAAAAATAACACGCATACAAATCGATTGTTTAATTGCTATTTATAAAGTATGAATTATTATGTTTTAAAACTACATAATTTGATTATTGTTATTGTACCTATCAAATTAAAAATCGATAAAAATCGACTTCAATATCGACAGACTTCCTTTTATGAAATTTGTAAGTTGATGGCAGGTCATATTTAAGTTCTGCCAAAACTTCTGCTTTTACTCCACATTGTTCTGCTATTTTGATGACATGTTTCCTTCAGAAAATGATAAATTATCATTTTACAGGCATATTTTATTGCAAAATGTAATCTTAGTTAAACTCACCTAGTAGATGTTTTATGTAATGAATATACAGCATGAGTTGAAAGGTGCAATGCTATTTTTAAAAACTGCATATCAATCCCACTGTTATGTTTAGTGCCAAAGGGTGGATTCATTATAACAGTGTCAAATTGCTTATAGAAACTAAAAGATACAAACTTAGGTACTAAAAACTTAATAATTACAGGATAAATTACTTTGAAGGGATATGAAGTACATCTATATTTATTACGTCCACATTAAATAGTTCCTGGTCCTCCATATTTCTTCTAAAGACTTCTAATGCATCCTCATCTATTTCAAACCCAACAACCATCCCTGCACCCAAAACAGATGCTCCTACTGATAATGATCCGCAGCCAGAACCTAAATCTGCCACCAACTTATCCCTAATATCACCATACTGTGACTAAATGCAAAATTACATCTTTTTAATGTCTCCTTCGGTATGAAAAATATTTTACCTGAATAGTATACATCATATGAGAAGACAAGTGTGAAGGAGTGACGTATTGCTCGAGTTGTATTTTAGGTTTTTCAAACTCCTCTACATCCTCCAAAAGCTCCTGCAAATGCTTCAGTTTCATGCAGGGGAACATTATGAAGTATTTATTTCGTTTCAAATCTAGGGATCACAGGAAGTATTAAATTTCCAAACGATGAATCTTGGGTAATGAAGAATCCCATAGATTGGGAATTAGCTTGCTGGAGAGCTGCTCTTTGCGTAGAACTTATAGTAGCAGTAGCGTTGTTTGATATGACATCGGAATTGGCCGTTAAATTTGTTGAACCGAGAACTGGCAGAGCTGAAGAGTTTAGTGTTGAAGCAACCCCTTGCTTAAGTAAGAGTTGCTTCTTCAATTGTAGCTCTTCCAGAATTTTACGATTTGTAAGTTCTGAAATGAACACACATAATAACCTGTCACTTTCTTTGCAGGTGAATAATGATTACCTCTTTGGGCGTTCGGTTGAGGAAAAGCCATTAACTTAGTGTATAAACTGACTCGAACCACTCTAATTACTTCTTTTTATATTTATTTCTGTCTTACTCAGTCTTTCTCACGTTTACAAACACAGGTTATGTTTTGGAAAAAAGTGAGGTTAGATTCAATTGTTTTTTAAGGTTAGGTAAACGTCAAAATAATTTGAAAATAGTGAAAAAAGATTAAAATAAATCTGCAAAAGTAATTTTTACAGTGTAAATGTGTGTGTACTCTTCTATATATGTACTAAAGTAAGCAAAAAATAAATTATTGCATTTTACTTTTCCTTTAGTTCTACTTTTCACTTATTTGTAACTACTTGCAACAGTTTGCAATCAAATAAACCCTTTCCAGACTATCTTAACACATATTTTACAACTTCTAATCAACACTTATTTTAAACACTAAACGACTAAATAAATTACGAATATAGTGCCGCTAGAAAAGACGAAGTTAACTGGTAAAACCATGAAGCCGACCACAATCAAGTCAGCACCGGTTCCCACTTGTAACAAAACCAAAAAGGCTAACAAAGAACGAGAAAAAAGAAAGTCTCAGAATTTAAATGAATCGCCATCACAAAATTCTGGAAGTAGCTCTCCTAGTAAGGTATTTCAATCATTCATATTAAGTGTAACCAGTTACCGTTTTTTTTTTTAATACAAATTAACTTTAGGACCCAGGAAATTGTAAATATGCAGGATTAGGTGTGGAGTCGTTACACATTTACAATGAACAAGCAACTTTTGAACATTTATCTGATGAAGTTTATGCAGGTTTCACAGAAGATTTAAATTACAAAGTTAGACAAATAATACATGTAAGAATTAACATGTTAATAAAACGTTTTACAATTACATTTTTAAAGTCTGAAACATATTATTTAGGAAGCCTTAATTAAAGCCACATTGTCAGGAAGAAATTATATTAATTCTGATGATATCGATGACGTATTTGAATGTCTCAATATTGAAAAGGTCTATGGAGCTCCCACACTTCCCAATTGGCTTACTCTGGGAGAAAACAACATTATGTATTTAGATGTAAGTGAAATAAGCATTAACAGTGCTATGATATTTCTCATCAATTCATAATTTCCTAATTAAAGTATTTTCAAGGATACTAAAATTAATCTTATTGAGATAGCAGAGGAAGAATGCACTGCTGTACAACCAGGAGATATAATTATAATTAGCAGATGGCTTAATGAATCATCAGGTCCAACAGAAGCCCAACGAAACTATTATATTACTTTATGTAACTCAGTTATTGATAACAGAAAAGATGTTAGGGAAATGGCTTTGAAAGACCTACGAGAAAATACGAAGATAGGGCCTTTCTGCGAGTGGTTCTACCAATTTGGTTACTCCTTATTGAGCAAGGATATTACTTATAATAGTTTAACATTGTATGCTCTGGGTCTTATTGAAGCTCTTGAAGCTAATTCGATCGCTCCTCAATCAGTATCCGAAGCCCGAGTAAGTATTACAATTAAATGTACAGTTTTAATTTATGAAAAGTAAATCACAATTTGTTTGCAGTTGGAGCTTTTGGTACGATTAATTTTGCAAAGATTACTTCAACAAAGCGCAGCAGAAGTTTTGGAGCCCATGTGTAGAGTATTAGCAATTCTTTGTAACCGCATACCCCTTCACGACTTCGTCAAAAGTAAAATAAAAAAGAAATTTCATAAGATAAAGTCTGATTTACCTTTTCAAACAGTACATATAATAAACTCGCTAGGAGTTAACGGAATTATCGAACTTCTGTTACCTAACATCGATTATTTCCTTAAAAGAATAGAGGAAAATAAGGAACAAGAGTTAATGGGGGAGATTTTAGTAAGTTTGGTGCTTTTATTACCTCCAAATCTTTTTACTAACATTTTTTAAATTAATAAATAATAGACAACTTACAACATCCTGTGTTGTGAAAAAGAAAATACAAGAAAAATAGACGAACTTTTCTTTAATACGTTTGGTGAAAGCCTCATGTTGTACTGGAGGGTTGATAATAATACAAATAAAGGTAATTTTATTCAAAAATTGAATATAAATAATTAGTTATTTTTTGGCTGATAAATTTTAGATCTTACAAAAGCTGACATCAAATGGTTAACGATTAAAAGTCAACTATTAAAGACCAGAAGACGTATAATACATGCCGAGGACAACATTTTAACAAAAACATACTACACAATCGATGATGTTTTCTCTAAGGACGAAAGAAACGTAAAACAGGAAAGTTTTAGTACCTTTCCTATGGAAACCGACGAAACAGGAGAAAATCTTTTCAAATTGGATGATCATGACTTAGTAAACTATGAAAGTTTATTTCCAACAATAAAGTTTAAGGTTGCAAGTGTTAGGCCCGATTTAAGGAAAAGAAAGCCAACTTCACCAGTCGAACTTTTTCAAAAACAAAACAATCAGAGTATTGTCATTGGCAGAATGAATCTTCTCGTGCCTGTACTAAAACAATCTGCGTTGTTTTTTAATAAACAGTCCCGTTTTAGTTATAATATAGGTAATTATGTTTTGTAAATATATCTACTTAATTAATATGATCAATAAAACTTACATTTATTTTTATAATAAGTCCTGCCTTGTTTATTGTTGTTATTAACCACGGACGAACACAACTAGTATGTTAACTGCTTAAATATGTTATCATTTTGGACTTTAGGTGCGTAAATGTATCTAAAAATTTGTCATCATTTAAGTATAACTCGGAAGTTAAAATTAACTCATAAATACCATTCACAAAAGATTCTTCGTTACTTAAAATATTACTTTTAAATGGTAAACAGCTTCTCGGTGTTTTCCTTTTCGTTGTTATTTTACTACTACAAACTATAAATATCTTCATTAGATGCGTTTTTATAATTAATTTATTATAATTTACCTGGTAAACATTTGCTTTTCTCCTTTTTTAACGGAGTTCTATACATAACACTCCTTTCGTTTAATAATTGTTTGCCCTTATTAATTATTTGAGTCAACATTAAATCGTTACTACTTGTAATTTTCTGCTGTAATTGTTTACCAGTAGTACAATTATCATATTCATGCATACCTAAAACTATTACTTTTAGATGTATTTTGTATGAATGCAGTTTTATAGAAGTACCCTTAGTTTTGTTTTCAGTTTCCATTTGCTCGTCTTGTAAGCAGCAATACCAAACCTCTTTAATCAAGTGCAGTAAAACTTTACACCTTTTTAAAACCCTTTTACTGTTTTCAATAGTGTTACTCTCAATACTAATCCCTAATAACTGTTCAGTGGCAGCTTCTGTTTCATGTAAAACTAAAAATTATGAAATAAATAAAGTCCACTCTGTAATGCCTCATTCACTGTTTAACAATGATCTTTTATTACCTGCTTTAAATCTTTTATACTTCATAAATAAATTTGGCTTATTATTGACATGGTCCAATGACACTTTTATCATTTCTCCAAGAACTTTAGTTTGCAAAATTATCGGTTGTATTGATATATTTTCTAAACATTGTTTCTCATTGACAACTTCTTCCAAATTTAATATGTAACTTCGCAACTCTCCATAAACAACCTTTTATAAAAACATAACAAATAATTAAAAAAGAAAAAGATTTTTGAATGCACATATACCTGGCAAAACGCTGATGGTTCAATTATATTATATATAAGTTGTTTTAAACTTTTAACATTAGTAATCCAATATTGTTTCAACAATGTTGCACATTTAACATTTTGCAATGATGGTTGCTTTAAAAGCAACAGGAATGAAGGCACTAAGAATATTTCTAAAGCTTCAAGACTGGCAAGATTCGCTTTCAATTTTACAACATCTTTAAAAAAATAATTCTTTATATTAATAGACTTTTAGCTACTGTTATGTAATAGTAACTTACATTGTGAGTACGAAGAACAACCAATCGCAAATAA
Organism: Agrilus mali; assembly: GCA_029378335.1. Lineage (NCBI taxonomy): Eukaryota > Metazoa > Arthropoda > Insecta > Coleoptera > Buprestidae > Agrilus > Agrilus mali. The sequence goes on from CM055660.1 coordinate 3,184,628, forward strand.
GCCTATTTGAATAATTCTATCAACATGTAAATCAAAATTCTCTTCAAGTAAGTTTATGTTATCATTGCTCATTTCGTCGTGGCTATTTAAGCAATATCTTTCTAGAATATCTAAAGGACCAGTTAAGTCTGAAAATAATTTTAAACAAAGCCTAAGAACTGCTGTATTAACTTTTCTTTCCAGAAGACATAACTCATCACTGCAGGAATCAATTAACAAATTACAAATTGGAATACTTCTGGGGTTATTATCAATTTCTACTTTTAAACCACCCAAAACATCAAGCACCTAAAAGTAATTAAATCAGTAAAACCTATTTTATTAAAATGAGAGTAGAAGTTAAAATAAAGAAGCAAACCTATTACTACTTAGCAAATATAGTAAATGAAGTCTTTAAAGAAAAAGATATATAAGGAATGTAGAACAGTACTTTGGTGAGGATACTAAATGGTCTAAATTATAAAATTAACCTACAGCCTTTGAATTGCCTTTAATAATTCGTGAATCTTCATCAATAGCAATTTGAGCGAGTGACATTGCATGACACAATACTTCTTCAAGAACTTTGTAACATTCCTGAAACATTTCTTCAATGTATTCTGAATTAACATCTAGCAGTGACAATTTATCTAAACACAAATCCATCCATTTCATAAAATTGCCAGATGAATCTTCACAAATGGGTTTTCCTTTCACAACATCTTCTAATTTTAACAAACAGTGTTGAAAACATTCTTTACAGCAGTTTCTGACATTCTAAAGTAATAAAATATTGTTCAGTAGGTAATATCAGAACCAGTGAATCTTACTTCCAGTATTAATTCTTCTTTAGTTTCTTCACTAAATATATTTGCATATAAACTCAAAATTGAGTGCTGTTGCAACAAATATAACATAATATTTGTTTTAATTTCTTTATCTAGGATATTTTCTTGTAGATGTTTTTCAAAAACAATAATTAAATCTTTCTCTAGATCGCATATTTCCTGTAGCAACAAATTTAATTCAAAAGATAATCATCATAGATTAATTAATGTAAATGCATAAGTTTTACCTTCATCCATTCTTTTGTACATTTTAATGGTGGGTGTTCTTTTTTTACACATTCTTGTATTTCACTAAGGATTTTATTTATATAATTAACATTCATATTTACTTTAAATAAGTAAGAAACCAAAAGAATATAAAAATAGTGACTTATAGTAATGACAAATGGCAGTTACACAAAAGTTTAAAACTTTGAAATTGACAGAAAGTGTTGCCAATATAAAATGAATTAACAAACTTCTGAAATGCCCAAAAAAACAAATTAATTAATTATTATTACATTATAATTATTATTAATAATTCCTAAGATGCATCAATTATTTAATATTTGTATTTATAACAATTTCAGTGCAGATTTGAATACTTCACCAACTCAATTTTCGTTAAAAATTAATTGGCAGTATGTCACATGACAAAAGTAAAATCTTAATTCATGTTTGACGTTTGTAAATTTAACCTACAATTTTTGGCAAAAATTTTGTAACAACTAATTAAATTTCAAAATTTTCTGTAACGTTTACTCAAACAAAAAAATTAATATTAGAATTATCTTGTGTAAATCTGTGAAAATTATAAAAAATATGAATAAATAAGCAAATCCTAAAATGGGCGACTCAGAAAATACTTCTGAAGAAATTGTTCTTGTTGCCGAAAATGTATCATTTGTATGTAACAAAACAGAACTTGCTAAACACAGTGATTATTTTAAAGTGATGTTTGAGGGAAATTTTGTTGAGAAAACCCAACGATCAATTACACTGCAGGTAAATGGTACACAAATTTGACTAAATATTTTTGTAAACAACACCTTTGCAGGAAGTGGATGCCAGATCCCTTAAAATCATTCTTACATTGCTGTGGGATAGCAGTTTTGTTATAAGTGAAGAAGATATTTTATTAGTACTTGAAGCAGCATGTATGTTACAGTTTTCAAATATTAAAGAATTATGTGTGGTCCGTATTAGAGAAATCCTATCCCCCTCTAATTGCATTAAAGTTTGGTTTGGAACTGAAAAACTTGATATAGAAGACTTACACTTGAAAGCAAAATACTTATCATTAATTGAATTTAATGAAATCAAAGATATGAATTGTCTCATGGAATTGCATTTGAGGCAGTTGCACTTATATTTATCTGATGTAAATTTACAATGCAGAAGTGAATTTGATGTGTTTTTTATATGTATGAAATGGTGGTATGAAAACTGTTTTAACAGTGAAAAGTTGCTGTATGAAAATAAAACAAAAAATCTCTTACATCTGGTGTCTGCACTGAACTACAGAGCACTATCGGACAGTGATCTAAGGGAAATGCTATCATACCCTGATATTTCAGAAAATCAGGATGTAAAGGATTTATTTACATACTTCATTGCATTAAAAAATCAAGAAGAACTGTATTTGTTAAGTGAATTAAGAAACATAGTTGCCCATATACTAAACGGTGTTGATAGATTTATACAAAAAGTACCCTGTTTTCTAGTACAAAATGTTAGTGATGATTTACCAAATAAAAAACTAAGAGTAACATCAACTGACAAAGAATTAGCTGTGATATATCATGGTAAGAATGTTTTGCTATTTTTAATTCAGTAAATGGCTACAGTCAAGTAAGTTATAGCTGTATGCAGCTCATATTTACCTGGCTGCAGCCTTTAATGTTATATATCAAAATTATACACAACAAAACTTAAAATTAACCCGACTATAGTTTTGTTTGTTCAGATCAATTCAAACGTAAACGTTATTATAAAATCCTTAATAAAGAACCAACATCTCAAGTAATTGTATACTTTGGTAAGTAGTCTTCAGAAAACCAATATTTACATAATTAATCAATATTTTCTTAATATAATTTATATTTGTGTATTCTTTATAGATATTAACTCTAATAAGTTTAAAAAGCTCCTAGACGTAGATCAAGGTAAATGCGATAAGTTAGATGGTTTCAAAATGTTGTCTTATAAAGAATTTATTTTTCTATTCGGGGGTGAATATAAAATCGGCAGAGGTGATTGGAACCGTAGCTTTTGGGTCTACGACAATGTAAAAGAAAGGTGGCAACACAAATCAATGTAAAGTTTAATAAACTATTAGTTAAAACATAATAACTAATTTTAAAAGAGGTGTTTTTATAGGATACCCCAAGTAAGAAGACATTTTGAATCTTGCATTGTAGGTGAATTTTTATACATTATAGGTGGGGCAGGAAATTACAGAATTATACAGGAAAATATGCTATGGTATAATTATAAAAATGGTTTGTCAGATTTCTCATATAACGCAATATTAAATAATGAATTCTAATTTAAATTTTAAGATTCATGGAGCAAAGTGATTATGCTTCCATGTCCAGGAAGACAAACACAATGTTGCGCTTTTAAAAATAAACTGTTCTTATTAAATGTGAACAATAAATGTGGTTATTTTTTTGATAACAATACATCCAAGTGGATACAAATAAGTATAAATGGAGAAGAATCAATTCCTTCATTTTTTGAAATATTCACGATATTCTCTTATAAGGACAGTTTATATTTTAAAGGTAAGTATGTTTTTACAGAAAAAATATATCTATATGAGAAATTTTTTAGGTTCCGAGTTAATTGAAACAAAGCTAAAAGGTTTTTCATTAGATGTGGTTAATTCAAAAGTAATTACAACAAGAAGTTATGACTCTATGGAGTCAGTTTTATGTAATGATATTGTTTATTCACTTTATCGAAGAAAGCCGGACGATGGAAATTGCCGAATTACATTGGAAAAATTACACATGGATACTTTGAAAATAGAATACATTTTTGAAGATATAGATGAAGATTCGGTGGTAAAAATGGACGAGGGAAATTTTAAAGTGCGACCGTCTACATTTTTATTCTCTTTTCAACATTGGAAATTAGTCAAAGGAAATAATTTTGTTAACAATTTTGCTGCAACGTTGTTCAACGAATAGTATTATGATTAAAAAAAAAATTGAAAATATATTTTTTACAAGTATTTTATGCGTTATGTCCCTAATTTTTTTATTTTTTTTTTTTAATTCATCATAATACTTGCTTATAAGTTTTTAACAGATATTTGTAAATTTAATCAAAAAATGTTTGATAAAAGAATTGCCAAATATATTAAGTTGTTTCAAATCTGATAAAAAAAACAGTACATTACAAAGAAACCAATGTTTAAATTCATAATTTGTTTCTAGAAAATATCATCAAACTGTCCCAAGAATTTGCTGTAAAGGCACATGAACTTTGCCACAAATGCTTCCAAATGAAAAATATCTTTAGAACCGGTTTGTAAACGATGCTCATAAAATGCTGCACTCTCCACAACCTGTGGTTGAATTTCTGGGTCACAATTGATTAATAATTCATTTAACAAAGTCTTAAAAATAATGTCACTGGGAATACCATGTATAATTAGTTCATACAAATGCTCTCGAATTTCTGCTAATGTTGAAATATTCTGTTCTTTACTTGCTTTGTTTGCAATGCTCTTAATAAAAACCTGCCAGTCTGGCTCTTCAATATTTTGATCAGGGCTAAATGGATATCTTTCTACTTTGCAAGCTTCACACATTAAAAGTGCTCTTCTAAGATTTCTGTTAGACTTAACTGCTATTCTATCTGCTAACTCTTGAGGTATAGTAAGACCCTCTTTTTTACATACAGTTTGTAAAATTGTGGATATTTGTTCAATACTTGGAGCAGCTACCCTTATAGATAAGCAACGACTGCGGATGGCTGGTATAATTCGTGATATAGAAGTGCCACACAAAAGCAACCTTAAAAGAGTTATGATTAAAGTAACTAATCCCACAGTAAGACTGAAATAATGAAACTACCTGCATGTTGAAATGTACTTTTCCATTGTCCTTCTTAATGCATGCTGAGCATCTTTAGTGAGTTCATCAACATTTGTTAGCACAATGATTTTAAATTCTTTTTGGCCATTTATGTCTAACTGTTGAGTTTGAGCAACATTTTTAATCAAGTCCATTACTACAACACGATCGTAAATTCCCACATCTGATGGGTTTACCTCTATATGGTAATTGCTACAAACGGTTGTGATTTCTAATTTCTTGTTTGAAGGTGTTGTAAAATTCATATTTTCTACTTTAAGACGTTCTACTCCTGAGCCATATAATTCTTTTAATAAACACATCATTCTCGTTTTTTTGCCTGAGCCACAAGGACCATAAAAAAGCAAATGAGGAAAATCACCCCCCTGAGTTAACTTCGACAAATTGGCTGCTTGCTCCTTATGATAGTCTAGCTTTTGAAGATCTTTAGGCCTATATTTATCCGTCCATAAACTCATTTTGGAATTTAATTTGTTCACTGTTTGTAATTGATACTTATTATTTAACGCTTTTTCCCGCGGTTAGTAAGGACAAAAACTCGAAAGAAGTGAGTTTTAGGTTAAACCATAGAATGAAATATTCTAGGTCGTAAGCCCCATGATATTAATAGGCCTTCTACTATAGTCTATTAAAGAAACGATTTTAACCTATTACTACAGCAGTCATTGCGAATAAAAAATTCATCAAAAATCACGAATCCCTATCCAATAATAGAAAGATGCAAAGTTGTATCACTTGTGCATTCGAAAGTACTTATTAATTGCCTTCCCCTTGTTAAATTAAAGTAAATTACAACATTAGGAACTTAAAAATGGCGGACGCAGTCTAAAGGGGAACTCAAATTATATTCAAACGAGACCGCAATATAAATGTTGAAATAGTAAAATAGATTACACGACTCACCCTCTATGTTCACGACAAGGGAATAGATTAGACGGATACAGGCAGCTCCAGGATGATAAGCCACTAACATAAACAGTTTACTCACATGGCACTACTTTGCCCGCACGGTACACGGTAACTCACAGAAACGTTTTTAAAAACAAATATCCTCAAACCATTTCAATTACAAATGTAGTCTACGTAAGCCCATTTTAGTTTTCACTGTTAACTACATTACAAAACGTCGCGACCACTTTTTGACTATTATTTATCAAAAAAAATCTGGAACATTTTATCTTCTTCTTCTTCATCTCCATCGCTCTTTTGACTAAAGCGTTACCTTGCGGGACAAATTCGAACTATTGTGCTTTACCGCCAAGTTTAAATTCTGTTTAAAAAGTGTACATTATTTTTGTACGATATAATAACATTTAAACGAAATAATAATAAACTATAATAAAAAAGAAAATAAGTACTTAATTAAAAACAGGAAATGAGTAATTTTTTTATGAAAGTACAATTTAACTCTATAATAATGATTTACTACTACGCGTATTTTTCGCAAATACATAATATGAAATTAAGATCTTTCTATTTTTAGTATACTAATGAAAAATAATCTAAGATAATGAAGTCAGTGACTAGTTAATCTCAACAGTGTCCTATCGATAATTATTTTAAACAAAAAAAACTTTTCTCGGTATTTCTTAATAACAATATTGCCAGATCATGGAAAATTTACCATTTCATGGATGTTTTAACTTTTTTTAAGAGAATATTGTTATCCATTTGGGAAATTTTAGAATGGCACACAATTTTTTGTTTTGTTTGCTTGAAAAATTATTATATTTTCATTTATTTACAAAATATTAAAGAAATCAATGTTTCAACTAGAATAAATTATTATATGAAATAAGTTTCTTGTATTCTTTGTTTAATAGTATTTAAATTTTTTAAATTGTATTTTGGCAGCCTGAAAGAGATAAAGCCCTCTTCAGAGAGTCTGGCAACATTGTTTATTTCTGACGTTTGACAGAGCACAATATGAAATTTAAGGGAAGCACTACAAGAGCTAATAATTAGATAATAAAAATACAATTAAAGAAAGTTATATGATAAATATTTAGAAAATTGTTGTGCAGTGATATTATAACTGTGTTTTTTGTTGCTGTTTATTGATATTAGTGAAAACTAGTAGAATGATGGCGGATACCGAAACAACAGAAGCCACTAGGCGTCTTAATGTTAAGAAGCAAACGTTGGACGATGCTTACGCAGCACCCGCGAATTTTCTCGAAATAGACGTAGTTAATCCAGTTACAGCATATGGAGTTGGAAAAAAGAGATTTACAGATTATGAGGTTAAAATGAAAGTAAGCATTATTACAAATAATACAAATAGCTACTCTAAAATGTACTGCATACGCCCCCTTTATTACAGACAAATTTACCTGTTTTTAAAGTCAAAGAATCGAGCGTTAGACGAAGGTACAGTGATTTTGAATGGTTAAGAAATGAATTAGAACGTGATAGTAAAATTGTTGTGCCCCCTTTACCAGGAAAGGCATGGAAACGACAACTACCGTTTCGGGGTGATGATGGAATTTTTGAAGAAGACTTTATTGAGGAGAGAAGGAAAGGACTTGAAGTTTTTATTAATAAGTAAGTTTATTTGTAAACATTCTGTTGATTAAAAATATGCCTAGCATTTGCAAAGGTGCACTTTACCAGTCATTGTGTTTAAAGTGCGAGTCACTGAGAATATCATCAACTTCTGTAATAATGCTTGCCGTAGTAGATCACAAATTATTCATCATAATTGCTACACTTCGTTGTAGTTTTAAAAAAAGTTTATTCCTTGGTGATGAAATTACGAAACATTCTTTAAGTACACACAGAATAACACTTTAATGTTTCAAATATTTAATAAGAACTAAAAATATGTTTCAGGTAGCTAGGTAGACTTTTTAAAGTAACATTTTACTCCTCATAAAATGCCAACTGCTTAAAAAATATAGAGTTCTTATTAAATATTTGTAACATTAATAAACAGTTCATTTCCATTATGATTGTTAATTAGATGTTTTTAATTGCAGAATTGCAGGACATCCATTGGCTCAAAATGAACGTTGTCTGCATATGTTCTTGCAAGAGCCAGTAATTGACAAAAATTATGTACCAGGTAAAATTCGTAATACATAAGACTTTATCATATTGGGCAACAAAATTGTGATTAAATTTAAATTCCATCCTCTTTGTTTTGGTTTGTTTTACCTGTAATTTCTCATTTTCTTCGATATATACGTGTATAACATTTTATCTCTATTTTGTGCAAGTACTAATCAATACCTTGTAAGTTTCAGTTTTTTGCTAATTTTAGGGTACACTTGCCTTGTATTTTATCACGTAAGGTACTATTAGCTGTATGTAATGTGCTGTAGTAATGTTTTGATTTAGAATGTACTTTACAATAAGCAAAAGCCATGAATATACATAATAAACAAAATTACATAAATCGCGATCTTATTTTATATTTCACATCGTGATTGAAGTTGTAGTCATGGCTGGTGTAGCCTTTTAGATATATTATTGAAAATAAATCCTTATTGTATGTTATTTACTCTTATTTCCGGGTTGTAATAAGAACTTTCCGATATGGGAATTGTACATTCGTTATCTCAGCTGGCAAATGAGTTTATTTATGTTTACGTTTTGAAATAAACTATTTCCAGGTTGTCCTTGTTTTTTTTTTCTTTCTTTCTTAGAAAAAGCAATAATCACCATATTAATCAAAAATAAACTTTTTTAATGTTCCAACATAAAACAGATTATAAAACATAAAATCTCTATAAAACAGTTTTTTTTCTTCTTATTAATACTGTTTCATTACATAATGTTGACTTTGGTGCTTAAAAATTAATCAAATAAGAAAAGCACTTGAAACTGAAGTGATTAATGATTATTATAAAATAATTTTTACTGGAAATTAATAATAGAAAATGAAAACGAACTTAAAATAATGTTATACGCTATAAAAATACTAAAAATCACCATTTTCGTTATTAAAAGATTTCAAAAGAAGTTGCCGTACAAACGGAGCTTGTTGTAAATCTTTTTGTGTTTGATTTAATCTGTAAAGAATAGGACAGTCTAGGGAAATGCATTCGTTACCATCGTACCTTTTACAACATGACTGGCAAATCTAAAATTGAAATTTTTGAAATCTTATTAACTTTTTTGTAAACATTAGTCGCCTTGAATAACATATTAAGACTTTCATTCTACTATTTTGAGAATGAATAAGTGTCTCTAGTCTCTAGTAATAATCTGTAAAAACAAAAAGCTTACCAGTAACGTTTCGTTGTAATTTTTTTCCCAATTCCTCAATTTCTCCTGTAAAATAACCATGGTCTCAGTTGGACGACTTAAGCAAGTTTCACACAGTCCGATCTGAGCATACACACCACAACTAACACAACTGGTGGTGCAAAAATATTGCGAAATGGTGCTCTTCTTGGAAACCTGCTTGAAAACTGTAGGAAGATACTGAACCTGTTTCCGCGGCATTTCCTTGAACCTAAGAACCCAAAAACTTGTTCGAATATTTTAATTATTGAATAATATTTCCCTTTTACCATATATTAGCATCTGCTCCAATTAAAGTTAAACATCTATTTAAAGGAGGGATAATGGCGTGGGTAATGTAGTACAAGACGTTTATACGTAAGTTGGGATCTGCTAAGAGTTCTCGTGGACAGCGGACGAGCTTAATTAAGGGAAGTCCCGGAGGGCCGTTGATAATTACGTATGGTACACGTTCTTTGCGTCTTGGTTCATTACGTCTATCTAAAGTTTTCCATTTTCTGAAATTGACGGATTTATAATCTACATAATGTATACGTTATTTAATATTAAAGTAATTACTTAGCAAGTTCCAAGGCAGGCACACAAGCACCTGGTCTGTAGCCCCCTTCACCCCTATATTCTTTGGCAAAAGTTAGGTCCTGGAGGCTTACACGTCCAGAAAATAGTTTAACGAACTGCCTTACAACATACTGACGAAGTATGCTCACGTCCTGGGTATCGAATAAAATTTTTAAGCATTTTTCTAAAATCTAAAAAATCATATATAAAAATCAATTGCCGTGCGTTAGTTTTTGTTTTATTTGCCTGAATGGTGGGGTAGTTTAGGAAAAACAAAAAAAAATTGGCCAAAAAAATCAAAAATATATGCTAAATGAAATAGAATTTTACCTTTGAAACTGCTGGACAACCATCTCGGCGTATAGTTTCGATGCCCTTTGAACAAAGTTCAGGTTCTTTTTGGTCTGGTGACTCGTACATATAGCCAACATACCGTTTTTTCGTTTGCAATATGCACGGTTGAAACACCTTCTCTAACTTCAACTTAACAGGACTGGGATTGTCATTGGTAACAGCATCGGCAATTTCCGTTCCTATTCTAAATGCATCTCCCCTACTTCGACCTGGCGTCAGAACAAAAATTGAATCAGTATCCCCGTAAATTACTTTGGCTCCCCATTCGGGAACGCTCTGTATCAATTTTATGGCCCTTAACAGTGTTTCTCGTCCTTTGCTAACAACACTATCACCTACTTCGACAGCTGGCATGCGGCCGCTAAAATTGGCCGCTGTATAACCATAAGTAACGTTGGCTATCAATTTTAGACCGAGCTGTCTGTTGTGAAGTACTCTCTGCAACGTTTTATCACCTATGTTTTCTTTCATCGACTTTTTAACCATTAGTCTTGTATCCAGGATTTCTCGTAACATTCTAGGAAGTATACCTTCTCTTACGCTTTCTTTAACAAAAGCTACTCCGCAAGGTGAAATGTTAAGGGCGTCATTTTTTACTAGCTTTTTAAGTCTGTTTCTCGATACTTTTAATTGCGTCACCCCAAACTCGAAAGGTATATTTTTACCCAGTCGTTCAACTTTACCCAAACAGGTTGAGAAACAGTAATTGTAAGCTATTATCATAGACGGATATAAACTCTGAAAGTCCAGAACTATAACTGGATCGGCGTAGTATCTCGACTGGGGCTCGAGAATAAGCGGTAAATATTCTGGGGCGTTCATTTTCGCCCGCTGTTGAACACTGGGGGACACGGCGATATAGTTAAGGGGTTTTGCCAACCTCAACATCATGGATTCCACACGAAACTGAGATCCTCGTGATAATACTTCGTAAAATTGGATGCCAAAAAGTCTTGCCAGTTCACTTGTTCTTCCTATCACATCCAATTGCTCCAGAATATCCAGGACTCCTCGTATGCGACATAAATAGTAATCCATAGTTCTTTTATAGAAAAGGGACGATTTATGCTCCCACCAGAACGTAAGATCTTTGTATGAATGTTTAGGAACCCTTTTGTGCATCACATGATATAAAACGTTTTCGAAAGAATAACTTTGAAGTGCAATTTCGTGTCTTAATAATCTCCAGACGTCTAAGACAATTCTTCCTGTTAAATTCAATTCTCTTTGTTGTTCGTCATCGGAATGTTTAAGTTCAACAGTAGATCGTGATAGCAAGGGCTTAAGGTTTATGTTAAGTTTGTAGCCTCTTTCCAATAAATAGCCCCATGATTGCATTTCTATTTCATAACCAGCAAATATGTCAGGATCAGTTATTCTAATGAGATCCGCGAAAACACTGATAAGATCTTCTTCTGTATCGACATGTTTTATGGCAACATTTTGCTCTAATGACTCTATTCGATTCCTGAGATTATTGTCCACTTTTACGGCTATTACTGCTGTCGTTATTCGTTTATCTTGATCAGGCACATCGTCAAATATTGTGTAAAAAATAGCCTTTATAGGATCGTACTCAGGATCAGGTTTAAAGTCACCACGAGTTCTTGTGTGCAACTCCATCACAAGTAAAGTTATAAATTGATGTTCCGCAACAGCACGCGCTTTTTGAAGATTTTCCAACGACATCCTGAACCCAAATGTGTTATTTAACGTTGCATTTGATATTTGACGAGAATCAGCAAAGTTAAACACCTGATTTTGTAATAAAGTTTTTCTCAAATAATCTGAAGATTGTGATTCTTTAGTAGAATCCGGTGATTTTTGAATATTTTTTGTTTCATCTTCAAATTTATCAGTAAGTTTTTGTTTAGCCTTTTTTATAAATTTCTTTGCCTTTTTGTCTAAAATAGGGCTATGGCCTCTCTGTTTATATTCCGCTGTCTTTGGAGTCGTCTCATTTTCAGACACATTTGGGGTTTGTTTAAAGTCTTCTATTCTCGATTCGATAGGCGTGTTAGGAGTCAGGGTCAATGATTCGTTTTGGCTATCATTATCATTATCAGGACTACAGGGCACTAACACCTTTTCCCTTTTCTTTTTAGGAGTAATGTTGATTACCTTATTTTTTTGACATGTTAGCCAATTTTCTACATCCTTTCTGTTAGGAGGCAACTTTGCAGGGGTTACTAGACAATCCTCGTACGTGCAAAATGATAATTTGATTTTGGAAACATCTTTTACTACAATTCCTTTCACTAAGGAAGAACTCGCAATTGTCCTGAACATTTCTAAACCCTGTCCGGGGCTTTCATGTTCAAAATTTGGAAAGTCAATAGACTTATTGCTAATTATTTTCAACGAATTATGACCCACATCAACAGTAGCAGTAACGTCAGAAATATTACTATAGTAAGGCTCTTTGTGTCTTTCTACAGGAATATTAAATTCTTGCATGGAATTAAGAACCATTTGCTTAGTAGGAGGATTAAATTTTGGCATGATCACTTTACAACAATCTTCAGTTAAGTTATACCTTTGGTTCTGAGACCTATCGACTTCTAAAAGGCTTAGGTGCTGTGAAAGGTTTGAAAATGATCTGTCTGATAATGGTTTCTGATATGGTGTTATACTGCTTGAAGAAGTTGATGAAGACTGTGAAAAAGGCGCATTAATTTCTAAATGAGTCAGGGTGGTAGAAGATGAAGAACAAAAGATTTCCTCTTCTTCCAGAAACATTCTTGTTTGGGACAAAATTGTTTTTGAAAAGTGGTTAAATGAATTATCTAAATTATCAGAAGTTCCTGCCACAGGTACGTAATTGTTTTTTTTATCATAAAGTGTGGCATTGTTCAAAACACTGTCATTGGCAATATCTAAATTGACGGATTCTATTAAATCTTTATTTTTGATGTTGTCGCCCTCAATAGTATTTTCTTTGGTATTGTCGTGAATAGCTTTATTTAATATTTCTTTTTTAATATTCGGTGAAGAATTTGGAGACAAATTTTGTAAATTTAATGTAGAAGTGGCAACTTTTTGACCCGAATTTTCTTTATTACTGGTTTCCGTAACGTTTGAAGTTATTATTTTCATATTCCGAAGAGTGTAACGACATTCTAAGTGTTCCTCAGTATAAGTCTGTTCTAGAGTTTGTGGCAACTTCGTACTTTTCGCTCTAAAAATATAAAGGTAACTTTTAGTTGGAACAAAATGAATAATACAGTAACAGTTTACTTACACAGTAGTAATTTTAGAAGAAACTGCTTCTTCAGAATCTAAAAAATATACTTATTAATAAATATAAATTATTTACTTTTATTCCTTTTACCATCTTTTTGTATTTTTGTAATTTTGCGTGCAGGTTTAGAAGGAGAATAAATTATTATAGGAAGTGGTGAATATTTTGGAGTTGGAGGATATTTTTTACATTTCAAGTTTTTCTTTTTTGTACTCTCTTCATCTGATGAACTGTCCCAAGCACCGTCTAAACTCTAAAATCGAATTAATTTGTTTTTTGTAAAATACACTCATTAAATTTATATAATTACCTTTATAAGTAATTCGTTGTTAGAGTTCTTATTCTTTCTACGTCTTTTTTTAAGTGTCTTTTTAACCTTCCTTTTAACGTTATAAATGCCATGTTTACAACGTCTAAAATTTGGTAATGTAATAGATTTTCCATAAGGACTATTTTTAATTTGACTGATGGATTTATAAAATCGTTTCTCTATTCTCGATTGTAAATAATCAAGAAACTGTTGAGTTTCTGGTATGTCTAATCGGCTAATTATATAATTATAGTTTGAAAATAACACACTTAGTGGAACTTTTTTCGACTTGGAATTCCCTTCTTTATACTTCTGGGTTTTATCGACGATTTCTTCGGGGGGACGAGGAATCACATCTTCTACAGACGTTTTGTTACCATCTAAAACTGCAGCAAATGAAGTTTCACCGTTAACTTCGGTTTCCATACTAACAGGACTATCTTTAAAAAGAAATTCGGATAAAGAGGTTGGGTCTATTAAAGTGGTTTCTAAACAACTAACTTTTCCTGAAATTTCGCTATTGTTACTAGACAATAAGTTACTAAAACCATTTTGGTTTTCAATATGTTCATTTGAATTTAATGGAAATGGATATCTGTACAAATTTCCAAAATCGTCATACATATCTATTGGATTTTCTGTGATTTTTAAATTATTGTCTGTTTCAAAAACAGTATCTTTAATCGTATCTGCCTCATTGCTATTTATATATTCTTCTATGTTGCACATATTTTCCGGAGAGGAAATTTTAGATGTTCCTGTAAGAATGGTATCGATTTCCTTTATTAAATCAATATACTCGTTGTTATTTATATTTTTAGTGGTATTATCTAAGATATCGTTTAGGTCAGGCATATCTAGGGAGGCAGAATTTTGAGACTGTGATTTATTAGCCATTGGAATTTTTAAAAGGGCATTATTTTCATATTCAGGTGGAACAGATACTTTTATTGTAATAATTTTTTCTTCTTCTGGCACATTGTCATTGCAATCAGACCAAAAACTATTGGGGTACATATTAGTGATTGTACTTTTACCACAGTCTTCTTTATTGATTGTCAGTTTTGAAATATTGTGGTTGATTCTTTTCGTGTATTTTCTCTTACTTTTAGGTGCCCTTTCTATGTTATTCTTACAGTCACAATTTGACAATGAATTACCATTAGTACACAATCCAATATAATTTACCTGGTATTTCTTTGATGTTCTTATAGATTTTTTTGAGGGTCTGTACAGGTTTAAAAGAGAATTTAATTTGTTAGTTAAAATCATATGTTCACTTTCATCTTTTTCTAAGGGGTGAATGTATAAATTGTTTTTATTTTCAGTTTCACTATTCTGCAGTGTATCAGCGGATAAAAAATTCACAGAAGATTCAATTTTTTCTTTACTACGTTTAACGTGTAAATTGCCGGGTTTAGAAAGAAAATGCTTAAGAGTCTCTTCTTGAAGACTTTGTAAATTTTTCGTTTCAATCTTTTCCTTTACACGTTTTCTTTTAACCTTCCTGATAGTTTTAATACTTTGGTTTATCTTCTTTTTTTCATCATTTGAAACCCCAACTGACCCATCTAATTGAGGAATACTTTCAGTATTTTGTTTATCATCATCCTTTGCTTCGATTCCCCAAGATATCAATTCAAAGTCGCTCAATACATTTTTTAAGGAGATACTTAGATCAAATTCAACTTCTTCTTCTATTGGTTGATTTTTTTGTGATAGAACACTGTCTTCTTCTACGTTGCTTTCTTCGTCTTTATTTAAATCTTTTAGTACTTCTAAAAATTTTTGAGCGTCAGAGTCTAAAAATATGCTATCGTCTTTGTTGGTCCCTTCCAACTTATCTTCGAAGGTATTTGTGCATGAAGGAGTTAGTGAAGTAGAGACATGACTTAGAATACTAGAGGCATTTAGTAAATCTTTGTTCTTAGGTTTTTCAGCTGGATAAACAGAATTGTTACTTTCGGAACTACTGGTAGTGTCTATATCAGTTGAAAACGACTTAATTTTTTGAACAAGTGCTTTAAAGTAGCTGGAATGAGATTCTGTTTGTTTTACGTTTTTACGATTTTGCGTTAGACAAATGCTCATTTGTGAATTTTGCTGTTTGTTTCTTCGTCTCTGCCTTTCATCATTCCATAAGGCCATTATTCCTGGATTTGAAGCCAGCTCTCCATTTTCTATTTCAAATCTATTTTCAATATAGATTGTGAGGGTGTCCATTTCTAACTTGCAAGTACTTATTTTTGAAACGGAAGAAGGTAAGAAACTATCTGAATCTATATTATTAATTTGGCAAACAGAACCTTGCCGATAGAACACCTTCGAAGCAGAAAGAAAACTCATGCCATGCAAATTGTAGTCTATCATAAATTGTAAAACAAAGGGCAAATGAGCCTCGTGTGGTTGAAATATTTTATTCAATATACTGCCATTTTGCAAAAGCATTGAGGCCCTTTTTACTAACAAAGGGTTATAAAAGAAAATTTTCAAAAACTGATGTTCTCGTGCATGATATCCATACAGGGGTCTGTAAATAAGACATTTATAAATTGATAGCCGAATACATTAATAAATAACATTCACTCATTCATTACTGTAAACTAAGAATTTAATAATGAATAAATAAAAAAAGCAGGGTCAATGAGAATATGCTTTTAAAAGGAAAACGGTCAATTTTGATCGCAAAAATAATTGTGTTTAACTTAGTTAAATGTTATGAATTATTCAGTTAACAATATCAACCCCAGTAATCTCTTTTTGCACTGACTGGTACTGAATAGTAACTAAATAAGGATGTAAAATGACTGTTATTGTACTACTAACCTTCCAGATACTAAAACTATTTTATAAACATGTTGAGCATTGGAGCTTGCTTGTCCAAAACTTATGTTAATTGCTTTATCAAGGCCAGATGCCATTTGATACATGATTACATCTTCCTTGTCAGAATCATCATAAGGAACATAAATGTATGGAAAAGCCCCATGAATATGAAGGCACGTCTTAACACCTAAACAAATCATTCCCTAAGCAATAAATTCTTCATTTAAAACAAAACTAACCTGTACTTGTAGAACCAAAAATTCGTATCACCGGTACTTGTTTCACCGAAGCACCCCGAAATTCGGAATATGTAACGTCAATATTAGAAATAGGAGGACTCATGTAAAAATCCGCATTTACAATCCTAACAATAGCCATTATAAACACATTAATAATTAAAGATATAATAACTTTCAAACAATAATATTTTGAGGTTATGATCAATAAACATCAGGGTAAAAATAATATCACAACTATATTATCTCTATTGCACTATGTTTCATTTGGAACTTTTTCAATTCTCAAACTTATTGAAAATTATGAAAAGATAAGTTTAAAATTTGTCAGTGCCTAATTTTTTCTGTATACATATTCAAAAGTTTTACACTACCGCTCACAAACGTCAAATTTTAAAACTCTAATAATAATGATAAATCATTTTGCGACATTGCCAGTTCGTTTTGTTTCCTCAAAACTTTATTCTGTACTTTTTGTAGACACAATTTGTAAAATTAGATTTATTATTAACAAGAATTAATTTAGTAAATGCTTTTCAGGTAGTTTTAATAAATAATTATTTACATACAATTGCATTTTAAACTTTTTTATTTTGGTTTATACATGCAAAAGTTTTGGCAACGTTGTTTCTACTGTTTCAAATCAAAATTGAATTTTAACGGTTTCTTCGTAGTTTCCATGTAGTTGGTTTCAAATTATTCTTTAAAGCCTGGTGAATGTGCTTCGTGGAAAGTCGTTATTTTTTATTATTAATTTCTATAGTGATAACTGACTATGTCTCAGTTTAAATATTTAAACGAAATGAACGCTCTCTTAAACATTGATGGGCCCTTAACAAATGTGCCTATGCCAAGGTGGCAGAAGAAAAAAGGGCAAGAGAATTTAAGTGTAATATCAAACGGACCATTAAATTCTTCAAAAGCAGCTTTATCTTCATCGATTAATACAACTCTTTCCACGAACAAAACAACCCCAAATAAATTGACAGGAAGTGATGTAGTGCGAACAAAAAAAACTCCTTCAAAGACTCCTGCCAAAGGGAAATCGCCAAGTCGATCAAAAACCCCTACTCCAAATAAAGGAGCCAAAACACCCGGTGGTGGAGACAGATTTATTCCTACAAGAAGTGCTATAAACTTTGATCTGGGACATTTCAAAATTAATCAAGAGGACAGCTCTGCTGACAGTCCCTCAAAAGATTTACAGAAAGTAATGTGCGAAAATTTGCACGGAACCGACATAAGTAAGCAAAGAATATTGTCTTATCAAGTGAAGGCTCCAGCACCACCTGAAGGTTTCCAAAACCCAATGAGAGTAGTGTATACTCAGACGAAAACTCCAGCATCTGCAAAGAGCAATAATAGATACATCCCCCAAGCTCCTGACCGTATTTTAGATGCCCCAGACATTGTTGACGACTACTATTTGAATCTTGTAGACTGGAATGCCAATAATGTACTTGCAGTTGCTCTGGAGCATCAGATATATTTATGGGATGCAGGTAACTGGCAATTTTTTCTTCTATTAAACTATTATAATAATGAGAACTCTTCTGTTTGTTTGTTTATTCAATATATTGATAAATAAGCTAAAAAGGATGAATGGTTGCAGGAACAGGAAAAATAGAACTTCTTCTTCAACTAGAAGGCAGTGACTATGTTTGTTCAGTCGCTTGGATCCAAGAGGGAAATCATTTGGGAGTGGGGACAACTAAAGGAACTATCGAATTATGGGATTGCAATCAAATGAGACGAATGCGCACAATGGATGGACACTCCGGCAGGGTCGGATCCTTGGCATGGAATTCCTATATATTAACCAGCGGCTGCAGAAGCGGTCAGATAATTCATCACGATGTCAGACAAAGAGAACACAACGTTTTGACCGTTTCTGGTCATACTCAGGAAGTTTGCGGACTTAGATGGTCCACTGATGGGAAATATTTAGCTAGCGGAGGCAACGACAACGTTTTAAATATTTGGCAAGCAGCCAATGGTGGTCATCATTCACAACCTACGCCGCTATATACTTTTACTTCCCACCAAGCAGCTGTAAAAGCTCTAGCATGGTGTCCCTGGCAACCCAACATTTTAGCCAGTGGAGGAGGGACAGCTGACAGACATATACGGTTCTGGAACTGCAGCAATGGATCTTGCGTTAATGCGATTGACACCAAGTCCCAGGTATGCGCTTTACTGTGGTCCCCGACATATAAAGAATTGGTTTCTGGTCACGGATTTGCTAATAATCAGATTATTATTTGGAAATATCCGGGAATGAAAAAGATAACCGAGCTTACGGGACATACGGCCAGAGTTTTACATCTTGCAATGTCCCCTGATGGGACAACAGTCCTTTCAGCTGGCGCTGATGAAACATTGAGACTGTGGAAATGTTTCGAGAAGAATCCAAGTAAAAAGGAAACCACTGGGCCAGTTAAGACGAAAGCTAGTGCTCTTAAACAAAGCATTCGATAAAATATTCGACTATTGACTGATAAACTTATTATTGACTAACCGTAAGACTTTACACATTATCATTATTGTGTTTAATATATGTTTTATGTAGATTTATGTGTACTAAGTAATTACCCTTAACTTCATTACAATACATAATTTATGAGGGCAAATATTTTTTATTTATATAGTATAGTTGTTAAAACGCATAAACCAATTGAGTTTTTAATATTAATACGATAAGTAGGTAACAAAAATGGACGTTTTTTTTATTTTGGATTATTTATTGATGGTAAACTATAAAATAATGTAAAATATAGTTGAGTATTACACAGTATACAGTAAAAATAATTTAAAAACGAGGTTTCAAACGGTACAAAAGACTAAAAGAATTTAGAAATCAATTTCAAGTTTAAACAAATTCTTAAATATATATATAAATGTAATTAAAATAATAGAAACCATTATAAACCAATGTAAAAAACGATGTAATAGTCTTAATCAATGCCATTGAGCACAGCAGATGCCCTTAATTGTTGCGTTTTTGGTGTTGGTGGTTTCAATGTATCAAAATTGCTGGTATTTGGTTGATTTTGGTGTTTGGTTTCTTGAAGGTACCGTTTATTAGAAGACTCTAAATTGGATAAAAGCTTTGCCCATTGTTCCTAAAAGTTACTAGTGTAATACGCGAAATTCTGTAGGATAAAGATATTTATATCCTTACCAAAATGTTGACGAAGTGAGAAAACACAATTGCTACTTGTTTGATCCCTACCTGGGCAGATTCTAATACGAATTCGTTCACGTTTTCCAAATGAAATATCTAAGAAGAAATCAAACAACACAAGCTTCGTTAGTTATCACTAATTCGCAGGAAGACATGCAATTCCATTAAATATATTTGGGCGTGCAAAGCAGGAAATACATTGCGAATTACGGTACCGTTTAGCATGCAAACGGCTGATGGGAAAAGGGGACGAAACTGAAAATAAACAAAAATCACATTGCTGTTAAAAAGCATTACATGAATGTGAAGGACAGAGGCACAGGGATGAAAATTGTTTTTAGGTTTTCACCTCCACTTTCTGTATCTCCACATAAAATATCATATTGTTTAGTATTGTGCAAGGCCATCTCCATATCGTAACTATCAGTTAAGAACCGCCTTTTTGCTATGGTATTTAAAATGCTTCATGCAAATGCACTATTGTAAGTTATTTAATCTAATGTGTGATGTAGTGTTTAGAGGATTAAGGGGAGACAAACATTTCCCCAAAACAAAGATCTTTTTATCATAAACATAGGAAACCTCTCAGGAGAGGATGATGGGTAGTTCCCACATAACGGTGTCTAGATTGTATTAGCTATGCCTTCGCATCCAATACAATTTGGGCATTTTCTCCTTGATAGCTCTTTCTTGCTAGTTTATTTCGTCCTTATATTCGTATATCCTCGCTGATAACCGGCTGGAAAATTATTTACATCACCTCCTGTATGTAACGTGTTGTTTTATTATGTTCCATAATAAAAACCTTTTTTCATTGTAAATAGAATATTTATTAATAACAAAATGGTCCTTTGTATGTGTAGGTACAAAAGGTTATCATATTGTTAGTGCACATACTTTACACATGCTTAATTTTAATCGGACATGCTGTTTGTGTAAGAAAAATAATATATTAATTAAAAACTAGTTAGATAAAAAATTAAAGAAATAAGCATTGGTTTAGTTTTGTTAAGTAAAATAGTTGTTATTATAATATAATTAGATTAAACAACGTTGACTGTCACCTTAACTAAAGAGCCGGCAACTTCTTGATTTTTGGTGAATAGTTTTTGGGCTGTGGTGGATACAACAAGGGGCAGCTTATTAATTTCTTCAAGGGTGAAATTGACGATATGCACCGTTCGTCGGGCCGTTTCTCTTGTAACCATTACAATAAGTTGTTCCAAGTTTTCGGGAGGCGCTTGATTTTCGGGTTCATCCTGACTCAGAGATGTCCAAAGTTCCTTTCCTTTTTGAAGAGCCAGTGCCGGATCTTTTGCAATCTGCATTGATAATAACACAAAAATAGAAAAGATCAAACTTCATCTCGTATGTTTTTATTACCAATTCTGTGACGTAGAGTAATACGTGAATTGCCTCGGTGCTTTGCTCTTTAATTGCTTCAGCTTCTAATAAAGCTCGACGGGTTAATCGGCGTTGTAATTTGCGAGAAAATCTGTCCACGTGATGTAAGGTTTTTATAGCTTTCACTGCTTTGGTATCGTCTGCTGATAGTTTAGAATCTGTAACTAAGCTCATTTTTATAATCGCTGAATGTAATTTTTGTGAAATTTAATTAATTGGAAAAAATGTAGTATTTAATTACCATCGGATCCATCTCCTGGTAAATATTTTTCCACATATTTGTCCACAACGTCTAATGCTCCATCCAAAGTTTCGGCAGCAAATTCAGTATATTTGCTGGATAAAACTGTATTACCAATTTGTTTCATCGAGTCTGCCCTTTTGAGAACAGGCTGAGCAAAGGTCTTCCCCATATTGGTAACATATTGTTTAGCATTGACATAAATCTTTAATAAAAAACCAAGAAAAAATACTCAATAAACTTTTTCAAATAGGTTTAATTTATATTTTCTTCGTCTTGTGAATAATAAAATAGAAAAAAATAGTATTTGTTTGGTTTTTATTATTATTATTATTACTTACCACTTCTGGTGCCATTTTAACATAGGGAACCCTTTCTTCAACGATATCTAAACTTTTACACAGAACCGTATCTACAGTTTGAAGAGGTCCTTCAAATAGAACTGCTGCTGGTAAGGCAGAATCAACAACATTGAAAATTGTTGTTTCAGCTTGGTCAATAGCCCAATGAACAACAGTATTGGAGGTCTAATTACAGTAAATAATTAAAAAAAAATCATAAAAGGATAATAAATAGTCTAATGCAATAAATTGAAAGGAATTTTCGCTTTTTTTAAATAGGTACCTAAGGTATGAAGAAAAAATCGACTGACTTAGTTTCAATATTAATTAATTAACTTTAAATAGATTTATTTTATTTACCTTTACTCTGCTGTAAAATTTCCCTACATAATACCATCCTGACACTACAACAGGTAGACTCGTAATTCGATCTACGGATTGTAGTTTAGGGAGTTGATAGTGTTTAGTAGACACTAAAAGGGTAAAAATATTTTTTAATTTTTTTTATACAGGTACACATCTACTTATAAGTGTTTGATATATGTATAATAGATAAACATCTATTTACAGCTATGATATATTACTTGTCGTCACTGTCATATTGAAATAGATTAATTAAATTTGTGATTTCCGGTTGTCACATATTTACTATTTTTTAAATTTTAGTCGTTTTAAAAATGTCTAATTGTGGAAATTGTTGTCCTCCCCCTATTAGTGCTCCTCTAGTTTTTGGCTTCAGTCCTCAGACTGGTCCTTACCCCTACATACCACCCTGTCCATGTCCTACCAGTTGCCCAGTCAAACAAGAAAAAAGTCGATCCATATTAGAACTTAGTCCCGAAGAAAAAGAGTCATTACGATATGATAACTTTTATAATGGATATAATATGGATTATTATGACCATATAGGAGTGAAATTTTATTAATGATTATCTTTATATTTTTGGGTGGAATCTTTATGGAAATTTTTTTATTTATGTTATTGGTTTGAAAAAGTGTGCAATACAAGAAATATTTGGGTTTGTTAATATATAATAGTTGATAACACATTTAAAAGAAACTTTTGAACTTTTAATGATAAGAATTCTATTACAAAATAAATAAAAATATATGTTTCAAAATTTTACCTGATGTTGATGGCAAATTTGGTTTTAAAACACGATTAAAATTTGACCTAATTAAGTGATGGTAATGATTAAAAAAAATCTATTTTGATTATTTAGTAATACCTACAACTAATCTTACAATTAGTAATAGTCAAGTTCATTGAACTTTATCCTGTTCCGGATCTATTGAAATTTTTTACAGATTCTGATTGAACTTTGTAACGTTAGCATTTTTTTTTTAATGGTCTTATGACTAATTAACAAATTTGCTTTGAAGTTCATAAACTGAGTGATAACAGTAATTAAAATTCCTGAAATTAAAGCTGGGTCAGCAAATAAATTGAGATTATAGATATAAATACACCACAGTGACAAATTCGATAGAAGAAAATGTAACAAATAAAATTAAATTCTTGTTATGACAAATTTACGTTATGTAAGATCATTACCATTACCATAACGAAGAAATGGTAAAAATTAAAAATTTTTGTATCTTTGTGAGTATCTGCAAAATTATTTTTATGTGAAGTCCCCAAAAAAATATCTATCTATAGGAATAATTATATATTTTTTTTATTTCTCCCTTAGTCCTTATCAGTAAATTATTCTCCTAGCGGCCCCATACGTATCTTATCTATTGTACAAATATGATTTTGGTAAGTGAATGTTGAAAACCATATGTAATTACATTCCTACCTCAAAATATTTACATACTTGTTGTTGAATAGCTGGCTGATATTTCAATTAAAAAAGGGTAGATGTAGATATCAAAGATACGAGTGTGAAGAACAGAAATCATGTGATAACAAAACCGATAAGGGGTATAAAAATATATATTCCAATAAGTGTTTATTGTTAATTAATTGGTATCTACGCACAAATATATTTTATTTTACCTAAAGAAACGTATTAGGTATACCTAACAGTAATTTTCATCAGTAGCATAAAAAATGCAAAATAACATTTAATGTTTTGTACACGTAAACGTTAATTTTATGCCAACGTAAAAAACATGTACTAAAACGCACATTATCTTCCAAAAAAAGTTTTATAATTAATTCGTTTTTATCTGCTTGCTTTTGAAATTAAATATTTTCACATGAATGAGATTAAAATAATAATTACTTATTTTTTTTATTATATCATACAAAAAAAGTAAGTATAATTTTTAATAAATGCATATATATGCTTATCATCAATTCGTCTTTTTGATGTTAAATTAAACATAAAACTGCACCAATACATAGGGTGATCAAAAATTATCTGGTACAGTTATAATTCGTTATCTCCGTAATATTTTAATAGATAGATAACAGATATCGATTAAAATGAAACATTTCACTGTGTTATTGACTCAAAAACAAAAAATTGCTGTATTTACCTAAATATACCATAAAGTTAACATTACAAAAAGAAAATTGCTTTAAACGTGGGTTAAGATTCATATTATACAATTACATTTGATTTATAGTTATATAAATTGTACTTACTTTTACTCGATGATATAAATTTAAAGAACTGCTAAAGATTGCTGTTAGATTATGTTCCACCGATTTTACCGGCTCTGTAGTAACCACTGACTGACTGTAGCCAAAGTTAAGCCAACTTTCGAAGTGTCTCAGCAATGCCCTTGACCTCGCTCGTTGATACAGACGTGAACTTTAGACTGATAAGTGCAAATTGTTTGTCTATATCATGAGCAATACTTAGTACAAATTTTTATCAACATATAAACATATTTGACTAGACTAGTTTAAGCGGATTTAGAAGAAGAAAAAATAAGCACGACGGACGCATCATCAGGACGTTTTAAAGTTCGGAACATAATAGCAAAGCAGGACAAGAAAACAAATCGTTATTCAATTATTTAATCAACCAAGCCTAAATATTGTTGTTGTAAAACGTGCTGTCATTCACACATAAATAGTCAGCGTTAATATGTTAATAAATAATAAGAGCAATATTCTTTTTTTTTTTCGTTTTTAGCAATTATTATTAATTAAATTCAATATAATAATATACAGGGTTTTTCAAGTTGATGGGCTATTAGAAGTATATGAATTAGTAGAAGGAATTCAATTCTGAAACTTGGGCTCATTTGGTTATTGTTTATGCCGCTTCTTTTAAAAATATTTTCAAGTTCGATTTACATCCGGTTATACCGGAAGTCGATACCAACTTTGTTATTTTAAATGGAATGGTATATTTTTTACGCTGAATTCGAATAAAACGTGTAATTCTAAGGTAAGTTTGATAACCAACTTGTACACCTATGACGATCGGTTTCTGAGTTAATTTAATTTATAAAAAAAAAACGCTACCGCAACCCAAATTATAAAAATCATAACTTCCACAAAATACGACTTAGAGTGTTGAAATTTTTACTAGTAATAGCTGAATATTAGTGCTAACGCCTTGACAAAATTGAACTAAATAATTTATACAGGGCGTTCAAAATAAAATTCTAAAGTTTAAAAACTTCAAACACGAATAACCTCGTTTTTTCAAATGGCACCTACCATTTTTTTTTCTCAATCGATTCCTTTTTTATTCTCTTTCGATCTATATAGATACTTCTTATTGTTTTATTTGAAAATTTTGGAATAATTTTGAATTAAGTAAAAATGACATCAAACATTTCACGTAGCTGTTGCTATTGTCAACAAATTTGATTCGACTTATCGACGTTCGAATTATCAGTTTGACTATATTTATTTATTTAATTTTGCTTGCTGTGTATTTATCAAAAACTAATTGTTTTCCAAACATTATTAAATGAAGTTTTACCAACAACAATGCCCTTACGTTAATAAATTTATTACAACTGTTTTAGGGGTTGAAACATGTTTTTGTTTTAGTATCTACATTTACAGTAAATATGAACTAAACCCAAAAAAAAAAAAAATTTTTCGATTACCTTATTGACTTTTCTTAACAAAATTTTACATAGAATACTTTCATTTTTAAAACTTTTTAATTGAAGTTGAAGACAACTCTTCATCCACTAATTAAGTTCAAAATTTGTGGAAAATTTTCTTCTTGAATTTCAAACTTGTGCCATAATTTTTAGAGTAGTCAAATTAACGTTTTTGATGTAAAACTTTTTAAAAGCAAACTGATTATTGCTACCACAAAGTAAATGAGGTTTCAGGGGGTAAATATCGAAAATGGTTTCAACAAAAGTTGTCAGTTTTTTCTAAAGAATATTAAAATATTGCATTTTTCAATACGGCCTACGTTTTCGCATTTATCTCGAATACAAGCAGAGCAATTATCATAATTTCAAACGAGATAAAATGTACAGAATACCAAGACTTTAAAATAAAATTTGAGCGTCTATTTTCATCAAAAGAAATGTGAAAAAATTATAACTTCACAGATTTAACGTTTGCAGGGTTGGTCTTTGGGAAAAAGTTGTGATCTTTGTGTACAATAAAAAGAAAAAAAAAACAATGAGGGATTCTATTTTTAATATGAGGTACCGTCGTTCCAGTTAATTAGTGTCACATTGATTGTTTTATTTTAATTCTTTATAATGTGGCATTAAGAAATACATACAACCCTAAATTTTCACCCTTCTACCACCAACCCCCATTTTTTAATAGCGATATTAGTACTGTAATAATCTTCAACTCTCAGTGGTAGATAACTGATCAATTATTATCAATCGATTAGTCATCCCCGCCAGGCATCTACTGATGTCACTACTCACCCAGCAAACAGCACGGAGCGGGGATGAGAATTAAGCAGATTTTTTTTAGAATGTTACAGGGAGTTCAAATATGTTCTAAGAAGTAAAAGAATGTTTTATTATAACATTTCAGAATGATTTGGCAATGTTCAAGAATGTTCCAGAATCTTGAAGATCATTCAAGAATGTTAAAAAAAGATATAAAATGTTTTGAATCATTAGGGAATGTTCTGGATAGTTCTAAATTCGCGAATATTCTAGAATGTTCCATCAAACGTGTCATATATTCTTACCCGAGCAACTCCGGGTATTGCTGCTGGTAATTTATAGAAGATTGCAACTTACTATTAATATTTGATGATATTATTCTTATTGTACTAAGTACTTGTAGGATTTTCACCTCAGTTAACTTTGAGAGTGATTCAGTTATTATCATATTATTTCCGTTAACAATAGTAAGTTTGCAACTTTATTTAACAACAAAATAATCGTTAACGTTTCAATTTGATTTTATCTGCTATCACAAAAGATATATTAGGTATTTTGTTTTTCAACTAATCTATTAAAGAAATAAAAATTAAAAAAATGAAAGATCTCAGAACTAATAAAAGTTTTATTTCTATTTAGGTACCGTAAAATAATTTACAATAATTATAAGGCATAATAAAATACTTTCGTTTGGAAATCAAAGCTTCCAAACTAGCAATTTCCTACGCTCGTCATTTAATGCTTTCTTCTTTTCGTTGTCCATGACTCAAACTTTTTGACTTAATATTATATCTATCTATACGAACAGATAGAAAGAAGATAATGAGGTGGGTACTTAAAATCTATCAAAACTTGATTAGATAAAGCGGGTTGCAAATTTAACCGTTAATTCCATTGCTTCATCACAGTGAATTATACCTACTAACGTACGTGCGCGTGTGAAAAAGCTTAAAGTGAAAATTTTTCGTGAAAATTTTGTTCTTTAGTGTTTACAGTTGTAAACGTGATTAAATTTTATTTTACATTAACAGACTGAGTAAGTATTTGTAAAATATATGAAAATTAAAATGTGTAAGGTAAAAATTAATTATATTTTATTATCTACAATTTTTAATTAGGTAGGAATATGACTTTTTTGGGAAGTCCCTTAATTTAAAATATGTACTAAATGAAATCTTTCCTCAAAATTTCATATGACTCATCGTCAATTTACCTTAAAAATCCCAAAATGCATCTGTTTTTGTGATCATATCACAAAGTACACCTGAAGAAGTCAGTAGATAATCAGAAACAAACCGTCTACGTTTATTTTTTGCTTCAGTTCAGGAGTTTATCAAGCAGATACTAACAAAAATGTTCCGTAATAATAAAATTGATTGCATATTATTACATGTGATCTGTTAATTTGATTAATTAATTTAGAATCTAAAAGTACATAAATATAAAGTCAAACTCGAACGTCGGTAAGTCGAATGAAAAATTCTTGAATGACAATTTCTTTGGGGTGTTTCAAATTAAGTTCTTATGGGAAACTTCTAAATGAGACGAATTTTAAATTGCTAATGGGGCAGATATGTCCTTCTTTGTAAAAATTTTCTAGGAAATTTAAAATCTATTTCAAAAAGGATTTTGTTCTTAATGTCACAATATTTTTTAAATTACTTCAATTCAAACGTCGGTTAGTCAAATTTGTGATATCTTATGTATTTTATTATTAAATTGATGATTCGAGTTACCGAAGTTCGATTGTATTTCTTATGGCACTGAAAAAAATAAAATTTCATTGACGAACGGGATTGAAAATGAATAAAAATTGAATTATTTAACGCAATTAATGAGGAACAATAAACAAAACAGAAAACATTAAAATGTTATTCAATATCTGTTCTCTACATATGTTTTCATAACGTTAAAAAATATATATCTGAATGATTTATCGAATTTATCAGCCAATCAGTTCACTGTCGTCTTTGGATTATTTTCATGATAAGTATATCCACAGACCATACTATAATTAAACATTCACATAACAAAGAAAAACTGCAAATTAATTACTTTATTTAGGGGAAATACTGGGGGAGGCTCGGGCTCATTTCCCGGGTAATACACCCTTTTTTTGCTTTTTTATCCTCCTAAACGACAATATACAGGGGTTTTTCAAGTTGATGGGCTATTAGAAGTATATGAATTAGTAGAAGGAATTCAATTCTTAAACTTGAGGGTCATTTCAGGTTATTGTTTATGCCGCTTCTTTTAAAAGTATTTTCAAGTTCGATTTACGTCCGGTTATACCGGAAGTCGATACCAACTTTGTTATTTTAAATGGAATGGTATATTTTTTACGCTGAATTCGAATAAAACGTGTAATTCTAAGGTAAGTTTGATAACCAACTTGTACACCTATGACGATCGGTTTCTGAGTAAATTTAATTTATAAAAAAAAATCGCTACTGCAACCTAAACTATAAAAAATCATAACTTTCACAAAATACGACTCAGTGTTGAAATTTTTACTAGTAATAGCTAAATATTGGTGCTAACGCCTTGACAAAATTGAACTAAATAGTTTGTACAGGGCGTTCAAAATAAAATTGTAAAGTTTAAGAACTTCAAACACGAATAACTTCGTTTTTTCAAATGGCACCTACCATTTTTTATTTTTTCAATCGATTCCTTTTTTTATCCTCTGTCGATTCATATAGATACTCCCTATTGTTTTATTTGAAAAATTTTGAGTAATTTAGAAGTTTTAAAATATAGATGATTTCATTAATTTTGGCGTAATAAGAGTGTGCTTTGAACAATTGACAACTAACAACAATCAAAGAAAAATCACAGTAAAACCTTTTTTATCGCTTTATATCTGTTAGGGAGATGTTCGAGACAAATGTTTATAATAAATACTTCAATTGAAGTTTTCGTTTTTGATTAATTTTTTGTAACAGAAATCAATCGAAAATGCGATTTTTGGCTTCATTTTGCATTGATTGCCGTTTGTTGTCATTTGTCCAAGGCACACTCTTATTACGACAAAATTAATGAAATTATCTATATTTTAAAAATTCTAAATTATTCAAAATTTTTCAAATAAAACAGTAGGTAGTATCTATATGAATCGAAAGAGGATAAAAGAAGGAATCTATTGAAAAAATAAAAAATGGTAGGTGCCATTTGAAAAAACGAAGTAATTCGTGTTTGAAGTTCTTAAACTTTAGAATTTTATTTTGAACGCCCTGTATAAATTATTTAGTTCAATTTTGTCAAGGCGTTAGCACTAATATTCAGCTATTACTAGTAAAAATTTCAACAGTTTGAGTCGTATTTTGTGGAAGTTATGATTTTTTTATAGTTTGGGACCGATCGTCATAGGTGTACAAGTTGGTTATCAAACTTACCTTAGAATTACACGTTTTATTCGAATTCAGCGTAAAAAATATACCATTCCATTTAAAATAACAAAGTTGGTATCGACTTCCGGTATAACCGGATGTAAATCGAACTTGAAAATATTTTTAAAAGAAGCGGCATAAACAATAACCAAATGAGCCCAAGTTTAAGAATTGAATTCCTTCTACTAATTCATATAATTCTAATAGCCAATCAACTTGAAAAACCCTGTACACTATTATTTATTTTGTGAATTTTTGGTTCATATAATAGTGTACGTAATAGCAAAAAATATTACGTAATAACTTTCTGTAGCCTATAACTTTCTATAATTATATCTCCAGTAGGATTTTTCAAATATACTTCATCCACTGAAGTGTTACTAATACGTAGGTGCGCTTATAACTAACCACAGAGTTTCTTTATTTGACTGATTAACAGGATTTCTCGATAGATAATATTTACAAACCACAACATTTTTAATTATATTATTGTCGAGTTTAGATGAATAATTTTCATATATATATAAACTCCTACGTGGTAATTCAAGAAGCTTATCAGTCCACGATATACTTAATACCTTCAAGTTCTTACAGTTATAATAATCACAAAACTTGTAAATGACAAGAAACTGTTGACAGACATATCAACGAAATCATGTTGATATTTTTCAAAAACTTATCAGATAAGCAAAAAATAAATACATATAATAATATAAATATAAAGGCAAATTATTTCACTTAATTTTCATTTATCTATAAGTAGCAACATATACAGGGTGGGCCACTGAGATCCAGCCAGAGATGATCAAATTTCGGAACATTCCTTAATATAAACAAGTTTTGAACGGGGATATTTTTTAATATACAGAAACAGTGGCCATGCCATTTTAACTGTTCAATGTTCAAGGAATTTTCTACACAAAAACCTTTCTGTTCTGGATAGTTTTATAAAGTTATAATATTAAATTTAATTAAATAAACAACAACTTCAAGTATATCATTGTTTCTAGATGATATTCAAGAAAATAAAAATGAGGAAGAAATTAATTCTTCTAACCCTAACCATCCTTCTAATAAATTGTACACCTATTCGCGGTGGTAAGTAGAATCAAAATGAAATATTCGAATTTCATTAGAAAATATTTATAGATACACATATTTATTTCTATAAATTATTGATGACAGTCTGATTTTTTTGCTCGTTAGCATGGGAATTTGTTGCAAACGATATGGACGATAGAGTTTCGTTGGAAGTTGATGACAGCGGCGTCCCTATTATTTATATGGATGAAGAAATTACTGAATATGTAACAATTGCTTACATGACGTATACTGGTTTGTATCATCTTGTGATGAAATATTATTTTCTTTCTTTAGAACTCTAAGAAAACAATTATTGTAGAATTAAAAAGAAACACTAACATTTTAAATAGATTTTTTTATGTTTTTCCGCCATTGATGTTTCTTTTAAAACCAAATAGAAACATGTTCAGTTAGTTTCAGTAATATTTTTATTATTCATTAGATGAACTTTCAATCCTACAATATATTGTACTGAAAATAACTAAATATCTGTTTATTTAATATTTGAATTTAATCAAATCATAGGGTTATATTACAATTTATTATTTTTTAATTTTAATTTAAGGAACTGACACACCGACAGCAAGTTTTCTATCGCCTCCTAACGGCAACACTACCCTTGGATTGGTTTTCCAACAAAATGCCACGTATAACAATTACTGGGCATTGGTGGTTACAATAAAACAAAATTACGAAGCGTCCATGTGGGACACCATTCCAAGATATTTATTTACTCTAACTGCGGATGGCTACACCTTAGACCCAATTTTAAATATCAATAATATCGATGACAATGCACCGGTTCTCCAAACGAAAAGCAACGGGACATGTTCAATACCTGTAAGTACAACTTTGAATTTTTAACACCTACAGAATGTTACAAAAACAAAAAGGACTTCAAAAAGTATCTGATTGTGAGATGAGAACCAACAAACTTTCGTATATTGATAAGAAATATTTTTCTCTGAGAAAGGTCAAATATATAAATACGATATCATGCTCCTCCTAAGGAAAAATTTACATATTTTAGGAATTACTTACCATAAAGACGATAACTTAGGTTCTCCATAATTTTACTTTAATTAATGTGATTTTATTTTTTGGACGCCTCAAATTTAATGTTAAATTATGTATTCCAGGAAAATTACAGCGGAAGGTCCAACTGTACATACACTATATCTGACTTAGACGGATGGATTAACTACATGACGTACGAAATAGTTGGAACGGTTTGTTTATTAGTTACCTACATATTACCAAAATAATACAAATATATAATGTGCTTGTACAACCGAAATGTTTAATCATTTTTGTTTTGTTATTACAGAACAACGAAGAAAATTTGTTTGAATTTAGGGTAGAAAATGAAAGTTCGCTTACCAATACTACATACGAAGCAACATTAGTTCTCTACACAATTAACGACTTAGATTTCGAGACTAGATCGATCTATTTCTTCGATTTGATTGCTACGGTAGGTATATGATAAAATTAATATTATATTTTTTTGTGTTATTCGTTTTTGTTATTCTTTTCGTAGGATTCAGGGAACAACCAAGGTAAATTAAAGATATACGTTGAAGTCGAGGATATGCCCGATATGCCTCCCACTTGGACGTCAATTTTCGCCTCTCTACAATTTGATGAGAAAACTGAACAAGTATGCTCAAATTATTAAAGTACTTTCACGTACAAAGGCGGCATTTATTAAAAATATTTTTTTTTTGTCAAAAGAACTATTAATTTCGTATTTTTCAACTAAAATAATCAATTTCGCTACGTAACACAGAATTAATTAGAAAAGTCTTATTAATTATATGGATTAGGTTATGGTATGTAAAGGTTTATCCCGTCTTTTTAGGCTAGGACCCGTAAGTTCAAAGGTACCTATATTATTAACATTTTACGTTACTTTTTAGACATATTCTGTAACTGCCATTGACGGAGACATCGGTTTGAACTGGGAAATAAATTACTGGATAGCTACAGAAGCCGAATGTATGTATGCGTGCAATATTTTCAACCTTATTTTATATAGATATACTTTCTATTTTGATACCTATGCAACTTTTTATTTCAGGGGAAGAATTTTTCGAAATCGAAAACACAACGGGCTCTATAACCATCAACCCCATTGACAGGGATGCTTTAGACAATTCCATATACAATTTCACCATCTACGCCTACGAAGTCCCAGACCCAACTTCTATAATTAATCAGACGGTTACAGTTATAGTCAATGACGTTAACGACCAAATACCTGTTATCACAATGAGCCCGTTATCAGTATCAATTGAGGAAAATAAAACTCTGTCGCTACCAATTAATATCACCATTAATGATAGAGACACGGTACGAAAATAATTTTTATTCTTTAGTTTCGCTCAATTTAAACAAACAAAAAATTAATGATAAATGTGGCAAAAATTGTGTTTAAAGGACAAGCAACGATAAAAAATATCTAAAAACTCACCGTTAAGGAAGCCATCGTAGAAATCATTTTCAAATTCCTCCAGCCACTACAATAAATTACAAAAAAACAGATTATAGATATAATTTTACCCGAAAAATTCACATTATAAATTTTTTTTATTTACATTTTTTACAAAAAAAATATTTATTAAATTATTTTAATACCTAATGGTAATTCCTACCACCCTAATGTGTACAATTTTAGGGTAACAATGCCATTTACACGGTCCAACTTCTTGACGATACTAATACCGGTTATAACGAAGCTTTTCAAATAATTCCCAATCAAGGATACAAAGAATGGACATTTTATCTTTCTGTATCCGACAGCTCTTTATTGGATTACGAAAATGAACCATGGCAAGAACTGACCTTCCAGGTACCTACGTAATTAAAAATAAGATGACCCATCACCTACAACAAATTTCTCTTTACCAGGTTCGTTCTTTAGAGACTCAAAATACATCCCACATCGATATTAAAACAGTCAATGTGTCATTGATTAACTGGAACGACGAGTATCCGATATTCGAGAATTCTGAATATGAAGTAACCATTAATGAGACCTTAGGGATAAACGAAGTGGTTGCTGTTGTTTACGCAACAGACAGGGATATTGGAGATAACGTCACGTAAGTTTTAATTAATGGACACGTAATCTAAACCAAGTCAATTTAGCCTAACCTCCTTATTTACATATAATATACTTACACATAACAATTATTTTTCAATAAGTTTAAATTGATTATGTAGATAGTAGAAGAAATAAACGTTTTTTGCAGCCATTCATTGTTAGGAACATCAATCAACAGGGTCCTGAGTATTGACTCGGAAACAGGAGAAATAAAAACGACAGTTGATCGGGCTTTTGATTATGAAACTTCAAGCGAAGTCATAATTCAAGTTAGGGCCCAAGATTCAATGAACGATACCCGTCACACTGCGGTTGCGCAGCTTACCGTTAAATTGCTTGATGTCAACGATAAAACTCCAAGTATCAGTGTGGTAAGTAAAAAAGAAAACTTGGTTTACGTAATTAGTAATTAATGGTAGTTTTATAGCTTTGTAATTTAACCAAGAATGTTAGACTAAATGCAAAACCCGGATTTTCCTCTATTTTATACGAGTCTCGTCCCTTTTTTATCTTGGGGTGCGCAGAAACGTAACTGCGCCTATTGCCTCGCGCATTTCACGCTTCACCTTCTATGCGGACAAAATCCTTAAATTAATTAAACAAATTTACTAATCTAATAAAACTTTTAAACAATCCTAGAGTCCAGAATGTTGTTGAATTGAATTTATTTATATTCCCATTTTATTTTTTATCAAACTTCTTACAGCCATCGACAGTAATATCTGTTGAGGAGAATCAAGAAGACGGATACGTAATCAGCAATGGTATAACGGCAACTGATGTTGACACTACAGCAAATCTGTTGTTTAGTATTGAATGGAATTCGACAACTACTTACGCTACCAAATATGGACAACGCGTTGATCAACAGTATTACCTAAAGTAAAAAATGAGTTTTCGTAGAAACAACATGAAACAGAAATATAGTCAAACTTTGTTAATTCGATCACCATTTGACGCAATTAACCGTTATTAAAAAGAAGTTGGAGTCAAATATTATCTTCGAGTTATCAACATGTTCGAGTAATAGAAGTTCGAGAGTTCGAGTTATCAAGTAAAAATTATTTTATACAGGATTTTTCAAGTTGATGAGCTATTAGAAGTATATGAATTTGTAGAAGGAATTCAATTCTTAAACTTGGGCTCATTTGGTTATTGTTTATGCCGCTTCTTTTAAAAATACTTTCAAATTCGATTTACATCCGGTTATACCGGAAGTCGACACCAACTTTGTTATTTTAAATGGAATGGTATATTTTTTACGCTGAATTCGAATAAAACGTGTAATTTTAAGGTAAGTTTGATAACCAACTTGTACACCTATGACGATCGGTTTCTGAGTTAATTTACTTTATAAAAAAAAAATCGCTACTGCAACCCAAATTATGAAAAATCATAACTTTCACAAAATACGACTCAGAGTGTTGAAATTTTTAATAGTAATAGCTGAATTTTAGTGCTAACGTCTTGACAAAATTGAACTAAATAATTTATACAGGGCGTTCAAAATAAAATTCTAAAGTTTAAAAACTTCAAACACGAATAACTTCGTTTTTTCAAATGGCACCTACCATTTTTTATTTTTTCAATAGATTCCTTCTTTTATCCTCTTTCGATTCATATAGACACTACATACTGTTTTATTTGAAAAATTTTGAATAATTTAAAATTTTTAAAATATAGATAATTTCATTAATTTTGGCGTAATAAGAGTGTGCCTTGGACAAATGACAACAAACGGCAATCAATGCAAAATGAAGCCAAAAATCGCATTTTCGATTAATTTCTGTTACAAAAAATTAATCAAAAACGAAAACTTCAATTGAAGTATTTATTATAAACATTTGTCTCGAACATCTCCCAAACAGAAATTAAGCGATAAAAAAGGTTTTACTGTAATTTTACTTTGATTGTTGTTAGTTGTCAATTGTTCAAGGCACACTCTTATTACGCCAAAATTAATGAAATTATCAATATTTTAAAAATTCTAAATTACTTAAATTTTTTTAAATAAAACAGTAAGGAGTATCTATATGAATCGAAAGAGGATAAAAAAAGGAGTCGATTGAAAAAATCATTGTTTTTTTTTTCTTTTTTATTGTACACAAAGATCACAACTTTCTCCCCAAAGACCAATCCTGCAAACGTTAAATCTGTGAAGTTATAATTTTTCACATTTATTTTGGTGAAAATAGACGCTCAAATTTTATTTTAAAGTCTTGGTATTCTCTACATTTTATCTCGTTTGAAATTATGATAATTGCTCTGCTTGTTTTCGAGATAAATGCGAAAACGTAGGCAATATTGAAAAATGCAATATTTTAATAGATATTCTTTAGAAAAAACTGACAACTTTTGTTGAAACCATTTTCGATATTTACCCCCTGAAACCTCATTTACTTTGTGGTAGCAATAATCAGTTTGCTTTTTAAAAGTTTTACATCAAAAAAGTTAATTTGACTACTTTAAAAATTATGGCACAAGTTTGAAATTCAAGAAAAATTTCCACAAATTTTGAACTTAATTAGTGGATGAAGAGTTGTCTTCAACTTCAATTAAAAAGTTTAAAAAATGAAAGTATTCTATGTAAAATTTTGTTAAGAAAAGTCAATAAGGTAATCGAAAAATATTTTTTTTTTGGGTTTAGTTCATATTTACTGTAAATGTAGATACTAAAACAAAAACATGTTTCAACCCCTAAAACAGTTGTAATAAATTTATTAACGCAAGGGCATTGTTGTTGGTAAAACTTCATTTAATAATGTTTGGAAAACAATTAGTTTTTGATAAATACACAGCAAGCAAAATTAAATAAATAAATATAGTCAAACTGATAATTCGAACGTCGATAAGTCGAATCAAATTTATCGACAATAGCAACAGCTATGTGAAATGTATGTCATTTTTACTTAATTCAAAATTATTCCAAAATTTTCAAATAAAACAGTAAGAAGTATCTATATAGATCGAAAGAGGATAAAAAAGGAATCGATTGAGAAAATAAAAAATGGTAAGTGCCATTTGAAAAAGCGAGGTTATTCGTGTTTGAAGTTCTTAAACTTTACAATTTTATTTTGAACACCCTGTATAAATTATTTAGTTCAATTTTGTCAATGCGTTAGCACTAATATTCAGCTATTACTAGTAAAAGTTTCAATACTCTGAGTCGTATTTTGTGGAAGTTATGATTTTTTATAATAATTGGTTTGCGGTAGCGATTTTTTTTTCTATAAATTAAATTAACTCAGAAACCGATCGTCATAGGTGTACAAGTTGGTCATTAAACTTACCTTATAATTACACGTTTTATTCGAATTCAGCGTAAAAAATATACCATTCCATTTAAAATAACAAAGTTGGTATCGACTTCCGGTATAACCGGATGTAAATCGAACTTTAAATATTTTTAAAAGAAGCGGCATAAACAATAACCAAATGAAATGAGCTCAAGTTTCAGAATTGAATTCCTTCTACTAATTCCTATACTTCTAATAGCCCATCAACTTGAAAACCCCTGTATATTACAAAAAATTCGACTTATCGGCGTTAGAGTTACCGAAGTTTGACTCTATTTCATCTTCTTGTTATAATTTGCTGACTACTGGTTTAATTATTATTTAAAGTTCCGTGTTAGTTGAGACCCAGAATATAACTTCAGGCTCAGGAGGATACGCAAGAGCTGTACTAACCGTAAACGAAATCATTGCAAACAATACACCTGATTACGAACGTTTCGACACCCTTTTTCTCACGTTAAAGGTGGAAGATTTGAATCAAGAAATTAATGATGGAACTGCCACGGGTTAGTTACCAAAACCATAAACAAAAAACAAAATTTTTAAATAATACTCTCCATTTCAGTTGTGTTTTCTATATCTATTATCGACGTAAACGATAACGCACCAATATTTTCCAATTCCTCTATAACCGCCAATAATAGCGTGGTGGAAAACGCCCTGGCCGGGACCATTATAGGGACCATAACTGCTACAGATGCTGATGGGGTTAATTACAATGTGGTATCATATTCTTTAAGGTAAAATTGTATAATGTCAATAATAATGACTCGAGTTGATAAGGGACATTTATTTAATTTTTCTAGAACTGCTGATGATGAAACACCAGAAGATTGGATCTTAATCGATAATAGTACCGGTCAAATGACAGTTAAAAGCAGTGACACAATCGATGCAGACGTACCACTTTATTATTTGAATTATATAGTCGAAGCAACGGACGGACTTTGGGTCACCACAGCACAAGTACATATTATAATGTCATTACAAAAAATATAATTTGTAATTTCTCTTACGATTTTAGATAAGCATCTTTATTATCGACACAAATGACAATTCGCCTGTTGTTCAATCAAATCTTTCGACACCGTTTGAAATTTACGAGAAATCTCCAGATAACACAAGCGTTACTGTAGTAAATGTTACAGATGCAGATCGAGACAGTAAGTGGTTGGCATTTCTTATCCTTATCGAATTATAATTGGATTTAAACCATAGACATTAACTATTATTATAGACGAGAGGGGTGAAACCTCTTAGGGGAAGACCAGCGGTGCCTATACAGGGTGTCTCAAAAGTCCACCGTATATTGCAAAATAGGTCAATTTAACTGAATTACCAATTTTTTTCGTTTACCTGTAGGAGAGCAGTAAGTAGTAGTTAAGATTAAGGGTAAGGGGGTAGTTGACGTCTAGGAGATACTTTAAAAATCGTTTCATTTTTTTTAGTCTGTTTAATAAATATTTGGGGGATAAACCCTCCCCCCCCC
Source organism: Agrilus mali (assembly GCA_029378335.1). Classification (NCBI taxonomy): domain Eukaryota; kingdom Metazoa; phylum Arthropoda; class Insecta; order Coleoptera; family Buprestidae; genus Agrilus; species Agrilus mali. The sequence continues at coordinate 3,223,631 of CM055660.1, forward strand.
ATTGACCGCCCCCTAAATACGCCGCTAATAAATTTTTTACTTGGAATGAGTTTTGAGACACCCTGTATAACGATGTCTAGATTATACTGACTGCATGCTGTGCAATGCTTTGTGTTTAATAAGAATTTTTCCAATAATTCAAAATTGTATTTTTGCAGGTCCTTATAACGAAGTTTACTTTACACTTAGCACTGATAATGAAGAAGCGTATCACCTGTTCACTTTTGAACCATACACGGGTCTTTTCTATGTACGTAAACGTTCAAATTATGAACTTGACAGAGATTTTGGGACACAATCTTTTACGATTTATTTTACGGTTACTGATAACTATTTTGGCACAGGTGATTATTATTTTGACGTTAAATACGTCGTAATGTTTTTATTTACAATTCCGCGAATTTACAGGAATTTCCCATTCCTTAAGCTCGAGTTTCCAAGTGAATCTATTAGATATCAACGACCAAATTCCGACAATAAGCAACACTTCAGTAACTACTTCAGAAAATGTAGTCAAGGTAAGTTACGTGATTCATACTAATCAAAATATAGTAAAATTTCAATACCCCGAACGTCGATAGGTCGAAGTTTTGGGTATTCTCTTTTAATTTCATACTTTTTTTTTTTTTTTGAAAGGGCGATTGCATTGGAAACTTAATAGCATACGATTATGACGAAGAAGGCACTAATAACACCAAAATAGCATTTACAATTATGGATGTCTCAAAAGGAGATGATGCTATTTCCGATCCTCCTGACGACATGTTCTCCGTAACGACCGATGATAATTACGAAACCCAAATTGCATCGGTTTGTACAAATTACGATTTGAAGGGATACTTTGGAACGTACGAAGTCCTAATACAGGTAAATGTTACAAAGACTCTTGTCGTTTGAGAGCACAATTTATTACCTACAGTAAATAATTTATTAGACAAACGATTTTGGAACGTACCCTTCCGCCCAGTACAATAACCAGACAATAGACTTTGTTATTGAAAAGTACAATTTCGAAGCTCCTACAATTGTTTATCCGGAAAATGGAGACATTTTATACTTATCGAAGGTAATTTTGATATGATAAATTTATAATAGGTCAATAAGTTAATGTTTTCCTTTTAATAGACCCAAACGTTGAATGCCCCATTATATCTTTATAACAGAGAAACTTTGGATGCTTTTACGGCTACAGATAACCAAGGTGGGAAATGGGATCTTGATTTTTCCGTATCAAGCGGTGAGTAATGCCCTACTAGCCCTAACAACTACATGACATCTTTAAACATTTCATGATCTTATATCAGTCTCGATATTTAATTTTTTTTATGCGCCATGTAGTTTCAGATAAAAAAAATTGATACACACCTTTTGGTGCAATAAAGTGTGAAAAATATATTTATAAATAAATTTTTTAGAGCAAACCTCCAGTGGTGAAGCCACCTCATATTTCGCCTTCCAACAAACAGGAAATAATACCGCCCGACTCGTCCTCACCAGTAATCCAGATTACACTAGCGAATACGAAGTAAGGATAGTAAATTTAGTTTTGTCCACAATAGATTATAAAAATTTATTTAATGTGAACTAAACTGGGTAACGCTTATAATCGAAAAAAAAAGAATGCAAAAAGGGCCAAGACATTTTGCATACATGCGACAGCACAATCAATAACTAATTAATGTAAATAGTATCAATCGGATAAAAGAACTTTTCAAGCAAATGTTATCCAACCTCTAGCAGAGAACATTACAAACTTTGCTTCTAACGCGAGGGCTTGTCGATTATTTTAAATTATTATAGATAACAATATTTATACCTGATGAAGGTGACGAAACATCGCAAGAACTCATGCTTTATTGTTATTTGTTGGACTTAATTCTCAAGATTGTCATCCATAATTTTTCTAAAAACTAGAGATTCCCTAACCTTTTGGAACCTTCTAAAAAATTCTAGAACATTCTCGAACCTTCTGGAAATTTCTAGAACATTTTGGAACTTTCTGGGGAATTATAAAACATTCTCGAATTTTCTAGGAAATTTCCAGAACATTCTCGAACATTTGTAAAATTCTTAAAAATTCTAAAAACTTATATATCGATTTTTTTTCAGTTAACAATTATGGTCGACTGCAACTGTGCAGGAGACGAACCCTTAACTTCAACCGCTAGCATTAACATCCGATTCCACGACCTTTCCGCAGAACCCATTTTCTCACAGTCCACCCAGAATTTATCATTCTACGAAAACACCACAGGTTTAGATACCAGCGAAACAATTGCTGCAGCTTATTGGAATACCGACGGCAACGAGTGGGATGAATTCCCCATTTACTATCTAATCGAAACTGATACAACAGGTGGTTGTTTCGTGCTAGATTCCCTCACTCGTAACCTCACCCTCGTGTCCATGCTGGATCGAGAAGAAATAGATTCCCACACATTAACGGTACAAGCTTCGCAAAGTTCCAAAGGATCCGCGTCTCCCAGTTCTTCTGCACGTTTGACAATTTTGATAGAGGTACTACTAACTTATATTTTTTATTATTGAAAATGAAAACCTAAACAATTAAATTAATTTATTTTCGAGGTATTGGATGTGAACGATAATCCACCACATTTCAACAGTTCCGAATATTATGGAGGCGTAACAACTTCGACTACGGTTGGAAGCACCGTTTTGACATTGTCGGTAAGACTGTAAATATACAGGAACTGGCCACATAATAATAAATATAATCAAAATAATTTTATGTTCAGGCCTACGACTTGGACATAGACATACTCACGTTTTCGATAGACGAATCATCGTTAGAAACATCTGATTCAAGTCTACAGGGAATTAATAACCCTTTCTTGGTAAACGGAAGCACAGGAGACATAACCCTCAATTTCCAAGTTTTAGCAAGTATGGTCGGGCACTTCACCTTCCAGGCGATTGTTACAGATTTAGGTAAAAAAATATATAGGTATATTACTAACCAAATTACACTCTCGGATCTTCTGGGATATTCAAGAACATTCCGGAACCTTCTACAAGATTCTAGAATCTTCTGAAAATTCTACAACATCCTAGAATCTTCTGGAAATTATAGAACATTTTCTAACCTTTTGAGAAATTCTAGAATAATTCATTCTCTCATACCTAGTACTCTTTTGACCCCCATATTTTTGAAACCAACCCCTGCAGCTGCGTTACTATATAACCCCTATAGGGCTGCGTGTTTGGTTGCGAAGCTTTAGTGTAATGCACATTGCACAACTTACTTTTAAACTTTTATAAAATAATATAAACTGATCTAATTTAATTGCATTTTCTGCACTTTTTAATAGCTAATCATACCGATGAAGCTTCTGTGAAAATCTACATCGCATCCGAAGCCAACAGAGTGACATTGACATTCGAAAACACCCAGTCTACTGTTAGGGAAAGATATAGTACCGTAAGCGATAACAATAGATAATATTCTTTTGTTCTACGTAACAATAATTATGTTTCTTTAGATCGCATCAGTTTTGGAAGATATTTTGGGGTATGTGGCCAACATAGAGTCGATTCAACCAAGCACAGATAGCAGCGGTAACACACTATCGGATCAAACCGATGTTGTCACTCACTTTATAGACGAAGACAAAAACGAAGTTGTAGATGCAAGCACAATTCAAGCGTACGTAACCATTAAAAAAATCAATTTCAATTGAATCAATACTACAAAATCGAAAGGAACACCTTTTCCATGTGGCGAAACTAATACCTACAAGACTGCTGATAACTTTTTATTTTTCATTTTTAGGCTCGCCAGCAGTTTGACAACGTTTACCCAACTACGGTCTACTTTTATGAGTGAAGCGTCACTTTACCTCCTGAAAGTGAATGATCAAACATCCAGTTCTACTGATGGAACTGATAGTGTATTAAGGGGTTGGTTGATTGGTTTAACAACTGTTTTGTTTGTGCTCTGCGCAGCCCTTGGATTCGCCTTTATAGTCAGGACGAGAAGGTTAATAGATACCTAATAAAAAATACGCGTTTCTACAGCCTATAGGAACATAAACTATTTTAATTTTAATTTTCTCTTTACAGTTTAACACGGCGTTTAGAAAGGCTGACGGAGAAGAAATTTGGGTCTCAAGATTCTGGCTTAAACAGAGTTCCAATTTCTGCACCCGGAACTAATAAAAATGCAATTGAAGGTTCCAACCCTGTATATAACGAGGCCAAAAGAATGCCAGACCTTGATACCTACAGGTACTTATTTTAAAAACTTTTTTAGCGCTTGTGGTGATTTTTTTACTTACCTATAGGTACAGTGCGTGGATGGAAAATTGTGCCTTTATTGTTCTCTTCACAAAAATATGATCCAATTAAAAGCTTCACCAAATGAATTAATTAATATCCTAAAATTATTTTCGATTATACAGGGTGTACCGTTTCGCCTGGACACTACATAACTTCATTTTTTCGAATGGAACGTCCTATATGTTGTTGCATATTTGAATTCTTCGTTGAAAATAATGGTCACTTTGATGACCACATATTGGGTCAAGTTCAAAAATTTAGTAAATGTTTATAGAGTCTCATTGCTTCACCCTTCTATTGAGCAAGAAATTACCTATCGTTTGGTATCTAAATTTAACCAATTTTGTAATTACAAAAATAAATAAAAAATTGTTAAATTGTTTCTTATGATGCACAATATAATGAACTTACTAATTTACAATAAGGTACATAGTATATGTACATGTGCCCTTGCAACCCTTATCGAATGTGCTGATTGTGTAATTAATTATTAATTCATATTACTTACTTTTAGCATATCTAGTGGTGACTCAGACCTAATAGGAATCGAAGATAATGCCGATTTTGAACCAAGAACTCAGGTAAATTTAATTTATACTTAATATTCATTTCATTTGTTCATCCCCTTTTATATTTTTATTTTTTTAGAATAATACAAGTAATTCACACGCTTGGGAAAGATACTAGATAACGTTTTATAATATGTCTATACGTATTAATAGGTTCGTAAGCTTTAATTTTTTGAGATTAGTTTTAAAGGAAGGTGCTTCTTTATTATTATTAATAATAAAACTGTATATATTTTTGTATATTAATACTAATAATATAACTAATTGTTAATTATAATTTAAGTTTTAGGTACGTAAAAAAACAGAAAGAAAATAAAATATCGTACCATATTATTACATTTTATATGTATGTTATTCATTCAAAATTTTCCCCTAATTTATATTTCCTTAAGTTTAATTTCTACTATTAAACAATACGCGTTACAGACACATTTACTGGGGTGGTTGTCTTTATCTGAAAACATTCCTACACTATTTTTATATGAAAATAAACTAAAATGTGGGTAGGTAGATTAGTGGAAAGTGTCCACCCTGTATATATCCACTAACGAATTTAGACTGACTAAATAGGGGAGTTTTATGATTCACTGAACTACTGTATTTGCAAAAACCGCATTTCTTTGACGGCTTTTTTAACATAATAGTAAAAGTGCCGACAATCTCAAGCCGACTTTTTCCCTATATGCCGCACAAGCGAAAATGCATTACTTTACTACACGTGTGGAGTATATTTTTTGGACCACGTCAATCTAAAAGTATTTCCTGCTTCAATAAAAAATGTCCTAAACCAATCAAACCCTCAAAATCTTTTAAACAAAGTTAATATCACCCCTTGAAAAAATTAAGTCGTTTTTGTTGGACTTATATAGGTATTGCTTACATGAAAAGACCGCTGAAAGTTTTTGTACGAATTCTCCTATACCATGTCGGTGATTTCAATAAGTGATGCGCCCTTGATAGTAGCAAAAAATTAAAGAGACATTCTATAGAAGTGTTGTAGTAAAAATTATAAATGTTTATATTTTCGGAAAGAAAAATGATCCTAGTTATTTATAGACTGAAGAAAAAAGTCTCACAATTGCGCAAAGAGTAAGGGGTTTAATGATATTAGAAGAAGTGGGCAAATAGGGGTACAACTTTATCTTAAAGCCAAAAGGTAATTTTTCTTATATTGCATCTTGAACCTTCAGTTTCATTTCAGAAATTGCCACAGTAACATAGAAAGTGCTTGTAATATTTTTATAAAATAAACATGTCATCAGAAAATAACGAAGAAAATGGCAAATCGTGTAATGAAAGTAAACCTAGTTTTTCTTTTAAAAATCGTTTTTATCCGGATAATAGTTTAAATAACGAGATGTACCGACTTTTTCCAAATTTGGCTGCGGATTCATCAGAATCGTGCCATTCAGGTAAATGAAATTATAATATGAAATACATTACAGTGCAGGTATACTAATCTCAGAGATATAATAGAATTGATTAGCAACCGCACCACAGGAAATTTTCTGGATGTTGAATAAATGACTAGATTTAGGTTTAGGCTGTTACATTTGGTCGACCTTTCTTAGGTACAGACAGGTCATAAATAATGTTATGTGGTTTTAATCGATTATAACTGTTAACTTTTAAATTTACAATACCCTCCGAATTCTATTATATTTCTAATTTTACTATACGCAGGTCCCCTAGTCTGTTCAAGTTTAATCGACGATCGTACTAAATAGCTCAAACCCCAACGCCAAAACATGAAACTGAACATCTGAAATAGGTAATTTTCGGTAACAGTCCCTGAAGAAGGTAATTTTATTACTTCGAACGTTCAGTTTCTTGTTTTAGCGTTGGAAATTGAGCTATTTAATACGTTCTAAAACTCCGCCGAAGTTTCCAGTTATTAGATTTACCGATTTTTTAGTTACAGGTAGTACAAATTCTTTGGATTCGTCAGGTTATGCTACAAACGAAAGCTTTAATACCTTTTCTCCATTAACGGCGTCCAGTCCAAGTAAATCGTTGGAAGTAGAATATTCTTGTTCACAATATCGAACCGAGGAAAAAGTATCTTTCACACAAACATGCGAACTTTTTCCCACTGTATCGTTTGAGCATAAATTCACATTTTCACCTGTACTCACAACTCCTCAGTATTCTCGTGATTCTGCAGTGTCCACGTTTTCTGAGGTGTCGCAGTTTACACACGAATTCGCGAAATCAAAAAGAACGAAAAAAGGCAAAACCAAAGGCAAAGACGAAAAGAACATGTGCTGTAAATTTTGTCAAAAAAATGGCGAACCGATTGCCATTTATACCGGTCATCAAATTAAAAACGAAAACGGAACTGTAATGTGCCCGATTTTACGGAAATACGTTTGTCCTTTATGCGGTGCTACCGGAAATAACGCACATACCCGAAAATATTGCCCAAAGTTTGCTGACGACACTATTGACGAATTACCCTTTTTCAGAAGGCTATCAAATGGAGAACTTACAACTTCATTCAACCACAAGTGATCTGTGTTACTTTTTATCGTATTTTGTTGATATTATTGTTTTATTTATTATTAAGATACGTTCCAGTGAATACATGTATTGTTTACCAATGTGATCTGCAAGCGACCATATTAAATATTTTGATATATACCCGATTTTTAAAGTACACCCTGTATATTACAACTTACAACCATTTATTGTTCATAGGTTATGTCTGCTCAATGATGTGTTTTGATATTAATAATATATTTAAATTAATTATCAGCATATAAGATTATATTTTTTGTGTGTAGAATAATTTTAAAAAATGTCGAACCGTCCTTTAAAAGGTCTCAGATATGCATTATTTATTGGTGGAGCAGTAGGGGCCGTTTTGTTGGCCATGTACCCCATAGCAATTGACCCAATGATAAATACCAAAAAATATCGTGAGTAAATTAACGAAATTAGTAAAAACTACTACAAAAAATAAGTAATATTACAGAAGAACTTCAGCGAAATGCTAGGGAAGGATTGAGGCCAAAATAAATTAAAATACAAGTTCCTTTTTTGATCCAAATAGAATTAAATTATGAATTCTAAGTTTTTGAACTGCTGTTGTAGTTTATATACTCATTAAGTGGGCCCTTAATTATTAGTAAGATAAATAGCACTAACATAATAATCAGAAATAATGTAAAATTTAACCAGAATTGTATATACATATAAAAATATTTACCCAATTGTTTTTATATCTACAACTGCTTTTTTGTGTCCAATTTGTAGTTTGTTAAAATTTGCACATGTGAATCTAATAAAACATATCAATGTTAGTCAATGCTGAGCAGGACTTTTGTGCGTGCAGGAGTGTATTTTAAACATCCTATGAACAAACAGGTCAGAATTGTTTCAAAAAGGGACTTGAAGTTCTTTCAACGTGCTTGAAGCCCATTCACTTTACTTTTCAAATATGCAATTTATAATTTAAAGCTCTTAATTGTTAAAATACAGTTGATGCTTCAAAAGCCATAATACATTAAGGGCTTTGCCCATTTCTAACCGTCGTTATTTGTTTTGAAAATTAATTTACTTTCATACTTCATCACTTCTATTTTCTGTTTATTAATTAATTTAAAATAGATTAAAAGAATTTCAAATTGATATTTAAATGTATTTGAAATAGATAAAAACTAATTTAAGTATTCTTCTAAACACCATATACCTAATAACAATCTCTCTTAAGCTTATAAAAAATCGTCATCATCACAGACATCAAGGAACTCATCAAATGCTTCCCTATTACAATTCCCATCTGCATTAAAAACATATTTGTGAAATGTTCCATCCAAACATATTGCTAAAAATAAAAACTAAGTTGAATCTAAAACATTATAAATTAAATATTTACCAATAACTGAACTATTTGATCCAAAAGCACAAACGCAAGCACATTCAGGGGGCACTGTAAAATTAGCCAGTGCCCACTGGGAATCACCATATGGACCCAAAATTCTCAAATTTGAAAGTCTGTAAGTAATTAAAATTAAATCATACAGAATAATCGTTTTTGGTCAATAATATTGCTCCTTACGTCATGCGTTTGTTTAAATTAGCATTTTTAATGGCAAAAATGTGTACAGTTCCCTTATCACTAGAACAGCACAAAAAGTCTGAATCTCGACTGAAATTTATACTGTAAAAGAAATTCATAAAGGGAAACTCATTATCCTCTAAAACCCTAATCATTTACCAGTAAACTGTGGCAGGATCTGAGCCTCGTCTCAATTCAATCAACAACTTTCGACTGGAAGAGTCCCAAACTCTAATCAATGTTCCTTTATTAGACGCTGTGGCGATTCTTGTACCCTGCTGGTTCAAAGCAATACAACCTAATTCATTTCTATGGGCACATATCCAAACAGGTGCATTTGAAACTCCTCCTTCCGTACCAGTTAAACCCTTACAGAGCAAAAATAAAATATTCTCAGTACATTATTATCTTCTATTAAAATTTGTAGTTTCATAAGCCCAACATGACGGAAGTTGAGATCTTTTTATTACTCAAACTTTTCTCAGAACAAAATGGCATTTTGTGAAAAGTCTTATAACTTACAACAATTTGAACACATCCAACTTTGTGCCCTGGAAAAATAAGTATCTGTTTCTCTGCAGATGCTAGTGGAGTGACTTCACAAAGTCCCCTAAGATTTTCTCTGGTTTCTAAAGAGAATAGCCTTTGTAAAGGGGTTGGAAATGAAAACACATGTATCTGATTGAGTAATGCAACAACTAACCTACAACATTATCTGTTAAAAAAAAAACATTGTAAATTATTTGTAAAACCTATTACTTGTCCTTACGCAACCTGACAGCCCTAATTGATGAGGGAAAAGTTATTTCTAAAATAAATTTCTTTGCTGCATCATCATACAACATTAACACGTTATCAGCAAACTTGGGCCTGGGCGCACCAGAAACGATTGCAATAATATTTGTGCGGTGCAGCATTTCACATTGGGATGTACTACCCATTAATTCAATGTCTAAAACGTATTAAAGTTGAACTAAAATAAAGAAACTTATTGTTTCGTCCTTCTTTTACCATAGTGGGCTTTCTCTGCTAAAGGTTCAACATTATAAATTCTTAAACCGCCATCCATACAACAGGCAAAACATCCTATAAATTTAAAAGGTATTTAAAAGTTGTTAAAACAATACGCAAAAAATCTTACCTTGATCTTGATTGAATCTTATATTTGAGATATTTTTGTCACTTGCCATATTTTATAAATATCTAAATTACACTTCATTGATACATTAATAAATAAAATTATTTTATAAAAGGAATTTTTAAAATTACAAAACCAAGAGCAAAAGCTAAACCTATGAGTTAAACAAAACAATCCTCCATAACATCAGCTGATACCGAAGCACTTCGGAAGTGTCTGCAATGTCAGCAAAGTCTGTAAAATTTATAAATTAAATAATGTCAAAGAAAGATTAATATAAATTTTTTATTGAACGTAATTGTTAGTTATGAATATTTAATTAAAGAGCAATATTTTTTTAATTACAGTTATTGTGTATTTTATTTTGAAAATTAAACTTGTAACAATTGTTACGGTTATGGTAGTTGAAGGTTTATAAATTTGTCAAAAGAAGGATTGTCAAAATATTCTTGAAAAGTGGGGTTATGTTCGTGTACTGCTTGAATTTTCTATATACCAAGCTTGGTTTTACATGCTTTATATAATAAGATGTGCCACAATCAGTGCTAAAGGTAACTATTTAATCATTCAATTAACGTTATATTACTTATAGGCTAAAAGTTTAAATGTAGATCGATAACAGCAAGTGCATGTTATGATTGAAGTTTCCATTTTACCACATTGCTTGTGATTGATATTTGAGACGACTGTATGGTTTAGTTGTGAGCTTTCGCAACGTTTTCGTCAATTATTCATTCTGGTTATGCCCCTCTATCTGTATTTTTGTAAATGTGTATTAATGGATAATTATTAATAAGCTTCTCTGCATTAGTGAAGTAGCAATGGAGCTATAATATAAAAATCCAATGTATTTCTCAGCTAAAATTCATATTAATAGATTATTGACAGAGATAAATTAAGTTAACAAAATCCTGGTACAAACAATTAAAGAAAAGTTTGGATGTCAAATGAAGTATAAATATAGTTAGTTACCTCACTAATCTAAGTTTTGCCATAAAAAAGTATATTATAATGCAGTGATGTGTTGATGCAGAATTATAACCTTGGATTTTTCATAAATTGTGTACTCTCATAAGTTTTTTTCCATAACAAGGAAAATGATCATAATTTTTTTGAAACTTGTAAGAGAACATATGAACATATAGTTTTCAATGTTTCATTCCAGAATGTGCTAAATTAAGAAAAGGTTACTCAAGTCAGTGTAGGTGCCTGAGATCTCAGAAACACACATAGGCATACACACAGATTATGCAATAACATTGTACTCTAGTTATTATCCTCTCACAGTGGCAGTGACCGAAATAGCCCGTACGTATGCCAGCAGATTAGTCCAAAGTAACACAGAAGACGTCGTCAGCAGAGTCTGCAAGAAAAAGATGGCAGTTGCGAGCCAGGCTCGCGTGTACGCCGACGTTAACCTTCATAAGCCTCAGTCTTACTGGGATTACGAAAGCTACAATGTAGAATGGGGCCAACAAGACGACTACCAACTCGTTCGGAAACTAGGAAGAGGCAAATATAGTGAAGTATTTGAAGCTGTCAACGTTACTAACAGCGAAAAGTGCGTAGTTAAAATATTAAAACCGGTAAAGAAGAAGAAAATTAAACGTGAGATAAAAATATTGGAAAATCTAAGAGGTGGTACAAACATAATAAATCTATTGGCTGTTGTCAAAGATCCCGTGTCCAGAACGCCCGCTCTAGTATTTGAACATGTAAACAACACTGATTTCAAGCAACTATATCAAACTTTAACGGATTTTGACATTCGCTTCTACCTCTATGAACTACTAAAAGCCCTAGATTACTGTCACAGCATGGGGATCATGCACAGAGATGTGAAGCCCCATAACGTCATGATAGATCACGAGAAAAGAAAGTTACGTCTTATAGATTGGGGACTGGCTGAATTCTATCATCCAGGACAAGAATACAATGTACGTGTAGCTTCTAGATACTTCAAAGGTCCTGAACTATTAGTCGACTACCAGATGTACGATTATTCTTTAGACATGTGGTCCCTAGGATGTATGTTGGCTTCGATGATTTTTAGAAAGGAACCATTCTTCCACGGCCACGACAATTACGACCAGCTGGTGCGTATAGCGAAAGTATTAGGTACGGAAGAACTGTCCGAATATTTAGAAAAATATCACATAGAATTGGATCCACGATTCAACGACATTCTTGGTCGACACTCTCGGAAACGCTGGGAACGTTTTGTGAACGGTGACAACCAGCACTTAGTGACCCCTGAGGCTTTAGACTTTCTGGATAAACTGTTGCGTTACGATCATTTGGAACGTTTGACTGCCCGGGAAGCTATGGATCATCCATACTTCCACCCCGTCGTCAAAGAACAGGTACAAAAAATGGCCGTAGGGTCTTCGTCCTCGACCCAACTTGCAGGTGGTTTATCTGTGGTTGGTGTAGGCGAATAATAAAAATAATGCGCACTAACGCGACGAACCAGGGGAAAGCTGTTTTGATTCAAAGTAAGAAGTCCTACTTTATCAGTGTGTCGAAAAAAAGTTGTTCTAGGATTGGAAATTAATTTAAAAATGAATAGTGTTTAATTTGTTTAAACTGTTTAAAATAATAATATTTTTATTGAACAAGTTTTTAAGTAATGAAATGTTCTAATATGTTATTGTTTTTCTTTTAAGAAAAACTGTTAATTTACTATTTTCATTTTCAGTATTCTTATAAAGAAATTGTAATGATATCTATAGTTTTTTCTTATACATAGCAATCCATTTAATTTTCCAATCCCACTTTTTTTAACTATTATTGAACTTAAAGGCGTTTCAAAAAAGAACCCAAATAAACCAAATTAATTTAACTATGAAAATGGTTCCCATTACAGTTAATATATAATGTCTTTTAAAATATATTTATTCTTTCTTATACTTAATAATTCATAACTTTTTGTGACAAGTGTAAGGAATAATAAAAAGGTTTTTTTAAAAATTTGTTAAAATCACCGTTATGGGAGCCATTTTAATACTTCACCCAAGTCCTCTAAAATGTGAATTTTATGACTAACCAACGCTTGTTACATACATACATTACATATTTACATTGTTCGATTTTTATACATTGTACTTATTGAAACTCCTTAGTTCTGAGGAAAACGAAGAAAAATGGAAAGTGGGGTAGGAAAATTATTAAGTGAATCACCATGTACTGTCGATAGCAATTATCAAACAGAAACAAATGTATAGGCAAGTTAGTGTCCTTATTTGATTTCAAACCATGACGTATTTATATCTGCGGTTAAAATTGTATTAAGAAAAATTAATAGAAATAGCTGTCCTTTTGGAAAGAAAACAATAAATTTCAACAGAACTTTAAGAAAATCGAACGGCACAAAACAATGCGTTCTAGATGATTGTTTACAAAGAAATATTCAAAATTTAAATGATGCTTAAGTTTCACTTTTAAAACTGCTTCATTATGCATTTATTTTTAAACGTAACTTTAAGCATTATTTACATTTGTTAGATTTGGTGTTTTTGTAAAACATTTCATTTTTTGCATATTTGTTAATTGCATTTTTTTTAGTAATTTGTAAGTATTCAAAACGATTTTTCTTAATTAAACACTTATTAAGAATTTCAAGTTGGTCTAATATAAAAGCAAATTATTTAGGAATAATGCCGTTTTCTTTAGTATAACTAAATTAATTTATTATTTATTTATTTATACAAAAACCGAGTATATACTTTTTATATACTTTGTAATAGTAACACCAGTAGCTTGTGGCAGAATGTAATATTATTTTACAGGTATTTGATTAATTGGAATTAGTGCTTTTCGTATCACACGTTTGCTTACCTACTGACATTTCACATTGAAATGTATTTGAGATCTGTATTGCTTTACACCTTTTTTTATAAAAATATAAGAAGTTGTTTTTATGTATTTATAACGGCGTTGTAACAAAAAGTGCCGCTTCTTTAATCACCATAACATTGTCACTAAAAAATAATTTTCTCAGAGGTGAATTCATTGTTAAAAATGTATAGTTACAGTTATTATTTTTTAATGTTTTGGTGTGTATTTAATATTAAAAAAACTTATGTTCAATAAAATTTGTACACAGTATTGTAAATTTATTTTTATGGCTATTAGATAACATTATCGTGCATTTATTCTATTTTGCCAAATACAATTGTTAAGTTTGGTGATATAATAAATAAATATCTTCGTATCTTCTGCTATATTGTGTATATTTTTTTGTCGGAGAAACTGTGTTGAGTTCGTAGATTTAATTGTAAATTCTCTTTGTACTGTAAAAATAAATAAAAAATAGCTAATCCAAATCTTTTTGCTGATTAATGAAAACTATAACTAGTAGATGAATGGTTCCCCTAGTATAAATTCTAGCAGAGCTAAAGAGTAGCACAAAAGATTTTTTCAGGCTCCTTTTGGGAACTGTAAAGGATAAGTAAAGGTTGAGAAGAGTAAGAAAGTAATTTGTGATCCAGAGTACACCACTGAGTATGTTACAAATTTCATTGCTCTCTCTTTATAACAAATACCAAAACTTTATTGCAAGATCTTAAACTTTCACGTATTGACATATAAAACAATTATTACTATAGTTATTTTTATGTAAGACTATACTATAGTATATTTTGTAGTTGTTATACAAATCTTAAATATTATAATTCACATTGGTGTCTTTAAATAGAGTAAGAGAAACTTCAATAATGAGTATGGGTAATAGTACCCAAAAAGGTATCAAAACATGATACATACTGAGGTTTAAAAATTCATATTCGAGTTTTAAACATACTATTACTTGAAACGTAAGTTTTAAGCACACAACAAGGATAAATAAATTATTCTTATTTTCTAAAATTGTCCATAGATTCTCATGTTTACAATGTATAATGATGTTCACAACTGAATCTATTAGTAATATCATATCATAAATCCACATAGGCAAAAATATTATAAACCAATTCCAGTGTGTTCGTGACTCAAGTCGAAGGCAAAGAAGCACGAAAAATATAAGTACTATAAACCACGTAAACAGTGCCCTATGCATCACCATCTTTATATGTGTAAATAATTGTTATTATCATTTCTTTTGGATATTTTAGTGTACTGTTTAATTTTTATATTTTTGCACTATTAATAGTCTATGATTATTAATGAAGGAAACTAATTCACTTTTAATCGCTTTTAATTACTAAATAAAACAAACACGAATCATATAAGGTTACTAGGAAGTACAGGTTATGAGGTTATGTTTACGTTAATGATTGTCAGTCAAAAATGGTAGTGGTAATTAAGTTACAGTTGAGAACAACCCAATCAATTTCGTTAAATTACTATAATAACATATAAAGGAGTTTCTAGAAAAATAAAAACTTAAAAAATAGAAAATTTAATATAATTCGTTCTGGAAAACCTTGCTTTTGAATTAGCTTTAACAAATTCGTCTAAGGAAATAGTTGCAGGATATTTAGCCACAATTAAATGTGTGTTATAACCATATAACCTAACTTTATCTTTGTGGATGATACTGTTTTGTATCCAATTTAAATATGATTTTTATGTCTGTATTACTTACATCGTGTGTTAAATTATTACTTATACCCTCTTAGTAAGTGATAAATTGTTATATGCTTAATGTATTCATAAGATGCTCAATTCTAGCCATTCAACCGATTTTGAAGTGCATAGAAATTGGCTAGCAATAACTCACAATTTACCTTCAAAAAGATGGTATTTTGAAGATACTTCAGAATGGACATTAGATTATCCTCCATTATTTGCATGGTTTGAATATTTTTTATCGTTTGTTGCAAAATTATTTGATCCCAACATGTTACATTTAGATAACCTCAATTATGCTTCTGAGGCTACTATACTGTTTCAAAGATTATCTGTGATATTAACTGACCTAGTATATGCCTATGGAACTTATCGGTAAGTCTTATAAATATTGTTATACACTTATTTGATGAATAATTAAAAATTTAGGTGTGGCATATCATTAAAAAGCGGTTGGAAAACTGAAGTTGTTTTGATATTATTGTTAATATCTAATGTAGGACTGTTAATGGTAGACCACATACATTTCCAATACAATGGGTTTTTGTATGGTATTTTGTTACTGTCCATTGCAGATATGATTCAGGTAACCATAATCCAATCATAATATGTATATCCAGCTTTTAATTAAATTCTTCAGGGAAAGTACTTAAAAGGTGCATTTTGGTTTACAGTATTAATTAATTTGAAACATATTTATATATATATGGGCCCTACATACTTTGTGTTCCTTTTACATAATTATTGTTTTGATAAAGTACACAAAAATAGCAGTTTCAAGGAATTTCTCTGTTCCTTCTCATTTATAAATACGGCTAAGTTGGGAACAGTTGTAATTGGAGTATTTTTAATAACGTATTTGCCATTTATTGATCAGTTAGGACAAGTAAGTATTAATTATTATAATTACCTATTTAAAAATTCATATGTTGTCTCTGAATTTTATCAGATCCAGATCAGGATAGTAAAATAATTACTGTTTAATATTTAAAGGTACTGTCTCGTTTATTTCCCTTCAAAAGGGGCTTGTGCCATGCATACTGGGCTCCAAATTTTTGGGCTATTTACAACGTACTTGATAAAGGCGCCTTTATATCAGGTACATATAAAGAGATATAATATATATATACAGACTGTTTCTACTTACATTAATTTATTTTGTGACTTTCTGCAGTTAAAAAATTTGGATTAAATGTTACTTCAGCCCCTGCAACAATGACAGGTGGTTTGGTGCAAGAATTTTCTCATAGTGTGCTACCAAATATCACACCATTTATTACATTAATTACAACAGTTTTATTCATGCTACCTGGGTGTATAAAATTATGGTCGTACGGTACTTCCCGTGGTAATTTTATAAGAAGTTTAGTTTTGAACTCATTAACGTCTTTTCTTTTTGGTTGGCACGTTCATGAGAAGGCCATATTGATGACAATCATTCCATTAAGGTAGGAAATGGTAGTTTAATTATCGATTAAAAAAGCGTCTTTTTACTTGCAGCATTCTGTCCGTATTTAATCATGAGGACGCAAAAACATTCCTGTTATTGTCAGCTGTGGGACACTACTCATTATTTCCGCTTCTTTTCCCGAGAACCTTGATAGCTGTTAAAGTCCTTTTGTATGTTATATACACGACCTACGCGTGTTATAGCTTATCCCATTTGTTCCCTTTACGTAAACAAAAACACTACACCCTGCCTTTGTTAAACTTTTACGAAAGTTTGTACTTGTTTTGTTTAGTACCCTTGTTCCTTTACGAAAATTTTATCCACAGTTTTTTGGGGTTATCAAAAACGCTTCCGTTTTTACCCCTGATGACTACGTCGGTGTATTGCTCCTTGGGAATTGTCTACTGCTGGGCGAAATACTTTATATTCTTTTTTGAAAATGACATAAAGAAAATAAAATAATATTTTGTATTTTTGTTACTTTTGTTTATATTAAAGAAATAAGTAACTTGTAATATTATTTGTTTGAATATCCAACGAAAAGCAAATGTAGTGGATGGAAACAGAGAGAGAGAGTTTAACTTCTCATAAAACATTTCTTAATAATAGATCATTTAAAATGGCAGGTGTTTATCATTGGCATGTAAAATGTCTAGGACCTTCATGAACGCCCTATAGTCAACTTCATCTCTTAAACCTCTCTCGAATCCAAACGCCTTACAGACTGCAGCGAATTCTTTGCTTGAAATGATATCAGCCATATTCCTAAGAGACAGTGCCTTCATAAACATATGCTGAGACACGGTACCACATTTCGTTTTATCGTAGTCCTGAAAAACAAATAATAAGGGCTCAATAATCGAATTTCATGGCGTCTGTCCTGGATTAGTTCCCCCTCACAGATATTGATAAAATCTCGGTGGAGGATAACCAATTTTGGACCAGACCGATTATACCCAAATATAATTTTCAGTTAACTACATTTTTTTATCATCAGTGGTGTGTTCCATGCACCAACTTACAGTAAAGATCGACATAAGATTGGTCTTGAGATCAGGTTTCTTGCACAACTTCTGCAGAGCATTATTAACAGTTTGTCTCTCATCGAAATTGAGGAAGTTTCGCGTGCAGTCTTTGGCTGGAACGTGTTGTAATGGTATAATTAGAGGCGCTCTATGTAGACACGCTTGTGTAAACGCCTCCTCGACAGTTTCACAGAATCTCTTATAATCAATACAGCAGCAACGTTTTGGTGAAGCAAATCTTAAAATAATTTTCAAACAATCGTTCAGATATATGTACTCAAACATGAATATAGGTACATACATTTCCATTATGGTTTCCATTTCACAAGGTGTTAGGGTGAAACCGGCAGCGGACAATGCCCTCTCAAAGTCTGCCCTGTGAATAACTTCTTCATTAAAATCGGTCGTAATCCCTCATAAATTGTATAATATTAATCCTTTCTCTGACAACTTTTCCTTTGACTTTCGCCAACACTTGGATTATGTCCTTTTCGTCATTTGTACCTGGAAGCGGACGTTTCGGTGCATTCACTTTCTTCATTTCTTCCACAAAACCAGCATACTACAATTTTGATATTAAAGTATACGTAATATAGTTTTATTAAATTAAAAGAACAGTACCAAAGGTTCTTCTTCCATCTTAGGTTCAACTTCTCGAAGGAACCAGAAATAGTTGAAACCAACATCGTCGTTAAATCGTTCTTCAAGTGCATAAAGTTCTTCGTCTGACAATAATATTCCACTGGCCAGAATAGACTGTCGCATTTGGGATCTCGATACGTGGCCATTATTGTGTCTAATAAAAAGGTTTTTGTTTTTTAGAGTGTACTCGTAATTTAATGGTATAAATTACTTATCATAGTCCCTAAACCAAGGCTTTAGTAGTATTCCTCGTTTCATAGTTTTGTTTTTGACCTTTTCGACCGCCTCCTCGCATAAATCTCTCATCGGGGGTTGCACATTATCCCAAATTTTTGCACCCATTTTAGGAAGATTCGCCACTTCCTGGGGGGGCTTTTCGATTTCTGGAGCCGGACATTTTTCCAATTCCTACATATGTATCAATAAATTCCTACTAATTTTTTTTTGTTTTGTCATTTGCAAACGTTTTTTTTTTAACCTTCGTATTGCCTAAATTTTGGGAAAAACCTGCTCTGGCTGTTTTTATTGACTTTATTGTTTGTCGTCTTTACCTGAGTAGTGAACACTTGGTTTACATCATCCTCGAAAGTTTTCCAACAAACTCGTCCAGCGTCAATGGGGTCCTTGTACTGGGTCACGATCGTTTCAATTTCGGGCAACGACAAATACAACCGGTGAAGGCCACTTATACCTATCGCATCCAAACAGCGATGAAATTGTGATACCGTTACTTTGCCGCATCGCAAGGGGTCAAAATCCTAAAACGAAATCATTAGTTTAACAAGTTGATGTATAAATTTTAATTTAATATTAATAAAGATTTTTACTTCGAAAAATTCCGAAAGCCTAATTCGATTTTCAAGTATATGCCTTTGAATTCTTGTCATGAGAGTCATCAGATCTCTTTGTTCCTTGGGCGGTTCAAGTGCAGGATGGAAAATGCTTTGTTTTCCGAAAATCGTGGCAGCCAAAATTTTTCCAATTTCAGGCCGTGGTAATTTTGGTAATTCTGCTGATATCACTCTTCCAGGAAATTGACTCACAATATCCTCAAAGAAAAATTTTAAAAATAAATAAAAGTATCTTTTAATGATTTTCTAACCCTTACTCCTCCAAGATCCAAGATTCCATGAGCTTCCATATACTTTATGGTGTTATCTATATCGTTCACAAATGCCATGTAATTTATAGTGTATCCATCTTTTTGATACCTTTTAATTAGAAGATTAAAATCGTCTGCAGATACCAGAATTTTCAAATAATCCAAAATACGCGCAAAATGAGCTATTGTAACTGTGCCATTATTCTTAGTCACCTGCCAATTAATAAATTAAAAATTTAAGAGTAACTTGTGAAGTAAGCACTTACTAATTCGTAATCTTGGAAAAAGGGCATTAATAATAACTTTCTAAGATTAACTATAGACGCTATTTTGGTAATGAGAACGCTTAGTCTTCTTTCTTCTGTGCCACTTAGGCGATTTACTTGCAAAGGATCTTCCCATTCTAAGCCGCTAACGAGTGGCTCATTTTTAGAAAAGTCTGGAACTGTTTTAAAAAAGGTGCTACGTTGTAAAATATGTTGTACTTTTTGGTAATTATCTACTTTATAGGTAACAGTTCAAATTTTTATGGGCCACAAAAACATGAACAAAATTCAGAACTGTAATATACCGAAATAAAAAAAAAACAGTGACCCCCAATACCCACCACTTCCATGTATTACTTCACATAGCTGTCTGTACAATATTCGCCCATCAGGTACTTTAAAATAGTCTGCGAGTTCGCTAATTTCTTGATCTGATAACGCTAAAACTATTTTTAATGGTCCAGAAAGAACCGAAGTAAATTGCGATTCTAAAATGATGATAAAGATTAGTGATATAAAATTATTTAACATTTTTTATCATCTACCTGTAATAAGATTTGTTTTTCCATAGTCCAATGGTAAATAATACTCCCATAAATTCAAACCAACGCGAAAAATAGCTGATCGAATTTTATTACATGTTCTCCAAACATTGCCCAATTTAATTTCCTAAAATTTTGCAAAACGGTGTCAATAAAAAAAAATTATAATTATAAATTATATTACTTTACAATGAGGCATTTTCGCTTTTCACTTCCCTCTCACCGAAATTTTCATGTAAGTAAAGTTATAAACCTACGTTTAATTATGACTCGTTATTCAATTTTTAATTAACCCACTTGAAATATGTAGTATATTAAATAGTTTTCAAAATTAAGCAGTTCCCGCCTTTAATAATTCCCGCCATTTATGACATTAATATTTTTCAAGGTTACCTGGAAATAAATTTTGCTAGTCACGCCAGTTCATGACCGATTCTTGTACGAGCATGTTCTCTCCTTTTCTTATGTTAGTCGTTTCTTTTTCTTTTCCGGTTGAATTTAAATTTGATTGGCTGAAAGCGTACGATTTGAAGCGCCCTCATCGATTACGGTCGTTTTCCATTACTCGGCGTCCTTTTCTTGTCGTAAGTTGTGTAGTGCGGTGTTAGATTTTCAGCAAGAAAAATATAAGCTCTTTTTAGAGAAAAAATGGCAAATCAAGATTGTCCTATGGAAAATGGAGAAGACTTTTCACAGGACGTACAGGCAGATCAAAATTTCCAACAGAATGACCAAATGAATGGACAACAGCAAAACGGTGGCGCAGGAGATGCGTCTCAAATGGCCGACAGTGGAAGTGCAGACACGCCAGGCCGAGACGACGACAGGTAGGTAGTTTTTTGGCAATTTTTTACTTCAACTCGTTAGTTAATTGAGACATATCGATGTAGGAAACTGTTGAAAAGGAATTAAATTTTGTATTTTTTTTTACACAATAGTATTTGTTTGATGACCGGCCGAGTATAGTTAGTAAACATTATTCTTGAATCATCTCGATTCTGGTGGTTCAGTTTTCTATTTTAGCTTAAAATCTAACTGTACTTGTAGACTTTGTAAGCGATTAATTTTTTATTTTGTTGTTTTTGTCAGTAACTAATTTGTTACGAATTCTTCGATTTTTCTGAACCCGAACCAAACGGAAAAGGGAAAATGGCGGATCACACACACAAGTGTTGTCAATCAGCAAATCTAATCTTTTAAATTTGTAAAGGATTGCGCAGAACGATGTCCCTTCAATATTCGGAAGTTCCATTATTTTCAGCTGTTGTACTGTTTCTTGACGTTGTCGTACCGAAGCCTTTGCCTTGTCTTACATGAGTGAATTAAAGTAAAGACATGTTCGAATCTTACAATCAGTACTATTTCACGGTAAAGTTTTAAGTCTCGTTCGTGATGGTGTAGGCTGACAGGATTTAAAGAACGATGTCTTTACATTAACCAGACTTCCTTTCCTTCAGGTGTCAGCCAATGGTGTAAAGGAGCTGAGAGGACCCGAGTGGACTTGTGTCATGGACCCATGGTATTTATCCTTGGGCATTACTACCCGTCACTCAGTAACACACTCGTCACATTCTTAAATTGCCTTTAATTCATTTAAAGGGCCGTCAATTAAGAACTGACTTAACTTAAATTTGTTCTCTTTAGTCTATTTTTGCAGTTAAAATTGGACTTTAAATTTTCAGATTTTCTATTTTACACATTTTTAGCCTCTTATCGTTTGAATGATGATAAGTTTGTTGTCAAGATTTATAGCCCTCGGTTTGAACGAACTTGGATCAGTCTCTCTCTCTCAATTTGCTGCTCATTTTTTATTAGTACATATTTCTTTTACACCTGATTAGCCGTTTGTAAATTACTAAAGTTGTATATTAATTTTGTTAAAAAGTAAGAAAGAAACGGTCATTTTAGGATGCTTTAAACGGCCGATCGATCTATTTTCCTCTCATTATCACTTTTTTGTTCACAGAAAATTATTTGTTGGAGGTTTAAGCTGGGAAACTACAGAAAGTAAGTTCATATTTTATTTTAAGTACATATTTGTGTATAGTAAACTCAGAAATATATTAGAACCTGGAGGGTATATACATTTAATAATGGTAATTAAACAAAACCACAGGAAAAATTATTTATTGCTTTGGAGGAAGATCATCAGATCCAGATTTAACCATAAATGAAGTGTCCACAATGAGGAATTTATTTATGTAAAATTAAACGGTTTATGAATATTTGTTTTCATATTTGTATTGTTCTATTCAAATAAGATTAAAATGTGTTTTGTAAATTCAGAAGAAACAATCCAACCAAAAACTGAATTTACTTAAGTTTATTTATTTATTCGATATAAAGAAATATCTTGCGTTGCGGGTGCTGTAAAAGGTTATAACGTTACAAACGGTACTTTAACAGTCGATTGTACTATATTTCTGAGCTTAGTATAGTATTTATTTATTTTTTATATCCATGCTTAATCAAAAATTTTATGTAACCTGAATTTAAGTTTAAATTTTTCCTGCACTTGTGTTTTGCAGAAGAACTTAGGGAACATTTCGGCCAGTATGGCGAGATCGAAAGTATTAACGTTAAAACAGATCCGAATACAGGCAGATCGCGTGGCTTCGCGTTCATCGTTTTCAGTACGGCCGAAGCAATCGACAAGGTTTCGTCTGCCGGCGATCACATCATTAACAACAAGAAAGTTGATCCCAAGAAAGCGAAAGCGCGACACGGGAAAATCTTCGTTGGTGGTCTTACCACTGATCTATCCGATGACGACATCAAGAACTACTTTAGGCAATTTGGAAATGTGAGTATAATTTATCACTTCTAAACCAGAATATTTTATAGCTGGCACACTTTTCTTGAAAATATAAAAAATTTCATCAATTGATGCACCAATTCAGCAATTAATAACATAAAAATTTTATGTTTAATAAAATATTGTATTCTAATTTATGTAAATGGCATAAAATTCCGTTGATCTTGTTAAATAAATAAAAGGACAAAAAGTATTATCTATATCCATTTTACATTCTATTTAGTAGCATTTAATAGCAAAAAAGTGATTTACTTTTTAAAATAACACAAAAATATTCCATGTTTTTTCTTGTTTCAGATTGTGGAAGTAGAAATGCCTTTTGATAAGACGAAAAACCAAAGAAAAGGGTTCTGTTTTATCACCTTTGACTCGGAACAGGTCGTGAATGAGTTATTGAAGACACCAAAGCAGACCATCAAAGATAAAGAGGTAATTTTGAGCCTCTTTAATTAAATTCCCTGCTTTTTTGTTCAAGAAATTGTTTGTTTTTTTTTTTTTTTTCCTATTATATGATGATTCATAATTGTCAGTTCTGCTACTGATTATTACTTTGACGATTTTCTTATTATCTGACAACTAAAAAATAATTCAAATTTCGAATAATTTATAGTTGCAAATAAATGCACATTTTTGTAATTTAATTTCTTATCTTCAGGTTGACGTAAAAAAAGCGACACCAAAACCTGACGCGATGGGTATGGGCATGGGGATGCGTGGAGGCCGCGGGGGCGGACGAGGAATGGGCCGTGGTCGGGGTCGTGGAGGCGGCTACGCCCAGAACTGGGGGCAAAACTACGGAGGATACGGTGGTTACAACCAGGGTTACGGTGGTGGCTATGATGGCTACGGCGGTGGTTATGACTACTACGGTGGCGGATACGGAGGCTACGGAGCAGGATACGGCGGTTACGATTACTCTGGCAATTATGGTAAATACAACCAACACAACAACAACACCACTAGCAAATATGACCCTTTGCTGTGATAATAGTTCGTAACGTTATAAATTATCGTATTAATAGAGAAAAAAAATATCATTACATATATTTACAAACCACCACGATAATAGCACGCAATTTATTATCGATCAATCCAATCATTAAAATTTTTTGCATAAACAAAAATAATTTAGTAGAGATCGCATTAGTTTATTTTTTTGCTCTTTAGTTTCGTGTTTTGAATTGAACAACCTTGTTTTTAGTTCCTGTTATTAGATTACCAGTTATCCTTTAATTTCACTTTTGCCACTCTTGTGTATGTGCTGTCCAATTGAAAAATATTGATCACGGCAAGTTGACGTTCGCCGTTCGTGTTTTTCGGGAGAGAAGAAAAACGTGTTCTGTACACGGTGTCGTGTATATTATCCGAAAATTTGCCTGTTCAACCATCACACTAGATTTTTTGCGTCTGTTTTTGTTTATCATTTGTTTTAAATATCGCGTCCTTACTGTCGTCGTTCCTACTGTATAGCACACTAGATTCGTTTCGCGTCATTTTTTCTTTTTTGTTTCTAATATCGCGTCGTTGTGTTCCTCATTCAAAGAAAAGTTGAAATAAACCAAAAACTGACCATGTCTATGATGTGATGATGTGTTTATATTATTATAATTGCCACAGTGACAAAACGCTGCTAAATTTTTCCATTTTTCTTTCTTTTTTTTTGCACAACCTAATTATAAATAATTAATGCGAGAAAAAAAAAAAGAAAGTAATGGACACGTAGTTTCCTTTTTCTGTAAAATGTTTGTTTTCGTTTCGATCTTGTGTTCGGCTTGAAATAATTAAAATAATCATATGAATAACAAAATATATACTATTGTCTCTTGTCTCTTTTGATAAGACACGAAGAATTGTTTTATTTTTTGTCAGGAGATAATAAAGAGTTTATCACATCGAAAAGGACAGTTTTATGAACACATACCCCGTCTCTTGTCACCCGATCCCTGCATGTCTTAATTTTTTTTTATTAGTGAATTTTTATTAATATAAGAAAACGGTTTGTGGTTAAAAAACGCGTTTATTTTTTGTTATGTCTATTACGAAAATTTCTTATTAAGAATTACAATTTATTGTTACAGCAAAGTTTTCATGAACTATTATTTTTTAATGTAAATACGTCTTAAGCACAGTTGCAAAATTTTTCGCTCATATATACAGGTTGTCTACAATAATATATTATCAATTCAAAAATGCGTAATATAATCTTAATATTAAACAGACACTGTAAATATATAGTTAGTTATATGTTTAAGCCACTGTTCTTCTGGTCCGTCATGTGATACTTTTTTTTTTGTTTTTTCGGGTATTAATTAAACGAATGATATATTTTTACTTGCATATAAATTTTAATTTCAATTCAATCAAATATTGTGTTGGAAAAGTGTGAAATTTCTCGTTGACTGACCATGTTTGTTTACATAATGTGGCAGACTATGGATATGGTAACTATGAAGGCGGCTACGGTGGCGGAAGAGGTGGTGTGGCACGTGGCAAAGGTACTGATTATTTTCAAAAAAAGAAACAAAATTTAATCAGTTGTAATTTGCTTTGATGATAGATTCGTATTCTTATAATGCCTTTAGTAATTAATTAATACCACCACTACTACTACTTACTGTTGTTACTTTTTATTTCGTTTGGTTTTTTTACTTACTGTTGTGTTGTAACTTTTTCTCTCGTTTTTAAAAGTCGTAGTTTTTTGCATTTTGTTCTTCGATGCCACACCAGTTGTAATTATAATGATTTTTAGCGCGTTTTTGAATAATAATTGTTTGAAATGTAGCATCTTTAGAGATCGTTTTTCATTTATTTAAAACAACAAAAAATTGTTGTATTATGTACTCTTTAAAGTGCTATATTTTAAGTATGTATTCTGTTGTTTCGAGTAAATGTTCCTTATTAGTGTTTTTTTACTTTTGTCATTGTTTTGTTTAATTTTTTTACCACAATTGTTACAGTAGAAACATCTGTCTATTGTGTATATAAGGTGGAGATTGTTTCTTTTATTTAGTGTTTTGTTTTTATCGTTATTTCATTGGCTCAAGATCGTCACATTTTTTATCTTGTTTTTGCAGGTACTGGTAATTTCACGGGTGGCAAACAAAGAGGCGGCGGCGGGGGCGGCCGCAATCAGAGGCATCAACCCTATTAAGTTACGTTTCATTATCCATCTCTCTCTATCTCGATCAACTACGCCCACCCTTAATTTCTTTCTCTGTGCATTGGTACTGTTCGTTCGGTAGGTAATTATTATGTGCAGTTTACTACAAAACCCTCTTTGAATTTGATAACATTGTTTAATATGGATAAATTTCTAATATAATGTTTAATGCATATTTTTTGTTACAGGTCTCATTCAGTAGCGAGTTAAGAGAACAGGAGTTTAAAAAAATAATTTGATCATTCCATTTTTATTGTTTTCGCGTCGCCTCATTAATTAAGTAGTGTCCACAGTAACATAAGCTTTTATGTTCGTTGATTTCGTTTTTTATATAAGAGTCCTCTTTTAATTTTTTACTGATCAACAACTAAGATATTACAATAAATAGCGCCTCAACGGAAAAGCCGAAAATGTGAAAATAGTGAAAGAATGGAAATTCAACAAAAAAACAGTCAATTGTTTAGTTTTGTTTTTTGTTTATTTCATTGTTGACAAAATACAACAACTACAAAAAAAGGAAGAAATAAATACGTTTACGAACGTTCTCAATATTTTTTTAAGATTAGCTTAATTGGTTCCATGATGGACAATTTAATTCATGTTAGAGTGTAAGTAGTGTAATTTAATAATTATGTATTTAATTGGACTGCCTGGGTCTGTACTTCCGTGAAAAGTTTGAAATAAAGTGTTTTTTGTGTACATGATGTTTGAATAAAAAATAGTAATTATTAGATTGTACAGTGACAATTTAAAAGGATTTGCATCAACTGTATGGTATATTTTGATTATAAATTAGTTTTGAAGTGGGCCATAAAGTTGTATCTAAACATAAAATAAATTGTACGAAATGTTTTGCGAGGTAATAGTTTGTTTTTCAAAATTACCGTCTTTAGGATAATTGACACGTTGCTCACCAGGGGTATCGCCACTCCATTTTTGTGCAGCTGTATTTATATTTAAAAAATGTTGGGTTATGTATGATGTTAAATTTTACTAATTCCAGTGTTTAATTATTTACAAAATACAATATATTTAATTGTTAATTCTTACATAACAACTAAAATGTCACTTGCAGAAATACTTATTAGAACCATAAACTTTGCCTCGATTAAACACAAGGATCAAAGAAGAAAAGATGAAGCTCAAACTCCATATATAAATCATCCGATAGGTAATTAACAGAAAATGAACAAAAAAAATACTACAATTTTCAATTTATTTTTAAGGAGTAGCTTATATACTTACAAGTGAAGCAAAAATTGATAGCATAGATGTTTTGCAAGCAGCAATTCTCCATGATACAGTAGAAGATACCGATACAACATTTGAAGAAATAGAAAGGGAATTTGGTATTGAAGTTTGCAATATTGTCAGGGAAGTTACAGATGACAAGTCTCTTTCAAAAGAAACCAGAAAAAGAATGCAAATAGAGCATGCTCCTAGTTCTACTAATAAAGCAAAATTGGTGAAACTTGCAGACAAATTATATAATCTTCGAGATCTAGAAAATAGTCCTCCAGTGGGCTGGAACAAGGACAGGATTGAAGAGTATTTTAATTGGAGTAAAAAGGTGGTCGATGGCTTACAGGGAACAAATCAGGCAATGGAGAAATCATTAGATGACATTTTTTGTAGGAATATTAGCAACACATAACAAAGGTACTTAAGAAATTCATAACATTTATTAATTAAGGTAAATAAGTAACCAAACGAATTTTTATTAAATGAATGCTAGATACATACATAGCAAGAAAAGCACAAAATACAAGACAATCTAATACTACAAAACATTGTTTAAGGGTTTTCATTCTTCTCCCTTTGTTGCTCCATTTTAATACTTGTTTTCTCTACAACCTTTCTCCCAACAAGAGCATAGTTAGGCTTAGGTACTGTTGTAGCAACCAATTCTTTCTCTAAATCGATTGGTTCTAGATAATTACCAGTGCCTTTATTGCTCGGCACTTCAACTTTTTTAATTGATATATCAGCAGGCAGTCCACTTAATTTTCCTTCAATATTGGAAGGGCTTGCTCCATTCTTTGTTTCTGCAGTTGTTGAAGAAGTTGCAGCCCTTGACAAAATAATCTTTGTATATTTAACCGGATGTGTAGAAGCTCTTACAGGCACAGATAACGCAGGTCTCTTTAGAGAACTATTAGTGATAATAATGCTTGTTGGAGTGGATGTAGTGGCAGACGACGAATGTGTTGCTGATTTGTTCATAAAAATTAATTTCCCTGGAGTGGTAGGAGGCGGGGGTGGCGGAGGTAGGGATGGTTTAGGACTATTCTGCTGGACGAATTCAGTTGGGGCTGGCTGGATAGTGTTGTGTGTTAGCATTTGATTGTCGTCCGCAAAAATTATGGGAAGATCCATAATATCTTGGGACGTCAAATTAGTGGGTGGTGGTAAAGCAGCAGTAAATGATGGTTGTACTGGGGCAGTCTGGTTGAGATTCGTCGCCTTTTTCACAGGCAGTTG
The DNA here is from genome assembly GCA_029378335.1 of Agrilus mali. NCBI lineage: Eukaryota > Metazoa > Arthropoda > Insecta > Coleoptera > Buprestidae > Agrilus > Agrilus mali. The sequence continues at coordinate 3,252,745 of CM055660.1, forward strand.
CTTTGATGTTATGTACTTTGTATAACCTGTAAAATATTAATTAAAAATAGAGACTAACGTAAATCTGGCTTCTTTACGTGTTGGTCCAACTTGTTGTTTATGCTTAGAAACTGGTAAAATAATAGGGGTATTTCCAGTCCCTCTAATCATAGTCCCAGAGGGTTTTAATTTTCCTTCAGTCATTAGCATCATATTACTAAATGAAGGTCCGGCATTATCCTTACTATAACTTCCTGACATTCGGCTTAATTTATTCACATCCAAAGCCTTTCCATGACTAGAGAAAAATCGTGCTTGTGTTCCAGGAGTGATCGTGACATTATCCAAAACTAAACAATCATTGACAAAATCACACATTAATTAACGTTCCTAAATAAATAAATTGTTACCCTTAATACCGGTTCCCTTGGGAGTGTTATTTTTTAAATCTTTCTTCATTACACCTGGTCCCATCAGTTGACGTCCTACTCCCATAGCCTGCATCTTAGCAGCTGAAAATAAAATTAATTTGTATAAATGTTTCGACTACATTTTCTTGTAAAAATATTTACACATAAAAACTGAGTAATATTTGTATGTCCCAATGGTTTATAATTTTATATTACCTTGTGGAGATGGTTTTTGTGGCGACGCGGGTGTGTTTGTAACAGCTGATGGCTGAGGGCTATTAGAGGGTGCATCAAGTATTTGTGTAAGGGATGGTAAAAAAGTGTCAGTGGGTGGTGTCTCAGAAACAGATGATTCAGAAGGTGTGGGTGTAATTACAGGTGGTGGTCTCGGACTTGCGGGAGGAGAAAGATTAATAACGGGAGGGGTACCTTGGGATAATTGTGCTGCCCAACGAGATTCCAACTTGTTTTTCGACTTCGAACCTGGAGGTCTTCCAACTAAAAAAAAAAAAAGGACTAAATTAACATAATTTAAATTTAAGCAATTAGTTTACCTGGCCGAACTATTCTTGGTGTAGGACTAGGAGGTTCACTATCGATCGAACTGTCGTTAGAATTATGTCGTTTCCTTTCCATTTTAATACGTTTGGGTGTTGGTTGGCCGTCTGTAGGAAGGTTTACGGGTGAATGGCGAAGTTGAGGAGGTACAGGGGACAGCATAATGCTGCCTATAAACTCCCCAATTTCATCCTGTAACAGTTTTTTTTTAATTGGCAGTTATTTATTTTAATTACAATTATTACTTACAACGATACATCTATCAACGACGTCTTGTGTAATTCCCTCTGCCTGTTTCTTCTTTTTACTTATGCGTAGATAATCGTCAGCTGAGCCAACAACTATAAGACCTGTTTCTATCCGCATTCTCTCCCTGAGATCTTCCAATTCTTCTTGCCTTAAAAAAAAAAAGAATTTTAAGTTGCTTTATTAACCCTCACTTTCAGTATAAAACACGTACGAAGATTTACTAGCAGACTGTCCGCTAACAAAGAGCACTGGACATTGTAATTCCAGGAGACTATCATCTGGTTCTCCTCGTTTGCCATCTGCAGTGAGCAAGGAAAAGCCGACGCAAACGACGCAGGCCGCATGTTCGACTTGGGCCACTTGTAGGGCCAAAGCTGCCCCCACATTAAAACCAATCAACACAATTGGTCTTCCAGGCAGGTCATTTTTAATTTCCTGCACCCTTGCTCTAGTCGCCGCAAACATTTGATCTGCACAGTTCATCATAGTCATTCTATGACTCATATTACCTTCACAGAACATAAAAGTTTAGTTAATTAAATTCCCTGTATGCTGCATATATGTACTCTTACCTATATTTACAGTAACAGGGATGACAGAAGTAAGGTTCGATAGCAAATTTATCCATTTTTGGTACCTTTTAGAAGGGACTTCTCCTACAGTGCTAGGCGATGAAGGAGCGACTACTATAACAGGATTCCCTGGAAGTTTCTTTGGTTTATCTTGCATTAAACTTGAAGCAACTGGATCCCAAGGGCGCTTGAGGAGCATGAACAAGTTTTCATTACTCACAGCTCCTGTACGACTTGATATACCCACACTATAAATCATTTTATCGACAAATGTGGGTAGTTTTGCTTTTAATGTCTGTAAAAGCCAAAGGTCATTATTTTTCAATATAAATATTAATTCAGTTTACCTGCAAGATGTCTAAATAAATTGCAAGATAAAATGCATTTAAATGGTCGAGTAACAACTGATGAAGCCACTGAGTTAACTTTAGATCCCAGGAAATTGTAGCTAAAAGTCTTCTTATTCGTTTCACTGACTTTTCTATCACAGTACGCCTTAGAATGGGCTCATTTGTACTACCATCAAAAGTTAAACGACTCAATCGGTCAGTATTTAAAATACTAACCATTCCATTGAATAATTTATGCTGAACTGGTGTCCAATTTAACCTAAATAAATTTTCATTATAAATAAATACCAATTTAATGATGGACACTTACTTTAGAGGAGCAACTGTTTCTTCCCAATCATCACATTGGTTTGTTTTTAAATTTGCGACATGTTTTTCGCATTCGTCCATAAGACTTCTTGCCTTATTAACATCATATATTGGGGGGGGTTCTGTTGGAACTTCAACAACATCAATCTTTTCATTGCAGTTCTGTAAAGGTGCTAAGGGATTAAAAGACCTTTTTCTGCTGGTTTTAACCGGCTTAGGCATGAAAAGGGTCTTAGTCGGTTTAAGGAAAGTGCCCCCGGGACGCCAATTCCAAGGTCTAGCATAACAATGGTCCACAAATACAGGTCCTTTCTTTTCGTTTGACTCGGGCATTCGATTTATATTTACCATTGGAGCTGGTAAATTACTCTCCAAAGGATTACTTATTTGTTGTAAATGGAAACTATTGCAACCTTGCGAATTCATTTCTGTAACTGAAATTGTGTCCATATTCTGTAAACAACGTACATAATATTAAAAGTGAGGTTATGTTAAAATGAGAAAACGTTACCTTGGAAATATCGCCAGAATCTGAATCAGTTTCGTGTATGAATAAAGTTTCATCCATTATTTTCTATTAACAGTTTAAATATTTAATAATTGCAATAACAAATTAATTTACCATAAAATCATCTTATTTTGACAAGTCAGTCTGACCGTCTGTGTCTCCGTGATCGCATACGATGCTACCTACAATCTTTGCATACAACCAAATTTATTTGTAATGCATTTACGATATTATTCTCAATGAAGTTGACTTCAAATGTTGCATTGCTGCCAACAGAATAAGCGTTCTATAAACCGTAACTGGAAATGTATCAAGCATGTATCAGGGTTTCCGCTCGCTCTGAGAAAAATATTTTTATTTATTTATTTATTTAATTAACTTTATACGGAATTTCGTCCATTTACATAAATCCTATAATGATAATAGTAGATACATTATATTAGTTTCTTTTGTCACTGTGTCGGCACTATTATACACTGAACGAAAAATTAGGATAACTTAACCTAAATCTTAACTGGAACAAATTTATTCTTTATGTTTTTAAAAAGATGGCAGTATTGTAAAAGTTGAAATTTTGTGGAGCCAATCAGCCAATTTCAGAGAGGATGTCGTAATTGTATATTAGTTGTTTTATAATAAAACTTGACGGTTGGCGTATTTGTTATTAATTTTAATATATTCTATATTAATAAATAAATATATAAGAAATGATAATTTTTTTCGAAATATTGTGAGATTAGACACTTCCTCAATAATTTTTATAATAAAAAAACCGGTACTAGTAGCCGTTTACAGCAAGCTGCAGCAAGGACATGGTTTCACTACGTTTAATAGCGTTGAGACGGTTGAGTTCATGGTTTGTGAAGTTTTAAAATTGATTGGTGCATAGAAGTGCTTCTTTGTGCAACAAATCATCTTATTGGCCAGCAAAAGAAATTTAGATTTATGTTGGTTTGAGAGAAGAAGAATCAGAACGGATCAGAACCCCAAAAGTGTATAAGTGGATCTATTTAGAGGTACTTCGATTTATTATTTTCTGCCATTTTTGATTCAAATTATTTAAAGTAACGTATTTATTATTTACTAAAATTAAGTCCAAAGGAATAACGATAGCAAAATTCTGGCTATCTTGTGCCAGTAAAATCAATCTTATTAGTCCAGTAAGGAACAAACATTTGCGATTAAAAGGTAATAATACTTTACATATAATTGTACTTAGTTTAAGTTGAAAAATTTTACATTATTTTAAAAGCATTTAATGGGGTTGTAGGTTAGTTAACATCTCAAGACAAGATCAATTCTTTTGTACAAGTTTTCTTGGCTTATTTTCTAAAAAATGTACTTAAACAATTATAAAGTCAACACAAACTTATTCATGTATAGTTAATGTTTTAGTATTTTAAAATAATTGTATTATGTACCATCAAAGTGGACAGAGTTAAAGATTATAACTGTTAGTAGGTATAACGTTTTTTGTAAGATCAAATTAATAATATTTTGGTGTATACATATCAAAGCATTGATACTGTCAATCAAAAATTAACAAGTAATAACTGAAGTAATCTTTAAATAATTTTCATGTTACAGGAGCAAAGATGAGTGGAGCAGATGGTGATGGCCCTACAGCTAATGAGGGCCCTCCCAATAAACAGCTACCACCAAAAAAGCAAACCATTGAAAAGATATATCAGAAAAAATCGCAATTGGAACACATTCTACTGCGTCCTGATACCTACATAGGTTCAGTTGAAAGGGTTACAGAAGATATGTGGATGTATGATGATGAAAAGCAAATAATGATTAAAAAGAAACTATCCTATGTACCGGGACTTTATAAAATATTCGACGAAATACTTGTTAATGCAGCTGATAATAAGCAGAGGGACAAAAAAATGGATTGCATTAAAGTAGACATAGATGCAGAAAATAATGTCATTTCTATTTGGAACAATGGTCAGGGCATTCCTGTGGTCATGCACAAAGAAGAGAACATGTATGTTCCAACCATGATATTTGGTCATTTGCTCACATCATCAAATTATAATGATGAAGAAGAAAAAGTAACTGGAGGACGTAATGGTTATGGTGCCAAACTGTGTAACATATTCAGCACCAAATTTACAATTGAAACTGCCTGTAAAGAATACAAAAAGCAATTTAAACAAACATGGGGCAGCAACATGACGAAAACATCTGAGCCTAAAGTGAAGGAATTTTTTGGTGAAGATTTTACAAAAATTACTTTCACCCCTGATCTGTCCAAATTTAAAATGGAAACTCTTGAAGATGACATAGTACAACTCATGTCACGAAGAGCCTATGACGTGGCAGCATCTACAAGAGGTATCAAAGTCTTTTTGAATGGTAAGAGATTGCCAGTGAAAAATTTTAAGGATTATGTGGATTTATATTTAAAAAATAGAGAAGATGAAGCAGGGAATACTCTAAAATGCATATACGAAAACCCAAACGAACGGTGGGAAGTGGCTTTGGCCCTTTCAGATCTAGGATTTCAGCAGGTATCTTTTGTAAATAGCATTGCGACTACTAAAGGTGGTCGGCATGTGGAGTACATAGTTGATATGATAGTCAAGCAACTCATAGAAGTGATTAAGAAAAAGAACAAAGGAGGTGTCGATATAAAACCGTTTAAAGTCAAAGAGCATATATGGGTGTTTGTTAACTGCCTAATTGTTAATCCCACTTTCGATTCACAAACTAAGGAGCACATGACGTTGCAAGTTAAAAATTTCGGCTCCAAGTGTCAATTGTCTGAAAAATTCATTAATGCAGCAATTAAAAGCGGTATTGTGGAGTCAGTACTTTCTTGGGCGAAGTCTAAAGCTCAAAATGAACTGCAAAAGACAAGTGGGAAAAAGCAAGCGAGACTTAAAGGGATACCGAAATTAGAAGACGCAAATGAAGCCGGTTCGAAGAATGCAATGAAATGTACCCTAATTCTTACTGAAGGAGATTCGGCCAAAGCCCTAGCAGTATCCGGACTTGGGGTCGTCGGTCGAGACTACTACGGTGTCTTTCCCCTGCGTGGTAAACTTTTAAACGTTCGCGAAGCTACGCATAAACAAATACTCGAAAACGCGGAAATTAACAATTTGATAAAAATCCTTGGCCTTCAGTACAAGAAGAAATACAATACAGAAGAAGACATGAAGTCTCTCCGTTACGGTAAAGTAATGATTATGGCTGATCAGGATCAGGACGGGTCACATATTAAAGGCTTGCTTATTAACTTTATTCATCATTCGTGGCCTGAACTACTGAGGCAAAATTTCCTGGAAGAGTTTATTACTCCGATTGTGAAAGCATCTAAAAAGAAAGAGGTTGTTTCATTTTATTCCTTGCCCGAATTTGAAGAATGGAAATCGAACACTCCAAATAATAAAACTTATAATATTAAGTACTACAAAGGTTTGGGAACTTCATCATCTTTGGAAGCGAAAGAGTACTTTTCGAATATGGCCAGACATAGGATTCGTTTCAAATATACAGGTAAATAAATATTACTTATAATAATAAGACAGTAAAAAAATGCCAATTGATATTATTTATTATTTAGGTCAACAGGACGATGATCACATTGTTCTGGCATTCAGCAAGAAACACATTGAGCATCGTAAAGAGTGGCTAACAAATTTCATGGTTGAAAGTAAGAGACGCAAAGAAATCGGTCTTCCTGAAAAATATCTTTACACGAAAGATACAAAGGCTGTGTCATACACTGACTTCGTAAATCTCGAATTGGTACTTTTCTCTAATGGCGACAATGTCAGGTCAATTCCGAGTCTAGTAGACGGCCTAAAACCAAGTCAGCGTAAAGTCTTGTTTACTTGTTTTAAGAGAAACGACAAGAAGGAAATCAAGGTTGCTCAATTGGCCGGTTTGGTGGCTTCAGCCTCCGCCTATCATCACAACGAAGCGAATATAGCTTCAACAATAGTCAACCTTGCTCAAAATTTTGTTGGAAGTAATAATATCAATTTGTTAGAGCCCCGTGGACAATTTGGAACACGTTTAAAAGGTGGAAAAGATTGCGCCAGTGCTCGATACATTTTCACAAAAATGTCACCTATAACACGACTAATTTTTCATCCCCAAGATGACCCCCTCCTACAACATGAATATGATGATAATCAAAAGGTAATTTATTTTTGAAATAATTGATGTTTACTTTTTTAAAAGCATAGTGCAATTCTTTTTACTTTTATTCTTACGGAAACGTTTTTGTTTAATAAAATATTAACTAAAAGTATTATGTGCTTTTTTTCTGGGTCAAGTACAAATTAAAATAATCGTGTAATACCGCTATAACAATTTATATACGATTAAATATAAAAATTGCAATTAATATAGGTATATTTTTTTATTCTAATTAGGTAGAACCAGTTTGGTACATTCCAATAATACCAATGCTTCTTGTTAACGGTGCTGATGGAATAGGTACAGGATGGATGACGAAAATTCCTAATTATAATCCTCGCGAACTAGTGGCAAATATTAGGCGAATGTTAGACAAAGAGGACCCTGTTCGCATGCTACCCTTCTACAAAAATTTCAAAGGCACAATCGAAGATTGCGGCGATTATCGGTACGTTTGCAGTGGCGAAGTTGCAGTAATTGCTAACGGAAAATTGGAAATCACCGAACTTCCTGTCAGCACGTGGACACAAGTTTATAAAGAAAACACCCTTGAATTACTCTTGTATGGTGAGTAATTTCTCGGCTTTTTCTTTTTGTGTAGTTATACATGTTTAAAATTGATTAAATTATAGGTTCCGAGAAACAAAAGGCAGTTATCACGGATTACAAAGAATACAATACCGATACTACCGTGCGTTTTGTCGTTAGTACAAACAATTTGGAAGCCCTCGAGAAAGACGGAATTCATAAAGTTTTTAAGTTACAAAACATGATTAGCACTAGTTCTATGTGTGTCTTTGACGAGCTGGGCTGCTTAAGGAGGTAAAATATTTAATCTACTTAAAAGTGGTAGTTTTAATCCAATTTTATAATTCAGATTTGAATCCGTAATGGATATTTTACAAGAATTCTTCACTTTACGGTTGAAATATTATCAAAAGCGTAAAGATTATGTAGAGGGCATGTTAGAGGCAGAGGCAGCGAAACTAAGTAATCAAGCCAGATTTATCATGGAAAAATGTAGTGGTCAATTGGTAGTGGAAAACAAAAAACGAAAAACTATTGTGGAAGAATTAATACGAAGAGGTTACACACCTGACCCTGTTCACGAATGGAAGACTCGCAATCAACCATCAGATGAGGATGAAACACAAGACGATGTCGAGGAAGAAGAGGAAGATTCCGAGCGCACAAAAAAACCCGAAGATGCGGAAAAGGCATTCAAGAAAAATGCTGACGTAAAGAAATTCGACTATCTGTTAGGTTTAACGATGTGGATGTTAACTGAGGAGAGAAAGAACGAATTATTGCGTCAAAAAGAAGCAAAAACGGCGGAACTAGAGATTATGAAAAGAAAAACTCCAAATCATTTGTGGCGTGAAGACTTGGATGTCTTCATCCAAAAACTAGACGAGCTGGAAGAAAAAGAGCGTCGCGACGAAGCTGGTGGCGTTATAAAAATCAAAGAGGCAAAAAAAACGACGGTAAGTTACCTTTAACAAAACTTTAGCATTAATACTTATTTTTTCTTTTTTTTTATCCTCGTTACAGGGAAAGAAAAAAAATCTAAATGAAACGCTTCCGTCGTCAGTAGGCCAACGGGTTGTGCCTGTAGTAACTGACGATCTTAAGAAGAAGGCTCAAGCTGCTCTAAAACTTAAAGAGAACAGGAGCAAGAAAGGCGTGAAAAAAGAAAATATTGCCAATGATGTAAGATGTTATTCAAAATTAAAGTTTTTGTTTTTTATACAACACTGTGTACCATTTTAGGAGGAAATAGACGAATTTGACGAAATGGTGAAGGACAAAAAAACAATCAAAGATAAACTAGGAACCCCTGACGATGTAGTGAAGAAAGTGAAAGTCAAAAAGGGCAAAGACGGCTTTAAACAAACCAAATTGAACTTCAAAAGTAAAGATAAAGGTAAGTAGATTCAAAAAATGTAGAAGTACAATATTACGTGAATTAAAATTAAAATTACTGAGATTAATATTTTCCTTTTGCGTAAGATTCTGACTCTCCGAAGAAACGGGGTAGGAAGAAAAAGGCTTCGTCGGACTTAGAAGATGAGGAAATATTAAATATTTCGGATGATGACGACGTATCATTTTCAACGAAACCAACTGTTTCCGAACGTGCAACAAGTAGAAGACAGGTGAGTAAACCAGTAAGATATACTGAGTCCAGCGATGAAGGTGGCATATCATCTGGTGGAGAATCAGAGCTTTTCGACAACGATGCCGTCAAAGATGATTTTAAACAACAAGAATCCCTGGAAATTGCTAGCTCAGGAAGCGACGACGAAATCTCACCACCCCCAAAGAAAAACGAGAGTTCCGAAGATCTTTTCGACTCGTTACTTGGTTAGTACTGATTATTTCTAATTAACAGCTGTTATCTGTTTTCTTTGGACTTACGTTTTATAGGTCGCAAAAAATCTTCGCCAACTCCAGTCGAAACGACGGAAACAGTTTCGTCATCTGCCGATTCCCAGATTAAACCTAAGAAAAAACGTCCCGTTAAGAAATTCAAAAACTTTTCAGACTCTGACGACAGTTTCAATCCTACAGAAAAGGATCACAATAACGTAACTGACAGTGAAGATGACGATTTCACAACTCGTACAGCTAACAAAAAACCGTCAAAGAAAACAAAAGGGGATGAGGATTACGGAATATCAGCTAAAACGGCTACAACAACTACAATGAAGAAAAGGGCCAAAGCAGCAACCACATCAACTGGTAGTGATGACGATTTTGGACCCTCGACGAAAACGAAAAAGGCAGCACCGAAAAAGAAGAAAAAATCAACGGAAAGTTCGGACGAAGATTTCGGACCTCCAAAGCCGCCAAAGAAGAAAGCACCCGCCAAGAGTAAAAACAAGAAAAAATCCGATGATGACAGTGATGCAGATGACGGCGATTATATGAATGATTACAACCCCCCTCCAGCCAAAATTAGCAGGATTGCAAAGAAACAGACCAAGTACGTGTTCTCAGATGAGGATATGTCCGATTAATTCAGTTGAAAGGCACGGTATTTAAATTATTTTTTCCTTTCGTTAGTTCGTGTTAACTTAATCGATTTTTATGCCGGTCATCTTACGATAAGTTAAGTCTATTTATAATTATAAAAAATTCGCATAAGATCAGTGTATGGTAGAATCGTAACAAATACGACAAAAATGCCACTTGAAGAAAATTATGTAGAACTAAATTCTTTATAAAAGGATCTTAATGAGAAAATGTTACTATGTAAGTGAGATGGGCCTCGAAAAATTCTTCAATAAAATACTCTTGTTAAAGAGAAAGGCAATCTTTTGATGTATAAAAAAATAAAAAGACTTTTTGTATAGTATTTTACGTACTGTAAATTTATTTAAATGACAGTTTTAAAAGTAATTTGACCGGTGCTGTCTTTAATAAATTAATGATTAAAAGGCGAGTCGAAGAATAAGTAATTAAATAGAGAAAATGTAAGAAAGAACAAATATACAAATAGAATAAGCAAGTGAATGTACAAACTTCATAGCCCAATAATAACACAAATAAGTAATACTAATTAGCTAATAATAATGTAATTATTATTACTTCTAGTTAGTGATTATATTACTCTATAAGAAGCTCATCCCTCACCGTAGCAGTTTTTAATAGTTTTAGTAATAATTTTTTATGATAAGTATGTGTCTGTCTGTGCGAAATGTAAGAGTGTTTTTAAATAATAATATTAATTATCTAAAAAATTTTTAAACCATCAAATTTCCTTGGCTGTGTGGTATTTAATTTAAAATCCGTGTTGATAATATGATTTTAAATAGAAATCAACTGCGCATTCCAAATTATTATTGTGTTTTTTAAAAAATTAACAACTGTTTTAAACGATAAACTCATGTTTAAATTTAAATCTATTAATAATTGAAAATTATCTAGAAGTTGCACTTCACAACAAACATTGATTATTTAAATTAAGAAAAAGAAAAACTACAGCAATTCGATGTACAAATTAAAAAAGTAAAAGTTAAAACTGATGTAGGAAACTCATTATATTACATTATACCATTGTCAAAGAAAGTATTTAAATGAAACCTGTCTAAAATCCTTTATTCATTTACACGACATGGTGTATGATGGGTTGCCTATAGCAATTATTTGTTTTGGTTCCGTTTTGATAAATTATTGATTGCCGTATACTAATAAACTATAATTATAAAGTTTGTATATGAAATTCAATTTCGATATTTGTAATGCACGCCCGTTAAAATTCTTTTATTTACGATATCTATTTTTCAAAAATGAATTGCCTAGTAACTTTCTTTGACGTAGTTGGTATGGCTGTTTTATTAAGTTAATTGGTTAATGCACAGTGTAGTTCTGTGGTAGTGTTTTATTATAGTATAAGAGAACACCGGTTCTTTGTATTTATTTATAAAAAATGTATATTGTAAATATTCTATTTATGTCGAATTGATCATTAATTGGGTTATATGGTTTTTGTAGTTGCTTTTGCGTAATAGTTCTTCGAAACAAGTAAACGGTTCGTCATACTATATGTGTGGTCTTTCAAGGAATTATTTTTCTAAAGCTAGGCATCATCTTTCTAATCAAGAAATAAAGGGTACGATTTATTTATAGTGCATATACATATAAAATAAACGATTACAGCAATTAATACATTTCTCAATATCTGTCACTTGTAAATTCTGTAGTAATTTTGTTTTTTTATGTTGGTATAAATGATAGTAACTAGCGCAGCTATATTCACAGAAGATGATAGTTGTCATTTGTATTTGGTGACATACATTCAAATATTAATTCCGTTCATTTTCCAATTAGTGTTGGTAAATTTATTAAATTTGTGTCATATCTTTTAATTTTATAGTATAACAACTGAATTACACTGTATTATTTTTATTTAGATATAATTTGTTGCTTTCTGTTGTTTATTTTAATAAATGAAAATTACTTTCGATTACTATACTGAAAATTCCGTCCTGGTAGATTAATGAGTGACGCATATTGTAGTATTTTAATTACTTTTCTGTGTTTTTTATATTAGTTTATAGATCTTTGTTAAATTAGGGTACTTAATTTATTTTGTTTGTTCATTCTTGCAGATTAACCAATGGATTATAACATAACGTCAAAATGGGATTGTTCATTCAGTTCAACATCGTTTGTTGCAGTTAATTCAACCTTGGACTATAATGCAATTAAGCTTTAAGCCATATTGATGTTCATTTGGATTCCACTAAACCATGAATAGTCTACTACAGTGATGTATTCCTTTCTTGTATTTGATCAGCTGATTGCTTTACAGGAAACCCTTTGCTGTAGCACAAGACATTTTACACTTAATTAAGGTGAGGATACATACCACAAATAATAGTTGAAATTTTAATTTCAATTAAAAATTGCATATTAATATTTTGCCATCGAATCTCTTTCAGGTCAATGCTGGAGAAGGCTCCATAACTCTCCTAGACGACATCTGTCCGATCTTTTGTACCAATCCTATTAGTTTTTGCTGTTAGTCCTAGTAATGCACCTTATTCGCTTTCAGAAAAAGTACATCGACCGAAGACATCATAACCATTTTGTGTTTGTGTACTCACTGTGATATTTTATTTGTTTTCATCTCAATGTTCCATTTTTAAACTTTTATGTTAATATTTATACAGTATATTTAGGACAAAAAAGCTCCTCTGATACTTTAAACTTTTCCAAATTAAATTTTTGGCACATTTGGTCAAACCAAATAAATTTTAATATTACAAGTAACTAGGGCGGATATAAGGGTGATTATTAGGGGAGACGTGGAGACCACAGAGTTTTAGAGGGGCATTTTTGTCTCAAATATAAAGGATAAATATTACTGTAAAAGTCAATTTTTTCATATAATAAAAATAAAGGATGTGAACAACAGTGATACATTTAGTACATACAGTTTTGTCCATGGTATAATAAACGAAACCAATTTTTTAAGAAAATTATTAGTTTGTAATATATTCTTAAATACACCTTTTTTGTATTTGTATTTAAATTTGACAGTAAATGTACCACCAATACAATTAATTAAATTGTAATAATTAAATAATAAATGATTTGATCAATATTTTAGTATATTTTATTTGAAATAACATTTCCCGTTTAAATAAATAAATAAAATAAAAAATACAATACTGAAATAAAAAAATATAGTTTGTATAGATTTGGCGCCAAAACGACCTCATGCCACTTATGCTCTCCTAATACAAATGTCGAAAATTTTAGAAACTTTTCTGCGACTGGTCATATACGAGGTCTGATCAACAAATAATATGACAATGAAAGACCGACACCAACTTATGCTCTCCTAATACAAAAGTCGAAAATTTTAGAAACTTTTCTTCGACTAGTCATATACGAGGTCTGATCAACAAATAATATGACAATGAAAGACCGACACCAACTTATGCTCTCCTAATACAAAAGTCGAAAATTTTAGAAACTTTTCTGCAACTGGTCATATACGAGGTCTGATCAACAAATAATTTGACAATGAAAGACCGACACAACCTTATGCTCTCCTAATACAAAAGTGGAAAATTTTAGAAACTTTTCTGCAACTAGTCATATACGAGGTCTGATCAACAAATAAATTCACAATGAAAGACCGACACAAACATGTGCTCTCCTAATACAAAAGTCAAAATTTTTTATTTTTCTTGGTCCATGTAAATTTATTAGAGGTTCATAGTTACATACAATAATTTCCGTTCCAAACTGCTACCAACCACTTAGTGACTCCAGTATTCTTTAATAAAAATAAAACAATTTTTCAAATTTCAAACTTTATTGGAATTTTGAAAAACAACATCTTTACAGGTTTAATTCAAAAATATTGAATTACATTATTTTATTAATAATTATTTAAAAGTGAAGTATCTTGCTAACAATGTAATAGAATAATAAGTTTTATAACAAGAATGAAACAGCAGTGATAAAATATTGGAAAATCCTTCAGCAAGTTGTAAGTATGTTTAATTAATCACTAGAAATCAATGAATTGAAAATTAACCCTAATAACTGATCAGATTTGCACAAACATATTTATTTCTCTGTTGTTCGAAATCAATAAATAATTTTAAAAAAATATTACAACTTATTTCAAGGGAAATATTCTTTACCATAACGACCTTTGTGCCTAGGCAAGTCTGGTCGCAATTTCCTGGGGATGTACGGTAGTTGACGATCGTCGTAAGTCCTTCTCCATGGATTTTGAAACAATTCAAATGGCCTGCTTCTTTTTTCCATAGGTCTCGTTTTGTTATCAATTTTATATATCTTCTCCCAGTGGTAAATTTCATATTGGAGCCTATGGCGAGGTGTGTTTGCAACTATGAACTTAAACTCTTTTTCTAACCACTTTCTCTTATCAGCATCTTCATAATCAGCAGCCACCTTTTCCTTGTTGCTCAAAAATGGGCGGAGGTCATTGATGTTTTCATAAATAACGGGTTGGTTCGCGTAAAATTTTATTAACATTTTAAGAACGTCTTCATTAAAACCAATCACTTTGCCATTTCTGACTTCATCGAACAATTTCATTGAATCTGTAGACCAGCACACATTTCGTTTAGGATTTTCGTTAACATGCTTTGAATGAATGAGTATGGTATTGAGCTGATAAACATAAAATGACCATAGTTTACCATTGGTAATGGTACATTGGGTCGTTAAGGGATACGTGATGTCGTTAAATGTTGTAAATCCTTTTAAAACAAACAAAACCCAAATCATTAGATATACTACTAAACTGTCTCGTTTTTAAATAACTAACCAAGATTGTTGGCTTGTGCATTTAACCATCCAAAAGCAGCTAAAATGCCTTGTCTATGAAGAGCATCCTTTGTGTAGAGAGGATCATTATATTGCTTATCAAGTAGATGACCTCTGTGATTGTATGAAATCGTCCCAAACTGATGACTTTCTCCTGGCCAAAAACCTAAAATTAATTGTATTTTTCATAAGGAAAACGATCATACTCAATAATAAAAGTGAAGCACCTGGAATATTAGTAATTCTTCTATAACTACAGTAAGTTCCTACAGTTCGAGGATCGTATTGAAAAAAAGGAACCTCTAGTGCAGAATTTTCAGCTTCAGAACTTGATATAATTGGTGCTAAAGGGAAACGACTTCGTACAGTTAAACTTGGAACACCAATATATTGCATAGCCCTATCTACAGGATCATTTTCTTGATTTTTGGTCCATTCCCTTCCTAAACGCATCTTTCTAATAGCTATCGGGGGAGTCATGCCTCCTGCATACCAAAAAGATTCAATGCGTGGCTCAATATCAATCTGTAAAACATAAAATAAATAATTTATTTACATATAACTATTTGCACCATTTACCAACCTGTGAATCCATTATATGTGGATGATGACTGTTAAGTGAATTTAAAATAATCCTATTGATTTGATAAACAATACTTTTGCTATAAATATTCTCTAATTCTCCCTTTTCAAGAGCGAAATCTTCTCGGTTTATTTCGTAAGATTTCCTGAAAGCATCAAACTAACATTTTATTCAACATTCCAAGTAACTGAAATGAAGTGTCTATTTATTTAAAAAAATCAACTTACTTATAGCCTTCATGTTCCAAAATAAGGACCTCTTCAATATCTGCCTTTAATTCTTGTATTAATGAATCAACATTTATGGAATCATAATAAGAAGGCAAAGTGTTTTGTTTAATAAGATGTGTCCTTGTTATATGTTGAGTAAAAATTAAATTGTTGTAGGGAATTCTTTCTTCTTCCAACATGTAGCACTTGAAGCCATAGTATCTCGGCATGTTCAGCTTTATTTGCTTTTCTTCTACAGTTTTAACATTTTTAATTTCTTCATAATGGGCGTCTTTTTTTCTTTCGAGTTTTTTTTTCGGCGAAAGGTCGAGTATTGGGGGATACTGAGGCGTTTCGGTATATTCTGTTTCAACACTTTCGATAGCTGTAGACAAACGTCCTACACTTGAAACAAGTCTTCTTGTAAGTTCTTTCGGCACACGGGTCAACATAATAATAAAATATTTATATTTTACCGTTCCTAATCACTTTAATTATTATATTATTTAATCTTTCAGTAGAATTATACATATAAAATATTGTGAGGTTATGTTGCCTTTTCTAACCTCCAATTTGGCCTTACTCATTTAGCCAATGTTCCCATATTGTGTCAAAAGTACCCAATACCGTACTTTTTACTTATAAAAATTTACATTTTTTATATAACAAGCACTACAATTCTTATTGAAAAATACATCATTTCAATATTTTCAATAATACACTAATTGGAAAGAATTGATTGGATAGGTATATATGAAATACAAATGGATAAATGGCAAATGTTAACTTTATTTCAGTGGAAACGTTTTTCTTTTCACAATTTAGTAAAGTGAGAATGTACATTATAGATAAAAAATAACAATCAGTACTTTCCAGTTAAATAAGTAACAAATTTATACAGCTTGCTATATTAATACCAAGGCACTGTGATTTACAACTTGCGGGATCAGAAAAATAAATAATTATAAACAGACGCAAAAACTTTGCAGTAGTAATATTAGAGCACTTAATACATCCGTATTATCATTAATTACCATTTTGGATCCAACTGATACAAACTATAATGACAAGTGTCTGTCCATCCCTTAGAAATATGCTAATACAGATATGTAGTAAGTTAGCCAGGATGTTATTAAATTATCTACGCCTTGGACCCAAAATGGTTGATGATAATAGCCATGTGTTTAATGCCTTAGTAATATAGTAGTAGTAGTACTAGATTCAACTTTATAGTTCTTTTTATTATGACTAGCTGCGGATAAATGCTTAATCTACGTTTAAATTATTTTATATACGACGATCTATCAAATTTGCTTCATATATTTATATATAAACATGACTATAGGCGAATGAGCGCTTCAAAACGTAACAAAGCTTCCAAACTCTTTCTTTGATCTTTTCTACATATAGTTATTTTTATCAGTCGCTCGACAATGAGTATTTTCGCATCTTATTTAAAATCGTTCCTTAACAAAAAAAAAACAACAAAAAACATATACTAGGTAGTTTCGTCACATATCGAAATGTAACGTTAAACTTTCGAAACAATTAAACAGGGGAATCGCAAAATTACAATATATAAAAAGTCCAGTGGCTTAGGTGAAGGGGATATTAATTATATGAAGGCAACAAGTTAATTTACAATAAAACAATATTCCAATTTGGCTTTTGCGTAAACTACATCACAGCCTACAAAGTACGATATTTGTCCCCCATGAACATATTTTAAACGAACCACCACTGCAAAAAAAAATAAGTTCAATATGAACTTAGCAATTTTTTTATGATTTTAAAGTCGTTGACTAGCAGTAACATTTTCTAATAATAAATACCAATTAAAATTTTAAATAAGTAATGAATAATAGATTAAAAATTATTTTTGTCATTTGTAAGTCCCCTGTTTAACTTACTTAGAAAAAAAAACATGCTATTTGTTTAAAGTGTAATTATGCACTAGCTTATTTTTACTTGAAAATTAAAACATGAGCTCCTAGAATTTCACAAATTGTACTTGGCCACAATTAAATAAATAAATTAATTAAATAAATATGTTTCAAGTTCCAAGCAAATTAGCAAATACATAATTTAACAGACAACATAAAAAAATAATAAAATAAAAATGTACGTACATCGAATACTCGCAAATAGCACGGCGTTTTAGACGCTATAACTATACAAATGGTCCCTAGATCCTTCTATTCAAAATCTATTTAAAAAGTTTTATAAGCGCCGATTTCTAGGACATCTAACCTTACACCCAATTTCGTCGGTATAAGGCACCTTCTCGGTTAGGTTTTTTATCGCAATAATTTTTCTTTAACAAATAACCGACAATGACGTAAAACGATAAAAAAATTTAAAAATTTTCAGTTAAAACCTTTTTAAAGCAAGCAAATGTAATAAAAAACAAGAAAAAAGGATTTTTGATTGTCAAAATATTACTTTTGCTACACAAAAGGGCAAACCCGTTTATTTTAATTTATTTTATAATTATATAATTAGAACGAGTTCAATGAAATTAACAACAGCTCATGAAAAGACTTAGGCTTTCATAAGATAAGAGCAAAATTATAACTAAATTTTTAATATGGATAAAATTCAAAAAAATGTAAAATTAGAGGATTTAAAAATCAAAATTACGTACGTTTTCAAACTTTGTTTTATGTACCTGGGCCTTTAAATACTCAATTCCATTTAATATAATATACCCCTTACCATCTATATTAAATTTATCATTTCTTTTACGTCATTCTCGGCAAGTTAAGAAAAAAATACCTAACACAGTCTTAATAAAAAGAGAATTAGCCAGAAAAATACGTATAACAATACATATTATTATTTACTGTGCGCATCAACCAGTCAATTTTCTTTAATTACTCTGCAACGTTTCTTAAAGCGATAGTAGAAAAAAAAAAGAATAATAACAAATTGACGGATAGGCGCGATTTTGTGGGCAAAATTACTTCACATAATCTTTTACAAAAATAAAAGTACGGAAGAAGAATTGAATAATCTATAAATTGATTACTGACGATCTTCAAAAGAATTAACGGAACAGTAGTAGATATTATATGTAATACAAAATAAAAAAAGATTCCGTAGAAAATACACGTACATATTACATACATATTATTATAACAGGACCGGGCCGCAAAATTCACTGTGGGACGGAAATGACTGACAATATTTTTTATCCTCTCGCGGTAGTAGACTTTCATCAGCCTTCTTTGACGATACATCACAATAAGTAAGTTTTTGTTTGCACCTTAGATACCAGACGGTCAGCCATCGATTCCATCACCTACAGGGCGCCAACAGAATTTCTAACCAGCATGGACAAGAAGTTATTTCCGTCCTGTAATTAAAAAAAAGAATATATTTAACATTGGTTTCCCATTCACAAAGATTTTATCGACCTTAACGTAAAATAAACTTATTTTTTTAGAAAGAAACTATCCAACAACCCGATATAGGGTACACCCTGTATATCCAAGTAAAAGTTGTGACTGTAGAAAATAATTTTAAAGCCGAATCGCGTTACTCTTGCCCAACATTCATATTTATGTAATTTGAATATTGAAATTTTAACAAGAATAAGTATCTACACTATTTTTCCCACGGATTGAAGAATTTGAATTGACAACTACATAATTTCTTAATTACATTGTAGACATTGTGATAAACATAAATATGATAAATGGTACTTATGTGTTGTTTTTTGGATAAAATTTTGAAATTTTGAATGGGCTGCAATAAAACAAATGTTTACTTCGTAATGTAAACAAGTTTATAATATAATCCTTACTCTATTATTATATAGAGATGTATTATTTTTATTTATTAGGTACGCAGAAAAACGATTACTCAATAAAGTCAGATAACTCAGTATCAAGGTGAAAAAAATTGTACAGGAATAAAATAATTAATAGATATAAAATATATTAAGTTAAGAAACAGGAGTAAAGAGGGGACCGAGGACTTCGTAATGATCCACGTCCAATGATGGTTTATGAGATTAATTTATAACGAGTAAAAATAATAGACTTAAAAATTATTGTATACAGGGTCTTCCGTTTTTTTTTGCGATAAATTGCTCCAGACAATTTCGGTTTCGTTGTACAAATTTAAATAATTTTCGAAAATGATTTTATATGAGGTGGCTACACCACAAATTCCTCTGCTTTTTTTTAAATCGCTTGCAAAATTGTGCATTCCAGAGCGAATTAAAGAATGCCGCCAATTAAAAAGCGGCTTTATAAGAAACATAATCTGTAACGTAGAGTTATTTCGTTGCATGACACAATCAAAAGTAATGTAATATTAACTCTTATAAGATGTATTTGCACCAACGTGTACTGTGTACATGTACTTCGAAGGTTATTATTTGTAGATATCGACATGCCGGCAATAATTTAAATTGCAAATTAATTCGAAACGATTAATAAAACGGCCAAGAGATATTAATTTTAATTAAATTGTAATAAAACAAATAAATGTACACACAAGTGGTTTATGTCTATACACGCAGTTGATATTAACAATAAGAATTTTACGTAAAAAATACATTAATTAACGTAATTATAATTTATTATCCATCCGATTAAAATACTGAGACAAACACCTCACCAAATGAACACCATAAGAAAATTATTATTAACTAGCTGCCCGTGCGCATTCCAGAACATTAAGTAGATTCAAAACATTTTTCAATATTCTGGAACATTCTAGATCATTCTCGAAGGATCTTGAAGTTTCGAAAACATTTTTGAACATTCCAAATCATTCTAGAATGTTATAAAACATTTTTGAACACAATAAAACAAGGGAGGATTCACCAAAAAATACCTGTAAACATTAATTTTACACGAAAAATGATTATACATTTATTGAATTTCTTGGAAATACAAAAATACCGCCATTATAGCCAATAAGGTATGGTAAAAAATTTGTTTCGGTTTAAAAAAATGCATACGATATGTATGTTTAATTAATTACATACCTAGTGTAATTGCGACCCCAGCCTTTGGCGAAACTGATCCTGACGGAATTTCGATCGACTGGTCCGTGACAGGTAGCAAAGTTGTTCCATCCGTAATTTTGATGAGCTGCCTTGGCTGGATCAAAAATGCACAGGCAATGCTCGGCAGGTACTCGAGTGGGCTCAGTCTCCTCCAGAGTGAGCGAATTCACGAAAACAGGATGATCCGAACGATTGTACATCCAAACACCGTCGTCTTCGTTTGCCAGTGTTACTCCTGAAACACAAAAGCGAAAATGCAAAATTTACCCCTGACAATTTTCGAACTTGTAGAAGTTCAAATTTTAATTTGTGTATATACGGGGTGGTTAAATTTCGATGACAACTGGGCTGGAAACAAATTTATTGTTTTAATGTTTTCAAAAAATTGCTATAGTCTTTTGTTTTTGAGTTATAACTAAAGAAACATTTTTAATTACGAGTTTTTGCTGCGTGTCTGTATTTTAGGGTTTTTAAAAATAGAAAAAATATGTTCTTCAAGCACTTTTTTAGATAAAATATGGTGATGTTTTACAAAATTCACGCATTTTCGAGTCTTAACATAAAGTTGTATTTTGTAAACATAAATTACAGTTACCTATGCTTTAGTCAAAAAGATTTTTTTAAATTTTTAGTTACATCGAAATTTAACCACCTTGCACAAAAAGTATCTACCTACTTTAAAAGCAACTTTAAGGACAACTTCAAAATTATTTATTGATGATGAATTACGTTTAAATTTTGGAAATAATTTAACAGTCATAAAAATAAAATTTATGTACAAAAAACACTTTTTTATACATACAAAATTTATGTACATACATCGAAAATGAAATTTCACGAAGGTCTCGACAATTAAAGAAATAAATAAATTGCTTTTATATGAAAATGGATCAACTATTAATAACTTCTTTAAAAGTTCTGAAGAGAATGATGACAAATAAGACTTTTATAAAGGTGACGACAGCGCTATTACCTAATTCTAATATTTTTAACGTACGAAATTGAGAAATAATATCTATACCGAAACGATATTTGATACTACACATCGTCATCATCAGTAAAAATTTACATAATACACATATAATGTGTTAAGTTATATTAAAAATAAATTAATTAAACTAGCAATATCCAATAATGCAACACATTGATATATTTTGCGATTAAAGCAATTAAAAATTCATTAGTAACTAAAATCTGAAAATTCACTATATGGTATATTGTAAAAGAATACGTATAGATATAAAAACGAAGCTTACCTAAACCTATCTTACACCTAGTTTTGGCGACTGGCCCTGGCGGAGGACTAAAGCTATGCTGGGAGAGGGCTAACGTTTCTAAACAGAGGCCATCGGCGTAGGGCACATCTCCCCAAAAAACGTTGATGTAGGGCAGTTCGACGGGAAATAACGGACCCACCCTTTTCGCCAACTCCCAATACGCTAACTTGCACCATTCCCTTGGATTCCTCGACGAATCTGTAACAAAGAATATCAAAAATTTTTAAAACTACAAAACTATGGTCTTTTACGAAAATGTATTCAATTTGCAATCAAATCAGCATTAAAGATAAGAAAAATAGATAGATACGCAATGACTAGTCAGTCAATACGAGACTTTCACAACCGATGTCTGCAGAAAATGTATTTTCGGATTCTAACTGCTTCTCCTTAATGAAATCCCCATGGTCTCGTTTCGTCTCCTACCACTAGAGGCATCTGCAGGAACTTCACGTTGTCGATGCAGGATCTACCTTGTAATAGGAGACGAAACGTTGAATACTCTTGATCCACCCATCATGGGGATTTCCTCAAAAAGACGGGGTTAGAATCCCAAAATTCAGTTTCTTGAAAGAAAAACTAATCCCCTGAATGTTACAAATTACTAATTACCTTAAACCTCCAAATACATAATTAAAAATAATAAAATATTATTTAAAATTGACCTTTCTTAGAAGGAAAGTGTGATCTCCCTATCTCCCTCCTTTGGTGACCACCAAGAAACGATTTTCAGACAAGACAGCGTTCGTATCGATGCCGGGGGGGTTGGTTGGGTTATCACTGTTACATTACGTACTAATATAACGCATGTGAGAGAGAGAGAGAGGGGGGGGGGTGCTGTGTGCACGTGCACGTGCTCGTTTAAGGATAATATATGCGCAGGCATGTGACAAGTGAGTGTTGTGTGCACGTTTCGTGTGTGACATGCTGCGTTCCATATTATGAATTCGCTTGTGGGTCGGCGTCGCGCTGTTTGGTTTTACGACAGGTGCGTGTCATTGACAGGTGCAAGGCGCGAAGAGCAGATCGGTCCGTGACGTCACGTGGATGGCGCCAGGCGTCCATATGCCGCCGCCGGTTCAACTTACGTTAACACCGCCTGCTCTGATCGATAGGCACAGGCACACAACATACACGTATTGTAGTACGTATAAGCACAAGAGCACCTTTACACAATACATACACACACACACCTGTTCCAGACAGACTAACTGTATGTATGTATGTATGTATGTAAGCATGCTCTCTCTTATTATTATGCCACGATAGCCATACCATGTCAGGCGGTTTTATGTTCTCATTGTCCTGGTGGCTGTTGTCAATTTCACTAGTTATCGCACTGTCACCTTTCTTTTGTTTTTTTTTGTTGTTGTGTAGTCTTTTATTTAGTAGTACGCATATGCATTCATTATGCATACAAATCTATATACCTATCACTTAGTGTTTCTGATTCATCCGCAATAACTTAATACAGCCAATTTCGAAAACTCGAACTTCGATATGTCAAAATCGAATCGAAATTGGTTGGCAATAACTCGATCTTTCGAAGTTTTTTGCGTCACATAATGATTCGAGTTATCGAAGTTCGACTGTATTTAGTTGTTAGGGATCAGAAAATGTATAATTCTTTTTCAGTCCAGCAGTTTTTGCAATTTTAGGTCAAATAATACGCCTAATTAAATTTTATTATGTGAAAACAAATAAAATTATGTATCTTGAAAACTACCCTGTTAAATTTCCCATCAAATTCTATGCTTAACAAAATTTCAAACATAATATATACGTGTTTTTATTTATGTTTTCATTTAAACGCACAAGATTATTCATTTTCTTCATTTGTCGCTTGTTGGCGATATTTTATTCTCGAACAGTACGCATCAAAAAATACTGAAATTATATTCATATAGATCAGGCGATATTTAGTAGATAGAAAATAAAAGTTGATACTTTGTGCGGCAGGCCACACGAGGCAATCAGCCGCATACAATTTCCACACTTTAGCCTTAGAGTCACTAACAAATTCGCTTTTGGTTAATCCGTCAAGGTACCCCAAAGTACAAAGGAATATCGTCAGGACTATCGGAGATGCAACCAGCTGGTCCAGGAGTATTTTTACGGCAATAGTTCTGGGCGATCTTTTTGGATAGAGTTTATCGAGATAAATGTACCAATTGTGAGAAAAGACACCTGTGGCTACCCCGGCCGTAGCCATTTTCGCCGTTCTTGGCTTATTCCAATCTTCGATATCTTGGGATACGTATTCTATATGTTGCGCCAAAACATCCCCGCATGCGGAGAAATAAGCGCAGAGGAATACGTTCGTATAGAAAATGTACTTCCGACTGAAAGCCAAAGAGCCATAACGAACGAAATTATTCACGAATTTACTTAGAATTTTGACAAAACAATTCAGACGACGTATCACGTATCAAAAAATTAATTTCACTAAGCAACAACCCTATTTTTATTAGATACCATCACGTCATACCTCTAGTCATACCTAGTTGTCACTTAGAGGGTAGAATTATATAATCAAGAATGTGTCTATCACCTTATCGTAGATGCCATTTTATAATTTGTTCTTTCACTTTTCACAAAATTCATCTGATGTATTTTTAAGTTTTTTTTAAAGGTTTCGTTTAACATCATTCAAAATTACAAGTAAACTTGCAAACCTATGGAAATTGGCCTTCAGCCCCAAATATCTAGCGTACACCAATGTTGTAATGTCCACAGGTTTGTCAGCGGTGAGTGATATAGTGGAGCAGAAAATAGAAATTTGGGAAGGCAAAATATCGGAATGGGATAGCAAAAGGACAGTGAACATTGCGATCACTGGGTTTGTGACGTCCATTATAAGTCATAATTGGTATCAGATCATTGACCACATTGTGCCTGGTACAACACTCCGAGATGTGCTACTTAAAGTGGTATGTGACCAAATGATCGGTGCACCTATGAATATCACATCCTTTATCGTTTCTGTCGATTTATTGGATGGTAAATCGTTCAGCAAATTAAGAGAGACGTTCCCCAGCAAAGCCTTACAACTGTACATTGCAGATTGTGCCGTTTGGCCTGTTGCACAAACTATTAACTTCTATTTCGTACCCTCCAACTATAGATTAATCTACTCCACTGTTATATCCATGTTTTTCGATGCATACTGTTCACGAGTCAATTATTCACATTAATTAAGGTGATGTCATTATTGTTAATGTAAAAAATGTGAATAATATACTTAATACGAATAATTACAAATTTTATGAGTTCACGCTCTAGTTAGTTGTGGTATCATAATCCTCTAATACCTAATCTAAATAGCAATAGTAACCTTATTTATTTTATTGACTTTTTAAAATTTTTTTTTACATCAAACTACCGCCGGTATCGATGGCTGCTTTTGGCTTTTGCTCGCAACCATTCAGATAGAAGCCCCGTCAGCCTCTCAAATAATTTATCTGATTCCGCACTCAAAATTTTAATTTTTACGACTACCATAACATAAGAGACACGTTTAATTCCTGACATAAACATTTATAGGAAAATTACAACTAAATTACTTTGGGCAGCACGACAGACAACAGCAACAACAAATACACCGCGATATTTCGCAATAAGTTTTACTAGCACGGTAGTGTGTGTATCCTGTTAGCAAAATGCAACTTAATTTACATACCTGTCCATTAGATAAACAACATAAAGATTTAATTAGTTTATTCATTTGATAGTCGCTTAAGTGACGCAATTTATTACCTGTGCCGGAGGATCATGCACAGGCAGCTAACTTGAAGCACATCCTACGTATTTAATTGCAACAAGGCTTCCGCATCAACTCGTTCCGTTAATTAAGTGATATTTAATAAAAAAGAGAACATTCGAATGACTTAAATTATTTATCAAATTACCTATTAGAAGTAGAGCAATAACTAAGGTTGGGCATTAAAAGGATAAGGGATGAAAAAATTTGTAAAATATAGTTAATTTTAACCACCCCACAAAACACATCCGACGTCCAAGTACTTTAAAAGACTTTCCATCGCTTTAAAAGGGCTTCGAGGATTTTCAAAGAACTTCAAGCTATTTTCAAGATCAGTAAGTATTTCAAAAAGACTTTGAGCACTTTAAGTGACTTTAAAAAGAGCTTGAAGAACGTTCGCTTTACAAGACTAGAAGAGCTCGAAGTTCGAGCACTGTTTAGGATCTTTTATATCTTTTAAAGACCCTCAAGCACACTGAAAGGACTTGCAAGCACTTTAAAAGGACTTCAAGCACACTGAAAGGACTTCCAAGCACTTTAAAAGGACTTCAAGCACACTGAAAGGACTTCCAAGCACTTTAAAAGGACTTCAAGCACACTGAAAGGACTTCCAAGTACTTTAAAAGGACTTCAAACACACTGAAAGGACTTCCAAGCACTTTAAAAGGACTTCAAGCACATCTAGAGGACTTTAAACGCCTAGAATGAGATTGAAGTCCAAACAACTTAAAATATTTTGGAAGAGCTTCAATTTCGTGCACTTTAGAAAACTTATCACTTTATGAGAGCTTCGAGCACCTTGGAAGAGCTTCAAGCACTTTGAGGGAACTGTAAGTACTTAAAAAGAGGCTAAAGACAACTTACTTTACAAGACGAGCTCGAAGTTAAAACACTTTTTGGAACCTTCTATCCCTTTAAATTGCCTTCGAGCACATTGAGAGGGTTTTAAACACTTAGAAAGAGCTTAAAGTCCAAACACTTTAAAATCCTTTGAAAGAGTTTGAAGTTCAAGTACTTCACACTTCTACGACTAAAAGGGCTTCAAGCACTTTAAGAGAGCTGCAAGCACTTAAGAAGAGCTTAAAGACCACTCATTTTACAAGACTTGAGAAGAACTCGAAGTTCAAACACTTCTTAGGACCTTCTATCCTTTTAAAAAACATTCGGGCACACTGAAAGGACTTTAAGCACTTTACAAGATATTTCAGCATTTAACAAGGACTTTGAGCACATCCAGAGGACTTTTAACACTTAGAATGAGCTGAAGTCCAAACAATTTAAGGATGTGCTTGAAGTTTAAACACTCTATAAGACCTCTTATCACATTAAAGGAATTTATAGCACTTAAAAAGGGCCTTAGGCACTTTGAAAGAACTTTAAGCGTTTTATAAAAATTCAGTATTAGAAGTATGTACAATAGACAATTTTCTTCCACATTTTCTTGTATTTATTAAATTAATTTCCCAGTTAATGTAGAATTAATTTCCGTAATTTAAACGATAAAATTATCATAACGAACTTAACATTACACGATTTTCTTTCTTTTTTTTTTAATACAGGTACCTAACTATTTTACGGATATCTGTGTATGTATCTATAAGAGACCCCACAGTATAATTTTCGATAATTTAAAACGAATCCTTTTGAAAGTCAAGGACATTTCCAAAATACAACTGAGTCATCCAAAATTATAAACTTTATTATATCTACATTGTTTTTAGGTATGACCACACAGACATAACACATGGAAATAGTAGACAATAAATAATTAGTAGATACCTAAGTTAGGTAGGTATATTTATATAAATACACTTAGATAGATACGCGTCTCTTTCTAAATATAAATCGTGTAAAAGTTATAATTTATTGGCTTCCCAAGCAAAGCATAAGTTTAATACACGTGGACTAATTAAATTTAAAACAAAGTACATATTATAAAAGTTCCAATTTTTGTAGGAAAAGCTAAAAATATCTCTAACGATAAGTAAAGAATTATTAAGCAACTAATTTAGTTATCTTATTATTTGAGGTGTAAACAATACTTAATATCTAGCAGTTTTTTTTGCGTCACACCTTATTATAAAAAGATATCGCCAAAATTGGGGTATAATAATTATATATAACCTCATTTCCTTGAATACCTAGGGGCTGTTCATAAAATACGTCACACTAAAATTAGATTTTTTAACCCACTCCCCCGGTTGTCATGCTCTGTCACACTTTCTGTAACACCCCTGTAAATATTACGTCACAAAAACTAAACACCCCTCCCCCTGAACATGATAAATTTTGATTGATAATATACAAATTTTGATACTTAGTCAAAAATATCTATTTTATTTTCATAATAAAATTTAAATAAATTAATAAATATCTTTTGTATGGAACAAATAAATAATATTTCTATTTATCAGAATTCTGTAAAAATTCAGTAAATTTTTTTGATAAACGGCGACCCCCCGTCCCCCTTTGTCACATTTAGCAAGACCCCTCCCTCCCTTGTATGCATACGTATTTTATTAACGGCCCTCTCTACCACAATTATTCAAAATAATGAAACATGAAGTTACTCTTGTCTGTCTTACTTTTTTCTTAAAATACTAAGATATTTTCCTTTTCTGTATTTTTTTTTTGGAAAATGAAAATTTGTCTTGACCAGTTTTATTTTTTGTGTGTGTGATATAGTTTCTGGGTCATATGTCGCTCGCGTTCTTCGATCCGCGTTCTCATCGGTTAAGTCGTCGAACTTTCATCACCGTCGTCGTTGTTGTACGTGCCGCGGACAATTAGCGAATTACCGTTACTCTTTTGTCGCAATTTTTGTAATATCAACGGACGAACTCGACCAGACAAGAGAAAGAAAAAAAAAGTCGCGGTTGGCACTCTCTGTTCATGGTCAGTGCGATCAAACACACTGGCACAAATATGTATTACGTATTACGTATAAGTAGGTACGCGACCCATTGTGAGTGGTCTCAATAGCAAGACATACGAGACACCGTTACATTACTTAAATAACCAAAAATATCTATACTTGACAGTGTAACATATATCAAAAGGCTTAATGAAAGGACACCAAGCCTTTTAAAATGTTTCGAGCACTATGAAAGGGTTTTGAGCACTATGAAAGTTCTTCATGCGCTTTAAGAGAGCTTTAAAATCTATAGAAGAGCTTGAAATCCAAGCACGTTACAAAACATTAAAAAAGCTTGAAGTCTAAACACTTCTTTCCAAGACTGCCATAATTTTGAAAAGGGCTGAGAAGACATTGAAAGGGTTTCAAGCACTTTACAAGACCATTAAGCATTTTATAAGGGCTATGAGCAATTTCGAAAATTATTGGGCCCTTTAAATAGTTTAAAACATTTTAGATGAGCTTTGAATGAAAACACTTCTAAAGACCTTGGACGAGCTTAAGTTCAAACGCTCCACAAGATCTCCTATCAATTCAAAAGAGCTTCGAGCACTTTGAAAGGGTTCTGAGCACTGTGAAAGCTCTTCATGCACTTTAAGAGGAGTAGAAGGGCTTGAAATTCAAGCACATTAGAAAATATTAGAAAAGCTTGAAGTTCAAACACTTTACAAGATCTTCTATTAATTTAAAAGAGCTTAGAGCACTTTGAAACATTAGAAGAGCTTGAAGTACAAATACTTTCCAAGACCTGTCATCATTTTATAAGGGCTGGGAGGACAATGAAAGGGTTTTAAGCATTTCACAGACCATTCAGCATTTTATAAGCGCAATGGGCAATTTGGAAAATTATTGAGTCCTTTAAAGAGTTTCAAACACTTTAGAAGAGCCTGAAATAAAAGCACATCCGATGTGCTTTAAGTTCAAACTCTTAAAATGGTTTTAAGAACTCTTAAAGAACTTGAAATCCAAGTATGTTACAAAACTTTACAAAAGCTTTTAGTTTCAACACATGATCTCCTATGAATTTAAAAGATCTTTGAGCACTTTAAAAAAGTTTTGAGGATCTTGAAAGGGCTTTGTGCACTTTAAAAGGACTTTTTAATATCTGTAGAAGAGCTTGAAATCCAAGCACATCACGAAACATTAAAAGAGCTTGAAGTCAAAACACTTTCCAAGACCTGTCGTCATTTTATAAGGGCTGCGAGGACAACGAAAGGGTTTCAAGCATTTCACAAGATCAATTGTATCAAATCAAAAGTATTGAGCCCTTTAAATAGTTTTAAACACTTTAGAAGAGCTTGAAATAAAAGCATATTTGATTGTGCTTTAAGTTCAAACTCTTGAAAGGACTTCATGCACTTTAAAAGGGTTTTAAGAACTCTAAAATGGTTTGAAATCCAAGTATGTTACAAAACTTTACAAAAGCTTGAAATTTAAACACTTTATATGATCTTCTATCAATTTAAAAGAGCTTTGAACACTTTGAAAAGGTTTTGAGCATCTTGAATGGGCTTCGTGCACTTTAAAAGGACTTTTTAAGATCTGTAGAAGAGCTTGAAATCCAAGCACATTACGAAACATTAGAAGAGCTTGAAGTACAAACACTTTCCAAGACCTGTCATCATTTTAAAAAAGCTGCGAGGACATTGAAAGGGTTTCAAGCATTTTACAAGACCATACAGCATTTTGTAAAGGCAATTAGCAATTTGGAAAAGTATTGAGCCCTTTATCTATTTTAAACACTTTAGAAGAGCTTGAAATAAAAGCACATCCGATGTGCTTTAAGTTCAAACTTTTGAAAGGACTTCATGCACTTTAAAAGCGCTTTTTAAGAACTCTAAAAGGGCTTAAAAACCAAGTATGTTACAAAACTTTACAAAAGCCTGATGTTTAAACACTTTACATGATCTCCTATCAATTTAAGAGAGCTTCGAGCACTTTAAAAAGGTTTTGAGCATTTTGAAGGGGCTTCGTGCACTTTGGTAGAGCTTTAAGAACTGTATAAGGGCTTGAAATCCAAGCACTGTACAAATCTTTAGAAGAACTTGAAGTCCAAATACATTACAAGATCTGCTATTAATTTAAAAGGACTGTTAGAACATTGAAAGGACCTTCTAGTTCTTCAAAAGACCTTCGAGCTCTTTGAAAGGTATTCGTGCACTTTGAGAGAGTTTTAAGAAAAAACATCAGAAGAGTTTGAAATTCAGATGCTTTATAAAAGTTTAGAACAGCTAGACTTTTAATCACCATTAAAGGGCTTCGAGTACTCTTGAAGGACCTAAAGTACTCTTGAATATTTTTCAGTGACCTTTATTTAATTTCGTTTTGTGCTCTCTTTGGTTAATTGGTTAATACTGTTATAATATAATAATTAACACATTCTGTTTAAAAAACACCAACTATGTCATTACACAGATACTAACGTTTCTTATGTTTTCTATAAATAGAAGAGACATAGATTATATGTATAACAGATATACATAAGTATAGGTAGGCGTCTACCATGATAGAAAATTTGCGTTTTTGAATCGTTATTGTTAATATTATTATTGCCTTCATCACTGCGGCGGCATTTACGACGTCATTTACATACTTACATAGTTACAATGTTGGCGATTGTAAAATTAATAATAAACATTTACATTGTTATTAAAAAATGGGAGTGTTTAAAAATGCGAAGACGACGATAGCTCTTCTTTTATTATAAATTCTATTTGTGCAAACAGCAGTGTCATTTTTGGCGCCAGCGATTCGCTAATCAACAAATGATCGTCGCATACTTTTCATTACATATTTATAAATTTACAAACAACAAACAACAAATTCAAGAATAACGTGTTTAATAATTACATTTATTTTATTATACGAAGTATACCTACATACGTACTTTGACTCCGCAACACAATTAATCAATTAATTAATTAATCACTTGAGCTGTTTTTTTTTTAATTGGGGCCTCTCCACTTTCCATTCCATATCCCCCCCTCATGTGAGATTTAAAAAAAAAATAGGAAATTCTTTGAGTTCAAAAGTTGACGTAACATTTTCAATAACCCCCTCCCTTTTGAATAAGGTTTGGTGAGATTTCACTATACCCCCCCCCCCATTTCCCCCATTTTGAGCTCACGTAATTAATGGATGTCCCAAGATTGAAGCGCTTTCAGCCTTTTTAAGGGTTCTTATTACCACTTCTAGAGGGAAAGTGGATTAGATTATTGGGATATTGTACAGACCCAATTCTAAAGGTAGAGACTCAGAGATCCCGGAAAAAGACGGAAGGACGAGTTCCTTCCCGATTTCCGGATTGGCACGCCACTGATCCGTATTTATTATTGTTGCAAAGTGTATTCGACGCTCCCTCACACACTCACACTTACTTAAAATAAAACACACACACATATATACATACATATACACGTACATACGTACATACATGCATACGATTAACTCGTGCCGTCGTCGGTACACGGCCGATTGCTAAAAATAAACGTTACGAGCCCGAGCTGGCGCCGCTGTATTACGTCACAAACGTGTTCGAAAACGAAGTTGCAATATCAACAGCAACAACTACTAACTTTACATACCTACTAGGTATAAGTAAAGAAGTATATGTAGGTACCTTATATACCTACATACAATACATAAAGGAAGTAAAAGATCTAATCATTTTATAAAAATTATATTTTTACTACCCATTGCAATCTTTTAATTATCGTAATCCCCACAAGAAATACGATAGGTATAGAATTATTAATCCTTGTAAATTGCCAATTTTAATAAGACTATTACTTAATTTATCTACGAATAATTTAAAATAAACCCAAAGGGCACAAACTGTATTGTAATTAATACAATGAATGACGTAAATTGTATTAATGTATAATTACTATTTCGAATTCCTGTTTTTTCCTTAATTTCACTATTCATTATTTAGTCATTTCCTGTATCTTATCAAGCCATCAGCAATTTTGTTTTAAAAATTGAGGAGGCGGAGCTTACTAGCGCCATCAAGTAGATAACATAATCATTTATGTATTTTTCTAACGGATAGGCTGGCGTGATAAAAAATCATTCCAGTGCCTAATAATAATTTGCATTTTTAATTGCATATTACATTATCAACCATTAAGAAAAGTGAATGTTTAAATATTTTCTAATTACGCAAATAAACATTAAAGGGACTATTCACATTAGCCCAAATAGATACCTATGGTACATAATTTGAACCAGAGTCATTTAAAAGTTTGCAACAGTACCTATCTACAGTCTCGATTATATCTATATGTAATTAATTTTGCGAATAAAAGGAAAACAATTTTCACTTTGATCACTGGAAACGAGAAAATAAAGAGCCCTAAAAGTCACCTTCATATTTAAGAACCGATTTTTAAAATATAAAAAAGTAAATATTTATCTAACTGCAATATGTATTTGGTCACGAGCCGCCCCTGGTGTTCAGGATTTCCGTTCAAACAGACGTTCGTTTGGTTGAGAAGGCCTTGCTAAGGTCGAAAGTGCACGCAAGACATGTCGATGTTAAACGTCTTTAAAAACTGCCCTCTTTTCATAAATAATAACGTTCTTACACACTAATAATAATTACAATCCAGGTTAATTTCGAAATTAATTAGTCTAGACGGTAACAGGTCTAGACTTGGACTGCGATGGCGGCGACAGAACGATTATACTACATCCATACGTACATATAGTTCGTTCAAACAGCACTTCAAGGAGACAGTAATTTTAGATAATATGTTTGTCGTACGTACATTTATTTATGTGAAACATAAAATTAAATTGAAACTTAGTTCATACGTACAAATGTTTATGTTTACTACAATTCAACGATCGGAAAAACTACTGAGTTACCCTGTCTGAAAAATTAATACTTAAACACGTACAATTTCCCGTAATTGACGAAGTTCCGGGTTTGTCCGACATAACTCTTTGAAATTTAAAATTAGTCGAGTAGGTATGTACCTATACATAATTTTTTGACTTTGCTCCTTCCAAACTATTACACAGAGTGTGTTGTTATACATTGTACATGTGGGATGGATATCTGTAACATTCTAATTATGTGCGTATATTAGAAGTATAAACGATGAAAATCAAAGCAAAGTACACTGTCGGTAGGCAGTAAATTGTGGCTCAGTGTGACGGCTACTGGCGCCAGTGTTGTGACTAGCCAATTGCAATGACCTAAGGACTAAAATTAACCAACGCGTTTTCGTACACGCTGGACCGTCGTTTCTCTATTCCCCAATTGTAATGTCAAATCACATTATTTATCACCCTACTATACGCACAATACTGAAATTATAAAATAGATAAGTATAAAGAAAAAATAAGAATGGCAAAATATAGGAAAGGTGCAAGGGTAGAGGGTAGTTTTAGACCGGAAGATTTCTATACAAAGACAGGAAGGTTTCAGAAATACTCCAAAATTTTGGAAGAAGTTAGGAAGTTCAGGAAAATTCAAAAGTATGTACACTAAAACATTCTGAAGTGTTTTAGGGGACATGTTCATTAATTATGTGAGACGTTTTCCTTTTAATTTGGACCATTATTGAGATTTAGTAAAATATGGTGGAAATCCCATCCCCCTCACGTGAAATTTAATTAAAAAGATTTTCGAAAGTGTACTCTAAAACGTCCTAAAGTGTTTCGAGGGACGTCAATTAATTACGTGAGCCTCCCATCCCCCTCACGTGAGATTTATTTGGAAAACTGAAACAATTCTACACTAAAACATCCTCAAGTGTTTAAGGGGACCACGACCACATCCATTAATTATATTGTGGTATCCGATGGTCATCTTTAATCCTTTAAATATTTTACGCACGCTTCTTTAAAAAAAAAAAAAAAAAATTTTTTTATTATAGTTTCTCGATCATGGTATTACAAAATTATTTGTTGAATTTTCTGATAGCTTTCTGAATATTTGCCTGCATTTTACGTGAGTAAAATAAACTAAACAACCACATGTTTTTTTTTTGTTTTGTTTCTGTGTGGTCTGCATAGTTTTACTATTGGTGTTCAGGCGTTTCGCACACATGGGGTGTAATAACCATAAATACTCTTGAGCTGACGTGAGACATGTTCTCGTTTAGTTAAAATTTTGGTACTTGTCTCGTAGATCGATTTCCTGTGGGAATTTTTCTTAGATGCGGCGTGGGTTCGATTGGTTTTGATGACGTATTAGTGCGAGTCTTTAAAAGGGCTGCGAGGTGATTTTTAAGGCATTCAATTTTGTTTCTTATTCAATTCGATATATTCAATTCATCCAATTCAATTCGATATATTCAATTCTGTTTCATATTCAATTCTGATTCAGATTTCAACAATCATATTCATTTCAATTCGTATTCAAAATCAGAGATTATAATTTGTTTTGTGTCTTTATTTGTATTTTGTGTATTTTTGAGTTTTCCTGTAGTTTTGAGTTTTTGTTTCAAATTGGATTAATTACTTACATTTCTAACAGGTATGATAATTATTTTATTATTCTAAATTAATAGTATTTTGTTTTATCATTTTTATAATTTTAATTGTTTCAAATTTAATTTCACTATTTATTATAAATTACTTACATTTCTAACAGGTATGATAATTATGTTATTATTATAAATTAATATTATTTTGTTTTATCATTTTTATAATTTTAATTGTTCCAAATTTAATTTCACTGTTTATTATTTTCTTTTATAACTATAGAAATTCTGTTCAATCATTTATAAATTTTTAAAACAATTTCAATTCAGGTAAATCTCTCTAAATTAAATAAACTACAATTTTAAAATATTTTCAATTCAGGTAAATCTCACTAAATTAAGTAATTTACATTTTTTAAAATATTTTCAATTCAGGTAAATCATACTAAATTAAATAATTTACATTTCTTTAAATTCATTTCAATTCAGGTAAATCTTACTAAATTATATTTTTTTAAATTATTTCACTTAAAAAGTTTTTCAGGCTTAACATTAATATTTCATTTTTCATCTTTTTTAATAATTTGTGTATATTTTCGGAAGGGGTAAAACATTTTGTGGTTCAATCTAAGTATGAAATGCCTTGTTGTAAGTACTAATATTTTCTCCCGTGGTGATTTTGGGAGTATTTACGCAACTTGTACTTTATACACATATTTTTATTTTATTCTCAACGTTATCTGGATTGCTTCCTTAGGGACTCCAGACTTTATTTATTTGTTTTGCGTATGCCCAAATCACATTTTTATTTTCAACGTTATCTGGATTGCTTCCATACTGGACTCCAGACTCATAAATTAACTAACAAATATGTTTTTGGTTTTAAAATGTGCTGCTGTTTGTAGGGATTGAATTTCAAATTGTGTCAAAAGTTATTAAACATTCGGAAATTATAATCAAATTTGGGTGATTTACATTTTGTGAATTTTTCATAAGTTTTTCTAAATTTTCTTACACAAATTATTTTTCATTTTTGTTGAGCCTGAGAACTACAAAATTTGAATTTATCTTTTCCAAGTTGTTTTTGATTTCATTTTATTTGAGAATTTTTAATTAAATTTACAACAATTTCTTATTGATTATTTTACATACATTTTATTTGGTATTTGTCTTATTGTGTTTTTACCCTTTTATGTGTTTTTGTGTACCCTGATTTTTATGTGTTTTATTGAATTTTCTTATTGATTTTATTTTTATGTGCCTTTTATTTTGTGTTGGTTTTACCCTGCAATTACATGTTTTACCTGATTTTATTTTTACACTGGATATTTTGATTTTTATGTGTTCTACTTGAATTTATTTTTTTGCATTGGATTTTTTTTTTTATTTACATGTGTTACACTGGAACTTATTTTTATCTGGATATTTTGATTTACCATTTTACTTGGATTTGACATTTTGATTTACTTGTGTTTTTCTTGATTTGATTTTTGCATTGATATTTTAATTAACCATTTTATTTGAATTTATTATTTTGATTTATTTGTTTTACTTGAATTGATTTTTGCATTGATATTTTGATTTACAATTTTACTGGAATTCGATTTACCTGTGTTTTACTTGAATTGATTTTTACATTGGATATTTTGATTTACATGTGTTTCACTGGAACTTATTATTTTTTATATTTGATATTTTTATTTATTTGTGTTTTATTTGAATTTATTTTTACATTGGATATTTGATTTATATGTGATTCACTGGAATTTGATATTTTGATTTTTATGTTTATTTGATTTGTTTTTAAATATTTGAGTGGCTGATATCGTGGTTTTCTCTGTCAGGCTCTTTTTCCACGCTAGCCACAGGCTGAGTCTGACACTCTCATTTCCAAATTTACATTTGATTTTGATTTTGGATTAAAAAGTAGGAATGAATTCATTGTGTTTTATTTAACCTTGTTCCTCTAATGGTAAACCCGTACCAGAGTACAATTTTGTCATTTTTGGCAAGACCTGGCTTTTCAACACAACTAAGGGTAAGAAGTTTTTGACGATCACGTTGGCCTAGGTAAGTTACACTACAGATTTTGGTGCCGTGACCAGGATAATGTACTTTGGTTGGGTCATTTTGAGGAACAAAAGAGTTATCAAATTTTATTTTTCACATTTTGTTTTGTTCTTTACAATCGTACTGCTGTTGTTTTTACATTTCTAACAGCATGAGTACTAACAAGAGTCCAGGGGCGCTTCCTGTGGACAACTCAGGTTTGACTTCCAACCCACTCATCAGAGTACTCTCAGACATAGTGCTCTACATCAACCAACCCTTTCAACTGGACACAACTTGGACCCTGACGGTAGTATTGATTGGAAACGTATTGTTCTGGCATTTGCCAATAAACCTAGTGTACCCACGTCATTTTCTCGTGTTTTTCTAGTAGTCAAAAATTTAGTTCAACCAGTTATCCTTGGTATTTATTGTCTTCATTTGAATAATACTAAAATAGATTACACCACTAATCCCCTTGTCAGTAATAGTATTTCTGGTAGTTTTTCATTACATTTTTGAGTACTACCCAGTCTTTACAACATTCTTCTGTAGAATATCCTTCCAACGAAACAGTAAACAACACTTTGAAACCTTTGAGATGTGTTCTTCTATTTCTGTTCCATTTGACTTTGCTTCAATATGAATACCCGTGAGGATTTTGTTCAAAAAGTTGAGACCCTTCATCACACACCAGAATTCCAGAAATCAGATTTGTTACAATTTTTAGTTAAATACCAAATCATCTTCAACAAAAACCCTGGAAGTACCAATAAATAGTTTCATCATATTCAATTACACGATACCAGTCCATTTAAAAAAGTCATACACTTTTCAAGTCCTTCCTTTTGGTTTAAAAACTGCTGTTGGCTCATTTACTCGTACCATGGATGTTATTTTGGGTCCTGAATTACAATCTTTTGTTTTCAAATATGTCGACGATTTGCTTGTTGTATCTGCATCTTTCACTGAACATCTTAACCATTTAGATCAGCTGTTTTCAAAATTAAAAGAAACCAACATGACTCTCAACTTAGAAAAATCACTATTTCTTAAACAAGAAGTTAAATTTCTCGGCCACATTTTAACAACTAGGGGCGTCCTTACTGACCCTGATAAAACACAAGCCATCATTTTCGGTCTAAAGAAATTTCCGAATACTCATTCTTGTACATAAACTAATTATCAAAACTGATCATCGTTCTTTGAAATTCCTAAAACAATGTCGTCTTCTAAATGATCGTTTAACAAGGTGGATGATGTACTTAGATGAATTTGATTTGAAATTGAACATGTCCCAGGTCGTGATAACATCGTTGCTGATACTTTGTCCCGTTTCCCTCCTGGTTTAATTGATACTTCTTAAATTTCCGACAATCAACCAATACCTAGTAATATCTCGTACCTCTGATTATATAGCTGGATTTTTCGAACTTAACAATCGCCACAATTTACGTACTTCTTTCAAAAACATCCGTGAACATCAAATCAATGACTCTTTTCTCCAACCATTGCTTTTCTCACTTCAAGGTTTCATAGATTCTCCACAACAATTACCCAAATTGGTTCAACCAGAAGTTTTAACAGATGACACCATCATTGGCTATTATCAACAATATCGACATTTTTTTTTGTTTTCCACCCTTCTGTAACTGTTTCTTTTCCTGTAACCAAAATTACCCTTTTCTGTTGCGCGTGCGAATCTCAAAATTGAAGACCGGTTTCTCACTGACAGATTAACATCTGCATCTCCAAACCAATCTTCAAAGGGGCGTTCTGTGGTATCCGATGGTCATCTTTAATCCTTTAAATATTTTACGCACGCTTCTTTAAAAAAAAAAAAAAAAAATTTTTTTATTATAGTTTCTCGATCATGGTATTACAAAATTATTTGTTGAATTTTCTGATAGCTTTCTGAATATTTGCCTGCATTTTACGTGAGTAAAATAAACTAAACAACCACATGTTTTTTTTTTGTTTTGTTTCTGTGTGGTCTGCATAGTTTTACTATTGGTGTTCAGGCGTTTCGCACACATGGGGTGTAATAACCATAAATACTCTTGAGCTGACGTGAGACATGTTCTCGTTTAGTTAAAATTTTGGTACTTGTCTCGTAGATCGATTTCCTGTGGGAATTTTTCTTAGATGCGGCGTGGGTTCGATTGGTTTTGATGACGTATTAGTGCGAGTCTTTAAAAGGGCTGCGAGGTGATTTTTAAGGCATTCAATTTTGTTTCTTATTCAATTCGATATATTCAATTCATCCAATTC
Organism: Agrilus mali; assembly: GCA_029378335.1. NCBI lineage: Eukaryota > Metazoa > Arthropoda > Insecta > Coleoptera > Buprestidae > Agrilus > Agrilus mali. Next base: position 3,292,173 of record CM055660.1, read on the forward strand.
AATTCGATATATTCAATTCTGTTTCATATTCAATTCTGATTCAGATTTCAACAATCATATTCATTTCAATTCGTATTCAAAATCAGAGATTATAATTTGTTTTGTGTCTTTATTTGTATTTTGTGTATTTTTGAGTTTTCCTGTAGTTTTGAGTTTTTGTTTCAAATTGGATTAATTACTTACATTTCTAACAGGTATGATAATTATTTTATTATTCTAAATTAATAGTATTTTGTTTTATCATTTTTATAATTTTAATTGTTTCAAATTTAATTTCACTATTTATTATAAATTACTTACATTTCTAACAGGTATGATAATTATGTTATTATTATAAATTAATATTATTTTGTTTTATCATTTTTATAATTTTAATTGTTCCAAATTTAATTTCACTGTTTATTATTTTCTTTTATAACTATAGAAATTCTGTTCAATCATTTATAAATTTTTAAAACAATTTCAATTCAGGTAAATCTCTCTAAATTAAATAAACTACAATTTTAAAATATTTTCAATTCAGGTAAATCTCACTAAATTAAGTAATTTACATTTTTTAAAATATTTTCAATTCAGGTAAATCATACTAAATTAAATAATTTACATTTCTTTAAATTCATTTCAATTCAGGTAAATCTTACTAAATTATATTTTTTAAATTATTTCACTTAAAAAGTTTTTCAGGCTTAACATTAATATTTCATTTTTCATCTTTTTTAATAATTTGTGTATATTTTCGGAAGGGGTAAAACATTTTGTGGTTCAATCTAAGTATGAAATGCCTTGTTGTAAGTACTAATATTTTCTCCCGTGGTGATTTTGGGAGTATTTACGCAACTTGTACTTTATACACATATTTTTATTTTATTCTCAACGTTATCTGGATTGCTTCCTTAGGGACTCCAGACTTTATTTATTTGTTTTGCGTATGCCCAAATCACATTTTTATTTTCAACGTTATCTGGATTGCTTCCATACTGGACTCCAGACTCATAAATTAACTAACAAATATGTTTTTGGTTTTAAAATGTGCTGCTGTTTGTAGGGATTGAATTTCAAATTGTGTCAAAAGTTATTAAACATTCGGAAATTATAATCAAATTTGGGTGATTTACATTTTGTGAATTTTTCATAAGTTTTTCTAAATTTTCTTACACAAATTATTTTTCATTTTTGTTGAGCCTGAGAACTACAAAATTTGAATTTATCTTTTCCAAGTTGTTTTTGATTTCATTTTATTTGAGAATTTTTAATTAAATTTACAACAATTTCTTATTGATTATTTTACATACATTTTATTTGGTATTTGTCTTATTGTGTTTTTACCCTTTTATGTGTTTTTGTGTACCCTGATTTTTATGTGTTTTATTGAATTTTCTTATTGATTTTATTTTTATGTGCCTTTTATTTTGTGTTGGTTTTACCCTGCAATTACATGTTTTACCTGATTTTATTTTTACACTGGATATTTTGATTTTTATGTGTTCTACTTGAATTTATTTTTTTGCATTGGATTTTTTTTTTTATTTACATGTGTTACACTGGAACTTATTTTTATCTGGATATTTTGATTTACCATTTTACTTGGATTTGACATTTTGATTTACTTGTGTTTTTCTTGATTTGATTTTTGCATTGATATTTTAATTAACCATTTTATTTGAATTTATTATTTTGATTTATTTGTTTTACTTGAATTGATTTTTGCATTGATATTTTGATTTACAATTTTACTGGAATTCGATTTACCTGTGTTTTACTTGAATTGATTTTTACATTGGATATTTTGATTTACATGTGTTTCACTGGAACTTATTATTTTTTATATTTGATATTTTTATTTATTTGTGTTTTATTTGAATTTATTTTTACATTGGATATTTGATTTATATGTGATTCACTGGAATTTGATATTTTGATTTTTATGTTTATTTGATTTGTTTTTAAATATTTGAGTGGCTGATATCGTGGTTTTCTCTGTCAGGCTCTTTTTCCACGCTAGCCACAGGCTGAGTCTGACACTCTCATTTCCAAATTTACATTTGATTTTGATTTTGGATTAAAAAGTAGGAATGAATTCATTGTGTTTTATTTAACCTTGTTCCTCTAATGGTAAACCCGTACCAGAGTACAATTTTGTCATTTTTGGCAAGACCTGGCTTTTCAACACAACTAAGGGTAAGAAGTTTTTGACGATCACGTTGGCCTAGGTAAGTTACACTACAATATGGTGTGTATTCCTATAATTTTTTGACTCTTAATTAGATTTGGTAAAATATGGTTGGACTCCCCTCACGTGAAATTTATCCTATAATAAGGGAAATTATAACAATTATTTGGTTCAAAAGTTGATGTTGGATTTTCCCTTTAAATGAATTTTGATGAGATGGATCACGTACATAAAAGTTGGTCGTAAATAAACATCCATGGAAATCATAACATCCAGCAAATTCAATAATAAAACGAGACGCTGCATTATCTATTAAATTTAAAAGAAAACCTCAACAATTGCATAGCTCGCTGTATGGTTGCTGACAATAAGAAATGTCTGATGTACCTACAATGGCCGTTTATATCAAGAGGCCGAACACACCTACAAAAAGCACATTAAAATTTATTTTTTCTACAAGTTTCTGAAAGCTCATTATGCGGCAAATTTAAATAATTTAAATAGTTGTAATGCGACATCGACGTAAAAATTTGAACATGCATGTATCTAACTAGGTAAGTACATTTACACATGCGGATTCCAAGAAGTGCTAAGAGAAATTCAATGCACAATAAAAATTTAATTGACAGCTGTAGGTATGCAAGAATAATTTATACCTTTATTTATAATGGAAGTCTTATCACAGATGGAAGGCATGATATCTGTACGTACACATGTAAATGTAATGGTTAAAAATTCTTCCACCTTTCTTATTATTACTCAAACGCCATGCCAGTCCTTTGTGAGTGCAGGCCATTTATCTTTTTAACGATATAATCAATTCGTCATGCAATCTAATGCATAAACGGGAGAAATTATAATTTATTAAGAACGTGCGTGTAAAATGTGTTGTGTAAAGTGCAAATTTCGATTAATGTACAAATCGAAAGCGGAATTTTTAAAACATGCAATTTATTGGGTGCCCCCATATTCATCTTTACAAATTTTTATTACATAATTACATATAGTAATTATACCCACCCCTAATAACCTTTACAATTTTGATAAATAGGTGTGATACTTTCATAAAATATAAATCACACTATCACACTAATATTATAAAGGCGAAAGTTTGTGAGTGTGTATGTTTGTTACTTGTTCACGTCTAAACGGCTGGAGCGATTTTAATAAAATTTAGTATGGAGTTAGCTGACACCCTGGATTAACACATAGGCTACGTTTTACTGCGGGAAAATATCTTATTCCCATGGGAAAATCGATGAAAATGAATTTGCGGAATATTATAAATGCGAAAGTAACTTTGTCTGTATGCTACACAATCTCGCCTAAAATTTACTGAACCGATTTAAATGAAATTTGGTACAGAGATAGTCTAGAGCCTGAGAAAGGACATAGGCTACTTTTTAATGCGAAAAAAGGGTTGTAAGTGGTTGAAATAGGAAAGTTTGTGCGGAAATTCCGTAATTTTTAAAGATAGAAGCTTAAAACTTGTTTTTTAGGCTTTTGATTAGATAAAAATAAATACGACATTCAATGTTTGTAAAAATTTTACCCTAGAGGGAATAAAATTAGCCGATGAAAGTTTTTGTGTAATAACGTCGTCCAAGAAGCTTTCGGCCCAGAAAATTAAAATATTAAGTGTAAAAAGTTATAGAGGTTTTATTTATTTGGATTAATAAAAGTAGTTGAATACTAAGCTATATAAACTATTTTAAACTATAATTAAACTATATTAATCTATAATATTATAAATGCGAAAGTAACTCTGTCTGTCTGTGTGTTACGCAATCACGCCCAAACTACTGAACCGATTTAAATGAGAATTTGGTACAGAGATAGATAAGTAGATATAAAGCTAGAGACTTGAAACTTATTTTTTAGGCCTTTGATTAGATATAAATACGACATTTAAAGTTTGTAAAAATGTTACCCTAAAGGGGGCAAAAATAAGGAATGAAAGTATTTGTGTAATGACAGGCTTACGGCCCAGAAAATAAACATATAGAAGAAAAAAATTTTAAATGCTGCCGAAAGTCAATATTCCACGCGGACGAAGTCGCGGGCATAGGCAGTAAAAAATATAATATAAAGGAAACTGCAGTACCTAAGATGATTTTTTATGATATTACACAAGATAATAAAATGTTCCTTAAATCTAACGTTAATTGGCCTACGGTTCTGACCTACACAACGTACTAAATTATTTAACAAACGGACATTGTAAATTATTATTGGGCCATATATAATAATGTTTAATTATCCTCTTTATTTCAGAGTGATTGAACCGATTGATTGGTAACTGACATAACAATCGCATAATTATTTAACTTCATTATCAATTAATTTTTTATCAATAAACACCTACAAGAAAACTTGTTTAAAAAACTACATTTGTATTCTATTAGTTTATTTCTATCTTCGAGAATATTTTTCTCTGTACGTAAAAGAGTATGATGAGCCTCTATATATATATATGTATGTGTTTTGTAGGTGTATGTATCATTATGTGTTCGCGTGTTTGTGTACAATGGGACTATTTACACAATACGATCTCGTCTCGACACGGTTTAGTCAACGACCAAGCGGAGGACGTGGCGAACAATGGTGGCGCCTAGGACTTATCTCATAAGGCCAAGGAAGGACGCAAGAAGGACGGCTGGTTCCCACAGTTATGGATTAAGAGGATCCAATTATTGGTGTCACATAAACTAATAAATAATACTTGTTCGACCCGTTCAATACCGATTTAAATATTTTTTTACCATAAAACGTTTCACCACCACAAATAAAATGATGATACGATATCTAAGGGTGGATGATTTATAACAGTAGTGGCGCCTGAAATTAATCTCATAAGGATGCGAGAAGGACGATTGGTTCCCATAGTCATGAATTATGAGGATCTAATTATTGATGTCACATCGACTACTAATACTTGTTCGACCCGTTCAATAGCGATTTAAATATTTTTTACCATAAAACGTTTCACCTGCACAAAAAAACTAGAACTTATGGGATGAGATGAAAGGGTAGATTCAAAGTTTATCGTTTGTTAAGGTTAACAAACTTTTGCATGTATGGACAAATTACCTGTCTGTGCAGGTAGACACAAAACCAAACCACAAAACGGGCGTGTATTTTAAAATTACGTGCCGCAATTTACTGTATTGTTTCAAAGACGCCAGCAGTCTGCCATTCATTCCGTCTCCGCCCCTTGTCACTTTTTATCATGGTAAATACATCGTTAAGGCAACGTTATTAAAAAAAAGAGTAAAAAATGTCATTTGCCTGAAACGAATTTTAAATCTGCCTGGCTGCCAGTGACAAGAACAATTGATGTATGTGTCTGTTATGATTAATGCTTCTCCCGGGGCCATAGATCCCAAACTAAAATTATTTTGAACTAAAAATTTTCTGTGTCGATACGTCCAAGTGCATAAAGTAAACAGTAGTGGCGCCTGTCTTCTGCCTTATTAAAAACATGTTACGGCTGCGCTCCCCATATTCGTTTCCAATTCTCTCCCCCAAACATTACACATTATTATTTATCATTTTACCATCGGTCGGTCGCCGATATTATTGGGCAGGTGTTGGACGTGGATCCAGACAAACAGACAGACCACAGACGTGGCGCGCCACTCCTCGCTCGCGGTGGCGACCGACGACGACGACGACGGCGGGCGGATGGATGTCGCGTCTACCGACCCCAAACTAAAAGATACAAGAAGCACAGTAAATGCAAGCAAGAGACGAAAACGTGTCTGTCAGAGCCAGTTGACGTTGGTGGTAAGTTATAACTGGCGCCCGACATGAAAACTGACGACCGACGGGTCGGTCACCGACCAACAATGGTAGGTAATCGTAATCGTACCTGATAAAATTTGGGCCAACAACTACAACCACAATTTTTTTTAATTATATACATATCTGTATGTATGTGTACAAGTACAAGAATGACGTCTTGTGGTCAAATTATTGTCAACCCCGCGAAGTCGAATAAAATAATTCATTTTACTTTTTACGTACGGCCCTGGAAAATTAGCGGATTTGACTAAATCAGAATGAGAAAAAACCGCCACTGCTTTCAGATAGATTTTTATTTTTGTTGTGAGGTAGGTAAGAACTGACATTTACGAGTCGCCACTGATTTAAATTCCTTTAAACATCTAAGAAAAGGATAAAGAACCATAAAAAGTTTCTTATTAAGTATGTAGTTATTAGCCATTTTTTTTAATGTATTCCCTTTTGTAACTATGTATAGATGATACATAATATGGTGGGTTACTAAAGGTCATTAAAAATTAAATTTACGACTACTTGTTTACAACTGTAGTAGTAGTAGCAGTAATAGTAAATTTTAGGATAACTTCTTTTACACAATTAATTAGATAACGTTCTTGGTAGAGAAAGGAAGGGGAGATATTTTTATCGGCTATTTTCCGATACTTTCGGTTCAAGGTCGAGAACGATACTATCAAACGATCAATAACAACCTATTTTTTTATATCCATATGTGTATTTGTTCGCACTAAATAATGAGAGTGATTAATTGTATTTATTATGTATTTAAGCGTACGCAAAAATACAATGCATAATGTTTCTATACTACTAAATTACATATTTAAAAAAGTATGGAATATTAGAACGTACTTTTTGATGTTTCTCACTATAAAACAGAAGCAGTAAATATTTTTTTAAGTACCTACCATACACTCACTCATGCGTCGTCGTAAACATTACCATCTACATATGTATATGTGTATCGGTGGGTGGGTGGTTATGTTGTACGATAATAATAAATAATTTAATATACATAGTATGAAAGAAACAGATTAATAATTTTTTTACTAGACACAAACAAAACACAAAAGTTCTATAAAAAGGATCATAAAAACGAGAGGTGTTAATGGTATGAAAGAGACAGAAGATCGTGGCGCCAGGCGCTAGAATGCCGCCGACAGTGGCGGTCGCGACGCATATGGGGGTCAACGCGGCGTCGGGACGCTAAAGCGACGATCATAGGCGGAAGAGAAAATGACGCCAAAGATTTTTACCCTACGTATACCTAAACACAAACTTAAATCTCTTATTTAATCTATTTAAAGATGAAACAGCGAGCATCAACATACTTCTGTAATTTTATTATATGATGCAATTGTCTCATCATCAGCCTAATAATTATAACAATTGAACTACTAACATAGTTTTGTACCCTATAAAATTTAATATGCATGTGTATGAACTAATCAATGACAATAGGAGCAATCTGTCCTTTACTCCATTTGATTCCACTCTTGCTTTCTTGGTTATAATAACTTATTCCAACCTAGCCTAACCGAGAGATATTCGATTCGATTAACAGAAGTTCGACAGTTCGAGTTATCAGGTTAAACTTCCACTACATTCTCATTGTTGACGCTATTGCAACCAATTTAGTAAAACTTATCTAAAATTCGACTTATCGATGTTTGACGGGAGGTACGGTTTAACTAAATTGGTTGCAATAGCGCCAACAATGAGAATGTAGTGGAAGTTTAACCTAATAACTCGAACTTTACTTAAATTAAATAAATTAGAAGATGCAAGGCTCTTCTTGGCAGTGGCGCATCCAGGGTTGGTAGACGTTAAAATAGGTATTCAAACTTAGTTTTTTTTTTCGGCTATAAGTTAGTGCATCACTCGGCAGAAGCAAACAGTGAATTAGGCTAGGTGGTAGTTGACGTCGAAGAGATAGATACTAAAAAATTTCTGAAGTAATTTAATATTTTTTCAGTCATGTTTAATAAATCTTGGCCCTTGGATTTTTCAACAGTTATGCGAGTAATTTTTCTTACTTGATATGTACCTACATGAGGTTCTGTTATATTTATGGTGGATAAGGGAGTAATATGGAATATTCATGCAAGAAATTTTACGCTAGAGATGTACAGTACGTATCTGTTACGTGAAGCAGCCAGGAATTAAATGATTTGAATGAATTTTTTCAACATTTACAACACATATAGGTACTATATATAGATAATTTGAATAAAACGGTTGCTGTTTCAATTAAATTGGCGTCTCTTTGATACACACCTCCACAAAAACGAAACAATAAACAACTCTTTTAAATTCATTGAAAAACGGTAGGTAGGAAGGTAGTTATAGTTAGGTAGGCTTCATGTAGATAATTAACATTTCCTATTGGGTAATGCATAATCTTCCATTACAGGACAATTAATAAATAGTTAGACGGTATACCTTTTTAATAAGTACCTATATGTACTTTGTAAGTACATAGGTACCAATATTTTTAATTTCGATTATTAAAATTAAAATTAAATGATCGTGAACACGTACGTGTAGAAACAAAAATTAATGGAAAATTGAAAAAGCAACTCACATCAAAACTTCATAAAATATTAGATACCTTATTTACTTACGCACATAAGAGTGAGTATATATTAAGTACAATAAAATCTTTGTGTTTATTGGTAGGTATAAATATTTTATAAACGTCTACGTATTTTTGAATGTAATTCCTAATGCATTTATGTAATTATTCTAACTTACATGGTCACCTTGAACAAGTGGCGAAGAGAGTGGAGCGCCATGATGTCATACGTATACAGACACACTTAAAATATAAAATAAATATTATAGAGGTACACCTCAAATGTTGGAATTAAGTATTTTTCAATTTATATCTATAGGTAAACTATGCCATCTCAAACAGTTATCAAATTAAGAAGACCAAAACTCACTTTATTTAATTACATAGGTAATAAAAGAGTCAAATTTATTGCCGTTAAAAATTTTATGAAAGATATTATTTTTTATCTATTCGTTTTCGATTTTTACCATCGTATTCAAAAGATTTGAAGGTTCCTCAACGGCCACAGCTTTGGTTTTGTGCCATATTTCAGACAGAAGCGACATAAATAGTTAACCGAAATTTATTAGCCTTATTACTACAGGAAACGGCTTTTTACGGCCAATTTACCTCAAACAGTTTTTACATTTATTAATGTAGGTGTATCCAAGTTTTTCCACGAACCGTGTGCGATAATAACGAATAGTAATACCGGATTTTAAAATAGTTTTTGCTGATAAGTTGTTTATGTTATTTATTAAATTGCCGACCAAAACGCTTTTCCTTTGATGTTCTGGAAAATAAGGCGAGTTGCAAAACGCAAATGTTGCAAAATACAACAAAAAGCAACACAAGTGGATAAATCTTTAAAAAATCATTTTAAATAGGAATTGAAGCAGCACCAATTAGAATCCCAAAAATTCTCAGAATTAAAAGTAGCAACAACACATTTTTTGTGGGTTTTCAAGACCCATTGGATCATTTGCTAATCTACAAACCTAGAGTAAAATAATTTGCTCGGTTCCTTTGCATCATTACATTTTGCAGCATTACTACACCTCTAAAAATTAATTTTTCCCCGGCATCATGCTCATGTAAAACGTGATGATGTATTGGTGCTTTCTGCCAAACAGTTTGTCGCCTTTTGCCAAACAACGAGCGGTATATCAAAGTTCGGACTCAATATACGGCAACATCCAGAGAATTATTGCAAGATTTTAGCATGCTTATAAACAATATCAATTATTTATATGTGTATAACAAACTCATAAATACTTCTTGAATCAATAACTTATCGATTTTAACTTATTTCAAAATATGAGCTAATAAAATACGTCACTTTTAATAAGAAGCAAGTTGAGTGAGTATATTTTCAAAATCGATATGCCACAGGTTGAATTTTAAGGACGACATCACATCATCCTGTATCTATATGAAAATAAAGAGCTTCGAGATCACATACCTTCGCCGTTTGTGGTGACTGACCCTGAGAACGTGTCCCTGCAGACTAGAAGTGCCTCACTAGGTGCTCTGTCTGGAAATAAAAAAAAACCAGTTAGATGACCAGTAAAAAAATAAATGATCGACACACATGTGTATTATAAAAGTACGAGTGCACAGCGTGATAAACATATGTACATAAATTCATTTCGTTATGAAGGTATCGCGTCCGCAAAATGGTTTCTTAAATTCATACACGACGACGCTCTTGAATTCTCGAACATCGACCACAATATACTTACTTATGTATGTATCTTCAGTTGCATCCAGTCTGCAAAAGGTGGCATTTTCTAATAAGCGAGTTAGAGGTGTTTCCGAATCTCATGAGCAAAAGATGAGCAAAAAAGGCCAAAGCTCACGAGTCATGACATTCTGAAATATCTTGCTTTAACCCACCCAGGCGCTTCTTAATGAAAATTATTGTACTGTTGTGTGCCCTTTCATCCACACAGTGTCTTGAAATGCTTAGAGGTGTTTCAGAATCTAATGAGCATAAATGCAAATCTCAAGGCCGCTGCTCATGAGGTTCTGAAATACCTCTAACTCTAATATTATCATTTATTCATTTGTAAATATATATTGTACGTATATAAACCTGTAAACGATGCTTCTATAAAGATATCTTACGCAAGTCCGGTAAATAATAAAGTAAGTAAATATAGACGACACGTTTTGTCATTGCATCCGCCCACGAAAAAACGCGTTGACAGATGAGGAAATTGAAATTATTTTTTTTTCGAAATGCAGGTCGTGTACCAAAAAGATGTTAAAAATAGCACTGGTTTACTGAATGATGCCGAGATGACGAAAATTACAGCTATATATCGCAGAATCGTAATCTATTCTTTCACTGACTGAATGACTGACTGACTGACTTTCACGGCCTTTTCTTCTTCATTTTTGAAAGTTAAAAAAATAAAAAAAATAAAACATTATATGTACCTACCTAGGTAAAATAATTCTTTTGTTATTTGTAAGAAATTGATTTAGTCTATTTTGTTTTGTTATGTAAGAAGGAATAGATATAATTAAATAATACAATTGTGGTTTTGTTAAAAAAAAGTGAAGGTTATTCCAACGAGATGGATAAAATTCCCAAATTATATTGTAATTTCGCCTAGGTACATCTACTTAACATTTACTAAAAATTAAGCCCATTGTTTGGTTATGTTTAACCAAAAAATCTCTTTATCTTATCATTTTCAAAACCCCAATATTCTTATAAAACAGAAATATGTACTAAACTTGAAACACGCGAACTCCTAGGGCTCTAGGTGGCCGATTAGCTCAGGAATCTTGTTGGAAATGTTCAGAGATCTGATCTGGCTCCCCATACTACAGGTTTTAAAAGTTTTCTTTAATTAATTTTACGACTGAAAATCTCATTATCTTATCATCCTCAAAACCCCACCATTATTAAATCGAAGTACTTGAATTCCTTGGGGCTTCGAGGTGACCAAGAAGTTCAGGAATCATTAGTGGAAATGTACAACCACTCTCATCTAATCTAAAGTCTAAAAAATAAGTTTTAAGCTTCTATCTTTAAAAATTACGGAATTTCCGAACAAACGTTCCTATTTCAACCCCTTACAACCCTTTTTTCGCATTAAAAAGTAGCCTATGTCCTTTCTCAGGCTCTAGACTATCTCTGTACCAAATTTCATTTAAATCGGTTAAGTAAATTTTAGGCGAGATTGTGTAGCATACAGACAGAGTTACTTTCGCATTTATAATATTCCGCGAATTCATTTTCATCGATTTTCCCATGGAAATAAGATATTTTCCCGCAGTAAAACGTAGCCTATGTGTTAATCCAGGGTGTCAGCTAACTCCATACCAAATTTTATTAAAATCGCTTCAGCCGTTTAGACGTGAAGAAGTAACAAACATACACACTCACACACTCACACACTCACAAACTTTCGCATTTATAGATAATATTGGTGTGATTCTCAAATTGAGGTACGTAAACTCCTAGAGGTCGTCTCTAGTTGACCGACAAGCTCATAAATCATTGCTGGAAATGTTCGCTGGCTCTGGCTCCTCATAGCAACAAAAAAAGGCTTTTGTTCTGCATATAAACCTTTCTTCTTCCCTTGCAGTTGCCTGGGAATTTTTATAAGGCTATAAGTATGTATGAGAAACCTTGTCATAGGAGGCTGTTGTGTACACGAAAAAACTACCCGTCTAGACATGTACATCGGTTCGGACGTAGTGAAAAACTATTATTTAAATTGAACAAATATATTGACATTAATCAAAAATATGCGACTACAAGAACCTTACTCGACTATGAACGGATTAAGACTGCTGGTCTTATTTCCATCTAACACACAGTGTATATACAAAACAGTTATGAGAACAAGATTTGATACATATGACACATATGTAACTAAAAGGCAAACATTCAATAAATCAATAAAAAATATAAACAAACAATGGTTTCTTGCGACATTCTCCCACCTGAGAAATATTTGGATACAGAAATATTTCTCACAATAAACATAAACAAATATAAAAATGAAAGAATAAGAAAAAAAAAATCTATTTTCTAAGTATAGTTTAATCTGTCAGGCCTTTTCACTTTTCGGCCATAGCGCGTCACCACTTGAACGGGTACTCTGCTTTTAGACACTCCCGCACTAACATTTGGTTCATGCACTTCATTTTTTTCCTGCCTGGCACTCAACTCGCTGACTTCTAGAGGGTACACTCTTTGGATGGGCCGTAGCATTTGTCCCCTGGCGGTGTTAACTCGAACAAGTCGAATCTCGCCATCTTTGCCGGGAAGCAGTTCTTCAACACGTCCTAGAGGCCAATCGATTCTCTTTTGGTTGTCATTTCCAATGAACACAACTTCGCCAACGGAAATAGATTTCGTTGATTTCCTTTGGTTATGAAGCTGGAGTTGACCCAGGTACTCATTTCTAAAGCGGAGTCGCAAAGCTTGTCGCAGTTTTTGTCTGTAAATCGCTCGACGACAAAGAGATTTGCGATCAACAGAGTCACAATCAGGTACACCACTCTCATTTTGATCTCTTAAAAAGGAAGCTGGTGTGAGAGGTGTCAGGTCCTCCGGATCATCTGACAAGTAGGTTATCGGTCGAGAATTCACTATGTCTTCACAATCGCAGAGTACAGTCATTAGTTCTTCATAAGTAAGTGAGGCGCGACCCAAAACTTTTCGCAAGATTTTCTTCAGCATTCCTACAACTCGCTCCCAAAAGCCTCCCCACCATGCCGCAGTAGGAGGATTAAATCGCCAAGTTATTCGCTGTGCCGTAGAATATTCGGATATGTTTTCCCAATTTAGTCTCGCGAAGGCATTTTCGGCACCCACAAAATTGGTCCCATTGTCGCTGTAGACAGTCTTTGGTCGACCCCGCCGCGCAACAAACCGACGAAAAGCTTGAAGGAAGTTCGCGGTCGATAAAGAAGTCACCAGCTCAAAATGGACAGTTCGGTAAATCGCGCACGTGAATACACAAATCCAACTTTTTTCGCCTGTTTTTAGAAATAATGGACCCGCGAAGTCTATCCCCGTCACTTCGAACACACTGGCGTCCCGAACTCGGTCCAGTGGTAACGGCGGCGGTCCCGCGCGTAATGGTTTAGTGTCATATCTTTTGCAAATTGTGCACTTTGATATAACCGACCGAATGGATCGTCTTCCACCAAGAATCCAATATTTTTCTCGCAAAAGGCAGGTTAGTCCTTGAATTCCAACATGGCACGATTTGACGTGAAGATCGAATATTAAACGCTTCACAACTGGATGTTTTGCCGGTAATATAATCGGGTAACGAAAATTTTTATTGTCCTCACGTTCACAGACTCTCGATTTCAACCGTAAAACGCCAAATTCATCAAGAAAACTGGGTAAAGTGGTGAGTCGTTTGGGATCTTCCAGAAGCTCCCTTTTCTGCAGAAGCTTAAAAATAAACGTCTCGGCAGAGTCCAATTCTTCCGTACTCAAAACACTTGCCCTTTTGTCTTCCGGTTTTCTAACGTTATGAATGAAACGAAAACACCAGGCCATCATTCGAACAATTTTTTCATATTTGGAGAAATAACACAAGTGCCAAAAATCGGAAGAGGTGTTTACTGTAGTTACAATTATTGTCTTCTTCTTTTCTTTCAAAATTTCTTCTTCATCACACAGAAGATCATTTTTGGGCCATTGGTCCTCCATGTCAAACAACCATTTGGGACCCTCCCACCATTTAGATTCTAACAACTGTCGCGCCGTGCAACCCCTGGAAGGAAGATCCGCGGGATTCAAACTGCCCGGTAGCAAATTCCAAGACGTCTTCGATGTCAGTTGTCGGATCTCCTTTACTCGGTTGCCCACAAAAATTGTCCATTCTTCAGTTCTTTTGATCCATGAGATTACAGTTGATGAATCACTCCAAAAAAAGGATCGAGCTTCACAGTTCAGATTTTCTCGCACAGAGGTGTATAATCTTGCACCTATCGTTGCTGCCAATAATTCCAATCGTGGTATCGTTAACTTTTTTAAAGGTGCTACTCTTGTTTTGGCCGCCAACAAATGGATAAAAACGTGTTCACCTCGGACAATTCTCAGGAATACTACAGCGGCGTAGGCATATTTACTTGCGTCACAAAATGTGTGAATACTGCAGTCACCGTTATTCGCAGGCAAAACATTTGTCCATCGTTTAATCTTTATTTCATACAGGTGTGACAGATCCGAAACCCACTTCAGGAATGCTTCCTCTAGTTCTTCATCAACTGCCACATCCCATCCTACCTTTTGCTCCCAGGTCCTTTGAAGCAATAATTTGGGACACAGCACTACTGGACAAGTAAATCCAATGGGGTCAAAAATCCTTTGGGCCAAAGCCAAAATTTTTCTTTTTGTAACGGGCCTTAGGTCTGTAACATCTTGGACGTTTTCTTTCCGAACAGAAAGCGTGTCATCTTTTGGGTCCCACATCAGTCCAAGCACTGGAATTAACTCACAGGATTCATTGTAGCCTTTCTTTCGAGTGAACTCCCACCCTCTTAATTCGAATTTCGCTTGACTGAGAAATGCTGTGGACTCTTGAATAAATGTTTTCAAAACTTCTTCACTAGGGACGCTTGTTACACAGTTGTCGACATAAAAACTTTGTTGCAGCCTTTTAATTGTAGCCTTGGAGCACACTGGTTTTTCTTCGGAGGTTCGTTGTAAACCTTCAGATAGATGATGGTCGATTGTAGCGCCTAAAAGGAAAGGGCTGCTGTTTACCCCAAACACGACTCGTCGGTGTCGAAATACCACTTCGTTCCCTTTTGAATCTACCCATAAAAAACGTAAGAAGTCTCTGTCCTTTTCGTGAACGCTAATTTGCAAGAATGCTTTTCGAATGTCTGACACTACACCTATTTCGTGTTCCCTAAATCTCACCAAAATGGACGGGATTAATTCGATAAGATTAGGTCCTTTTTCTAAACAATGATTCAAAGAGGGATTGCCTTTCTCTTTTGCAGAGGCGTCGAACACAGGTCTAATCTTCGTCGTGCTTCCTTCTTTTATGACTGGTCTGTGTGGTAAATAATGAGAAGCGTGCGATAATTTCGTACATGGCACCTTTTCTATTATGTCTTCAGCAAGCCACTCTTCGAAAACTTGATTCAACGGTTCCAATGTTCCATCTCTTTTTAGTCTTTGCAGCGTCGAGTTTAATCTTCTTTTTGCCAAGGAGTAGTTATCCGGTAAAGGTGGATGTCCCTCAAGCCATGGCAGTCTCACCTCATATCGGCCTTCTTTATCTCTCTTGACAGTTTCCAGGAAGAAATTTTTCGCTGCTTGTGCCGTCTCTTCACGAGATTTTTTAACTGACGGTTCTGAAATACCCAATACGTCGATTTCCCATAAATTTGTTATAGACATATCTTGTGAAAACAGAGACACGACCATCATGGAGTTTGTAATGCTTCGATGCTTTTTTGGGATTTTCCCCATCAATGTCCACCCCAAAAGTGTTTCCATTGCAACCAAACCACAACTTAAAGTATGTCTTCGCCCTGTATATATTCTTCCCAAAACATCTGCTCCAATTAAAAGTTCAATGGGTGTACTATTACCAACATCATTTATTTCGATGTTTACATTGGCCAGTTCAGTAATCCAAGGACCCATAGGAACAGGAGTGACGTCATTACAAATTATTTCTTGGTCGAGAACTTCTAAAGAATACGGTGCGAAGTCCGTCTCTAATTTGATGTTATAACAGTTGTGTTCTTGTTCAGAAGTTTTACTTCCTCCAAATAATGAATGAATCAGTTTTTCACGTTTTGTCGGTATGAGTTTTAATCGCGACGCAGTTGCCTTTAAAATATAGGACTTTTGTGATCCACTGTCGATTAAAGCTCGAATTTCTTTCGACTCATAGCCGTTGTTTATTTTAACGCGAAGAGTTTGTAGCACGACGTGATCGCTCGAATAATTCGTCAATGTTTGGTCTACAGATCCCACGGTACTCGCTAGGCTGTCCTTGTTCGCCCGAATATAATTTTTATCAACTGTTTCGGTAGTTTCATGTTTTGGTTTCGATAAGCTAGAACACATTAAGGTTGTGTGAGATTTTCCACACGCGACGCACTTTAAACGCTGCCGGCACTTACGTGATTGATGCCCGATTTTTAAACAACGAAAACAAGCTCCTGCTTTGGCTAAAGAATCCTTTTTCTGGTCCAGCGTCAGTTTTTGGGCTTTGAAACATTTTTCGCTATCGTGCTTTCCTTCGCAAAACACGCACTTACTTGTTAATTCGTTATTCACCAATCCGATCGCGGTAGGCACGGTGTTTGAATCGACCGGTTTTTGTCTATTTTTTCGCGTCACTTTTTCTCGCGAATCCACACCAAGATCGAAACCTTCCATAGCAAATAAGATTCTTTGCTCATTTTCAACTTCATTTTTCAGAAAACACATGAGTTGATCCAAACGATTTTTTGCTATTAGTTCCTGGGAACTTCCTAACTCAACTTTACTGATGGTTGAAAACTCTGAAGATCTTTGCCATACTCGAAGAAGCTCTTCTGGTAGACACGACTCGATAAGCGGAAAAAGCATTGCTGAACACTTATCACTCGTAATACCTAATGTTTCTAAAGCGCGCATTTGAGTTTCCACTCTGTCATACAATGCGGAGAGTTCCATTTTTTCTTTGTTTGCCGTGTTATTTATTATTAATTTCAGCAGCTCCCGCACATAAACTTCGATTTGTAAATCTTCCCTCCCGAACCTTGATTTCAGACAGTCTATCATCTTCTGATAGTTTCCGCTTACCGGGGGAAAACTCTCGACTAACCGTCTCGCGCGACTTTCCGGGATAGTTGCCTGAATGAGGTATTCGATTTTATCGTTGTCATCAATTTCAGGGTCCGAATGCACCTTTTCGAA
Source organism: Agrilus mali (assembly GCA_029378335.1). NCBI lineage: Eukaryota > Metazoa > Arthropoda > Insecta > Coleoptera > Buprestidae > Agrilus > Agrilus mali. The sequence continues at coordinate 3,309,606 of CM055660.1, forward strand.
CTGTCCCCAAAACTGTAACCACTCGCGAATATCACCTCCGTATTTTTTCAGTTCAATCGCGGGCAACTTGAACTTTCGTCGCACTCTGTCCGTATCGCCGTTTACAAAATCGCGGTTGTCCGATAATTGTCCTTCTTGTCTATGAGGACCACTGACCTGAAGTTTCAGCAAGATAAATCTTTTTGTGTACTCGTCCGCTGATTCCATATCTGCCATTAAAACTTCCTCTGTAGCGTCTTCTTGCAGTAGACAATTAAGAATTTCCTCATCGACCATTCGTAAGGAGTTATATTTTTGTTCTAGTATTTCCCAGCATACTTTTCTTTGATCATATACTTGCGGGTCATCCCGTGTGTGCGAAGTCAACAATTTGTCCAACTCATTCGCCGCTTTCGTAAATACTGCGCGAAATGTAGTACGCCGTTTTCTTAATTGCTCCATACTTCAAAACTTGGTTCGAAACCACCTGCTTCAATCAATTAAAACGTATGACTGTCGCGGTATGAGTTTATCTGTAGAACAAAAATAACTATTTTTGCGTATCGGTTATCACTACAAGTCCTGTCACGGTCGCCACTAATGTTGTGTACACGAAAAAACTACCCGTCTAGACATGTACATCGGTTCGGACGTAGTGAAAAACTATTATTTAAATTGAACAAATATATTGACATTAATCAAAAATATGCGACTACAAGAACCTTACTCGACTATGAACGGATTAAGACTGCTGGTCTTATTTCCATCTAACACACAGTGTATATACAAAACAGTTATGAGAACAAGATTTGATACATATGACACATATGTAACTAAAAGGCAAACATTCAATAAATCAATAAAAAATATAAACAAACAATGGTTTCTTGCGACAGAGGCTGTACAAATGTAGATACATAACATAATAAGAATCTTGGAAAAAGAAGTCAAAAGGACTTGTAATTATAAATCAACCTGATAAGATAACAAGGAAGTGATTCTCGTTGTTCGTGCAGTTAGCCAGAGTAGAGAGCAGGTTACTTATAGAAAGTACTTCATGCTAGAGCGAGTCGTGTTTACCCGTTTGGGCAATGTGTTTTAATAATAGCTAGGCGCCAGCTTATTTAACTTTCTACGCTGCTAAGGTCAGCCGCTCGCCTTTAATTCAATACAAAACTACCAACCTCTTTCCTTACCCTCCCCACCTCTTACGACCGCGATATCTTCAGTTCTATTACACCAACCAAGCCACGAAGTCTATCCCTCTTTCTTGCACCGACCGACTGCATTCCATTATACAAATAGAGAACCGACGTTATTATGTTTCAAGATAATGGACGTTCAATTCCGCAACAACAATAGCAATAATAATAATAATATTAAGAAAAAGAACTGATGCAAAGTTAATTAATTGGGTGAGGAAGTTTGCGGTCTTCTATCTGTTACAAAAAAAAATCCGACGAATTTTCATTGGTTTTTAATAGGCGACTGCGGTTCGACCCGACGACGCTATTTATTGAATTCCACGCCGCGTTCTATTCCTGTACCGGTTGCCAAAAAACAATTCTGTGATATCGGTACTCTACAGGACCGGACTCGAAATTCAAAGTTCATGTAAAAAATTGCAAATTTCGTATCTCGTCGTTCTAATGCAACACTCAATTCATACCTGTATATTATATAAAAAAAGACAGGGATTTTTGTGAATCCTCACTTTTCTCCATGACCATCTACTACCATCCACTCACGGTGGTTATGATAAATAGTGGTTGCGGGTGGTTAAAATGTGTGATAAGATACATCTAACACATTATATTTTCTACAATGTTTTGAGTGGCTTTTAGTGAATCAAAGAATTTTCCAAAATTTGCTGAAATGTCCCAGGTTTTTTCAGAATGCTCCAGAGTGTTCAAAAATGTTCAAATAAGTACAAAACAAATTTACAACATTCCAGAACGATTTGGAATATTCAGGAATGTTCCAGAATCTTCAACAATTTTAGAGAATGATTTGAACAATAACAGGATGTTCTTGAGTTTACGTGGATGATTTGCAATGATCGAGAACGCTCCAGAACCTCCAAGATCTTTCGAGAATGATCTGGCATGTTCCAGAATATTTAGAAATATTAGAGAATGTTTAGAACCATTACAGGATGTTCTTGAATTTATGGAAAGATTTGCAATGATTGAGAATGCTCCAGAACCTCCAAGATCATTCGAGAATGATCTGGAATGTTCCAGAATATTTAGAAATATTAGAGAATGTTTTGAACCAGTACAGGATGTTCTTGAATTTATGGGAATGATTTGCAATGATTGAGAATGCTCCAGAACCTCCAAGATCTTTCGAGAATGATCTGGAATGTTCCAGAATATTTAGAAATATTAGAGAATGTTTTGAACCATTACAGGATGTTCTTGAATTTATGGGAATGATTTGCAATGATTGAGAATGCTCCAGAACCTCCAAGATCTTTCGAGAATGATCTGGAATGTTCCAGAATATTTAGAAATATTAGAGAATGTTTTGAACCATTACAGGATGTTCTTGAATTTATGGGAATGATTTGCAATGATTGAGAATGCTCCAGAACCTCCAAGATCTTTCGAGAATGATCTGGAATGTTCCAGAATATTTAGAAATATTAGAGAATGTTTTGAACCATTACAGGATGTTCTTGAATATATGGGAATGATTTGCAATGATTGAAAATGCTCCAGAACCTCCAAGATCATTCGAGAATGATCTGGAATGTTCCAGAATATTTAGAAATATTAGAGAATGTTTTGAACCAGTACAGGATGTTCTTGAATTTATGGGAATGATTTGCAATGATTGAGAATGCTCCAGAACCTCCAAGATCTTTCGAGAATGATCTGGAATGTTCCAGAATATTTAGAAATATTAGAGAATGTTTTGAACCATTACAGGATGTTCTTGAATTTATGGAAAGATTTGCAATGATTGAGAATGCTCCAGAACCTCCAAGATCTTTCGAGAATGATCTGGAATGTTCCAGAATATTTAGAAATATTAGAGAATGTTTTGAACCATTACAGGATGTTCTTGAATTTATGGGAATGATTTGCAATGATTGAGAATGCTCCAGAACCTCCAAGATCTTTCGAGAATGATCTGGAATGTTCCAGAATATTTAGAAATATTAGAGAATGTTTTGAACCATTACAGGATGTTCTTGAATTTATGGGAATGATTTGCAATGATTGAGAATGCTCCAGAACCTCCAAGATCTTTCGAGAATGATCTGGAATGTTCCAGAATATTTAGAAATATTAGAGAATGTTTTGAACCATTACAGGATGTTCTTGAATTTATGGGAATGATTTGCAATGATTGAGAATGCTCCAGAACCTCCAAGATCTTTCGAGAATGATCTGGAATGTTCCAGAATATTTAGAAATATTAGAGAATGTTTTGAACCATTACAGGATGTTCTTGAATATATGGGAATGATTTGCAATGATTGAAAATGCTCCAGAACCTGCAAGATCTTTCGAGAATGATCTGGAATGTTCCAGAATATTTAGAAATATTAGAAAATGTTTTGAACCAGTACAAGATGTTCTTGAATTTATGGAAATGATTTGCAATGATTGAGAATGCTCCAAAACCTCCAAGATCTTTCGAGAATGATCTGGAATGTTCCATAATATTCAGAAATGTTAGAGAATGTTTTGAAGCATTACAGGAATGATTTGGAAAGATCGAGAATGCTCCAGAACCTCCAATATCTTTTAAGAATGATCTGGAATGTTCCAGAATATTCAGAAATGTTAGAGAATGTTTTTAAAAATTACAGGATGTTCTTGAATGTTTCCGATTTTTCGTAAAGATGAAATATTATATAAAAACTATGTAGGTACTTTTCTAAAGAATTAATAAAAACGAAGAGACTGTATTGTAAGCAAATGTGCTCTGTTTTAACGAATTTCGGATAAAACGTACCGACTTTTAAGGTCTACTCGAGTACGTTACGACCCAATTTTATTGTAATAAAAATCTGAGTCTGGAAAAAAAAAGAGCGGACACTTAACCCTTTTGGACAATTCTGTAATGAAATATCTTGAAAGATTTTTGCTGGCATATAAATACAATTAGGTCTATTTATTTCGCCACTGAAATCCAGAGCGATCCAAGTGATGATGTGATTGAAATAATAGTCGATTTTGCTGAACAATTAAATTTAGGGGTGTATGGTGATGAGCTGAAGCGTTCAAAAACCGCTGAATTCCAACAACGCGGAGCTGACAATTTATGATCTCACAGAAATGCGTAAGAAAGAGCAAAACATTGAACAACCTGTAGTTTATAAAATTCCTAACACATTATCAGAATATGGACTAATATTCTTAAAGAAATTGTCATGAATTGAAATTGAACAACCTGTGTCTTTAATCTCCATTTAATCAGACAGAAGACCTCAGTTCAATTAAAAAGGATTATAAATAATTATAATTGCTCCCAACTTCGTATTTTAAATTTTTGGACATTAATAACAAGTTGTCCTTTTTTAAGACTATTGGACATCAGTCAGTACCTACCTAGAGATAACTTTTAGGTAGATTACAAGCTCCTCTGGACTTTATTTTTGTACTCTGTCACGATGACGTTTATTATTTTTAAGGAATAAACAGTTTCGATTTCCTCATCATTCATCACGGACCTAAGGTAGGCGATATATTGACATAACACGTCGTCTGAATGGCACATAATGATAAAGAACCTAAAATACACGCGCTTTCAGGTATTTTTCGGTCTATTTTTAACAACACATTAACAACTAACTGAATCTAGTAACAAACTACACGACGACGTGACGCCCACCGCAAAACTTATCAACTGCATTTAAAATTGTATTGTAATTGTAATTTTTTGTACATTTCAAGGGGGAAATGACATTAAGAAATGATTCAAATTATTACAGGAACTAAGCATTCTTCATTATAAACCCATTATGTGTATTTTTCATGTGGGTTACTGCTATAAACACTATTTATAAATTTCACAGTAAATACAAAGAGAAAAGCTGTCAATATGTAAAAGAATAAAACTCAAAACTTTTCAAAGAAAAACAAACAGTAAAAAAAATTTAATGCCAGCAATTTGTTTTATGTTCTTAACAACAACACTGCCACGAGTCAGTCTGGTCCAATTACGTTAAAAATAAATGAATCAGACTTTGAAATATAATTTTTACAATTCACAGTAACATCAAGAAGAAAGACGAATTTAAAACGGAAGTGTATTTTGTACACACACACACACACACACAACAACATTGAATGCAGAGAATTTTATGGGTGCAAGAAACATCACACTATGTCCTAAAAAGGTCTTAAATCCATTTCCTGACAGTAAACGCAGTCAGTTAAGGCTTTGCTTCTATTTATAGACGTCAGGCATTTTTATTACTGCATAGTCCAGTACGACTTACTAGGACAGAAGTGTTATTTCCTTGTAATCTAATGGAGTCTATGCACTGTACATCAATTAGACACGAACACAACTATAAAAAAGTTTATTTAATCAACATGAGAAACCATAATAGAGATCTCACGAACAAACAAAGTAAGTAACCATGAGAGAAAGAACTGCAAAATCCCTCACCTCATACTGATAAACTAACGAAAAGGACAAGATCTTTAAAATTTTGAAAAAAGCTTTAATTATTAATTTTGTTATAGCAACTTATTTGAAACAGGAGTAGGTGTTGTGTTGATCTTGAAACCTTAGACATAAAAATATAATTGTTTAGTCCTGAAGAAATTCTCAAAACTGTCACATATCTAATAGATAGATACCTATTAGCGTTTTCTACATACATACATATTTATGTATATATTAGGTATTTAATGACATTATATGTTATCTTATTACTCTACCACAAGATATTTTATTTTGTCATCGTGTTCTTGAAGAAGCAATGATGGAAATAAATTTCAATCGATTCGGAAGCGTCGACGACGCGACGTTAGCGAAGGACGGAATTTTTTCCTCTCTTCATAGGTACGTTTATCAATAAATAATAGCTTGAAAGCGAATTCCATCGTCGATTCTGTAACACAGCAATTAAAGTTAATTGCTCGAGTTGTAGCGCAAATAATTCAGAGCACAGTTCGACGTTATTAATGCCATCTGGATGCTTAGATTTCTTAAATAAAATCTATAAGATTAGCTCGTTGATCTCAACATCACCGTGGTGACCTGGTGTTGTAAGTTCAACAGCCAAGATTAGAGAGAAAATTATTGGGTTGATTTCCCAAATAATCGACAATAAATATTCAATGGTAGATTTTGACTGTTGAAGTTGAGTGCTAAATGGAGAAAAACACTAGACGGTCTCTCTTTTTTTTTTACAGATAATATGGTTCATCCTCCAAAGAACGTCGATGTATGAAATCGTGCTGCTCGTCATTCACGATGTAAACCGAGTCAAAGGATGCCGCCGGTCACACATACTGCGTAAGCGGTTCGATTTTTCTCATGCATTCATACGTTCGCTACAAATCTATTAAGAAATGCTCTTTGAGATACAAAGCTACAGCCATTACTATGCCTACCTATTAGATAGAAACAATTTAAAATTCAACACAAATTTTGTTTTCCAAATGCCGACGAGTTCAACAACACACCACTTGTTTGCGGAATTCACATTTATTTTATCACACGTTCTTCAGCGCGATATCCATTAATAAAATAGTTGACATTGTATCCAATATGTGAGCATGAATGTATTTAGAATGCTGCATGTCACAAGGCATTGTTGACGTGTTTTTTAATCGTGTAAAACATACAAGTAGTGTCATTACATAATACCTATAGTACGTACATAATTGTTCTCACCTTGTTGCAAACGAGAAAAAATCCTTTTGCAATAATTTTTAATACTTATACTTGTTGATTAAAACAACAGGATGTTTATATTACGGTACACATCATAAAATAAAAATATTTTTTCTTGTATTTCTTTTTTTAATATATGTAGGTACCTATTGATAACGACGTAAAAATATTTATTAGATATGTGTTGAAATAATTATGAATGAATTCTATTTTAATTACGTATCTATGTCGGTCATTAAAATAATTTTTATAAATCACCTGTCAATCCTGAGTGAAATTTAATGATATTTTGTCAATATTTCGTTGTTAATTACGTGGCGTTTTAATAAAGAATAGGTCATTAAGTTACTAATAAGTAAACAAACCAATAGGTACGGTACATAATTAAAAACATCCGTCTATAAACGGTCATTTTTATTTTGTTTAATTAAAAGCAGTCTGCAGTACTTAACATACTTATTCAGAAAAATTGTGAACATATTTTTAATTTATTACACCAAATGATAAAATACCAGGGTTAGAATTTGTGTCGTGGTTTTAGCGGTCACCGCCGTTACTTGACATACCTACATTGGGTAAGTAATATTCAAATAAATTTTCTAATAGCTAATTACATTTCCAAAGTAGGTTTATGAAAGGGTAAAAAGAGTTAGAGTCGTCCGTGACAATTTATGGCGCTGAATACTGTTATTATTAGTCTGAAATTCCGAGAATTTCGCCCATCGCGTCCCGAGATCAAGATTAATGGACACCATTATTTGGAATGTTACGGCCACTTATTGTCTCGAATAGAGGGAAAGGAAATCTGCTCGGGCCACTATCATCCCCCTTTTCTTTTCGTTCCAGTGAGCTTTTGTCGCTCGATTTGAAACATTTCAGATAATAGCCGGCGCGTTTCCCTTGTAACCCCTGCCTGTAATAACCCTAATCCCGACGAATACCAGAAGGGGTGGATCACGAGATCCCATTTCCGATCGTAAATATTATCCTTATCTCGTCTCCACAGTAGCATTTTACTCTATATTATAAAATATAGAGCACATCGTTTAATTGTACAAGTATTTTTTTCTTATTTGTTTAAAATAATGTCTTATTTCGTATTATTTTTACCTGATTTTTGTGAGTTCCGTTTGTTTAACATTTTAAAATAGAAATAAAAGTATCTTATTTTACACAAACAGGTTTTAAATTGATTTTATATGAATAGTCATTGAAATATTAATTCTCATAGAAACAAAGCAACAAAACTATTTTTATATTCTTACATAATAATGGCAAAAATTTCGGCTGTTGAGACAACAAAAAACTAATTATTTAAATTTTAGTTTTCTTGGGGACAAAAATTACTTTCATCTTATTGAAACAGACAGCACTAATCGTAGGGATTGTCTGTCATACTTTCACTACTATGACTGATTGAATATTAAATGCTACAGGGATTCTAGGAAAGTTAACCCCCTCGCAGCAAGAATCCTTTAACAACCCGGATTTTGTACTGTCTTTAAAATTTTGGAAAATTTCCTTTGACGTAGTTGAGTTGATCCTTTATCCCTAATGTAAAGAAATCTAAATTGTAGATCAAAGGGGAGTACAGTACCCTAACTGTTGACTTTCTAAGAGTCTAAGGTTTAGATGGTTCATTTTCTATTTGTATTAACCCCAAAAACAATTTTGTGAAATTTTTGTCGCTTTACAAAAAAAGGGACATTTTTTTTGTACTAAAGACCAACACACATTTGGATGAAGGTTCTTTAATTAAAGGACTTAAAACTGACTGAGTACTTACGACCGTTCAACTGTGTGTTTCACGACAATGAATGCCTTCCATGGACGTCGGTTTTGCCGTTTTAACATTGTCGGCAAGACATTAAACCGAATGTAATCCATTAATCGTGGGCAGTTAAAATACTAAGAGTACAGTTATAACCACCTACTCTCTTTCTTATACTCGTTTTGTCACTTGACCAAATAAATGGAGACGAACAAACGCTGGAATTCGGTCGTTCGTACAAACAAACACAATTTCAAGAAAGAAAAAGGAGGGAACAAAAAAAAAGAGCACGTGCGAGAAGATGATACATAAATATCTTCACAAAAGCTTTCTCACATTCTAATTAATAAAGTCTAATAAAATGTAACTAAAATAAGTAGGCAACAGGGAGAAGGTTGAAGACTATTCATTATGGAGGCTCATGTCACAATACTAAAAGAATATTTTATAAATAAACTAACAGCAGTACCCGTTTGATGGAACATTCTAGAATATTCGCGAATTTACAACTATCCAGAACATCCCATAATGATTCAAAACATTTACTAACTTTTTTAACATTCTTGAATGATCTTCAAGATTCTAGAACATTCTTGAACATTGCCAAATCATTCTGAAATGTTATAGATAATAAAACATTCTTTTATTTCTTAGAACATATTTGAACTGCCTGTAACATTCTAAAAAAATCTGCTTCATTCTCATCCCCACTCTGTGCTGTTTGCTGGGTGAGTAGTGACATCAGTAGACGCCTGGCGGGGATGACTAATCGATTGATAATAATTGATCAGTTATCGACCACTGAGAGTTGAAGATTATTACAGTGCTAATAACGCTATTAAAAAACGGGGGTTGGTGGTAGAAGGATGAAACTTAAGGGTTATATGTATTTTTTAATGCTAAATCATAAAAAAAATGTCCAAAAAATAAAAAAGTTAGAGGTGGACAACCTTTATCACTTAGGGGTATGAAAAATAGATAGTTCCCGATTCTCAGAATTTTATATGTTAAGGTGGAATTTCCTATGAGCGTCAGAATGTGCACGTCTGACTGACATGTTTGGACGCACAGTCAGACGCATATCCGCTATGTTTTCCTATAAGCGGGAGACGCCTACGTTTGAATTCAGTTTGAGTAAAAGGCGCATAGTAGAAGTATTAAAAATGAGCAGTTTCTTGCTAAAAGCACATCTAGAAGAAGAAGATGATGATGATTGCATACTTTTACATTTGGTTATGAAAAGGAGAAAAATGGAAAAGGACATACAAAAGAAGAAATGTCGAAGGATACTCGTACGTGCTAATAGAAAATCATGTAATCAATAACGAAGAAACGTTCAGGATTTTTTTTCGATTGAATAGAAGGCAGTTCAATTTTGTCCTGAGCTGTATAGGAACCACAATTAAAAAACTTTCCTCAAGAAGAGTAAATACACCAATATTAACCACCAGACGTAAACGTATGCGTCTATACTGCTTCTGGACCGGTAGGAACGCAGCCGCTTCCGTTAGACGGGTACGTATGCGTCAAAACACGCGTTTAGGAAAACAAACGTATTTATTTGCTTATTTATCAGTGTTTATGCGTCTGACGCATCCGCCAGACGTATGCGTCTGACGCTTATAGGAAATTCCACCTTTAAGGTGGAATTTCCTATGAGCGTCAGAATGTGCACGTCTGACTGACATGTTTGACGCACAGTCAGACGCATATCCGCTATGTTTTCCTATAAGCGGGAGACGCCTACGTTTGAATTCAGTTTGAGTAAAAGGCGCATAGTAGAAGTATTAAAAATGAGCAGTTTCTTGCTAAAAGCACATCTAGAAGAAGAAGATGATGATGATTGCATACTTTTACATTTGGTTATGAAAAGGAGAAAAATGGAAAAGGACATACAAAAGAAGAAATGTCGAAGGATACTCGTACGTGCTAATAGAAAATCATGTAATCAATAACGAAGAAACGTTCAGGATTTTTTTTCGATTGAATAGAAGGCAGTTCAATTTTGTCCTGAGCTGTATAGGAACCACAATTGAAAAACTTTCCTCAAGAAGAGTAAATACACCAATATTAACCACCAGACGTAAACGTATGCGTCTATACTGCTTCTGGACCGGTAGGAACGCAGCCGCTTCCGTTAGACGGGTACGTATGCGTCAAAACACGCGTTTAGGAAAACAAACGTATTTATTTGCTTATTTATCAGTGTTTATGCGTCTGACGCATCCGCCAGACGTATGCGTCTGACGCTTATAGGAAATTCCACCTTTAAGGTGGAATTTCCTATGAGCGTCAGAATGTGCACGTCTGACTGACATGTTTGGACGCACAGTCAGACGCATATCCGCTATGTTTTCCTATAAGCGGGAGACGCCTACGTTTGAATTCAGTTTGAGTAAAAGGCGCATAGTAGAAGTATTAAAAATGAGCAGTTTCTTGCTAAAAGCACATCTAGAAGAAGAAGATGATGATGATTGCATACTTTTACATTTGGTTATGAAAAGGAGAAAAATGGAAAAGGACATACAAAAGAAGAAATGTCGAAGGATACTCGTACGTGCTAATAGAAAATCATGTAATCAATAACGAAGAAACGTTCAGGATTTTTTTTCGATTGAATAGAAGGCAGTTCAATTTTGTCCTGAGCTGTATAGGAACCACAATTGAAAAACTTTCCTCAAGAAGAGTAAATACACCAATATTAACCACCAGACGTAAACGTATGCGTCTATACTGCTTCTGGACCGGTAGGAACGCAGCCGCTTCCGTTAGACGGGTACGTATGCGTCAAAACACGCGTTTAGGAAAACAAACGTATTTATTTGCTTATTTATCAGTGTTTATGCGTCTGACGCATCCGCCAGACGTATGCGTCTGACGCTTATAGGAAATTCCACCTTTAAGGTGGAATTTCCTATGAGCGTCAGAATGTGCACGTCTGACTGACATGTTTGGACGCACAGTCAGACGCATATCCGCTATGTTTTCCTATAAGCGGGAGACGCCTACGTTTGAATTCAGTTTGAGTAAAAGGCGCATAGTAGAAGTATTAAAAATGAGCAGTTTCTTGCTAAAAGCACATCTAGAAGAAGAAGATGATGATGATTGCATACTTTTACATTTGGTTATGAAAAGGAGAAAAATGGAAAAGGACATACAAAAGAAGAAATGTCGAAGGATACTCGTACGTGCTAATAGAAAATCATGTAATCAATAACGAAGAAACGTTCAGGATTTTTTTTCGATTGAATAGAAGGCAGTTCAATTTTGTCCTGAGCTGTATAGGAACCACAATTAAAAAACTTTCCTCAAGAAGAGTAAATACACCAATATTAACCACCAGACGTAAACGTATGCGTCTATACTGCTTCTGGACCGGTAGGAACGCAGCCGCTTCCGTTAGACGGGTACGTATGCGTCAAAACACGCGTTTAGGAAAACAAACGTATTTATTTGCTTATTTATCAGTGTTTATGCGTCTGACGCATCCGCCAGACGTATGCGTCTGACGCTTATAGGAAATTCCACCTTTAGATAAATATGTAGTAGCTGTCCTGGCCACGCGCTGTTGTGGCTCTTTTAACTTTTTAATACAATTGAATTAAAATAATGGTTATGTCGTAGGTAAACACAATTTACATACTGTATGACGTGGAATAGATTGTAGCATCATCAAAAAATCAAAATGCTGGATGCTTACAAACCTAGACAGCAAAACATGTTGAAGTGTTGTGTCGTCAAATTAACTTACACTGCCATCTGTTAAAAAAACTGATGGAACTTACAAATAATTCTGTTATCGAGATAAAAACTGTCCTATCCTTTAAGTTGGATCACATTGTACACACCAAACTAAATTTCATAAAAATTGGTGAAATACTTACGGAAAAATGGCAAAACATCCACCAATTCTTCATTGTTTGCTCACATACTAATTAAGAATGAAAAATTCGCTTATACCAACAGAGAAGTTATTACACATGAATATAGAAATGCTTTATCAGATTTTTTCTCCAGGAAAATTGTAACGTTAACAAAACTCGAAAGTCGTTAAGTCGAATTTTTGATAAATCGAACCAAATTGGTTGGCAATAGCATTAACCATATAAGAAGTACTCACGTTTAATTTTTTCTTGATAATTTGAACTCGAATATCTTGATAATTCAAAGATAATACTTGGACGGCAATTTCGATAAGTCGAATTTTCTGGGGGAATCCCTTAATAATGTACCCTTTTAACGTGTCATTATTTAGCAGTGAGGCAGTTCAGTTTCTACAATTATTTGTTATCAAAACGTACTTAAAAAACTTTGTTGACTAAAAATTAAATCTTATAAAAAAGTGGAAAGTGGTGCAATTAAAAAAGATATTACCCACTGTATATCTATCCATCTATCTATCTTATTTATCTATCTGTGATAAGAAATAAGTATGTACGTACGAATGCACTTAAATTCGAAGTTTTTTTGCGTTATATGGTATTCGAATTATCGAAGTTCATCTGTATTATAGTTTTATGTGTAGTATTATTACTAAGTGATTTTCTATTAGGAAATGAATATATTAAAATAGTCGGTCATCTTACTTAATAGACATCTGATGCTATCAATTCTAGGAGGTCGTTCACCAGCTAGCTAGCTTTCTTGGGAAATTCAGTGACACATTTAAGTTTCAAGTACATACATTTACGATGTCGTGGAAATATTAATGAATCCGGGGTCTGTTTGTTTCATAATACATATTCATAGCAAAGTGGACACAGACTTAAGAACTTATAAAAAAAACTAAGAAACTGCGAAATGGTTTCTTTCCTAAAGAAGTTTTTTTTTAATATGGATATTATAAATTGTATTAAGGTTGTTTTCTTTTAATTCGGACCCCTCCCTTCTTTTTATGAGATTTGGTTCTCTGAATTAAAAAATTGAGAGATTTTCAATGACACAAATTAATAAAGTAATTAAATTACACAAAAGTTATGGCTTGGCCTTGTGACAATAAATTTGCAATTATTAAGGAATTACACAAGCATTTTCAATTCATTTTTTATTGTTTGTGTTGTTGAAATGAACAAAGAAGGAATTGAAAGAGAAAGTATAGTAAATAGAGGCCAAACCAGCCAAACGATGAATGAATGAATGAATGGATGTCTGTTTAGAGCACCTATCTGAATTCTGAATCGAAATATATAAGAGCAAGCAAGTTTGTGCCCATTCAAAGATCCACACACAGAACACACAAACTAAAACAAAACTGAGGTATCTACACCAAAACTGTAATTTATTTAGGTGCTTCCGGTAGGTAATAGTAACTAATTGTAAGTACGTATGTACATTATTTTATTACTTCAAATGAGATGCAGCATCATTTTTAAAAACTATAAAATTATGAAAGTGAACCACTTCACTTTCTAAAACAGTCAAATGGTAGGTACTTCCGGTCAAAAAGTTTATTTCATTGAAAAAAAAGAGTATCTATAGGTACTACACATACATATCTATTATACATTTATTTACATAATGAATTAATTGAGTTTCTCTCAAATTATTCATTCAAATTTGAAATACATCTATCTACGAACAACGCAACGTAGCGTGCGTAGCTTGATTGTAAGTATTAGATTTAATTACTTTTAATCTATTTTGTAAGACACACCGTGGGTGTCTCTCTGTCGCTTGTGGGTTAATAATATAGATGCTTGTGTTATGTGTTTAAATGTTCGAAAGGGGAGTCGCGGTATTAATAATGCGGCACAGTCAAGCCACACCGGCCGGTTTTTGGTCTTGGACGAGACGCGTGGGTATTTTTCTCTATCGTTTTGCGTGAAATTTATGGACTGACCAAAAGGGGCTAGCACCACGCTTCGTATGAATGAATAATGATTCCGAATGTACCGGATAACGAAATCGGTTTCGGATATCAACCTCATACACACACTAACGGCCTAAATATAAGTATGAATATATTTTAATAAGTAGGTACAAAAAAACAAACGTTCTAATGGGTATCTTATGTTTTAGTTTATCTATGGTAGGGAGGGCAGAATTTGGATTATGGAAATACTAAGAAAATTAGATCATTATTAATAAAATTTTCCCTATTCATTCTAGAAATGGTAAACATTCCACCATAATTAATAAATTTTTAAATGTCAGCTTCGTTTTGAAATAGGACATTTTTTTAATAAATACAGAAACGATGATTATATTATTCCTCCCTCTTTGCAGCTAATGCAACCCATAAGATTTAAAAAGGGAAAGGAGGGGAGGTTCTGCGATAAATCATTCAAAAGGTCTCTTTCTTTTAGAATATTTAAATAATTGGAATGATTTGATTCGAATATAAAAGTTTGACAGTACCTATACAGTTGTTCCTAACGAAAAACCTTAATAATGAAGGGGCAGGATGTAAGGTCTAAAAAAATTATTATTTTCTATAACCTTCAGCTACAACAATCCATTCAAAATCAATGAGAACTCTAAATGACTTGCAATTCATTCATTATCAGTTGCATTCCAGGGGCGTTAAATTGGACGACACACGATATAGATGACTTTACTTCAGATCAAACATTGCGAAAAGAAAAGCCCCCCCCCCTCTATTACTATTTTTGTTTAAATCGAACATTGCATTCGTCCACTTATCAATCAATAAAAGAGAAAATACACTGTCATAGATAAGAAACGACCGACGTAAGCCTTTTATGTGTTAATACATATGTATCGAAATTTTAGTCACTCTGCAAACGCATCTACGATCACGTAGATATCGATACTAAATACAATGACTTACTCCTGTAAAATTAAAAGTAAAACCATTATCAAACGATTGTATTTTTCGCTCCTCGTTATCACTCACACTTTCTGACGTAGATTAGCCTGGTCGAGAGTTTGTTTACGAAAATAAATATTTAATTAATTACCCAATAATTAACAAATAATTAATTTTCGAAAAGTAGACGATCGACAATCATAATAAGAATTCCTATAGGTACCAACATATTTTCGTTTTTCACCTGATTCGTCCATTACAAATTTGAATCAAAAATATTTAATTAATTGACGTTGTAACTTGTGTAATTTACTGGTAACCTCTTGTTATTTACGTCGTTCACATTTTCGGCGTTTCTTAATTTACTGTTATGGCGATATTATGTTAATAGGTTCTTCGAATCTTCGCTACATCGCACACAAATCAAGTATTTTGGGTGTGTGTTCACATGGTCGAATCCATCCTTACTTATAATGTGCCCATCTAAAGATAACTTTATATTTATGCACATCTAAGTCGTGCAACAATTGATTTCTGGTAGGTAATTACGAATAAAAATAATTGAATATCATTTAGGATTTGAAGGTGAAGAAAAACAGATTTTCCATTTTGCAACAACTATTGTTATTATATAATAGATATTCAAATATTTTCTAGCAGTTCTGCAGCTCTGCAGCTCCTCTTAATCATCATCAATGAGTTTAGTGTACTGCAATGAAATGCACGATGTACAAAAGAGCTTGTAATTGTAAATAAGCATGCCAGATATTCATAAGTAAAACCGTATTATTAATAGCTCACTAGGTACTAAATATTGAGGTATGTACATATTTTGTTTAGTAAAAAAAAAAAAAATAATAAAAAAGAAGAGAATCGCAAGAGGCAAAACGAACGTAAACGGTGCGTGTACTTGTCTTTTCAATTTATTTTTGTTTTCAACAAGGCTTATGCAGCAGCATCAGAAAACAAGACAACAACCCAGCACAAGCAAGTGAGCGAGCAGGCAGCAGTAATAATGAAAAAAAATGGAACGACGACACACCGCGAGAAGTGAAGAAGTTGGAAGCAAACAAATGCGAATCGAAGCGGCGGCGATGTCGAACGCATAACAGCATACACACAATATATAAACACATACCATGAAACAAATACATACACACACAAGTTACAGTCATTGTCGATCCGTCCACGTCGGTGTTAATGACCTTCGCGATGTAGCAGCCATATTTACGAATCGAATGAAATGCCGCGATCCTCCAGCGAGTGCAAGGCAAATAATACAAAGTACAAAGCCATACAAAAACAATAAAATGCAGTACATCGGCATAAATCGCGAAAAGCACTTCCTTGAGTACCTTATGAAAATAGAGTATGATACAAGAACTAAAAGAATCGGAGCTGGGAAAGATTGTAGCTCCAGGATTTTCAGGAGTTGGGAGAGCACTGTATTTTAAATTTATTGGGAACTTTAATATCTTTAAAAGTCGTGTCAAAACAAATAGTCGAAAACCTTTCACTTCAGTTTTTTAAGGAATTATTAATTGGGACTTGAAGGATTAAAGCATTTTGAGCAAAAGATTTGGGCTCTGCGTTTGGAGATCTTTTAATGAAAACTTTATCCAGCTCAAATGAGATGTTATGTATTTGATGCTTCAGCCAAAGATTTTTGACAATTGAAAATATTTAGGCGACTGGTGTACAAATGCACCCACACAAACATTTTGATGGTCTAATAAAACAGAACCAACTCGTAGATTTTTCATTTTGAAATAATGATGTGGTCAGAAACCAGAAAATCAACAATCATCAAAAAGAGGAAGAAAAATCATCACCAAAAGTCACCTATCTCTTTACGTACCACACTGTCTTTTGTTGAACTGGTAGAGTAGAGAATTTTGTAATAGTAGTAGTATGTAGTAGCTGAAGAACATGTCAAACCACTTGCTGATGCTTTTAGGCGACCATCAAGGACGTTGGTGTAAGTGTATATATGTATATATATATGTGTGTGTTGAGTAACTAGTAACTACACATATAGGTAACATGTATGAACAAACATGTATTTAATCACATAGTAAGTATGTAGGTAGGTAGTAGTTGGTTTGAACAATTGCACCATTGTCATATCTAACGCGAAATTCCTCGAGTTGGTGCTTTCTGAAAGTAGTAGTGGGATCTGGATCTGACCTGCTTTTTGCTCGCCATTACCATCGGCAAGTGAAAGGTCACGCGAGGTCATAGGACCATTGCAGGACATACATAATAGCATACACCCCAACCCCTAAAATAATCAAGATTGTCTTTTTCAGGGACTGAAGAGAACTAACTGATTGATTACTGCTGCACAGGACGAAATGAACGATCTCTAGAAATTGATAAAATTGTCTTCTAAATTGGGAAAGGATTGCTATCAAAATTATTTTCCCACTTCTTGAGGACTTCAGTATTTCTTTGAAACATAGGAATTTGGAGGTGGCTTTGGGAAAGTTACAAGTGACCAAAGGGCACAGTCAAGAAAATCTAGGCATCACTATATGGGCACCATCAATTCTTCATTAAATGGACTAAAGATAATAACTAACTGACCACTGTATACAAGACGAAATGAACGACCTCTAGAAATTGATAAAATTGTCTTCTAAATTGGGAAAGGATTGCTATCAAATATTTTTTGCTTCCTTTAAGGATTCCAAGATTTCTTTGGAGCATCATAGTTTTTTTGACACTGATTATAGCAGACATAGGAATTTGGGGGTGGCTTTGGGAAAGTTACAAGTGACCAAAGGGCACAGTCAAGAAAATCTAAGCACCACTATATGGGCACCATCAATTCTTCTTTAAATGGACTAAAGATAATAACTAACTGACCACTGTACAAGACGAAATGAACGACCTCTAGAGATTGATAAAATTGTCTTCTAAATTGGGAAAGGATGGCATCAAATATTTTTTGCTTCCTTTAAGGATTCCAAGATTTCTTTGGAGCATCATAGTTTTTTTGACACTGATTATAGCAGACATAGGAATTTGGGGGTGGCTTTGGGAAAGTTACAAGTGACCAAAGGGCACAGTCAAGAAAATCTAGGCATCACTATATGGGCACCATCAATTCTTCATTAAATGGACTAAAGATAATAACTAACTGACCACTGTATACAAGACGAAATGAACGACCTCTAGAGATTGATAAAATTGTCTTCTAAATTGGGAAAGGATGGCATCAAATATTTTTTGCTTCCTTTAAGGATTCCAAGATTTCTTTGGAGCATCATAGTTTTTTTGACACTGATTATAGCAGACATAGGAATTTGGGGGTGGCTTTGGGAAAGTTACAAGTGACCAAAGGGCACAGTCAAGAAAATCTAGGCATCACTATATGGGCACCATCAATTCTTCATTAAATGGACTAAAGATAATAACTAACTGACCACTGTATACAAGACGAAATGAACGACCTCTAGAGATTGATAAAATTGTCTTCTAAATTGGGAAAGGATGGCATCAAATATTTTTTGCTTCCTTTAAGGATTCCAAGATTTCTTTGGAGCATCATAGTTTTTTTGACACTGATTATAGCAGACATAGGAATTTGGGGGTGGCTTTGGGAAAGTTACAAGTGACCAAAGGGCACAGTCAAGAAAATCTAGGCATCACTATATGGGCACCATCAATTCTTCATTAAATGGACTAAAGATAATAACTAACTGACCACTGTATACAAGACGAAATGAACGACCTCTAGAGATTGATAAAATTGTCTTCTAAATTGGGAAAGGATGGCATCAAATATTTTTTGCTTCCTTTAAGGATTCCAAGATTTCTTTGGAGCATCATAGTTTTTTTGACACTGATTATAGCAGACATAGGAATTTGGGGGTGGCTTTGGGAAAGTTACAAGTGACCAAAGGGCACAGTCAAGAAAATCTAGGCACCACTATATGGGCACCATCAATTCTTCTTTAAATGGACTAAAGATAATAACTAACTGACCACTGTATACAAGACGAAATGAACGACCTCTAGAGATTGATAAAATTGTCTTCTAAATTGGGAAAGGATGGCATCAAATATTTTTTGCTTCCTTTAAGGATTCCAAGATTTCTTTGGAGCATCATAGTTTTTTTGACACTGATTATAGCAGACATAGGAATTTGGGGGTGGCTTTGGGAAAGTTACAAGTGACCAAAGGGCACAGTCAAGAAAATCTAGGCACCACTATATGGGCACCATCAATTCTTCTTTAAATGGACTAAAGATAATAACTAACTGACCACTGTATACAAGACGAAATGAACGACCTCTAGAGATTGATAAAATTGTCTTCTAAATTGGGAAAGGATGGCATCAAATATTTTTTGCTTCCTTTAAGGATTCCAAGATTTCTTTGGAGCATCATAGTTTTTTTGACACTGATTATAGCAGACATAGGAATTTGGGGGTGGCTTTGGGAAAGTTACAAGTGACCAAAGGGCACAGTCAAGAAAATCTAGGCACCACTATATGGGCACCATCAATTCTTCTTTAAATGGACTAAAGATAATAACTAACTGACCACTGTATACAAGACGAAATGAACGACCTCTAGAGATTGATAAAATTGTCTTCTAAATTGGGAAAGGATGGCATCAAATATTTTTTGCTTCCTTTAAGGATTCCAAGATTTCTTTGGAGCATCATAGTTTTTTTGACACTGATTATAGCAGACATAGGAATTTGGGGGTGGCTTTGGGAAAGTTACAAGTGACCAAAGGGCACAGTCAAGAAAATCTAAGCACCACTATATGGGCACCATCAATTCTTCTTTAAATGGACTAAAGATAATAACTAACTGACCACTGTACAAGACGAAATGAACGACCTCTAGAGATTGATAAAATTGTCTTCTAAATTGGGAAAGGATGGCATCAAATATTTTTTGCTTCCTTTAAGGATTCCAAGATTTCTTTGGAGCATCATAGTTTTTTTGACACTGATTATAGCAGACATAGGAATTTGGGGGTGGCTTTGGGAAAGTTACAAGTGACCAAAGGGCACAGTCAAGAAAATCTAGGCACCACTATACGGGCACCATCAATTCTTCTTTAAATGGACTAAAGATAATAACTAACTGACCACTGTAAGGACGAAATGAACGACCTCCAGAGATTAACAAAATTTTCTTCTAAATTGGGAAAGGGAAAGGAATGCTATCAAAAAATTTTTGCCACCTCTTGAGGATTTCAGGACTTCTTTGGAGCATCATAGTTTTTTGACAAAGTGATAATAGCAGAGACATAGAAATTTGGGGATGGCTTTGGGAAAGTCACAAATGACCCAGAGGCACAGTCGATAAAATTTTCCTCGGAGTGATAAGAGGAAGGGTGCATTTATGACGGTTAATACTGAAGAATATAATAAATAAGCTGGCCAAAATAACACAACAAAAACTGGCAACATTGCGTACAACGTACTTTGAAAAACAAGTGACCGCGGCTGTTCAGGTTACAGTGCTAAGCATTTCCATTGTATTTGTATAGGTAGGTACACGTAGATAGTTAGATATAAATGTAGCAAGTGACAGTGAGTCTAGTGCAGAAAACCAGGTGTAAAATTTCACGCGTCGACATGAAATCTCCCGGAATATTTCCATATTGATTTCGTGTAAACAAAAACTGTCCAAACAACTACATAACTACGATATGTACATATACATATAGGATATTGGCGTTAATGAATGAACATCAACGAATTCTATTGTTACACGGCCGCTAATTAACAGATAATTAATTAAACTGTTATTAGATTACAGTTTATTTGCATTTCGTTTTTAAATTCTTCCTTCAAAGTGACCTTGATACTATTTTCACTTCTGCTAATCAGTTTCTTTTCTTTTTTTATATCAATTAGGATCACACGATTCGTACTTACATATACATATAGGTAGATAGATAAAAATGTAAATAATAACAGATTCTACTTTTTCCATCGCGGAACTTTTACGTATTATTATGTACAATATTAACCGTGAGCCGTAAGCAGGCTGGCTATTGTTGTATGAAAAGTTCATGACTATTTATAAAAACACGAACAATGAATTTACATAAAATCATGACTAAGTGCCCTAGTATTTTCCCAGTTTTGCAAACAATGTGGATTATTCCACATTATTGTCTTCCAACAACAGCAACTTATGTACGAACACAACCAACCATGGGACACATGCCCATAATATTTACTATTTTAATACCATCTAAATTTACAAAAAAAAAAAAAATTTTGTAACAATGAACAAAAATCATTCACAACAAAACACAAAGTTTGGAATTGTGGTTAGGTTCTAAATATTTAAGTTTGCATTTGGAAGTAGCGGATTTACCACCAGGCTGAATAGGCTAGAGCCTAGGGCGGCAGATTTTAGGGGGCGGCAAACATTGCACATAATTTTTTTTGTCTTATAGAAATAAAAAAAAAATTATTAGATATCTTATACACGGAAAAAAACGAGGCTCAAAAAATCAACAAAAATTACAATATTTTAGTACTATACAGTATACTGAATACACGTCTGTATATGAAAAATTACTAAACGCTTATTTATAAAATATACTATTGTGATTTTGAATTTTTATAATATTTCAATAGCGTTTAAGTATTACATTTTAAATTTAGTATTTTTACCTATTTTTTAAATTAATTATTGCCATAATTTTTTCTTTAGGTCTACCCACACTATTCAATTAATGTGTAATATGTTTTACCACTTAAATTTATCTATTCGAAGAGAAATGGAATCCGAAAACAATTGCTTAAAAATAACAATAACAAATATTATATAGATATGTATATTGAAAATTAATACTTTCCTATTGATATTTCTGATGATATTAACAACCTGTTTGAGTTTAGAATAGAAATTTAATAAATATACACGTAAAAAATTGCATATTGTTGCACAGAATTTCATAAATATTATACATTTCTTAGAATGATGATAATTAAAAAACAAACAATAATGATAATATTGTAATGAATAAAAGCTGTAAATATCCATTCAACGAAAGTTCTTCTTAACATTCATACATTTTTAATCCTAATGAATTCGAACTAATATTTGTTGATTAGTCTTATAAAAATATAATAAACTTGCAATTTCATTGACAAAAAATTGATTGTGAATTAGGGTATACAATTGCAGGTGTCAGTAGGGGCGGCAAATGTGTAAATTCGCCACCGGATAAGTAGGTAATCAAATAGAAGTCGACAAAAAAAAATGCAAGAAATGAAAATGTTATTATGCTGTATACGTGAACAGAACCACGTATGATTATGAAGCCAAACAACTAGGTAGGTAACTAACTATCTCACAGAATACAGAAGGTCGTCGAAAACATTTCTAAAATACTAACTGACAATGTTTAGTTAGTTTTTCAAAGAATGCACGCTTCAAACGTTAAACATACAAATGATGTAGGTACATACCTAGTAGGTATGTATTATTAAAATAATCTTATTTGTTTATACCTAAATATCAAAGTTCTCTCCAAATATATTTAATAATTCAATAAAATTAAGTAAGTCATTAATTAGGTATTCAAATGGTTTTTCTCGGAAAATATTAGAAAAAAAACTGCTATTTTCATCTTACATAAACAACAATTACCCATAATTTCTATTCTATTGAATATGGTTATTAACAAAATGAAGAACCGACAACTAGAAACACACGTTTTCGAATCAATCAATCTTCTACCGCTTCCATAATACCTATCTAATAAGTGTGTTTTGTGTCTTAAAAACGGCACGCCGGCCGGCCGACAGAATAGTTTTGATTAACAATAATTATTGCATAAATAACGAAGTACCTACACATACGAACGAAAGCATGGCCAGCCAGATAGATTACGTAATACTTATTATTAGTGTTGTGGTTATTTAAAGAAGAAGTTTGTACATTTTACACACACACACACACACAAACAGGCGAATAATTTCGACTTCTTCCTTACGAAACACACACACACACACACACAAAATATCGAAAGAATTTAATTAATCGGCACGCATGCGTTAATACATACGTAATATGTAATATGCGTGATCATAGACACACTGATATACGTAATATGTACATAATACATAGTGAGTATAAGTTCGCGATTAAATCGCGACAGCCTTGATCTCAACTTGAATTACAATTGAAGTTAAAGCCTATTTTTATAGTGTGATTAAACATTGTTTAAATTCAAGACAGCACACGACGACTAAACAAACACCGAAACGATCTGTTTCTGATCGTAAATGAAACTTGAACTAAATATTAACAGACCATTCATAAACAAGAGTATTAAACGCATAACTTGCATAATATTTATGTGTAGGTACGTAGGTACAATTGATACTTCAACGAATATGTGCTTGATCTGCTCCTATTAAACAATATCAATAAATATTTAATTTTGAATTAAATAATAAATAAATAATTTGGTCTTTAAAGTTGAAAAATCATCTTCCCTTCGGTAAGAACATTGACAGAGTCGTTTGTCCGACGTTTCGCCAGCTACTCATCAGAGAAAATACATTGTCGAGATTCTATCGAGGCTGATTACAACTCTTGAGGATGCCAACAACATTCTTTGGCGAAACGTTGGATTTCCGACTTAAGTGAGCGTACCGAAGGGGAAACAACCCTAAACGCCTAAACACAACCATCAAGCCCTAATGTTGAACATTACTCCAAATATAATCAACCCATTTTTCCACCAAGCATACCCTTCTTAGCCCTTTCTTGAAGATTGAGTTATTGTTAGAGGGAAGTTTTGTCGCATAAAAATACAGAATACTGCATAATTATTAATACAGTTCACACCCTCTCTTTCTATAGGTTGAGTTGATACTGGTGAGACAACTTCAAGTACGTAAAAATTCAAACTATGTATGTATTCAAAACAATTAAATTAGAATTTATTTTTATTTTTATTAGGTAGATATCAAAAAGGATTGATCGGTGTTGGATACATTTCAAAATCTAATCCAGATACCCAAGTATTTTTTTATGATGATGGAGATTGATGTTTGATGTTCAAAACAAGCGCCTTGTCATGTACCTTTCATCATTGTTGTTGTGTGTATCATATCATAATAATTGTATTATTTTTAGAAACATATTATTCAAAAAAAGTATTGGGACATAAAAAATTCTACACTCTAGGTATTATTGAAGGAGAAAATAAACAACGTCAATAAAAATTGCTTACCTTCAGGTTTTAACCTATCCATTGCAAAACAGGAATAAGGAGGAGGTGGTGATTCTGCAACAAAGTAAAAAATAAATAACGATACATAAAAATATGTAAATATATCAAAAGAATTTTAAATAACGACCATAATAAAAAAGTTAGTAAAGTTACATACGATTATAATACATTTCTCTTTCATGAAAGTGACAGAGTTCAAAGATATTTTTTAATTATCATAATTATTCAATGCAAGGCTTATTATTATTAAAGTG
The DNA here is from genome assembly GCA_029378335.1 of Agrilus mali. Taxonomy (NCBI): domain Eukaryota; kingdom Metazoa; phylum Arthropoda; class Insecta; order Coleoptera; family Buprestidae; genus Agrilus; species Agrilus mali. The sequence goes on from CM055660.1 coordinate 3,334,479, forward strand.
CTGGTTATTGTATCTATATGTTTTAGAAGTATGTACATTTATTTAAATAACATTCAGAGAAAGCCTACGCAAATAAGATTTAAAATTTTCACTACTTATTATCTATTAAAGCATTGACTTTCACTTTTCGATTTCCCTAGTATTTTTCACGATTACTGTAACTACTGCCATGGCACTTTGGCCACAACCAGAGGGTAATTGACTACAAATTTTTGACCTTTTTTAAGCAGATTTAAGACGGAATACGAAGCAGAATCTTAATCAAGAAAAGCCTTGGAATCAACAAATGTTTTATTCAGATTTCTTTTTTCTTCTATATTTTTATTTCCTGGACCGTAAGCCCTTTTGCCGACATCAATACACAAAAACTTTCATTCCTTATTTTTGCCCCCTTTAGGGTAAAATTTTTACAAACTTTAAATGTCGTATTTATAACTTATCAAAAGCCTAAAAAATAAGTTTCAAGCCTCTAGAGTTATATCTACTTATCTATCTCTGTACCAAATTCTCATTTAAATCGGTTCAGTAGTTTGGGCGTGATTGCGTAACACACAGACAGAAGACAGAGTTACTTTCGCATTTATAATATTATAGATTAATATAGTTTAATTATAGTTTAAAATAGTTTATATAGCTTAGCATTCAACTACTTTTATTGATCCAAATAAACAAAACCTCTACAACTTTTTACACAAAATATTTTAATTTTCTGGGCCGTAAGCTTTTTGGACGACGTCATTACACAAAAACTTTCATTGGCTAATTTTATCCCCTTTAGGGTAAAATTTTTACAAAAATTGAATGTCGAATTTATTTATTTCAAATGAAAAGCCTAAAAAATAAGTTTCAAGCTTCTATCTTTAAAAATTACGGAATTTCCGCACAAACTTTCCTATTTCAACCCGTTACAACCCTTTTTTTGCATTAAAAAGTAGCCTATGTCCTTTCTCAGGCTCTAGACTATCTCTGTACCAAATTTCATTTAAATCGGTTCAGTAAATTTTAGGCGAGATGGTGTAGCATACAGACAGAGTTACTTTCGCATTTATAATATTACGCGAATTCATTTTCATCGATTTTCCCATGGGAATAATATATTTTCCCGCAGTAAAACGTAGCCTATGTGTTAATCCAGGGTGTCAGCTAACTCCATATCAAATTTTATTAAAATCGTTTCAGCCGTTTAGACGTGAAGAAGTAATAAACATACACTCACAAATTTTCGCCTTTATAATATTAGTGTGATGACCCGCCCTGTATGCAAAACTCATTGCAATTTCATATTACGTATTATATCATTAGATTCGTCAAATACATATCGATTTTTAATCATTTTTGTAAATGGTAAAACCAACCAGTAACAGTTTTCTTGAGACAACGTACCAGAAGATATTCTGATATGTAGCAAAACTGACAACATTATTTCCATACACGCGCAACAATATAATCTCTGTATCTCCATATAACATCACGTCTAATAACTATTATACCGTTGTATGTAAGTATATTTTTTGTGCCATATTTACATATGTAGGTGACACACATGTTCTCCTGTCTAACAGTTTATTTGCGTATGTCGTTCTGATGTGCATTTCGCATATTATACAAATATACATACAGTAAACATTCACAATCAGTATACCATACATACAATAATACGAATGCATAAAAGCGTTTTTTAATAAATATACAAAAAGCACAAACCTAAAAAGTAATACACTAAACAGTACCTACAAGCCAACCAATTTTTCACACACGTTCTTTCTATTTATATTATTATAATAGTACATAGTGACGAAGTTTGTACTGTACTGTACTGTACTATACTATACTGTAGTGTACGCGGTGTAAATGCACACACACTTTACACTTTAATGCGCTCGTATTGGCTTTAACAGTCGACAGATCGGCGGGCCTGCCACTTTAAAGTCAAAATCGCGGCGCCAACCGCGATAAATGTTTGCACGGCTAGGCGCCGGTATAAAGTAGTTTATTTATTATTAGTAGCGGTGCTGTGCTGTTGCTTGCTTTTATTCTACATATATATATACTTACTTGTACATTTCTTTGTATGTAAAATATGCGCACACGTAGTAACCAAACTAATAGTACATAGTAGGTACAAACCCCCCAATTTTCCATCCATCTTCGTCCGTTAGTGATTGTCGCGGCTTTTCTTGTTAAAAACGCTCTCATTCTTATTCTCACTCGATCTACCCATCTCTCCCTTTGTTGTTATTATTTTTGGACATAACATCTATTTTTAACAACTAACGTGTTTGCTACGAAATATTTCCATTTGTACATATGTATAAAACATTGCTGTACGAACAAATTGATTTTTTGGAGGAATGAAATTTGAAAAACAAAAAATCAAAAAGCCATTTAGGTAGGAAACTTGATTCTCTACAAAAAACTTCTACTTGACTATTTTTGTATTTTGTTTCGTTTTCGAGTTACACTTAAAAAACTGACGGGGTGGATTTTTATTGTGTTCATAATTTGACCCTCTAATTATTTTTAATGACCAATTGAACGTTTCATCTATTAAAAAATCCTTAAACATAGTAATTTCCACTTATCTTTAGGGTATAAACAATACTGTCTAAAATTATTTATTAGGGTTGCAGATCTGGAAAAACATCTCGATGGAATTAAAAAGAAAAGAATTTTTGTAGTCAAATAGGGAGGAGGCTGAGAAAACAATGAGGGCTCAAAACCCAAAACTATTATGTCATCACGTTGTGGCAAATATTCAAGCTACGTATTTTTCACTTTGGGGACCTGGACTTCTCCAGATCTGAAAATAGCTCACCTTTTCTTACAGTTATTTACATAATTATTTAAATTTAGGCGTTTACTAAATTCAGCATCATTTACATTAGTCAAATTAAATCAACATATTAATTATCAACGTAGACTACAGACAAACGTCGGACAGTTCGGCGCAACATTCAGTCAGTCACTCACTCAATTTATTATTACAAGTTTCAATAAGTCTCATTTATACGTAAGTTTTTTTTATGTATTAATGTCAATTAATAATTAGACATTGATTAAAAGGCGTAAAGTGCAAGTGCGTAGGTACCGTCAATTATAATACATTATTAGTCGACTCGACTCGAATGATGGAATGCCAGAAATCTGGAGAAAATTGACATACGGCGCGACGGCAGACTGTCGTCAGCGGCGTTTGCATTTGCTTGCCTACTGCTACACAATTATGTAAACTAACGTTTTATTACAACAATAAACGAATTACCCTCAGTCATCAATCATAAGATACTCAAAGTAAACAGAATTATCACAATAACCACCTCCTGAGGCATAATAAAGGGAATAGGAGTATGTATTTGGAGATATCATTAGAAGCAGAAACAGGAGTATTAGGTAATTTTGTTTAGATAGTTTAAATTTTCAATAAATTGTAATTTTTGTTACCATTAGTAGGTATAAATAAAAACTAATAATTAACGCTTAAACTTCAATAGAAATGAAGAAGACTATTTGATGGTGTTGTAGTTTCTTCGTTGGTCGATTCTTCAAGCGCACGATTTTATTTGTTTTGCGGAAATAGAGCCGATTTGTTTCCAGTTGAATCTTAGCCAAGCTAAATTTAATACACAAATTTATCAAGTTAAATCTAAAATTAGCGCACTCTTGGACGGATAAATGTATCGTTAACTTGGTTAATCGCGTGCAAATTTGTTAAAATCAATAAACAAGACACAATTATAAAAAGAAAATAATTATCTGGCCAACCTAAATTTATCCCAGACGAAGCACAACAACTTTACTATTACCACAATTTCAATTTATCTATGAAGGGGTTTTAACTAAAACTAAAAGTGAGGGTAAAGTTTTGGAAAAAAGGATTTTTAATTATTCTGTTTCCTATTATTCTATTACTTCGTCCGCGTGGAATAGTGACTTTCGGCAGCATTAAATTTTTTTTTCTATATTTTTATTTTCTGGCCAGTAAGCGTCATTACACAAAAACTTTCATTCCTTAATTTTGCCCCCTTTAAGGTAAAATTTTTACAAACTTTAAATGTCGTATTTATATCTAACCAAAAGCCTAAAAAATAAGTTTCACGCCTCTAGGTTTATATCTACTTATCTATCTCTGTACCAAATTCTCATTTAAATCGGTTCAGTAGTTTGGGCGTGATTGCGTAACACACAGACAGACAGTTACTTTCGCATTTATAATATTATAGATTAATATAGTTTAAAATAGTTTATATAGCTTAGTATTCAACTACTTTTATTGGTCCAAATAAACAAAACCTCTATAACTTTTTACACTTAATATTTTAATTTTCTGGGCCGTAAGCTTTTTGGACGACGTCATTACACAAAAACTTTCATCGGCTAATTTTATCCCCTTTAGGGTAAAATCTTACAAACATTGAATGTCGTATTTATTTATATCTTATCAAAAGTCTAAAAAATCTTTAATAATTACGGAATTTCAGCACAAACTTTTCTATTTCAATCCCTTACAACCCTTTTTTCGCATTAAAAAGTAGCCTATGTTCTTTTTCAGGCTTTAGACTATCTCTGTACCAAATTTCATTTAAATCGGTTCAGTAAATTTTAGGCGAGATTGTGTAGCATACAGACAGAGTTACTTTCGCATTTATAATAGTCCGCGAATTCATTTTCATCGATTTTCCAACGGGAATAAGATATTTTCCCGCAGTAAAACGTAGCCTATGTGTTAATCCAGGGTGTCAGCTAACTCCATACCAAATTTTATTAAAATCGCTCCAGCCGTTTAGACGTGAAAAATTAACAAACATACACACTCACAAAACACTTTACCATCGTTAGAGAAATTACCAAGTTCGTGTAAATGAGACGATGGCGATGTGAGAAAACACCCAGATGGTTCAAATATGTCTCGCTAACAAGTTTATTATGTCTAGAATCTAAAGACAGCAAATATGGCTGTCTGGCAATTGGCCACACCCACAAATATTAATCTCCACTACAATTTAACTCAAATTTTCTATTATAAATAAAAAAACGCCCTGTATAATTAGTACCTACATACATAAGTACTTAATCATTTTCTTGTAAAATATTTTCTGTTCGCACGTAATATGAACATTAGATATCAATTAATATTCTTAAAATTTAGCATGTTTTATTAGCACAGGCAATTACTGAGCAAAAATAGATAATTAAATTACGCCTGGTGTAAGTATTCACAATATAAGTAATGTTCATGTGCCTAATTAATAGTTATAAATTCAGAAGTAATTACTGCATGCTGATTTAATGACGCTGTTTATTATCTCCAAAGGCGTTAGTATTTCCATTATTATTTATGTATGTACCAGTTAAATTCGATATTTTAAGAGTAAAACTCCAAAACTTGTGAAACCATTACACGGGGGTCTATTAAATTAATTTTTAATCGACTAATAACAAATAATTAAAAAAATAAAACATTTTTGAGATTTAAATATTCTCTCTGATGATACATTCAACATTAAGGGTTGCTAATTTAATAGTTCATCAATCCTTTAGACTCCAGCGACTGTTTTATTTTTTAATAATGCTACAAGACCCTAGGGCTAACTTCCATTTCTTAAACCAACATAAATCTACCGTTTTAATGTAATTTGTGGATTCAAATAAGCCATAACTTTCCAGACTGCTCGCCTGAAAACCAATCTTTTTTATTTTTGCAAGATACCCCAACTTTTCCAGTCAGTTAACCTCAAACTACTAACTTAATCGCCCTAAATTACCCCCTGTCAGTGGCATCTCAGCCGGCTGCAGAAATATAAATATATGCTTTCAAACCCAAGCAATTTAAGTAAAAAGAAAAAGAAAAATTTATGCATACAATGTTGAAATAAATTACCATTACCGTGGCAACCCATGCATGCAATTACGTACCTATGGTCGAACGCATTTTAGATAAAATGTTTAATGATATTGAGTTTTACTTCAGCTTCCACTAAATCAATTTTAACAACAAAAAATCTTGAAAATAGGGTAGTTCGACTAATATTTAATACTAAAAATATATAATTAATTTAAATTTTTATGTGTGTGAAGAAATCAATGTAAAGAAGTTATTTTTGGTATAATTTTCTAAAAGATAAAGACATTACTTTGTATCGTTATAAACGCTATATTTATCAATAGAAATTAATTAAAAACTTCAGAAACACATTTGAAATAATAATGGTCTACAAGTTATCACAAAATAAACATTTAATAACAATTGGATATCTGACGCGAAGATGATTTGTTTTGTGCTTAATCAACTGCAGTACAAATTAGCTAGATATTAAAGCGTTATTGTTTACTGTTAAATACGAAACTGGGTCACTGTTTTTAATTTAAATTTAAAATTATCTTAAGCCAAGGATCGTTCGTCATCATACCTACAGCACATCAACGATAAACTTTTCACATTTTATGTTTTGACTTGTTTAAATTTTTATCGTCTTTCTCTCTTTCACAAGTATCTAAAAAAATTTAATAAAATTCAAAAGTATAAATTACGTGCATTAAAATTTGCTAACTCAGGCTCAGTTCTACGGAAAATATTACATTACAGTTACGTTACATACTCACTCGTATAAGATAGATAGCGAATCACATGAACTTGTATTTTTAGAATTATTACCGTATTACAAAACCTCAAAATTTACATAAGACTTATTATTAAAATAAACACTGTCGGTTAACCTTTGATGGTGAGTAATGAGTATCAATAATTAAGGAATAAAAACATTCGTGTGAGTGTACCAGAACGATAACAGATGCATCGTAAAATTTTTTAAAGAAAAATATTTTATATTTGTCATCCATTTACTTAATTGCACTTGAAGTTTAACCAGCTGTGGATTGACATAATATAAAAATGAATATAATAACAGAAAAACACTTGGAGAGGTTTCACATTTTTTTTAATTAAATCTCAAAGTACATTTCGCCTTGTTACTTGTTACCTAGGGCATTGAGATTTAATAAAAAAAAATTGTGAAACCTCTCCAAGTGTTTTTCTGTTTATATTCATTTTACTAAGTGACATCGGTAAATTGCTTTTTTAAAATAAAAATTAAAAAAATAAATAAAAAGGACCATTTTCAAGAGCGTCTTTTTTATCGGTTTATTTGAAATATATACCTATATAAAAAATTCTCCAAGTTGTGCAGACTTGTATCTTAAATATTTTTTAATAATCGCACATAAATTTTAAAAATGTATATAAAAAATAGTTTTTTATTTTTGTGTCTCAAATATAATACTGTAAGTAGGTACTAAATTAAGAATGATGGATTCTATTCAATTTCTATTTATTATCATATAAACCAAGAGTAAAAAAAGAAATAAAGCTTTAGATAATATTAGATAGGCAAAACAGATTTATTAATGGTGCTAGAATACATATAGATAGTGAATAATGCTTTAAAAATTCTTTATTAGCAGCTTTAAATATGTACGAAATTTTTTAACTAAACGATTGAAAATTAGTTTTTTTTCTTGGTTTAAGTCAGAAAATAATATCACACTAATATTACAAAGGCGAAAGTTTGTGAGTGTGTGAGTGTACCATATGTTTGTTACTTCTTCAAGTCTAAACGGCTGGAGCGATTTTAATAAAATTTGGTATGGAGTTAGCTGACACCCTGGATTAACACATAGGCTACGTTTTACTGCGGGAAAATATCTTATTCCCATGGGAAAATCGATGAAAATGAATTCGCGGAATATTATAAATGCGAAAGTAACTGTCTGTATGCTACGCAATCTCGCCTAAAATTTACTGAATCGATTTAAATGAAATTTGGTACAGAGATAGTCTAGAGCCTGAGAAAGGACATAGGCTACTTTTTAATGCGAAAAAAGGGTTTAAGGGGTTGAAATAGGAAAGTTTGTGGGTAATTTTTAAAGATAGAAGCTTGAAACTTATTTTTTAGGCTTTTGATTAGATATAAATAAATACGACATTCAATGTTTGTAAAAATTTTACCCTAAATGGGATAAAATTAGCCGATGAAAGTTTTTGTGTAATGACGTCGTCCAAAAAGATTACGGCCCGGAAAATTAAAATATTAAGTGTAAAAAGTTATAGAGGTTTTCTTTATTTGGATCAATAAAAGTAGTTGAATACTAAGCTATATAAACTATAATTAAACTATATTAATCTATAATATTATAAATGCGAAAGTAACTCTGTTTGTCTGTGTGTTACGCAATCACGCCCAAACTACTGAACCGATTTAAATGAGAATTTGGTACAGAGATAGATAAGTAGATTGAAACTTATTTTTAAGGCTTTTGATTAGATATAAATACATTTAAAGTTTGCAAAAATTTTACCCTAAAGGGGTCAAAATTAAGGAATGAAAGTTTTTGTGTAATGACGTCGACAAAAAGGCTTACGGCCCAGAAAATAAAAAGATAAAAGAAAAAAATTTTAAATGCTACCGAAAGCCACTATTCCACTCGGACTAAGTCGCGGGCATAGGTAGTTATTTAATAATTGAAAGCCTCGATACCTAGAAGTGTTTTTGCGTCATATAGTGATTCGATTATCGAAGTTCGACTGTTTTTTGAAAACAAATCATTATAATTATTTATATATTCTTTGTGTCCAAAACAAAGAGACCTTTCGAATAATGTAGCGCAGAAACTACTTTCCCGTTTTAAATTTTATGGGTTGGATTAAAAAATGTCCCATTTCAAAACTAAACCTCTAGGGAATTTTCCAAAATTTGAACTTTTCTACACAAAAGTTGTCTGGCTTATTTTCAATGGCCTACTATGAATTTTTTTAGAAATTTTTAATTACACTCATATAAATTTTCAAGTTGAGCAGAGCATCAATTTTGTTATTTGCCTTGATCAAATTTTTTTTAATTCGTCCATTTCTTGGTAGACGTTCCCAAGAAAATTGAAAAAGCTAAGAATGTTTTAAGTACCTACCTATTTAAAAATTTATCAATTTTAATTACCCTCTTATTTTGGTGGAATCAATACCACGATTTTTTTGGGTCACATGGTGATTTAAATTATTATTAATGGTTATTTTATAAAAAAGCAAGTATGGGGGGGTGATAAGTCATGAGAAAATTTAGAATAACTAATTAAAAGGAAAAACGGTGTAAGTCAAAATACGAGATACTTATTATACAGTGCAAGTTAGTTGAGTTATTGCTTCGTGAAACTGTAAAATGAATTTTCGTAGCTGTTCAGTATCATCCGTTTTATTTATGTTACGTCTGTTAATTATTTGCGGCACCCAAGTTTACTATAGCCGGACAGCAACATCTGTAAATCACCCACACAACCAAGTACAACGACATCTACATACTCGAGTTATTAAATTTATACGTACATATGTTCATAAAGTTCGTAATGTATTTCTTTAAATAAATTAAGAGAACATTTTGAATTAATTTCCATTTACATTTTTCTTGGAGGAAACCCTAAAAACGACCGATAGAGACCATCTTCATTCAATGTTTGTAAATATTTTACCCTAAAGGGGATAAAATTAGCTGATGAAAGTTTTTGTGTAATGACGTCGTCCAAAAAGCTTACGGCCCAGAAAATTAAAATATTAAGTGTAAAAAGTTATAGAGGTTTTGTTTATTTGGATCAATAGAAATAGTTTAATACTAAAGTATATAAACTATTTTAAACTATAATTAAACTATATTAATCTATTATTATATTATAAATGCGAAAGTAACTCTGTCTGTCTGTATGTTACGCAATCACGCCTAAACTACTGAACCGATTTAAATGAGAATTTGGTACAGAGATAGATAAGTAGATAAAATGCTAGAGGCTTGAAACTTATTTTTTAGGCTTTTGATTAGATATAAATACGACATTTAAAGTTTGTAAAAATTTTACCTTAAAGGGGGCAAAAATAAGGAATGAAAGTTTTTGTATAATGACGTCGGCAAAAAGGCTTACGGCCCAGAAAATAAAAATATAGAAGAAAAAATTTTTAAATGCTGCCGAAAGTCACTATTCCATGCGGATTAGAACTGGTTACCACATTTGACATTTTCTGTCATTGAATTGGTACTAAAAGTCTTACCTACGTTCTTCGAGTTTATCGTTCATTTGAAAATGTGCAATATATTGTGAGTAAAACAGTTTTCCTGACAACATCATTGTCATTCAATTTCTAATTTTTTATTTGTTACGTATTAAAGTACCTACATAAGTAAATTCATTCTATATATAATATAACCTATAATTTTATACTGTCAACATTTGACATACGTGTACCAACTATTACGAATATATATGAAATAATTCTACTATAGATAGTTAGGTTTATTTTTTTCCCTAACAATACATGAATCTTGTGAACAATAATATGAAACATTTGAGCTTGTAAAAATATATGAAGCAACAGTAATAAACAAATAAGTCACCCTACACTCGTCATGTTTTATTTTATTTTGAATCGCACCTTTTGTAATGCAAATCATGTACAATAACTAATAACTGTTTACACATATTTTTTATATATACTAGTTGTATGACGCGTTTTTCTTTTCTTTATTCTGAAAACGGCCCCAAGGCGTGTCTTATTAGTCTGTCACTCGGTTCCGTTTGTTCTTTTTCGCAGAATGTTAACTCGGTTGGTACGGCAATGAGTTGAGTGAGTAACATTAATTGTAGCACTGACAAGCCGCCGGCATTTATTATCGGTTTTAATGCCAAGAAAAGACTACAAAGCGCTCAGCATCTTCCATAATACATATATAAACATCCAAACATATACACAGACACACATGTACATACAAGTATACATGCTGGCAACCGATGTTTTCACAGAATTTTTAACGTTTCTCTTGTACGACTATTTTAAACGAAGACACGTGGTTACTAATTATTAAGTATGTAGGTACCTATTTAAAATATACCTAGTAGTAGATTTATGATTTTATCTAATAAGAAGATACACATCATTCCTAATTTTAAATATACAGTGGGTTTCATTTATAACGACTTCGGTTGTAACGACCCTTTGTTTATAACGACATAACACATAAGCCTTGAATTTGAGAAGAAAATTTGGCTATAACGACTTCGTATGTAACGTCGATTTCGGTTTTAGCGACTTATTTTAATGAACTATTAATTACAAGATGCTAGAAATCTCATACTGACTGATATTGCGACCGAGTCTAAACACAAAACTTTTTTATCTTTTGTTTACATTCACAGATGGTCAGCAGTTGTACATACTTAGTAATTGTTAATAAATGTTAAGGTTGATAAAGTTAAATCTAAGAATCAGTTATTGATTACTTTTCTTGCCTAATTTCCTCCTTTCTTTTTATATAGCGAGTTCCGGATATAGAGACGGAATTTAATGGTCCTTTCATCGTCGTTATAAACGAAATATACTCTATTCAGCGAATTTTACCTACCTAAAGCAGGTAAGTGCATTACTTTCCATTTTTTTTTGAGAAAAAGTTTTTAAAATACTAAATGGTCTTATAAATTGAACTGTCTCACTGCTTAATTGCACAGTACCGCTCGCTATTAAAAATCGTGCATTATCGAAGTTAGAGCCAAATGTTATCTTCGAGTAAAAAAAGTTTAAAAATTCGAATTATCGAGCATTAATTACATATATTTCTCATATTGCCATCCAATTTGGTTCGACTTATCGAACGAAGTATGACTATAATAGTACTGGTGTTCAGTATTTCCTATACGTGTTTTCCCACAAATAACAATCCTCTTTAGCCACCATAACAACCGCGATGATTATCACAGAGCAATAAAATAAGCCTGCAGTCTGCAGCGCAATCAACAGCCAGCCAGCCGGTCGGTTTACCACCCGGTAGATTGTTATTAAGTAAGTAAGTAAAATAATGCAGCAAGCATCAGACACACGTAGTAAAAGCGAGGAGAGGCCTGGCGCCGTCGTTATCGCAAACTGGCCGACCGACCCGAACCAACGAACGCAACGAACCTCTTGTGGTCTTGTGTTTGTGGTGGTTGAGTTGAGTTGAAAGTCTCTGCTGGCTGATAGCGGCGATACGAGGAGGCAGGCGACCGGACCGATCCCATAGAACGACGGAACAAACACACTATGAACCTGTCTGTACATACCTAATAATAACTTTGCTTCACGACTAGCCAAACCAACCAACTGACTGACCGGACAGACAGACAGCAGGCAGCAAGCAGATCGTTTCGTCGATAAAAATCTTCGTCTTCAATTACCTTCAGTGACTGGCAAATCGTTTCAAAAGAGTACGAACATGAACAAAACGAAAAACACTTAAAATTTCAAAACATTTATTATAACTTAACAATTGTTTCGCTAAACTTTAGCTTCATCAGAAGTTTACAAACTTCTGATGAAGCTAAAATAGAATGAAATAGAAATAGAAATATGAAACGCATCTCCTGTAGTGTTTTTTTTAATAAGTGTACCTTGGTAATTTATTTTTTCAGTGAACCACTTTAGATTTAATGTGACACCAAAAGACTAAGTTTCTGGTGACAAATAACCGTAAGAACTGAACTGCCTCACTACTTAGGGTCAGGTGGGGTACCTAATTGCGAACGATTTTGGAAGTTTGACTTTTGAAGCTCGATATATGTTAGATGAATATTAAATTTAGGCGACTATATGATTAATTTAGGTCTTTGTTTGGTTTTAAGTGAATTTCTGTTGTTAAATATGCAAATTCGGATTTTTTTTAAGTTTACAATTACCCTTTCACTTATTAACGCAGTCGAAAACTTGTGAACAATCATCTTGTTTGTACTGGCTTTATAAAGGTTTTTAATGGGGCAAAAGTGAACAATTCGATTTCAAACGTAAATTCCAAAGAAAATTATATCTATAAAGCCGTGTTCACAATTACCCCAAAAATTATATATTATATAGAAATATTTTCACTGTTTAACATAAAATATTGCGACACTCTTCCTCTGCTGTTTAGCGCGCTAAAGCACCAAATCGTCAAATGTCAACACCACAGTCTACAATTCCCATTAGTTGGAATAATCAAAAGTCCTATTTCATCGAAATAAAGAGGCTGTTTACAATTACCCCACCTGACTGTAATGTATAGTAGGTACTGCCTAAAATCGTACATTATTAAGGGATTCCACCAGAAAATTCGACTTATCGAAGTTGGTGCTATTATCAACAAATTTGATTCAACTTATCAAAATTTGATAGATAATTGGTCAATTTTGTTTGGATCCTTTTGCTGTTTACTCGTTAGAATAGAATCCTTAATAAAAACGTAAATATTAACCCGACTAACCGGAACAAAGAAATTGAAAAATATCTAAAACTACTTATATACAGGGTTTTTCAAGTTGATGGGCTATTAGAAGTATATGAATTAGTAGAAGGAATTCAATTCTGAAACGGGCTCATTTGGTTATTGTTTATTCCGCTTCTTTTAAAAATATTTTCAAGTTCGATTTACATCCGGTTATACCGGAAGTCGATACCAACTTTGTTATTTTAAATGGAATGGTATATTTTTCACGCTGAATTCGAATAAAACGTGTAATTCTAAGGTAAGTTTGATAACCAACTTGTACCATACACCTATGACGATCGGTTTCTGAGTTAATTTAATTTATAGAAAAAAAATCGCTACCGCAACCCAAATTATAAAAAATCATAACTTCCACAAAATACGACTTAGAGTGTTGAAATTTTTACTAGTAATAGCTGAATATTAGTGCTAACGCCTTGACAAAATTGAATTAAATAATTTATACAGGGCGTTCAAAATAAAATTCTAAAATTGAAAAACTTCAAACACGAATTACTTCGTTTTTTCAAATGGCACCTACTATTTTTTATTTTTTCAATCGATTCCTTTTTTTATCCTCTTTCGATCTATGTGGATACTTCCTATTTTAAGTAGTAATTCAAAATTATTCCAAAATTTTTAAATAAAATAGGAAGTATCCATATGGATCGAAAGACGATAAAAAAAGGAATCGATTGAAAAAATAAAAAATAGTAGGTGCTATTTGAAAAAACGAAGTAATTCGTGTTTGAAGTTTTTCAATTTTAGAATTTTATTTTGAACGCTCTGTATAAATTATTTAATTCAATTTTGTCAAGGCGTTAGCACTAATATTCAGCTATTACTAGTAAAAATTTCAAGAGTGTGAGTCGTATTTTGTGGATGTTATGATTTTTTATAATTTGGGTTGCGGTAGCGATTTTTTTTCTATAAATTAAATTAACTCAGAAACCGATCGTCATAGGTGTATGGTACAAGTTGGTTATCAAACTTACCTTAGAATTACACGTTTTATTCGAATTCAGCGTGAAAAATATACAATTCCATTTAAAATAACAAAGTTGGTATCGACTTCCGGTATAACCGGATGTAAATCGAACTTGAAAATATTTTTAAAAGAAGCGGCATAAACAATAACCAAATGAGCCCAAGTTTCAGAATTGAATTCCTTCTACTAATTCATATACTTCTAATAGCCCATCAACTTGAAAAACCCTGTATAATTAAGAATCGAGTAGATTATTTAACCTTGAATTTTGCGACCGTTTTCCCCCAATTTTTAACACGTCACGTCATCAAACATTAACGACATCTTCAACGACCTAAATGGATTCCTTAATAATAAGATTGGAATGACACGAAGAATCCATTACCGCTTATCCCATATTCCATCCCGTCCCATCAGTCAGTCAGTCAGTCGTTCTCACAATCAAGAGAAACGGCAGCCTGCCTTTTCGGCCATGGCATGGCCGAGAGGAGGGCGCCGACGTAGAGACAAAACCCACAATCATTACCTGTTGCTGGCCGACACAAAGCCGTTCGTGGTCACAAACAAAACCGACGACCCCTATCCATCTATAATGGTCACTTTTAGATTTCGTTTTAAAATCACATCATTCCAACCCTATTAACTCTATCTACACTACATAATTAAATTATGGTCTAGAAAGGAAGGTAGAAAAAATGTTCAAATTTTTGACAACTTAAGAAATTTCTTTATTCTCTGCCCTATTACTTTTTTTAGTATTTTTGACGTTTACCAAGACCCAAGAAATTTCAAATTGTAAAAATTGTTTGAAAATTAATAACAGACAGCGTCCATTTGTTTTGTCACGGATTTTATTAAACTTTTTATATATGCAGTTTTTGGGTTCATAATAAGTTTCAAGTTATTTGTGTCGATACGAAAAAGTGTAGACTGTAGACTATACGTAGATAGACAGGTTACGGTCTTAAGCCGGCGGTCATTAACGAAAGGGCGAAAGCAAACAGAAAGAGAAGAGGCAACATCAGCAGCAACGACCATACCACATACATACATCTATAGATAGAGAATTAGTGGCGCAGTAGAGAAAAAACGCGGCTTTTACGGTCTTGTTCCGGGAAGGCATCCACTCAGGAATCTAAGTGGGCCGGACGCGTTCCAACACAACCACACGATGGACGATGGATGATGAGACGAGACGAGATGAGATGAGATCGTAACCGCTCAAAAATGCGGCCCCTTCGATGGCCCGAGGCCCGATAATGTGCATGGAAAGAAACGATTCAGTTAACGAAGGGCTGCTGCTAATATTCATAAGTCAAACAAACGCAAGGAATTTGTCCAGAATACTGTCGAACTTCGATAACTCAAATCATCATGTAAGAAAATCGTAGGAGTACCTACCTACTGTCGAATATTATCTCCAACTGAGGGTCAAAACGAGTTCTAGGTTTCTAAGTTTTTTGGATTTTGGATTACCATGTGACGCAAAAATATATTTACCGATCTTATATTATCCTTCCAAAAAAAATTCGAAACGAGCTCGCGATCTAGAAAACGACCTCTTAATATTTTAATATGAATGAAAAAAAAACATTAAGTAAATATTGGTTGGACCATATTTAAAAACGTTTTTTGAAAGTATTTTGGAAAACAACAAGAATTTTTATAATTTTGTTACTATCCATCCAAAAATTATACGAACAGGACACTCCTATAATGTTTGATCAGTGTTAGATTCAAAATAATTTTAGAAAAGCCCCGGAAAATTCCACGGGGCTTTTATTAATATTTGTTGATATCTTACTATCCCCCCAAAAATTGTTTGACCGAGATTCTCCTATAAAATCAAAATAAATTAAAAAATATATTGATTGAATGTTGATCAGCAGCTATTTTAAACAACCTTTAGAAATTCTTTGGAAACTCCATAAGAATTTTCCTAATATTTGTTGATGTTATACTATATTTTCAAAAATTGTAGGAAAATGACCCACTACCCATAAGTCTCAATATGTGTTGTATTTTTGTAAATAAGTATTTGTATGTATTTATTTATGTTACAAATACATAGATAGATAGATGAATGGACAGATATAAGAGGGAATGAAATTTCTTTTTTAAGTAGACCACTTTCCACTTTTTTATAAGATTTAATTTTTAGGCAAAAGACAAAGTTTTGATAACAAATAATTTGAACTGTTATACCTCAATTAAAAAAGAAATTATTAAAGAAAATTCGACCTATCGAAGTTGGCCCCAAATATTATTAAGATGATATTCGAGTACCTAATAGAAATTCGAGAGTTCGAGTTATTAAGTAAAAATTACACGTATGTATTTCTCATAGTCAATGCTATTGCCACCAACCAATTCGGTTCAACTTAACGATGGTTGACTGTAATAATTAATGCTGCTCCTGTTTTAGCAAATAACCTTTTTTTTGCCCCTATAATCTTGAGTGAGGACTTTTATTCATTAACTACTAAAAGCGTTGTAAATCAAAGTCACCAAATACCAAGAGATAAAAATAATAACCTGACATGATGTGAAAAAAATATAAATATGAATATCTCGACAGTGTGACAGAGACATTTACCGATCATCATCGATAGTTCAATCAAATCAAACATAGGTACATACACATACATTAAATCGGCAACAGGTTTTAAAAAATGCAATTTTATCATCATTAATGTAGGATGGAATTTTTTCGAACATGCACTTTAAAATAAAAGTTGAAATAAAAAGCCTTATAACACTATCAAAAAGTTTATTGGTAAAAACCAAATGTACATTTCGACTACGAAGTAATCATTATCAATGGTAAACAGTAACTTAAAATTAAACGCCAGATTTAGTCCTATTTATATTTAATATTTACAAGCAGTTATTGAATTATATCCAATAAGGGGTTGTTATTGAAGGGCAAATCGAAGTTCATAAGGAATTTCCTAAATTTCTGAATATACAAACATTCATAAATTCTGAGATCCAGGTAGTTGTTACATTGTTTCAAAAGTTCAATATTTTGGTCGATGGAATGTCCGGTATTTATAGCATGCCAAGCAACTGCAGATTTTTCAGGATTATTATATCTTAGGTGGTATAAATGCTCTTTTAATCGTATAGCTAAATTTCTTTTAGTTAAACCTATGTATACTTTTTTACAGTCTAAACAGTTTATTTTATAAATTCCTGATAATGTCGTTATGTTATCTTTATCTTTGGGGTTGCCTAAGAGACTTCCTAATTTATATTTATTATTACTAAAAACTGGTTCGATATCTAATTTTTTACATATTCTTTTTATGTGTCCATTAAATTTTGTATGAAAATTAAATTTCTGTCTAATTTTAGTTTCTTTTGTTGTTGCTAATGTTGTGTTGTCTTTCAAAAATTTCCGTTTTTGTTGTTTTGAAATAATCTTGTTCATTTCATGTAAACTTATATTATGTTGTTGTGCTGTATTCAGAATAAAGGTTTTTTCCTTTTGAAAATTTTCTTCGTTTAAGGGGATATTAAGTAAACGATAGGCAAGACTGTTGAAAGCTGCTAATTTATGTTTTTTATCAGTATAAGAGCTATTTAAAATGTATCTATTTGTGTGTGTGGTTTTTCTGAAAATGTTAAAAGTTAACTTATTATTATTTCTTATTATTGTCAAATCTAGAAATGGCAGTGAATTATTTGATTCTTCTTCGTAAGTGAATTTAATGGATTCATAAAAAGAATTTATGTAATTGATACATTTATTGACATCAAAATTCTTATCAACTATAATAAAAACATCGTCCACATACCTCAACCACAATTTTGGAAAACATTTAAAATTATTTTTTATATTAATTTCAAAAAAACTTAAAAACAAGTTTGCTAAAAAAGGCGAAAGTGGATTCCCCATAGCTGTACCATTAATTTGTTTGTAGACTTTGTCTCTAAATTGAAAAATATTTTGTGACATGCACTTTAAATCTACAATACACAGTTTTATAATCTAATTCACTTTCCATGCCACTTGTTAACATGAAAATACTGATTGTGTATGTGTCTTCCTTTATCCTATCATATCACTATCACTAATAGCAATGATACCTACATGTAATTATTTGAAAAAGATAATTATATAAGGATAAAATTACAATATAACTGGTATCGATAGGTGATATTATAGATTATTGTAGACCACCGACCACCATAATACACTCGAGATATTTTTATTTTAAACTACCTCTGCCATCAGCTCGGCTTTATTAGGTCCTTAATACTACAGGGTATTTTTAAATTTACACCCGACAAATTACGTATGCTACTAGTAAGCTGTATGTAACTAATTTTAGACCGGGTCAAGTTCTCTGTTACCGTGTTGAACAGAATTTTGGCAATTAAAAATGCATTCTAAAACACGACAAACTTACGTACGTATGTACACTATATAAAATTTAAGATAATTCTACACTGTATCAACTAGTCAAATTAAGTTGGTTTCTACAAATCGATAACTAATAAATAGTAAAAAATGCAACTCAATCATGAAAATTAATACAGTCAGACTTCGATAACTCAAACATCGATACGCCGAACCAAATTGGTTGGTAATAGCATTAACTATGAGAAATATATGTAATTTTTACTTGATAACTCTCCGAGCATTTATTACTCCAATCAAGTATCTTAATATCTCTGAGATAATACTTGGATAAGTCGAATTTTCTGCGGGAATCCCTTTAATAATCTACGTACCTATACAATTAAGCAGTAAAGCAGTTCAGTTTTTACCATTATTTGCCACCAAAAGGTACTTTAAAAACTTTGTCTTTTGACCAAAAATTAAATTTGATAGAAAAGTGGAAAATGGTGCAAAGAAAAAATACATTACCTCTTACATCTATCCATTCATTTATCTAACTATTTATTTGTAACGTGAAATAAATACATTCAAATGCTCATTTACAAAAAATTAAGCACATACATACGTATATGTATAATTATCACACTAATATTATAAAGGCGAAAGTTTGTGAGTGTGTATGTTTGTTACTTCTTCACGTCTAAACGTCCGGAGCGATTTTAATAAAATTTGGTATGGAGTTAGCTGACACCCTGGATTAACACATAGGCTACGTTTTACTGCGGGAAAATATCTTATTCCCATGGAGAAATCGATGAAAATGAATTCGCGGAATATTATAAATGCGAAAGTAACTCTGTCTGTATGCTACATAATCTCGCCTAAAATTTACTGAACCGATTTAAATGAAATTTGGTACAGAGATAGTCTAAAGCCTGAGAAAGGACATAGCCTTCTTTTTAATGCGAAAAAAGGGTTGTAAGGGGTTGAAATAGGAAAGTTTGTGCGGAAATTCCGTAACTTTTAAAGATAGAAGCTTGAAACTTATTTTTTAGGCTTTTGATTAGATATAAATAAATACGACATTCAATGTTTGTAAAAATTTTACCCTAAATGGGATAAAATTAGCCGATGAAAGTTTTTGTGTAATGACGTCGTCCAAAAAGATTACGGCCCGGAAAATTAAAATATTAAGTGTAAAAAGTTATAGAGGTTTTCTTTATTTGGATCAATAAAAGTAGTTGAATGCTAAGCTATATAAACTATTTTAAACTATAATTAAACTATATTAATCTATAATATTATAAATGCGAAAGTAACTCTGTTTGTCTGTGTGTTACGCAATCACGCCCAAACTACTGAACCGATTTAAATGAGAATTTGGTACAGAGATAGATAAGTAGATTGAAACTTATTTTTAAGGCTTTTGATTAGATATAAATACATTTAAAGTTTGCAAAAATTTTACCCTAAAGGGGTCAAAATTAAGGAATGAAAGTTTTTGTGTAATGACGTCGACAAAAAGGCTTACGGCCCAGAAAATAAAAAGATAAAAGAAAAAAATTTTAAATGCTACCGAAAGCCACTATTCCACTCGGACTAAGTCGCGGGCATAGGTAGTTATTTAATAATTGAAAGCCTCGATACCTAGAAGTGTTTTTGCGTCATATAGTGATTCGATTATCGAAGTTCGACTGTTTTTTGAAAACAAATCATTATAATTATTTATATATTCTTTGTGTCCAAAACAAAGAGACCTTTCGAATAATGTAGCGCAGAAACTACTTTCCCGTTTTAAATTTTATGGGTTGGATTAAAAAATGTCCCATTTCAAAACTAAACCTCTAGGGAATTTTCCAAAATTTGAACTTTTCTACACAAAAGTTGTCTGGCTTATTTTCAATGGCCTACTATGAATTTTTTTAGAAATTTTTAATTACACTCATATAAATTTTCAAGTTGAGCAGAGCATCAATTTTGTTATTTGCCTTGATCAAATTTTTTTTAATTCGTCCATTTCTTGGTAGACGTTCCCAAGAAAATTGAAAAAGCTAAGAATGTTTTAAGTAAGTACCTACCTATTTAAAAATTTATCAATTTTAATTACCCTCTTATTTTGGTGGAATCAATACCACGATTTTTTTGGGTCACATGGTGATTTAAATTATTATTAATGGTTATTTTATAAAAAAGCAAGTATGGGGGGGTGATAAGTCATGAGAAAATTTAGAATAACTAATTAAAAGGAAAAACGGTGTAAGTCAAAATACGAGATACTTATTATACAGTGCAAGTTAGTTGAGTTATTGCTTCGTGAAACTGTAAAATGAATTTTCGTAGCTGTTCAGTATCATCCGTTTTATTTATGTTACGTCTGTTAATTATTTGCGGCACCCAAGTTTACTATAGCCGGACAGCAACATCCGTAAATCACGGGAAAGCCTGACACTGGTCCTTAGTATGGTTCAAACAGCAAATTGAGAACCCACACAACCAAGTACAACGACATCTACATACTCGAGTTATTAAATTTATACCTACATATGTTCATAAAGTTCGTAATGTTCATCTCATCAAATAAATTAAGAGAACAAATTTAATTAATTTCCATTTACATTTTTCTTGGAGGAAACCCTAAAAACGACCGATAGAGACCATCTTCAGGTGTCATTTGGCGACTCGTGAGTCATATAATAAATAAGAGAGGTCATCAAGCTTAAAATTTTTAATAGATTAATTTTCACTATTCGATATTCCCTTTCAATACCTAGCCCTTACGCTGAACACGATAATATAATTTTAAACTAACAATAAGCAAAATTGTTCTAGCAGTGTGTTTTCGGATCTTAGATTACGTTGCGAACTACAGTTGTAGACTTTTAGTTGTCGGACTTGACTGCCTGTAGTTTTCTATTTACTACAGTACAATGTTGCTGAAATGCGACCATGGTGGAAAAGCAACACACACATCAGGCAGGAGGAGAACAAGAAATCCTTGAAGCTGGAAATGTACGCCCGGACGGCGTCGAAGTCGTCGGTAGAAATTTATGTTACGAGCCTTTAATCTGAAAATTATTCTAATTCACCATATAGCGAAGGCATCGGCGGAGTACATAAAAAAAAGGCCAGATAGATACGAATGCGCTCTTTAGATATTTACATTATATGGAATGCATATTATTAAAGTGGTTTTTAAAAGTCATTAAATTAATGACACTTTAAAGGATTATGTAAAATAACTAACTATGTTTGTACCTACTGTAATATCTGTCTCCGTGTATTTTTTTTTATACTATCTACCTATACTCTTGGAGCCATTCAGATAATAACACGGAAATCGACAAATACGTTTTAATTTTTTCAGTTTTGAAACACTCTATTTGTAAACCATAAAAATGTTATCGGAGGAACAGGATACAATATTCATAAATAATTTTTGTTTAACCCGTCGTAAAACGAACGAATTCAGTGTCTAAAACCATAAAATATATCAACACGAAAGAATATTGGAAATCTCTTATGTTTGGAAGAACGTGGCCCTGGAGGGGTAGGAAAACTGGGTGGGGGCGCGACGGAAAAAAAATTTGGGCACATTTTAAATGTTGTATTGTAGATATACTGGAAATATTGGAGAACAGAGGGAAGAAAAAAAGAAATTAACAAGGATAAAGAGAGAGGGGGTAGAAATAGATTCTCCTCTTAATTTCTAACACCTACACGATCTAAATCAAGGCATGCAAGGATTACAAATAAAAAACATTGGTTTTGCAATAATAAATATTTTTTGACTTGTTCAAGCTTTGATTTGGAGTCTCTATTGTAAAGAACAATTAAAAGTCAAAGTGTAGAATTAATTTGGTCTAAATCAAAGCCTGTGTGGTAGGTAGTCCGGTCAATTTAGACATTCGAAGCTACATAAATTCCCACCAAGCTGAAAATCAGTAAGATTTTTTAAAATATGATTAAAAATCAAATTTGAAAGTTCCCCATCTTTCCTCTGCATGGAAAAAAAATTATGCAAAACGGTAAGTTTTATCATAAAATTACCGCAGACAAAAATTGTAGATCATAAAATTATCTATAAAATATGTATTAATATTTTTTTCCTAAGAGCCACCGTTTCCGAGATGTCAGGTTAAATGAAACCCAGTCCCTTATTTTATACGCCAGTGTAACCTCGAGACATCTGTCTCCTGTTCAATTGTATGCGTGGCTAGGGTCTTATACCTGCTTTATGTCAGTGTGCCCAATAAATGAAATACTCTTAGTCTCAGGGTTGCCAGATTAGGGAATTTTCCCCAAAAAATAGGGGATTTCGTTTCCTTTGGGGTATTTTTGTGGGATATATTTTTCAGGGGAATTCTTCTGGGGAAAAATTTTCCTCTACAATCTTTTTTCTATTTGCACTAAATATTTTCTACTTCTTGGGGATTTATTTGTCACATAGCTTATTTTGGGGTATTTTAGAGATTCATATTTTATAGATAATTTTATGATCTACAATTTTTGTCTGCGGTAATTTTATGATAAAACTTACCGTTTCGCTGATAATCGCGAAAAACTCATTTTTTTGACCTTTAACCTTGAATATTTTTTTTCCATACAGAGGAAAGATGTGGAACTGTCAAATTTTATTTTTAATCATATTTTAAACCATCTCACTGATTTTCAGCTTGGTGGGAATTTATGTAACTTTACTCTTATTTTTTGGTCTAATTTGACCGGACTATAGGGGTCAAAAATATTTTTTATTACTATTAAACCAATGTTTGTTTTTTGTTTGGCATATAGAGGCTTTGATTTAGACCAAACTGGTTCCACAGTTTGACTTTTAACTTATTCTTCACAACACAGGGTCCAAGTATAAATCTAAGTTTGTAGGGGTCAAAATTTTTTTATTACCTAGTACTTTTTGACCCCATACAAGCTTTGATTTAAACCCTCCCTGTTGTGTTCTGAAGAACAATTTAAAAGCAAAGTATGGAATCAATTTCGGTCTTTTTTTTTTTTCTTGACCAGTTTCCAGTTTCAAGTTTACCCATAAAACAAACTAATTATGTATTTTTCGTGTTACAAGTACTTATTATACCATTTCATTCACGTCACCTTAACAGTTAATGGCACACTTGAAACGTGATAGGTTAAACATTGCGCATTCTTTTTCTTTCGTTTTATTTAGTATTTTTTTTTTGCAGCAGTATTAGTCATACTTCAGTTATCAGATGAGTCCATCAGATATAAAAGCAAAAAGTTATTACCACTGTACATGTACATGGAATGTCTGTCGGAAGCTCGCCGCTTTTTGTTCAATCCGTACCTACCTACAGCACACACAGGTGCATGGGTCATGGTTACAGTTTTAGAAATTTTCGGTAATTAAAGTGAGACCCAAGGCGAGCCAGATTATACCTAGGTATACAACACACATACGCATACGTATGTTTGTATCTATTTAAATGTCGAGGTAAGATTGCTCTCTCGTCTAAAAAAAACAACACGTTCACACGCAGGTCCAGTAACAAAACACCAATTTTTTTCATTCGTGTATCATTTACTTATATATTTATTTTTTTTCTAATGGTTTTATGGTTTTCAGCAACCTTTAAAAAAAATGTTTTTAAGTAAGTACTTATTTCAACTTGTTAAGTTGCTAAATATTTAATTAGGAGAGGTGTTTTTCTTTTTTAATTTGGATTCCTCCCTCTCCTACCGATTGGTCAGCTTTGTAAGATGTGGTGATTTGGCATTTTCTTAATCTAATATCTATATAAAATTCTCGTGTCACAATGTTAGTTTAGTTACCATACTCCTCCGAAACGGATTGACCGATTTTTATTAAATTTTATATGCATATCCAGTAGGTCTGAAAATCGGCTACTATCTATTTTTCATACCCCTAAGTGATAAGGGTTGTCCACCCTTAACTTTTATATTTTTTGGACAAAATTTTTTATTTTTATTTTTTATGATACCTCTACCACAGCTGTAATCAATATATTGATGGACGTATCGATTTCTTGAACACTAAAATTTATAGTTTGATATAATAAAAACTAGTCACAATAAAATAGTTAAATGTAAGTGCGAAACAAGTTGTTGTTATGATTGTTCGATAAATAACTTCTAGGAAGCATCAATCAATTAATTTGTATCATCTATACAGAGTTTGTCAGTGGCGCCATGCAGTAAGTAATTTATTAATTAATCAATTTAAAAAAATATTCTTTTTTTACAATTTATCATTTTAATCTTTAAAAGAGCGAATGTACTTTGTAACCTATAGGTAATTAATTTTTACTTAACTTTAGTCATTAGAAAAATACGTCAATATTATTTTACACAAAAACCCTGAAGGTAATTGCAATTAAATTTAATGGCCGTGGTAGGTAGTAAGATGCAACTTAAATCTCGAGAGAAGGATGCATAAATATATCATAATAACGTTAATCCGTTTAACCAATATTTATTTACTAGAGTAGATAGGAGCGTGTTTACAGAGGGCTTATCTGCTGCAGGGGTCATAATCGTTTTTATGCGATATAGCTGCTGCAACACTAGTTAATTTTCTCTTACATTATATTTAATTTAATAAAACAAGCGCGATATAAAGACTATATTCGGCGTAAAATTGTTAATACACTTGGGAATTAATGAAGTACGTGCTGCTGCCATAATACAAACGGCTATAAATACGCCCTACATATGTATGCATATGAGATTAATAAAATTAAAAAAATAATTGGCACTTATGTAGAATTATTTTTTATTTCTTTACCAAGAAAATCTAAAATTAGAGTGGGTTTACACGTTCTAATATTTAGATTAGTATTTAGCTTCTTAAAAAAAATAATAAAAACAATAGATACCTATACTCTCTGGAAATATGAAAGTAATACCTACGTATTGATTTGAATCTAAATAAAAAATTAAAAATGCGCTTTAATGAGAAAATGTAAGTACTTATGTAATACCTAACGAATTTATTTAATTGGCCCTTCAAACACATACTAATATAAGTGTGTGTTGTATTTACGCTGATTTTAACGATTTAAAACATGGTGACGACAAAAACACAAACATGTAGCTGAGAACGATAAGGAGATGATAGTGGATTGAGATGTACCTACTCGAGCGCATTTAACTTTAATTTTAATGAATTATCATCACTATAAAAAAGAGAGGACGATAAGCACCTCATACCGAGATTTTTTTTAGTAACTTATAAGTAACTGAAATTTTCGTAATCTAAATAGTGTAAATATTTTCTTATTTTGGCTAATGTTTTTTTTTTTTTAAAACGTAAATACCGTTGATTACTTTTTCACTGTAAAGATAATTTTTTGCAGACATCCTATCATGCGATTTTTATTACATTGTATTTTGTGTTCATAAATTTTCAATTTGACAGTACTTCTCGTATGGATCACCACGAGTCTGGAACAATTAAAAGAAAAACCTGTTCACGAAGATTTTTGGGGTGGGAAAGAAGTCCAGTCTGAGCTGGAGTAAGTCCTCATCAAAATGATTCCAAATCCAAACTATTAGGCTTTAAATTAAAACAGAGTTTTGATCTTTTACATTTCAAATTTGAATTATGTGAAAGGGATGGAAATACTTTTTCAAGCAGAAGGCACAAAAACTTTATCCAGGTCTGGATTCAGTCACAATAAAAATTATAAAACAGGGGATGGATGCATAAAGGTGAGACCTTAATACAGTCTTTCTCTTTTAAAGCAGCCCACATTCATTATTGATGTATAAATATTCCTTATTGAAAAGTTAAAGACTCTCATATTTTTCTCATTTATGCATTAAAAATCTGGGTCGATCCCAAAATTTCCAGGAGAAGAAAGTAAGTTCGACATTCTAATCAATCACATTTTGAAAGTTGGTATGTACATATGGAAAAAATAATGCGCTCGTTTTTATTTGTGTCATTCATTGATGCTGGCTGGTCCATGCACCAGGATTATGCAATATGTTTTTCACTTGTTTGCACAACCAGCAACAATCAAGCAAGCCGACGAACAGATAGATATATTTATAGTGTGGGTGCGTGAACAATAAAAGAACACCGCACAACATTATTAACAGCGTGTCAGTTTGTTGTTGCCTGTTTATATTTATTCGACTTTTTTGTTGTTTATAAATTTGTACTATAAGTATTACATTTTCGGCACATGTCTGCGTGTAGGTATTAAGCCTAGCTTAGCTCGGCTTACGAAAACGTTTTGATATAATTTTTGACCGCTTGGTCGGACAGGATGTTGTTCGCCCGTAGCATTTTTAAAGTGGCTTTATGCCAAAACGATATGAATTATTTTGGTCGAGGGGCCAATTTCGACTTCTAAGAAATAACCGAGAGAAAAAAAAAGAACCTATTTTTAATTTTCTTCAATCAACCATTCAGATTTTCAGCTATGCACCTACCTAAAATACAAACTTTCACAAAAAATAAACCGTGAAATATTTCAAATAACATAAAGTACCTACGGAATTCGTTAAAGTAGACAATAAAACCGTACCACTAATGCATAGATACCTATACCTATGTAGGCACCTTTTAGAAAAGTAGTTACATTCAAAAAAACCTACAACAATTACCAACATACATTTATGATAATAAACATAACAACACCTACTGATAACAGCTTATCTTTAAAGATGCTTGTACAAATGTACATATATCAAGTCCAAGGCAATCTGAGAGGCGCCATCGTGATAATTACAGCTATTACACAGTTGGTACACCTAAATGTATTTTCACGTAATGTGCTGTGGAATAGATAATCACATATTTATGTATTTGTATTTGTCTTTCACACTTTAGTTACCATATTAAGATTGTTAAGTGAAAATAAATACTTCATCTACTTCCATTCCCAACAGATCTACCTCCTCAATGTTCCATCTCAAGAAAAAATAATTTCCAGTAAATTAGAAATTATTTCTCTCGATGGAATTGCATTTTCCACCCCAACAAACTTTCGTTGCTTAATTATTATTTATTTGGCCTCCTTTAAAGAGTTGCCAAACGTGACATAATGTTATAATGCTCTGTGCCATGAAAAAATTTATGATCGATTCAAGTCAGGGGCGGAACTAGGATTTCTACCCTTTTTCAAGTGCTAGAATTTATCAAGTACAGACTAAAACAAACGGTAAATTTCGGTTTTTCTTATCTCAAAAGGGATGGAGGGCCCTGAACTCATTAGAAATAATTTCCTTTCAATGGAAATGCACATTTCCACCCTAACAAACTTATCATATTTAGGTAACTCTTCAGATTATATCAATTACTAATTATTTCTTAATTATTTTTCCTTTAGAAACTTGTTTTACGGAAGGTGCCAAACGTGACATTATGTTCTGTGCTCGGATGTATAAAGAAATAACATCGATTTAAGTCAGGGGCGGAACTAGGATTTCTACCCTTTTTCAAGTGATAGAATTTATGAAATACAGACTAAAATAAACGGTAAATTTCGGTTTTTCTTATTTCAAAAGGGATATAGGGCCCTGAACTCATTAGTAATAATTTCCTCTCAATGGAAATGCAAATTTCCACCCTAAAAAACTTATCATATTTAGGTAACTCTTCAGATTATATCAATTACTAATTTTTTTAAATTATTTTTCCTTTAGAAACTTGTTTAACAGAGGTGCCAAACGTGACATAATGTTCTGTGCTAGTATGCATAAAGAAATAACATCGATTCAAGTCAGGGGCGGAACTAGGATTTCAACCCTTTTTCAAGTGCTAGAATTTATCAAATACAGACTAAAGCAAACGGTAAATTTCTGTTTTTCTTATTTTAAAAGGGATATAGGGCCCTGAACTCATTAGAAATAATTTCCTTTCAATGGAAATGCACATTTCCACCCTAACAAACTTATCATATTTAGGTAACTCTTCAGATTATATCAATTACTAATTATTTCTTAATTATTTTTCGTTTAGAAACTTGTTTTACAGAGGTGCCAAACGTGACATTATGTTCTGTGCTCGGATGTATAAAGAAATAACATCGATTCAAGTCAGGGGCGGAACTAGGATTTCTACCCTTTTTCAAGTGATAGAATTTATGAAATACAGACTAAAATAAACGGTAAATTTCGGTTTTTCTTATTTCAAAAGGGATATAGGGCCCTGAACTCATTAGTAATAATTTCCTCTCAATGGAAATGCAAATTTCCACCCTAAAAAACTTATCATATTTAGGTAACTCTTCAGATTATATCAATTACTAATTATTTCTTAATTATTTTTCCTTTAGAAACTCGTTTTACAGAGGTGCCAAACGTGACATTATGTTCTGTGCTCGGATGTATAAAGAAATAACATCGATTCAAGTCAGGGGCGGAACTAGGATTTCTACCCTTTTTCAAGTGATAGAATTTATGAAATACAGACTAAAATAAACGGTAAATTTCGGTTTTTCTTATTTCAAAAGGGATATAGGGCCCTGAACTCATTAGTAATAATTTCCTCTCAATGGAAATGCAAATTTCCACCCTAAAAAACTTATCATATTTAGGTAACTCTTCAGATTATATCAATTACTAATTATTTCTTAATTATTTTTCCTTTAGAAACTCGTTTTACAGAGGTGCCAAACGTGACATTATGTTCTGTGCTGGATGATAAAGAAATAACATCGATTCAAGTCAGGGGCGGAACTAGGATTTCACCCTTTTTCAAGTGTAGAATTTATAAATACAGACTAAAAAAACGGTAAATTTCGGTTTTTCTTATTTAAAAGGGATATAGGGCCCTGAACTCATTAGTAATAATTTCCTCTCAATGGAAATGCAAATTTCCACCCTAAAAAACTTATCATATTTAGGTAACTCTTCAGATTATATCAATTACTAATTATTTCTTAATTATTTTTCCTTTAGAAACTTGTTTAACAGAGGTGCCAAACGTGACATAATGTTCTGTGCTAGTATGCATAAAGAAATAACATCGATTCAAGTCAGGGGCGGAACTAGGATTTCAACCCTTTTTCAAGTGCTAGAATTTATCAAATACAGACTAAAGCAAACGGTAAATTTCTGTTTTTCTTATTTTAAAAGGGATATAGGGCCCTGAACTCATTAGAAATAATTTCCTTTCAATGGAAATGCACATTTCCACCCTAACAAACTTATCATATTTAGGTAACTCTTCAGATTATATCAATTACTAATTATTTCTTAATTATTTTTCGTTTAGAAACTTGTTTTACAGAGGTGCCAAACGTGACATTATGTTCTGTGCTCGGATGTATAAAGAAATAACATCGATTCAAGTCAGGGGCGGAACTAGGATTTCTACCCTTTTTCAAGTGATAGAATTTATGAAATACAGACTAAAATAAACGGTAAATTTCGGTTTTTCTTATTTCAAAAGGGATATAGGGCCCTGAACTCATTAGTAATAATTTCCTCTCAATGGAAATGCAAATTTCCACCCTAAAAAACTTATCATATTTAGGTAACTCTTCAGATTATATCAATTACTAATTATTTCTTAATTATTTTTCCTTTAGAAACTCGTTTTACAGAGGTGCCAAACGTGACATTATGTTCTGTGCTTGGATGTATAAAGAAATAACATCGATTCAAGTCAGGGGCGGAACTAGGATTTCTACCCTTTTTCAAGTGATAGAATTTATGAAATACAGACTAAAATAAACGGTAAATTTCGGTTTTTCTTATTTCAAAAGGGATATAGGGCCCTGAACTCATTAGTAATAATTTCCTCTCAATGGAAATGCAAATTTCCACCCTAAAAAACTTATCATATTTAGGTAACTCTTCAGATTATATCAATTACTAATTTTTTTAAATTATTTTTCCTTTAGAAACTTGTTTAACAGAGGTGCCAAACGTGACATAATGTTCTGTGCTAGTATGCATAAAGAAATAACATCGATTCAAGTCAGGGGCGGAACTAGGATTTCAACCCTTTTTCAAGTGCTAGAATTTATCAAATACAGACTAAAGCAAACGGTAAATTTCTGTTTTTCTTATTTTAAAAGGGATATAGGGCCCTGAACTCATTAGAAATAATTTCCTTTCAATGGAAATGCACATTTCCACCCTAACAAACTTATCATATTTAGGTAACTCTTCAGATTATATCAATTACTAATTATTTCTTAATTATTTTTCGTTTAGAAACTTGTTTTACAGAGGTGCCAAACGTGACATTATGTTCTGTGCTCGGATGTATAAAGAAATAACATCGATTCAAGTCAGGGGCGGAACTAGGATTTCTACCCTTTTTCAAGTGATAGAATTTATGAAATACAGACTAAAATAAACGGTAAATTTCGGTTTTTCTTATTTCAAAAGGGATATAGGGCCCTGAACTCATTAGTAATAATTTCCTCTCAATGGAAATGCAAATTTCCACCCTAAAAAACTTATCATATTTAGGTAACTCTTCAGATTATATCAATTACTAATTATTTCTTAATTATTTTTCCTTTAGAAACTCGTTTTACAGAGGTGCCAAACGTGACATTATGTTCTGTGCTCGGATGTATAAAGAAATAACATCGATTCAAGTCAGGGGCGGAACTAGGATTTCTACCCTTTTTCAAGTGATAGAATTTATGAAATACAGACTAAAATAAACGGTAAATTTCGGTTTTTCTTATTTCAAAAGGGATATAGGGCCCTGAACTCATTAGTAATAATTTCCTCTCAATGGAAATGCAAATTTCCACCCTAAAAAACTTATCATATTTAGGTAACTCTTCAGATTATATCAATTACTAATTATTTCTTAATTATTTTTCGTTTAGAAACTTGTTTAACAGAGGTGCCAAACGTGACATAATGTTCTGTGCTAGTATAAAGAAATAACATCGATTCAAGTCAGGGGCGGAACTATGATTTTGCCCTTTTTCAAATGCTAGAATTTATCAAATACCTACTGACTAAAACAAACGGCGAATTTTGTTTTCTGAGAATCTTGGACCCGAAAAGTTTTCTGTGGATTAACCACTAAAATAGGTCCTTAAAATTATATATTAATTTTTTTATATCTACTATCAAGTCGTGTTGAATAATACCTATAGGTACCTGTGTAGTAATAATTTGAATAAACTCCAAGGTCACTTCAAATTTTAAGACGGTACTCACATCCCACATTCCTGCATTCATAAAACACTTAACAAATCGCACAGATTCATTTAAATATACCACGTGACGTGTGGTTGGTTTCTTTTCAATAATAATATAAAAAAAAACAAACAGCATAATGCGAAACCGTACTTATATCTAGTTTAAGAACATCTCTTCAATAAATTTTAAATAAATGATGTACCTATGTTGTTCATTTAGGTAAAAATTATTCAAGTTTTATTAATGATAAAATCCACATCTTATCATCAAGTTAAAATGAGAACCGATTTTGTTATCATATCTTTTTTCCTACTCACCTTACCGACGTTTGGTGTGAGTAATACAAGATTCATTGTGGGTTATAACCTATTATAGGACTTTATGGTCAATTGGATTTGGTTGAAGATTTCTGAATGGACACACGCCAGCCAGGACAAATGTAGTAGTAAACAAGTAGGTAGGTGTTGTAAACGAACACGTGTTTTTGTTTGCGAAAGACAAGGCAGATAGATAGGATAGGAATTTAGATACAACTTACCGGGTTGACAGAGCCGGCTCCAGTGGTAAGGATTGCAGCAAATGTAAACGGGATCGGAGACTGACCTGCAGCTCGGCAGCCGCCTTAATTCGTTTGCTTGTCGCAATTCCGGCCATCGCCATGTTTGGCAACAGAGCACGTGCGGTTCGCCGTTTCGTGGTAAAAGTACACAATTTGATAGGTCCTCACCGCGACGCTCTATTGCCGTCAACAACATTTCTAATTGGTTATCCTTTAGCCGTTTAAGGAGCTCCTGCAAGCAGCCTTCGGGACCTCCATTGGCGCCATCGTCGCCGGCGACGTTTCGCCTGCGGCGTGCTTTCAACAGTCGTTTAGTGTAAGAGGTCCGTTTGCTGCGGAACATGAACATGAAACAGGATTTGTCCGCTCCGTGAGACCAGCATTTGGGGGCCACTTCTGTCCCGGTGCAGCCGCAGCAACAGACGACCACCTCCGTTTCTTCTTCCTCGAACGCGTTGCAATAGCTTGGCCCCTTCGTTTCCACGCCACTGTCGCTCGGGATCGCAACAGTCGGCAGCCGCTGATGAAGTGGATGATCGCGTACGCACAGGGTTGCTACAACCGATGGGCACACTTCGAAAATATCGCGAGACACGACGTCGTCGAGAATAACCAACCACCACAAAACAACCAACACCTAACAGCGAAACGAAATCAAGAACGCAGGTTGATCCCAGGTGGTTAATGAACCTTAGACGCCGCAACAAACTTGTTAAGTACTCGGATTATTTATTATTCGAACCAAAGCAACGCGGCCTTTCCTTTTCTCCTCGACAACGACTCTAACTATTATAATATGTAGTAAGTACGGTGTCGTGGTGTTGTTCACTTCGCGTACAACTCACAGTAACAACCGACAACCTTTGAACAACCATTTGCAAAACAATAATCGTCTGGCACAATCACCAGGATCACACACGCTTTGATTACGACTTAATAGTGTTCCAAATGCTTTGAGAGGTTTTTATTCTCCTGGTATACCCGACCACACACAAATGACACGAATATAACAAACAATCTTCCAGACGGATGGATGTTCTTAGTTAGCGAACGATAAACGAAGAATTTCACCTTGTATAATGGAACGAGAACATATAACCGGTCACCGATCTGACGGATTAACCGGTGTTTTTGATAATGTACGACAAACGGATTATACCGGCAAGGAGAAGACGGTGGACGCAACCTCCACACTACACGACAGTTTACTAACGACTGAGTCGGTATTCCGTATTTGTGAGTTGCTTGGTTGACGCACCGGCCGCTAGAGTGGACCGGTCTGTTCAAAGTGGTGGGGCCTTGGCGCCGTCTGGCGCCAGGGCCGGATTCTCACCGTTATTATTTACCGCGCTTGATGCAGAACATTGTCGGGGCGTTATAAAAAAAATACCCTAATTGACCTGCACGAGCCATGCCAATGCTCCGGCGACAGACAACACCAAAGTAAAAATTCGTCGCTCAAAATGGAATTTTTATTATATCGTAATTCATTACAGTGGCGGCTTATCCTTTTCCATACTTAACTTGAAATACGGTGATAAATCATCGTTAAATACCTTACCACCGCACCGCAACGGTGCAAGCAGAAATTGAAACTAAAAATGTTTTAAATGTAATCCTTTGTACCTGTTAATCATCCGCAGGCAGTGGCGTATCCAAGGGGGAGTGCATATGGAGGATATATTTCCCTCCCAATAGATAATAATTAACACTAATCCTTTAAAAGGTGTAAGCAGTACGCGTCATTTACTTTTAGTTTTATAGCTTAGTACATATAATTAATTATCCAGAATAATACCTAATGAAACAATTAATGTTTTAATATTTTTGAACTGGCTCAATGGTTTAGCAATGTGCTTACGAAAACCAACGACGTTTAGATTTCGTTTTGTAAAATTTGCGCTACTAAAACATATTTTTAATAGTCTTCCCACTTCGGGACCTCAGAAATTTGACTTCTCTTAAAATGAAGAAAACGTATCGCGATTGTTCGATTTCTTAGAACCACAAGGTTACGGTATGTAAAGGCAACACCAACAAAGTGAGTGTTGTCGTGTTCTTGTCATTCCCTATACATAATGTGTTATTTTCTATTTTACAAAATTTAATATACGTATCATCTGACATGTTTGACCGAATTCAAGTGCGCTAGGGTTCATAGTACCTACACAGAAGTACATTAAACTACATATGTAGTACGCAGGTAAGTATAAGTCGTATAATTAAAAATGTGTGAGTTAATGACAAATTAAGACGTTGGTCCCGAAGTTGGAATGGACCCTTTTCAATACATGTTTTGCGGGTTATACGAGTGTGATGTTTTGATACCCCCTCCCCCCTTGGACTAACTCTGGCTATGTCAGTGCCGCAGGGTGGTAATTACAATTAATTATTACATCCGCTTATGTACTTAATAAAAGTACGTGCTTATATTCTTAGTAAAGAAATACTTTAAGAACTAAAGTTACTCATTAAGCCAAATAACACCTACATACCTAATATGGAATATTTTCAATTAATCATTATCTATTTTTGTTAATAGTACCTATCTAATTATTGTCATTCTCAAGTTAAATTGTTTTGTTCAAAGGCGTAGCTAGGATTTTGTCACACTAAAATAAGCTTTTGTGACCCCCCCCCCCCGGTTGTCACGCTGTGTCACACTTTCTGTGACCCCCCTGTAAATATTACGTCACAAAAACTTAACACCCCCCCCCTCCTGAACATGATAAATTTTGATTGATAATACACAAATTTGGATAGTTAAAAATATTCATTTTATTTTCATAATAAAATTTAAATAAATCAATAAATATCTTTTGTAACGAACAAATAAATAATATTTCTATTTAACAGAAGCCCAAGGATTCTGTAAAAAATCCAGTAAAATTTTTTGATGAACGGCGAACGTCACGTTGCCGTAGACCCCCCGTGCCCCCTTGTCACACTCAGCAAGACCCCTCCCCTCCTTGTACGCGAACGTATTTTATGAACGGCCCCTTAGGAGGGGGGCTAGGGCAAGTGCTAATGTGTACAAAACTCGGGTGTTCAAACATTTATTAATTAGAAAGATTATTTCGTTTTCATTTTGTGTGGGAACGAAATAATAGGAGATATTATTATACGATGTTACTTGCGGAATACACATTCTCATTCACTTGTGTACGTAGGTATACCTACATCAATGTATGTAATATAGATACATATAATGTAACACAACTCTTTTACATACTACAGAACTTGAGTTTAATTTTAGATCAGGCGCTGACTAAGTCAAAAAGCAGCTTGCATATTCTCCAAAGGACTTGCTTCTTGTTTATGGACAATTTCTCGATTATGTGAAGCTAAAACGCAACATTTATAAATAAATTGTAATAAATAATCAATTTATTAATGAAGTTTAAATACCAGCATAAGAAAATTGTCTATCAATTATCTGCTACCAACTATAAACGTACGTAAAGAAGAATATTTTTTCTATATAGCATATAGGAAAAAGTTAAATTATATAGTAAAACTCGCTTATAACGTACACTCTTATTACGTACTCTAATAATGTAAATGTCGCCTTTTCTTTTGATTAATTTAGTTTTGAAACTTTTGATTAGGTAAACAAATAAGAAAGAATTTAATTCAGACTTTTATTAAATTTCGGGATTGTAACCATGTCTTTTTGATGAAATCCCCATGGCGGACCGTAGTGTTCGACGTTTCGTCTCCTATCGCAAGGGACATCTTCTGGAATTTCACGTTGTTGATGCAAGGTCTCCAATGCTAGTGCTGAGCTGTTCAGGAGACGAAACGTCGAACACTACTGACGTCACCATGGTCCGCCATGGGAATTTCATCAAAAAGACATGGTTACAATTCGGAAATTCAATGGAAGTGAATCAATTTCTTGGTTACCTACTTGTTTAATCAAACGTTTCAAAACTTCTAATGAAAGAATAAAATAACCAATAAAACACAAAATTTCCACTAAACCTTTTAATTTTCTTAGCAATTGTTTGTGTTTTATTGGTTATTTTATTCTTTTATTATGAAATCCAATTTCCATATACTTAGTAAAGGCTGAAACAATTGATTATTCAAAACTTCTGATGTAATGTCTTCTCGAGCAGGTACCTACGTTATAACTGAGTTTTACCGCATTTTAAGTTGAATGTCTGATTAGGATTAGTACCTACCTATAGGTATTTTGTTTTGATCGCCACTAAATCTCGTGATTTCTTTATAATAGCCAATAATGCAAAGTGAATTGCATTGGCTTGTCGAAACAATAAAAAAAAAAAAAACGATTCGGCCGTGGCTCGACTGACTGGTTCAAACTCAATTGTTCGTTATTAAAATAGTGGCGCCAGACAGGAAAGTTTTAAAAAGGTCCTTCGGTCGGTTTGGTTATAACGAGTTTATATTGTATACGCTCTGCCACCGTCACTCGGCGGCTACCGTGCTAATATAATTATGAATGGGTCCGAATGCCCTCTTTCCAATTCACTCGTCCGCCTTATTCTTCTTCTCTCATCTTACTACTACAGGTAGGTAGGTAGGTACAAATACAATGAAACGTCTTCAATGGAAACCTCTTAATCCGGCAGATGCAGTTGTCAAACACCTACATCAACCACCCACCACCACACCGCACGCCACCATTTACAAACAGCAGTACACAGAAAAAAAAACTATTTTAAAACAAGAAAATATATTGCTTTGAAGATATTTACTCATTTTAAATAAATAAATACTTCTTTTTAGTATTTTGCTTTGTTTTAAGAAAACAAGAATATTTCCTTCAACACTTTTATTTACTTACTGCAATTGATTTAAAGAAAGAATTTTTGTTTTGAAACAAATTTATACAGGTTTCGATCGAAGACTAACTCTGTTCTTAAAACAAGTCAAGGAACTACTTGAAATGAAAATGTTTCTTTTGCTACAACTTTTTGAATGGTTTAAACAAAAAGTAATTTCTTAATTTTAAAACATTTCTGTTTTGAAACAATAAAATATTAATTCTATTCAAGTAGCCGAAAACTAGATTGGATAAAGCACTTCTTCGAAACAAAACAGTTCTGCTTTCGATAAAGCATTATCATTTCATTTTAAAGAACATTTTCTTTAGTACAAATATATGACGCTTTGATGAGCTCCACATTTGTCTCCCGTTTCGATTTTCAATATATTGCGTCATACGTTAATGAACTATCAGTGTAAAGTGAGTTGTTGGTGCACAATAAAATTTTCTGAAAAAGCAGGGGTATATTTTTATAATAAAATGGAAGAATTTTTAAATAAAATTGGCTTTGGAGAATTTGGAGAAGCATTTGCAAGTAAGTACCCATTAAAATACTTAATTTTTACGAATTTATTTATTAATTATATTTAAAATAGAAGTATGAAATAATGCATAAATATCTACAAATCAATTTTATCCACAACGAATCCTCAACGAAGTAGTAGTAAAATAAAACTGTTTTTTAAATAGCAGTAGGTATCTACAGTTTAGCAAAACTTGTAAGCCCGCTTTCTCTCGATTAAGAAAAAATGGCCACTACCTACTGCTATTTGAAAATCGTTTATTGTGGATTGTATATGTATAGAAAAGGTTATCTATGATAGAAAATTTACACTTTTCGCAAGTCGATTTTTTTATGATGAGAATCGTTTGATCGATAAACCAAGAATTCTAGTTTTGATTTTAAATTAAAAACAATAATTTATATTACAGCTACTGGAATCATTTGGACTAAACAACTTCTTATCAAAATGGCAAACTTGAGCAATCACTACGTTACAATAAAGAGCTTATATAAGGTCGAATCAGTAAATGGAAGTAAAGTTCTTATCATGGATAAAAATAAAAAGACGCATTTTCCAGTCATGATGCATACACTCCCTACTGGTGAATCATACGTAACACTAAAATGTCTTAACCTATTTTTTTTTAGTTCCTTTCATACTATTGTTCATGTGTGTATCGTTGTCCTTTTTATTATTTTATATTCAATAAAGATATGTTACAATAATCACATCTTATTTATAAACCATTCCATTGATTTGTAAAATTGCTTTATTATTAAAAATAAAAAATTAAGAGAAAATTAAATTTTCAAACAAATTTTTGTTATTTTAGTATAAAAATGTTTCATGTTTAATACAAACATATACCGCTTTAAACTCAAATATTAATCGAGTTTATTATGAAGAAGTACCATCTTAAATGGAAACATCCGTTTCTTGTGTTGAATAAAAATATTATTTTTTCCAAGCCCGCAAATCTTATTTTAAGAAAACGAAATTGTTGAAATCAGTAGATGAATATTCTGTTTAAAGGAATACATTATTCAAACGAAGAAATATTATGGTTTTCGTAAGTAAACTCTTTTCGCTTCAAACATTGCTGTATTTAACTGAAAGTATATATTTTTAAATGAAACGCAGCATTTGATTACCATTAAAACTTTTAAACTCTTTATTCAAGAAAATATTTATTTGCGTATATATGAAACAAAGATTTTCTTGAATGAAGTGTATTTTATTCACATTAAATATATTCTTTTTCCCGTGTACGGATAAGAGTTCATGAGAGTTTAGTTTCACATTTTGGACACAAATTATTTGACAAATTGCATCAATACAGAAAAAAAATTGAAGGTAAAAAAAGAGATAGTTAAGGGTTCATTTAATTTATCCTCCACTTCTAGAAGATATGCAAATGGGAATAAAAATGAAAATGTTCTGTTTTATTTTCATCCAAAAATAAAGTTCTATCCCTTTTCACCCCAACATTCTGTAATTATTTAAATTTGAACGCCAATTGAACCGTTTTGGCAATTAAAATAATAATCATCAAAAATGTATGAAATTTTTACTTGTATTTTAGTTGTAACGGACCAGAGTTTATGTTTAGATTTAGATTACAAAGTATTTGAATAATTGCATTAAATACTAACAAAAATTGAAGACAGCCCTTAAAAATGTATCAAGAGAAAAGATAGTTAAGGGTTAATTTTTAGAAGATATGCAAATGGGAACAAAAATGAATATGTTCGGTTTTATTTCATTCAAAAATAATGTTCTATCCATTTATTTCTACCCTTGCATTCCATAATTAATTAAATTTTCAACCCCAATTTCAATCTTTTTAACAATGGAAAAATTATCTTCAAAAATGTATGAAATTTTTACTTGTATTTTAGTTTAGGGTTAGTTTTAGGGCATAAATTATCTGAATAAATGTATAAAATATTAAAAAAAATTGAAGCTAACCCTTAAAACGGAATCAAAAGAAGAGGTAGTTAAGGGCTAATTTAATTCACCCTCCAGTTTTAGACAATATGCAAATGGGAACAAAAATTAATATGTCCAATTTAATTATGTTCTAACCATTTCTACCCTGACATTCTACAATTAATTAAAATTTGAACCCTTTTGGCAATGAAATAATAATCATCAAATATGTGTGGATTTCCACTTATGTATATTTTAGTTATGATGAAATAAAACCAAATGTGATATACAGAACAAGGGCGAACGCCGATGAGATCTCGTTATAAGGGTTCTGGTTCTGGAATCCTAAGATTGAAGGCAGATCGACTTTTAATAAGATTCTGTCTGTCCAGGATGGAGTTAACAATTATTTTGAATTTATTTTTCTTTTGTTAGAACATAGGAAGAATAAAAACATCACTTGGTCGCCACCGTGTCATTAAAATAGGTAGGTAGTAATAATTGTCAGTACACAAGGGGGTTCGGTTGGAGTTCGTCCACAGTTTTGACGGTAATCGACTCGCCAAGAGTCACTTCGTCCGACTGTTATCAAATTTAATACTGGAATTCGAACACGATTCCGTGTTAACTTGTGAGGATGTGTAAAACATATGGATCACATATAAAGGAACAAAAATCCTAGGGGGACGTTATGGCCCTAACAATGAAGAAAAAATCATATCGATTTGATATTAGCTCATATTGATATGCTCAAAGCTCAAATCGCTCAGGGGCCGTTCATAAAATACGTTCGCATACAAGAGGGGGGGGGTCTTTCTGAGTGTGACAAGATGTCACAAGGAGTGACGGGGGTCTACGGCAACGTGACGTTCGCCGTTCTTCAAAAAATTTTACTGAATTTTTACAGAATCCTTGGACTTCTAATAAATAGAAATATTTGTGTATTATCAATCAAAATTTATCATGTTCAGGGGGGGGGGGTGTTTAGTTTTTGTGACGTAATATTTACAGGGGGGCCACAGAAAGTGTGGCACAGCGTGACAACCGGGGTGTCAAAAAAGCTAATTTTAGCGTGACGTATTTTATGAAAAAAGTGTTTTGATTCTTAAAAATCCCAATTATATCTCCTTGAAGTCCTAATTATCTTCTGCCTTCCCAGAGTTTCGATTTACCAATTAGGTAGATACACAGAAAAGTACTTAATTATAAATTCAAAATCCTAAGCACTTCTGAAATGGAGTTTTGAGTGTTCTTTGAGAGCTCCAAATTATAACGAAAGGCTTAAAACACTCCTCTAAAGGGGTTCAAGCACAATGTAAGTGTGCTGGGAAGAGCTTATGTGTTTTAAGCACCTTTGGGTGAGTGCTTTGTGCAGGCAGCTCTGATTTAAAATGCATTGAAATGTTTAAGATTTTGAAATACTTTCAGGCACTTTAAAAGGGCTTCAAGCACCGTTCTTAATTTTATAGAACTTATAAAACCTTTTACATTCTTACATTAAATAGAAAAGCTATTATTGATCCTGTTTTGCTTTAAACAATTTTTTTTTTGAGATTTTGGGTGAAATTTTGTCGAGTGGGTACTAAAAAATATTTCGATGGAATAAAAAACGTAAGGCCCACTGTAAAATTACAACCGTATGTCGTTACTGGTTGAACTTCGTCTGTGTCTTCTTCAGTCGGATGCCGACTTACCGAAACCTACCATTTGGGACCTTCGTGTCGAGAATTCGAAAACGTTGTTCAGACAAATAACGTTTAATCACACGTTGTTCGGTCGTGCTCCGGTTTGATGGTACCGGACGGACCATCATCGCGGCGTCGTTGTTGTCGGACGAAGAAGAGCCAAAGAGCACTTAACAAAACTCATCGAAAACAATCGACTTCGCCGTCTACCGCCTGTGTACCTACGTGATGTATATTTTGGTCATTTTTTTCTTCACTTTCTGGTTTAATTTATTAATAATATAAAGAACAACAACAGACGAGGGTCTTGGCTTTGAACATACGAACGACTGTTATGTTTGAAAACTTCATGGTTTTATTTTTTCTGGTGTTATATTTTTTTAATGCACAATGTAGTTTAAGCTCAGAAAATTGATAGCTACACACTTTTTAGTGCAATAAAATTTAAAAAAGCGCCATTATCAGATATTTTTT
This sequence comes from Agrilus mali, assembly GCA_029378335.1. Taxonomy (NCBI): domain Eukaryota; kingdom Metazoa; phylum Arthropoda; class Insecta; order Coleoptera; family Buprestidae; genus Agrilus; species Agrilus mali. The sequence goes on from CM055660.1 coordinate 3,376,180, forward strand.
AATTGCATATGTGTGTAATTATTGCATTAAAAATCGTTTCAGACTTATATTACTTTATATTACATGACGTCTTGATACGCATTAGGGGCCATTCAATAATTACGTAAGACGATTTTTACTAGTTTTTGACTCCCTCCTTCCCCTAATAAGAAAAAATAAGAATAGGCCGGCCCCTCCCCCCTGTTTAATTTTTATTACGTAAGAATCTAAAGGAAAAAGTGAATATACGCTTGGTTGGTTTTGATGTTTATTTTTAAAAGTAACAATTTTAGGAACGTTTACAATCATGTTGGATGGAATAATTTTAATCGTTTGGATATAATCACTACATAACATTTTCCGTCCAGGGGCTTAAAACCCACTCAGAAAGTGAATCTGCCACTGGAACATCTCTAATATCAGGCGTTGCTTCTTCTTGGTCACATCAGCACTCGCGTGGTTGCGTATATTTGTGATCTTACGTAAGAAATATCAAGAATCTCTCCCACCCCCTTGTAAAAAAAATAAGACATAGTCGACCCTCCCCCCCTAAATCGTCTTACGTAATAAATGAATGGCCCCTTAGCTATTGATAGTACACAATAAAAGTAAAACAGGTCGAAACGTCGTATTGAATATAGTTTAGAGGCTGTTCATAAAATACGTCACGCTAAAATTAGCTTTTTTTGACCCCCTCCTCCCCTCCGGTTGTCACGCTGTGTCTCACTTTCTGTGACCCCGCTGTAAATATTACGCACAAAAACTAAACACCCCCCTGAGCATGATAAATTTTGATTGATAATACCTACACAAATTTTGATAGTCAAAAATATATATTTTATTTTCATAATAAAATTTAAATAAATTAATAAATATCTTTTGTAAGGAACAAATAAATAATATTTCTGTTTATCAGAAGTCCAAGGATTCTGTAAAAATTCAGTAAAATTTTTTGATGAACGGCAAACGTCACGTTTCCGTAGACCCCCCTGTCCCTCCTTGTCACACTCAGCAAGACTCCTCCCCCCCTCCCTATATGCGAACGTATTTTATGAACGGCCCCTTATTGTTTCTTAAATTTTCGATTGAATACTTTCAATTCAATTCAATTGTGACTTCTTATTAGTCAAGTTAATATTTTTTTTATGGGCATTTCAAATCCACAGCATAATGTTCCAAAAATGTACATATTTATAGGTATTAAGTAAAATAAAAATATTTTGTATTAGCATTCAAACATTTACCTACAGCTGTACATTTGGTACAGTTATTAATTGAATATACAAAAAAAAAATTAATTTTGTAGGTAACTGTTCCTATCCCTAATTAAAAAAAATTAAATAAAATACATGGACGAAAATTGTATCTAGGATGTTTTTTATTAAATTTTTTGGTTTTTTTCAAAATTACGATCACATTAGTTGTAGGTATTATATTTGAATTAATAAAAACTTTGAATATATTAATGTTTGTATAAGTATATACTCGTATGTATGTATGCATGTACCATATTTATATGTTGTTATGTCCATAAAAACCTTTTATATAAAAAAACTGGGTATGTTGTTTCCGTGGTGTAGTGGTTATCACATCCGCCTAACACGCGGAAGGTCCCCGGTTCGATCCCGGGCGGAAACAGCTTTTTTTTTATTTAACACAATAAAAATATGTGTTTTTAATTATTCTTATTACATTAATGAAGTTATCTATTACGAGTTACCTGTGACGCTTTTCATTACACAATCGTTATTGTGATTATATTAAATTTGCTGCATTCCAAATAAAAACAAAATACTGCGCAAATATAATTCACTCAACAAGTCAAAATGGTATATAATAATAATAGACAGATAATATGTTATTATCATAACAAACCAAAAGGGAGATATATACAAATGAGAGTTTGGAAAACTTTTTATATCAATATCAATAATGGACGCAAAGATATTCATCGAATATTAATGAACTTCTGATTTTATTACCTTGAAAAAAAGTCCGGGAGTATCAACTGACTTTAGCCAGTGGCGGCGCCTGAATATCATTAAATTTTCTTTCATAAGTTTTAAGTCAGTCCATTAGTCTAGATTCTTTTAGGTAACATTAATTTTGCGTTTTTCGCTGCAAACATTGCAGCCACATTGCGCCTATATTTACGTTTTCGCAGCTCATATAATGAAATTGTCGCTGATTGTAATTGACGCATTTTTAGGCGATTTCAAATACCCCACCAAAACTGAAATATCATTAGCCAGTATTATTATCATGAAATTTTCTTTTATAAGTTTTTAAAAATTACACGTGATCTTAGTTAGTATATTAGTCTAGATAAATTTTTTTAACATTATTTTTCGTTCTTCGCTATTTTCCAAATATTGTGGCCACATTGAGCGTACATTTGCTCGAATAAAGAAATTGGCGCTGATTGTAATTGACACACTTTTAGGGGATTTTAATACCCCACTAAAACCACAACATAATTTTATTTAGATACATATTGCATATTGGATTTGGCTCTGGGTAACATATACAAACACACGCACACAAATGTGTAAAAAATCCATCGTATCGGCAGTCTGCAAATTAACGACAAGTGAACAAACAAGCTGGCAAACAGTGGTTTTTGCACGGCATGAGGCGCCCGTCGACCGCCGAGGCGCGGACGCTTCAACCGACGACGCCGATGACGACGCTGATGGGCCCAAGCAGGCGCCCAACGTGACGCGTCGCGGCGACGGACGCGCCGCCTGCCTGACGGACGACGTTGACGCTCTTGTTTCGCATTTTGGCCGCCGTCTCATCAGGCGTCGCGACGCTCCCTCCCCCTACCAATGGTCATGTTGGTTTACATTATTTGATAATGACTTTTTCTAAGGCCTTTGTTATTGCTTTTACGACACTGTCATTACTTCCTTGTTTACTTGAACGCAATTAGAAAATTTCACTTTCGCTCTGACTTTTGAATTATTGTATTAACATTTGCAAAAGACAAAAATATTAAATAAGAAGACCGTCGGACATAACAATGCCTGCCGGTAGTTCTGTAATAAGAGCAGATCTTACAAGAAGCTGTTTAGTGGTTTGCGCTCGAAAGTGTCCTTAAGTCCTTAAGCACTCTACTTCAAGCCCTTCCTCGAAAAAGCAGGGGGTGCTTGGTAATCGAAATACCTTATAAAAGTGTTTTGTAATTTGTATTTAAAAAAAGGGAAGCCCTTTCAAAGTATTCAAATCCCGTTTAATGTGCTTGAAGCTATTTCAATGGGTTTGAAGTCCTTTTAAGAAACTCGAGGCCGTTTTAAGTCTCCTTGAAGTGCTTGAATGTAAGGCAAAACCATCAAAAAGGCTTTGTCTTTTGACATGGTATTTAAAGTCCTATTAAGTAACTTGAATCTCCTTTAAGTAGTTTGAAGTTCTTTTAATCAGCTTAAAGCATTTTTAATAACTTGAAACTCTTTTAAGCAGCTTAAAGCCCATTTAAAGTGCTTAAAAAATCATCAAAAAGGCTTTAAGTCTATTGATATAGCTATTGCAGCCTCTTTGGTTTAATTCGAAGCCCTTTCTACAAGTGCTTCACGCCTTTTCATGTATTTGAAACCTTTCCAAGTAGCTGAAAGTCCTTTTAAGTAGCTTTAAAGCCCTCTAAAGTAGTTTGAAGCCCCTTTAAAATGCCTGAAAGCAAGGTAAAACCATTAAAAAAACTATAACCCTTTTGCTGTAGCATTTTAAACACTTTTGGTTATTTCAAACTCTTATGGTGTATTCGAAGCCCTTTTCACAAGTGCTTCAAGCATCTTCATGTTTTTGAAACCCTTTAAAGAAACTTAAATCCCCTTATAAATACCTGAAAGCAAGGTAAAACCATCAAAAGGGTCCTAACTCTTTTGCTGTAGTATTTGAAACACTTTTGATTTAATTCAAGCCCTTATGGTGTATTCGAAGCCCTTCTGACAAGTGCTGCAAGCATCTTCATGTTTTTGAAACCCTTTTAATTAACTTGAATCCCCTCTAATATACCCGAAACAAGGTAAAACCATCAAAAGTACCCTAACTCTTTCGCTGTAGTATTTGAAACACTATTGATTTAATTCAAGCCCTTATGGTGTTTTTGAGGCTTTTTTCACAAGTGCTTCAAGCATCTACACGTTTTTGAAACCTTTTTAAGTGACTTGAATCCCCTTATAAATACCTGAAAGCAAGGTAAAACCATCAAAAGGACCCTAACTCTTTCGCTGTAGTATTTGAAACACTATTGATTTAATTCAAGCCCTTATGGTGTTTTCGAGGCTTTTCTCACAAGTGCTTCGAGCATCTACATGTTTTTGAAACCCTTTTAAGTAACTTGAATCCCCTTTAAAATACCCGAAACAAGGTAAAACTATCAAAAGGGCCTTAACTCTTTTGCTGTAGTATTTGAAACACTATTGATTTAATTCAAGCCCTTATGGTGTATTCGATGCCCTTCTGACAAGTGCTTCAAGCATCTTCATGTTTTTGAAACCTTTTTAGTAGCTTGAACCCCCGTTTAAAATGCCTAAAAGCAAGGTAAAACCATCAAAAGGTTCCTAACTCTTTTGCTTTAGTATTTGAAACATTTTTGGTTTAATTCCAAGCCCTTATTTTGATTTAATTGATAATTTGAAATCGTTAAATTTTAATGTATTTAAGAATTTGAAAACCAAAGCACATTAAGTATGGGCTTTGGGCTTAATACTTAAAGTTACTTTAACGAAGGCTTCGCCCAGCTTTGTCCGGGTTGAGATCTGTCCCCTACCGATATAATACTTTTTTCTTCTTAATTTCTGTTTTTATTCATTTCTTTACTAATCCCTTTTTTTTTTAAACGGTCTGATTGTAAGATAATGAGGTAAGCCCATTCACCAAAAAAATAAGGAAACTTATTTAATTAGAGATAATTGGGTAATTATTTTTAACATTTCTCTTTAATATTTTAACCTTCAATAAATTAAGTTGTGATTTAAAAGTTCAGAAAACTTGTGTTTGTTTTCATTTTATATCATCCGTTATATCAACTATTTAGGCGCCACATAGATATTATATGTAGCAATTTAGCGGATTATTTTCAATTTTTATGAGTTGTAAACAAACCTTAAGAGGAGATTACTTCGCAAATTAGAACTGTCGTGTATTATTATATTACTACAACAAACAAGAGCAAGAGTGATAATATTGTAACAAAAAATTTACTAAGGATTAGTTTTATTTTCTAGATAATTAAAAAAGCTTTTTGAGAACCTGTTGACTGATACTCCTTAACATTAATTTATTCGTCATTTTTTAAATTTAGAATTTGTGCTTAGGCAACCCTCCATGCTTTGGTTTATAGATGGTTTTATATACAATTTGCTGCTTTACCTATAATTTATTATAAATTGCGAAAGCTCGAAAAATTAGGCACCGACCTGTAAAAATAAATATTTAATTTATGCTAATTTTGATTATTAATATTTTTAACGCAAAACATTGAAATAAGACTTAGTTACCTAAAGAAGTGTCTATTGCCTGTTGTAATACACTTAGAAGTCATATAACTGCCCCTAATAGACTAAGTTTCTAATAAGAATATTAGCAACTTCTAAGTCTAAGTATAACATTGATTGTGTAATAGAAAAATACAAAAAATAATAAAGAAAAAATCCGTTTTAAACACATCAAGTCGATTAAGTTTTATGGTGCAGGGGTTGGAATAAATTAAACGATTCCTTTGTTCGTCATCGCGAGTGTATCCGAAGGGGAATGCCATCCACCCTTCGTTTACTGCTCTAGGGGGTTGTATCTATGACAGAGGCACCGACGGCGGTGGTAAATCGGAAGAAAACATGACACCACCACCACAGCACCGTGGTGGCGGCTCCGTCATGTCCTGTCCCCGCACCCTTATTATTGGAGACGGCATATCGGGGGCGAACGAACAAAATAAGCTAATATTGTTGTACGTCGGCCCCTCGTTGGCGAGACTGGCCAGGCCGGCAGGGGCGCCGGCTCCTCCGGAGACCCGGAGCAACTCGGAGCCAGCCAACGTTGTTCACCCCCTTACCGACGCCGGCGGTTGGCGGCATCCTCTCATTTCAGGCCAGGAAATAATACCACATTCATCACATATTCTTCTTCTTAAACGTAATCGAATACAGTGTGTCGCGAAATGTCTTATAAAAATTAATTTTATTGTAGGTATATACCGCGAAATTATTGACGTCATCTACGTGGTCTAAAGCACAGATTCCCAAATTTTTAGGTATCGCGTAGACCCTCTCCCATTTACTTTTACTACCCCCTTCTTTGATGTGATACAATGTTCAAAGGTAACTCCAGGGTACCTAAAGTTACCATTGAAGAAGTAATCAGCAAATGACGCTGAAACGTATGGAAAATTGTGTAATAATCGCAATAAGCTTTTAAAAGTTAATTTACGCGGTCGTGAAATCATAAAATAATTTTATAATTAACAGTAGGATATTTTATCTTGAGAACAGTGTTTGAAAAAAAATTTTAGTCCACCCTGTAAACCCATTAATGCCTGTTTATAATGTTTACCCGCCAGCGGACAGACCAAATCTAATGGAAAACGAGTTTGCTGTTATTTGTTCGCGCGCACTGTGACGTCACACGGTGCCATACATCCCCTATGCCCCAAGCCAACCTCAAAATTAACGACGAAATAATATCGTATTAAATTTCACCCGCGCCATATACACACATATTGACATATTTTGTTACTACGTATTATATTATGTACTTATGAGAAGATTCCAACTCAATATGTAATACACAATTAATGAATAATATGATAGAGGGTAAAAAATATTCACAAATTTCATTTAAATCTCACAATTAATTACCTTGAAGATTGTAAAGTTTTGGCCCAAATGCCATGGGGTTCATAAACATAATTACTTTTTCAGGGGTTGGACAAAAACCTCCACTCCCTTCTATTTCAAAACTTCCCTAAAATTATGTATCTGCTTATTTTTTGTAAATGAGAATTGCAACTAATATAAAACCATGTGAAGCTTAATAGATTGTGTTGTTTTGGCTAATTCTGTTGGGTGCATGAGGGTAAATTTTGTATGATACTGAAAGAATCTGATAGTTGGTAAGATCGCAGTAAATTTCCTCCGGAAAGCAGTGCTTCGATAACTCAAACCACCTTGTAACGCAAAGAAACTTGGGGAAAAGAGACTTCGAGTTCTTGGATAATAATACATATTTGTAAATGTGTATTTGTATGCACATATTACATACGAATACAGGTATAGGGTCACTTAAGTTAGGTTGAAGGGAAATATATTGCCAACGAAGTATTTTGTAAATAAATTCAGTTACACAACACATACTTTTGCTTTTGTGTTTCTATCCTTTACTTATTCATTAAAATGAGCAAAAGGCCAGTTTGCTCCTGCTGTCATTGATTATTTCATACCCATGCAATCTTAAATTTCAGAGTATATGTGTATTTCCTGCTATAAAATGTATCTAACTAACCTTACTTTTTCGAAAAGGTTTTTTCAGTAGGTTCTCATAAAAACGTTCCTGATGTCAAATAGGTATTGCATTGAATTTGTTTCCGATTTGACATCTGTTTTGAGTTGCATTTCCGACATGTTCGTTTCGAGTCCAGTGATCTCGGCCTGCCAAATAGGTTACAAAACAAGAGAAGAACACAACATCGCGGTTCCGTTGTTTTTATCAATTTCGGAAAAATTCGCGTCTGCCAAGCGACGAGCGCCTCGACGACGACGCTCATCGTAGTCAGTAGTCCTAGCGACCGACGCTGTTGAAGTCGCCAACAGTTTTAAGAACTGGCGTCACCTTGTTTCGTTCATTACTATCGAATGAACAATAATATTAATACGAAATATATTGCCCGTTACAAATACCACAAGAAAAAAAATACGTAGAGGGAAAATTAGGGTTACATACTGCGACACTCTTCATGGTTTTGTATTTCAGCAGCCTCTTATTATTATATTCTTTTTTAATGCACAATGTTGTTTCAGATCAGATAATTGATACAAATTTTTTAGTGCAATAAAATGTAAAAAATCATACTTATCAGTTAGGGGCCGTTCATAAATTACGTTCGCATACAAGAGGGGAGGGGTCTTGCTGAGTGTGACAAAATGTGACGAGGAGGGACGGGGGGTCTACGGCAACGTGACGTTCGCCGTTCGTCAAAAAATTTTACTGAATTTTTACAGAATCCTTGGACTTCTGATAAATAGAAATATTATTTATTTGTTCGTTACAAAAGATATTTATTAATTTATTTAAATTTTATTATGATAATAAAATAAATATTTTTGACTATCAAAATTTGTGTATTATCAATCAAAATTTATCATGTTCAGGGGGGAGAGGTTTCGTTTTTGTGACGTAATAATTATTTATTTATTTAGGGGAGTAGGGGGTCAAAAAAAGTTAATTTTAGCGTGACGTATTTTATGAACAGCCCCTTATTTTTTAATTGCCATAACTGGCCAAAAATAGTAAACATATATTTTTTACGTTTTGATAAACACTGGCAGTACATAATAAAAGTAAAAGTGGTCGAAACGTCGTATTGAACACGGATAAATGTTTTTTAATTTTTGATCGAATACTTTCAACTCAAAATCAAAGTGTTTCCAGTACATGTAAATTTTATACGTATTAAGTACCTATAATAAAAATATTTTGTGTAAGGATCTTATTCTCATTCAAAGAAATCCAAAACACGAGTGCTCAAACATTTAGCCTGTTGGAAGGACCCAACTAGTTTATTGGAATGAGCACTAAGTATTATATAATAATAAGGTAAACATTGTCACATAACTACATAGGTGTGAGCTATATAGGTGTCTAAGAATATCCTTGTATGTATGTATCTATATGAGGAGGGTAACTAGTGGTTTCTTCGCCATATAACACATTCATAAATAAATGTTTGTCCCGATTTCGTAAATTGTTGCGAACGTTTGCATGCTAGTATGTATTATGTATGGTATATGGGTATGGATACTACTACATACATTGTAAGCAAGAAAACAAGTCGATTTGGAATCAAAGTATGTCTAGCGGAACGTCATAGGATGGGGATGTGGCGCTTCCTGGACGGCCGGGAGAGACAGGACGGGACGCCGCGATCCGACGACTTGTTTTGGTCCTTAACACTTGGCACGATTTGCAGACAGGAAACTATCAAAGGTTTACTGCATTTTCGACCAATTGCCCACGACGTTTATCACGGGATGACTCCAAAAAATACCGTTTCGATATATATATCTAGCCTCCAATAAATAATATTGTGGTCTCAAATGCCCAACAACAATAAACACAATAATTTTATAAGATAAGGAGACATCTTTATACTAACTATAAAAAGGATAATTAATTGCACGTAATGAATATCTTAAAGCCTTTTATCTTTAGCGAATATTTCAAAAATTACATACATATTTAAACAATTAATAATTTTTAAAAAATAACAGAATTTACATACAAATAAGCGTCTTATTTTGACAATGACATAACATTTAATTTCCCAAAAAATAACTTAACTTTTAGGTAATACTTATTTAAAACAGTTTTCCAGAAAACTTTTCAAGAGTCCTTAAAATAAAAAAAAAATAAAAAATTGAGATAAGCAAAGGTAACTACATATGTATAATAAATCGAATCTAATAAGGGATGAAAGTATTAATTTTTATTCAGATAATTCACCAATGTTTCGCTTGGGGTCATTCGGCTTTTTCAAATTTAAAATGTTTCTAATACAAATAATGCACAAACACAATCATAAAACAAAAGCTATAATTACAATAAATAAGTAAAAATCACACGTGGTACACAAACGGAATTCATACTTGAAATAATCAATTACATATATTTACAACTATAACCAGTGGTTAATTAATTATTTTAAGTGTGAAACGTGGCTTTGATAAATTTACTTTAAAGTTTTTGTTGTAATTGTGTTTGTGAATGAATTGTTTGTATGATATACTATCTTTACAATTTTATGTTTATTACTTAAAAAATATGGATCACCTCATACCTAAATTTCTGCAGCATCGTCAATCTTTTAATTGACCCGAAAATTATCTTGAAAGAGCCCAAAAAATCTTCGGAGAAACGCTGGTAGATCATTTAATCAATAGTAAATACTTTTATTTCTTTTTATTTGGGATTGTTTAAATATTGGGGAACATATTCGAGATTAACAGTCAAATTTTGATAACTTTAATAAACGAAGTCCAATCAAACTGGTTGCCAGTAGCATCATGAACTGTGTAAATGTAAATACGTGAAATCTTTGGTTGATAACCCGGATTCTAGAATTGCTCTAACTCGAAAATAATGATTGGCGCCAACTTCGACAAGTCGAATTTTCTTTAAGTTTTGATACCTGGAAGTTTTTGCGTAACATATCCATTTTCGATTGTAGTTTGAATTTTTTTAGGAAAATTTTAGAATAGAAATGAGTGATTAAGGTTTTTGCCCAATTCTTCAAAACATAATGATGTTGATGAAAGCGAAAAACTTTTTTGCAAACAACTTAGTTCAACACTTCCCCAAAACTTTATAATTTTCTAGCTCAATTGTATTTTGAATTTTTTTCTTGAATGTCAAATAAGTGGCTAAACTGCAGGTTTGGGCTGTTATTTGGTCGATCTTTCTGAGGTACATAACCAGATCATAAATAATGGTCTATTAGGTACCATTGTTAACTTTTAAATTTATAATGGATACCTTTATATAAGGCAGGTCTAAAGTGTATTGTATTATATAGTTTTATATGATTTTATCCTAATCGGTTTATCATAATCTCTCAAAATTTTTTATCAGATTGTAGTCGTTGTTGGGTAATAACAAATAGGTATTTATCACACGAGACAGTAGAGTAGAATAAAACATTGAATTTCTCCTACAGCCAGCCCCAGTCAGCCAGCTAAATACGGAAATCCATAAGTACCTACGCCACGGTTTATTACAACACAATACGAGTACATACATATACGCAATTTGTACACAAAAACAATCACTGCGGTAGTTTTATTATTTATTGTATGACATAATTTAATCGACGGGCAGGCAGGCAGGCAGGCAGGTGGTAGTGGCACCTTCGATGACGAGAAAACGCGAAGAAAGCCTCATTTCGCATTATCGCTCACGTAACTAGAGCGACTCTGTCTCTAGTAATACCCACGATAAACCATAACGTTCCAAGTAGTAAGTAATAAGTGAGCATGTAACGAAGGTTGTAGGGTATCGCAATACCTTGACCTCATCCTCGGACAGTTAGCTAGTTGTTATCCGCTCAAGTGCTCCGGTTTTAGACCGTCAACTCTCAAAACTATCTAAAGTGAAACTTCCTCCAGTATGAGACTAACCAAGATGGGATCGAGCGCTTCACCGACCTACCTAGGCCTAGACCTCAGCACTCAGCAGGTAATTTTATTAAAATTTAATCGTAACCATTCAATGAATGTACAGTCAGTCCGCAAGTATATATCTATTGTTAAAACGATTTTTCGTGCCGTCATTTCCGCGGAAACGCATGCGTAAAAACCGGCCCCCTTGACGTAACTTTTATTATTATGTACTGTGATCGTGTGTATATGACACACCTGTTGATTAAAATACACATATACATACATATAGGCAGGTACGTTCACACGTCAGCAGCAATTGTTTCAAAAAATAATAATACCAAAAAGAACAATTGAAACTAATAAATTCTCTTAATGTTTTAAGATTGTTATATACCGTTAGTCGTATATCTAATTTATTGTAAGTTAAGTAGTAAATTGCTTTAATATTTGTATGGTTTCGCTTGAGTGATTAGATCGGTCTTCTGCGGTTCTTTGAAAGTTGAAATTCCTCATATAATACACGTCGCAACCATTGTCGAACAACGGTACAAATACAACGCTCACTCCACAAATTTTATGACTAAAATCACTAAGAATTAACATCAAGAATGTTACCTACAATTTTTTATTTTTGGTCCTATTACCTGACAACTTATTTTATTTAAAATCCGTGCGATAATGTTCTACGTCGTGTGGTGCCCTTAAGGATAATTCATGTTATTTGTTATAGTAAAAGAGACGTAACTCCGCCTCATTTTAACTGAATAATTGAACATAAGCACCACCTCTCGCGTATCATGTGCGCGTTTCGTACCCCGCATGGACAATCATTGTTACCAGTTTTTTTTTAAAGTTAACCTTATTGCATTTTTTTGTATATTGTTTGTTTTGGCGGTGGATTTATGAAAAAAAAAAATACACAAATAAAAAAAAGTAATAATTGGTATGGCTTTAGATAACCGAAAATGCCCTGAAAAAGTTATTTTCAATCTATAATCCTTTGTAACTTTTTTTATGTTGCAAAATTTTCGTAATCTATGCACAGGGCCGGACCGTGAGTTTAGGGGGCCCTGGGCTAATATGTACTACTTTATGGCCCACCTAATGACTCAGAAATGAGACAATAAAATATTTGATTTATATTACATACTAGTTATGCCCGCGACTTCGTCCGCGTGGAATAGTGACTTTTGGTAGCATTAAAATTTTTTTCTTCTATATTTTTATCTTCTGGGCCGTAAGCCTTTTTGCCGACGTCATTACACAAAAACTTTCATTCCTTATTTTTGCCCCCTTTAGGGTAAAATTTTTACCAACTTTAAATGTCGTATTTATATCTAAACAAAAGTCTAAAAAATAAGTTTCAAGCCTCTAGCTTTATATCTACTTATCTATCTCTGTACCATATTGTCATTTAAAGCGGTTCAGTAGTTTGGGCGTGATTGCGTAACACACAGACAAACAGAGTTACTTTCGCATTTATAATATTATAGATTAATATAGCTTAATTATAGTTTATATAGCTTAGTATTCAACTACTTTTATTGATCCAAATAACCAAAACCTCTATAACTTTTTACACTTAATATTTTAATTTTCTAGGCCGTAAGCTTTTTGGACGAAGTCATTACACAAAAACTTTCATCGTCTAATTTTATCCCCTTTAGGGTAAAATTTTTACAAACATTGAATGTCGTATTTATTTATATCTAATCAAAAGCCTAAAAAATAAGTTTCAAGCTTCTATCTTTAAAAATTACGGAATTTCCGCACAAACTTTCCTATTTCAACCCTTTACAACCCTTCTTTTGCATTAAAAAGTAGCCTATATCCTTTATCAGGCTCTAGACTATCTCTGTACCAAATTTCATTTAAATCGGTTCAGTAAATTTTAGGCGAAATTGTGTAGCATACAGACAGAGTTACTTTCGCATTTATAATATTTCGCGAATTCATTTTCATCGATTTTCCCATGGAAATAAGATATTTTCCCGCAGTAAAACGTAGCCTATGTGTTAATCCAGGGTGTCAGCTAACTCCATACCAAATTTTATTAAAATCGCTCCAGCCGTTTAGACGTGAAGAAGTAACAAACATACAGACTCACACACTCACAAACTTTCGCCTTTATAATATTAGTCTGATAATCTACTATGGATTCTTTCGCATTATCGTCTATTTTTGACTTTGACTTGACTTAGCTGGGGGCCCCTGGGCTGAAGCCCAAAAAGCCCTATGGTAGATCCGGCCCTGTCTACGCAAGTCAATTTTTCCATTTTTACAGCATAATCGTTTCATTCACTTTGTATTATATGGATTAGGTTATGGCGTGTAAAGGTTCTACCCTCAACGAACGTTATTTAGAAATTTTCTTTTTATCTGAAATATAAGCAAATTTGGGTTATGTCGAGTTTAGGCCATAATCTAGGAAAAAAAAATATTTTTCTAGACAACGTCGGTTTGGGAAAGGGAGAAGGCAAGGAACTTTTACACAATTATTTTAAAAGTTTTCTGGGATTTAATTTTTATTTGTTATCTGTGTTCTCTTCAGTATAATTTATTAACTTTCTAGCTGAAGGCTGTTGTGGTAGATGACGATTTGAAAATCCTTCATGAGGCTTCAGTCCAATTTGATACAGATTTACCAGAATTCAGGTAAGCATATTCAATTCCAACAAGAATATCTAATAAATTGTCAAATACCTTTTTGCAATCTTTTTGTTTAAACAAAAAAAAAACAGCTTAATCGATTATCATTACATGTTTAAACTTCTCTCAGATCATATTGATGTTAATATGCTTCGATCGACATCTCACCGAAGTCGATACAATTTTTTGCTTACGAGATGTCTTACAATCTTAGTCTTGATCTCGTTTTTAGACAGTCTTGAGTAGGTATATCGAAATAAAATCTTTTTACTTTACTTTATTATATTACTTTATATTTCTAACAAACTGCAATACTCAATCGTTAAGATCAATGTTTTTAGCTTCTGACAGAAGCCAAATGTGTTAATCAGAGTAGCTTTGCTCCGGGGCATGCGTAGAGGAAAACCTGCGCGTATCTACCTATTAACCGTCCTAAAGCATATCACTTGTCTTATTATACGTAAACATTGGTTGAATGCACACAATATATAAATAATAAACAGTAATTTAAAAGACAGGCGAAGATGGACTATGTAGATACATATATAGTCAAACTTCGATAACTTGAATAAGCATCACATACATATGTTCATTTGTGTATCTATATAATTATTCAATAAGTCTCGAAGTTTTTTTCACGTCACACGGTGATTCGAGTTATTGAAGTTCGACTGTATTATCTACATTTTAATTAATTTAGTTCATGAAAAGTTGGACTGTTATGTGAATAATTTACAAGAAAATAAGTTGTTTGTATTGTAAGTAATTTTTGAATTTTATAGAACCCATGGTGGTGTTACGGCAAGTAAAGACAATTCCCATACAGTGACTGCACCCACAATGATGTGGGTCAAATCGGTTGATATGATACTCGATCGTCTTACATTGGCCGGAGTTGATTACTCGTCAATAAGCGCAATATCTGGTACAGCCCAAGTATGTAAACGATATCTATCACTTTGACGTCAATAAAATATATGTATTTAGTTCGATAAAAACGATAGTGAACTTGAGATAACATTTTTTCATTCTTAACGAATTTTCAGTTAGTTTTTGCGATTTACTTCAGTATTAAAAATTTTAAGTATTTCACTATAATAAAAGAAAAATATTTCACGTACTTATAACTACAACTCTACTTAAAAGTCGATAGCGAAAAATGAAACGTATTTTCCTTGAAAATCAATAAAAACACCTACATCCAGTTACTTAAATTAGCAATGAATTAATAAAAGCCCTTCATTTTTTTGCCAAATATCATTACAGTTTACAAAGGGTGTTTATTTTTTTATTAATGAATTATTAATTTAATTCTCGTGTCGATCGTAAACCCAAAAATATCTTGATATTTGTATTTTGTAGCAACATGGTTCTGTTTATTGGCAGACTGGTGCTGAAACAACTTTAAAAAATTTCAAATCATCAGATTTTCTTCATCAACAATTAGGGGGTAGTTTCTCAATTTCGAATAGTCCCGTGTGGATGGACTCTAGCACCTCTAAGCAATGTGCAAAATTGGAGGAGGCAGTTGGGGGCCCTCAAGTTTGTTAATATTATTTTTAATATGTTTTAACCTAGTAAATAATTGTTATTATTGTAGAAATTAGCAGAGATAACAGGATCTAGAGCTTACGAAAGATTTACTGGGTCTCAAATTTGTAAAGTGGCGGAAACCAAACCGGATGCATATAATAATACTGAAGTAGGTAACATATAACAATAAATTATTCTTAAATTAATCATTTAAATATTTTGTTCTAGCGAATTTCTTTAGTAAGTAGCTTCTTGTGTTCATTATTTCTGGGCAAAATTGCACCGATAGATTACGCCGACGGTTCTGGTATGAATCTAATGAATATTCATACAAAACAATGGGACAAAACTTTGTTGGAAGCGTGCGGTCCCAATTTGCATGAAAAATTGGGAGATACGGTCCCGTCAAAGACAAATCTCGGGGATGTTTCGCCTTACTTCGTTGAACGATATGGGTTTAGATCAGATTGTAAAATTATCGCTTTTACTGGAGATAATCCAGCATCTTTAATAGGTAAGACACTTAAATTTAATTCAGGAGGTATTCTCACTTAATCTAACACAAAAAAATAAATGAATTAAAAGAATTTTAAAATTGTCACCTAAAACAGCTACTCATTCGAGTACTTTTGAAAATCCCACACTAACAATTAGTTTAAATTAATAATAATAATGAATTAAATATTTTATTTTATAATTGTTGTTGTACAGGGAACATATTCACCTACACAAATTTCTACCTTTGTCTTATATTATAATAAAATTAAATACAAGACGTAAAGTATACAAATTAATATTGCCCAGTAATTAAAAAATAAAGGTGTAATTACTTTGTAAAATTAGGACGTTGGTTTTGAAATATAAAATTTAAAGGTATGCGACTGCACGAAGGGTGGTTGGCCCTAAGTTTGGGAACAAGCGATACTTTATTCCTTTGGTTAAAAGAACCCCATGTGGTTATCGATGGTCACATTTTGTGCAACCCAGTTGATTCAGAGTCATTCATGGGACTATTATGGTACATAACTAACATAAATATAAATAAGAAATAAACTAATTATTTTGTAGTTTTAAGAACGGTTCTTTAACAAGAGAAAGAATTCGAAACGATTGCGCCGAAAAATCATGGGAAATTTTTAATCAACTTTTGGACAGCACACCTCGAGGAAACTTTGGCAATTTTGGTAATTAATAACTGCAATGAGATACTATTTTAATCTTTACAATTCTAATTAAAAATATTTATCTATAGGGCTATACTTTGATACCCAAGAGATAATACCATTTTTAAAGGGTGACTTTAGATTTAATAGAGCTGGTGAGAGAATTGGAAAATTTTCGAGTTTGGAAGTTGAAGTGAGGGCTCTAATAGAAGGGCAAGTGGTCGCCAAAAGAGCTTACGCAGAAGATATAGGTTTTCACTCAGGTATTCAAGATTATTTATATTTTTAATACTTAAAGTAATTTTGTTCTTGAATTTTAGGGCAAGACACTAAAATAATTGCAACTGGTGGGGCTTCTGCAAATAAATCAATTTTGCAAGTGATCGCTGACGTGTTCAATGCTCCTGTCTATTTACAAGTAAGCCATTACATTATATTACCATTCTATAATATCACAAGATCGTATTTGTATTTCTCGAAAATTAGAACGATCCCTCATTACACCTCTGTCTGCTTCTAATAAGTATAAGGGCCGGATTTAACTGTCATAGGACCTATGGGCACAAATAAACTAGGAACTCTCATCTTAGAGTAGGTAAAATTGGTGATTTAAAATACTGTCATGGAAAGGGTGAATTTTATATTATGCTTTTTAAAGATTTCATAAATCTAATAACAGTTTGCATACTAAACAACACTCAAAACTAATTACAAAAATATAATAAACCACTTGCCTTATTAACAACAATTTTGAGCGTTAATAATGACAGGGACTTTAATAGGCATTAGGGTAAGTAATAGCGGTCACCCGCTACACTACCATAACCCCTTTGACTCGCCTGATTCATTATTCGGCCCTGACTAGTCCTTCGTGTCTCATAAGGTGTCATACATACCCAATAATATTATTTAAGTTAATTTAAATAATTTTGATAGGAAGCTGTAAATTCCGCAATGTTGGGGGCTGCTTATCAAGCCAAACATGGACTTTCTCAAGATAACGACTACGAGAAAATAACTGCGGTTTTAACACCCCCTACACTCGTATGTGAACCGTATCCAGATGCTCCAGAAATCTATGATCCAATGGTGGATCGATATCGTACGATCGTAAGAAAATTATTACAAGGAGATTATTAGAGGTGTAATTTAAGAAGTTTTTAACGATAAGTACATATCAACATATACCTAGGTACCCATTTAAGGCCTCGAAACAACGAATTCCAATAAACTTTTAATATTTAGTATAATTGAAGATTAAATAGGTAATATTTATAAAAGTTTTAAGAAACACAAATTACATTCTGGATACTGACATTCCACAATTTTTACGTAACTGTGATAAAATGAAAACAAATTTAAAAAAGAGATATTCTTTTATAATAGATAATTAAATATTTCATGAATATTATACACTTTTAAATTTTATTTTAAAACGAAAATAATAAATAGGTTGACTATATTTTGTTTCATTTTTATTTAGGTAATAAATGACTAAAAAAAGTTCTAGTTAAGTTTTGTAAGAAGGTACAGGTAGGTTTAGGTACTTTGGTGCCTAATACTTTGTAAACCAATTGAATATATAAAAATACAGGGATTTTTTGGTGAATCCTACCTACTTCCACCCTCGACAATAAGAATGTTTGGTCTCGGTGGGTGGAAGTGAGTAGTAGCGAAAATGTGTGATAAGCTACATCATCTATCTTTGCCTAAAACATTATTCTTTCTACAAATGAAATCGAAAACGTTCTGAAATATTCTAAAATTTGTGTTCAAAATGTTCTAAGAAATAAAAAAAATGTTTTTATATCATTCCAGAATGATTTGGAATGTTTCACAACTTTCAAGATCTATAATATTCCGGAATATTCAGAAATATTCTAGAATGTTTTGAATCAATATCGGATATTCTGGATTGTGCTAGGGTCATGCCAGTATTGCAGCTAATGAAGTATAAAATTATCAATAAAAAAATCCGCAAGTAGGATAAAAAAATATTGAAATAAATTGAACTTTATCGACCCTTCAATAATTAATAATATTTGGACTAATTATGTGTCAATTAATATAAATATTTATGAGCTTCTGTTCACGTTCATGATGTTTCAAATTTAAATTTTTATATGCGGGTATACCTATCATAAGGATTTGAACAAAATTGGAAAATTAAGGAATAGGATCGATCTTTATGTTTTTGTTCGACCATTTTGTTTGTTTAAGATCGATAAATCAAACGGTGAAATTCTTTTTATCTTAATGAAAAAATGGTTGAATAAAAAGATGAAAATAAAATGAGTTGCTGAGGAAGCTGCAAATAAAGTACCGAAACGTTAGAAGAAATTTTGATCCTTTCCTTTGATATTCCCATTTTGTCCATATCGCTGCGAAAATAAGTAATTATATTATTTCATAAACAGCCATTGTGGAGGATAGTAACTAAATAAATAAAAGAATAAATCCTACCTTAATTAATCTGAGAAGGCAGCTGGATAATATTTGCAAACACTTTAACCATATCACATTAACGTTAAATAAAAACACTAACAATTTACGGTTTAAAAATAATTTAAAATACGTTGATCGTAACAGAAATAATGTTTAATAATGAAACAATTTCTAACAAAATTAAACTTTATCCCTACATATAACAAACTACCTTACCGACATAATGGGCCTGTTCTTTGGTATGCTTTCATCACTTGTGACGTCAGTTAAGGGAAAAACTAATGAACTCAATTGAAACAAAGAATGATTCACTATTGAACCATATTAAAATAAACAAGTTGTATATTTTAATGTAATTGCATGAAATTTAACTAACAGAAAATTATAAATTTGATAATTTCACTATAAAATATAAGTAGGTATTTGCTTTCTATAAATTTTTAGGATTGATGATAAATTCTGTGTAAATTACATTCTATACATTCTCTATGTTCCATTGAATGTTATATGTATTCTATAGGAAATAGTAATCGTTAACGTAACTTGAGGTTATGCGTGAGTTGTTTTGTCAGAAAAATGTTTGCAAATGAATGTTTTTTCTATTAATGAGTGAAAAATAGAACAAAGATTTGCTATAAATCATAAGAACTGATAAATAATTATTAAATTATTAATATGCCGGCTATCGATCTTATTACACCTACTGGAAATATCGAAAATAACAATGAAGAAGAAATCAGTGCTCCAATTAACCCTGTTATAGGAATTATTTATCCTCCACCAGAAGTAAGGAGTATCCTTTTTTGTTTGTAAAATTCCTTCAAATCCATGAGCTAAATTATAAATATATTTTTCCTGAACATTGTTAAGATATCGTTGACAAGACTGCTAGTTTTGTGGCAAGAAATGGGCCGGAATTTGAAGCTAGAATTCGACAAAACGAGCTTGGAAATCCTAAATTTAATTTCCTAAATGCGGGAGATCCCTACCATGCTTACTATCAACAAACTGTCAATAATTTTAGAGAAGGCAAAGGTAAGCTAATTCAGAATTTTGTATTGCCCATATCTTCTCCATAATGATGATAATTAGCCAAATTTGAATACTTGGCTTTAGTGCAAATAAATATAAGCTTGGAGTATTGTGAGAAGTCTTCTATTCGAGAGCGATTTAATATGTATCTGAATAACAAGCCATCACATTGTTATTCAGGATTCCATGATTAGATATTTGATTTCATGTTTTTTTTTAGCTCAAGAGCCTTCAGCTGCCCTTTCAGGAGCTATATCCAAGCTATCAGTTTCATCTGCAGCACAACAGAAGCAACAGGAAATTTTAAAGTCAGTCGAACAGCCTTTTGTCCCAAAGGATCCACCTACAGACTTTGAATTTGTTGCAGATCCACCTTCTATTTCAGCTTTAGATTTGTAATTAATCTAGTTAAATTAATTAATTATTCTTTGAACTTTTCTTGTGTTGTCTTATTTGCAGGGATATTGTAAAATTGACTGCTCAGTTTGTTGCTCGTAATGGACGACAATTTCTAACACAATTAATGAACAGAGAACAGCGCAACTTTCAGTTTGATTTTCTGAGGCCACAACATTCTTTGTTTCAATATTTTACAAAGCTTTTGGAACAGTACACAAAGGTAGCTAAAGTTTGTTGTTTCGGTGCAGACATTGTTGAATATTGTTTTAGGTGTTGATTCCTCCAAAAGGTCTTCAAAGTCGTCTTCACAGTGAAGCAAGGAGTGCAAGGGCCGTGCTAGATATGGTTAAATATCGTGCAGAATGGCATAAATATCAAGAAGCACAAAAAGCCAAAGAAGAAGAAATTTTAGAACGAGAGAGAGGTAAACACTGTTTTGTGTATTTTTTACAGTATTACTTCATTAATTTAATCTTTCTCTTTGTTTTAGTGGCTTATGCACAAATAGATTGGCACGATTTTGTCGTGGTAGAAACTGTGGATTATCAACCCTTTGAAATAGGAAATTTTCCTCCTCCAACTACACCAGAAGAAGTAGGAGCTCGTCTTTTGATTCAGGAAAGAATTGAAGAGGGAGAAGATATAGAAATGCAACTTGAAAGTGATGATGAAGAAGAAGCTCCAGCAGCTAATCCTGTAAGCTATGTTTCTATTTTATAAAATCTTATTCTACATTAGTCCTGTGTTATTTATTTCAGAATGAAGGTTTAAGTCAGATGGAAGATCGAACTCAAAAGAAGAGGGATGACAATAGGGTTCAAGATATGGAAGAAGAGAGTTCTGAAGACGAAGCCACTGAACAGCCTTCTATATCTCAGCCGTCAATACAGCCACCACTTCCTCCGGTTCCTGACAAAGTTATTGTCAAAAAATATAATCCAAAAGAAGGTAAATATAAAGCGATTTCTGAAATATGTTCTTCCTAATATTTATTTTATATTTTTAGCTCCAAAAGTATCTAGGCCTACAGTTGGCGACGATTATTTAATTTCTCCCATAACTGGCGAAAAAATTCCTGCAAGTAAAGTCCAAGAACATATGCGCATTGGTCTTCTCGATCCTAGATGGGTTGAACAACGGGATAAACAAGTTTCAGATAAGGTCAATCAGGATCAGGTCTTTGCTGCTGGTAAGATCGGTTCTATTTACTTTATAAACAAATATTTACAATTTTTTTTAAGGCACTTCCATCGACGCAAGTTTGAAACAGTTGGCCGAAAGACGTACGGACATTTTCGGCGTAGGTGACGAAGAAACGGCCATTGGTAAAAAAATTGGAGAAGAAGACACCAGAAAAGACGAAAAAGTGACTTGGGATGGACATACGTCAAGTGTAGAAGCTGCAACAAGAGCTGCTCGTGCAAACATTACTTTAGAGGACCAGATTCATCAAATACATAAAGTAAAAGGGTTACTGCCAGATGAAGAAAAAGAAAAAATTGGTCCTAAAAATGTGGCAACCTCTAAAGCTGGTATGTCGAAAGGCCAGTCTCAATCCGTTATTACTGCTAAACCCCAATCAGCACCAACGGTAAGATGAATATATGAAATATGTATATTTTGTCATTTGAAGAAGTAATAAATAATATTTTCAGCCTGTAAAGCCGCCCACATTACCACCCCAGTCGGTCGCGCCGCCCCAGCAGCCATCAATGGGCCTGCCTCTACCTCCTCAGCCCCCTATGATGGCCCCACAGCCGTCTATAATGATGATGCCTGCACCTCCAATGGCTCCTATGAGACCACCGCCACTTATGAGTAAGATGTTTAGCTTGTGTTCATACAATGTAGTACATATTATATTTTATGCTAACTGTTGTATTTGGCGTGCTGCTGGGATTCTCTTCTATATATGAACTTATTATTGTTTTCAGTGGCTGCTCCACCTCCAATGGGCGGTTTTGTTACACCTATGCCTCACCAAATGAATCCTGCTATGGGGATGGGTATGAAGCATCCAAGTGATGGTATGATGGAAGAGGAACCAGCTAATAAGAAGGTTCGGAACGAAGACTCTTTGGTGCCTGAAGAAGTGTTTCTTTCACGTAATCCTGTAAGTACTTTCTTTTATAATTTAACTTTCTTTTTGTAGATACCGTTTTGGGTACCTATACTTTAAAAATGTGCTGTTATTATTTTAGAATCCTGTTAACATCAAGGTGACAATTCCAGTGATGCCTGAGAAGTCGGAATGGAAATTGGCAGGTCAAGTGTTAAGTTTCACTTTGCCTTTAGCGGAAAGCGTGGCAAATTTGAAACAGAAAATTCAAGACGATGTTGGTATGCCTCCTGCCAAACAAAAATTGTTCTATGACGTAAGTAATTTAGAAGAAACACTTTTTTATCCAGTAATTTTCATTTAAAATATGTATTTGTTTTTCCAGGGAATGTTCTTCAAAGATTCTAACACGTTGGCGTATTATAATTTGGTCACAGGAGCTTCTATACAGTTGCAAGTTAAGGAAAGAGGAGGACGCAAAAAGTAGAAGAGTTAATAAAATAAACAATGATAATTTGTAATATTACTAACGTTCTATAAGTGTAATTTTTTCAACAACTAAATAATAGATAGATGAAAAAAGTCTAATAACTTTTTTTTTGTTATATTCACAAAAAAAATTATTTTATACATTTTTCTAAAAATATGATGCTTATTCTTGTTTCTATAAATACGTAATCGTACAATAATTACTATTCTAGGTGCAAAATAGGATTTAACGATAAAATCAAAAGTATTATGTATTTTTTAAAACACTTCTGGGTGACTTAATCGTTGAGTTAGGACCTTCCTGGATCTTTATTAGTTTCAAAAACATGATTTTTTCTCTGAGACACTATTTAAACACTATTTTTTTTTTAATGCTATAAATAACTCCGAAATGGTGCAAATTTAACCCAATAGGTGTAATTAAAGTAGCGTTTATGTTTAGGGATGAATTCAAAAATGCAATAACATATAGGGTGTTCTATTTGAAAAAATGAAGTTAGGTAATGCGAGTTGATACACCCTGTATAATCAAAAACAATTCTAGAAAATGATGAATCATATTTTCGTTATAGCAATATTAAAGGTACAATTTTCCACCCTGTAATTAGATTTACAAAATAATAAAAATAATAGGTATTTTTGCACTTCCTGAACCTTTTAGCATTACAGTTTTCGTCAGTTTCCGGTCAAAATGCGGAAGTAGAAGTACGCTTGCCTCGTATATTTTTGGCTTTTGTACACAGAGGGCCATAGAGACAACCAACGAGGTAATGTAATACAAAGTGAAAGAATAATCAGTTTTTTCAAACATGATGTTTACGCGTCCTAATATTGCGGGAAAATTAAAGTGTTTTAATATTGAAAGTGTTATGGGTAAGTACCAAAATATTTTTATTCAACCCATCTTAAGCTGTGGGCAAAACTTTTAATAAAATACCTTAGTAAAAGCCGGAGTAGTTACTGTAAAACATTTTTGGATTGACGTTATATACATTAGAGAGGGTTCTCAGTGGAAAATTCCACTCTTGTTTACTATCTAATACCACTTAATAAAAAAGATTTTGCCATGTAGGAATTAAATACTTAAATTCAAATAAGTATTTGAAGTTGTTTTTTATGGTAGGTACAACAATTTTGAATCAAACTATAACACTATAACTAATAAAATATTAATAACTATCAAAAAAACTTAAATGCCAGACAGATTTTCACGATTTAAAAAGAAATATGTATTATTTTTTTATAATACATACATTCATAATATATTTATTATTTAATAGTAAAAAAAATCCTTTAGAATTATGTATTAAAGCAATTAAAAAAAGTGTTTTTACCAACTTTTTTCAGAGCATGATCCCTTATAGTTTGGTGTTGTTATTTATTATATTATTTTAATTAATACACACTTCAAATATAAAATTTAACTCCATTATTTTATCTATTTTGTCTGCTTTTGTAACAAACACGCCCCCCTTTGTACGTAAAAGAAATCTTTTAGATTTGTGGTTCATTATCTGGAAGATAAAAGTGCGTTGACATAAATTTAAAATTTCTTGTAAACTTATTTACTTAAAACCGTTTGGTATGACGTCAATCGATTTTTTATTGTTGTAAATAGAACTGTTAAGAGAAAAAAATGATAATTTTTTATTTATTCGACCTGCTTATAAAATAAGATGTTTGTAAAACAATCTATCGCTTAGGTATTTTAAATAAACAAAGTGTTGAAATTGTGTGTAATAGATGAACCATGCATGTATTTTTACCCTGTTTCAATAATAA
Organism: Agrilus mali; assembly: GCA_029378335.1. Classification (NCBI taxonomy): domain Eukaryota; kingdom Metazoa; phylum Arthropoda; class Insecta; order Coleoptera; family Buprestidae; genus Agrilus; species Agrilus mali. Next base: position 3,401,076 of record CM055660.1, read on the forward strand.
TTATTTATTGAGCAATTTGCTCTTACGTTTATTGTTTTCATAGAAAGAATAAATTGATACTATAATAAGTTAAGTGCCTACGTAAATGCATTGGCAATAAAAGTGCATTATCGGTCTTAAATTAGCATTAAGTGATTACCTACATATTGTATTAATATTTGATAGATGCATACAGCAGTAAATATTTATGCATATATATACGCATTACAGCGATGAGATTGATTTGTTAATAACAAAGGTTACGATTGCGTTTAAATTTAGATATTCACCGTAAAAAAAATAAAATAAAAATCTGTGTGGAGCTACCAAAAGGTATAATTTCATGATGTGTGAAAAAATATGTCTTAAAAGGCCTTGTGCAAATTTAAATGAATTAGAAAATTTTCATTGATCGTAGCACCAAAGGTAGCGATCGATCCCGGCGCTGCTGGGAGATTTGTTATTTTCGCAAGGTACATTTTAAAAATTTTATTTAATGAGTTTTATTAATAACGTGTCTTCAGAAGAATTTTAAAGTTTTACTTCATGAACCTTTCAGAAATGAGCATTTGCTACATAAAGTTTATGTAATAAATAATGACTATTTTCAAAGAGCAACATAGTTATTATAGTCAATTTGATAAATTAAATTATTTCCAATTAAATTTCTCTGATGAACCACTTGCTGTACTTATCTAATATAGGTATAATAAATAAATAATAATAAAGTTCGTTTTGTTGAATAAAAAAGTGACAAATACTGATGAGTGTCACATGTTGGCAAATGTAAGTGAGTGACTCAAACTTTTAGTGAGGTATTTTTCCAATTCATTGTCAAGATTGTTAATTCTTTATGTAATTGAAAATGTATTGTAGTATGAAAAACACGCCATCAAACTTTTTTACGAAAGCTTTTTAATGCAACCCTTTTAGATATGAATGAATATGACATGAGTATTTCTTTTTGTGTAAATGGCGGTACGTATTTTAGATTTTGTTCAATAGTTTTACTAAAAACCAAAATAGATCGGAATTCCTTTTTTTTGTATTTTATACATAAAAAGTACCTTCACTGATTTTCCCTCAATACGAAGCTCCATATCAGCAATTTTGTAATAATTTGTAACTACTTATAAAACCTCTCTTTAAAGAAGCCTTAAACCACAAGGCGAAACGTCGGTGTTGGTTTTAGATCAATAAAAATTTTAGCCCCTAAACAGCTTAAACTTTTCATTAATTGAACAACAGGGGTAGAATAAGTACGTACATAGTTATATTATTGATTTTAGTTCTATCTTACTTTAGTTTTTAATCGAAATGACAACAAAAATAAAGGTCAAAGAACAAGACATGAAGATCCAAATAATATTAAGAAATGTTAACATTATTATTTAGTTATGAAATTCTATTCATGATAGTATTTCCGTTAAATTACTTCATATATATTTCAAGGCAAAATGATAAGGGGGCCTCTTACAGACCTTTCGTTATGTGTCAATTTTATTTCGTTTCAAAATTGCCAAATACGATATGTACATATGTATGTTAATGATAACTTTTTCTATTAGTAATTTATTACAAATAAGTACAGTAAGTATTAATTTTCAGAACTATATACTTTATACATATACCTACTAACAATTTTTACTGTTTAGATTTATTTCTTATCTACATTTTTGCCATATATTTAAAAAAAAGATAAATTTTCAAAATATTTTCTTTTTTGATAATGGAATTAATCTTAAGTACAAAACAAAATAAAAGATAGAAATCAAAAATATTTCTCACGTGGGCGATTGAAAAACTACTTTATCATTCATCATTGAAATTGACGGTTTGGTAATATGTATAAGGTATTTACGTTATTTTACAAAAACTAACAATTCCAGTTAATAATTAATTTCACAACAATTTTCATAGTAACTGGCAGTTTTTCTTGTGTTTTCTTCTTAACCTTTTCACTTCTACTGACGTAAATAATAGATAAGGAAATTTGCCAGCATTATAAAAAATATACGTGATAGGATTCACGTAAACACACCAGTTATAAAAAAATACTTTTTGTATTCTAAATACATATCTAATTAATCACCACCATGCTTAAAAAATTCTGTACATACCTAGAGGGTGTATTTGGTACTTATTGAGAAATAATATTAATATAAAACATGGGATAATTTTAAGCGTCAAATTCTTAGAAAGTAAATAGAAACTTTTGTAATGATATTCTCGAAATTTTCCATTTTGAAAGAGATTAATTGGATTACTGAAAATAACATATAATCTGCTGACTGAGTGCACATTTTCTGGTTTTCCTCTATACTACATAATTGTAGTGCTTTTTTGAATAATAATTTGTGGTTTTGGACAACAACAACAATGTTAAATTATTATTGTGTATGTACGTTATATTCCAGAATGTAATTAATAATTCCTTGTCATACTCAATATAAATTAATTAGTTATCACCGTATCACAAAAAAAAATCATAAACCTTTAATAGTTTCCGAAACTTCACGCCCTCATTTAGTGCTTACTTCACAGAGATATTCGCTTATCATTTCCAGGTGTACCTACCTAACTGAACCGAAAATTTTCCACATGAAACAATGCAATATTATGAATAAATGATAAAGAGATAAGACTGTATTACCCATCTTGCTGATTAGATTTATTTGAATACCTCTGGGTAATAACAGTTAAAATCAACAGACCAAGTTTTATTGTTAGTTAGTTAGTTAGTAAATTATCATAATAAATATTTAATTATAAAATAAAGTAAGGATGAGTCTCTTTATATAATTATAATTAGATTTAGAGGCTTCTTAAATTACTACAGCTAAATTACAGAGCCGTATATAAAAACCCACTAAAATAAGAATAACAAGTATAAATAGAATGTTTTAACTGTAATACTTTTATCACATGTAATAAAAGATTTAATTACTTACGAGAAGTACAGTCAAGCGTAAAGGAATAAACATTAAAATAGAAATTAAAATCCCTAATACAGATGGCGTTACACATCTTTTAATAATTTACTGTGCTTAGGTATATTTTGTTATTATCATAAAAAATAATATGTAATTAAGTAGCACAGTCACCTACAATGCTTAATTAATTACGTATACTGACCCAGACGTTTCGAGATTATAAATTAAACTTTAAAGGATGCACATTTCATTTAGTTAGAGGCCACGAGAAAGTCTTGTGAAATGACATTATATATTTTGGTAAACAAATCAGTTTTAGCTTAGTTTGTTTAGTAAAGCATCTCTGCTTACTGTGAGTCAATAAACTTTTCAAGAATTCATCTTTTCAGTCTTTTTTATAATGCATAAAAGGTATGAAAATTTTCTTAATAAGTATAGGTAACTAAAATGCATGCACTAATTACGAGTCTTAACAATTTCATTTATATTAAGTCTCAATATTTAAGCAATCTCTTATCATATTTTTTAATGCACTACCGTGTTGTAAAGAAAATTCAATAACTGGCCATTATATTAGTAGAAGACTGGTAAATATATTGCATTAATGACGAGATATATTTTTACGTGTAAAACAATTTATATGACGTATTCATAAACAAACTATTGATAGTACGTAATAAATGTAAAAGGGGTCGTTTATGCTAGGTACTTCAATTTTTGATCAAATACTTTCAATTCAATTCAATTGTGACTTCTTAGGCAAGTGAATATTTTTTTAAAATGTGCATTTCCTTACGTAATTTAATTCAAATTTACAACAAAGTGTTTCTAGTAGGTATACATGTATATACATAAGTACTAGCAGTGTTGCTCGGGTTAAAATACATCACATGTTTAATGGTATAAAAAATATGTAAGGATCTATTTTTTAACGTAGATATTTTAGAATTATATCATAGATAACGTAGATATTGAGAGACTTGTTCGGCCATTAAACATTTCAATTTTTTTGGTCACTGTTCGCTCTTATTTCCAATTGTTCTTCACTCGGCTGCAAACACAATTTAACTGACAAAAAGTCACTGAATGTTGATTTATATATCATCGAACATCGAAATTTCTAGTAGGTACCAGAACACTAGAATATTTAGATGTACATCACTTTGAAACGTAGATGTACACTTTTTGAAACTTTCTAGATCATTCAAGAAATTTTTAGAACTTTCTCGAACATTCTAAGTCGATAATAACAGTTAGCGCTCATTTTAGAATTTTTTAGATCATTTCAGAAATTTTGAGATCTTTCCGGAAAAGGACAGATATTTTTTTTTTCACATTTCTGTCACCTACAACCACCCACTTCCACCCACCGCGACCAAACTTCCTTACTCCCACCTGGAGACCAAGGGGTGTTTACCACCCCAACAGGAAGTTGATTGGAGTAGGTAGAGATAGAGAAACAGAAACCCCTGTCTTTACGTACGAACATTAGCATTTTATAAATGTATTTAGATATTTAGATTAGATTAAGTAAAACAAAAATATTCTTATTCTTATTCAAAGAACTCCAGCAGAATGACAACAAAACTTGATTTAGTTGTTAATTTAAAAAGTAAAAAAAATATTCTTGCAATGGTGTAATCGATTGTATTTTTTAGAGACCCTGTAAATTTGTTTAATTACCTTTTTGTAAAAATCTACATCTAATCACAATCCATGCCATAATTTTTTATGGCGTGCGCTTAAAAATTCGTTCGCATTTTTCTACACCAAATAAACAACAAACCTGCAATAATATTACACCTAATAATTGAGGTGATCATGCTTAAGAAACGTGCGTTTCACGTGAACAGTTTAAGTAAGGTAACCAACCAATCCGATGATAATTTCACACAGGTGTGATGCACTTAAGTACGTCTACGTTCTCAGGTAGGCCTACTTTGATTACATTAATACCGGTTATATTGAGTTTGAGAACGTGTGTGTCAAGTAGGCGCACTCTGTTGTTATTGTTTTGTTTTAATATAATAAATAATAAGGTGAAACTATTGTTGTTTGAATGTGTCAAAAAATGTTTAAGAGAAGTTCTATTACAGGATTAGAATCGACAGGTAAGACGTGAAACTCTACTACGTCATTATACATATATATATATAGCTAACAGTAAGTAAGTAGGTAATAAAACCTGACTTAAAACTGACTCATATCAATAGAGAATATTTTTGGAATATTCTGGAAGTTTTTCGCGTGCCCAAAGTTACACATTCTCGTAAAATTGTTAGACCTACATAATATTTAAATAAAGTATTTACTTATGTAGGTATTCAAATGTAGTAGACACTTAATTAAGGATTTTCTTATGATATACTATATTTATAATAATAAAATCGCATGCACGTGCAAAAAAGTCGATAATAAATACATAATCTTAATCTGTAAAAGTATCCATTAATAAACAGGTGGGTAAATATTTATACAAAAAAATTAAAATGTTAATCCTACTATACCTAATACATAATAAGCATATTTGCTTGAATATTTTGGATAAGTATCTTAATTCTTCACGGTCGGTCGTAAAAATGTATGTATTTAGAATCCTTGAATAACTGTATGTATTACTTATAACTACACAAATATAATTAACCGTATGAGATACCTAATAAAATTTTAAAAACGTAAATAAATATAGGTACACGCAGACGTGGATTTAAGAAAGCACCTAAGTGATAGTGAGTGGTACATATATCGTTGGTATTTTTTTTATATTTTATGAATAAATCCTCTGAGAAGATAAACGAATTAATGTATGATTGTTTTTGTCGTATTGATTTAGATAAGAAACGATTTTATGACGAGCAAAAGGATTTGTTTTAGTAAACAGGGTTTTTCAAGTTGATGGGCTATTAGAAGTATATGAATTAGTAGAAGGAATTCAATTCTGAAACTTGGGCTCATTTGGTTATTGTTTATGCCGCTTCTTTTAAAAATATTTTCAAGTTCGATTTGCATCCGGTTATACCGGAAGTCGATACAAACTTTGTTATTTTAAATGGAATGATATATTTTTTATGCTGAATTCGAATAAAACGTGTAATTCTAAGGTAAGTTTCATAACCAAATTGTAGACCTATGACGATCGGTTTCTGAGTTAATTTAATTTATAGAAAAAAAAATCGCTACCGCAACCCAAATTATAAAAAATCATAACTTCCACAAAATACGACTTAGAGTGTTAAAATTTTTACTAGTAATAGCTGAATATTAGTGCTAACGCCTTGACAAAATTGAATTAAATAATTTATACAGGGCGTTCAAAATAAAATTCTAAAATTGAAAAACTTCAAACACGAATTACCTCGTTTTTTCAAATGGCACCTACTATTTTTTATTATTTCAGTCGATTCCTTTTTTTATCCTCTTTCGATCTATATGGATACTTTTTTTTTTATTTGAAAATTTCGGAATAATCTTGAATTATTACTTAAAATAGGAAGTATCCATATAGATCGAAAGAGGATAAAAAAAGGAATCGATTGAAAAAATAAAAAATAGTAGGTGCTATTTGAAAAAACGAGGTAACTCGTGTTTGAAGTTTTTTAATTTTAGAATTTTATTTCGAACGCCCTGTATTAATTATTTAATTCAATTTTGTCAAGGCGTTAGCACTAATATTCAGCTATTACTAGTAAAAATTTCAACACTCTAAGTCGTATTTTGTGGAAGTTATGATTTTTTATAATTTGGGTTGCGGTAGCGATTTTTTTTCTATAAATTAAATTAACTCAGAAACCGATCGTCATAGGTGTATGGTACAAGTTGGTTATCAAACTTACCTTAGAATTACACGTTTTATTCGAATTCAGCGTGAAAAATATACAATTCCATTTAAAATAACAAAGTTGATATCGACTTCTGGTATAACCGGATGTAAATCGAACTTGAAAATATTTTTAAAAGAAGCGGCATAAACAATAACTAAATGAGCCCAAGTTTCAGAATTGAATTCCTTCTACTAATTCATATACTTCTAATAGCCCATCAACTTGAAAAACCCTGTATGTTGCAGTTAAAACTAGTTTTTAGATAGAACGCGTTCTTCCTAGTTAGAACTAGTTTTTAATGTATGCATTTGTTAATACTAGAATTAAATAATGCTCAAATCGAATATCAGTTAAAACTGTTCGCGTAGTAGATCCTCATCCTTTTTTAAATTTAAGTTTGACTGATTTGATTTTATTGTGTGTTAATCAATGTTCTTTAACAATGTTTCTTTTTGAAATTTTATGGTTGTGTTCTGTTGATTTATTTGATTATTTTATTTACCTACTTAAAATTAATATTGTCATCTTAGAACTATATCATGTTTTCAATCCCAAATTAGTTTTTCTGGTGATAGTTTTAACTACAGCTCGATGTGACAACTAGTTTTATCTGAAAATTTTAGTTTTAACTGGGTATTTCTAGTTTTAACAAAGGCATTAAGTAAAAACTAGTTTTAACTAGGGAAAACGAGTTCTAACTAAAAACTTGTTTTAACTGTAACATATACAAGGTATTCCGAAAATAGAACTGGGCACAATTTTAGTTTGAAGTGCTTGAAAATAAGCTTTTAGGGCTTATCAGAAGCACTACGTGCGTTTCAAGCCCATTTGCACCAAGTAGTTGGGGCTTTATAATTGAATTACTTTATAACAGAGGGCTTCAAGTTCTTTCAAAGTGCTAAAATTAAATTTAAAAAATGAACTTGTTGAATGGAACCACTACTCTTCTAAGGCGACAAGAAGAAGTAAGTTATAAAAACATTAAAGTGCTTAGGGCTTCGAACTTAATTTTCCGATGTAATTAATAATTCGACTACTTTTTAAATTGTAATTAAAACTTCAAAAACATTAAAGTACTTTTAGTAATTGTTGGGACCAGGGTTCGAATCCCTTCTGTCCAGCGCTGATTATAAATAAATTGTAAAACTCTCTTTGCTGCTGTAGAAGTAATTCATATCTATCAAAAAATTTCACGTCCCTAGAAGAAATGCTAAACTTTTCATCAGGGTCAATCGGAAATAAACTTTGCAATGTAATGAGCATAAAAACGAATCCATTTCATGGTCCAAATGTATTTGTGTAATTAACATTTCAATTTCAATTAATGAAATATTTCCTAACATATTTTTGATGTAGATTGATAGTAGCGATAGGTAGGTACTGTTTTATCAACGAATTACAATTTTATCTACACGATAACATTTGTAATTAAGTGTGATTCAGGGTTACTTATGTACAAGTGTTTTTTTTTCAATTGCATTCCTTTTTTCATGTTCAAATATTTAACAATAATAAGTGAAATCTAATCTAAAAAATGTGATTTTTAGTTAGTACCTGTAAGTTTGTCAAAAAGCCTTAAAAAAATTACAATGCTATGTAATTTTTTGTTTATTGATAGATACATTTTTGTAAGCTATTTAAAGTTTAATGTATTAACATTGTACTCAACAAACACACCAAAATTAATAATTAGATAATAAAATGTTTTAGAACTCATTTACAAAAAATTTTTTTTTTGCAAAAGATAAATTATTCTGGAACAAAAATTCTAAAACAGGATCATAAAAAATGGTTTAACAAACATTAAACGTAAACTAAGTGCTATTTTATTACGTTGAGCTGGGTTGGGCTACAGTTTTGCTTTTTACAGTGTGGGTGTCCTGGATAATTTTTAAGAGACGTTCTCGCTTTTTCAATTTCTTTAAATGTTAAGGGAAATTGGTGGAGTTAAAGAAAATATACAGGGTGTGGTGTCCAGAATGAATATTTAAACCTTCTGTTCTTAGTAGCATTTGGAACATGAAATATTATAATATCTACTTTTAATTTTTGAAACAAAGAAAAAAAAATCCGGTCCTGGTGAACTTGAAATAATTGCAGCTTTAAAATGGAAAGAATATGATTAAAGTCAATCAATATATCGATAATTACAGTTGAGTTAGTTACCTTACAGGGCCGTATTTAAACCAATGTGTTGAATAGGAACCCAGGTATAATTAGAACACACCATAATCTAATCTACTAGGCCTTCCTCTGCCACCCACTCGCTTACATCTGTTTCTGATCTGTTTTTAACTTTAACTTTAGCCCTACAGCGACAGGTCCTATCGCCCATATCTCTTTATTAACCCTGTTTTACTGTTCTTCTCCCTTTTTTTATAAACCAAATGAAGTTGTAACATTTCCTGCTTTTTGGAGTGTTCCGGGGTGTCCTGGATAGTTTTTAAGAGGCGTCCTGGGTTTTTCAATTTTTTTAAATGTAAAGGGAAATTGCTGGAGTTAAAAAATATAATCCAGAATATTACAATTGTGTGTTCTTAGTAGCATTGGGTACATAAAATGTTATATCACTTTTGACTTTTGAACCAGAAATTATTTTCGAATTAGAATAGTTCTGACGCCGGTCCTGGCGAAATTGAAATAGTTACCGCTTTAAGATGGAAAGAATATGATTAAAGTCAATCAATATATCGATAATTACAGATGAGTTGTTACCTTATAGGGCCGTATGTAAACCAATGTTATCGAGTAGGGGCCTAGGTATGTACATATTATATTTTAAGAATTTCTTCATTTTATTTCTTCATATTTTAAGCAGTTTCACTGAAAATATTTAAAAAAAATGGAATTACATAGATACTTAGTTGAGTTGAATTTATTCCGTTTTCATTGCATATTAGTCTGAACTAATGCGTCCTGTTTTTAAACCGAAATGTCCTGGTATTTCCACATTTAAATCCTGATAATGACAACCATAGTTCAAGAAATAATTTGCGCAGAAATAATTCCTCACTAATTTAAAAAAAAGCTTGCTATCTTCTTATTTACATACAATTACAATAAATTGTTTTTTTGAATAATGTTGAGCTTGTAAGGTGTCTGATAAATTGTTTATATATTTATTTTGATCTCTTCGATTTGAATAATGCATTAGCAAGATAATGTTTTTTTTATTGTTAAAACTATTTAGCATCTTTTTTCTATTTCAATTGTCGCCGTTGAAATGATTTGTGAATTTGTGTTTAACTCGTGAGTGTTTGAAAAAAATACGTTGGTTTCGTTATCATTCAATTATATAGATTAACAATAATAGCTACATAGGTACATTAATTGTCTTGTTTACAGAGCTTTGTGATGTTTGCATAGTTAATGTTTCAGATTTATAAATTGTAAAACAGGTTGTCTTTCTTCTTCGTTTGAATATAAATAAAGGATGTTGCGTTGAAGGATTTTCAGTTGCCCAAAAGAATTTTTTCAGTAAACTAGTTCATTCAAGTAGCTGTGAAAGTTGTAAGTGTTTTGGAATTTATTTGTTAATTATAACAGTTGTTATTAATTAAGTAATTAATTAATCGTAAAGCGTCATTGCTTTTGTAAAATAATAATAATGTTAGTTAGTTATCCTTTAAGGCGTTAAGTATGCGGAAGTAATTTCAATGTTGAGAAATTATTCTAGTTAAGCTCCTTTTGTTGAGATTCAGTTTTTTCGCTACTAACTTGTTTGTACCGGGCAAATGGTGCATTCTTTAGATCTTTAAGATAATCAAGTCATTGATACACAAAAAAAATAAGAAATTAAGAATAAGAAGAAGAAATTTCTATCCCTCTTGTTTCAAATAATGTTATAATAGAGTCAGATACAGAGGGTAAAAAAATATATTCTATTGTATGAAAGTAGAAACCGATATTGCGCCCTGATTTCTGGCACCCTACAAAGGACGAAACGTTGGTTTGTGGTTTTCCACAACGAAAACACTTTTTGTCCTCCATCTGGCTTTGATAAAAATACACAAACTTCCAAACTCAATAAAAACACCACCACATTGGTGTTTTCTTCTGGTTTTTGTGATGATATCCCTTGAAGTTTTGAAGCATGAGGTCAACCAATTATTATGAAACTGAACCGTAGTCAGAATTTGAATACATCGATAATAAAACCTCGATTGGTTTTAGCCACGCGCGCCAAATTTTTATAGAGTTGTTTTTAATAAACAGTTCAAGTAAGTAGTTTGTTGGCGATTAATCCGATTACTGTCCTTATACTCATTTATAATTAAGTTACATTTAAGATGAATTGACCATGTGACAAGTGTTAGTTGGTTTTTAAGAGTCAGAAATGGGTAGCCAGCACCAGTAGCTATTCGGATCGGTTAACTTAAAGGTCGAAAACTAACTTTTATATACACGGTTTTACTTTTCGTTTTTACGGATACATAGTGCGGTTTTTATATTTATTTCGGTTGTAATTTGGTGGACAATGCACCTATAACTTAAGAGGCTGCTCTTAGGTAGGACATTATTTTATTTTATTTTTATAAATTTTAATGCTCATTTATTTTACTGGGATATAATACAACTTTATTCTTAACTCACATAATATTTTTTTTAAATAATCTTTTAGGGGAGCTTCAAAAGATTTAAATAATTGCCATTTATTATTATCTTTCGCTGTAAATAATTTAATATTCTATCCTATAATCTTAATAAGAGAATAAGAAATCATTGAAAACCACCAACTTATTTTTTACCTTTAATTTTAATTGGACACTATCAACAAATAATTTTTTAAATTTTCATATTATCCTCAAATTTAATTGCAATCAAAACCCGAGCCTTACGGTTTTATGATCAATAAACCTTACATCCTGTAAGTACTGATTTAAATCCTTTTTCTAATATTTTTTTTTTAATTGAGGCAGTTGACGATTTCCTTTAAAATTGTAGGATTGATTTAATACAATTTTTATTTATTTTTTATTTTTATTAAGGCAACTTTACTTTAATTATTATTTTACGATAATAATTCCAGTACTTTAGTACAATATCAGCAGTGGCACTAAAAAAAAAAATGAAAGTAATAGCATTTGCACCAAATTAGATTTTGAAATTGACAGGCAGCTGTGAATCTTAGGATTTAGCAAAATAATTCTTATATATGTATAACAATAGTGGAACTAACATTTTTAAAATGAGATTTTGTTGATAAAAGATCGTCCTGTTGGTAACATCCACATAAAAGTTGAACTTCGATAAGGGGATGTTTATAAAATACGTCACACAAAAATTAGCTTTTTTTGACCCCCTCCCCCCCGGTTGTCACACTTTCTGTAAAGTAAAAATTACACGTATTTATCACAATTGATGCAGTTGCCAACCAATTTGACTCGAATTGGCACAAAATCGAGTTATCGAAGTTTGACTGTATTTAATTTTTTTTATTTTTGATTTATTTAGTTAAAACAAGAAACGATTATTCTTAATCTTGATAAATTAGAGCGCTTCACATTTTTAATAGCAATCTAATCTACTAGTCGTTCCTCTTCCCCCTTTTACCTCTGTTTCTGCTTCTAATAATATGCCTTTAACTAGCCCTACAGTTGCAGCTCCTACTATCCTTATCTCTGTTTTATCTACCGTTCTCCTCCTTTTTTTTATGAATCAAGTTATGTTATAATTAATTAGAGTTATTATGTTAAAAGTTGCTACAAGAAAATATTGACGTCATTTTAACACCATAACGTATTATACACAATATAATAACACCACATATCATATCTTTATTGAAGAAATAACACAACGACGGATAACTTTTCTAATCTTTTCTCGAATATGCGGAGTCTTAAAACTTGAACTGATCATGCACAGGATGGATGAACTGTTTTAATAGTATAATTACTTTTAATACGTTTAAAGAGATGTTGCGAATGTTATTAAGTAGTGTACTCATTACCATGCTAAAGGGTGTTTGATCTTAAACCGCTCTCAAAACAAAATTATTTTTATAGTGTTTTAAAAAAGCAAATAACATTTTTTGTCTTTTTTATTAAAGTTTCAACACAAGAAGGTATGGATTGCTTCTAAAATATTTTTTATCATTAGAGATTTATTGTTAATATCTACTCATCAAAAGCACTTCCACCATATTATCTATGAACAATAGTGATATCAATGAGATTATTAAATAGCAACTATGTACTAACGACAATATCTTACTATTTTATTTTGGATAATTACAAAAATTGAATTATTATCATCCCCTTGTTCAGATAATGAATGAAAACTGTGTAGAAATTAGAGAAAAAATTAGTGACGCGACGTTTCGTTCTAAATTTTGGACTTTATCATCAAGGATATATAACATTAATATGCCTTTGCAATGAATTTGGTTTCTACGGTTCATATGATTTACACATGAATCTCATAAAGTAGTGATAAACAAATTTCAGAGGTCAAGAATATAAAACCTGGTGTACGTGACTTGATACAGGGCACAATTTAGGAGTATATCATTCAAAGTTAGCCTTCAAATTTACAAAGGAAAAAATGTGATTATTGTGGTATCACGAAGGCCGCTTTGGTCTGGAACAAAAATTTAGAAAAAATTTTATACAACGTCAAATACATTTGGAAATCTACAAAAAAATTTACGTGACTGTACATAAAGCCTAACCTAAAAAAAAAATAATTTTTTGACATTTTATTTTTTCAACTATGACGCACCCAGTAAAAAATTTTGAAAAAATCATATGTTGTGAAAAATAGTGTTAGAAAAAAAAAAAAATTTGGTAATTGTACCAAGCCCGTAAGTTTATGAAAATTTTTTTTTATGGAATAATTTTTTTAGGGGGGTTAAAATTTTCTTTTCATATTAATAATTTTTTCTTCTTTTTGTTATAAAAATATGCAAAACATACTAAAATTTCAGCCAAATCGATCGAAACGTTGAAAAGATATGAATTTTTTTCGATTTTTTTTCAATTAATCCTCACTTTCCAACGGTACAATATTAAGAGCTAAAACTTAATCTTATGTTGGTAGTAATCACCAGAAAAAAAATCAACACAATCCGTTTGGGGGCATCCTACCCATTCTTATCTTTGTTATTTTAATTTGCAGGACAAAAATAATTAATTGTCATCAAACTCTACAACCTGTTACAAATTAATAATTCTTTGAAAATTAAGCTTTTGTTCGTGACTAATGACTTAACTTTGTTATGACACAAAATAATAGCCACTTATAACTTTTCACAAGGGTTAATTTTGTCGAGAATGGTACCTATAATCTTTAATGAGGAGGGGGAAGTTTTCACATGAGATGGCATTGTAGATTGTGGACTTTTGTTGCAAAAAAGGTTGTTGTGTTTGACAGTATAATTATTTATTAAAGTGACCACTGAACTATTTGAAATTACTGTGAAGGTTTTTGTACTCGAAAAAATATCCTAATATGTGACAACTTGTATTTAGTTTTTATTGATTTATAATTGAAGAGGGTGTAATAGTAAAAAGATTGTTTTAAAAAATGGTCTTTTAATGAGTGATTAATAAATTATTACAGTAGGTAGTTTTGATTAGATTGGACTGTTTGTGTGCTATTTTTCAAGAAATTATTTGCGTTCGATTATCTATTAGATTTTGATATCAGATTACAGGATGTTGAACCCATATAATTTAATTAGAGTAAATAAGTATTGAAGTAATTATTTAATAAGAAAACTTGAAAGTTTAACTCTGTGTAGTTGTAAAATATACCTACATATTAATGCAAATATTAATTACTTATCATTGATAATCATCAATCATGAAAGAGGGAAAGAAAAGTTGAAGTTTTCCTGAAAATTGGAAAATATGGAAAAACTATAACTCATTATTTTAACATTGGATATACGTAACCCTTTTTTCGATATGATCCCAGAAAAGTCGAAAAATTCTAGCAAACTGCAATAATCATAATTTAATTTAACAAAAATTTGTGTAGAGTTAGCTAGTTATGTCAATTTTTAAAAACAATATCAGTGTTGTTTTTAGAAATAATTTCGTAATTGTTTTGAGGGTTAAAAAATCCGATTTTCGCAATTTTCTTCGATTAATAAGTAGATACGATACTTACTCTTTATCTTCAGAAGTTTTAAAATAAATAATATTCAATTAGTGTTAAATACCAAAACAAAAAAAATTGTTACTGTTGTTAGAAAATGGAGTTGAATCATTAATATCAATTGTCGTACGCATGCTAATTTATTTCTTGTTTGCTTGTTAAATTCACGTTTCTGTTGCTAATTGTGACTAATAGTTTCATTTTTTAAACAGTAATTACTATCTGACCTGCTATGTACATAGAATAGTACAGCATACATGCAAGTACTAAATTTAGTACTTTTCTTGTAAAATTAGAATCGTGTGTAAAGAAATTGCTAGAAATACAGATACGAATAGGTGTGTTAACCAAACAGCCGGCTATTTTTGTTGTAGGTACTAGACGATTTATGAACCTAAAAAAAGTCGGGGAAAATTCAGTCTTCACGATTAAACGTTCGCTAGTACCTACATTTCAGTTAAAGTTGAAGCAACCTTCGTTCCATTTTTGAAAAATTTTCACTTAAAATATAATAATAGAATTAGTGTTATTGTTTTGTTTTACTAATTTTAGATTTCCTAAAACAGCTACTGTCGATGATTGATTTTATTTTAAAGGGTGAGAGTTTTTTTTATTTTAGTTTACATAAAACTAATTGTAATAATTTGTAAAAAAGAATGTTAAATTTTATGAGACATATTTGTATGTAGCTGTTGAAATAGTTCATATTATGAGAAAAATAACTAAGAAATAAATAAAATATTTATTTGGTAAGAAAAGTATCTTCTAAAATTATTTTTCTCTAAAATAAAACAATAGGTACTTTTTTAAAGTATTTGTATAATACCTGAATTCCTAATATTGAATTTCGTCGATGCATTCATTAGATAAGGAAAATAATAAAAGGTTGAATCACATCTCAACTATTTTGTTGCATCAATGGCATGTATGAATGTTATGTATAAATATAATCCTGCTTACGCTTAGGTATGATAAAAAAGTATAAAAATATACCGAATTATTATTCAGTTTTCTGTTTTTAGAAAATAATCTGGCAACTGTTTAAGAAGTACCTAATACTAAATATGTACACTATGTAATATTCTTTGGTGGTAAATATTGCGACACTGTGACGTAAATGTTTTTATTATAAGTATAAAATTTTCTTCTATTTTTTAAATTTTAATTGTGGATAATTAAATTCTCGCAAGTTAATTTATCGAAGTTCTTTTAATTGTAACTATATACAGTAGGTACTTCTTAAATATTAAAATTTTCACTAAAATTATACAAAAATGATCTTTAAAAAAACTTACCGGAATGTTATTCGTTGTTTTACCTCCTAGTTCCTGTAATTGTCAGTAGTTCACTCGGGAAGCATATTCCTGAAAAGAAATAAAATAAATTAGATACTTACTATTGTAAGCACAATTAAAAACAAATAGAGACAAACTTCGATAACTTGAACGTCTATAAGTTGAATTTTTGTCGAAAGTCGAATCAACTATGAAAAATATGTTTAATTTTTACTGTCGAACTCCTATTATACGAATATCTAGATAACTTAAAATTTCTTTAGGAATCCTTTACAAATGTTCGATTTTAACGTTTCTTGTTAATTTAATTAACGATTATTATTTGTAATCAAAACATACTTTCAAAACTTTGTCTTTTGACCAAAAATTAAGCATTACCTATAAAAAAGTGGTGTACTGTATATATTTTTCTATGAGTAATATTGTGATATTACAAAATAATTTATTTCATAGTAGCTATGCCCGCGGCAGCATTTAAAATTTTTTTCTTCTATATTTTTATTTTCTGGGCCGTAAGCCTTTTTGCCGACGTCATTACACAAAAACTTTCATTCCTTATTTTTGCCCCCTTTAGGGTAAAATTTTTACAAACTTTAAATGTCGTATTTATATCTAATTAAAAGCCTAAAAAATAAGTTTCAATCTACTTATCTATCTCTGTACCAAATTCTCATTTAAATCGGTTCAGTAGTTTGGGCGTGATTGCGTAACACACAGACAGACAGAGTTACTTTCACATTTATAATATTATAGATTAATATAGTTTAATTATAGTTTAAAATAGTTTATATAGCTTAGTATTCAACTACTTTTATTGATCCAAATAAACAAAACCTCTATAACTTTTTACAGTTAATATTTTAATTTTCTGGGCCGTAAGCTTTTTGGACGACGTCATTACACAAAAACTTTCATCGGATAATTTTATCCGCTTTAGGGTAAAATTTTTACAAACATTGAATGTCGTATTTATTTATATCTAATCAAAAGCCTAAAAAAATAAGTTTCAAGCTTCTATATTTCAAAATTACGGAATTTCCGCATAAACTCTCCTATTTCAACCCCTTACAACCCTTTTTTCGCATTAAAAAGTAGCCTATGTCCTTTCTCATCAGGATCTAGACTATCTCTGTACCAAATTTCATTTAAATCGGTTCAGTAAATTTTAGGCGAGATTGTGTAGCATACAGACAGAGTTACTTTCGCATTTATAATATTATAGATTAATATAGTTTAATTATAGTTTAAAATAGTTTATATAGCTTAGTATTCAACTACTTTTATTGATCCAAATAAACAAAACCTCTATAACTTTTTACACTTAATATTTTAATTTTCTGGACCGTAAGCTTTTCGGATTACGTAATTACACAAAATCTTTCATCGGCTAATTTTATCCCCTTTAGGGTAAAATTTTTACAAACATTGAATGTCGTATTTATTTATATCTAATCAAAAGCCTAAAAAAATAAGTTTCAAGCTTCTATATTTCAAAATTACGGAATTTCCGCATAAACTCTCCTATTTCAACCCCTTACAACCCTTTTTTCGCATTAAAAAGTAGCCTATGTCCTTTCTCATCAGGATCTAGACTATCTCTGTACCAAATTTCATTTAAATCGGTTCAGTAAATTTTAGGCGAGATTGTGTAGCATACAGACAGAGTTACTTTCGCATTTATAATATTATAGATTAATATACTTTAATTATAGTTTAAAATAGTTTATATAGCTTAGTATTCAACTACTTTTATTGATCCAAATAAACAAAACCTCTATAACTTTTTACACTTAATATTTTAATTTTCTGGACCGTAAGCTTTTCGGATTACGTAATTACACAAAATCTTTCATCGGCTAATTTTATCCCCTTTAGGGTAAAATTTTTACAAACATTGAATGTCGTATTTATTTATATCTAATCAAAAGCCTAAAAAAATAAGTTTCAAGCTTCTATCTTTAGAAATTACGGAATTTCCGCACAAACTTTCCTATTTCAACCCTTTACAACCCTTTTTTCGCATTAATAAGTAGCCTATGTCCTTTCTCAGGCTCTAGACTATCCCTGTACCAAATTTCATTTAAATCGGTTCAGTAAATTTTAGGCGAAATTGTGTAGCATACAGACAGAGTTACTTTCGCATTTATAATATTATAGATTAATATAGTTTAATTATAGTTTAAAATAGTTTATATAGCTTAGTATTCAACTACTTTTATTGATCCAAATAAACAAAACCTCTATAACTTTTTACAGTTAATATTTTAATTTTCTGGGCCGTAAGCTTTTTGGACGACGTCATTACACAAAAACTTTCATCGGCTAATTTTATCCCCTTTAGGGTAAAATTTTTACAAACATTGAATGTCGTATTTATTTATATCTAATCAAAAGCCTAAAAAATAAGTTTCAAGCTTCTATCTTTAAAAATTACGGAATTTCCGCACAAACTTTCCTATTTCAACCCCTTACAACCCTTTTTTCGCATTAAAAAGTAGCCTATGTCCTTTCTCATCAGGATCTAGACTATCTCTGTACCAAATTTCATTTAAATCGGTTCAGTAAATTTTAGGCGAGATTGTGTAGCATACAGACAGAGTTACTTTCGCATTTATAATATTCCGCGAATTCATTTTCATCGATTTTCCCATGGGAATAAAATATTTTCCCGCAGTAAAACGTAGCCTATGTGTTAATCCAGGGTGTCAGCTAACTTCATACCAAATTTTATTAAAATCGCTCCAGCCGTTTAGACGTGAAGAAGTAACAAACATTAACACTTACAAATTTTCGCCTTTATAACATTAGTGTGATAGTTAGTTATGTGATCTTTTAGAACAGCAGTCGTTAAAGGGCATCGTACAACACTCGTCCAATTCGATAGGTCATCTATGCATCACAGCTGAATAATTCCGGTGTGTAGGCTTTTCAATCAACAACCAATGCATTTATTTTGATTCAAATAGATAACCTTTACCCTATAAAACACATTTTATTTTTGAGCTATAGCTATTCTCAGATGTCAATCACTCTGTTAACTCGTGTTATTAGTATCTAAGCATCAATCAAACCCTGGCCCGTTTCGGAATGTTGACCTACAGGAGCCTTGACCTGCGCCTTGAACGGCGTTATTATAATTGTTAAAAACAAACAAAAAAACCGTTCTTAATTCGGTTGTGTAGGCGTATCATACGCGGTTATTGCGCCAAGAGTTGGACAATATAATTTATTATTGATTGGACGTAGATACGCAGTTTGCCTTGTAATTTTAATTAACGTACAATGACGTACCTAAATAAATTGTCTTTTACGTAGACATTATGAAATTATAGATACCTACATTAAAAAGTTATAACGGAATGTCGAAAGACGTAAAGAGACTGTGGCGTCCGCAGCGAAGGCGTGACTTATAGATGACGTAGAAGCTCCGAACCTTTTTGTTACTATTGCTATCTTTACCTGGTTGTTGGTATCTTGTTGTTATTTTCACTGATAAAGTATCGATTACATTTAGGTTTATTTAACATAATTAACATCATGATAGATACACGTACTTATTACAATATTCTTTTATGTTTTTAATTTTGTAACAAGTAAATTAGTATCTAATAAAAAATCGAAGGTTAGTTTGTTTACATTATATAAGCTATACCAATTCTATTTTTAGAAATACGATTGGTACCTATGTAATATTTATATGAGCCATGAAATAATATTTTTTTTGTTTTTAAAAATATTTTCTGTCTCCCACATACAAAATACAATACTCTTCGTGTTTACGTACCATCAGAATAATTATAAATAAATTAACTATTGTACTAATGTGTGTACATAGATGAGGAAATAAACATGTGGTGTGTAGTGGAAGTGGAGGAATTTGATAGATACCATGAGACGACTCATTATTATTATTAGGAAAACTAAAACCAAAATTGCCAGACTTCTGTTTGTGTACATACCTACTCTTATGTGGTAATGTTTACTGTAGGTACCTGTTAAAATTGCATTATAGTGCCTGTAGTAAAGTGAGTGTTGATAACAAGTGTACTACTTTTTACTATTTCTAAATATAGTGCCTGCTTTTATGTATTTTGTATTGATAAGAAATCATTTCAAGGATTGCTGTTAATTTAACAACGAGCTTATGTAATGAACGTTGAAGAGGAAGTTAAATAAATATGCTTCTATGTATGTACATATGTACATTTAAAAATATTGCTATACATATAAATACTTATTACAAACATTGGACATTATTTACGTATTTGAAATATTTTTATGATTTAAAAATTTGAGATTAATATAATATCTAATAAAAGGCAATTATATTAAACTGCTTATTGTAGCAGTAGGGATGATGATGATGTGATGTTTTTGTATTAAAAATAAACTTATTAAGTAAATGTTTTCATGTTATTTTCAATCATATACACATGATAAACAATAAACAACCTTATCAAGAACAAGGATGTTTAGAAAACATTACACATGTAATGACAAGGGTTTTTACTATATATAGACAGATATGTAGTTATGGAAATCCAATATGTACAATAAAAATACATGTACACAAGTAATACTTGTACAATAATATAAAATAGCATCTACTTTTATGATAGAATTTTTTTTTCTATTATGTAATTAACTATTTATTAAAAATTATATCAATGTACATAATAAATCAAATTATATTTTCCTTGCTGCAAAATTAAGTGGGTATAGATAGATACGTAGTTCAAATTTCAGTTTCTAGTCTTTTCTGTAGTGTTTTAATTTTGTTCATTTTTATTTGCAGGTTATATGAAGTCGAGAAGACGAAGCAGTGATTTGAAAAAGTTCAAAGAAGTAAATAATAAAGGTAGGTACCTACGTAATTATTTTTCGATTTCATGAACTGGAATTAAGTTTTTATTTTATTAGAAGCAGTAATGAGATTTGTTTTAATTTTATTTGATTCCCGTTTGTTTCAGAGTCTGAGTGGTGGAAGATGTGGGCTATGAGAATGGCGATGCCGTTGTTGGGGGTGCTGGTCTGGGTGATCTCCATCCATGCAGGCACCTTCACACTAGCATCTTTTATACCACGCTACTTCGAAGGTACAAGCCGCACCTATACCCTAGTAGAGTTAGTTTAAAAGCATTATGTGTCTATATATACATATCGTTTCATTTAAATTACTTATTTCTGCTTATCATCCATTCTTTTGCACTTTTTCAAAATTATTTATTCACATCAGCACGCCGTTAATAATATTTGTCTACAGGGTAGTAGGTACCGAGATTGCTAAGTAACTACGGACAGCTCAGTAAAGGTCATCTATGGATCTGTACGTTTAATAGTTTGAGAACTTGAGACTCTTTTTTTCTGAATATTTTGTTTATTGAATTTTGTTTGATTTAAAATTCTGTCAATTTCTGACAATGTATAGACACATTTTGCTAGATTTAAGAATCCCAAAGGGCAGTGTATTATCAGAAGGTCTCGCAAGTAAAAAGATCATTCACCGTAATGCTGACTATGTCTTATGTACAGGTTGTGGTGTAAGTGGTGGGAAACTGGTTGGACAATTTATCTAAAAAATTTTCTCATATTTTTGATACTTAAACTATCTTATGATAATAATTATAGTTACCTCACACAAACTATTTTTATAGCAGTAGCAGAAACAATTTTTAATTTCCTTTTTTTATGTTTCTTTTTATTTACATTTTTAAAAATTATTTTGCAGTAGATATTTTCGTATTGTTTTTGGCATTTAATGCTTTTTAAATGGATTTAGGAGGATGCTGTCCAAAAAAGTATATTTTGGTACCATTGTCCAAACATTAACAAATCAGTTTTTTGACGTTATGATCACCTAATCGTCATCATTAAAATAAAATACTAATGCTGTTTGTTGGGCTATAAAAAATATGCGTTCATAAAAAAACTGTTTATACAAATAGTCACCAGAAAAAGAAAGAAAAGCAGCTTGAGGTTACTTTGGACCTCAGTTTTCCATAATAATTTTCACTTCTGTTTAAAAAAAAGTACCAGGATATAGAATCCTGTTCTCCTATTGATTGTTTACAGAAGTAGTCTTAGATATTAAAAAGGTCATAAAAAAGAGTATTGCAACAGTTTGAAAAGTTTAGATAAATTGTCTTTCTGATTCCAACATTACTTAAATCAGGTCCTGTTGATAGACATGTATGCAAACATGCTAGTTAATTCCTGTTACAACCGTCTTCTTTTAGGTTGTTTCATAACGACTAACCAGATAGACAAAATTAAATGTTCACAGAGAAAAGCGATTTTCTCTGTGACTAAAATAATGGATTTCCATTATTTTTGTATGCAAACTAGGGATGTTTCATCCTATTTGTGAATAGTTTGTGTAGAGGTAAGACATTCAAAGAAAAATCGTTAAAAGTTTGTTTGTCTAACAGTTCCTGACATTTTGACCAGCACTCCTTTTTTTCTATCGGTACACACAACTTGTCGGGGACTTTATAGGACACTATTTCTAATATAAGGCGAATTCTAACACAGTACATGTACTTACTAGGTATCATCAATTTGTTGTGCCATTTTTTAAAAAATTACCTTACATAACTGAACTAAAAAACGCGATAAGGTATTTAAATTTGATTTCCTGACTAGGTCAAGAACGCATTATTTGTATTATGAGGTTTCTTTTAAATTGAAGTGAACCTTGACAACAGAACAGTACATGTCCTGTGGTACAGAAAGTAGATGTGCTCGAAATGGGGGTTTGATATAAGGATGTCTGAAGGCTGATTTACAAGTTGAATGTATAAGGATTCTTATCATTAAATACTTAAAGAAAATTGAAAAAAATTTTTTTCTTAAAAAAACACAAAATTTATGTTAACTATCTACTGCTTATAATAAAACATGCAGTTGGCCAATTTTCTTTAAAATATTTGTACAAAATGCCACGATAAGTATATTTTTCAGTCTATTAAATTAGTAAAAATTAACGTTCATTAAGTGTTGTGGCATTTTCATTTTCTAACAAAAAAGTCGAGCTTTTTGTCCGAGTTTCCTCCAAAGCTAATTCCACCTTTTCTCCAGATTACAACGTGAATGCTATTCTTCCCCTTAGAGAAGATATTCATAGTACGTCAGTGAAAATTAGCGATAAGGACTTGAACAGATCCGTGGAATTTGCACAGGACGTTGTGGGACATTTGCAGAGGCTAGAAAATAGTTTACAATGGTCCAACATAAACGTCCGTCACGCAAGTCCGGTCCTTGGACAGTTGATCGAATCCTCTCCGGAAAAGGAGGCTCTTATTGTTGGGAGAGACGCTCTAATAGCTACCAAAGCTACTGCTCAACTAGTCAATACACACTGTGGAAAGTATGTGATACTTTGTATGACAAAAAGGTTTTTTGTATTTTATTTTTTATTTTGTTTGTTATTAGGTATCATCTTAGTCCTTCTGAATGCGTCAGGCATATGTCAAATTTCAAATTGACAGTGACATCTCTTCGCGAATCATGCCCAGAATTGCGAAAGAGATGTTCCCATTCAGATACTCAATCACCTTACCGTTCAGCAGATGGTTCCTGCAACCACGTCAACAAAGGAGTCGTGGGTCAGTCTTTGATGCCCTACAAGAGGTTGTTGGGTCCTGATTATCTAGATGGGGTCCAAGAACCCAGAAGGTGCGTTGAGATTTCGTCAATTTCCAACGACATTGTAAATCTAATTTAAATAATTTTTTTAGGTCAGTTAATAGAAAGTATCCACTACCATCTGCGAGATCCATCAGCACATCAATGAACCATAATTCTAATCATCTTGATAATGAATTTACGCTGGCTGTGATGCAATGGAGTCAGTTCATCGAGCATGACCTGGCCCATACCCCTACTCATAAAATGAGTAAGTAGTTCACTTTGATTAATCCTTCACCATGTGATTCAATATTTTTTCTTTTTATTATTGCAGTTCATTCTCAACAAGCAATTGAATGCTGTGATTCTCACGGTAGAAATCTTTCTCCTCGTTACAAACACCCTTTCTGCCATCCAATCCATGTGCCAATGGAGGACGAGTTTTACTCAAAACATGGGATTGAATGTATGACTTACGTGAGGTCATTGCCTTCTATGAGGGCTGACTGTAGTCTTGGACCAATGGATCAAGTAAGAATTTTTTTGTCCAAATATTTTTTTCTCCTTCCTAACGTAGTATTACGTTTAGATGAACCAAGCCACTCATTACTTGGATGGTTCCCAATTATATGGATCTAATCAAAAGAAGGCTTTCGCGTTAAGAAAAATGGAAGGAGGTCTCCTGGATTATAGTGAATACGAAACCTATACATTTTTACCAATTGCTAGCCACCCCTCTGAAAGTTGCCAGGGAAACTCCAACAACTCCCTATGTTTCAAGTCAGGTGACTCTAGAGTTAATACTCAGCCACAACTTACCGCCATGTACACAATTTGGCTACGAGAACACAACAGGATTGCAACTTTGTTGCATCGAATAAATCCTCACTGGAATGACGAAATTTTATATCAGGAGGCAAGGAGAATAGTGATTGCTGAAATGCAGCATATCACTTACAGCGAGTGGATTCCTGTAATACTGGGTAAGAATTACTTCAAGGACCTTTAGAGTTGATATTGATTAAAATAATATTTGTCACAGGAAAACGTCTATCTGAGGTTGCAGATGCTCCAAATAATTTTAACGAAAAGGTTGATCCAACTGTTAGTAACAGTTTTGCAACTGCAGCTCTGAGGTTTATCAATTCTTTGATGGAAGGGACAGTGAAGTAAGTCTTTAACTACATGTTAATATTGTGACTTAATTATTAAATCGATTGTTTGTTTGTATTCTAGGTTATATAAAGAAAATAGGAGTTCAAACACTTCAATATCCTTGAGCAACTTCTTCAACAAACCTACGTCTTTGGAGAAGCCTGGATTTTTGGACGCCCTTATCAGAGGTTTGGCTACCCAGGCCAGTCAGAAATTAGACTTGAATATAGTCGACGAGGTATGTTTTACACTAATAATTTTTTGAACGACTGGAGATTTTACTTTTGTACTGTTTTTTTCAGGTGACAACTTTGTTGTATCGTTCAGGAAGTTATGGTTACGACGTTTTGAGCTTGGACATCCAAAGGGGTAGGGACCATGGACTTCCCTCTTACACAGCATATCGTACGTTGTGTGGACTTCCTGAAGTTTCTTCTTTTGACGATCTCAACGATATTATACCCCAAAAGACCATAAATATCTTAAAGGAAGTCTACGGTGACCCAAGAGACATCGACCTATTGATTGGAGGTCTTTCGGAAAGACCTGTGAGAGATTCCTTGTTGGGACCTACGTTCAGTTGTATCATTACAGACCAGTTGTGGCGTACTAAACATGGAGATCGTTATTTCTACAGCAACACAAATCAACCCAAACCTTTCACAGTTTCTCAGCTTGCCCAATTGAAGAAAGTGACTTTGGCAAGGGTCTTTTGCGATAATGGGGCTGATATCAGGTTAATGCAACCGAATGCCTTCAGAAAAATTGATAAGAGGTACGATTTTTACTTCTGTTTACAGCTGATTACCCAGAAGTTTATTTTCAATGTTTTATTAACTTATTTCAGCAATCAGTTGGTGGAATGCAGTCATTCAGAAATTCCAAGGATTGACTTCAGCTTTTGGGCAGAGAATTACACCCTTCCCGCATAAATGCGGTCTTGTAATTAAAAGGAATTAAGTTTTGTTTCACGTGTGGCGATTTTTAATATTCAACATATCGTTTATGACATTGTTTAATATTTATTTGCTTTTTTGTTGATTAATCTATTTTGTAGAACTAAGATCACAGAAACGAAACTTTTTTCTTCAAGGTACGGTTGGTTACTTTATTTTATGTAATATATAGAAAAAAATCTGTCGTCGAATTATTTAAGACTGAAAAGTAATGGCTGTTCTCAATAATAGTTTTAATGATACATATTAAGTAATAGTAACACAAACTCAACGAAAATAAAATTTTGTTAACAAATTTTGGCGGTTACTTATAATTGGTTTTGAAAAGTCGTTCTGTCTTTTTATAATTTTCTCGAATGGAAATCGCAAATAAAATTGAAAATTAAGTAACACATACTAAAAATCGATTTTTTTTGGGAGTTGGAGGAGCAGTCATTAGCATTCAAGATGCCTTAAAAACGGTTCACATTTTTATTAGGTGTGTTTGTTAATAACAGCAGTATTTTTATTCAGAGAATAATATTTATTTTGTACAATTCGTAGTTTTATTGCGTGCAAACCGTGAAGCTATATTAGCTCAAAGTTTGTACTGTATAATTAGTTATTTTATTAATTTATAATTGTCCTTTTCTATGCAAATTTGTCTATGATAATAATTTGTTAGATAAGAAACAATTTTGTACCTAGTGAGTTATATTTAATAAATAATTATTAATATCGAAGAGACTGCTAGTTTTATTAGATACGTACTTAAATAAATTAAATGTTAAAGTTGCTTTTGAGAAATTCGCAAATTTTCTAAAGTGTTAGTGGTACGATAAGTGGAAGACTTTCATTTTATTGATATACTAGTTGCAATGTCACATGTTTAGTGGAACATTTTAGATTATGCGCGAAAAATCTGGAGTAGTCCAAACAAGCAATGCTTTAAAACATTCTCTAAGATTTCTGAATATTCTGGAACATTGTACATCATCCTCGGAAGATCTTGAAGGTTCTGGAACATTCCAAATCATTCTGGAATGTTGTACAACTTTTTTTAGTTCTTGGGACATTTTTGAATACTCTACTGGTACATTCTCAAAAATCCTGGGCATTCCAGCAAATTTTAGAATATTATTTTATAAACCTTTAATACATTACTGTCACCCTTTGATTCACTTAAAGCCGTTCAAAACATTTTCGACTTCATTTGTAGAAAAAATAATGTTAGACAATGATAGAAGTATCGTATCACACATTATTACCAACCACGCTCACTCACTCTCACCCAGTGAGATCATACTCTCCTAATATCTTATTAGCACGAGGGGGTGGAAGTAGGTTGTCATGGAGAAAAGTGGGGATTTACAAAAAAATCCCTGTCTTTTTTTATACATATATAAAGTATACTGATTTTTCAATTTTGACATTTTAAATAAACGTGAAAGCAAATTATTGATTGATTATTAAACGACTTGGTGTTCCTCTGGGGTGATTCAAAATCCCTCTCTTGCCTAAGAACCCTTTAGTAAATTCTTCAGTATGTATAAAATTGTAAAGTTGAGCTGTTTGTTCAATAGTGTTTCTTCAACATTATTTATATTTCAGTGTGTAGGTAGATATGGTGTATAATACTGTATCGGTGGTAGATAATTAATTAAGCATTTGTTTTTTACAACAATTTATGATACCAAAGTAAGTTGGAAAATATGGTTGTTGTGGGCTGTTGTCCGGTTCTCCCACTCCGAATGCACCTGCGTTCATTTCCAATAAGCACAATAAATCTGTATTGAAAGTTTAACAAATTGCTTTTTGCAACAAAACGTCAATGGCGAAGGTTACATGATCAAATTTGTTTATGTTTCGCTTTTATAACAATGTCATCAACGTAAAAATGATAGGATCGGTGCTCTCTCGCTTCTTGTGCGAGGAGCGAGGGTCCTTTCCCATGGTCACCTTGGGGCGTTGCGAACGACAACGTTCGTTGCTTTAATGTTGTGGTGTTGTGTTGGGAAATTTATTTTAATCTACTTATTTATGCAGATAATCTATCCAGAAGGCGACCAAGTTACATACTACGCTGCTTTCACGTGGTGGACAATTAAAAATTGCGAAGGACCGAATTGCACCAGCGATTCAAAAACATTTAAGAATTTAGGGGAAGTTTAAGGAAAATTGTATTATTATTTTTAAGAAAAAACCTTAAATATATTTTCAGATATTATTTTGTGAAATTTTATTAACTTTAAGTTAGTAACATACGAGTGTTGATTTTTTCGTTAAAAATTAAAAAAAAATAGTTTAACTGTAGACGATTAATAACATGATTTTTGATTATGTATATAAAATATAACTAAATGTTCAATTTTGCATAAAATAGTTTTCAACAATTTAATTTTGACGTGAAGTTCACTGTTGCAACGAATAATTTGGGGATGAAATACTAGGGGTAGTAAAGGAGAAACTCAAATGCAGGGTAGAGTTCATAGGGGTTAAAATAAACACATGTCACTTTTAAATTGTTGACAAAACCAACTGATTCTTCAGGATAATATTCAACTCGAAGACTTAGCAGTTTGAAACTTTCATATGAAAATTAATATTAAGAGCCCTAAGAACTAAATGTTGGAAACGTCGAGTTTTGTAGATATTTGTTGTCATTCTCGATTTCTTTGAATGAGATAAGATTTGGGGATTAAATCAAGGAAATGCGCACTTAAAAAAATATTCACATGACTAGGAAGTCATAATTGAATAGAAAATATTCGATCAATAATAATTTAAGAAACAATAAACAATATTGAATACGATATTTCGATTTCTTTTTCTTTTATTAAGTACTATCAGTATTAAAAAATAAATTTTATTGCACTAAAAGGTGTGTATCAATTTTCTGATCATATAGTTCCTAGGTCTCGTAATGAGAAAAAAGAAGTAATTTGCTATAACGTTTAGCTCTTAAAGATGAGTTTAGTAAGAAGCACATTGGTACGAAAAGTTCTACGTTGTGAATCTAAGATCTATTGATTTAATTGTAAATTTCGTGCAATTGTTCACTTCCCTGAAAGGACTCTATCGCCTTCTCGACTCTATTAAACGATCCGTGTGAACTCTTAAGCCAACATGTTACGGTTACAGGTCGTTATTGAAACATACTGACATTATTACGTGTGTATCTACCAGTATTTAGAAGCGAGGTTTATATCTATCCAGTCAGTACCAACACTTTTTATAATATCAGTAAGTAAAGTTGGTATATTTCCTTGCAGTTCTCTCGGATACCTTTCAAAATTTTTCTTTCCTTCCGCCTGGTTTGTGAACTCGTCGTAAAGCTAATCTTATTGCAGTGCTTGTTGGCTGGCTAACGCGAAGTTAAAGTGAAGCTGTTGCTAAATCTCTTTGGAATTTAGACTTGCGTAAAAGAATGTACATACAAATACATATACATATTGGTCACAAACTTTAAAATATTTATTGTACCTACGGATTTCCGTACTTACCCATAATACATTTACTTGATTGGGACAAGAATGATTAATTTATTTTGCTGTTATTAGATAATTAATTCAATTTATGAGTGGACATGAGCCTTAGGTATTTTTTGAAGAGTGAGAGAAACAATCTACTAAATTCACATACTGTTACCAATTTTAATTTAGTTATCAAATCAAAAAAGTTCCTAATGTTGCAATAAAAAAATAATTGTAAGAGGTAATGAAATTGTATGAGTTTCCAGAATCTGTCTATATATATATATATATATATATCGGGTATTCAGGAGGATCTACGTAAAAAAGGGTTAGGCAAGGTCTTCCCAAAGCGTATAATTTTGGTGTTCATGTCGTCATGCCTTTTGGTCAATGTCAGTTAACAAATTTCCTTTCTTTTGTTGGCGTAATTACCAGCAAATAAAAAAATAACAATCCTAAAATGTGTCTCTCTTTCATGCCTAATTGCCCGATAATTTGATCAACAAATATCAAGGATTATAAAAATCATAAGCATCATCATTATCGCAAGTCTTCAGTTTGGAATTGTTGTTAAGCTCTTTAATCTTTGGAATTCCCGACAATAGGAAGGGAGGAGCCGAGCAAAATCTCATCATCAACTCATTTAGTGTGAGTGAGGAAGGTCATTAAAAATCTCACGTTAACTATTTAACTTAAAGAATTGTTCCAATTTTAATTTCTCATTTAATTAAAAATTCATTAATTAAAAGGCAAATCTCATGTGAGAAGGATGGCGAGTTCCACAACATCTTACTAACCGGAAGAAGGGTCCAAATTAAAAGAAAAATACCACAAGTACTTAATGTATGATTAAATATTTTAGATTATTGGCGAAAATTCGGGAACGTTCCAGAACAGTTAGCATTCTCTGACATTTTTGGATATTCTGTACCAACCTCGAAAGATCTTGAAGGTTCTGGAACACTCTCGAACATTCCAAATCATTCCCGTAAAATCGAGAACGTTCTAGATCTCTCTAACATTTCTGAATTTTTTGGAACATTCTAAATAATCCTTGAAAGATATTGAAGATTCTGGAATATTCTTAAACATTCCAAATCATTCTGGAATGTTACAAAACTTTTTTTAGTTCTTGGAACATTTGTGAATACTCTGGAACATTATCGAAAAATCCCGGGCATTCCAGCAAATTGTAGAATATCATTTTATAAAACTGTAATACATTACTGTCACCCTTTGATTCACTAAAAGCCGTTCAAAACATTTTCGACTTCATTTGTAAAAAAAATGCTAGACAATGATAGAAGTATCGTATCACACATTTTCACCAACCACGCTCACTCACTTCCACCCAGCGAGATCATACTCTCTTAATATCTTATTAGCACGAGGGGGTGGAAGTAGGTTGTCATGGAGAAAAGTGGGGATTTACAAAAAATTCCCTGATACTGATTTTTCAATTTTGACATTTTTATTAAACGTGAAACAAAATTATTGATTTATTATTGAACGACTTAGTGTTCCTCAGGGGTGATTCAAAATCACTCTCTTGCCTAGGAACACTTTAGCAAATTTTTCAGTATAAAATCGTAAAGTTGAGCTGTTTGTTCTATAGTTTTTCTTCAAAATATTATTTGTATTTCATTCCAAGTTCTTAATGGACGTTCCTTAACTTTCTCTATCCACATGCTCTAAACCTACATCTTTTTCGAATTTCCAAATGAACTTTAGGTGATCACAAAAGTGACTCGGCTCTACTACCATTAAGCAGGGCCAGGTGGGGTAATTGTAAAACCGGGGTAATTGTAAACAGGCTCTTTATTTCGATGAAATAGGACTCTTGATTATTACAACTAATGGGAATTATAGACTGTGGTGTTGACTTTTGACGGTTGGATGCTTTAGCGCGCTAAACAGCAGAGGAAGAGTGTCGCAATATTTTATGTTAAGCAGTGAAAATATTTCTATATAATATATAATTTTTGGGGTAATTTTGAACATGGCTTTATAAATATAATTTTCATTGGAATTCACATTTGAAAGCGAATTGTTCACTTTTGCCCCATTAAAAACCTTTATAAAGCCAGTACAAACAAGATGATTGTTCATATTTATCCCTAAGTTTTCGACTGCGTTAATAAGTGAAGGGGTAATTGTAAACTTAAGTTTCTTTGCAAAAAAAAATCCGAATTTGCATATTTAACAACAGAAATTCACTTAAAACCAAACAGGGTCCTAAATTAATCATACAGTCGCCTAAATTTAATCTTCATCTAAGATACATCGAGCTTCAAAAGTCAAACCTCCAAAATCGTTCACAATTATTCTACCTGACCCTACTGATTTTTATCGTTTTATCAATTGATTTATCTGATTTCCTTGTCGACCAAATTCAGTTCTTCAGTTTTAAGGATCCTATTTGATCAATTAATTAATTGGGAATGGTTACTGTACATTTATTATTGTTATTGTTTCTTGAATATACATACCTAGTAAACAATTGGCAATTGCTCGTTTTAATAAAGCATTGAATTGGATCAATTAACGCGGTACCAACGTTTCTACAAATCGTGGCTCACGAAGTATGTTTATAATTGCAGAACTGTGCTACGTAGGTAGTACAAATATCTAATGTGCAACAGCCAACAACAACAACAAAACCGCCTTTTAATCATGTATGAAAGTGGATATCAATATCAACTACCGTGCATTCATTAAGGATACAAGGACGTGGCACTTCGTATCAGTGGTATTTTACTTATGTTTACTTACTAAATATTGGTGCAATCATTTTGACTTAATCTTCCCAAAAGGAATACTGCACTATATAAACTATTTTAGGTTTAATTTTATTGTAGTACGTTCTTCACCCTATTGTACTTTTGATAATTGATCTATTCGATATTATAAAATTTTATGATTGTTTTGTATCCACGCCCTTTCTAAAATTCTTTATACAGAGGCGTATGTTCACGTGTAATAATATTGTACCCACTGTTTTATGTTGAGGAAGGTCATGAAGCAACAAAACTTCAATTGGACAGAAAAACTTGCGGACAAATAACTCGAAAACCCAGACGGGTCGTAACCGTTTCACGGCCACATCAGGCAAGGTTTAAACTAATTTGTTTTTATTAAAAAATAAATTGCCATAAAATAAAGCTGAATAATTATCAATTACTTATTGCACCCTCACGAGTTAAAATAGAACTTTTAGTTAGAGTTTTAACATACGAAATTAATTTTTAAGTTATGTACCTAGGTATGTATAGTCCGAGTCATGCAAAGTGGTGGCTTGGGCAACAAAATTGTCAATGACTGATCGCCTTTGTTTACGTTTAGTTGCAATTATAATGAATAATGATAAGGAATTGTTTAGGCGAAACAGGTCTGTATTCTGTTAATCATTTGTGCTTCAAAAACTCAAAATACTTCAAATAGCCTTGCAGGAGTTAGGTTAGGTTAGGTTAGAGTTATTGGCAGGTATACAGGGTTTTTCAAGTTGATGGGCTATTAGAAGTATATGAATTAGTAGAAGGAATTCAATTCTGAAACTTGGGCTCATTTGGTTATTGTTTATGCCGCTTCTTTTAAAAATATTTTCAAGTTCGATTTACATCCGGTTATACCGGAAGTCGATACCAACTTTGTTATTTTAAATGGAATGGTATATTTTTTACGCTGAATTCTAATAAAACGTGTAATTCTAAGGTAAGTTTGATGACCAACTTGTACACCTATGACGATCCGTTTATGAGTTAATTTAATTTATAGAAAAAAAATCGCTACCGCAACCCAAATTATAAAAAATCATAACTTCCACAAAATACGATTTAGAGTGTTGAAATTTTTATAAGTAATAGCTGAATATTAGTGCTAACGCCTTGACAAAATTGAATTAAATAATTTATACAAGGCGTTCAAAATAAAATTCTAAAGTTTGAAAACTTCAAACACGAATTACCTCGTTTTTTTCAAATGGTACCTACAATTTTTTATTTCTTCAATCGATTCCTTTTTTTATCCTCTTTCGATTCATATGGATACTTCCTATTTTATTTAAAAATTTTGGAATAATTTTGAATTATTACTTAAAATAGGAAGTATCCATATAGATCGAAAGAGGATAAAAAAAGGAATCGATTGAAAAAATAAAAAATAGTAGGTGCCATTTGAAAAAACGAAGTAATTCGTGTTTGAAATTTTTCAATTTTAGAATTTTATTTTGAACGCCCTGTATAAATTATTTAATTCAATTTTGTTAAGGCGTTAGCACTAATATTCAGCTATTACTAGTAAAAATTTCAACACTCTTAGTCGTATTTTGTGGAAGTTATGATTTTTTATAATTTGGGTTGCGGTAGCGATTTTTTTTCTATAAATTAAATTAATTCAGAAACCGATCGTCATAGGTGTATGGTACAAGTTGGTTATCAAACTTACCTTAGAATTACACGTTTTATTCGAATTCAGCGTGAAAAATATACCATTCCATTTAAAATAACAAAGTTGGTATCGACTTCCGGTATAACCGGATGTAAATCGAACTTGAAAATATTTTTAAAAGAAGCGGCATAAACAATAACCAAATGAGCCCAAGTTTCAGAGTTTAATTCCTTCTACTAATTCATATACTTCTAATAGCCCATCAACTTGAAAAACCCTGTATGAGGGTTTCTGTGAAAATGTTTTATTGAGTCTCAGCTGTAACAAAAAATTTAATAAGGATTGTTACCCCTTAATATTGTCGTAAAATAAAGTTTGGATTAAATAAACCTATAAATCCCCACAAAGTTTTATTACCATAGCTGCAACTTTACGTGACACATACTATAGATTTTAAAGACCAAAAATTATCCTTGGTTTTGAGGGTTAAATACCTGGATAAATTAAGTTTTGACGTTTGATATTTTTATTGGAGAAAGTTTTAGAGCTATACAGAGTACAGAAGAGTAAATTTCTTGAAAGTTTTATAATCACAATTGCCATTTAAAATTATACGTACTATAGATTTTAAAGTCCAAAAGTGATACAAATATCAAATTTCTAATTCCAATTACACCTTAAGTAGTCCAATGTAAATTTTTGTTGGTGTCAGAAACAACACCAAATTATAGAATTAAATATGTAATTCCAAAGTGTGCTAATAAATATTGGCTTTTAAAGTAAAACACGCACATTTAAACTAGGTAATACCCCCGGACACATACAAACACGTACTTGCAGTAACTACAGAATAGATAAATATATAATTAAACCTTAATTTAGCTTGTAGTGCATGATAGCTTCCAGCTTTTCGTGGTAAACTCGTGGTCAAATCTCATGCATCATATAGTTGAGTATATGTTACATTTGTAGGGCGTATCTATGCTGGTTTAACATTGTGTTACGAGTACTTGCCAATTAAGTTGGTGTGAGCATATTTAATGAACATCTTCCCTGAATACATAATGAATATTCTCGGCTTTCCTGAAACATCTAGAAAACACCAGCAAAGATCAATGGGAAAACAAATGGATTACTAGACGGCTGTAGAATTCCCTAGAAAAAGGCTGAACAGACTATAAAGGGCGGAAACGGCACACACCGAGTTAGTTGACAGTGGACAGCTGATGTTTGGAAGCGAAGCGATCGATAGGCGAACAACAGGCGATAGAAGTCATAGTGTCTATGGTATAGCGAGTGTTTATAGTAGAAGCGAGCGGGACAAGAGGCTTTTAGTGAAATAAATTGTGTAGACTTGTTTATAACTGTAGTGTAGTCAAATTAACATTAGTAATTAAATAAATTCGTTGTTTTGTTTTGCTAATTGTGTTTTCTGTGACTGAACACGTCATAATTGTAACAAATCAAGGGCTTTCTGCGAATTATTTTATTATAATAAATTAATTAATTATCAAACTTTGTTATAAAAAATTACCAATTACTTTGTTACTAATGTAGTAGGTACTTATATCTGTGGTATCGTGACGTTGTTTACATAAAATTTGTGGTTTGTTAAAAGAAGATTATGTCAATTATTTTGTAAAAAATACCTACCTACCTACACAATTATTTAAACAATTGTAATTATAAAAAATATATTAACACTACTCAACGAATTATTTAAGACTGAAAAGTAATGACTGTTCTCAATAATAGTTTTAATGATACATATTAAGTAATAGTAGCAGAAACTCAACGAAAATAAAATTTTGTTAACAAATTTTGGCGGTTACTTATAATTGTTTTTGAAAAGTCGTTCTCTCTTTTTATAATTTTCTCGAATGGAAATCGCAAATAAAAATTAAAATTAGGTAACACATAGGTACATAATAAAAATGGATTTTTTTTGGGAGTTGGAGGAGCAGTCATTAGCATTCAAGATGCCTTAAAAACGGTTCACATTTTTATTGGGTGTGTTTGTTAATAACAGCAGTATTTTTATTCAGAGAATAATATTTATTTTGTACAATTCGTAGTGTTATTGCGTGCAAACCGTGAAGCTATATTAGCTCAAAGTTTGTACTGTATAATTAGTTATTTTATTAATTTATAATTGTCCTTTTCTATGCAAATTTGTCTATGATAATAATTTGTTAGATAAGAAACAATTTTGTACCTAGTGAGTTATATTTAATAAATAATTATTATTATTATTGAAGAGACTGCTAGTTTAATTAGATATGTACTTAAATAAATTAAATGTTAAAGTTGTTTTTGAGAAATTCCCAATTTTCTGAAGTGGTTATAGTTCGATAAGTGGAAGACTTTTTCGTTTTATTGATATACTAGCTACAATGCTATAAAAAATAATAATTAAAAATATGTTAACACTGCTCGTGTTGTCTATTTTGTATTTTTAATGATCCATGATTTTTTTTCTTGATTTATTAAAACATGGAAGATTTTCAATGATTTTGAGCTTTCATGACAATCGTAGTTATTACGTCAATTACTGCTCTCGTTGGCTTTATTTTATGCAGACGTTCCATCAACTTTGCAGTTCATTTCATCAGGACAGAGTAAAAAAAATTTGTTAATTTTGACAATGTAATGATAAATGAATCATAAAATTCGTAACTCATGGCGCTGGACTTTTTGTTTGTCAATAGTGTCTATTAATTTTGATTATATCCTGATTTTTACAATAAGAGTAACAGTTTTTAAGAGTAATGAATATTTAAAAAAACAGTAACCTTCTGAGAAACAAATACTTCTAAATATAATACACACACGTTCTACAAACTATCAAGAAATAATGCCTGTATGTATGTGGGTATATGTGCAATAAGTTCACGTTTTCTCATTACATGTAACACCTTACGTGATTCATTATAATGTACGTTTGCTATTGACCTCTTTGTTGTCTCTAGTTTACCGGACCTGGTCTCCGCTTGACCGTTCTTTACTACCAGGTATTTTCTGTTCTATTAATTACGTAATTAACGGTCCAAATTCGTTATAATGAAATTACTACAATTACAACATAATCATCATCATAACCAATTTATAATGCCAACGCAATGGCAACGTTGTGCATAAATATCTACCTAATAATACCAGGTGAAATTTCATTCAAGTTGTAAGAAAGCACACTTGAAAGTAAAATCTAATAAATGAATAATAAGTGTTAGTAGGTGGTTGATAAAGTGGTTATGGAAGTGATTTTTATATTAGCGGCCAAATTTGTAGTTATTTTCTATTTCTACTAAAAAAGCTACGTAAGAATATTGTGCCTCGGTTTGTAGGTATATGTTTATGAAATATACAAGACTTAATATACCTACTTTCCACATGTCTGCTTCTTTTGATTGAAAATCAAAATCATTTCCGCCCTAAAATGGCTACGCATACCTGCTGGCTAGTTTGCATACTAACCAGTTAGTTTACAAACTGTACTAGATGTGTGTACAGTGTTCTTGGCTATTTTGCAAAATATCCACAGGATGTTTCCAATTTTTCGAGAATGATTTTGAATTATTGAGAATGTTCCAGAACCTTCAAGATTTTTCAAGGATGTTCAAGAATATTTAGAAGTCGTGTAGAGAATGTTTTGACTCATTACTTGTTCTAGAATGTTTCCGAAGTCAAAGTGTGACAATAACGTATTCGAATTTTCAAAAATATTCTAAAATTTGCTGGAATGTCCCAGATTTTTCGAGAATGTTTTTTTTAAACGTTCCAAGAATTAAAAAATAAATTAACAACATTCCAGAATACTTTGGAATATTAAAGAATGTCTCGGAATATTCAGAAATGTTTGAGAATGTTTCTTATGATTTGAGAAAGTTCTGGAAATCATGATTATTCGAGATTGAACTATAATATTTTAGAATGTTAGAGAATGCTTCAGAATAATCATGATGTTTTCTTTCATTGCATTGTAGCTAGTCTTGTACAGTTTACAAATTAGCTTATGGATAGTATGCAAATAAGCCAGCATAATTTTGTGCTATACTAGTTTACAAGATCCTTGAATCGGGTCTTTTTTATTACCTACATGGACTATTAAGATGTACATTTTTTGTTTTAAGTTCAAAACATCCGTCAGAATAATTTTAACAAATTTATGTACAACATAATTAATAATTTTTCGCAAAATTCCCAACGATATTCTAATTGGACTGGTTGGCTAATATCTAAGTACGGTATATAGATTACAGACATCTTTATTTCGTTCTTTTTTCTTCTTGCACACGTTCGTCTGAAGTAATTTTCGCAACGTTTGTGCACGCATGACGAGGAGACAAAAAAAGCTGGAAAACCTGCTGTGGCAATAATCGTCGTATAAGGTCAACATTTTTAAATCTTTTCCTTCTTTGTTTCTGTATTAATTTCGATATGTATCTTTGTCGAAATCGTATCGAAACATCACGCTACCGTAATGTTCCGTTTTCAGAATATTATCTTGCGTTTCAATTTACGTCTGTCCGTCGGTCAGTCACGACCGATAGAGTTGAAGGTTAGAGAGATTTTATCAATTAGTTTTATTATCTAATATAAAAAATACTCGTGTCACAATGTTAGTTTAATAACCATACTCCTCCGAAACGGCTTGACCGATTTTTATGAAATTTTATATGCATATTCAGTAGGTCTGAGAATCGACTACTATCTAAGTGATAAGGGTTGTCCACCCCTAACTCTTTTGTTTTTATTTTTTTATGATTTGGCATTAAAAAATACATATAACCCGTAATTTTCATTCTTCTACCACCAACCCCCATTTTTTAATAGCGATATTAGTACTGTAATAATCTTCAACTCTCAGTGGTCGATAAATGATCAATTATTATCAATCGATTAGTCATCCCCGCCAGGCGTCTACTGATGTCACTATACACCCAGCAAACAGCACGGAATGGGGATGAGAATGAAGCAGATTTTTTTAGAATGTTATAGGCAGTTCAAATATGTTCTAAAAAGTAAAATAATGTTTTATTATAACATTTCAGAATGATTTGGCAATGTTCAAGGATGTTCCAGAATCTTGAAGATCATTCAAGAATGTTTCAGAATGTTAAAAAGTTAGAGAATGTTTTGAATCATTATGGGATGTTCTGGACAGGGCTGTAGCTAGAGTTGAATTTGAGGTAGGGCAACATTGGTTACAGGTAGGGCGGAAGTAAAAAATTGATCATAATTGATCTGCCCTCGAAGTACGGGCTCCTAAATCAATCATCATGTATATCACTGACCTAATGATGTACAGTCAATAGCTATTCGTAAACAAATAATTTCTGTGACAGAGCATGAGCATGTATCTAAGAACTATTAAATCCTCAATGATGAAGAACAAGCGAACAAGGTGGTTGAACTTCCAAATTTGGATGTAGATATCCACGTCTGAGTGAGAATGAGGTAATAATTAATTGTTGTGTGGGGTGATACGAGTAAATAGATACGACCAAAAATACCATTTAGATCATATTGTTTCTGCAAACTTTGTGCAATATCAGAAGGAATACTATGGCTAACATTATCAACATGTGTTGACCAACCTGTTGTCATGGACCTAGGAGTAGCGATTGTATTTTGTGCTTCCACCTGTTTTGAGCAGTGAGGTTCTTCATGGTCAATTTCCTCTTCAACTCTTCGTTTTTTTCCAAAGAAAGCCCGTATATCCATCGCGAAATCAATGAATATTCAATTTATAGCAATAAAAATAACAATTGTAGGTATCGATTTTTGACTAAAACACTCTTTACTGAACACTTCACTTAACCAAACTACAAAAAATCATAAAAAACCTCTAGTTTAAGTTTATTTTAGTTTAAAAAGGGATTCTCCGTACCATAGATTGCAATATAGCCCATATATTTATACACTTCATGTGATGGCGCTTCAAATGCCGTCTATACACAGAACAAAGAATTATTATAATATGAAATGAATGTCACAAACTGTGGCATGTTCCGAAAAGTTTAGATATCTATCGCTACAATTTTTTTTATCTCAAAGTATGCACAAACAGTTTAATTATAATAATTTATCTTAGTTTTTGGTATTTTTAAAGTAGGGCATTGTGATTTCAAGGTAGGGCATTGCCCCACAATGCCCCCCCCCCCTTCTAGCTACGGCCATGGTTCTGGATAGTTCTAAATTCGCGAATATTCTAGAATGTTCCATCAAACGTGTAATATATTCTTACTCGGGCAACGCCGGGTATTGCTGCTAGTAGAATATATTATAAATTATAATGCAACGATTACCGACTATGTTATAAAGACAATGAAAGAGCAACCTGGAGAGTCTTCTTGTCCAGAAACGTTAATTATTAACCGTATTAACAAGTATGATAAAATTACACTAAAGCAACATAACTAACTTAACTAAGACTGTGTAACATTATTTTGGTCTTAATACATCACTAGTAACACATTCATCTTTATAGTACTGTTGAGCCTCAACAAATCAGTGAAACTAATCGTAAATTGTTGTGAGCGATCGGTACCGGCGGCACCGTGAGTACGCGGACGAAGATCCTGTACAACAGCTTCGTGTGTCGTGAGATTTCCTTTAAATTTTTATAAATTTGCATATGTACCTACGTATAAAAACTTTGTAATTAAATATTTTTTCTCCACTTGATAAAAACCCAACGAACACCGGTGATATTGTGCAAGAGAGAACTACCTATTGTGTTTTTAAAACAAATACTTATTGTTAATTATTATAATACGGTATAATTAACTACTGAAGTCAACATTTGCATAACTCGCTCGCGATTTGCGACATTGTTTTATGCACTTGGTACAAGCAACAGTAATTATTAATATTGTTTAAGAGTCATACTGGTACAAAAAAACAAATACTGTATCTATTTTAGAAAAACTTGAAGGAAACTTTGGAAAAATGCGCTCACTCTGTTCGCAACATAATGAATGCACCTTTTGTAATTTTCAAGATAAATAAATACTAGGATAGATAATATTGTGTCGTTTTTGTCTGTAAAGGCGATTGCTTAATCCAAAAATTTAGTTAATCAATAAGTCTTTTTTTTTTACATGTTATATGAATATGTAAACTGTAAGGAGTTTTTAATTTCATCCTTTAGGGCGATATTGCTTGCATGGAAGATTTACAAGATACACTGGAAGAGACGGAGGGGGAATAAAACTCTTTTTTTTAAATTATATTTTTTTAAAGGGATTGTTAATCCAAATTTATAATAATAAGTTTCAATGTTTTGTGTTTAAAGCAAGCAAAATAGACGTGGAAGACTATACAATTCTGACATGCTCACAGAAAACCAATAAAAATAAAACTTAAAGTGGACCTACGCAGACAAACCCAAGTGGTTTTTGCCTTTTAGCAAATCTATAAAATATGCAAAAAAGGTAAACAATCCTGGCAACTTTCTCTATTTTTTCAGACAGAAGGTTATTTGTAGATGACTCATTTCCTTATTACTTAATCATCGAATAATTATTTCATTATTCCTGAGCAATTATTGTCTCATTTAAATGTTGAATTTATGCATTTCCTTTTTAAAGGGTAGGTATCTAGTAAAACTATTCAATTCTTGATAGAATACGTAAACCTTTTTAGTTCAAGTTTTCTATCACAAGCCCACTTTCCTTCGTGTCGTACGAAGAGACTGCTTTCATTCAAGTATTTTTTTTGTATGTTCGAGGCTTACCATGTATCATGTGATAGACTCACTTCCTGCACTATCCGCCGGAAGTAACCGGAACTATTTTCTAAACGATAACGACACTAATAAAAAGTTTTGAAAAAATGATTTATGTATCATCCTCAGACGAATAAATTTTCTCATTTTATGGGAGCGACTTTTCTTTAAAAGGAATTACACATTACAACTCTGTTACTTATATCTAATAAAATAAAGATTTATAAACACCCATCAAAACCAATGGACTTCGTAGTTTTTCACGGTTATAAATTAATATGTACATATATTCTCCTTATGAGTCCAGACTTTATTAAGAGGATCTCATCTCCATTAACTAGTAGGTACATAATATTAAACTTTCTTCTTTACATAATTAATATACATTCAGTTTGAAGTAAGAACAGTGGCGACTGATTATTATCAGGGAAAAATGACCTTAAATAATTTGTTAAAAAATTCTTGTAAATATATTGTTTAAAAAGACGCCAGTATGCCCTCTATACATACCTACGCTAATCAAGTTATCGATATAATGAGTCTCAGGAGGAAAAAGGACAAATTAATATAAAAATCAATTTCTTTAAACCCAAAAATATTATTTTTCTATTTGCAAATTAATATACAGTCGAACCCTCGATAACTCGTAACAAAATTTCGGGGCGATTGAATTAAAATAATACATTTTAAAATATGTATGTAGATAGATATACAGTTGGTAATATATTTTTTTAGTCTTTAAAGTACGTTTTGATGACAAATAATCGTAGAAAATGAACTGGCTCGCTGCTTTAATTGTTTTAGGTTTAAAAAACGTTAAAATCGTACATTATTATTAAGGAATTCTCCCAAAAAATTGACTTATCGAAGTTAAGAAAATAATTAGCCGGTAACATATTTAAATAAATTAAATAAATAAATAAAACCCAAAGTTTCAGTGTTTATTAGAATGCTCTAATATTCTAATAAACAGTGAAACTACTCCAAGTGGTTCTATTTATTTAATTAATTATCGAAGTTGTCTCCAAATATCATCTTTAAGTTATCAGAATATTCGAAGTTGGAGCGCTCGAGTTATAAAGTAAAAATTACATTACATTTTTTTTTATTAGATTGTGCTATTGCCAACCAATTTGGTTCGATTTATCAAAAATTCCAGTGTAGTTAGTTGTGTAAAGTAAACACATATATACCATATTTTAAAGGAAGAAAAGTAAGATTAATTGATTAATGTCATCACGTAATATTTATTTATCTAGATTTGGTGGTTTTTTGTCAATTTATGTAATGGCTATGATTTTGATTGATAGATTGGCTTAAAAATGACTTTTATTAGATCGATAATCCAATGCATTGTAAAGGAAGGATTAAACAAGTTAATGTTGGAAAAGGTCGTAATTTTCTCTAAAGTAGAATTATTATTTTGTGAACTTTTGTTTTATTTTCAAAAAAAGATTTTTACAATAAACTTTCTGTGATTCCAGTTAATTGCACTATTTTTATTTATTTGTTTTGATGAAACATCATTATTGGCTAGTTTGTATATTGTTACAAATTATGCAAGATTTGTCTATGAAATAGAAAGTACAAGGAAAGTACTCATATTAACCAGTGTTCTTGGATAGTTTCCAATATGAGTATTTGGATAAAGTACGAGGGCGGATCAAATATAAACGAGCCTTTTTAAATTGAGCGCCGGATAGTTGTTCAAGGCGCATACGGGCGTCAGCAACTTGAAGTGGGGATATTAGGTGACACGGAAACGACTCGTCGTATTGCTGTGTTTGCTTGGTTAGTAGCTATCACAATGAGTGAGAAA
The DNA here is from genome assembly GCA_029378335.1 of Agrilus mali. Taxonomy (NCBI): domain Eukaryota; kingdom Metazoa; phylum Arthropoda; class Insecta; order Coleoptera; family Buprestidae; genus Agrilus; species Agrilus mali. Next base: position 3,444,327 of record CM055660.1, read on the forward strand.
GAGATGCATAGCAGCGTTGCGCAACGGATTATTATTAAGTTTCTTACACGTGAAAACGTGAAACCAGTTGAAATTTTGCGCAGATTGCTAGCACAGTTCGGAAATGAAACGCTTTAGTGGCAACGGGTAAAAGTTTGGTGCAAAGAATTTAACGAAGGGCGTAATCGTATCGAAAATGTAAATCATCCTCGTCGTCCGCGCACCAGCATATCGCCGGTTAACATTGCACGCGTTAGAAACCTTATTGAAGGGGACCACCACCCCACTGTGCTTCAGATATCTGTTGAACTCGGCATCAGCTATGGGAGTGTCCACACAATCATAACGAAAAACTGCGGATTCCGAAAAATTTCAGCTCGTTGGGTCACAAAGTTGCTGAGTGAAGATCAAAAAGCTGCTCGAGTTCGCATCGCAGCTTTAACGCAGGCCCAAATCAGTGAAATGCACTAGACTCAGTCGGAGCACCATCCATATAAGCCCAAACTTATCCCCTTGTGATTTCCACATGTTTGGGCCTCTCAAAGAATCACTAGGAGGCGAGCGATTTCAGACTGATGAACATGAATTTCAAATCAGGACAACCTAAACTAACCATAACTTAATTTATCATACTGGTCTGGACAAATTACCACCCTACAGTGTACAGAGAATTTTTTATTTTACGTTGAGCTTGATTGTAATAAATTATCCAAGGGGGATTGGTTAGTTTATACGTGAAATAACGAACGAGTTGGTTATTATGTATTCCTACAAAATTAGTTTACACTTCATGCAAATAAGCATTGTGGATATTTTGCAAACTAGCCAACAAGAACTTCCCCGATGGTTTTTACTTTAGCTACAAATCTTGTGTAGTTTGTGAATAGAATACAAATTACCATTGAAAAGTAATTTTCAACTACATAAATACTCAAGCATTTGGATAGTTTGTATACTATCTGGCTAGCTTACAAACTAACTAATTAAACATACATAATAGTCACGATTCGCTACTGACAGAAAAAGTATCCCGACTCACTTTTATTATTTGCATAGTACCATATGTTGAATGGTGTGTTATAATCGTTATTAGCGTTTGAAAATCTTAATTAACTTCTTCTTATTAGTGTCATACGGTCTACCTATTTCACCTTAATGAGACGAGAGAATGCTTTTACTTGGTAATTATTGTCTTCTCTTTTTGGAAATATCACTGACTGAAAATGAGACACAACAGGTATTTCTAATATTGAACGTAGGTACGTTCATTTTTAAAAATTCATTAAACTTGAATATCCCGTTATTTTAAAAATATCATAAAATCCATCAGGTATAAATGGAGACTAACTGTGTATAAGTAGGTAAATTTTGAAATTACGAGTAGCGTGAAACATTTTTTAATAACTTTGGTCCAGCGCTTTTGTCCATTGTTCGGAATAGTTATTTCGCGTACTATTTTCCTGTTGGTGAAGGTCTCTTGTAGGTTGACCAAGTCTCGAGGAACAATGTTAGGAACCCAATTAATGTTGAACTTGTCAACAGACACTTCAAAACCGAATATTGATCTAGACTGCTCTCGGCAAACGTTCGGCTACATGTGCATAGCAAATAAGTTTGTGCTAAACTGTATACAGCAAAATATACTTTCTCCCATACGTTTACAACTTATAAATAAGGGTTAAATCTGTAACAGACACAGTCAGTCCGAATTGTGAAGTGAACCGAGTGCTGGATTTTGGTGATTTTTTTAAACATTCAACGAGCGGCGGACAAAAACTTTTTTTAATATCTATATATCAAAAGTAGCAAGGTAAGTCACTTTTTTATTTTTTGTCTGTAATTTTTATACCGGATGAAATATTTTTGAAAAAGTGGCGAATTTTGATTTGTGCACCGAAAATTTTTTATCATATCAAAAAATTTTTAAATTATGAAACTTTATTATAATATTTGAAAATATTTATTATTACTAAATTAAGTAATAAACAATATATTAATATTAAATATAAACTAGGTTAAAAATTAATATTTTTTTTGGAAATTATAAACTAATTTTCTGAGCAATATTTACATTTGTATATAAATTTTGAACAATCGAGAGGGGTGTATTTGGTAGATTTATATTTTTTAATAAAATAAATAATTTATTAAATTTTATTTGAATTAATTAGGTACTTACTTTATTTCATTTTCTAGTAGGTACAATAATTTTATTTTATTGTTTATTACTTTAGTCGTTAGTACTTAATATCATTTCAAATTGTAAAAAGAATGTTTTTTAATTAATTGTTATTGCACTTTAACAGTCATTTAACTTTTTTCTTAAAAGTCTTCGCGTCCTTAAACATTTTTATAATGTCATTAAAATTTCCTGGTCATTCTTAGGTACAAATAACTAAAAAAGAATCGAAAGGTTTTCGGTTTAGTAATTAGAAATTACAAAATTTTCCTTTTTATTTTGAAATAGCATTAACAATTTCTTTGTAAATGTAATTGTAATTTAAATAACATATAATATACTTCTACATGAAAAGTGTTACAGTAATTTCTGTAAACAACACTTAACTAATAGTAGTTAGTACATTAGTACACAATTAAGATATCATTTTAGATTCTTTAATTACCTCCTTTTAATAAATTATTACATGCATTTAGGTACCTAGAAACAGTATAAGTACCTACATGTGCATATTTGTGCATCTTTTTCTTACCTAACCTTGCATTTCTTCGGCGAATATTTAAAGAAATTTAAATGTCGATACTTTGTTGTTGACCGTGAGACCAAAATTATAACAAAAACTAAAAAGCTGCAAGGCGTTTTCCATGAATACTGTTCATTATTCACATATACAGGATGACTATTAAAAAATATAAAATGTATTTTAGGTGGGGAAGATTTCTACTAATAAATTTTTAATTTTTTGAAGGGACTGAGTGTGCTGTATTGAGTGCAGTTCAATTACTCCCCAATAATTTCAAATTCATGTTAGCAAACGAGGGTGGTAGGAACATACAAAGGGTAAAGTTCCAATAGGGCACACAACCCTTTAAAGAAATAACACTTTTTGTCATAATAATTTAAATTTTTGTTAACTCTAAAGAATAAGCCTTCAGGTCATAATGTTTTGGAGTTTCGAATTCCGGAAGTAATCGATTCGAATTATTCACATATACAGGGTGACTGTTAAAAAATATAAGTATGTATTTTAGGTGGGGAAGATTTCTACTAATAAATTTTTAATTTTTTGAAGGGAGTGAGTGTTCTGTATTGCATGCAGCTCAATTACTCGCCAAGTATTTCAAATTGATGTTAGCAAATGAGGGTGGTAGGTACACACAGAGGGTAAAGTTCCAATAGGGCACACAACCCATTAAAGAAATAACACATTTTGTCATAACAATTTAAATTATTGTTAACTCTAACGAATAAGCCTTCAGGTCATAACGTTTTGGAGTTTCGTGTTCCGGAAGTGATCAATTCGATTTTTGTATCCATTTTGAACGTACATAACTTTTAATCATTTGTAGGTACATATGTTATTGTTTTTATTTCAATATGTATGCCATTTTTTTGCTCGGAGAATGGCAGATATGTTTGTGGTTGGTTATAGAATTTATGACCGATGAAAAAATAGTTTTGCAAGCTGCTGCTTTATAATAATAAAAGAGAAAGTAAAACAAAAACAAAAAAAAATGTCATGTAAACTAAATCAGCAAGTCACGAAAGTATTAAAAATAATTTATACTTCATAAACACACATAAGTATGAGTATTATATGAAATATAAGTGACATATATTGACCAACAAATCTTTATGGAGCATGAATCTTTAAAGTTATTTATACAGTTGGTAAAGATTATTATTTTTTTGTATTATGTAGACTATTGGAATTTGGAATACTTTTTTATTTGTAAATTTATTTTTGTGTATATTTATAATTTTTTAACACCTTATGGCCAATTTTTCTAATGATAAATAAATAAATTGGGCTACTAATGATAACGAAATGAGACCTATTTCCGTCGTGACGTCTTGAATAAAATATTTCACTTTGGGTTTATTAAAAACGTACCTATTATTGATTATTATATAACAATTCAAGTGCGATTTGGTTAATTAAATTTATAAATACTTAGTTAGTGTACGTGTTTATGTTTATAGAAAGTACTATTATAAGAAAATCTTTTTTATGCAAACGTAACCAAGGTTATTTTGATTAATAAAACTGTTTTATCAGTAACAAAAAAGCGGTTACGTTAATTTAATTACATAATAAATTAAATAACCACTAATAATGACGTGAGAGGGAGGTTTGTATTTGTTATATAGTTTTTAGTTTAGTCGTAACATAGTTTCGTCTTGACATTTCCATTCATGACAGTCATCTCAAATATTCCGGAAGAGGGCAAAAATAATGGGTATCTGTCTGTGGCACTGAACCGTCGTCGTCGTCGTCAGAACTTTCGCATTTAACATGAAGAATTTAACAATATTATAATAATAATCGAAACAATGGTTGTATACCTAAACAATTTTTTAATTGTGTTGAAATTCCGTTACGAAAAGAAAAGAAAAACAAAACTAAAAGCGAATCGCGTGCAGTCGAGAAGAAAAAAGAAACGTTTCCACACCGAAAATTCTTCTTCAGAAACGAAGAGAAAATATAAACGATGAAGCACCATATATACGTAATATGTATATAGTATGTACATATTATATAAAAACTGTGTCATGCTATAATAATAACAAGAGTTAATCTTTTTTGGTACACTTTTTTTGTTTATGCGAATAAACGCATAAATAAAACCAGTGCATATTATACAACAGTTTTGTAACAGAAAACTTTCTCGAGATTTTGGGATATGTATCACGTAATTTGTGTCATCCATAAGGAACAGACTGAATTAGCAAGAAACTGGTTTTGGAACAGGTTTATTTTGCAAACAATAATAAAAAAAAAATAATTAGTAGGCAGTTAATACATAATTCCATTTTCAATGTTTAATGAAGTATTCTCTCAGAAGTTCTAAAAAACAAAAAACACCAGTATGCTGGTAGAGCCCTTTTCTTGTTTCGTCTGTAAATATCATCCTCAGAAATGTGTATCCTTTCGTTGATTGATAATTTACCGGATCGCAGATTCATGAACAAATAATGTACCTACGCAAAAAAAGTGTTCAAAAATAAATTTTGTAACACCTCAAGGTTGGGAATTCCGAGCAGCGGTAAAAAATGCGTTAATGAAATGATTCAAGTACAATGTAACAAGCGTGAAATTGTTAGAAATCCTGGGTAAATCTGTTAAGCAGGCGTACAAAGTGAATAGAAACTGGGGCACTTTTTGTATAGATAAACAGATACACTTGTATTGTAGTAAAGTAAATATTACACCTTCGAAATAATTGTTTACAACTGGGCAATTCATCAAATTAAATTAAGGAAACTATATCCATTGTATGAAAAGACTTGCGACATAGAAATAATTATGTTCGAATATTTCGGGGTTTCTTTTTGGTTGTAAAATTTATCATATTCTTTTTAATGCACCATGTTGCTTCAGCTCCAAAACTTTTAGTGCACCAATTTTAAAAAATCGCTCTTATCAGTAATGCTTACGTAATTGTCGTTATTGCATTAAAAGTTGTTCCAGACGTGTAAAAAAATTATATGACGTTTTGTTAAACAAAGGTACGTAATTATAATAAAAGTAAAAGAGGTCGAAACGTCGTTGTATTGAATATACAGGGTTTTTCAAGTTGATGGACTATTAGAAGTATATGAATTAGTAGAAGGAATTCAATTGGGCTCATTTGGTTATTGTTTATGCCGCTTCTTTTAAAAATATTTTCAAGTTCGATTAACATCCGGTTATACCGGAAGTCGATACCAACTTTGTTATTTTAAATGGAATGGTATATTTTTTACGCTGAATTCGAATAAAACGTGTAATTCTAAGGTAAGTTTGATAACCAACTTGTACCATACACCTATGACGATCGGTTTCCGAGTTAATTTAATTTATAGAAAAAAAATCGCTACCGCAACCCAAATTATAAAAAATCATAACTTCCACAAAATACGACATAGAGTGTTGAAATTTTTACTAGTAATAGCTGAATATTAGTGCTAACGCCTTGACAAAATTGAATTAAATAATTTATACAGGGCGTTCAACATAAAATTCTAAAATTGAAAAACTTCAAACACGAATTACTTCGTTTTTTCAAATAGCACCTACTATTTTTTATTTTTTCAATCGATTCCTTTTTTTATCCTCTTTCGATCTATATGGATACTTTCTATTTTATTTGAAAATTTTGGAATAATTTTGAATTATTACGTAAAATAAGAAATATCCATACAGATCGAAAGAGGATAAAAAAGGAATCGATTGAAAAAATAAAAAATATTAGGTGCTATTTGAAAAAAAAGAGGTAATTCGTGTTTGAAGTTTTTCAATTTTAGAATTTTATTGTGAACGCCCTGTATAAATTATTTAATTCAATTTTGTCAAGGCGTTAGCACTAATATTCAGCTATTACTAGTAAAAATTTCAACACTCGTAAGTCGTATTTTGTGGAAGTTATGATTTTTTATAATTTGGGTTGCGGTAGCGATTTTTTTTCTATGAATTAAATTAACTCAGAAACCGATCGTCACAGAGGTGTACAAGTTGGTTATCAAACTTACCTTAGAATTACACGTTTTATTCGAATTCAGCGTAAAAATATACCATTCCATTTAAAATAAGAAAGTTGGTATCGACTTCCGGTATAACCGGATGTAAATCGAACTTGAAAATATTTTTAAAAGAAGCAGCATAAACAATAACCAAATGAGCCCAAGTTTCAGAATTGAATTCCTTCTACTAATTCATATACTTCTAATAGCCCATCAACTTGAAAAACCCTGTATAGTTTATTGTTTCAATTTAATTCATTTCAAGTATAACCACGAAGTGTATGGTTTTCTAATTATTATTGGATCTTAGCTGACGTTCTTTTATACAGCTCGCTGTATAAGCGCCGTGGGTTATAGAAATCAACACCAATCGACTGACGTTCTGGAAGTGGCCAAGAATTTCCTGTATAAATAGTCAGTTAGTCTGTTGGTACATTCATTATAACACCAACGAGAGTCAATTTATAGAACAATTGACACAAACGTCAGTTATAAGTCACTCTAAAGGACCTTAAAATACCGATACATGTTACGAAAAATTCGTTAAAACAAAGTTAGACCCATTTAGTCTTCTCGTTTTTATTAATTATTTATAAAAGTACAAAGCTTTTCTCTTCCTTTTTGAAAAACCTAAATTTGCAGTTGTCGACTTGTTAGCTTGTTACTTCTTTAGTAAAAGGTTTCAAAACTAAATTAAGAAAAAAGGTGACATTTACATTATCATATAAATTCTTTAATTAAAATACGCCGTACAATACACACAGGTTGTCAATGCTGAGACAAAAAATATTTATGAATAAATAGTATCTATGATACGTTATATGTGACACATTCGAACGTTGGCATCCGGATATTATTTAACAGATACTTTATATAAAGAATACGTAATAAAACTAACGTTAAGTACGTTACAAAAGTTATTTTTCTATTGAGCTCTCTATAAGTATGGCAGGGACTTTTGATGTTGTGTGTTATAACCGAATTTATTTTATAATACGGGGAATAGACATTGCACATCAGAAAAATTAGGGGAAAGTTGACTTTTTGCATGAACCTTCTTTTTGGAGTTCTAAGCAATATCCCAAAAGTCCCCAGCGATACATGTGCCGTTAAAAATGTTACGATGGGTCAAAGATCATGATAAACAGTTTTTTTTGGGAATATCTCGTTAACGGTTACTTTTATTAGAAAAATAGTTGTTATCAAATTTGTAGCTTGGGAAATTGTCTATAAAAAATATACCATTAGTTTTTTTGTAAGATTAACGGTTTTCGAGAAAATTCGATATAAAAACACGTAACGTTCATCTTTATCATAATACGTACACTCATTTCCACACCACCTTTAAGGTAAAATACAAGATACTTTTTTTAAGTGGTGCCCCCTTTAGGCATAGTCCACGTGTATTGGTGAAAGAAAAACGTTAATTTTTAAAAAATAAAAATAATTATCAATTTTTTTTATTTGAAAAATCTAATATATAAAATGCTCGTGTCACAATGTTAGTTACCATACTCCTGCGGTCTGAGAATCGGCTACTATCTATTTTTCATGCCCCTAAGTGATAAGAATTGTCCACCCCTAACTTTTTAATTTTTTGGACAAAAGTTTTTATTTTTATGTTTTTATGATTTGGCATTAAAAAATACATATTTATAACCCTTAATTTTTATCTTTCTACTACCAACCCCAATTTTTAATAGCGATATTAGTACTGTAATAATCTTCAACTCTCAGTGGTCGATAACTGATCAATTATTATCAATCGATTAGTCATCCCCGCCAGGCGTCTACTGATGTCACTACTCACCCAGCAAACAGCACGGACTGGGGATGAGAATGAAGTAGGTTTTTTTAGAATGTTACAGGGAGTTCAAATATGTTCTAAGAAGTAAAAAAATCTTTTATTATAACATTTCAGAATGATTTGGAAATGTTCAAGAATGTTCCAGAATCTTGAAGATCATTCAAGAATGTTTCAGAGTGTTAAAAAAAGTTAGAGAATGTTTTGAATCATTATGGGATGTTCTGGATAGTTCTAAATTCGCGAATATTCTAGAATGTTCCATCAAATGTGTGATATATTCTTACCCGAGCAACGCCGGGTATTGCTATCAGTAATGTATAAAATTTTGTTTTTATTTCAAAAAAAATTTCTTTTTATTTTTATTATTACAAATTCCTAACTATGTGAAAGGTATTTATTTTAATATGAATTCTTATGAAATGATTAAATAATTAATTTTTTCTTCATCAGTGTTATCATTCAATATGTTTCTTCAAATTCCATTTCTGCTTCCATCTCCATCTCTTTATAATCTTCTTCTTCCTCTGCCTCCTCTATTTCTATAGTTTCAGTCAATAAACACGATGGATCTACATCTTTATTAGATTTGTCATTATTAATATCATTAAACGTACGTAACAATTACCACAAACTGGTGAACAATATAGAAAAAAGTAATGATATGTTTTTTGTAGACAATTTCCTGAGCTACAAATTTGATAACCACTATTTGCCGATAAAAAGTAACCGTTAACGAGATATTCGCAAAAAACTGTTTATCATGATCTTTGACCCAAAAAAAAATTTTAGTGGCACATGTATCGATGGGAACTTTTGAGATATTGTTTAGAACCACAAAAAAAAAGGTTCATGCAAAAATCCAGCTTTCCCCTAATTTTTCTGCCTTTTTTCCCAGAACTATTAATTGATTTTGGGATTACAAAACCATCATTTTGATTCATTTGTGTTTGAGTAGGTACAATATGAAAATTTGTGTCCAATTTTTTTATCCCGGTTCGTCAACGTATCTATCTACAAATTCAACATTCCTTTCTTCATTATAGTTTTTAATGTGCCATTCTCCGTCGTCCTTAAATAAATCACTTACGGCAGGCACTCTTTGTACCTGTGATTAGTTTTTATTAATTGGTTTGGCACATGTTTGTGCGTATGTTATTACATATCTCACGTGATAAATTGGGCGACGTGTTTTCATTTTGCAAGGTTTACGGTCGAATTCGATCTATTTCTATTCTATCTGAAGAGTGAGTGAGTGAGTGAAACTATGCACAGAAACATTCACTTGCTTGTATCTGTTGTATCTGCCCGCGTGTCATGTCGCGAGCTTGAAACCGAATCAAACGGCTCGGAGCCATGTAATTACTGCAGTATTTGGAACACATTTCAATAAGTGCATAAAATCCATAACACACTTACATTAGAATTAGATAATCTTTACGTTTCCATTAAATAATTTTGGTGCTCCCAAAATGTTTCTCGAAAGTATACCAACTATGCAATTTAAAACATACATACAGCAGTCGTAAGTGAACGGTCTGGACAATAGGGAGGGTGATTAACGAAACACAAAGTACGCGTTACAGATAGATGGATAAATACACAAGGGGTAATACCTTTTTACAGTGCTCCAGTTTCCACATTCTATAAGATATAAGACAAAGACAAATTTTTAAAGTAGATACGTTTTGATAAAATTAATTTGGTGAAACTTCATACTTAATAATAGTAACAAAACTGCATTTTTGCATTCCATAAAATTTGTTATAACTAGACTATTTTAAAAATAAGCTATTTGGAGCATAGACCCTAGAAATATCGAGTGGAAGATGAAATAAATTTAACAGTGGCGGGTTCTTTTACCACCAGCTGTTCATTTATAATATTATGGCAAGATTTAATTTTAAGTCAAAAAACAAAACGTTTTGATGACAAGTACTATTTGCATAGTATAGCAATTAAAATCGTACATTATTAAGGGATCCCTTCAGAAAATTCGACTTATCAAATAAATATTATCACTTTTAATAAATTCAATAGAAGTTGCGGTAGGGTGATTGTGAAACGACATAATAATCTCCAAGAAAACAACGTTTTATTTTCACAAAAATTTTAATTAGAAAACTAACAATAGTTTTATTGTGTACTCTTTGAGAATGATTGAATAAATCGAAACAATTGTTAGTTTTCTAATTAAAATTTTTGTGAAAATAAAACGTTGTTTTCTTGGAGATTAAATATTATCATCTAGTTATCAAGATAGGCGTTTGATTCGAGTAAGTTTAAGAGTTCGAGTTATCAAGTAACAATAGTATGTATGTATTACGGCAACCAATTTAGTTCGACTTGTTCGACTTATTGAAGTTTGATTGTATAATACCTATGTATATATATTTCTTGGAATTTTGTTGACATATTCTTTTATGTACCTAACATTTTAAGTGCCATACGAAATGACCAGCATAACTTGTCCAAAATTATCTATTATCACATTTTTATAGGATTGTTACACTTTCAGCGCTGATTCACGAACTATAAAACAAATACCAACCTAATAACAGAGTACCTATGTTACTAGTTTCTTTTCCTTATTACACTTGTGTTGTGCAAAAGTATGAGTAACATAATACATTATAACATCTGAAGGAAGACTTCATAAAAGTTCGAGTTAGTGAAATCAGCCAAAATTAAACGATATTACACAAATCTAGTAATGTACTTTCTCCTCGTGATATTACTAAATTTTGCATTTTATAATCTAGGTGTATAACATTTATTGAATAAATTAACGAAAAAGGTGTAGGTAAGTAGATACATAAAATTATACAGATTCTAATAATATAAAATATTTTTATGAGCAGGTAAATAGATATATGGTAGATATGTGCGGCGTAACTCACGGCCAATAAAAAAACTGAAGCGTTATAAAAAAGTTTCAAACTGTTATTTCTATTTCTTATGCAATTATGTATGCAGTGCGTTTGTAATTAGTAGGTAATTAGATACAGATATGTTATGCTTCGTCTACTGTCTACTCAAAAGGTGGTTACAGACAATTGGTAATCCGCTTTTAAATGATCCGATTACGTGGCACTTTTGAAACATTGACAACAAAACAAATTACCCAATTTATAAATTCATACTACATTTTAAGAAGGGAAACAAAATGTGGGAAAATGGTGGAAGATACAAGAAGGAGGGCTGTAAAGTATGAAGAAAAATTGGGGGAATTACAGAAAAAAAGAGATATTGGGAATCGGGGAAAAAATTAATATGATGTGGAAAGGGACAAAGCCTTAACAGAAATGGCAATAAGTAAAGAACCAATCGAAGAGTGGAGAGGAAAGGGATTGAATGTTAGTAGGATGGTGGGGAAAAGATGTAATGAAACAGTAAGAGGTGAGGATTTGAGAAAAATATGGGAATCCAGATACGCGAAAGGTATGAGGGACTTTATATGGGTAGAATGGCAAGGGGATGAGGTGCCAGGATATCTAAGAGAAGGAAATAGTATCTATAGAGATAATAGCTAGATTCAGAATGGGGAATGAGTGTAATGAGAATAAGTTTTGGATGGAAGAAGGTAATAAGAGATTGTGTAGAATATGTGGAGAAAAGAGTGAATCAATGGAGCATGTATTAGAAGAAGTAACGGGGAAGAATGAGAGGGAGGAACTTGGAAGGATAATAAATGCGGATGGTAGTGGTCTGGCCCTATTGAAACAATTTTTTAAAAGGAGAGGTGTGGAAAGGAGGGAGGGAAATACAGGAAAAAAAATATTATAAGGGAAAAGGAAGGGAAGTGCTTAGTTTAAATATATAATTATAAAATTTTATATGTTGGAAAATAAATGTTTCTTTTTTTCCTTTTGTATGTGGAGATGTAGGTATACAGGGTTTTTCAAGTTGATGGGCTATTAGAAGTATATGAATTATTAGAAGGAATTCAATTCTGAAATTTGGGCTCATTTGGTTATTGTTTATGCTGCTTCTTTTAAAAATATTTTCAAGTTCGATTTACATCCGGTTATACCGGAAGTCGATACCAACTCTGTTATTTTAAATGGAATGGTATATCTTTTACGCTGAATTCGAATAAAGCGTGTAATTCTAAGGTAAGTTTGATAACCAACTTGTACCATACACCTATGACGATCGGTTTCTGAGTTAATTTAATTTATAGAAAAAAGATCGTTACCGCAACCCAAATTATAAAAAATCATAACTTCCACAAAATACGACTAAGACTGTTGAAATTTTTACTAGTAATAGCTGAATATTAGTGCTAACGCCTTGACAAAATTGAATTAAATAATTTATACACAGCGTTCAAAATAAAATTCTAAAATTGAAAAACTTCAAACACGAATTACCTCGTTTTTTCAAATGGCACCTAATATTTTTTATTTTTTCAATCGATTCCTTTTTTTATCCTCTTTCGATCCATATGGATACTTCCTATTTTATTTGAAAATTTTGGAATAATTTTGAATTATTACGTAAAATAAGAAATATCCATACAGATCGAAAGAGGATAAAAAAATATTAGGTGCCATTTGAAAAAACGAGGTAATTCGTGTTTGAAGTTTTTCAATTTTAGAATTTTATTGTGAACGCCCTGTATAAATTATTTAATTCAATTTTGTCAAGGCGTTAGCACTAATATTCAGCTATTACTAGTAAAAATTTCAACAGTCTAAATCGTATTTTGAGGAAGTTATGATTTTTTATAATTTGGGTTGCGGTAACGATCTTTTTTCTATAAATTAAATTAACTCAGAAACCGATCGTCATAGGTGTATGGTACAAGTTGGTTATCAAACTTACCTTAGAATTACACGTTTTATTCGAATTCAGCGTAAAAAATATACCATTCCATTTAAAATAACAGAGTTGGTATCGACTTCCGGTATAACCGGATGTAAATCGAACTTGAAAATATTTTTAAAAGAAGCAGCATAAACAATAACCAAATGAGCCCAAGTTTCAGAATTAAATTCCTTCTAATAATTCATATACTTCTAATGGCCCATCAACTTGAAAAACCCTGTATATAAACTTTTTGTTTCAATAAAGCTCTTATACGTATATATAAATTCATATCACCTGTATTTTAATGACAATTTTGGACTATTCGTCACTCACTAATTTATGTTGTTCAAGACTAACATAAAACAGGGTAATACAGTCACAATTCCATAACTCGAACGTCGATAATTTTTTACCATACTGGTTGCCAGACCGCTACTTATAAGAAATACGTGTACATTTTTCTAGATTACTCGAATTTTCCAACTTCTATTATTCGAATATTTTGATAATTCCAAGATATTATTTTATAAGTCGAATTTTCCTCATTAATGTACGCTTTTAATAATGAATTGGATTATCGATCTAATAGAAGTCATTTTTATTCCAAAGTATAAATAAAAATCTTAGCCATTATAAATACTGACAAATAACCAGCAAAGGCTATAGTAGGATAAGAATGGGTAGGATGCCCCCAAACGGATTGTGCTGATTTTTTTTCATAAACTAATGGTCTTGGTACAATTACCAAATTTTATTTTAATTTTTCTAACACTATTTTTCACAACATATGCTTTTTTCAAAATTTTTTTCTGGGTACGTCAGTTGAAAAAAATAAAATGTCAAAAAATATTTTTTTTAGGTTAGGCTTTATGTACAGTCACGTAATTTTTTTTGTAGATTTCCAAATGTATTTGACTTTTATAAATTTTTTCTAAATTTTTTTCCAGATACGTCACAGTAAAAGCAATAGAATAAATTCTTAAAGAGTTAAAAAAGAAGAAATATCTCAAGATAATGTACTTGATTTATGCGTGAGTGTATCGCAAGGTTCTCTTACACTTGAAAAAAAATCCGAAATGACGTCAAATAGATTAAAAAATCTTCAGAAAAATTGACGTGACAGTATATAAAGCATAACCTCAAAAAAAAAATAATTTCTAGACATTTTGTTGTTTTTAACTATGACGCACGCAGAGGAAAATAAAAAAAAAAATTATATGTTGCGTTGGATAGGGTCAAAAACGTACAAAAAGATTTTGATAATTGTACAACTAACATAATCTCAAAAAAAAAATATTTCTAGACATTCTATTGCTTTTACTGCGACGCATCTGGAAAAAAAATTTAGAAAAAATTTTATACAACTCAAATACATTTGTAAATCTACAAAAAAATTTACGTGACTGTACATAAAGCCTAACCTAAAAAACAAAATCATTTTTTGACATTTTATTTTTTTCAACTATGACGCACCCAGAAAAAAATTTTGAAAAAACAATATGTTGTGAAAAATAGTGTTAGAAAAATTAAAAAAAAAATTTCGGTAATTGTACCAAGACCAGAAGTTTATGAAAAGAATTTTTTTTATGGAATAATTTTTTTAGGGGAGTTAAAATTTCCTTTTCATATTAATAATTTTTTCTTCTTTTTGTTATAAAAATATGCAAAACATACTAAAATTTCAGCCAAATCGATCGAACCGTTGAAAAGATATGATTTTTTTTCGATTTTTTTTCAATTAATCCTCACTTTCCAACGGTAATATATTAAGAGCTGAAACTTGGCAAATCTTAATCTTATGTTGGTAGTAATCACCAGAAAAAAAATCAGCACAATCTGTTTGGGGACATCCTACCCATTCTTATCCTACTATAGCCTTTAGAAAAAGTTAATTTTACGTGATGACATTAATCGATGAATCTCAATTTGCTTACTTAACTCTCGAACTTCTATTATTCGAATATATTGATAACTCGAAGATAATTTTTGATGACAATCTCGATAAGTCGAGTTTTTGTGGGAATCCCGTAATATTTTTTTAAATTTTATTAATGTTTAGATACTACGTTCCTTACAAAATGTCTTATCAGTTTCGTTTATCAGAACAAGTTTGAAGGGTTCTTTATACTATTTTGTTTGCATTACATATGTAGCTAGAAAGGAACAAGTTTCACAATTTCTAACATAATACCCACATTAGTTTCGTACACTTTTGATTGGCTCTTATTAAATTTCGAATCAGAAACTTTTCGGGCTAATTAATGTTGACGTGTTCTCATCTAGGTTACATTTTGCAACGATGGCTTACCTATAATAAATAATTTCAGTAGGTACCGAAATTATGCTAATAATAATTTTTCTTGCTTGTCCAATATTAAAAAAACTTTATACATTAGTTAATGTTCGCCCACGTGTTCCGTGTTGTGGCCATACTGAACACTATCTCTTTATAAAAATTTAAATTCCCTTTTCTAGTTCGTGGTCGACTGTTCAAGGTTGAGATACCTGTACACGGTTTAATGATAAAGAATTGGTTAGTCGCCTTTGTTAAGTGACCATAACAAATAATCAGGACACAAATTAAAAAATGACGAAGAATTAAATCGCCTATACTAGCTATAAGTAGCCGTTGCGACAGAGAAACACTTTTAAAACAACAGCACCCACTTCGTTTCACTTTTACTTTTGTTTCCATCCACTGATTTAATTATTTAAATGATAGCCGTATAAGGGAACGGTTACACATGTTCTCAATCATCTGGTGGTCACTTGGTTCTAAATACATATGGTAGATATGTATTATACAAAGCGGTTTAACTTTACGTATGATACAGAAATGTTGCACAATGACAAATGGAATTCGATATGAATTATTTATGGGTTTGGGTCGATTAAAATCGAAATCGTTTTAATTATTGTAGCTTTTTATGAGTTTTGTGTAACTGGAAAACGTTTTGTCGCAATTAGTTCATCTAATCTGTGAGTACAATTAAATGGTTTATACATATGTATAGTTAATTAATGGATCACTATGGCAGTAGAACGTCCTAAAACGATGAAATCAATTGTAGGTAACTGTTTTCCTAATTAGAAGTAAAAAGCTGTAGCCAGTTTAAATTCATAATGAAATGAAATGATAAGAATATCATAGGGCCAATTTTATCCTTATATGACCTGCAGTATCCTGAAATTAAATATACTCCATAAAATTTAAGATTGCATGTGCATGAAACAATCAAAGACTGCAGGAACAACATGTCATTTTCTCTATTAAATGATAAACAAAAAGATAAACCATACAAAGGTATGTATAGTGTAACAGAACCTAGTTAAGAAATACGTCGTTGGCGATGTATGTTTAAAAACAGAGACAGATCAATTTGCATTTATATATGGCTTTGCACTATTATTTACCAATGCAATTAAATTTAATAGAAATTGATATATGAAACTTAATTTCACTACAAAGTTGTTGGTTGGTTGATTTATTGATTGATACAGTCTAGAGTTATCTTAAATTTTACAGGGCATATGTATATTTCTGAAAATGTTCTGACAACATTTTTGCAACTAGAACTGTTTAAAGACAATTTTATCCTTATATGACCTGCAGTATCCTGAAATTAAATATACTCCATAAAATTTAAGATTGCATGTGCATGAAACAATCAAAGACTGCAGGAATAACATGTCATTTTCTCTATTAAATGATAAACAAAAAGATAAACCATACAAAGGTATGTATAGTGTAACAGAACCTAGTTAAGAAATACGTCGTTGGCAATGTATGTTTAAAAACAGAGACAGATCAATTTGCATTTATATATGGCTTTGCACTATTATTTACCAATGCAATTAAATTTAATAGAAATTGATATATGAAACTTAATTTCACTACAAAGTTGTTGGCTGGTTGATTTATTGATTGATACAGTCTAGAGTTATCTTAAATTTTACAGGGCATATGTATATTTCTGAAAATGTTCTGACAACATTTTTGCAACTAGAACTGTTTAAAGACAATTTTATCCTTATATGACCTGCAGTATCCTGAAATTAAATATACTCCATAAAATTTAAGATTGCATGTGCATGAAACAATCAAAGACTGCAGGAACAACATGTCATTTTCTCTATTAAATGATAAACAAAAAGATAAACCATACAAAGATATGTATAGTGTTTTATATGGTTTGCACTATTATTACAATGAATTAAATTTATAGAAATTGATATATGAAACTTAATTTCACTACAAAGTTGTTGGTGGTTGATTATTGATTGATACAGTCTAGAGTTATTTATTTTACAGGGCATATGTATATTTCTGAAAATGTTGACAACATTTTTGCAACTAGAACTGTTTAAAGACAATTTTATCCTTATATGACCTGCAGTATCCTGAAATTAAATATACTCCATAAAATTTAAGATTGCATGTGCATGAAACAATCAAAGACTGCAGGAATAACATGTCATTTTCTCTATTAAATGATAAACAAAAAGATAAACCATACAAAGGTATGTATAGTGTAACAGAACCTAGTTAAGAAATACGTCGTTGGCGATGTATGTTTAAAAACAGAGACAGATCAATTTGCATTTATATATGGCTTTGCACTATTATTTACCAATGCAATTAAATTTAATAGAAATTGATATATGAAACTTAATTTCACTACAAAGTTGTTGGCTGGTTGATTGATTGATTGATACAGTCTAGAGTTATCTTAAATTTTACAGGGCATATGTATATTTCTGAAAATGTTCTGACAACATTTTTGCAACTAGAACTGTTTAAAGACAATTTGATCCTTATATGACCTGCAGTATCCTGAAATTAAATATACTCCATAAAATTTAAGATTGCATGTGCATGAAACAATCAAAGACTGCAGGAACAACATGTCATTTTCTCTATTTAATGATAAAGAAAAAGATAAACCATACAAAGATATGTATAGTGTAACAGAACCTAGTTAAGAAATACGTCGTTGGCGATGTATGTTTAAAAACAGAGACAAATCAATTTGCATTAATCTATGGTTTTGCACTATTATTGATCAATGGAATTAAATTTAGTAGAAATTGATATATGAAACTTAATTTCGCTACAAAGTTGTTGGTTGGTTGATTGATTGATTGATTGATTGATACAGTCTAGAGTTATGTTAATTTTACAGGGCATATGTATATTTCTGAAAATGTTTTGACAACATATTTGCAACTAGAACTGCTTAAGGACAATTTAGATTGAGTTAAAAGTTACTTACCGATTAATTTATAGTAATTAAAAATCTCCTTCGTAGTATTTTATTGCCACTGACTATAAAAACTAAATGGATATTAAACTATTTTATGCTTTTTAAGTGTAATAATAAGGGTACTTATACGTAAACAAATACGTAAGTATATTATTTAATCGAGTAAAAGTAAGTGGTCAGTTTAAAATATTATTTTACAGTTGACAAGGTCATGAAAATAAAAATTGGCATATTTGTAACCAAGCCTTTCATTTAATTCTTACGATTCATCGTCGTTAATTATTATTAGGCATATAATTAATTAATACCTACTGTTATTCCCTTATAGGAATGAATATGCCTTGGGTTTTGTAGGAGCCCTTGTAGGGTTTATGTGCCCTTTAAAAATTGATTGATTAGTCGATTGATGATTTCAGTTATTACTTGTGTTGTTTGTAAATATATATGGACGTGGATAGATGTGTATTTTCTCCACCCATTGAAGAAAAATGCACCTGTAGTACATTAATATGCCTGATTCATTAGACGAGAAGCTAATCATTATTTACCGCTCTCGTAAATCTTTCTCGCACGTTTATCTGACAATGATCCGTCTCTAATGACTTGATTGTGGATTGAATTTCAACAACCTCCAGACCGCGAAATTAAATAACATTATATATCATTGGTTTCAATAAAGAATTCTAGAGGTGTGTTCGTTCTCATTTAAACAATTTTTTATGTGCATCAACAAATGCCTCTTGACCATATCACCTACTGATTTGATTTACCAAATAATTTTCTCTAAGGTCAATAAAAATAAATAAAAAAATAAACCAGATTTTTGTGATTTTTTTTGGGGTTTTATGAACGCACTAACACAGGTAAAGATTGTCAAAAAAAAATTAACGTTATGTGCTGAATAGTTAACCAAATGAATTATTTCAAGACTTGGTCTGCCATTTTAGGCGGGTAACTGAGCTGCAATTAATGCAGAACTATCATACAATTTCATCCTTGATCCTTCGTATGCAGTAATATATACTGAAATATATGCATTATATTACAGTGCACTACCGCATTGTTGTATAAAATAAATATAAATATTTCCTTCGATTTACATGTAGTACCTACGTGCATACTCATTATGTACAAAAACTATAATATAATCTTGCAATATATATATATATTAGTTGCTGATTTATGTATCATTTATACGCAATTACTCAGCAGTTATTGTAAAAACATTTATTCCATCAATTTGTTCTTTTTTATAAATATTAAAAATACTGTTATCATGACAATGAATGTGAATTTTATGCGTGTATGTACAGGGTGATTCATTATAATGTCGCTTCCCTTTAATGCTGTTATTTGGATTGTCCCAAAAATATTAAAAGTATGGTTATGTAGGTGCTAAAAAATACTTTTTTTTCTATTCGTAACAAATTTTTAAATATGATTAGTATACAGGGAAAACCTAAAAGCTCATTTTTTTTAATGGATCACCCTATATATGAATTTATTTATCGATTCCTCGTATACTTAAATTCAATAGGTAGTTTCTGAAATATTCGCATTTGAAATGTTATGATCAAATATTTTATTAAACACAAACAAACCAAGAAATCTAACAATAAATAATATAAGAAAAACAATTTTTAGTTAAATATAAAGATCCTCTACCGGGCCTCAATTTTTTCTAATGAATCTTTTATGAATGCTGGGTTATTTTCATTTAAATTATTAATTTAATTCCGTATCAAATCTTTAAGATGATCGAGGTTTTCAATTTGGTAGTCGTATACACGTTGTTTTTTATATAATGTCACTGTTAGTTATTTGTTTTCAATAAAAAGCGTGGTATCCTAGAACTTCTTGATTTGTAACAATTGTTTAATAAAACATTATGCTTAGAATTTTACGTGGAATCGAAAAATAAATTCATATATAGGGCGATCCATTAAAAAAACATTAATTTTTAGGTTTTTCGTGTATACTAATCATTTTTCAAATTTTTGTTATAAATAGAAAAAAAGTATTTTTTAGCACCTACATAACCATACTTTTAATTTTTTTGGGACACTTGAAATAACAAAGTTAAAGGGGGGCGACATTATAATGAATCGCCCTGTACCTCGCTCTGGTTAATTAATTATTTCTATTTAAATTATTTAAAAGTAGGCACATATTATAATTGATCAGTAAACTCTGTGTCTTTTTAATGACACAACCTTGGGCTTATGTAAAAGTGCTATTAATTAATTATTGTTGCTCGTATTGTCCACAATTCGAATGCAAAAACTTGAGAGGTGATTAATTATTATTTTTCATTAGGTAGTACCTATACATAAAGTCGGAAGTTAATTTGGCTAGCATTCACAATAAGTAACGCATACTCTATGGTACAATGTATATGGATAGATATCTAGATACTAAAATTAGCAAAAGTATTTACTGCTGGCACTTAAAATGTGCTCAGTTTTAACACAATAAGATTTGTGTATAATCACGATAACACCGTAGGGGACCCAACGATATCCAACACTTGCCTCCCTCTGGTTACGCGTTATTTTTTTATGTACGGATGTTGGCAACACTTATTAGATATTAAAACCGAAAGTACGATATAATATTGATAGCAATCAAACAGACCGTTAAAATACCTGCAATGCAGTTTAGTTATTTAGTGCGTTTGGAATGTAATTTCAGTATTTAAAACCAATTGCGTCATTTTTTTAAATTTTAATTGACAGATAAAATCATAAAAGATATTATGTATGAACATTCGAGAAGAACAATTACCTACAGAAAATATCTATGTCATTTATGAATGCGCAGAAGTGTTAAATCCGCACCAGGGTACCTGCTTATAATCGGGCGAAATCGATAATAAATTACTGTAGTAAGAGGGCTGTTCTGCCACTTTTAAAACATAGTTTTCACCACCTAGTGGCATGTAGGGTAACTTTCACTACAGAGATTACCAAAATAAGTTAAACAAAGTCATTACAGTCTCTCCTTTAGTGAAATCAGTAGCAAGATGCTTATACACGGGTCAAATTAGGAAGGCAAGTCGATAATAAATTAGTGAAGTAAGCGTTGTTTTATCACTTTTAAAACTTTTTTACACCACCCATGATGTTTATAATATTAATCTAGTGGCACTTAGGGCAATATTAATCAGAAAGGCTGTCACAATAAGTTAAATGAAGTCACTACAGTCTCCTTTTGTTTATATACGAGTCAAATTAGGAAGGCAAAGTCGACAATAAATTACTTCAGTAACTGATGGCTGCTTTAATACTTTTAAAACATTCTTTCACACTATTCTTTATGTATGTAGTGATCTAGTTGTATGCAGGGTAACTTTAACCACAAATGTTGTTGAAATAAGTTATAACAAAGTCACTACAATGTTGTTCCTTTAGTTCAATAACTTATGGCTGATGTCGCCTTCTTATTTTGAGCCATTTCACTTTGTCTACTGGCTATTGGCCAAATTCTATAGAACAACTGCGTATTCATAACATAAGTAAAAAATAATATCTTTCAAATTTTGGTCGACCCACTTTTAAAATAATAATAACGATACCAATAATAATAAAAACACCTTAAATAGTGTATTTCTTCATAATAATGATCTGGCAAGGTTGTCTACTTCCTTTCCTTGAATTTGTGTTTATGTTTAAAATTACACCACACTTATATTGCACACATATATTGTGCGATACGTACCTATGTATTATACATTCGTACATATCATAATATTTTAATGAAATGCATGTACATGTAGGTACTATAAGTGTTAAGTTCAACCGAGTGGAAATATTTAAAATCTGTTCTAATTACAATCAAACAGATCGTTATCCGTTGCGGTCGTTTACGCACTTAATGTCACATTGTTGCTAAAAAATTGTATAGATAAATAAATAATCATTTATGTATTGATCCATAAATTAATAAATTTTATGAAACAATTTTATCTTGACATTTTGTTCTTGGCAAAAATCTACTAGGTAATAATTTTTAGTTTTAGTTTTCCATATCAATAATAACTTTCATCAATAATTTATTTGCGACAACTAAAGTTTTTCGTAATCTATTCATTTAGTGACTAAATCATTAAAAGGAAACTGCAGGAAAACAATTGATATACAAAAATAAAATTAGGCACAGGACAATTTATTAAAACGAGCGTAAAGGAAATACTGCTCCTGCTGTCCTTGATTATTTCATACATATGCCATCTTAAGTTTTATAGAGTATAGCTAAGTATTAAATATTTCTAGGAGATACGGTGTAAATGTTTCTAAAATTTATTGTATTGCGACTACCGGAATTCACAATTCTTGTGTAATTTTTAAGGGCGTTCACACTTTCTCTCGTGTGACCTTTTGCATTGTGGGACGTGGTATCCGAATGTACAGGATTCTATTTGAAAATTACTACAATTAAAGTGTGTATTAACACATTGGTTATAGTAATGGTTATAGCAATCGTTTAAAAAATAAATAATTTAAAACAATTTCTTGAAGTGTATCTAGTTAATGTAATTTTAATAAAATTTATTTAATTGATAGTTAATATTATTTATTACCTTTAAATTATTTTTTTTTTGTTGCAAAAACCAAGTAGGTAAAGTATGTATGATCAAACAATTTAAATGTTAAAAGCATTACGTATTAGCGATTCTAATTTTGGAAACTAGTAAATTGACCGCAATTCCATGGATACTTGTGAATAATAATTATTATTAAACTTGGTACAGTTTAAACTATTAATCGTATTTAAACATAAGGCGTTTTTAGTAATATGTATCAATTAAATCAAATAAGTTATGCAATTTAAGAATTAACAAGCAAGTACTACAGATCTGAGTCGT
Source organism: Agrilus mali (assembly GCA_029378335.1). NCBI lineage: Eukaryota > Metazoa > Arthropoda > Insecta > Coleoptera > Buprestidae > Agrilus > Agrilus mali. Next base: position 3,467,732 of record CM055660.1, read on the forward strand.
TACCATGATGACTGGAACTCGAGAGATAGGTAGGTAAAAATGCTAAATGTATTGTAACGAGTACTTGCCAATTAAGTTGGTGTGAGCATAATTAACGAACATCTTCTCTGAATACATAAGGAATATTCCCGGCTTTCCTGAAACATCTAGAAAACACCAGCAACGATCAATGGGAAAACAATTAGATTACTAGACGGCTGTAGAATTCCCTAGAAAGAGGCTGAAAAGACTATATAAAGGCGAGACGCTCACACCGAGTTAGTTGACAGTGAACAGCTGATGTGTACAAGCGAAGCGATCGATAGGCGAACAACAGGCGATAGATAGATAGTGTCTACATTATAGCGAGTGTTTACAGTAGAGGCGAGCGGGAAAAGAGACTTTTTAGTGAAATAAATTGTGTAGACTTGTTTATAACTGTAGTGTACTCAAATTAACTTTAGTAATTAAATAAATTCGTTGTTTTGTTTTTCTAATTGTGTTTTTCGTGACTGAACACGTCACAGTATATTCCTATTCCTAAATGTACTTATATAAGCCAAGGAAATTTAATACAATAGTAATTATAAGCTTTAACGGGACAAGACGCGGTTACAACATTAAAACTAAATTTAGATAGTTTTTTTTTTTATTTCCAGTAGGTAGGCAAATTATATAAATTTTAGATTGATAACAATTCACTTATTTTGGGTAACAAAAACTGCATCATGATTCTAAAATGTCATTAAGTATGTAATAAGGGAAATTGGTTTATCATTTTATTATCTATTGTGAAGTGTCAAGGGCAAATTACTGTTTATTGTTAGCTAATATATTTAGCTACCAGTCGTGATTTCATGATGAGATTCTAAAATCGTTAACATTTGTGTTCGTTTTTTTTAATTGTACATATTGCCTTTTATTCTGCGGAAGGCGTGTGTGAGAAAACTCGATGGGAAATGGGTTACAACAATGCACTTGTGCACATCCATACACGTAATGAATTTAATTCAATGTAATTAAAAAGTTTTATTACAGAAAATACAAATATTTACTTGAATTCTCATCTTTAGAGGGTATGATTCTTTCATAAAAAAATATGTTTAGTTAATCAGTTTTGTGTCGTCTGTGTAAATATTATTTATACTATTGCCAATGACCTTAATTATTATAAACATTTTGAATAATGACAATGAGTAATTCGTATCTCATAGTGACCCAGGTGCCCAATAAGTAAATGTTTATATATCTAATAATTGTGTTTTGAGGGAAATTAGTTAATTAATCGAGAATTTGGTTGTATCTATGTCAAAATCGATCAAGGTAAGCAATAACAATTACAATTTACCTTAATGCATGTAATTAATAATAGAATTGAATATCTATTAATATGATGAATATTAGATTCGATTTTGTGTATTGGAGGGATTTATTGAAGTAATTGATATAGTTATTATTATAATCTCTACATCATTCTAGAAGATTCTTCTAGAAATTTCTAAAATTCACTAGAAGGTTTCAAATATTGGAAAAAGTTGTCGACAATTCTAAAATGTTTCAGAAGATTGTAGAATGTTATAGAATATTGTAGAGCCTTTTAGAAATCATTTAAAACATTAAAAACAGAGATTTTTAGAACTCTAAAGCTTATAACTTTACAATTCTTTAGAAAGTTTCAGGTATTATAAAAAGTTGTCGACAATTATGGAATTTTATCGAAACTAGGTACTAGCATTTTCTAAAATTCATTATAAAGCTTCAAGTGTTCTAAAAAATTGTCAACAATTTTGAAATGTTTCAAAGGATAGCAGGATGTTGCAGAAAATTACAGAACCTCTCAGAAAAAATTCTAGAATAGTTATGATAGCAGGATGTTGTATACAGTTATAGAATTTTTTGAAACATCTTCAAATTTTCAGACCTTTCCGGAATTCCGTAAAAACGTACGAAAAAGTTTCCGACAATATTCTGAATTGTTTCAGACGATTACAGGACGTTTCAGAATGTCCTAAAACTTTTTAGAAATAATTGAAACTTCCAGAGATATTTAGAATTCTTTAGAAAGTTTCAGGTATTCGAAAAAGTTGTTGACAATTCTGAAATATTGAAAGGTTATATATAGCAGGATGTTGTACACACTTTGGAGTTTTATTGAAACTTTACAAAACTTCTAGAATTATTAGAAAGCTTCAATTGTCGACAATTTTTCAAAAGATAGCAGGACGCTGCGGAAAATTACGGAACTTTCAAGAATTCTTAAGATGGCAGGACGTTGTAAAGAGTTATGAAACATTTTAGAAATTCTTTAAACTTTAGCAGGACGTTGTAGAAAGTTATGGAACTTTTTGGAAACAGGAATTTCTAGGATTATTTATGAACTTCTAGAAGTTTTGTTGACTACCAAGAAAATTTTCAGAAGGTAACAGACTCTTTAAAAGCCCAAATTTTTTTTCAAACCTTTTCGACATTTTTTGTGTTCTTTAAAAAACTCCAGTAAAAGGTCTTAAATTTTGTTGACGACTTAAGAATGTTTCAAAATGTTCTTTAAAATTACTCTACTCTGTACAATGCTTCCAAACGTTTAAGTACGTCAATGTTCTCACTTCTTTTTATAATCCGAGACAGAGCGCCCAATATTATTAATAATTTTCATTACTAATTATAATTATCAATTTTCGTAATATGTAACACCAATCAAACTTTTTCACCACGTGTTTCTGCTTTCATTAATAACCATGCACCTATACAATGTAGACTAAACGTTTCTAATTCGTGCATAAATTATCTTATATCGTGTTCAAATTTATTATGTTAATAACCTTCATAATATCAGATACTGTTGCACGTTTGAGCGAGTATGATATTTTGTACCGATTACTTAAATCTGGAGTTATCGTTAGGTAAAGGCGCTTTAAACAGTACATAATAAGTGTTTATTCAGTTTCCATAAACATATCTATTGTGTAGTATTTATCGCACATACCCATATATAAAATTATTGCAGTTAGACGTACATACAAGTGAAAGGGCTTGACTTCTTAGTTATGTACCTGAGGTTTACAGCAAACAGCTTTCTTTATTCCACACAAAAAATCAATTGAGATTTTATGATCGATCGATTTTTTCGATTTTTTGAAACTTCACACGAGAACTCTTTTCTCTGGTCATGTATAAAAGATCCAGAGAATACAATAAAGTTATATTTATATCTAATGCGTACACGGTTTACATTCGGCGTATATCAATCAAAATTTTAGTGGTACATAATATGTTACGAAATTATTTCAAAATTTCTTTCAAAAAGTAGGAGTGGTCACGCACCTTAGTGACCCAAGGCATCAGCTTTGCCATTGATTAGAAATTATTTTTATGTAATGGCCAGATTAAATATTTAATTAGAATATGATTGACCATTAGATAAAAGGGGGTACCTACGTATACGAAAAAAATTAATCATTAATTAATTTAATGAAAAGAAAACTGATCATTAATTTAAAATGAACTCAAAAGCATTTGTCGATATTTACATAAACCTTGGATGACGGTGAATATTTTCAAAATAAGACTCTGAATTAAGAATTACTTCACCGATTTTGTATTGTAGTTGTTGACAGGACGATCTATCTGTGTAAGTAATGGTATTTCCTTGTCCAAGTTGTACAAGAAATCTAATCAAAATCTGCAGAAAACAGAGATTAAGTGATCGATGAATAACAAAAAAAGTCATGTAACTAATGCGCTAATTATGTAGCCGGATAACGTACCCACGACACATAACCTTGGCGGGGGAAGTCAAGGAAATGATAAAGACGGTGATGGTGGAATTTAGCCGCGTTTTGTGTCCTGTCTAACATGCATGACATTCCCGTTGTTCGGAATTATGGCGTAATTTAAATCACGAGATTTGCACTACTACATAAGATAGGTGGGTAGGTATCGATTCGTGACTTTCATTCATCGAGCTAAATGACAAAACCATAACTAACTCTAGGCCTATGTACCTCGATCTAGATATGGAGAGCTAAACGTTCAGTCTGATTTATAATTTACTAGCTTCGTCCGCGTGGAATAGTGACTTTCGGCAGCATTAAAAATTTTTATTTTCTGGGCCGTAAGCCTTTTTGCCGACGTCATTACACAAAACTTTCATTCCTTATTTTTGCCCCCTTTAGGGTTAATTTTTACTAACTTCAAATGTCGTATTTACATCTAATCAAAAGCCTAAAAAAATAAGTTTCAAGCCTCTAGCTTTATATCTACTTATTTATCTCTGTAGCAAATTCTCATTTAAATCGATTCAGTAGTTTGGGCGTGATTGCGTAACACACAGACAGACAGAGTTACTTTCGCATTTATAATATTATAGATTAATATAGTTTAATTATAGTATAAAATAGTTTATATAGCTTCGTATTCAACTACTTTTAATATACAAAACCTCTTTAACTTTTTACATTTAATATTTTAATTTAAGCTTTTTAGACGACGTCATTACACAAAAACTTTTATCGGCTAATTTTATCTCCTTTAGGGTAAAATTTTTACAAATATTGAATGTCGTATTTATTTATATCTAATCAAAAGTCCAAAAAATCTTTAAAAATTACGGAATTTCCACACAAACTTTCCTATTTCAACCCCTTACAACCCTTTTTTCACATTAAAAAGTAGCCTATATCCTTTCTCAGGCTCTAGACTATCTCTGTACCAAATTTCATTTAAATCGGTTCAGTAAATTTTAGGCGAGATTGTGTAGCATACAGACAGAGTTACTTTCGCATTTATAATATTGCGCGAATTCATTTTCATCGATTTTTCCATGGTAATAAGATATTTTCCCGCAGTAAAACGTAGCCTATGTGTTAATCCAGGGTGTCAGCTAACTCCATACCAAATTTTATTAAAATCGCTTAAGCCGTTTAGACGTGAAGAAGTAACAAACATACACACTCACACACTCACAAACATTCGCCTTTATAATATAAGTGTGATTATTTATCACTTGTGGGGTTTCTTGTTTTAATTCAAGGCAAGATTAAGACAATAGCACCCATAAGAGGATAAGAGAATCACATCAAAAATTTTCGAGATCAAAACATTTTGTTAAGTCTCGACATATTTATGCAGTTTATAAATTCTGAATAATAGAATCTTATCTAAATTCAATGCAAGAACAAGACAAGAGCACTCATGTAAAAACTAAGACAAATTAAGAGACTCGTGTCGCGAATTATTTTCGAGATCAAGAAATTTTGTCAAGAGTATCGACAACATTATGCACTTTACAAATACCAAATAGGATCTTGTCTTGATTTAGGGGAAGTTTAAGGCAAGAGCACGAATCTAAAAATTAAACCAACATTAGGCAGAATTACGTCGAGAATTTTGGACTAAAAAATCTTATTAAGACTCGACATTTTTGTGCAGTTTATAACCCCTTAATAAGATCTTGTCCTGTACAAGGCTAGATATAGAAAAGGGACAAGATTTTAATACTAAATACGTAATACACGAATTTTATATGTTGCCTTGTAATGGCACAAAAAATAGTACAAGATTGTTAACGATCGGACCGCAGGTAGGTACTACAACTATGTAGCTTTCGGTTGATGGAAAATCTATAGCAGGCTAGTACTTACTGTATATACATATGTGTAAAAGTGTAACCGTAGTAAGCATTTCAATTAAGCCATCAATTACTTCGAGCGCCATTTAGAAATTGTGCGAGAAAATAAATTTTATGGCCGGTTACGTACCTACGGTAGTTAGTACTATTTATGAAAACACAAACCGCTAGAAATTAGGTTTTAAAGATCATTCTTAATAATACGACTGAATGAACTTATGCAACGGCCATTTTTCACTAATAATAATTAATTGGCGTCACTGTCTTAATAACACTTTAAGTTTGATAATTCAACGTGTAGCGATTTAACTTACGCCTTATGAGACATGTCATATAGGTACTATTTTGTGTTATAGCCGTTATACCTAAGTACCTATGTAGTTTTAAGGAAGAAAAATAATGTTCGTAAAAATAAAAATTGATGTTATGCAATTTTTAAATCGGTATCGTAATCCACTATAAAATCTTAAGATTTGAATTTATTTTATGCCTAAGTTGTTCGATTTTGTGGATTAAATTATTTTATGTACTTCATCATCTGAACATACATAAGTAACTATATGAAAATACCAAAGAGAAATAAATATATATACACAGACAGATATGTAAGTAGATACGTACGTATCTATTCGCCAAGACGAGCCAAGCGGAGCGCAAGGGCACTACCTACCTTTTCTCGAAACGTTTCGTTGTTTTTTTGAACTCTCATAACTTTGGTTTGGATGATGCTAAATAGTTAAAAATTTTAAGATATAATGACACCAGTACAATCATTAAACATACAAAGTTTGAATGTCGTAGCTATTATACTTTAGATTTTATTAATGTCTAAAAACCCCCGATTTCGTCACTGATTCACTCACTGATCATCAAAATTCTTAAGATGCTTCCTGAAGTCCTAGAACGCTGAAATTTGGTATGCAAGCTAATATTACTACAAAGACAAAAAAAAAAATTAAAAAACCAAACCTAACCTAACCTATCCCCTCGGAATAGGAGGTGGAAGTTTGTATGAGACTTGCACTAACTACATAATCATGCAGTAATCATTATTGAAAAGCTAGATATATGAAAAAAATAATAAAATACTTATAACAAATAAAAAAATATGAACGTCATATAATTTTGAAAATCATCCCCTAACTCTTAAAAATATGATGAAAGTTTAAACACGGTATAATAGTGACGGTGACATCAGCTGACGTCACTAGATGGCGCTGATTGTATTTTGAAATACGCTATCGACATTTTTCTACTGCGAATGATGATCGATTGTTAGGAAATATTTGCATTTCATATTCGTAATTTCGTAGTCGTATCGTATCGTCGTAATAATTTTATAATTCGTTCGTATTATTTGTTACTTTAGTTACTGGTCCAAATTACTCAAAAAAGTCCATTAAGCAACTTACAAAAATAAATGAAATCGCACCAAAAACAATTTCATGTAAAAATGTTGCCAAGACGATTCTACATAGCTTACTCTGTAAAAAAGTTATCAGATCTCGTATAAAGCCAAGCTCTAAAGACTACACGCTCTAAACCTACAAGCTCTACACTACACCTTAATCAAAATCTATGAAAAAGTGGTCAGATCTCATGTTGAGCCAAGATTCTTGATCTATGGGCCCTTACTTTACCAAGCCTAACTTCACAAACTCTACATTTTAGTCAAAACGTGTGGCTTGGCCGTTTTATTTCACACACGATGAACGAATGCCTACGAAATCTTCGTAACGGTAGCAAAACGGCCAAGCCAGACGTTTTGACTAAAATGTAGAGTATGTCAAGTTAGTCTTGGTAAAGTAAGGGCGCATAGATTAAGAATCTTGGCTCTACATGAGATCTGACCACTTTTTCATAGATTTTGATTAACGTGTAGTGTAAAGCTTGTAGGTTTAGAGCGTGTAGTCTTTAGAGATTGGCTTTATACGAGATCTGATAACTTTTTCACAGGGTAAGCTATGTAGACTCGTCTTGGCAACATTTTTACATGAAAATGTTTTTGGTGGGATCTATAATTATCGGATCAATTGATTTTTGTGATTGCATTCAACACAATTTTTTAAATAAAATTTGAAAGGCTCTACGAGTACAATTTAAAGCACTTAGTTAACATTTATATCTTAATTAATTGTTAGAACTTTGAAAAGCCATGTTGTACGTTCTGACAGTAGAGTAAGAGCTTGTACTATAAATGATTCAAAAGGTGTCCCATTAAAGAAAATTATTATCTTGAAACCAATCTGTCATCTGCATAAAACACTTTCGTACGAGTACTTTTCGATGCACTAAAGTTTATGTAAAATTATGCTGCATTGCGAATCCAATTGTCATGCAAATTCACTCATAATGCACGTGGCATTTTCTAACGATAAGTGTTTGATTACTACTAAAACTAAAACAGATGCAGATTTCTACTTCGACATTCTTGAGGGACAAACAATGCACGAGTTTCTTGCAATCACACTTACAATGTCCACATGTTTAAGCAAACAACCCTAACTTCCTTTACCTTGAAAATTTTGAAAATATAGGGAGTTATAAGTATACAGGAAATATAAAATTAAAAAAATAAGAGTTTATAAATTTATCAGAAACGTTACTTTAAATTATATACAGTGTGGTCCAACAAAAATTTTTTTCAAAAAGACCTTTTTCAGAAGGCAGCAGGACGTTGCACAGAATTATAGAACTTTTCAAAGACTTCTCAAAACTTTTATAATTTTTAGGATGTTGTATAAAGTTATAGAATTTATAAGAAACCTCTTAAAATGTCCAGAATTTTTATAATTCCATTATCAAGTGTTCGAAAAAGTATCGACAATCCTGAAATGCTTCAAAAGACAGCAGAACATTGCGGAAAGTTATGGAACTATTCAGGAACTTCCTAGAACTTCCAGAATTTTCAAGAATTCTTAATATGGCAGGATGTTGTAGAAAGTTATGGAACTTTTTAGAAACTTCCAGGAATTTCTAGGATTCTTTAGAAAATTTCAGCCCCTCGAACTTCCAGAATTTTGTTGAATTCTTAAGAAAGTTCCGACAATTCTAAATAGAGGGAGTTATAAATACAGGACATACAAAATTCAAATAATAACAATTGATAAATTTATCAAAAAAGTTACTTCAAATTATATACAGTGTGGCCCAACGAACATGACGTTGAACTGATCATTTTTAATGAGCTATTACAGAAATTGATTTTATAATCTTGCTCTATCCAGTCTTTTCATTCAAAAAAAAAACACGTAAAGCACCTTATTATGCAATGGCTAATATTGAGATGAATGCTCCAGATTGTCAATAAACCAAGCCAATTACGCGGCAAATGAAGATGATGTCCGGTCAAAACGAAAAGCAGTTTATTTCACTTTCAACTGCACAAAAATGCGAACTACTTTCATACTTACACAGCTACTTGGGTATCTATCTACTATATCTAGTAGTGCTAAGGTGTGTTTCTTTATCACATGACAAAATGTGTTGATAATGTTTATTTTAATATGAAATATTACATTTTTATATAACAAAAAGCGTAATAGTTTGTACTTTCACGAATGTTTGCGTCGTGAATCTGAATTCAAATGGGAAAGAATTAGGAAATAAAATTTATTATTGCGGAACCACTCCCATTTTCAAAAATATTATTTCACTTAAAAAAAGACCTTATCTACCTAGGTATGTGGCGAAATAATGATTGTAAATGTAATATAATTTAATTTAAACTAATAAAAAGAAGTAATATGAAATTTCGATAAATATTTAGATCAAAGGGCTTTCTCTCAGAGGAGGTCACTCAGGAGGAGACGGGTGGGGGATGAGGATAACATTATTTGTAGATTACTATTTAAGTGTCATTCGTTGGGGGAGTGCACATGGGTGCGCAGGGGGTGGAGTTGAAAAATGACAATGGGGTAAATGGTAATTGTGTTACTCCCTTAAGTGACTGTCAGTCTAACAGGTATGAGGGGTATAGGAAGATTAATGAAAAGCTTCCAGAATAGCAGGAGAGTGTTTTTAGATGGAGCTGAGGGGTGGAAACATTTGGGGAGATGACAAAAAAGGTTATGGCCACGACAACACTTATTTCGTTGTGATCTTATGGTTACAAACATCAAAATAAAAGTATTATTCAATTCAAATTTAATTATTTTAGATTAGTCTCGATATGTTTCCCTTAGGGATTTTAATCAAAAATGTTTCTATTAAAAAGCGTAGCATCAAAACGTTATAAAAAAAAGTTAGTGTTGTAAGTGTTCTACAATGTGATTTTTAACCTTCCCTAACTTCTTATCTTACCGGTAATTAATTTTTGTAAAACGAGTTCCATATTCTATATTTTTTTTTGACTGTGAAATGATTAGGTATGTTTGTTTCAGAAAGAAGAATTGTTAAGTGATGGGTGCATCTCAAGTTCTTGTTCTGCTACAAACACTTAATGGACTAAATCTAGTGCTTTCACACCACTGGAGCTTTTTAAATGCAAATCCGAATCTACCGGATCCTTCAAAATATCATGCTGGAGGACAGAATTACTTCCCTCAGTCATACTATACCGATTACAGATACCTTCCACCGTAAGTATATTCTACAAGACTTTCATTCATTTTGATGTTAATTTTTAATTTTTTTGTCAGGAATATTAAAAAAAAAAATGCCATTTTATTGTTTGTTTTTTACTCTCGTCGTTAGTAGCAACCAATTGAATTGAAATAATGTAGACATGGGTTTTTGAACCTTTGTAATTTGCCGCCACATAAAAAGCTAATGTACAAATTGCCAATTTCCGTCTATGCAAATGCCGGAATGCGATTGTCAAGGTTTCAAAATACGCATAACTAAATTAAACTGGACGGTTGACGGTTATCTTCTCGTTTTTCTTAAACTGTTGATGCTTGTTGTTGCTCCACCCCAAACGCAACAGTTGTTTACGTATATATAAAGGAGAGAAAGAATAATTATAAACGGATTATTAGCGGACATAAATAAAGAGAAAAAAGAAAATAATTAATTAGTCTACGGTATTTAATCACCCACGTAGATAGCTCATAAATAATAATAAAGGTGCCTACAACCATGAATAGATTTACAATAATTGTTTAAGTAACAAGGATAATCAATAACATTAAAAAATAATTGTCACGAGGTAAATAAGACACCAGTATACAGGGTTTCTCAAGTTGATGGGCTATTAGAAGTGTAAGAATTTGTAGAAGGAAGTCGATTCTGAAACTTGGGCTCATTTGGTTATTGTTTATGCCGCTTCTTTTAAAAATATTTTCAAGTTCGATTTACATTCGGTTATACCGGAAGTCGATACCAACTTTGTTATTTTAAATGGAATGGTATATTTTTTACGCTGAATTCGAATAAAACGTGTAATTTTAAGGTAAGTTTGATAACCAACTTGTACACCTATGACGATCGGTTTCTGAGTTAATTTAATTTATAGAAAAAAAATCGCTACTGCAACCCAAATTATAAAAAATCATAACTTCCACAAAATACGACTTAGAGTGTTGAAATTTTTACTAGTAACAGCTGAATATTAGTACTAACGCCTTGACAAAATTAAATTAAATAATTTATACAGGGCGTTCAAAATAAAATTGTAAAGTTTAGGAACTTTAAACACGAATTACCTCATTTTTTCAAATGGCTCCTACTATTTTTTATTTTTTCAATCGATTCCTTTTTTTATCCTCTTTCGATCTATATGGATACTTCCTATTTTAAGTAAAAATTCAAAATTATTCCAAAATTTTCAAATAAAATAGGAAGGATCCATATAGATCGAAAGAGGATAAAAAAAGGAATCGATTGAAAAAATAAAAAATAGTAGGAGCCATTTGAAAAAATGAGGTAATTCGTGTTTAAAGTTCCTAAACTTTACAATTTTATTTTGAACGCCCTGTATAAATTATTTAATTTAATTTTGTCAAGGCGTTAGTACTAATATTCAGCTGTTACTAGTAAAAATTTCAACACTCTAAGTCGTATTTTGTGGAAGTTATGATTTTTTATAATTTGGGTTGCAGTAGCGATTTTTTTTTTTATAAATTAAATTAACTCAGAAACCGATCGTCATAGGTGTACAAGTTGGTTATCAAAATTACCTTAGAATTACACGTTTTATTCGAATTCAGCGTAAAAAATATACCATTCCATTTAAAATAACAAAGTTGGTATCGACTTCCGGTATAACCGGATGTAAATCGAACTTGAAAATATTTTTAAAAGAAGCGGCATAAACAATAACCAAATGAGCCCAAGTTTCACAATTGAATTCCTTCTACTAATTCATATACTTCTAATAGCCCATCAACTTGAAAAACCCTGTATAAAGGTATATATGTACTAGGAAAAATAAATTGGTAATATATTTATAAATATCTACCTCATTTTTTTTTATAGAGTATCTGCTGGAAGAAACAGTTCATTCTTCCCGGGTATCCCACAGACAACCCAACCCCCACCTGGAGCAACAACCTTAGACCCTAGGTCTCAGAATTGTGGGTTGGCACCTACCCAATGTTTCCCAGCACGGTACAGATCGTATGATGGGGCTTGTAACAATTTAAGGAACCCAGTATGGGGCACACCGCAAACCCGTTACGCCAGATTGTTACCACCAATTTATGGGGATGGTAAACTATTTATTAATTAATAAATAATATCGTATGTATACTTATACAATTTTTACTACCCCTTTTGTAGTGAGAATTTTTGCATTTACTACCGGCAAGAAATACTGTAAAAAGAGTCGTTTGCTTATGCAACCAAACAAACGTTCAACAACAACAATAACAAATACGCTTCAGTACATCTTTTGCATTTTACAATTTCTTTTTTTGTTTTAATTTTCGAAAGTTTATAATTGATGGGATAGATATTCTTTAAACAATAACGTAAAAGAAAAACTTTTTAATTTGGAAAATAAATTGTTTTGTTATACTTAAAGAATTATTTAATAGGAATCAGCACCCCAACGTTATCGAAAAGCGGAAGATTGCTTCCAGGCAGTCGGGAACTGAGTTTACAACTTCATCCCGACGTTCCTGTTAGAGATCCCAGATTTACGTTAGCTGCCATGCAATATGGACAAATAATAACCCATGATATGAGTATGATTGCCGGCAGCACACAAGCTCGTAAGTACATATAACTACATTAGGTACCTTATTTTACAACAAATATATAAGTAAATAAAATATTATTTTTAATAAAAAGTTTAATTGATTAAAATTTTCTGGGAAGTTGGAAATTATTTAATATTATCCAAAAAGTCATTTAAAAATTTAACATTTCCTTAATTTATGATATAAGGGATGGAAATGTTGGGGCTTTCACAACCCCTTTAGCTAAACATGCCTATTTTTTAATTGTTGGCCCTAAAGACTTTTTTTTTGCTCTAGAACCACACTCAACAAGATGTTGTTCAGATGATGGCCGCCTCCTAGAGTTAGCAAATATTCCAGAACATTGTTATCCAATTGTTCTTCCTGATAACGACCCCGTTTATGGAAGAACCAACACCAAATGTATGAATTTTGTAAGAACGATTACAGACAGGGACAGAAATTGTGTGGGAGGTTACCAACCAGCAGAACAAGTCAGTTCAAAATGCCAATTTTTATTTATCTACTAAATATATTATATTTACAGTTAACTGCTGTGAATCACTTCCTCGACCTATCAATTACTTATGCTAACAATGACCAAGATGCACAAGGTTTACGAGAGGGCACCGGAGGAAGGTTACGAATTGAAAGACGTAACGGGCAAACTTGGCCTCCTCAAACTGATAACGTCACAGGAATTTGTGATGTTGATGATGCAACCGAACCTTGTTATCAAGCTGGTAAAAAAACTATTATGTTTCTATTTTCAAGTTTTACAATGTGTTAGGTTTGGGTGTGTAATTTTGTAAAAAATATCGTTAAACTACACCAAGTTAATGGTATTGACCTGATGAGTAAAATACCAAAGGATCTACAAAATATTTTGCAAAAACAATAAACAAGAAGTAAACACAGAGGTCATTGACTTTTGAGTAAATTGAGGATTTTTGGCTTTAGAATCGGTGCATTTTTAAATTTCAAAGAAAGGCCATAATTTCAGCCAAAATTTAGCCTTCAACGCCATAAAACTCAAACCTGTTAATGTTAATAAAAATATAAGTTTATGAAATTTGTTTAAAGAAATTATTTTTAAACTCCTAGCTGCACAAATTCAGTTAAAAATGAACATTAACTAATTGTATTGTTGTTATGTTAGAAACCTGGGGCTAATATGGAAAAAAATCATTAGGTACTTTTCAATTAAAATAATAGAAATTCATTGATAACTACAACATCAAAAATGCCTATAAAATCTTGACAAAAAATAAATTAAACCACAAGTTCACATAGAAGTCACTGACCTTTATGTAAAATTAAAACCATTAGCTGTAGAATTGGAAAAGTAAAGCTCGAATAATTATTAATCAATAATAAGATCATTCCTATATATTTTTAAATTAGAATACTCAATCTATCCCTGATTCATTGATGCTGACTAAACTTTAAATTAAAGTCATAGTTCCAGCCACAATCTGGCCTTCAAAGCTACACAACTCTAACCTGGTTAATGCTTATATAGAAATCGATTTTTATGAACTATGTCCTGTAACAACCTTTTTAAACGAAGAAATTATTCTTTAACTACTAATTACGCCACTTTTTTAAAAAAAATCAATGAGTACCCAATAGTTATTATTGTTATGGTAATAATTCAGGGGTTAACATTGATAAAAACCATTTTTTTTCAGTTTAAGTGATTAAAATTTATAAAAGGTCATTGACACCATCATTAAAACACTAAAAAATCCTATAAAATCTTGCTAAAACACTAATTAAACGATAAGCATACTAAGAGGTCATTGACCTCTACATAAAATGAAAATCTGTAGCTGTATAATTAATGGGTTAAAACTTGTGTAATCGTTAATAAATATTTCTACCACTTATACTAATTCAGAAAATTTCTATTAACTGCTGACATAAGATAATATTTAGTAAAACGACTTACCAGATATATATTTCAAAAAGGCAGCAGATTATTATCACAAAATCACTACCACTACTTTAAATTTCCGAGAGAACACGTAACATCATGTTACCCATCACGTCGATCACTCACCACTGCGCATTTGGTGGTGCGTACTATTAATATTCCTGTACCGGCTTGCGTTGCGTTATGAAAACGAGCATTGTGATTGGTTATATTTTCGGCCATCATTAAATGTAACTGTTTTAGGGGGCCGCCGCGAAATTTAAAAAACTTTAACCTTCTATACGGTTTGTTTAGGGTGTATTAAACAGAAAAATAGCCTCATAACACCAAAAAATATTAATCAAGAAGTCATTTTCTTTAAGTGGCACTTATTTTTAGGTGACGCAAGAGTTAATCAAAACCCCCAATTGACGATTTTACAAATAATATTTTTGAGAGAACACAATAGACTAGCAGATGCTCTGGCCACTTTAAATCCACAATGGGACGACGAAAGGATTTTTCAAGAGGCAAGACAAATAAACATCGGCCAACATCAACAAATTACCTACTACGAGTGGCTGCCCCTTTTCTTGGGGTTGGAAAATACCATTCAGCACAAAATAGTCTATCCAGGAGCTAAAGGGTTTGTTAACGACTACGACGAGTCTATAAACCCATCAGTTCTTAACGAACACGCCACTGCAGCTTTCAGATATTTTCACACCCTTATAGCTGGATATCTTGAGTAAGCAGACAATAATATGGTTTTTTAGGGGGTACTGCTTAGAAGATTTTTGACGAAAATATTAAAAATATAAGGATTATTTGTTCATTTATTATTTTATTTATTTTTGCGCAGTTTATTGACTGAATCAAGAAATGGTTATGGAAATATTCGACTGAGTGATTGGTTCAATAGACCTTTGGTTCTTGAGGGTGGAAATGTGTTTGATGATTTGACCAGAGGGATGGCAACTCAACCTGAGCTCAAATCAGATCCTTTCATGGACAGTGAAGTGAGTTAAATTCCAAAAAGAAACTTTCAGGCCTTTAAAAAACAATTAAATATTTAAGGTAACCCAATTCTTGTTCAGAATGAGGCAACAGTTTGGCACTGACCTAAGGGCCTTTGATATTCATAGAAACAGAGACCATGGTCTTGCTTCTTACAATGACTATAGATCGTTGTGCGGGTTGCCAAAAGTTCGGAATTTTGATGGTTTTCTGGATGCTATACCAGCTGAGGTAAACAAACGATAATCCTGAAAACAGATACCTGTAAGTATTTATATTTTTAGCACGTGCAAAAACTTTCAACGGTGTACGAAACCCCTGACGACGTAGATTTAACAGTGGGTGCTTTTTTGGAAACCCACGTTCCTGGGACTCTTGCAGGACCAACGTTCCTTTGCATTTTGGTTGAACAATTTTACAGGACACGAAAAGGTGACAGGTACTTCTTTGAAAATGGGGATTTTAATCTCGGCTTCACGGAAGGTAAGAGTTTCCAATTGAATAATTAATAATTTGTCATAAAATACTAAATTCATATTAGCTCAATTGAATGAGGTGAGAAAAGCCAGCATATCGAGGTTGTTCTGTGATAATGGAAGAGACATAAGAAGTATGCAGCCAAGGGGCTTTGAAAGAGTTTCAGACAAGTAAGTAGTTTTTTATTTTTAATAATTATTTGTCTTTTAATACTTGTGGGCTCTGCAATTCCACGAATATTTGGAACTCCATTATAATAACACTTTGAGCCACCGGGATCGATCGGGAATTCAGAAAAAGTTTATTTTTGACCTTGTTTAAATGAGAGTGTTTTCTATACTTTGGTGTCTTCCAGGAACCCAATTGTACCATGCGACACACTACCAGCCATAGATCTGAACTTATGGAAAGACGGGTCCAGTTCGAGGTCGTTCCTGGACATCGATTTCCCGTTCATTGCGAAAAAATAGTCCATTGTTAATTTTAAGAACGTATTCTATTGATATCATGAAGAATATTTTATTTCTTGCCTTATCATTAGTTACTTTGTATTATTATTATTTTATTATTGTATGTAAGTGTGAATGTAGAAGTTATTTAAGAAAATGGTATAAATCTCATACGCAATGTTCGTAACGTAACATTGCATGCTCTCTTGTACTCCCTTTTTTTAAGTAATTTTAATAAAATAAAGTTTTTTAATGCCAGTACACATTTATTTACTTTAAACACAAAAATTGTGATTTTTTTTATAAAATTACAGCCTGACCATCCAGGATATAATTTGGTACCAAACACAACTATTTTATTAAAAAATATAAGAACCTAGAGTAAGTCAACATGGCGATCAGCCGCCATATTGACTACCTACTGCGTTACGTAATCGGAGTCTTTTAGTGGAATTTTATTAATGGTTAAAGTTTGGGGACTTCAAATGAAAAATTCACCAAATTTTAAAACTTTATTTATGTCAAAAAACAAAATGACGAATCTTAAGTTATTTACTTGATGTGTTTATCTTCCAAACACGTTTAAAAGTTGTGTTAGCTGTGACCATCGGTTAATTTTCTTGGTCAAAGGGACAGCCCAGGTGAGGTCAGCTGGGTCCATTTCCCTCCCATTTAAATATACAGTAACACAAAGGGACGTATCGATTTTTATAGAAGATACTATTTTCGGTATATCAAAATAACTAACAGTATAAAACAACAAATAATCTTGACCTTTTTGTATTTTCCATTCACCGAGAACATTTTTCAATTTCACTTCAAAAACTTGTTTTAGGTAGTAATAATCGATTAAAAAATCGTTTATATCGACTCCCTCAACGTCCCCGAACGTTTCCGGAATGTGGTCTCTGTAACTCAGCTCGAAGACGTCACGAAATTTGAAAACTTCTTCTGGCGGATCTGAGGTGTTTATTAAGTTATCGAATTTAGACGGAAGTGCATCTTGTCTGATAAGAGGCGTTAACGATTTGGCGACGATAGATCTTCCAGTGTTACTATCCAAAAATTTGGTGTATAGCGCTAAATCTTCAGCTTTGAAATGGTGCACGCATATGATGGTACCATAACCCACAACCCAATTTCTTATTGGCATCGCTTTTATCCATCTTTTGCGCCATTCGACGTTAAGAGGCAATCGAAGGAATTTGTCCATGGTATCGTACGTTGGGCAGTTGGGGATGCAGCAGTAGTACTTGGTCTGAAAATTAAGAATTCTATTTATTATTGAGTTGGGATATTATGAGAAAATTTGTTATGTTCAAACCGATCTAGGAGATTAATAATGTAGAAGACTGACTTTGAAAGAGCAATTGAAACAAAATTGAGTAAATATTTAATCATTTTATTAAAGATTATTAAAGCATGAGGCTTTTTGGGACCATAATTTTTCTTGTAATGAAAAATTCATTAAGTTTTAAAACTGGTCTGTTTAACACAAAAGTCTACAACAAGATAACATGGCGGTCGGGCGCCATGTTGACTACAGCCTACTTGGTTACGTTGTCTATCGTCTTGGACATAATTAATCGTAAGCTCTTGCATTTCTTGAGAAAACTTACCATAGTAATGTATATTTTTTTACACCATCAGAAAGTACAGATTTCAACGAAAAAAAAAAAAGCCAACCAACGTTTTTAATAAAGCAGATATTTTGACGTGAGAATTTTCGATTGAAAATTAGGGTGCTTTTTCGATATTAAGTAAAAATAAGGTGAAAAAATAAATATTTCAAATAAAAAAAATTACAGCGTGTTTGGGACATAAACAGTTAAGTTTTCACCAAATTTTGTGAAAAAAATTTTTTTTTTGTAAAACAAAAATAAAAAACCAAAAGTTGGTTATTGGAATTTTTCACACAAATTTTGAGGTTATGTGACAAAAGTGTAAATACAAAAGTTGTAGATCTTTTTATTACCTACAACTTTGCCATGTAACTTTCTTCCATAAGACTTGTAGTTTTTTCGGAAATCAAGGAAAACCGTTTTTTACCCTTACAAAAAAACTCACCCCCTTCCCCTTCCCGATCTCAGATCGCTCGTAAACCATTTTTCCTTTCATTTTTGTTATATTATCTTCCTTTTTCAATGGATTTTATCCTACTTTAATTTTTTTTCACTTTTTACTATTTCAGCACTGGTCTATTAAGTAGTGGAATTTTGGAATTAAAAAAGTAATTTAGCAATTGTTTCTTCCAAATAGCAATTTTTAAAACTACTTATATAGTTATACCTCATAACATTTAAAAGTGCATGCGTATGAAATAATCAACGACATTAGGAGCAATTTGTCATTTACTCGTTTAAATTTTATAATAAAAAAGGGTTAGAACTCATAAAAGCAAGTTTTGTGTTACTGAATCTATTTACGAAATACGTCGTTGGCGACTTTTGTTTAAAATAAACTTGAAAATAATTTGACTCAATTTCCCTCAGTCTAATACAATAGAATAATGTCACTCGTTTTGACATTTTCTGTTCTTTTTGAAAATTTCGTTATTTTTTTCAAGTCTATCGCTAATTTCTACCGCCTTTAATAAATTATTATTATAGTTTTATAAGTAGGATAACATTTTTATTTCCATGAATGAGTTGCATTAATCTATGGCTTTAGGTATCAATGGTATTTAAATTTTGTAGAAATTGAAACGAAACTCAAATTTGTTGACAAAATATATTGATGCAGTTTAGAATTATGCCTCCATTAAATTGTAAAAAAAAAAACAATTTATATCTTGAACTTAATGATATAATGGCACTAAAAAGCAAGCACTTTTGGGGACTTTGTTTTGTTTTCTTCAGGAAAATAAAATAATAATTTAAATTGTATGAAAGCTTTTAATAATATTAAAATAATTAGGAAGACAGCTTACCCTCCCTGGATTAAAGTTCATTTTTCTATTTTACAGTAGATACTTGAGGTAACTTTTACACTTATTTGACGTTTTCTACTTATAAAACAAATAAATGAATATCGTGCATTGTTTTGCAAAGCTTACTTAAATTTCCATTTTTATTCTGTTTTCTATTTTCTTTTATTTAATAATATTATTAAAACTTTAGGGTTTTTCATTTTTAATATATTTTACATGGTAAATTATCTAATAAGTTATACCTACATACGTAATTAGAAATATTTTAGTAACAATTTTATTGGATTAATTTATTGTTTTATTATCTATTTTTGTCAATAACTTACAATAGTTCTATAGGTACTTATAGTCGTTTTATTTTTATATAATCGACGTTTTGATCATTGGTTTAGGTCATCTTCTGGTTATAAACCAATTGTATTATATATGAAATCTTAATTTTAGATTTATTGGCTCCAGAAATTGCAGACAACTAATAAAAATATCTTCAATATTTATGATATTGATGTTACATTCCTTTTTTTAGGTAAAGGTGGCCGAAATTGAAGGTCGAAACGTTCTACTATAAGGGCACGAGATTCTTTTACTACTGTAGGTACTGGTTCTTTGGTAAGGTCAAAATTAAATTATTAATAAAAAAATTCATAATTCAGATATTATATCCCCTTAAAGCCTCTATATTAATATATTTTTCATATCCACCTCATTCCTGTCACCTTTCCATAGGAATAAAGTTAATCGATTTTTGATTTGAATAAAATTGAATAAAGTGCCTACTTATTATTAAAAAAATAAAAAACTGTTGGCTTTTTTTTTTATTTTGTGTTTACTACTAGTGTAAAAATTGAAAGAGAAAAATAAAACAAATTAATTGCACGTATTTAATAATAAACATGTAGGTGCTTAATAAATTAAGATTTAATGCATACTTTTTGAGAACTAATTTGTGGTAGATATTTCCTTAGACAAGGAAAGAGAGAGGACTGATAACGCGGCGTCCGGCAGTGTGACCGATCGTCACCAATCTAATGGCGAACAGTTGCGCCAGAGGTGTAACATATGAACATTTACTCTCTTTCGTGCTACTTAAAAAAAATAAAGCAGATATAAAGAAATAAAGGAATCCTACAATAATCTCGCCTGTGACTGAAATTTATTAAAAAAAAAAATAGAATAAATAAGTAATACCAAAAACATTTATCAAACAAAACAAGTAGGAGACTTTACTTATATCATACATGCATAGATATTATTAATATAATATAATTACAATACAACTAACATTTAAAATTGTGGAACATTAGTTCTTACAGGAATTTACTTCAATTTTGCATTTAACTGAATTAAATGTTATAATTTAAAGGAATAAGAATTTTTTATTTGTTTGATGACGTACGTAATAAGCATATTATTACTGCTCAAATAAGCAGTGCATTTTTTGTTTTTAATTTAAACGATTAAAACAATTTTATTTCCCATCTTTATGAAAAACAGTTCTTCGGAAGAATTTTGGAGAAAAAAACCCCTTTCAGTGCAAAACAATCGAATAAAGTCGAGCATGCAGCATGCGCCATATAAACATTATATAATATAATATATAATTCGAACGTGGAATTCCACAAAGGGAAGTTTTTCGTATGTAGGGTTTACTATAAATACACCCAAAAAGGCTTCCGTCGGACCTGCTATCTAATGACGAATATAACGCCAATATTTTATACATAATCAGTAACTACGCCTATGGATAAATTAACGATTATACTGTATGCATAATTTATCAAGTATGAAACATGAATGAAAATCGCTATAATATTTGTTATACGTAATGTCTCTGTGTTAATATTAATGTATTGTAGTCGTCGTTTCATAGACAGGAGCATCGTTTCGTAAATTTGTAAATTTGGGACTAAAATTTATTCTGAAAATTGCACAACAAAAAAATTTTTTTTTAATTGTGTTAACCTTTTTTAAAATCCAAAAGGGCCTTTTTTTTTTTACACTGTGGGACTGGCTTGGAAAGGGTCAAAATCCAAATTTTAAATAAAACCACATAATTCATATATAAAAACCTCTTAAAAAACGTCCCCTTTCCCTGTCACCTTTCCAAATAAATTTAAACGATTTTTTTGTTTGAAAAAACCTTTTTAATGAAACGTTGGCTTCGTATTTTGGTTTACACATGTTCGTTTATTCCGTAAAAAATCGAACATTAGGAAAAAAGTCCCCTCTCTTTTTGAGCTAAGGGAATATTTCATTGACCTACTAAGTCGATAACGGATTCCGCATTTTAACATTCACAGATATTTTATGTACAGAACTGCTCGTATCAGCAAAAAAAAATTTACGTTTTCCTTCCACCTTCAGTTCAAAATCAGCATTGTTCGTGTACATACTGCAACTAAAACGTGTAGGTGCATTCTACATTTATACAGACTTACCAAACCATATTAATTTATAGTGTAAATTTCAAGTAGTTAGGTACAAAGTATTCTATTATCTCGATGATATAATATGCCTAATGGTAGATACTTATGTATGTATATTGTATAAACTTCCGACGTTTTCTATTTGTAAAGCAGACGTGAGTAGAAGTGGTAGTGCCTAGTTCACATCTAGATACATATTCTCAGTCAACGTTAGTTAATCAATAGTTGCGTCGAAGTTTTGTTCGATATAAGGTGAAAGTGACTCATCAAAATAATCATCAAAAATGTCGACAACACTTCCAACATTGTACGCTCATTACACTTCTGGTGGTATAACTGAAGGCCTGAATGCAAATCAAACTTATTTTACTCTTAATCAGAAGAACATCACCATCTTTAGTGGGGCAATGCACTACTTTCGAGTTCCTCAGCCCTACTGGCGAGACAGATTGAAGAAAATGAAAGCTGCAGGACTAAATGCAGTAGAAACTTATGTTCCTTGGAATCTTCATGAGCCCCAGTCAGGAGTATATGATTTTGGAAATGGTAGCAGCGAATACCAGGAGATGTTAAATTTGGAAAACTTTTTGAAGACTGCTCAAGAAGAAGACTTATTGGCAATAATTCGACCAGGTCCTTATATTTGTTCTGAGTTCGAATTTGGAGGTTTACCAAGTTGGCTTCTTCGAGAAACCGGCCTAAAGTTTCGTACTTCTGATTCCACTTTTCTTAGCTATGTTAAAAGATTTTTCGATGCTTTACTACCGATTTTGGTAGCTTTACAATTTACAAAAGGAGGTCCTATTGTAGCTGTCCAAATTGAAAACGAATATGGCAACACAAACAATAACGATACAGATTATTTGAATGCAATTAAAAACATGTTCGAAGACAGTGGTATAGTTGAGTTATTATTTACGTCAGACACGCCCACGTATGGGTCTTTAGGGACCCTACCTGGGATACTTTACACCGCCAATTTTCAAAACAACTCGCTCGAAGAACTTCAAGCATTAAAGGCTTATCAACCAGATAGACCTGTTATGGTAATGGAATATTGGAGCGGATGGTACGACCATTGGACTGAGGAACATCATAGCATTTCCACAACGTTCTTTTCTAGCGTTTTAGAAACTATTTTATCTTTTCCGGCATCTGTCAATTTTTACATGTTTCATGGAGGAACTTCCTGGGGATTTTTGAATGGAGCCAATAACGAAGATTTTACCACTACAGATAACAGTAAATTCCAACCTGATATTAGTAGCTACGATTACGACTCGCCTTTAAGTGAAGCAGGAGATTACACTGATAAGTACTACAGCTTGAAGTCTTTGATAGCAAATTACACAGAAGTTCAAACTCTTATCCCAGATATGCCCAACGAAACTGCAAGGGTTGCTTATGATACAATAGAAATAACTCAGCAATTACCTCTTAAAGATCTTATAGAAAATAATGCAGAACATATTATTGAAAGCACATATCCAATTGCCATGGAATTGTTGAACATCAACAATAATTCTGGGCAAAGCTATGGTTATATAGTTTATAGAAAAGAAGGGTTGGATATTCCTGCGGATTCCGCGTTGGTAATTGAGGGTCACGTCTGCGATACTGTCATGGTACTGATAAACGGAAAATTGGTTTCTAATGTGCTTACTCAAGTGAGTGATCTTAACGGTTTTGGTTACTGGAGATTGGCGAATTCATCTCTAAATTTAGGCAATACCAGTTACACAAATGCTACATTGGATTTGTTGGTGGAAAACTGGGGTCGCGTAAATTATGGTTATTTGAACCAATTTTACCAATTTAAAGGGTTATGGCAAGGAAATATAACATTAAACGATGAAATATTGAGCAATTGGAAATTGATTCCGTTAGAGTTCAAAAAACAATGGACGAATAACTTGAGTGGATGGCAAACTCCAACTTATGAAAATGGGCCATCATTGTATAAGGGAATTTTAAATGTTGAAAATGCTTCTGATACTTTCATTGATATGAGGAACTGGACAAAAGGAATTGTAATGCTTAATGGATTTGTACTCTCCCGTCATTTCAGAATAGGGCCTCAACAAACAGCTTATGCACCAGCTCCATTCTTTGTATCTGGAAATAATGAAATTGTAATATTTGAACATTTTGTACCAGCAAAAATTATTCCCTTTTCTAAAGATATAATTTTTGAAACAGTTACAAAAATCGACTCAAATACCAGTTCAGCATCAAATCTTAAAGTCGATTTTATATTACTATTAGTATTTATGACAACATTACTGGGACATTTGAATCCTTAAGGATTAGATTAGATTAGATTGAAAAATCACAAGCATTTGCTATTTGTTTGTTATTTCATTATATCAACTAAATAAAATTAATTGCCTGTAGCAACTAGCAACTTATAAAGTTTATCAGTATTATGTTTGATAGATGTCATTTTTTGTTGTTGTGTTGACTAATGGTGATAGATGTATTGAAATTGCAGTTATAAGTAAGTATGGTACTTTATTTTATTGTTAATAATAAACGAAGTAATGGATATCATTCAATAAACTAATTACGATTTTGTCGCTATTTTATTGCAATGGGCAATAAATAAACCTATTGATTTAGTTTAAATGAAAAAAAAAATATTGTGTAGTTTGTGACATACTGTATGGGCCCTAACAATAGATAGTCAGTGATGATTAATTGTTTAATTTATTCAGCCCATGGTTTGAATATTAAGAAGTTGCGTTTAAAAATAAATTTGATTTAGAAGAACTTATACTTACACTGCATTGCTTTTTATTATGATAAAATTTTTGTTATTGTTGTTTTTGTGAAGGTTAGAAGAGTCTTTCTGATAGTTTATTATTGTTTAAAATTCAGCTACACCTAAGTTAGGCCAAAAAATCCAAACCTTTTGGGAACTTAATATTTTTAATCCTAACATATATCATTGTTTTTATTTGGTTGATAAAAAATTGTTAATACAATTTTAAAATCGACCGATTAAGGATAAGGAAAGTAATGAGGAATTTACTGTATTTTTGGTATTCTTTTATATTTTTTTAATAATTATATATTAACGATAATGGCAGTATAAAATTGTATAAATAATTGTTTACACTATGGAATTCTTTTGAGGCATAGCAAAAGAAGGTACAGGAGAGCAAATCCCCGTTATCCTGTCTGTCATTGCCCTTAGACAATCAGGCATCGCTGAGGAATTCTTCGTTGCCACTCTCTCTAAAATAGGACGTTTGTAAATCCTTTGTGCTTCCCGTCTTTGTTCCTCAGTGACTGCCCTGTCGTCTAAATAAATTAAATTTGGAAACAGGGATATTATGAAGTACCTAAAAAAAAATTATTAAATTCGAAACGACAGATTTTGTTTATGTTTTATACCGAAATGTTTTATTTATTATTTTACAAAGTTAATTTAATATTGTTGCTAATTTATGGGTTTTTGATAAATGAAAAATTCACCAACCTGTATTCTAAATATTCTTGAACACTTCCCCCATTAAGATACGAAGGAGCTGCAGGATTTCCCATGAGGGATAAATGCAACAAATTGGGACACGAACTTTGTAATCGTTTGGCCCATGGATACAGCTCATTTATCTGCAAAAATTTACTATTCTATTATCAATCGGTTAGTAAGTAAATATATAATGATTGTAATTATCAGTTGATTTATTTTTAACTTAAAAGTAATTGTTAATTGTTTGTTTATTATTAGTAATTTATCTTGTTTACCTTACAATAATTTAACCATAAAAAGCTCAATTTGGGCATGAAGGGTATGCATGTGTTCGAGGTAATGTTGTTGTGATCACAGATGAAAGTTTCCAAGTTTTTGAACTCGCTCAAAAAGTTCAGGTTGCTAGAAATATGTCAACAAAAGGTTATTACTTTCATAAAAAGGTTATTTTTAGAATATCAAGTATTTTTATTTAATTTAGTAATATTTTGGGGACAAATATAATTGAATTGAATAATAGATACTTACTCAAAATTGTTGTAAGTTAAGTCTAAGATTCTCAGGTGCGGTGCCATGCAGTTCAAAATTATATTAGGAATTCTGCTTAATTTTTCGTAAGCTAATGACAGACGAAATTGATTGTCTCCTTTGCAATTGCTACATTTGGCTTCAGAGTAATCTACAAACAAAAGTCTCAGTTATTAAATGCAATAGCAATAATTAAAACTGCAAGGTGAGGTTCTTAGTCAGAAAAAAGTCTAGATTTTATTAGCCATTCATCAGCTGACACAGAGGTGGACCAAATAAGATTAAGATATTACAATGTGGGCACCAACACTCCCATCTTCTTTCGATGTATCATTCTTTCGTCTGTAATGACATATAATGATATTTTCTGATCAATCAAATGATTTTCATACTTGTAAAAATATGGAAATACCTATGGAGTTTTTGTAGAGGGTTTTCAGAAAGACGAAACTAATTTTCTCCTTTGCATTTGTCATTTTTGCCTTTAGAGTGGTCTGTAAATGTCTCAGTTATAAAAACCAAAGAGCGCTTTTAACTAAAGAGTGGAAGTTGCTTTTAGTGGTGAGGTCACAAAGGCCTAGATGTTATTGGCTATGACACAGAGGTGGATTCAATAGGATTTAGGCATCATTGTCAAAAATGACATAAAGTCATGTCTACAATTGGTGAAAATATGAAAGTAATTGTGAATTTCTTGTACATGGTATTTTTATAATGTCTTCAGAAACCACATAGAAGTATCTATTTACACCTAAAAGATGTTGGCTTCAACAACATTAGCCAACATTTTGAAAATTTGATTTGTCTCCATCTTTAATTCTTTTGTAAGTTTCTGGATTGATCAAAATTGGGCTCTAGGGCTTTTTTAGCATGTTGTTAACCATTTTTTTATTGTTTTTAATAAATTGACATTCTTGAAAAAGTTTCATTTTTTCAAAATAAAAAACTTATATAAAAAAATGTTGAGTATTGATCTTGACGTTCATGTTGTTTGTTTTCTTATTAGATAGCATGTGTAGAGACTTCAAGTATGTACTGTAGTTTATTATCTCAACGGTATATAAACGACTGAATCCTCCAATTTTCAGTTCATAAAGACTTGAATGCCAGTAGTGCCTATAAGTTATATTTTCGCCAATAATTTTGTTAACAGTGGTTTGGTAATAATCAAAAATGTCGGCAACTCTTCCAACGTTATACGAACATTACACTTCCGGTGGTGTACTCGAAGGCCTCAATGGAAATCAAACTTATTTTACTCTTAATCAGAAGAACATCACCCTCTTTAGTGGGGCAATGCATTACTTCCGAGTTCCTCAGCCCTACTGGCGAGACAGATTGAAGAAACTGAAAGCTGCAGGACTAAATGCAGTAGAAACTTATGTTCCTTGGAATCTTCATGAGCCCCAGTCAGGAGTATATGATTTTGGGAATGGTGGCAGCGAATACCAGGAGATGTTAAATTTGGAAAACTTTTTGAAGACTGCTCAAGAAGAAGACTTATTGGCAATAATTCGACCAGGTCCTTATATTTGTTCTGAGTTCGAATTTGGAGGTTTACCAAGTTGGCTTCTTCGAGAAACCGGAATAGGACTTCGTACTTCTGATTCTACCTTTCTCGGCTATGTTAAAAGATTCTTTGATGTTTTGTTACCAATTCTGGTAGCTTTGCAATTTACCAACGGAGGTCCCATTGTAGCTGTCCAAATTGAAAACGAATATGGCAACACAGATAATATCGATCAAGACTATTTGAATGCAATCAAAGAGATGTTTGAAGACAGTGGTATAACTTCTTTGTTATTTACGTCAGATACGCCCACGCATGGTACTACTGGGTCCCTACCGGGAGTACTTTACACTGCAAATTTTCAAAATAATGTGGAAAATGAGCTTCAAAGATTAAAGTCTCTGCAACCGAGTAGGCCTGTTATGGTAATGGAATATTGGAGCGGATGGTACGATCATTGGACAGAAAATCATAACACTGTTTCTGCAAGCCATATTGCCGATAATTTGAAATTAATTTTATCTTTTCCGGCTTCTGTCAATTTTTATATGTTTCATGGAGGAACCTCTTGGGGATTTTTGACTGGGGCCAATCTTGGAGACGTTAGTATTACAGATAACAGTCAATTCCAACCTGATACAAATAGTTATGATTACGATGCACCTTTAACTGAATCAGGCGATTACACTGATAAGTACTATAGTTTGAAGAGTTTGATAGCAAATTACACAGAAGTTCAAACGCTTATCCCAGATATGCCCAATGAAACTGCAAAGGTTGCTTATGATACAATAGAAATAACTCAGCAATTACCTCTTAAAGATCTTATAGAAAATAATGCAGAACATATTATTGAAAGCACATATCCAATTGCCATGGAATTGTTGCCCATCAACAATAATTCTGGGCAAAGCTATGGTTATATAGTTTATAGAAAAGAAGGGTTGGATATTTCTGCGGATTCCGTGTTGGTAATTGAGGGTCACGTCTGCGATACTGTCATGGTACTAATAAACGGAAAATTGGTTTCTAATGTGACTACTCAAGTGAGTGATCTTAACGGTTTTGGTTACTGGAGATTGGCGAACTCATCTCTAAATTTAGGCAGTACCAGTTACACGAATGCTACATTGGATTTGTTGGTGGAAAACTGGGGACGTGGAAATTATGGCTATTTGCAACAATTTTACCAATTTAAAGGGTTATGGCAAGGAAATATAACATTAAACGATGAAATATTGAGCAATTGGAAATTGATTCCTTTAGAGTTCAAAAAACAATGGACTAATAATTTGAGTGGATGGCAAACTCCAACTTTTGAAACTGGACCGTCCTTGTATAAGGGAATTCTAACTGTTGAAAATCCTGCTGATACTTTCATTGATATGAGGAATTGGACGAAAGGGCTCGTGACCCTTAACGGATTTGTACTATCGCGTCATTTCAGATTAGGACCTCAGCAAGCAGCTTATGCACCAGCTCCATTCTTAAAGGCAGGAGATAACGAAATTGTAATATTTGAACATTTTGTACCAGGAAGGATTGTTCCCTTTTCTGAAGATATAATTTACGAAACTGTTTCGACTATTGGTTAGGAACAAAATCATTTAACGAATGGATCTTATATTTTGTTTACGTTTATCGAAGCTTCAATTGGATAATTAATAAATCCATAGATTAGATTAGATTTGAAAATTACAAGCACTTATTGTTATTTGTTTGCAATTTCATCATAAAAAAGTAAATAAATTTCCTGTGGCAAATAAACAACTTTGATGGATATCACTTTTTTACCATAGTGGCTAATAAATATTAGAGTACCTACTCAATAAAAATAATAAAATTGCAAATACACATTATGAGTTAGTGTTAATACCTTTGATTTTTAAACTTTATAAAGTCATAAAAATATATGTAAATGCTTGAAGTCAATATTGAGTGATACTTAAAACCTTTTTGTTTTACTAAATTAATTAGTTTGGGGAATATACCTGGTATTTAGAACCCTACATGTTACTTTGTATTAAAAAGATAATAACTTACTTAGTAATAAAAGTGCATTCAGAGACGTCATTGTTTTAGAATTAGAATCATCTTCTTGGCCGAAACCCTCCGCCGATAACAATGAGGGTAAATTATTTAGGTCGATTATTTCATAATTATCTTCGTCTTCAAATGACCTACAACAACACAATATTGTATGTCAATATTTATTATGATATGATTAACGAAATGATTAAAATACAAAATACATTTTTAGATTTCTTTCATGAAAACTTCTTTTACAAAAATTAATACTGGACACAACACAAATTATTTATTAATCCACAAATAAACATAAAACAGGGATTTGAAAAAAACATTAATTTTTTCCTGGAATAGTGTGTTTAGTTAAATTTAAAGATACATTGTAAGTTTTTTTTAATTTATGTTTAGTGATATTTTTCAAAAACCAAAACTGATCACAACACAAATTATTAATTTATTAAACCACAAATATCAATAAAATAATCCTATTGTTTGGTAAGTTTTTTATTCTAAAATATTATTTATTGCTTACCAACTTATCTCATTTGAAAAAAAAATCATTTTAATTTTTTTTCTGGAATAATTTCCTTTTAAAACTTTTTTTGATAATATTTTACAAAATACTGGACACAAACAATTATTTATTAATCCACAAAAAACATAAAACAGGGATTTGAAAAAAATATTAATTTTTTCCTGGAATAGTGTGTTAGTTAAATTTAAAGAACATTGTTAGTTTTTTCAATTTTGTTTAGTGATATTTTTCAAAAACCAAAACTGATCACAACACAAATTATGAATTTATTAAACCACAAATGATCAATAAAATAATCCTATTGTTTGGTAAGTTTTTTATTCTAAAATATTATTTATTGCTTACCAACTTATAACTCATTTGAAAAAAAAATCATTTTAAATTTTTTTTCTGGAATGATTTCCTTTGAAAACTTTTTTCGATAATATTTTACAAAAATAAATACTGGACACAACACAATTATTTATTAATCCACAAACAAACATAAAACAACCTTATCTTTTCGTAAAAGGGATTTGAAAATAATATTAATTTTTTAGTTTTTTCCTGGAATAGTGTGTATAGTTAAATTTAAAGACACATTGTTAGTTTTTTTCAATTTATGTTTAGTGATATTTTTCAAAAACCAAAACTGATCACAACACAAATCATTAATTTATTAAACCACAAATCATCTATAAAATAATCCTATTGTTTGGTAAGTTTTTTATTCTAAAATATTATTTATTGCTTACCAACTTATACCTCATTTTAAATTTTTTTTCTGGAATAATTTCCTTTGAAAACTTTTATCGATAATATTTTACAAAAATTTATACTGGACACAACACAAATTATTTATTAGATCACAAATTACCAATAATAAAACAATTGTATTCTCATGTAGCCTTTTATCCCATTTTTTATTATGTACAATACTTACATACTTAAAACTTATTTAAAAATCTACACTACACACTTTTTATGCACTAATAATACTAAAAATTTATTTTCTGAAATAGTATTTATGTATTTTAGATATGTTCGAGCAATTAAATGAGACTGAAGAACACAAATTGTTATCAAACCAAACCGATAACATGGTTGAATAAATTTCATGTGAAGAGTTTCGAAAGTTCAATGTTATCTATCAGACACGAGTATTTATATTATTTATTTTGTATATTGGCATAAAACTATAATATGTATGTTACAGTGTCTTCTTAAATAAAAGGTTCTTATCAATGCACTTACGCACTATAGATATGCATAGAGAGATAAGACAAACAATTAGGAAATTGAACGTTCTGCCCATAATAAATATTTAGTAATTAAGCAGGTGTTTACTTTAAACAGAAAAATAAGTTTATGTATTATTGTAGTACCTACTAAGGTATTAATTTACCTGAACAAAATCACCAACTAACTAACTAACTACATAATGTAACGCACATCACAGCAAGAACTGTCTGTTTTCACTTTTGCAACAAGAATGCAGTTCTTGAGTTAACTTTATAGTTCATACGGCCTTGTCTTACATTTGATGAATTTGAAACAGTTGTAGGAGTCACAAGAAAGGCCAGGCTCTCTAGTGATTACCTTATCAAATTGAAAATTGTGCTTTAATTGTAATTTGGCATTTAACTTTAAAATTGTCTGCATACAGGGTTTTTCAAGTTGATGGGCTATTAGAAGTATATGAATTAGCAGAAGAAATGTAATTCTGAAACTTGGGCTCATTTGGTTATTGTTTATGCCGCTTCTTTTAAAAATATTTTCAAGTTCGATTTACATCCGGTTATACCGGAAGTCGATACCAACTTTGTTATTTTAAATGGAATGGTATATTTTTTACGCTGAATTCGAATAAAACGTGTAATTCTAAGGTAAGTTTGATAACCAACTTGTACACCTATGACGATCCGTTTATGAGTTAATTTAATTTATAGAAAAAAAAATCGCTACCGCAATCCAAATTATAAAAAATCATAACTTCCACAAAATACGACTTAGAGTGTTGAAATTTTTACTAGTAATAGCTGAATATTAGTGCTAACGCCTTGACAAAATTGAATTAAATGATTTATACAAGGCGTTCAAAATAAAATTCTAAAGTTTGAAAACTTCAAACACGAATTACCTCGTTTTTTTCAAATAGTACCTACAATTTTTTATTTTTTCAATCGATTCCTTTTTTTATCCTCTTTCGATCTGTATGGATACTTACTATTTTATTTGAAAATTTTGGAATAATTTTGAATTATTACTTAAAATAGTAAGTATCCATATAGATCGAGAGAATAAAAAAGGAATCGATTGAAAAAATAAAAAATTGTAGGTGCCATTTGAAAAAAACGAGGTAATTCGTGTTTGAAGTTTTCAAACTTTAGAATTTTATTTTGAACGCCCTGTATAAATTATTTAATTTAATTTTGTCAAGGCGTTAGTACTAATATTCAGCTGTTACTAGTAAAAATTTCAACACTCTAAGTCGTATTTTGTGGAAGTTATGATTTTTTATAATTTGGGTTGCGGTAGCGATTTTTTTTTCTATAAATTAAATTAACTCAGAAACCGATCGTCATAGGTGTACAAGTTGGTTTGATTGATTAACACACAATAAAATCTAATCAGTCAAACTTAAATTTAAAAAAGGATGAGGATCTACTACGCGAACAGTTTTAACCGACTCGCTTCGGAAAAACGCGTTTTGTCTAGTAAGAACTAGTTTTAACTAATATTCGATTTGAGCATCAGTTAATCCTAGTATTAACAAATGCATACATTAAAAACTAGTTCTATTAACTAAGAAGAACGCGTTCTATCTTAAAACTAGTTTTAACTGCAACATATATACTTACAGAAACCAAGGGACATTTTTTAGTACATATGTATTTGTTTATTTATTAAACTTGTTTACATAGAACTATTCTCCAAAACTTTATTTGAAAGCATTTGTTTTATACTTTTTTTTTGTAAACAAGAAGTAGTGCAAGGCAACTCAAAATTTTTAAAATACATAAATATGTAAGTATATAAATATTTTTTGTCTCTCTCCAACACTACCAATTTGTCAATAACTTTATTTTTGGTGGATAAAAGTGCAACTAATAATTAGATTATTAAGATTAATTATTTGAGAATCCATTTAGGTGAAGTACTTAATTATGTAACTTTCTTTCGTAACTGTAATTTATTTGCAAACATTTGTATTTTCACTACATTGACAACTACACCTCGTATCGAAATTTTGACTTGCAATTCGATATTTCAATTTGATATTCGAATTTTCGACTTACATTTCAAAATTTCAAACTACAACTCCAAATTTTGAAATATGACTCGAAGTTTCGATTTCGCACACAAAGTTTTTACCTAGATAGTGTTTTGAGTCACCCATCAGTGTTGTGACGATTCCTGTCTGCGATTTTTCGAGTAATAAAACTATGCCTAGGTATTTTTTTTAAGTCAAAATTTTAAATTTTAAATTGATATTTAAAGTTACATGTTAACATTTTGATTTGCAAACTGATAAGTTGTTTTCTAGTTGTAAATCTAAATTTCAAATTGTATCTCGAAATTAAAAAAATAATAATATATATGGCCCTTTCACGTCTCCATACAAATATTTTATTATTTGTTTATTTAAATCAGTTTTATTTACTATGAAAAGGCTTTTTCTCATTTGATAGCACCTAAAGACTGAGATCTTCTAATGAATTAATTAACAATGCATACAACTGGAGAATATTTATGTAAAAGTTTTATGTAGATATAAAAGTTTTATGATACATTTCCTCAACATTTTTTTGTATTGTAATTAATGTTATGTAGGTAATTATTTTACATTGTTCAATTTGGTTTTTATAAGATAAATAATGTTTTCTAAACCAAATTTCAATAAAAATATATAATTAAAACTAATAACTAAATCAATCAATTCATTGATTAATTAATTTGCAAGACATAATGAACTAATTGAAGCAATTAAATTTTTGTTGTGTAATGTTTTATTTATTAAAGTTTTCTGCAGTTTACATTTTCTCATTATTAAAGAACTAACTACTATGTAGACTTTTTTTATTTCTGTATCTCCCATTTAATTTTAATTAGCATATTTTTAATAGATTTCTTTATTGTTTTCCAAGTTTGGAATAAATAGAAAGTCATTGATATTATTTAGTTGTGCTTTTACCTCATAAGATGACAGCTTAAGGCCTTTAAGGATATTTTTTCCCTCTTGTGGCTAATATTTCATTTTTATTATTTTTTTATATTTAAATTTTTGGTAAAATATAAAGTGCACACTTTTTTCAATTTGACAATTTTTTTACTAAACATTTAAAGTTTAAAAAGTGTCTTTTTTTCCATTGGAAGTCTCGATTTCGAACTAAAAATGTTTATGTAGGTAGGTAGGTAGGTATGAATAAGATAAATAATATATTTAAACCAACTTTTAATAAAAAGTTATAATTGAAACTAATAACTAAATCAATAAATTCATCGATTAATTAGTTTGCAATGCATAATGAACTTATTAAATTTTTGTTATGCAATGTTTTATTTATAAACGTTTTCTGCAGTTTGCATTATCTCATCAGTTATTAACTCTGCTGTGTATATAATTTTTATTTGTGTATCTGCCAATTTATGTATTTAATTATAATTAGCATATTTTTAGTAGTAGATTTCTCTTTTGTTTTCCAAGTTTGGAATAAATAGAAAGTCATTCATATTATTTAGTTCTGCTCTTTCCTCTAAAGATGACAGCTTAAGGCCTTTAAGGATCATTATTACTCCTTGTGACCAATATTTCCTTTTTATTATTTTTTTATATTAGGTATGCAAGTTTTTGTTAATACATATATGAACTTCCTGGCAAGGATATTTGATAATATTTTTTTACTAGACATTTAAATTTTTTGGGTTTCTTTTTTCGAGCACTTTATTTATTTATAGGTGCATATTAAATAAACAAAAATTTAATTCATTTCATTAACCTAATTATTTAAAATATTTATCTGCTACAACAAGAACAATTTAATTTATTTAACTCGTTTTAATTGTACTCATCAAATGTTATTTTATTTCGTCGTTGTTGTTGTTGATAACTTCAAGTCCTTCAAAAGTCCTTCCACGATTTTTGCCGCATGTCTCAACAACAAGCAAAAAATTATCTCTAGAACTATCTCTGTATAAAAAACTTCAAGGCATTAGAACTGGTAAACAGTTAGATTTTATTAATAGTAAGACACCGGGTCGTGAACTTCTTTATTAATTAAAGCGTTGTTTTTGGTTAAAAAATTGTTGTTAAGTGTGTAGAAGTGAAATTTGTTTATAACGTTTGAACAATTGTTAACTGCTTACCTATATAATTACAGGAAGTTAATTAAAGTGTAAAGCTTTTGGGGACTATGGGACGTAAGAACAGGTAAGAATAGTTAATAACGATACAAATATTAATTAGTAAATAATTTAATTAGGACTTATCACTAATTGTATGTATCTATTAATAAAATCAGGTTATTGCAGTGACAATTTCAAGTATTAATAGGTCATTATCTAATTAATCTATTGAACTGGATTGGACGATAATTTTACTTGCTGCAATTCTTCCACTTATTCTTCTTTTTTCTTGTAGGTATTACGTATTTTCTTGGTATGCACTTAGTTATTATTTATTAGTTGTTCATCCTTACTATAATTGTTACACAGGAATGTACGTACGAAAAGCCCTCAATATTACTACGTTCATTAATCATCTTCGTAATTAACAAGTTAACGTTAATTGATATGACCACCAGAAAAGGGACTGCAACTGACAAACTTCTAGGAACTTCCCACACAGCTATGTTCCGGGAAGAGTCCAGACTGGCAATGAAAGCATAACTTCTAATGTAGTTGTCTATGCATCTATGCATAGGTGTCACTGTTAGAGATAAACTTTCATATTAGGTATAATTTCGATAGGTATCTAATAAGTTGAATTAGAGTCAAAACAACCAGGTAACAATTGCAGTGTTGCAACAGAAACTTAAGGGCTTCAGGCGATATAAAATCAAACCAATAAAACACTTAGTTATCGATATCATTGTTAATTCTGTGATGTTACAAATCTTGTGTTACGTACTTGCAGGATTCAAGTTGAAAGTGAAATAGAATTGGCTAATTTGCAAACTACCAAAATTTACAAATGTCTGGTTATTTTGATAGAAAATATTTTTTCTACTAAAAAAGATACGTGTGTTTATTGGCTAGTTTGTATATTATCTAGTTAGTTTACAAACTAACCAAGATTTGCGTTAATGTACAAACTAGAAGAGGAATACGCAGACCAACCACTCTTACAGGTAATTTTGCAATATATCTACATTGGTTAGTTTGCATACTTTCCAGATAATATACAAACTAGCCAATGTAAAAACCACAAGGGAATTACACAGATTAACCAGTGTTCTTTGTTAGTTTGCAAAATAGTTACTTTAAATATTTGGATAAACTAATAGATACTTACTTAATAACCAATTCGTTGGTTACTTTGTAAACTAACCAGCCCCCTTTGGTTAATTTATTAAAAAATGTAAAATTACAAATGAGCGGTTGATCTTTTTGTGGAAAGATAATTTTCCATCAAAATAATCAGACATTGGGACAGTTCGTACATTATCCAGCTAGTTTATGAACTAACCATAATATATACGTTTTTTTTTGGGTAATTGTCAAAAATAAATTAGGTGTTATAAGTATACAAGATAAATGAGAAAGAAGAAGTAGAGTTTCCAGCCACTATTTTATTTATTAGTCTTTTATAACATTTATAAATGAATGATCACAACCATAATAAGAATGTATTGCACACGTAAATTATTTGAAATAGAAACGAAAACAGGATGCAAAAGTTTCGATCTTTTATTTTATTAATATTATTTATAAATTGAAAACAATAAATAGGTTAAGTTCATTTAATACCTCATTTGTCAAGCAAAATAGATACGTCCAAGGAACGAATTTTAAGGAGGCATTAAATGTTATTTAAGTAGGTACCTAGGTATTTAAAACTTTTGCATGCATTTCGTTTCGTAAATTCTCTCAGAAAAAGACTAGAAAAAATTATGATAAAACTTTACAGCTTATGTAACTCTAATGATATATTTTTTATATATATGTATATGTTCTTCTGGCACGTGTTTTTCAGTTTTCGCTGCGGAGGGATTCCTTCTCTGATAGGTATTTCCTTAACTAAAAAAAAACAAATATCGATCTTACTTGTTAAAAGGTAATTTAACGGTTTATTTGGGTTACTTTAAAAGCAGTAAAATTCTTGTACGTACCCATTGCTTTAAATAGGGTGAAAAGTGGCGGTATTGTTGTAAAGTAAGTTTTCGTTCAGGGGCCCATGTTTCATCAATCTCACTATTTCTGGGATCGGTAAATATTAGTTCGGGATGTTCCTGTTCCACTTCTTGGAACACTTCTGCATTTATTTCTTGGTCATTTGCCCTCTTGCCCATTCCACCGTAGCACGAATGGCCGAACGTTGAGCAACCCCCTTGAACAAAATTTCTATTAGTAATTTACACCAATACATACTCAAAACGAACTGCCGATTTCAAGAAACATTTACTTCTTATTTTATTTTTAGTGCATCATATTTTTTCAATAAATGAATATTTAACTTTATATTAATTTTGTACTGGGATTTTTAAAAATCAGTGGTGGTTATCTAACATTCAGTCAGAATGAACTATTCTGTGTGGGTTTATTACACTTGGGAATGCTCATCAGTCACCATAATTATTGCCTATTGCTTTCATAAAATGCAGACAGAAAATGTTTACAGTATCTGCAATATTTTTAGAAGACTAAAGAAATACAGTAAAACTCATATGGTTATAACGTACCATGTTAAAAGTCCAGGCCGTTATTATGAAGCACTAAATAAAAAAATAATGTTTAAAACGTATTTACTATTACTTTTTTTATGTACTTCTGATATAAAGTACCGAATTATATCCGGGTCCAAACGCTCAAACAGATCAAATACTTTTTGTTCATAAATATTTTTGTATCTACTATACTGAAAAATAAATACTTTCCTAAAGGATTAATAAAAACAAAGAAACTGTCTATTAATTCTGTTTTAAAGAACTTCTGATGTAGAGTACATTTAGTTTCACCTAAAGTACGTTATAACCGATTTTTACTGTACACTTAACCTAAACTCTATGAATACTCATTTATAAGTAACATGAATTTTAATAAAAAAGAATTCAGATAAATTAACAAAGAAACTTTATTGTTTATTCTTGCAGAATCACATTAATATTACGTATAAAGGCAAAAGTTTGTGAGTGTGTATGTTTGTTACTTCTTCACGTCTAAACGGCTTAAGCGATTTTAATAAAATTTGGTATGGAGTTAGCTGACACCCTGGATTAACACATAGGCTACGTTTTACTGCGGGAAAATATCTTATTAGCATGGAAAAATCGATGAAAATTAATTCGCGCAATATTATAAATGCGAAAGTAACTGTGTCTGTATGCTACACAATCTCGCCTAAAATTTACTGAACCGATTTAAATGAAATTTGGTACAGAGATAGTCTAGAGCATGAGAAAGGATATAGGCTACTTTTTAATGTGAAAAAAGGGTTGTAAGGGGTTGAAATAGGAAAGTTTGTGCGGAAATTCCGTAATTTTTAAAGATTTTTTGGACTTTTGATTAGATATAAATAAATACGACATTCAATATTTGTAAAAATTTTACCCTAAAGGAGATAAAATTAGTCGATAAAAGTTTTTGTGTAATGACGTCGTCTAAAAAGCTTAAATTAAAATATTAAATGTAAAAAGTTAAAGAGGTTTTGTTTATTTGAATCAATAAAAGTAGTTGAATACGAAGCTATATAAACTATTGTATACTATAATTAAACTATATTAATCTATAATATTATAAATGCGAAAGTAACTCTGTCTGTCTGTGTGTTACGCAATCACGCCCAAACTACTGAATCGATTTAAATGAGAATTTGGTACAGAGATAGATAAGGAGATATAAAGCTAGAGGCTTGAAACTTATTTTTTAGGCTTTTGATTAGATATAAATACGACATTTAAAGTTTGTAAAAATTTTACCCTAAAGGGGGCAAAAATAAGGACTGAAAGTTTTTGTGTAATGACGTTGGCAAAAAGGCTTACGGCCCAGAAAATTAAAATATAAAAGAAAAAAATTTTAAATGCTGCCGAAAGACACTATACCACGCGGACAAAGTCGCGGGCATAGTTAGTTTTACATAAAATTCAAACTAGGCCTTAAGGAACACTAAAATGTTAAATATAATTAAAAAAAAACATTCTACGTATGCGACAAATTTATAGGACTATTGAAAAAATTTAGAATAAAGAATTTTAGATAAAACTCGAAGGAATTTATCTTAAAATAGTGAAGTTTGTACTCCTTATTATGACAAATAACTGAGTTTTTATTAAAGTAATAATTTGTAAAAGATGTAAAGGCATTTTCTTTCTTTTGGTAATTTAAAAATTTTTAGTGTCATTTTGAGTTGACAATTTTTCAACTTGATAATTGTTATTTAGGTACTTTAAGCCTTTGCTTCATGTTTTAAAAGTGCAATCCAATCAAGAAAAATATCAGATTCCATCTGATTTGAAACATAGCAACATTTCTTGATGTACCTTTAAACATAATATTCTACTTTTAACTTGTCGTTTTCTTTTGCTACAATTCGATTCGACAATAGGGATTTTGGGAAAAAAATCGACGATATAAATTAATTAACTGCGAAACTTTACAAGAGTTTACAAGACTATATCGCCATTGTTTTATGAGATTGGGTGCATAAAAAACTTAATTAAGACTTAATTAACGAAAATGTCTTTCTTTTAATACTTTTTTGCCAGAGGCAGAGGTCAATGGGGAGATGGAATATTGTAGACGCTGGAGAAAACTATTCAAGGTGCATAAAAATGATTACAAAATATTTATAGAGGTGAAATTAGTTAAGTTAGGTAACATAAAACGTTTATTCAAAAGAGGTATATTTTAATGTAGTTGCTTATATAACAAATAAAAAAAATTGAGATTTAAATTGAGTCAAGATTTTTTCTGTAATATAACAAAACGGTAAGTGATAATAGATAAAAATGTATTAAGAGGGTAAACCTCATAGAAAATGAAATTTCAATATACTATTCTTTTGATGTGAAACATCTATAGCCGCGGGTAAACCGGATTGTTGGCGTGGCGATTGCATGCTGTGGCGACGAGTCGCCACGCGCAAGCGACTGTGCGATTCTCTTCCCACTCGGTTCGACGGTGTCGTTTACTATAGTAAACTAGAAGATGGAAGTGAATTAATTATTATTGCTGTGTACATTTTACCTTATAAAAAAATGAATGATATTTCATCTTTACATGAGAAATTATTTCCGTACAGTCACAGAGGTTCAATAATTTTTAAAACCAATAAAGATAAACTACCATTGATTTTAGCTGGAGATTTCGATGTAAATTTTGCTAAAGATGAATCAATGCCATTAGTTACGTTCCTCCAAAAAGAATTTCAATTGCAAATTAACAACAATCCAAGATAATCTAATACCAGATATGCAACAACAATAGATGCTGTATTTATTAGATGTCTTGATGATGTTATGTCCAATACTTTTGTAACATACTTTAGTTATCCTCGACCAATTATCACAGTAATTCTGTCAGAGGCAACATCGAATATAACTATTACTGAAGTAAACTGATTAAAGAATTGAGTTGTCGCAACTTGAAATAAATTTTTGAATTTTTAATTTTTGTATTTAATAAAAATAAATGTTTTTTAAATAAATAGTCATCATATTTTGTGGAAAAAATTCGTAATATTTGATTTTTTCATTATGCCATATTTAGTTCCTGTCGTAATATTGTCTTTCATGCATATCTGCCAGGCGTCCCGTGACGGCTCACATTTTTTTTAAGTAAAAAATGCAAAGATATGTTTCAAAGTAAATTTTTTAAATTGATATTATATGCACTGACTGGAACTTAATGTGTGAGCTTTAGAAATTTTTTTATTAAAAGGAAAAGTCAATCTTTCGTTGAAGCTTTAGAGGGTAAAATATTTGATTAATAGGGATATTGGCAGATTAATTTCAGTGGTTTCCGGATGAGTTTAATAGAGATGTATATTGCTGTCAAAGGAGAGGCCAGTGCGGTGATTTATTTTGCAAAACGTTGCAATTTGTTATGTGCACTAATTACACGTACCTTAACGAACAAAAGCAGAAATTAGCATTTAAATCACACCGAATTAAACGCCAGTTATACTTTAGTCAAAATGAAAAATCTTTTGGACATCATTTACCTGACATTACGAAGCATGATGTTGGAATTTACTGGTCGACAATAACTTTGACCCATTCAAATGTGAATTGTTTTAAAAAAATAAATCACGAGATATATCACTCAAAATTTAATGCAGAGTACTCAAAATTATTTTAAATATTGTGATGTATTATTACGTGGAGTTTAAGGATAAAAATAAATAAAATCAATAATAGAGCTTAAGTTAGATTGAAATTACGTATGAGAGGACGCAAGATGAAAACTTAATCAATATTTAGACGAACGGCATTCGGGAGTTAAAGTTGTGGGAATTTAGAGAGGCCTACAGGACATATTACCATTTCGACTTAGTAATTATTTGGGCTTTATCTAGATTAAAGATCCGGAGAGGAATTACGATATAATAAAGTAATATTCGACTATCTGGTTCAGAAGTTTGTTTGTAAATTGTTTTATTGTTCATTAAATATTTATGGTCTAGTAAGGGTTAGGAATACTATGATGCCTAAAATTGTGTGTGTGTGTGTATGTGGAAAAATATTACGTATAGTAATGGCGGCTCGTGGATTTGAAACATTTTAAAGCATGCTAAACATACAGAGGTCTTATATATGTCTTAATTATTATTCAATAGCTCGGAGTATCGATATCTCGAAGTTTTTTGCGTCACATAATGATTCCAGTTATTGAAGTTCGACTGTATTTTATTGATAAAATAAAATTCATAAAATGGACTGACTGCAAATTTAATTTCTCATTTTATTTTGCCATTGGGCTGAAAAGGTACTCTTGGGTAGATTCGTTTTTTGCTTGCCAAAAAATCTAATTTAATTCAATAAACCAAGCCCGTCTAGTTAATAGGTAGCACATATGTAGATATAGACGTTTAACAGCCCTTTAATAAACAGAACCGTGTGACAAAATGTTAAACAGGAACCCTCCGAAGAGTAGGTTTTACCAATTAAAAGCAGACAAATGCCGTACCTACGTAGAGCGCCAAACGAATTGGTTTTTGCAATTATCTCCCAACCTTGCCCTGTTTATATTAAAGCAATAATAATTGTATGAGAAACTGATTTGTAACACGAATCTTGGCGCTCCCTTGCGCTACCTTATTCTTCCACCGCCAGTTGGAATAGGTACCCAAAATTAATTCCGCCGTATGGACGAAACAAAAGGGAAATTAGTTTTCTGAAAAAGAGGATTAACACGTGAAAAAGGGACGATCGAACTGATAAATTTTAAATATCAATAAAAATTTATGTATTTATTATTTGTATCTACAATCACGAATTTGCGAAATTTCCTACCCTTAAGCATACTTAATATCAGCGCTGTTTTTACAATTATACGTTTAGTCCGGTCAATTTAGACATTCGAAGCTACATAAATTCCCACCAAGCTGAAAATCAGTAAGATCGTTTAAAATATGATAAAAAATAAAATTTTAAAGTTCCCCATTTTCCCCTGTATGGAAAAAATTTTATTCAAGGTCAAAGGTCAAAAAAATGAGTTTTTCGCGATTTTAAGCAACACAATAAGTTTTGTCATAAAAATACTTCCGACAAAAATTGTAGATCTTAAAATTATCTATAAAATATGTATCAATATTTTTTTTCCTAAGAGCCACCGTTTCTGAGATATCAGGTAAAATGAAACCCAGTCCCTTATTTTATATGCCAGTGTAACCTCGAGACAACATCTGTCTCCTGTTCAATTGTATGCGTGGCTAGGGTCTTATACCTGCTTTATGTCAGTGTGCCCAATAAATGAAATACTTTTAGTATCAGGGTTGCCAGATTAGGGGATTTTCCCCAAAAAATAAAGGGTTTTTTTCCTTTGGGGTATTTTTTGGGAATATATTTTTCAGGGAAATTCTTCTGGGGAAAAATTTTCCTCTACAATCTTTTTTCTATTTGCAGTATTTAAATATTTTCTAGTTCTTGGGGATTTATTTGTCACATAGCTTATTTTGGGGTATTTTAGAGATACATATTTTATAGACAATTTTATGATCTACAATTTTTGTCTGGGGTAATTTTATGATAAAACTTACCGTTTTGCTGAAAATGGCGAAAAACTCATTTTTTTGGCCTTTAACCTTGAATAATTTTTTTTCCATACAGGGGAAAGATGGGGAACTTTAAAATTTTATTTTTAATCATATTTTAAACAATCTCACTGATTTTCAGCTTGGGGGGAATTTATGCAGCTTTACTCTTATTTTTTGGTCTAATTTCACCGGACTAATTTGTACTCTCGAGCTTTGTAGACGTTTGTTTTTATTCTGGATTTCCTCGAATGAGATGTCCGGTGAGACCTCTCACCCCCTCATGGGAGATTTACTCTCTAATAAGTTTGAAAGGTGTTGAGAGGTCATCAATGACCCTTTCACTTTATAGATAGATAATATTTGAAGAGATTTTTTCGGATCCCTCCCAAGTCCCCATCATTTTGATTCACGTAATAAGCACCTACTAGGTTGGCACCTCCTGTCAAAGTCAATTCTATTCTTCATCAATAATTATATTCCTGTGACGTCATACGTATGTGTTCTTTGAGAGATTATTTTCTGTTTATTAAAGTTTAAAAAATATCCTATTTTTAGTGATTATTACAAAAAGAAACATATTAAAGAACGATCTATACTAGATAAAAAAAATTTAATCATGAGCAAGTCTTACCTAATTCAACATAACGTAATCCCAAAATTTCAATTAATATAAATTTAATTCAAGTGAATAGTTTCAGCAGTGACATTAATATTTTCTCTGTAAGAATGTTATGAAGTTATCGTTTTTTTTAATTGAAGTGAAACTTCTTTGAGCGCGATGAGAGTAAAATCTCAAGGTCATGAAACGACACGTTTTGTAACGTTCGTCTCGGGAAAGACGAGCATGCGCATATCAGTATTACAGTCAGCTGTTAGTGACCGGCATCTCATAGCAGTTATATTACAGTAAATGTTTATTTAACAACAATTAATTTTTATTTAAGAGTGAGTATTATTATGTATTAATTTTAATTCCTTGTAGTTATTGATAGTTACAGTTTCTTAAGCACATGGAAAAATAAACGGAGGCGAAAAGAATTTGATTTAAATATATATGTGATGTTTTCATTTTTAAAACATAAATCCTGAAAATTCTCGTAGTCTCTCTTCCTTTCACTAAACATTACCTACTCATTCGTTATAAAGGTACAGAGATCGCCACAGAAGTTTCACTTCTTTCACGTGTACTGAGTTGCACATGATTAAATTTTTAGACGTAGGTAGGATATTAGGGACA
This sequence comes from Agrilus mali, assembly GCA_029378335.1. NCBI lineage: Eukaryota > Metazoa > Arthropoda > Insecta > Coleoptera > Buprestidae > Agrilus > Agrilus mali. The sequence goes on from CM055660.1 coordinate 3,512,377, forward strand.
CAATCCCAACAAAAACTTGAAACTGATAGGTACATATATGAAGACGTTTTTTGGTGGCTTGTACCATACGCAAAGATATAAAATTGTATACTTCCCTCAATTATTATTTACCTTTATGTGTGCCAGTGCCTTTACCATTTTCTTTTATTATCGAAAAAATAAAGCAAGTATCGCTTTTATACAGTTAAAGGCAATAATATAGTCTAACTGTCGTTGTAGGTACATAATACAGATATGCTTTATTAAAATTTTTATAGCCGTCATAAGAAAAAGATTATTGGTAGTAAAAATGAGACAATAGCAGTGCGAAATCGAATAGGTAGGTATCTGCTTGCATTTGAATGAAATGTAAGCTTAACGTCAGATAGAAACCAATAATGCTATACTGTCATGCGTGTAATACCGTTATTTGCCACTTGAGATGGGATCCTACCTACGTTTTTTGAAACAAGAGACATTTTATTTTGCTGCAATGGCGATGCAATAAAAATGAATTTGTTCTATACATACATTAGCCACCTTAAAGGAATATCTGTTTGTACTTTATTTGAAAATCAGGAATTCTGTGTTAGTTTCTCAATACGTTGGTGGCTTTTATCAGTAGATATTTATTTTTTATATTTTGTATAAAATTTTACATCTCAATAACTTTTATAGGAATGTAAATATTTATCCATGAATTTTATACGAATTTTTAAAAATGCTTGTGGCTTTTATCAAAAGATATTTATGGGTGAATATACAAAAATTGGGTAACTCAATGTCATCAGCCAATATATACAAAGTCTTATTATATTTTATTGAGATTAAATTTTATTTTAAAACAATGAAAAGTCCTTTATTTGGTCACCCAATTTCAGCTCTACATTTTAAATATAAGTTAATAAAAAAACACAATAAATGCTTAAAACGTCAGTCCTTTGGCATGTCACAATCCCGAATACCAACAATCAAGTGACTATCTATTAAACATTATCATTGATTTCAGAAAACTAACTAATTTACTACAATCTGTGATGTACACAGTAATATATACTACAACTTTCATAATGCAATGTTCTCCACTTTATTTAAAAAAAAATAAGAAACTTTGTGTTTAGTTTCATTCGTCAGTCCGTTGTGTGTTGTTTAAATTTGAAATTCATGCCAAATATCATTGACTTAACGTAAAATCCCTGTTTAAATTTTAATGTTGGTAATGAAGTTAGTTGCGGACCACACAATTTGACGGCGGCCATAACTGTACCATTGTTTGGGTTGTGTTTGTCGTCTGCACACACGCTGATTCAGTAAAAATTTCAGTCCTTTGGTGAGTAGTTATTTTCTTGTTAATCTGAGGTTTATTCCCATTTATACATAGTTAACTATGATTTGTTAATATGTACATTGTTAATATTCGAAATTATCAAAAAAAAAACATTAGTTCCGCGTATAACCTCAAATTTATGTCTTTTTCGTCAGTCCGTTGGCGTCAGTCCTTTGTCAGGTATCGCGCCAGAGGAAGGACTGACGTGTTTCCATGGTACTGATGTTTTTTGTTTTAGAGCACTTTTATCTTAATTGCTACACGTGTATAAGCATTTCTATTTTATACTTCAGTTTAAAACATTTTATTTTTGCACTATTTTGTATCTTAATTTTTTTTGTGGAGAAAAAGATCTCATTTTATTTTAATTATTACTATCTCTTTTGATGTCTTTAGGGCATTGCTTATTATATTTACTTGATTTATTAAAAAAATACGTAATGTTAAGTAAAATTGCCTCAAAATAATATTAAAGTTAAGTAATATAACATTATAATAATGTCAAAAGGCTGTTATGAAGACTGAGATACTTGACTTTCATAGTATTATATTGTAATTGTTCTTAATTTGATGATAATTAATACTTTTAGGATAAATATTGTTAGATTTTTGTTTCTATTGTTTGTTGATTACTTAGAAATGTTAAGTAAAACTAAGTCAAATTAAAAAAGTTAAATGAATAACGTTACGTTAAATGTCAAAAGGCTGTTTTGAAAACTGAGATAGTATTTTCTCCCAGTATTACATACCTATTAATAATTATTTTTAATTGTTACTAAGTGATTTTAATACTTAAAAGACATGTGCCATTATTAAATCTTAAGAGATTTGTACTAATTTTTATTAAATTTCATTATAATTCTTACAAAATTGTGTATTTTATCAGTACTATGTTACCCTCGTCAGTTCCCTGGCAGTCAAATTCTGAAAATTTGAAATATCTCACAATCTACTTAAAAAAGTGACTGGCCCGATTTGGAACAATATATTCATTAGATTAGCCATCATACACACCCGAATTTGTAGAAATTTAATTTAATAACTATAGTAAACAAAATATCCTCAAAAGTTACCCAACTTTTGTATAATCACCCTTATACAAGAGTATTATATAATTTTTTAAAAATGTTAGTAGCATTTATCAGAATTTAACCAAGAATTTTATATACTTAAGCTTTTTCAAAAATTTTAGTAACTTTATCAGAAGAAATTTACACAAAAGAATTTATATAATGTTTTAAAAATGTTTGTGACTATTTTCATAAGATATTTTATACATGTATGTACATATATAATTTTAAACATCTAAGTGACATTTGTTGAAAGATAAACATTTATCTATAAAATTTATACGAATTTAAAAAAATAAGAAATCTATATTAAATAGAAGACATACATGCAACAAATTGGTATTAATCGACTTTTGAACATTCTAGTAGTTTTTATCAGAAGAGTTGCATGACTTTTATACTCGGTGACTTCAAGTTCCAAGAACTTCAGTTAATGTTTAGATTATCATAACTGGGGATATGTTGAAATGGTTTTCTTAAACTTGTAAGATTTTATATTATGCTCTTTGATCATTTTCGCCAATGATCTTCTTGTTTGTGCAACATAGACGCCTGTGGGATTCAGTTTCTGTTCTAAAATTTGAGTTTTTTTTATTTATGTACATAGGTACATTACAAATGATGACTTTATATTGACATAACCTAACTTCAGGGATTATTCACTTAAGAAAGAGTTGCAAACGATATGTTTGTGCTCCCACAGAGTTTCCTGATTAAATTTTGAAGGAAGATGCTCAATTTAAAGAATATTTAGATTAATATTTCGTTCTGGCAATAAATCAGAACTCGATTTCGTCTACGACAGCGTTAGCAGGTGCTCTTCTGTATTTGTTACTCCTACGTCCCTACGTAATTTTATTACGTATGTGACAAAAAAATATTTTAAATTTCAAAAATATTACTATAAAAACATCACCTATTTTCAACGATTTTGATTATATAATAATGACATTATTATGGAAACAAACGGGACATTTTGAAACTCTGTATTCAATAATAAATAAAAAAACTAATAAAAAATGAAGATACTATTTATTTTTTATTTTTTTTAATCTTGGAGGGGTGATTAATAATATAATATACATAATAGAATACCTAGATAGTAAAACAGTGTTAATTTTAAGAAATTTTCGTTTGGAGGGCAGTAAAGATTTTACATCCCTTTAATAATATCCGCAAAGACCAAATATTCGACAAAGGCCCCTTTGAGAGCCGCTGTAAAGATGAAAAAACAGCAGAATACAGATGAGGTGATGTTACTAAAATACGAATAATGTCAATTAATCACTAGGGGAGGGTTGAGGTAAATGGGCTGCTTAAAGAAGAATGGATCGTAAATTTTTAAAACGAGTTGAATCAAATCCTATAGGTGCCTATCTTTAAAAGATTGCGGAGGTTTACATTGTGAGAAAGAAGGGCCAAATTAAAATGAATTGCATCTGACTCTCATATTAATTATCACCCGGGTCCGATTTTTACATAATTAGTATTAAAGTACTTGTTTCTTTTATTTATTTTTTTTAAATTATCCTTAATTTCCTGTATTTCCATATTTTCTTTAAAAGCAATTTCCTTGTACAAAAAGTTTTATCATCAAGACCCAGGGCAAGGCTAAGACAATTTGGGGGCGATATCAAAACTTTTTTCTACTCACGTAAAATATTTGTGTGTGTTTGCGTGCTTGTGTTTGTGGAAGTTTGAACCATTGCATTGGACGAAGAAGCCACCCTCGAGACTACCCTCTCTAACTGTTGTATACGATTATTATAAAAAATAGGCAACATTATGATCAGCTTTATATCTTTCGGTAAGACTTTTCTGCCTAAAGGTAAAATCCCTCTTAACTCGCTTTTGTTTTTGAAAACTTTTTACGATAGTAGGTACCTACTATTACCCTTTTTCTGATACAAACAAAATATGTATACCTGTAGGCTACTACACAATAAATAGTAGGTATCATCGCAGTTAATGCAGAACGAGACATTTAATTTATTAAACTGGAAAGTTCCATCAACTTTTAATAAGAAGTGCAATGACAGTTTTCTCTTGTGTACTGTACTAAAGGTTCGAAGTATGAGTAACTTTTAACTTGAAGTTTTACGGGCAGGTTCTCAAATTGGAGAAGTAGGTACATTAACAATCTGGCCGTAAAACTTCAACTGAAAATTTTGTTGCGATTCGTTTCCGTTGAAGTTTTTCTTCTACTATGTGTCCCAGCACACATTCTTTTTTTTTAATTAAGATCATTTTATTCTTACAGGTGTTAAGTAGCGTTAAATCTTCTAAATTATAGTGAAAACCGCATTCAAATCGATCAAGAAATAACGGAGTCCTCCTTTTTTAAAGTTTATTATAGCAAGTGGCGCCTATTAATTGTTTACTTCCGTTACACGTGTTGAACTTGACCTACTTACAATCCCTGACCTACTACACATTATTGACTGATAAAAAGATGGCCGCCGGTGTATCAGCCAATGAGGTGCATCGCGTCCTTTATAATAAATGCACCTGTGCGCTTAAGCTCAGTAAACCTCGATGCTATAGAAGGGTGTGCATCGTTGCGTCATATTATAGGTTACACTTACGTAAACAGTTGTAATTATTACAGTAATTGTTAAAATTAAGACATTTTAACAGTAATAAATGTTTTGAATCGTTAATAAAACGCTAAAAATAGGTAAATCGCTTTAAGCTTGATTTGTTTCTTCAATCTGATAACTAAAAATCCTAATTTAATTATATCAACTTAAATTGTGAAATATTAGTAATGTAATAAACAAATGGCAAGCTAATATTCTTTATTTAGACATTAAAACAACGTATTTCGATAGAAAATTACTACAAAATGACCTCCTCCAATTGCTTAATCAAGTAATATAAATCTATAGTAAAATTTAATATGTTTTGAACTCAAGTATTTGACAATTAAGGTAATTTATTTCCTACTAGTGTTAATTAGCATTAAATTCTCTAAATTTGAGTAAAAACCGAATTCAAATTGATGAAGAAATAACTGTGGTATCCCTTTTTAAAGTTTATTGTAAAAAGTGGGGCTTATTAATTGTTTACATTCCTTGCACGTGATGAACTTGACCTATTTATGGATCGATATTAAGATGGCCATTGGCGTATCAGCCAATCAGATGCATTGCGTCCTTTATAACAATTGCACCTGTATGCTTAAGCTCAGTAACCCTCGAGGCTATGGAGGGGTGCGCATCGTTGCGTAATATTGTAGGTTATATTTACGTAGACGGTTGTAATTGATTGTTAAAATTATGATGTAACAGTAATAAATGTTTTAATTCGTTAATAAAACGCTAAAAATAGGTAAATCACTGTAAGATTGATTTTTTTCAATATAGATAATAAGCAAAAAGCCGTGTTCATCTATATGTACTTAAATTTGAAATATTAGTAATTTAATAAACAAATGGAAATAGATGAAATGTATTAACATCTGGTGAAGTATATTCTGAAAACAAATTGAACAATATGATTAAATATTTCGATAACAATTATTATTAAAATAATGACACAACATATTCTTTAAATAAATTAATATCTATAATGTAATTTCAAATTCGGATTTATATTAATTAAGTTCTGTATTTAATTTGGCGATTTTAATAAACAAAAAGTAAGCACGTTGATAACATAATAAATTTATGAGTGTGATAAATATTGTAGAAGTTGCAATATTTACAATGGGTACTTTTTAAAGTTGTCTAAAAAGCGACTATTTAATATTTTAAAAAAATTGTTTCATACATTTGCACCTCCTGTTTATTGTAATTACAATCGTTTCTATCTTTTTTGCTTTAAGTAAAATCTAACTTAACCTGATGTAACTATGACAGTATATTTGTATAGTAATGTTCATTTTGACACAGCCGCAAGAAACATAAACCTAGATACCAACATAAATAGAGTTGAAAGCAAAACTAAAATTGGAAAACAAAATTTAGGGAAAAAAGCATGTAGTTTTTAATAGTTCGATATGAAGAATAACTCTCAAGCAGTCTTCAATTCCAGTTTGTACTTTCAATTGCAAAAAGGGTCTTAAATAACCAAACCTGATATTGATAACTAGTAAGTATACTTATTTTAACGTTTACTTAGGTACAGCCACAAAAAAACATAAACATAACTGAGCTGAAAGTAAAACTAGTACAACTCAAGAAAGAAAACATTCAAAAAGTTAGATTACTTTAAATAAATTTAATTTGAAATAGTAGTTGAATAGGGAATATAATTGGCAGACAATCTTCATCTCCACTGTGCTATATTTATTTATTTATTTATTTATTTATTTATTTATTTATTTATTTATTTATTTATTTATTTATTACAAATTTCCCAAAAAACTAGTTTTATTGAAACGAATGAAATTGTCATACAACTGACTCGCGGACTTATGTATCAACAACTACTTATAAACATAAAACATTATGTTGTTCTCAAATAAGACTCAATTCCATAGTAATCTAAATGTAAAACTAGGTTTACATATGTAAACTAGTTTTAGTGATAATATAATACTAGTAGACGTATCTTCCTTCAGTTGCAGAAACGGAGCAAAAAGGGCATTATTAAAAAGAAATTAAACTAAAATAACCTAAATTAATTGAACCTGATATAACTAGTATAACTAGTAGGTAGGTTTATTTATACTGTAACGTTCACATAGACATAGATACCAACATAAGTAGAGTTAAATCTAGAAAAATAAAATTTAAGAAAAAGATAAAATTAGTTTGAAGTAGTTGGATATGGAGAACAAAATTTTCTTAGGTAATCTTCAACCTGAGTTTGTATCTTCAACTGCAGAAATAGAGCAAAACTGTATAATTAGATAATAAGAAATTACACTAGCCTAACCTAGCCTAACCTAATATAAATAGTAAGTGTATTTATAAGATAGCGACAATTTTAATAACACAAACGAGACTTAAAGGCGTATGAAATTAAATTAAACACTGGAGGGTTTCACTTTCTAAAACTTTATTCTCAACAATTTTGTTTCGGCCAATCTGCCATTCTCAAGAGAGAGTACAAAGATTACTAAACTTAAAATATTTAACACCAAATTTTAATACTTTACGGTTAAGGGTAAAAGGTGGGGCAGATTACAATTTATGGAGGATGAGCGCGGAGTTGTAGGTACAGAGTTCTTTCTGGTTGTTTACTATATTGATATTTTTATGAATGGCTTTCTTAATCTCTATAGGTTCTCTAATAGCGATAATTTCCTACATTTTTCTATATTCCTATGTAAAATGTTTGTTTGATATATATTAATATTATGGTTATTTAAGGTACAGTGTTCTGCTATACCTGTTTTGCAGTCTTTTTTTGATTATTGAATATATATATTCATTGATACGTTTTTTAATAGAACGGCCACTTTGACCTATGTAAGCTACATCGCAGGTATCACATAACACTTGGTGAATCCCACTTGTCTATAGAGGGTCTGTATTTCCATTCATGAAAATATCAATATAGTAAACAACCAGAAAGAACTCTGTACCTACAACTCCCCGCTCATTCTCCATAAATTGTAAACTACCCCACCTTTTACCCTTACCCGTAAAGTATTATAATTTGGTGTTAGATATTTTAAAATTTAGTAACTTGTACCCTCCAGTGTTTAATTTAATTTCATACTCCTTTAGAAAAATGTTTCGCACAAAATGTGCATCGAACAAATTTTAAATAGTGTTACGAGACCTAGTCACAAGTACCAACAGAAGTAGAATATAAATAGAAAAGAAAATTTAGGGAGAAAATTAAATTATTTTAAATAAATTTAGTTTCTAGTGTAGTTGGATATGAAGAATATAATTTTCTCAGGTAATCTTCAACTTCAACTTGTAACTTCAGTTGCAGAAATTGAGCAAAATGGTACGACTAAAAGGAAATTAAACTTCTTCAGTTGTTTTACTCGATTGTTTTCCTTTGTCAGCTGAACAATTTCGCTGTTTCTATTTCAGCTGACAGTTACAAAGACACGAAGGCTTCATTTTCATTGTCGTAAAGTTTTTCTTATTATTTTTGTTAGTAGATATGTTGGTACTCACTCCCTTACTCGTACCTACCATCAACTGCCTTTTGTTTCTCGTAAATATTAAGTAATAAACTGCAAGGTACAAATAGGTATAAGTAATATTTTATTTTCGGCACAGATAATATATCATACTCAGGGCCGGACCGTGAGTTTAGGAGGCCCTGGCCTAATATTACTTAGGGGCACATCTAATTATTCAAAGTATGGAAAAAAACGAGACAGTAAAATATTTGATTTATATTATAATATACTGGCAGCAATACCCGGCGTTGCTCGGGTAAGAATATTTCACGTTTGATGGAACATTTTAGAATATTCGCGAATTTAGAACTATCCAGAACATCCCATAATGATTCAAAACATTCTCTAACTTTTTTTAACACTCTGGAACATTCTTGAATGATCTTCAAGATTCTGGAACATTCTTGAACATTGCCAAATCATTCTGAAATGTTATAATAAAACATTCTTTTACTTCTTAGAACATATTTGTACTGCCTGTAACATTCTAAAAAAATCTGCTTCATTCTCATCCCCACTCCGTGCTGTTTGCTGGGTCAGTAGTGACATCAGTAGACGCCTGGCGGGGATGACTAATCAATTGATAATAATTGATCAGTTATCGACCACAGAGAGTTGAAGATTATTACAGTACTAATATCGCTATTAAAAAAATTGGGTTGGTGGTAGAAGGATGAAAAGTTAGGGTTGAATGTATTTTTTAATGCCACATTATAAAAAAATTAAAAATAAAAATTTTGTTCCAAAAATTAAAAAAAAGTTATGGGTGGACAATCCCTATCACTTAGGGATATGAAAAATAGATAGTAGCCGATTCTCGGACCTACTGAATATGCATATAAAATTTCATAAAAATCGGTCAAACGCAGATGTACACTTTTTGAAACTTTCTAGATCATTCAAGAAATTTTTAGAACTTTCTCGAACATTCTAAGTCGATAATAACAGTTTGCGCTCTTTTTAGAATTTTTTAGATCATTTCAGAAATTTTGAGATCTTTCCGGAAGTCCTTATGACTTAAAAAAGGGCAGAAAAAATAATTCTTTTAACCTTTTTGCCACCTACAACCACCCACTTCCACCCACCGCGACCAAACTCCCTTACTCCCACCTGGAGACCAAGGGGTATTTACCACCCCAACAGGAAGTTGATAGGAGTAGGTAGACGATTTTACGTACAAACATTAGCATTTTATACTTATATGTTTTAGATTTAGATATTTAGATTATGGATTCTTTCGCATTATCGTCTATTTTTGACTTTGACTTGTCTTAGCTGGGGGGCCCTTGAATCCACGGGGCTCTGGGCTGAAACCCAAAGAACCATATGGTAGATCCGGCCCTGATCATACTTAGATATTATTGGCATGGTGCACAATAAAACCTTTAGGAGAAGTGTTAAATTCAGTTTCATACGACAGAAAACTTTATACATACTTATTTGAAGTTGGCGGAATACTCAGTCACGTTCATATTACTTGATTTTTCGATCGTGTCTACAATTCCATATTATTATATGTATCCACGTAAGAATTTGAAGACATTTTATCGAGTTTTGTATATGGTAACTATATTGTACCTAAGAGTTCCTGATGTGTTTCAAAATTGAATAAATAAAACAGTTTTTACACGCATAAGCATCGGTTCGTGATCTGACAATGGAATTTAGTCTCTGTACTCGCTTCAGTCTAATTTTGCCGGTTTTGGATTATAAAACTGAAATTGTAAATGTTTTACTTTATTAATTATTATTGGAACAATAAATCTATTAAACCGTATGTCTACATACTACAAGGAAGAGAAAGAAACCATTATCTTTTCGGCTAGACGCAGATAACAAATACAATTGGTATAGTAACCTCAGAAATATAGTATTGTAACGAATTTTCTAGTTAAACTATTCATCCAAACAATTATTTATTTAACACTATTTATAACACTTAAACACTAACTTAGAACCACCATTTATATCACAACAATTCACCCACCTATACAACAGCTTATTTATATCACTCCGTCCACTATCGGTCCTAATTCGCGCACTGATGCTTTCTTCAACTAACTGTTTTTCGGTCCAAAGATGATCACTATATATACACCTTTCGAACTTTCTAGACAGGAACTCGAAGAAATCCTGTGTATTCCCGAATGATGAGTAATAATTAGAAAGTCCTCGATTATTCCAGAATTGAACTTGTTACTTGTCGCCGGAGAATGATTTACATCTTGTAAGTTGATAACACGAAAAGTACCGTGTGCGGTGTTTACGCCGTAAGCATGTTAGCGATAACAAGTACATGCCACAAATTGTTATCGCACACACGTACTGTGTCACTGGTCGCTACAGTATGTAGAATTCGAAAGGTATTATAAATTTAAAAGTTAACAATAGTAAGTAACAGACCAATATTTATGACTTGGCTATATACCTCAGAAAGATCGATCAAATAACAGTGCTGCTTCATGAATTTTAATGACAAGTTTAAATTACTTTAGAAAAAATAAGTGAACAAAACTACTTTTCTCAATAGGTATTTAAAAAGCTTAATTACAATGTGCACATAATGTTATAGTCTAAATTTAAGAGTAGAGTAAACCAAGATTTATATTTTATAAAGACTAGTTTCTGTGTTAAATTGGGGTGCTCCAGAGCATCCTAATCTAAAAAGATTGATTTAAAATGATCATATTGTGGACTTGTTGGGCCACCCAGTATATTAGTGATGTAGGTATGTATATCGGAAAATATTCGCCTTATCATCTTTTCAAAATAGCTTTTCTAATATTTATGCCAAAAAATTTTAATAACATGTTTTCCATTGAATTTGCCTTAAGCCAAACTTGCTTTATTCTTTACATTTGGTAAATACAGGACCTGACGGTCCTTTGATAATAAAGTACAACACACATATACGTATGTACTTTTCACCAAGTATTAATTTTATCTTCAACATGTGACGGAATTGCTGAAGGATTCCCTAGAGGAAAGATTTGTTTGCACATACGTTTCTTACATAATTTTCTTTATTTTCATTATAATGAAAATTTCTTTATTTACACATATAATTTATTAGGTAATATTTGAAAGATTCGATGCAGGGCTGAAGCTGAATTTAAAATTTAAAATGGTTTTTTCTCTATTCCATGCAGGGTGAATTACCCACGTTTATTTTATTATGTTCCATCATTAACTCTGTGTTATCAGCAATTCTAAAAGTAGACATTAAAGCAGCACCAGAAATTTCAGTTGAAAATAATTTTCCCCAATTAGTTGGAAAAGCATTTAAAAAATCGTTTGGCTTTTTAATTAACTGCCCCATTCGCTTAGCTATTAGCTTCTTTATCAATTTACTCCATTTTTGGCGATTTCATCAACTGTCCTTTAGTTTTGATTGCTTTCAATTACCATAGAGTTAATAAGCTTGTAGACATTAAGGGTGTATATATTGTCATAAAGAATGGGTACTGTGTAGTATCAAAGCTCATAGAGACTAAATATATTAACAAAATCGTTCTATTTTAATTCCGATTTTGAGCCTTTGATGAAAGTAGGTTACGCTCTTTTATTTTTACTTTTAAAAGTTAATGGTATTCTTTAGAATAATAAAAATGCTTTTTGAAAAATGAAAATGCAATTGAAACAATAATTTAGTATTTAGTTGGTAGCAATGGTCGAAGTTTCCATTTAATGGAAAATGAGACATTTGAAGCTTATCACAGGAAAGTTACGCGAGTCAATTTATGTCAGAATATATTTGGGTAGTGTATTTATCAAATGTAGATTTCCTTGTAAAACATAATCAATAGAAGCAAACAAAAGTTTACTTCTATGAGAGGAAAACATTATTATTTATAGACGTTTCTAAACCCCTTGTGCAAACTTTTTAGGTTATTCCATTTAAGAATATGTCACGTCAAATAAATTGAAACACGAATCTTCACCTTACCTCGTTTTGAGAAATAGGTTTTAAATTCTGAGGGGAGAAATTGGGGTGGATTGTGGATGGAGAAAGTGTCATGTTGGCAGATTTGATTCTGTTTTGGCTTATGCAGGCATCTGAATGTTACGAATCTATTGAGAAGTTACAATGAAAATAAACTGACACATCGCCTGATACGATTCATTTATTTTATTGTAAAATTAGAAATTTAAAATGCCTCATGGTATTATATTTTTCGAATAATTCTAAAATCTGCATTCAGGTTTACCTACTAAAACTTGTTGTGCTTTAAGTTGTGCAATCAATTGTCCACGCAGTAGGCGTGACCATCCTACTTGCGCTGTGGAATGCGCAAAACGTTGAGAAGTGGAGGTTACACTTAAGAATTTAGTTATCAGTGGGAGGAGTAGTATTAATAATTATTGACTATAACAAAATACCCTCTTAATAATTGTTTCTACATTTTATGGTACTTCAAGTAGAAATGTTCAAGAAATTTAAAATGCTTACGTTCTGTTTATTCTAGTAATTTTGAGATTTGAAATTGCAAGTTACGTTGAAAATCGTTATCGTTTATTACCCTTTTGCTTTTTTCTTCTTGCCCTCTGATGTTTGCTTATCTGTGACTAGCAATTGTCAATTGAGGAAACATTTCTGTAGTAGCATTGAAGTTCCCGAGAATTGTATTTGTTTGGAAAACTTTTAGTGTAAAAAATTAATCATGTTAACTATAATTTAATGGCGTAACATCATTTAGTTGAAATTAGAACATTTTGGGTTTATTTGGAAATCTTAAAGGTCATAATGAGGATTATTAAATTCTGCTGAAATACAGTCAAACATCGGTAAGTCCCGGTATGGTACGATTCCACCCCGCGGTCAACAAAATCACCAGGTAATATTTTTTATGGTACTATTCCGCCTCGATTGTACATAGAAGCATCTAAGGTAAAGAAATATTAAAGTAATTATCTAATTATCTTCAAAAATTATACTGTACTAATGCATCCCTCATAATAACACGAAACTAAGCTGTACGAATGTAATGTGTTTTTTAATTAAGGTAATTAAAATTAAATAATCTCAGACAATTGATAATCCTATAAAGGGGTAATTTGAAATTTACCATATTATAGTAGATAATTGAATATTATTTGTCAACAATTAGTTTGAACTTTGCAATTAGAAAATAAGTTATTAGGGGTTAGGTTAGGTTAAGTAGTTTTCATTTTAATTGTAATAAAACAATACAAAAATTTTTATAAAAGTTTGTTTGAATGTTTACATCATAATTATATAAAGCTTATATACTAACCTATGTATTTCTTCGGGGTGGAATCGTGCCATAGATTTTAATGACTACAAAACACTGGGGCGGAAAAGGTTTTGAGGTATCGCTATTAAAAAGAGACGTTAAAATCGTGCAATATTAAGGGATTCCCCTAGAAAATTCGACTTACGGAATCTTCGAGTTATCAAGATATTCTATTCGAGTAATAAAAGTTTCAGAGTTCGAGTTATCAAGTAATAATTACACGTACAGCTTGATTACTCTAAGATGAGCTCTGAAGATTTTACAGTCGGCGTAGAAGAAAGAAAGAGAACGCATTCGGAAGAAGAAAGATACAATCAACGCTCGACAAATTACGACAAATAAATATATTAGTTTTAAGACAAGGGTGCTTGATGTCTCCTCTCCGGTAGTCGTTAATTTAGTTTATACCTGAATCTCCCGATACTGTTATGTACCCAAAATTATTATAAGTACATAGATAACCTTTCAGTATTGAAACGTGTTAATATCGTAGTATTTTGCACACTATATTGGCAACTTTTATATTCTTTAAAATATAATAATTATATAAAATATTTCGACCATTTTTAAATGACTAGTCGGACGATTTAGTATGCGCCCTGACAAGTACTCTGCTTTAAACGAAGCATGCAAATGCATCTCTGTGGCTATCGCCATTGTGCATCTTAAGAACTAGTAATCCCGGAGACCATCTTAGAGTAATTTTACTGTAGGTATTTTTCATAGTCGATTTGGTTCAACTTATCAAAAATTCGACTTATCGACCTTCATGTTACCGAAGTTTGACTGTATCACTACTGGAATCCATTAATTAGCGTAATTTCAGAAAATAACAATTGTGAAGAAGAGGTTTATAATAAAATTAAGACTTTTTTTTATTTCTTTGTAGTTTTTGCAATACCTATTCCTTCGTTGTTTTGAATCGTCCTTGCTGCTAGTTAGTGGTTGTGGTCACAGACAATGTATGTAACCGACTGCTTTGTCGTATAGATAATTTTTATGGCTTTGATACCATCGAACGGCAAGGCTGTTAAAATTTTACCTCCTTTTATTAATCCTTTGCCGCTTGCTTTCATCATGCAATGCACGGTTCCGAAGTAATTTTCAAACACCGTCTAGTCGCCCTCAGAATACTTATAAGTTTGTTTCTTGTTTGATACCTCTATACATACAAGTCTCCCCCTGTCTGTCACATTATTAACAACCGCATGTGTACCCATATTTCGGATAGATATATTACGTACGTAAGTGTAGGCAGATAGATATGTGTGTGTGTTAATTGCAACCAGTTTTCGTATCAAAGGGTTCAGTCACAGTAGTAAGTTTTAACCACCAGCAAATGTCATTTCAAACACAGTTATATTGCATCCAACTGGTACATAACTACGTATGGATGTTATTTAGAATAGTACCTACCTATATACAGGAAACTAGTACAGAGTAGGTGTCAATGGTGACAAAACTTTAGACAAAAGGGGCTGTTTGCTTGTGTTATTCTTTGGTAACTGGAAGTGGATCTGTCATGTGGGTACATTTATGGTGGGAACTATATTACTCCTATAACCTATCAGTAATAATTCAGAAATGCAGTTGCATTTGGTAATTTGTCATATATCTGATTTTTTAACCACAAGTTTCATTCTAAGATGATGATTTTCAACTCGTAAGTGATAAGGATTGTCCACCCCTAACTTTTTATTTTTTTGGACAAAATTTTTTATTTTTTTTTTTTTTATGATTTGGCATTAAAAAATACATATAACCCTTAATTTTCATCTTTCTACCACCAACCCCCATTTTTTAATAGTGATATTAGTAAGTACTGTTTAATAATCTTCAACTCTCAGTGGTCGATAACTGATCAATTATTATTAATCGATTAGTCATCCCCGCCAGGCGTCTACTGATGTCGCTACTCACCCAGCAAACAGCACGCACGGGGTGGGGATGAGAATTAAGCTGATTTTTTTAGAATGTTAAAGGGAGTTCAAATATGTTTTAAGAAGTGAAATAATGTTTTATTATAATATTGAAGATCATTCAAGAATGTTCCAGAGTGTTAAAAAAAGTAAGAGAATGTTTTGAATCATTATGGGACGTTCTGGATAGTTTTAAATTCGCGAATATTCTAAACTGTTCCATCAAACGTGTGAAATATTCTTACCCGAGCAACGCCGGGTATTGCTGCCAGTATATTATAATATAAATCAAATATTTTACTGTCTCGCTTTTTTCCATACTTTGAATAATTAGGTGGGCCCCTAAGTAGTATTAGCCCAGGGCCTCCTAAACTCACGGTCCGGCCCTGAGTATGATATATTATCTGTGCCGAAAATAAAATATTACTTATACCTATTTGTACCTTGCAGTTTATTACTTAATATTTACGAGAAACAAAAGGCAGTTGATGGTAGGTACGAGTAAGGGAGCGAGTACCAACATATCTACTAACAAAAATAATAAGAAAAACTTTACGACAATGAAAATGAAGCCTTCGTGTCTTTGTAACTGTCAGCTGAAATAGAAACAGCGAAATTGTTCAGCTGACAAACGAAAACAATCGAGTAAAACAACTGAAGAAGTTTAATTTCCTTTTAGTCGTACCATTTTGCTCAATTTCTGCAACTGAAGTTACAAGCTGAAGTTGAAGATTACCTGAGAAAATTATATTCTTCATATCCAACTACACTAGAAACTAAATTTATTTAAAATAATTTAATTTTCTCCCTAAATTTTCTTTTCTAGTTTTATATTCTACTTCTGTTGGTACTTGTGACTAGGTCTCGTAACACTATTTAAAATTTGTTCGATGCACATTTTGTGCGAAACATTTTTCTAAAGGAGTATGAAATTAAATTAAACACTGGAGGGTACAAAGATTACTAAATTTTAAAATATCTAACACCAAATTATAATACCTTACGGTTAAGGGTAAAAGGTGGGGTAGGTTACAATTTATGGAGGATAAGCGCGGAGTTGTAGGTACAGAGTTCTTTCTGGTTGTTTACTATATTGATATTTTCATGAATGGAATTACGGACCCTCTATAGACAAGTGGGATTCACCAAGTGTTATGTGATACCTGCGATGTAGCTTACATAGGTCAAAGTGGCTATTCTATTAAAAAACGTATCAATGAATATATATATTCAATAATCAAAAAAAGACTGCAAAACAGGTATAGCAGAACAAGTTTTATACAACGAATTAAGGTTAATAGATGCATACATTGAAGATCCGTTTTTGATCAGTTAGAATACGTAGATATTTTATGCAGGGATCCAGGGATCTTACACAATAGCCCTATAAATTACCGATTCTCATATTAATCGATAAGGAAGTGCCTATGTACTATTTCGAGGTATAATAACCGAATATAACATTTTTTTTATGATAAAAACGAGCTCTAATAACTGCATGTTTGAACACTTTATGATTTTACATTAGTCGCAATATTTAAGCAGTTTCTTATCATATTTTCTTTTAATGTGCCATATTGTTTCAGTTCGGAAAAATGATACAGTAAGTACACAATAAATTGTATAAATCGCCCATATCATTAATTTTTTTAATGACAATAACTGGCCGTTATTTTTATGTGTAAAACAATTTATATGATGTAAATGTACGTACATAATTATTGGTAGCAATAAAAGTATAAGAGGCCAAATGTAGTATTAAATATACCTACATAGTTTGTTGTTTCTTTAATTTTTAATCGAATACTATTGATCCAATTGTGACTTCTTTATTTCTTTTAATACTGACTTGGGTTGCTACAGATTAAGGAGTTGCAGGGAAGCTATTGAAAATAGCACAGAAAGACAAACTAACAAGAATTTATATCAATTAAAGTGTTTTAGCGTTTTTCTAACAAACAATCCTTACAGAAAATATGAATTTTGGGCGTCCTGTATAAAAACCAGTTAAAACGAGTTTTATAAAGTAATAGTGTAAAATAAGGGAATAATAACCATTTAGGACGGGTGTATAGTAAGGGTCATGGCTAACAGGCATGTAATTTCAAAATTTATTATTTAACCAGTTCGAACCTGTCGATATAATGGTAAAGCAACCGGTTAGAACAAGTTTTATCTAAGGATTTTGGTTAATAGTTGTAAAAGTTCAAGATAGATAAATTTTAATAGACATATAGGTTCAATATTTCTTTAGTAACTGGCTGAAACGTGTAATACTTTAAATATAATAACCAATTAAAACGAGTTTGCAGAGACATTGTGATATCATCAGTTGGAACTAGTGTATTACAAGTGTTATGGTTAACAGACGTATTAATTCAAGATTAATTCATTTTTCGGTTGGAACGCGTCGATCTTACGATATATCAATCAGTTAGAACATGTTTTATACCTAGGTCATTGTTAATTCAAACGTTTTTGTTTCAGATAACCACCTTCAACTGCATAAGTCACAGCATCAACTACTAAAAAGGTAGGAAGTACATTTTTTGCTGTCAGCTTTGGTAAATTTGCACACTGGCAGGTTAGAACTCGTAATAATATAGTCAAAAACTGTTTCTATGTATTTACTTGAAGTTGCAACGTATTTTCTCTAGTTGAAACTTGTTTATATCGTTATAACTAGATTTTAATGGCGTATATGTTTGAAGTCTTTATTTATGAACCTAGTATTAGTAGATATTGACTACTGTTGAAGACTAAACCTGATTTCAGGAGAAAACTAGCTCAGTCTACTACCAAACTACAACAGGTTGTGGTTAGTTAAAGTTGCCTTTATTTGACACTTAAAAATTAGTTATTTAAAATAGGAAACTTCTTTAATTTATTTTTGAATTTTTAAACTAGTTAAACTTAAAATGGTTTTTTAGTATAATATATTTTTACCAAATGAAGACTGTAGTAAAAATTACTTAGGAAGAAGGTATAAAAATAAAAACGATTGGACAATTGTGTGTGGACACGTCACACAATGTCAATGTGTATTCTAAAAAGAAGTGGTGGAAATTTTTGTAATTTTTTTTATCATGTCAGGTGGTCGGTCACGAGCTGCCACTGTCATAATAACGCGATACTGACATGTAAAACGATTTCAAAAACTTGTTGTTGAAGAGTGTTTTTGCTGCACTTTACATCTGTCACGTATGTACTTAGTACACTTTATTAAATTCTGTCTCTGATCTTAAAAAAAAGTGATAACAGTTAATAATAAAATCCCCTATTAATGAGTCTAATCGGTAACCTAATATATAGCATATTAGCTTTAAGTGAGCAATATTGGATTGATAACGACACTATATTGCTTCTTTATGTACCTTTCTCCTTAAAAGTAATAGCTAAGCTAATAAATAGCCTATATTACTATATTAGAATAGGTACGATAATTTTGGAGTGATTACCTATAAGCTTTATATGCTTGTGTTATTATTTATTAATGGTATGTTGACTTATATGAACCTTTATCAGTGAAAGGGTTGGAACATTTTCAAATTTATTAAAAATTTGATGTGTTGCAACAAGAAGAAGAATTAACGAATTTTTACATAAATATCTTTAAAATAATTATAGTAGAGAAAATAACTGGAGTAAAAACTTTTATTCTTCTGTTTTAAAATAAATTCAGAACGGAAAATAATTTAACCCAAATTAAAGGAAACAATAAGCCATTCAACTGCGTAAATTAAATAACTTTTTAGAAAGGATTTTAAGGTTTACGTTTATTGAGTTCATATCGTAGCGCCATGTCCTTTTTGTGTGTTTTTGCGCCATGACCAAAACAGGATATTTTTATAGTGTGCTCCCAGCGCCGTGCTCTTGACGCTGTGACTTCCTTGCGTGTTTTTTTTTTCAACAGGTGTGTTAATGATTTAATATAATAGCAAAACTGCTGAACCACAATTCTGTACACAGAAAAAAAAACTATTTTAAAACAAGAAAATATATTGCTTTGAAGATATTTACTCATTTTAAATAAATAAATACTTCTTTTTAGTATTTTGCTTTGTGTTAAGAAAACAAGAATATTTCCTTCAACACTTTTATTTACTTACTGCAATTGATTTAAAGAAAGAATTTTTGTTTTGAAACAAATTTATACAGGTTTCGATCGAAGACTAACTGTTCTTAAAACAAGTCAAGGAACTACTTGGAATGAAAATGTTTCTTTTGCTACAACTTTTTGAATGGTTTAAACAAAAAGTAATTTCTTAATTTTAAGACATTTCTGTTTTGAAACAAATAAATATTAA
The DNA here is from genome assembly GCA_029378335.1 of Agrilus mali. Lineage (NCBI taxonomy): Eukaryota > Metazoa > Arthropoda > Insecta > Coleoptera > Buprestidae > Agrilus > Agrilus mali. Next base: position 3,532,325 of record CM055660.1, read on the forward strand.
TTCTATTTAAGTAGCCGAAAACTGGATTGGATAAAGCACTTCTTCGAAACAAAACAGTTCTGCTTTCGATAAAGCATTATCATTTCATTTTAAAGAACATTTTGTTTAGTACAAATATGTGACGCTTTGATGAGCTCCATTTTTGTCTCCCGTTTCGATTTTCAATATATTGCGTCATACGTTAATGAACTATCAGTGTAAAGTGAGTTGTTGGTGCACAATAAAATTTTCTGAAAAAGCAGGGGTATATTTTTATAATAAAATGGAAGAATTTTTAAATAAAATTGGCTTAGGAGAATTTGGAGAAGCATTTGCAAGTAAGTACCCATTAAAATACTTAATTTTTACGAATTTATTTATTAATTATATTTAAAATAGAAGCATGAAAAAATGCAAAATTTTGCATGGTAAATATGTAATGGAGTCGCAATATTAGAATTAAGTTTTTAATTCATTCTGTATCACGTTATCTGCTGTATATAGGTACATAAATATCTACAAATCAATTTTATCCACAACGAATCCTCAACGAAGTAGTAGTAAAATAAAACTGTTTTTTAAATAGCAGTAGGTATCTACAGTTTAGCAAAATTTGTAAGCGCGTTTTCTCTCGATAAAGAAAAAATGGCTACTACCTACTGCTATTTGAAAATCGTTTATTGTGGATTGTATATGTATAGAAAAGGTTATCTATGATAGAAAATTTACTCTTTTAGCAAGTCGATTGTTTTATGATAAGAATCGTTTGATCGATAAACCAAGAGTTCTAGTTTTGATTTTAAATTAAAAACAATAATTTATATTACAGCTACTGGAATCATTTGGACTAAACAACGTCTTATCAAAATGGCAAACTTGAGCAATCACTACGTTACATTAAAGAGCTTATATAAGGTCGAATCAGTAAATGGAAGTAAAGTTCTCATCATGGATAAAAATAAAAAGACGCATTTTCCAGTCATGATGCATACACTCCCTACTGGTGAATCATACGTAACACTAAAATGTCTTAAACAATTTCTTTTAGTTCCTTTCATACTATTGTTCATGTGTATATCGTTGTCCTTTTTATTATTTTATGTTCAATAAAGATATGTTACAATAATCACATCTTATTTGTATACCATTCCATTGATTTGTAAAATTTCTTTATTTTTAAAAATAAAAAATTAAGAAAAAATTAAATTTTCAAACAAATTTTTGTTATTTTAGTATGAAAATGTTTCATGTTTAATACAAAAATATACCGCTTTAAACTCAAATATTAATCGTGTTTATTATGAAAAAGTACCATCTTAAATGGAAACATTCGTTTCTTGTGTTGAAGAAAAATATTATTTTTTCCAAGCCCGCAAATCTTACTTTAAGAAAACGAAATTGTTGAAATCAGTAGATAAATATTCTGTTTAAAGGAATACATTATTCTAACGAAGAAATATTATGGTTTTCGTAAGTAAACTCTTTTTTCGTTTCAAACATTGCTGTATTTAACTGAAAGTATATATTTTTAAATGAAACGCAGCATTTGATTACCATTAAAACTTTTAAACTCTTTATTCAAGAAAATATTTATTTGCGTATATATGAAACAAAGATTTTCTTGAATGAAGTGTATTTTATTCACATTAAATATACTCTTTTTTCCGTGTATTTACAACAGAAAATCATTTTTCTTTGAAATTTTGAGAAACGTTTCACAATTGCTAGGTCTGGCTAAAACTATTGTTAATGAGATTCGTACTGTACAATAAATTGATAGCAAAAAAAGTTCAGATTTTTAAATTGAAACGGTACTTTTTGCAAATCTCAATATTATTGATTAAAAAAGTGGTTTAAAATTGAATATATTCTCATGGCGTTTAGAATTATCCTGTAGGTCTAATTGAACAAATAGATCCCTTATAGGATCACTTTATTATCCTTCCTGTTGACTTAGAATCTTGAAATTTGGCTCGAAGGTAGGAAGGGCCTTTATTATCATATAACAAACTTAATGTCATTGATTTTGATTTAACTAAAATGCTAAGCTTTAGGATAATATTTGTGTAGACCTTCATGACACGAAAATTTTGTTCGAATAATTTTTGGAAGGATCTTAGGGCATCAATATTTATCAAAAGAGTCCTGCTGTGTTTTACAATTTTGGGAAGGATTGTATGACACCAGCAAATGTTAAGAAAAGTCCTGTGAAATTTTTCAAAGGATTTCCAAAAATATTTTTAATTTGATACTAATTAATATTCACCTAATGATTTGTTTAAAATTTATATTGAAAAAGTATAGGCCGCGAGTGTGTTTTGTACAATTTTTGGAAAGGAAGTAGGACATAAACAAATATAAGAAAAATTCTTTTGGAGTTTTCAAAGAATTTCCAAAAGTTATTTAAAATAGTTGCTGCAATGTTTTTTTTAGTTTAATTAAAATATTATGAGGGTGTCCTGTTCGTACAACTTTTGGAAGGATAGTATGACGACAACAATATTATGAAATTTTCTGTAAACTTTTCCAAAACATTTCCGAAAAATGTTTTTAATCTGGTCCAACCAATATTTACTAAATGTTTTTTTTTATTCATATCAGGATATTAAGAGGTCGACCTATAGATCACAAGCTCGTTTCGTTAACTTTTTGAAAGGATATTATGAGATCAGTAAATATTAAGAAAAGTCCTGCGGTGTTTTCCAAGGAATTTCCAAATGTATTTTAAATTTTGTTCTTACCAACATTTATTTAATAATTTTTTAAAATTTGTTTTGAGATATTATGGAAGAATCTTGTTCGTACAACTTTTGAATAGGATAATAAGATATCAACTAATATTAGGAAAAGTCCTGTGGAGTTTTCCAAAGTATTTTCAAAAATATTTTTAATTTGATACTTATTAACTTTCATCTAATGTTTTGTTTAAAATTTATTTGAAAAATTATAGGCAGCGAGTCTGTTTTGTACAATTTTATAGTAGGACATAAACAAATATTGGGAAAAAATTCTTATGGAGTTTTCAAAGAATTTATAAAAGTTATTTAAAATAGGTGCTGGAATCTTTTTTTTTAGTTTAATTAAAATATTATGAGGGTGTTCTGTTCGTACAACTTTTGGAAGGATAGTATGACGACAACAATATTATGAAATTTCTTGTAAACTTTTCCAAAGCATTTTCAAAAAATGTTTTTAATCTGGTCCAACCAATATTTACTAAATGGTTTTTTTTTATTCATATCAGGATATTAAGAGGTCGACCTATAGATCACAAGCTCGTTTCGTTAACTTTTTGAAAGGATATTATGAGATCAGTAAATATTAAGAAAAGTCCTGCGGTGTTTTCCAAGGAATTTCCAAATGTATTTTAAATTTTGTTCTTACCAACATTTATTTAATAATTTTTTAAAATTTGTTTTGAGATATTATGGAAGAATCTTGTTCGTACAACTTTTGAATAGGATAATAAGATATCAACTAATATTAGGAAAAGTCCTGTGGAGTTTTCCAAAGTATTTTCAAAAATATTTTTAATTTGATACTTATTAACTTTCATCTAATGTTTTGTTTAAAATTTATTTAGAAAAATTATAGGCAGCGAGTCTGTTTTGTACAATTTTATAGTAGGACATATAAACAAATATTAGGAAAATTCTTATGGAGTTTTCAAATAATTTATAAAAGTTATTTAAAATAGGTGCTGGAATCTTTTTTTTTAGTTTAATTAAAATATTATGAGGGTGTTCTGTTCGTACAACTTTTGGAAGGATAGTATGACGACAACAATATTATGAAATTTCTTGTAAACTTTTCCAAAGCATTTTCAAAAAATGTTTTTAATCTGGCCCAACCAATATTTACTAAATGTTTTTTTTTATTCATATCAGGATATTAAGAGGTCGACCTATAGATCACAAGCTCGTTTCATTAACTTTTTTAAAGGATATTATGAGATCAGTAAGTATTAAGAAAAGTCCTGAGATGTTTTCCAAGGAATTTCCAAATGTTTTTTAAATTTGGTGCTAATTAACATTTATATAATATTTTTTTTTAATTTGTTTTGAGATATTATGGGAGAATCTTGTTCATACAACTTTTGAATAGGATAATAAGATATCAACAAATATTAAGAAAAGTCCTGTGGAGTTTTCCAAAGTATTTTCAAAAATATTTTTAATTTGATACTTATTAACTTTCATCTAATGATTTGTTTAAAATTTATATTGAAAAATTATAGTCAGCGAGTCTGTTTTGTACAATTTTATAGTAGGACATAAACAAATATTAGGAAAATTCTTATGGAGTTTTCAAATAATTTATAAAAGTTATTTAAAATAGGTGCTGGAATCTTTTTTTTTAGTTTAATTAAAATATTATGAGGGTGTTCTGTTCGTACAACTTTTGGAAGGATAGTATGACGACAACAATATTATGAAATTTCTTGTAAACTTTTCCAAAGCATTTTCAAAAAATGTTTTTAATCTGGCCCAACCAATATTTACTAAATGTTTTTTTTTATTCATATCAGGATATTAAGAGGTCGACCTATAGATCACAAGCTCGTTTCATTAACTTTTTTAAAGGATATTATGAGATCAGTAAGTATTAAGAAAAGTCCTGAGATGTTTTCCAAGGAATTTCCAAATGTTTTTTAAATTTGGTGCTAATTAACATTTATATAATATTTTTTTTTAATTTGTTTTGAGATATTATGGGAGAATCTTGTTCATACAACTTTTGAATAGGATAATAAGATATCAACAAATATTAAGAAAAGTCCTGTGGAGTTTTCCAAAGTATTTTCAAAAATATTTTTAATTTGATACTTATTAACTTTCATCTAATGATTTGTTTAAAATTTATATTGAAAAATTATAGGCAGCGAGTCTGTTTTGTACAATTTTATAGTAGGACATAAACAAATATTAGGAAAATTCTTATGGAGTTTTCAAATAATTTATAAAAGTTATTTAAAATAGGTGCTGGAATCTTTTTTTTTAGTTTAATTAAAATATTATGAGGGTGTTCTGTTCGTACAACTTTTGGAAGGATAGTATGACGACAACAATATTATGAAATTTCTTGTAAACTTTTCCAAAGCATTTTCAAAAAATGTTTTTAATCTGGCCCAACCAATATTTACTAAATGTTTTTTTTTATTCATATCAGGATATTAAGAGGTCGACCTATAGATCACAAGCTCGTTTCATTAACTTTTTTAAAGGATATTATGAGATCAGTAAGTATTAAGAAAAGTCCTGAGATGTTTTCCAAGGAATTTCCAAATGTTTTTTAAATTTGGTGCTAATTAACATTTATATAATATTTTTTTTTAATTTGTTTTGAGATATTATGGGAGAATCTTGTTCATACAACTTTTGAATAGGATAATAAGATATCAACAAATATTAAGAAAAGTCCTGTGGAGTTTTCCAAAGTATTTTCAAAAATATTTTTAATCTTGTACAATCAATATTTACTTAATGATTTTTTCTCCAAATCGCGAATCCTTTCGTACAATTTTTGGAAAGATAGAATGACCAACAAATATTAGGAAAATATTCTTATAGAGTTTTCCAAACAATTTTAGAAAGTTCTCTAAATTTGGTGCTGACAAACATTCACTTAATATTTTTCTTTTTTAATTTATATTGACATATTATGGTGATTTGTTCGTACAACTTTTGGAACGATAGTACGATATGAACAAAATTATGAAAATTCTTCGGGAGCTTTCTATAACATCTGATACTAATCAATATTCACGTAATGATTCAGTTAAATTTTTTATTGAAAAATTATGGGGATCCATCTCTAGATTTTTTATGTGATTGTGTTTATTTCGAAATATCTTTATCCACTAGCCATTTCCGGCCCATAAATTGATGGTAAAGAGACGACAAGTTTTTAACAAAAGATAAGCCGAATTCATTTCCGTTGTGCGATGTAAATCTGCACGGGTTTCGCAAGAACTGCAACAAGATTTGCGGATTTGAATGTACACGGAAATTTATGGTTACACGTATTAACCACCTGTCTGCATTTACGAGTAAAATGAGTTTATCCAGGAAAACATGAAGTTTAACTAGGAAAATATTTAGGAATGATGGAAACGTCGTCGACGTATGAAACCGTTTATGTCTCCGGGACAATACGATTGACAGCAGAACTGAAATCTTTATTACGTACAAATAAATGCAGCATAAATGAGTTTCCTACAATATTGAATAACATTTCTTTCTTTTCACGTATATTCAGGAATAATCATTTTGACAATTTAATTTTTATTTTCTACGTATTAGCGTAAATTTGTGTGATGTATGGGTTCTGGGAATTGCAATTGCTTTTATTTTGTAGCTGAAGAAGTTTTAAAGTTATTAAGTAACACAAAAAAGCAATTTTCTAGAACAAGTGAAATGAAAGAACAAACAAACTTTATGTAACTTTAAAAAAGAAAGTTCTTAAGTGAAAATGGCGGGATCATGTCTTGTTTTTGTGCTTGTTTCTTAATTAATCACCCAATAATTAATAATCGAACACAAATTGTATCCTTGAAAACAATAACAGCTTTTAAGTATCTACATTACTTTTATACTTTTAATATCTTGCTTTATACGGGTTTATAATAAAAGTTAATTATTTATGTAACATTTAACTTACTTTTTGCTTCTGTCGTGCCCACGGTGAAGACGATAAGGACGGCGAAAATGAAAGCGACGAAAGAACAAAAAGAGCAGTTCATGATGACGGTACTTTTGTTGCTTCTGTTGGACGTCACTGGTGGAAGAAAAGAAGAAGAAGAAAATTGTTTATAACTCGTCGAGTTATGATAAGTCTTCTTCGTCGTACGTTTTTGTATCAAGTGGGTAACTCTGAGTGACACTTTAGAGAATGTGGCCGAGGAGCGTCCGCAGCCGCCTTTTCATTCATTCAAAACGGGCGCATTGCGCGACCATCTATCTCCACATCTCGCTATCTCACTTCATCATAGTACCTACCCAGGAAAATTTGTGCGGAAAATAAAAAAAAAAGAAAAAGAAAAACTTCCCGTTCGAGTGGGAGGTGTCATTTCACAAACACTCTTGCACCTTTTCACGTGTTTGAACTAATATTTGTGTGGGTGGTGCACTAACTGTTCTCATGTTTTTATTAATAAATTTGTGTTCTATAAATTAAATTTTTTTGTTTGAAAATATTTGTGATCAATGTCTTACTGTCTCAATAGAGTTGAGTTACCTTATCGAAAGAGATCATTAATGAAAATTAAGATATCATCTGTTTTTAATAGACTTTTATGCAGAAAAATACGTTTATAACGTACTCGAGGACTTGGAATGGTTGTCCTTCTAGTGTTTATTTACACTTACTTTTGACTTAATAAGAGACCCGATAACTTTTAAACTAATGTAACATAAAGATGCCTATAAAAGTACAAATGAGCCCCAATCACAGTATTTTTAGACACAACGTATTAACATTATTAAAATATAAAATGTTTATCCTTCTAGTGTTTATTTACACCTAACCTTTTTTCTAATAAGGGCAAGTTGAATCATTATTTGAAACCCTAGACATTTATAAAGTTCAAATCAAAAAGAAATTTATAATACAAAAACTTCTTTTAAATACTATACGAGACTAGACATTTGCTGCCATTCCGAATAATATCTTTACACAAAATATTTTTATTTTACTTAATAAATACATCTACTGGGAACACTTTGTTGTGGATTAAAAGTTTAAGAAACAATAAACGATTTTCAGTACGACGCGACGTTTCGACTTCGTTAACTGTCATTACTATTAATATACAGGGTTTTCAAGTTGATGGGCTATTAGAAGTATATGAATTAGTAGAAGGAATTCAAATCTGAAACTTGGGCTCATTTGGTTATTGTTTATGCCGCTTCTTTTAAAAATATTTTCAAGTTCGATTTACATCCGGTTATACCGGAAGTCGATACCAACTTTGTTATTTTAAATGGAATGGTATATTTTTCACGCTGAATTCGAATAAAACGTGTAATTCTAAGATAAGTTTGATAACCAACTTGTACACCTATGACGATCGGTTTCTGAGTTAATTTAATTTATAGAAAAAAAATCGCTACCGCAACCCAAATTATAAAAAATCATAACTTCCACAAAATACGACTTAGAGTGTTGAAATTTTTACTAGTAATAGCTGAATATTAGTGCTAACGCCTTGACAAAATTGAATTAAATAATTTATACAGGGCGTTCAAAATAAAATTCTAAAATTGAAAAACTTCAAACACGAATTACTTCGTTTTTTCAAATGGCACCTACCATATTTTATTTTTTCAATCGATTACTTTTTTTATCCTCTTTCGATCTATATGGATACTTTCTATTTTAAGTGATAATTCAAAATTATTCCAAAATTTTCAAATAAAAAAGGAAGTATCCATATAAATTGTTGTCAGTTATAAGTCACTCTAAAATACCGATACATGTTACGAAAAATTCGTTAAAACAAAGTTAGACCCATTTAGTCTCCTCGTTTTTATTAATTCTTTATAAAAGTACAAAGCTTTTCTCTTTCTTTTTGAAACACCTAAATTTGCAGTTGTCGACTTGTTAGCTTGTTACCTCTATATGGATAATTTCTATTTTATTTGAAAATTTTGGAATAATTTTGAATTATTACTTAAAATAGGAAGTATCCATATAAATCGAAAGAGGATAAAAAAAGGAATCGATTGAAAAAATAAAAAATTGTAGGTGCCATTTGAAAAAACAAGGTAATTCGTGTTTGAAGTTTTCAAACTTTAGAATTTTATTTTGAACGCCCTGTATAAATTATTTAATTCAATTTTGTCAAGGCGTTAACACTAATATTCAGCTATTACTAGTAAAAATTTCAACAGTTTGAGTCGTATTTTGTGGAAGTTATGATTTTTTATAATTTGGGTTGCGGTAGCGTTTTTTTTTCTATAAATTAAATTAACTCAGAAACCGATCGTCATAGGTGTACAAGTTGGTTATCAAACTTATCTTAGAATTACACGTTTTATTCGAATTTAGCGTGAAAAATATACCATTCGATTTAAAATAACAAAGTTGGTATCGACTTCCGGTATAACCGGATGTAAATCGAACTTGAAAATATTTTTAAAAGAAGCGGAAGAAACAGTAACCAAATGAGCACAAGTTTCAGAATTGAATTCCTTCTACTAATTCATATACTTCTAATAGCCCATCAACTTGAAAAACCCTGAATTACATTTTTTTGTTAATCAACTCGTTTGGAACGATTTTTAATGCCCTAATGACAAACATATATTTACGATGCTAATGGTCAGTTATTGCCACTAAAAAGTAACTGATAAGGGCAACTTTTTACAATGTATTGCACTAATAGTCAGTAATAATCAATTGTCTGAACTGAAACAATATGATGTATTAAAAAAGGAATATGATAAGCGACTGCTTAAATATTACTACATAGATTACGGCTAATATAAAACCACGAAATGTTCAAACATTTAGTTATAAGGGCTCATAGTTGCCAATTGCGGCAAATCCAAATAGATGGCATGTTATATGCTATCTGTTGTTATTTATGAAACTGTAAACTGTAGGGGTATTAAAACAGTATTTCCACCAATTAAATTTAGGGTCAGATGTGAACGATTTTGGAAGTTTGACTTATGAAGCTCGATGTATCTTAGATGAAGATTAAATTTAGGCGACTATATGATTAATTTAGGTCCTTATTTGGTTTTAAGTAAATTTCTGTTGTTAAATATGCAAATTCGGATTTTTTTTGCAAAAAAAACTAAGTATACAATTACCCCTTCACTTATTAACGCAGTCGAAAACTTAGGGGTAAATGTGAACAACCATCTTGTTTGTACTGGCTTTATAAAGGTTTTTAATGGGGCAAATGTGAACAATTCGCTTTAAAACGTGAATTCCAATGAAAATTATATTTATAAAGCCGTGTTCAGAATTACCCCAAAAATTATATATTATATAGAAATATTTTCACTGTTTAACATAAAATATTTTGACACCCTTCTTCTGCTGTTTAGCGCGCTGAAGCATCCAACCGTCAAAAGTCAACACCACAGTCTATAATTCCCATTAGTTGTAATAATCAAGAGTCCTATTTCATCGAAATAAAGAGCCTGTTTACAATTACCCCGGTTTTACAATTACCCCACATGACCCTACTTCATTTGTTTAAAATTTTCTGTACTACTAAATCATTTAATTACGTACTTTTCCTTTTGTTTTATAAATTTGATTGAAATATTCAAACTTTTTCTTTATGCTTAGATAGGTGTCATCTTCGTTTCAGAAAGTAGTTCTATTGGTTGCGTTAATTCTTTTAGCAAATGGACTTGTTGATAACTTTGTATAATACTTTAGTAGATAGATTTCTGTTAATATTAGTGCAGGTACATTTTAGCGACACACAAATTATATCGTTGGCTCGTACCTATTTTATTTACTATTATTATGAGTACGTAGCCACTATTGTTTTATGTGATTTATTAAATTAGTTTTCGTAGCATTGTGCAAGAGCTTTTCTAACTTCTGCATTATCTTTCGGGAATGATTTAGTTTCAAACGTAACCACATCATCTCTATTTGTTTCATTTTAGTTTTTAAATAATTATTTTGGTTTTCCTAATTCTTTTAATGTGTTTTATCAGAAAGATTTAACTAAATAAAATTGTTTTTACGATTTATTCTGAAGGTAATTGGAACAGTAAATTTGGCTTGAAAACCTATCGTTTTTAGAAAAATGCTTTGTTTCAATTATTGCTGAAGCTTTGAGTTTGAGTTTGAAATAATAAACAGAACGAGTTTTTCCATCACAATCGGGCTTTGATGATGAAACAATTATGTTGCTGAAATGTACCTACGTAAAGGAAACAAACGGGAAAAAATAAAAAAGTTCATTATTGACTTATTAAGTAGAAACAGCCTCTGGTCTTTTAATGGATTCATAAATTATTAATAATTTGCAATGTGTGCTGGTAGTATCTTTTAGTTTATATTTTAAATTTCTATATACATGCTAATTTTCTTTGCCCTTCCTTTAATGTGCCTTTGTTGTTTAATGGCAAAAATTATTTCAACAGTTCGGTGTTGAAAAAAATGTAAATTATGTTTAGAAATGAAAAGCCTTTACAACTAAAGGGGATCCATTAGTGTACCTATCTCAATATTCATCTTCTAAGTATTAAAGAACAGAATTATTATTTTTTTCCAACAAAAGAAATTATGATTTCAAGGAAGGGAACCAAAGAAATAAAATCTGATACCACCCGCAGGTGCTTAAATGCCATCTGAATTATATATGATGAATTATCTTTTTTGTATTACAATAGATAGGTACTATTTATTAGGAGCATTACAAAAGAGTGAATGAAACCAATTGTAAGTTAAAAATAAGGGTAGAAATAAAAAATTTACAAGTGCATTAAAAATATTACCGATAAGTTAGTTGGTAGAATTCTAAATTGTTTAAAAAATTGATGCAACGCATCGACATTATTTAATTTTCTAGTGTTTATTCACACTTAGAATTGGTTGTGACCTACTAACTCAAGCTAATGTAAAAAAGCTTATCTAATATATAAAATTCTCGGCTTAACCGATTTTTACGAAATTTTATAGGTATGCATATTCAGTAGGTCTGATAATCGGGAACTATCTATTTTTCATACTCCTAAGTGATAAGGTTTGTCCACCCCTAACTTTTTACTTTTTGGACAAAATTAATTTTTTTAATTTTTTTATGATTTGGCATTATAAAATACATATAACCCTTAATTTTCACCCTTCTACCACCAACCCCCGTTTTTTAATAGCGTTATTAGTACTGTAATAATCTTCAACTCTCAGTGGTCGATAACTGATCAATTATTATCAATCGATTAGTCATCCCCGCCAGGCATCTACTGATGTCACTACTCACTCAGCAAACAGCACGGAGTGGGGATGAGAATGAAGCAGATTTTTTTAGAATATTACTTACGGGAAGTTCAAATATGCTCTAAGAAGCAAAATAATGTTTTATTATAACATTTCAGAATGATTTGGCAATGTTCAAGAATGTTCCAGAATCTTGAAGATCATTGAAGAATGTTTCAGAATGTTAAAAAAAGTTAGAAAATGTTTTGAATCATTATGGGATGTTCTGGATACTTCTAAATTCGCGAATATTCTTGAATGTTCCATCAAACGTGGGATATATTCTTACCCGGGCAACGCCGGGTATTCCTGCTAGTAAAAGTATAAATGAGCCCAAATCACAGTATGTTTAGACTTAACGTATTGAAACTATTAAAATCTAGAATATTTACCCTTCTAGTGTTTATTTATGCTTAGTTGTGACTTATTAGGAGCCCTAGTAGCATTCAAACTGACGTAAAAAAGTCCTTAAACATATAAACGTGCCCAGATCGCACTTTTTTTATCCGAAACTTGTCCATATTCAAATCTGGAGTATTTATTTGCATAATATGATTGTGACCTAGTAAGAGACCCTTTTGTCGTACTTTCCTAAAATTTTAGAAAAAGCTGTTAATCTATATTCTGTTTATCACAGTGTCCTCTTTGAAATTATTGATACCTATATCAGTAAGTCATTTATTATTAACATGGTAATGTCATATGTATAAGCTAATCCCTAGGGAATTTGAACAGTACAGTTAATTTTATCAAAAGCATATAGGGACATAAGCTTGCTGATCGACCTAGGTACATATGAAGACTTTGAATTCCTTTTGTTTTTTTTGGGAGGATTTCAAACCATATTCATTATCTAGATTAATTAATTTCACAACGGGATTAAATTGGTCACTGAATAAGTAATAATTTAGGTGGGCGGCGTAATAAGGAACTGAAACTGTAACTGTAACTGAACTAAATCTAGTCTTCGTTTATTAATGCCTTTCGCGTAATTATTCAATAGTTCTACTAAAATATCAATTTCTACTGTCTCAGTTGATGATTAAGTCGGCCTGACATTGAAACAATGAATGCATGGTCCATGATGTTTCCTGGGAATTTTATTCAAATACTAAAATCCCCTAAATATTAATTTGAATAAACGGCGGGATTATTCTGAACCGCTATAATACTCCAGTTTTTGTTAAGAGAATTAAATTGGGTCTACAGAGAAAATAAATAAATAATGCAAAAGTTACCAAAAACACCCTCATATGGTGAGTTTATTTTTGAAAATAATTTTGAGAACTTCCAGATTGTGTATTTCAAAAATATATTTCCAATAAAACAAGTTTACGTGCGGAACCTTCGATTTTTGAATCAAATATGACCTTCGCGGGTTTTTATTATATTGTCGAGGGGTTGCAAGAATAATCGAGAATAGATAATATCTTTATTATTTAACTTTGGCGTTAAAGCGAAAGCTAAAACGTTCCTATTTTACCAACATGCATTCAAAGCACAGCTTTCATTTTATCGTTTCATAAAATAAATTGTCTATAGATTCCCTCTTCCTGTTCCCGAGCGTAAGTTTCGCTCCTGTTATAAGCCTATTAGCAGACATTAAAGAAACTTTCCTTGCACATCAGTTTTATGGCTGATGGCTTATCCTTGCACGTATTACACGATGACATGTCCCAAATTTAGCTTCATCTTCACCGCAATTTAAAATTTAACAAGTGACAAAATAATAAAAAAATAATGAGTTTTTTGAGGGGGTGTTCAACGGCTAATTGAATAAAAAATTCATTACATTTTGGCTTTATGTAACGAAAAAAATGGCCTGACTCGTTTTTTCGATGACACAAACCAAGATTTAAAGTTCTAAATTAAATGTGGCTTCAAGTTTTTTTTGCATATTTGTCTACAAAAAAAATTAATCAACTGTAAGGGTGATTTTTGCATGAAATGTTTCTGACGTAAGAGCAAATATTCGGTGACCTTATCGCAATTTATTTGTTAACCCAGAAGTAATCATTCCCGTTATTCGAAACAGATTGAAGAGAAGTATTTTTCTCTGATTGGTATGCCTGCAATTTGCAAAAGTTCGTAGAGAATGCTCTCATAAGAGTGTCGAAACGGTTCAGTGCACTTAAACCTATACAATACGAAAGACTTCGAAAGGGTAACAACAAATTCTTTCCCTTTTTTATTTATTTGATACATGAGCGCAGTACATCGTATGCAATTGTTACTAAATATTCATCTAAGAGGACCTTTCAGTGCAGGATAATTACGAGTTCTAAGGGAATTTACAAAAATGTGAAGCGTGAAGGAATTTTGTAGCTATTAAGATAATTACTTATCAACGTAAAATTAAATGAGCCCGAAGTTCTTCTGGATAGTTCATAAATGAATATACAAGATATCTTTAGTAATAAATTTGTTGTTTAGGATGTGTTATGATTTTGGCGTTGTGCTCCTAGCGTTACAAATCGTTTGCGTATTTTTAGAGTCGCGATAACGTTATAAATACAGGCAAAATTTTAGCGTATTTGTAAAACTGCGACTTTTCTGTGTGCTCTTATCGCTACCATAGAAACCGACAAAATTCAAAAGTGCTCCTAGCGCCGTGTTTCTTTTACATGCTCTTAGTGCCGTGATAATATGATAATAGCAGGCAGAATTGCAGCGTGCTAGTAGAATCATGAATTTAAAGCGCTGCTTTATTCTTAACATGCCCTGTGATGACGTGATTAAAGCGGAAAAAATTGTATCGTCCCTATAGAATCGCAACTTTTTTGTGCTCTTAGCGCCGTGCTCCTTTTACATGCTCTTAGTGCCGTGATAACATGATAATAGCAGGCAAAATTGCAGCGATCTTCTTAGAATCATGAATTTCTTACGTGCTTTTAGTGTCTAGATAAAAGCTGACAAAATTCAAATGTGCTCCTAGCGCCAGGCTCTTTTTCGTGCTCTAAGTGACACGATGACAGGATAACTACAGTCGAAATTGTATTGTGCTCGTTGAATCGTGACTTGCTTACGTGCTCTTGGCGCCAGGATAAAAATAGAGAAAATTCGAATGTGCTCCTAGCGCTGCTTTATTCTTTACACGCCCGGTGATGACGTGATTAAAGGGGAAAGAAATGTATCGTCCCTATAGAACCGCAACTTGTTTGTGCTCTTAGCGCCAGGATAAAAGCTCCTAGTGGAACGATGTTTTTTTCGTACTCTTAAGGTAGGACAGTAGTGTGCTTCAGGGTAAATGCCGACAAAATTCTATCGTGCTCGTAGCTCCGAGACATTTTTATGTTCTCTTAGCATTGTGATATTGTGTTAAAACAAGGCAGAATTTTATTGTGATCGTAAAATCGTGGATTTCTTGCGTGCTCTTTACGCCGGCAAAATTTAAACATGCTCGTAACGCCATGGCTCTTTTACGTGCTCTTAGCGTAGCAATCTTGTTGTGTGTTCATAGCGCCACAGTTTTTTATTAGCGTGCTCTTTGTGTCACAACCTTTTTGCGTGCTCTTGGCGTCGCAATAAATTTAGATTAAAAAAAAGTGTTTTATAAGGTCAAAGTGATTAAAGTCACAAAAAATTGTTTATTAGTATCTACCAGTTTAACTAATCAATTAAAAAAGTAACAAGCTAACAGTCAAAACATTGTTTATTATTTATACAAACATGTACTTTCACATACGTATTGAACAGTTATGAGTAATACTGCAAGTTGTACCATTTCTATTATTTCTATAGGTCAGTTATTTATTTGTTTATCTATTAGGTACATTACGTTTCAAAAAAATTAAACATATATTTTTAAACTCTTCTAGTTAAATATACAGGTTTCGACGAGAACACTATACTGTCTCCTGCATAGAAATGTTCAAATACTAGTATCTCATTTTCTCCTTTCTTCTGCAAGGGTGCTGGTAGGTAAAGGGTGAGTTGAGGCCCCAAAGGAGTCGCGTATCTTCCCAAAACAAATCCGTTAACTATAACAATCCCTTTCGTCCAATTGTGCATGTATACATAAGTGTCTTGGGGTTCTTCAACGTCAAATGTAACCCTATAAAGTGCGGGTTTTGGAGTCAAAATGTCCTCAACGTCAAGCCAACCATCCAATTCATTATTCCATGACGTTTTAAATTCCAATGGTACCATTTCCCAGTGTAATATTTCTTGGTCATCTATAAATATTCTTCCTTGCCACAGGCCTTTAGACTGATAGAATTGAGGTAGTTTACCAAAATTTACTCGTCCCCAGTTTTCCACCACAAGTTCTAGGGTTGCATTTGTAAAATTTGTTGATGGTAAAATTAAGGTGGAGTCCTTTAACCTCCAGTAACCAAACCCGTCTAAATCTGATGGGGATTTTAAAGGTTCTGATACTAATTCTCCATTGATTAAGACTAGAACTGTATCACAGACACGACCTTCGATTTTGAGAATAGAGTCAGCTTGTATGTCTATGTTTTCTTTACGATAAACTATATAACCGTAACTCTGTCCAGTCCCGTTGTTTATGGGTAGAAATTCCATCCCATAGGTTCTTTTACTATTTACTCTTTCATTTACTTTCGATAAAATATCACTTAGAAGTAATTGTCCTTGGATTGAAGCTGACGGTAACTTTGTTCTGTTGGTAACAGGGGGTTGTTCAGGGAGTTTCGTTTTAACAGGATTGTACTTTTCAATCAATTTCTTTATAATGTAATATTTACCAGTGTAGTCTCCTATTTCTGTAAGGGGTGCATCGTAATCATAGCTGGTTGTGTCAGGTTGGTAACCCTTATTGTCCACATTCGTTCCTTCAATGTTCGCTCCGTTCATAAAACCGAAACTTGTACCACCAAGAAACATGTAAATGTTTACCGAAGCTGGAAAACTGAGGATTTTTTCGTAGACTTCGGAAACTGATGTTGCTGAAACTGTGTGATGCTCTTCGCCCCAATGGTCGAACCACCCTGCCCATAATTCTGTCGTCATTAAGGGCTTGTTGGGCTGGTACTCGGATAAATATTTGAATTCTGTTTCGGGGTCGGAGTTGAAGTTGGCTGTTTGGAATAGGACACCCGGTAGTGTGCCTGCTTGGCCAAACTCTGAAAGGAAAAATTACATTTTCTTTAATTGTAGGAACTTTTTAATTCATCATAAACATATTTGATGACAATTAATTGTTTTTGAAATGATGAAGTTAATGTCGTAGATTCTTCTCAATAAAACAACTTTGTTATAAATGATTAGTTGCAATATATTTGGATCAAAACAGGAATAACTAAAGTAATGTTTAATATTTAGAGACAACACATAAAATCAATGGGGAAGTTCTATATAAAATCAGTTAAGGCAATATCTACGTACAGCCAGTGTATCGCGATCTATTGGGAGTTTGCAGATACAGAAAACGTATAAATATCCAACAGATAACGATATAATGACTGTATGAGGGTATTACATGAACCCTCCCTTTGGGGGCTGCTTTGTTTTGGTTAACAATTTAAAGAAACTCTCTGATGATGCTAAGATTAAAATTAAGATTAACATTTTGGTCCTTATCTAAAAATTTTGGTATATATTTGAACAACGATAGCAAAGTTCTAGAAAGTAAATTAATTTCATTTGTAAGCTACATATTTTGGGCTTCCAATTCCAAGTTAAAATTGATAACGTTTTTATTTTCCGGTTTCACCACAGGTATCTACAAATATTGGAAAATAATTCAATATCCATTACCTTAGCATTTTTTTACAGAGGATCATTAAAATTCGTAATTAAGCGGAAAAAATTTTGAAGAAGAACAAAAAATCTGGGTCAATTGTAATATAGAAACTGCACAGGACATTGCACAACTTTAATATTCAAATATATATTTTTTTTAACTTTTCTGGTGTAATCAACTACTTAATGATAATTTTATTCGAATAGCTCATCTTGATATTATCTATATGCTTATAATATCTTATGTATAGGCATCTCGTTCTTAATATTATCTTGTTTTTCAAATTCCTGACTCTTGCTTTTTATCAAAGTATCAACTTACGTGACGGAGCATCAGACGTAAACAGCAACTCGTTAATTCCATGTTTCAAGTACAAATTTCTCAATTCTCTTAAATAAGTTCTGTCCGGATTGAATACTCCTTTCTGGGTGGTGCTTCCATATTCGTTTTCAACCTGGAAGGATATTATGGGCCCTCCTTTGGTGAATTGTAGTAGCGCAAGAATCGGTAGAAGACGGTTAAAAAACCTGGTGACATGTTTCATAAAAGTGGTCTCTGAAGTTCGTACTTTGAACGGTTTTTCCCTCAGTAACCAACTGGGTAATCCTCCAAATTCCCATTCGGCACAAATAAAAGGTCCTGGTCTAACAATAGCGAGCAGATCTTCTTCTTTAGCAAGGTTCAAAAAATGCTCTAGGTCAAGAAAATCTTGAAAATCACTCCCGCCATCACCAAAATCGTAAATTCCAGGTTGCGGTTCGTGAAGATTCCAGGGAATGTAGGTTTCCACAGCGTTCAACCCTGCAGCTCTCAATTTCCTCAGTCGGTCCCTCCAATAAAGTTTTGGGACACGGAAATAGTGCATAGAACCACTGTATATCGAAATGTTTTTGTTATTTAATGTAAAATGAGGCTGGTCTACGGATAACCCGGATGTTATACCTCCTGCTGTATAATATTCGTAGAGCGTTGGAAGCATCGAAGTTATTTCCATTTTTTACAGATCTGAAGAAAATAAACAAATGATATTACTTACACAGCACAGGAAACTTGACAAACTGAAAACATGTCTCGTATGTATGATGTATAAATGCAATGATTGTGAGTGTTTAGTACATAAATGTTTGTAATTCACTCGTTGAAGCATGGTACTAGTAAATTCGTGCAACGTTCTGTTTTTGTAATTTTCATGATCACGTAAAATTTTTTGAACAAAGTTTTCATGACTAATTAATTTATTTTTTGTTGACTTAGCAACAGAAATAAAAATATAACTTATGCACAGTAACCAACTAAAACAGTACTGATGCACTATGAAGATAATAACCGTTCCGGTGACCTTATGATCTAATAGTTTAAGTTCCGCGACCTCGACGAATTGTTAATCGTGATAATATGCATAAGCGGAGAGTTCTGATGAACTAATAGTGCAGCCAAAACGTTACAATCGAATACAATTGCTTATTATTTACTATTGTTGAAAAAATAATTTGTGGCTATTGTTTAACAATATATTTGAGCAGTTATTGAAAGGTACAGTTAATAATAAAATTGTTACACACATGATTTAAAACAATAATGGTTGTTAGGTAGTCAGTGGCGACTCGTAGGAGTGACACCTACACAGGAAGACACAATGAGGGTTACAGGTTGTAACGAAATTGATCGACAATAGGAGTTTCTAATGAAAACTAAACTTGATTATTGAACTAAAAACGAGACCAATCTCGATGCGTGACCCTTATTAGCCTATATAAGGGGGGTTGCAGTGCATATAAGTTAAATCCTAACCTTTTTCTACTCGTAATATTTAAAGAGTTGTCGGAGGATTTCGTACTTAATTACTTTAAGGCTTTCCAAAATAAATCCTTATTTTGTTAACTAGTCGCCGCAGTATTCTTTTAGATTGGGGATTATGTATGGGTGCTTATGAGAATCAACCAATTCTAATGGGGAAGAACTTCTTTTTAATATGTGACTGTTTAATTCGAGTCTTTATCACATTCCATCCCTGAAAACTAAGAAGACGCCGGAAGATTTCGTACTTAATTACTTCGGGGCTTTCAAAGAGACTTTGTTAAAAATATATCCTCACAGATGGCGGTTACTGCGCTGTCTACGTTTAATTAATAAACCTATTTACTAGTCGCTGTACTCCTTTAGATTTGGAATAATCTATGAAGTGCTGACGAGAAGCAACCATTTCTAATGGGGAAGAACTTCTTTTTAATATGTGACTGTTTAATTCGAGTCTTTATCACATTCCATCCCTGAAAACTAAGAAGACGCCGGAAGATTTCGTACTTAATTATCTCGAGGCTTTCAAACAGACTGTTGAAAATATATCCTCACAGATGGCGGTTACTGCGCTGTCTACGTTTAATTAATAAACCTTCTATTTACTAGTCGCAGTACTCCTTTAGATTTGGAATAATCTATATATGAAGTGCTGATGAGAAGCAACCAATTCTAATGGGGAAGAACTTCTTTTTAATGTGTGACAGTTTAATTTGAGTCTTTATCATATTCCATCCCTGAAAACTAGAAGACTGCAAGATTTCGTACTTAGTTACTTCAAAACATTTAGAAACGTTGTTAAAAATCCTTATACATGGCGGTTACTGCGCTGTCTCTGTTTAGTTTGTTAACTAGTCACAGTATTCTTTTAGATTTTGAAGTATCTGTGCTGACGAGAATCAATAAATTCGGCCTTGTTAATTTGTGATGGTTTGATAAAAAAATATTTACAATTAAATTTTCAGGCATATTATTGCACCTTTTTAATTGTCGTAAGTTAAGATATTTACAGTAGCATTTTGAGTTCACCTTTGTACCAATTTTCCAACAACCGTTCAATATATCTATCAAGAGGTCACTGATATAACGAGAGTTCGTAAATACTAAACAGGTTTCAGTTAAATACCTATCAAGTAATTTTAAGAAATCAAAACTTGTTCTTTCTGTACCATCATCGTATCTTATCTGTCATCATTATACTGAAGAAGTACTTGTTGTTTTTTTATTGTGATAAATTAATAATTAAAAAAATTAAATCATTTCAATTTCAAAGGTAAAGTGGTAAACAATATTTCATTCACAAGTTAAATTCTTTAAAAAAACAAATATTTTGAATTGAATAAATTGTATAAACACTTATATAATGACAAACGAAAAACAAAGTGGTGCTTAATATAATGTAGTATCTATTCAATTATTGAAATTTTAACTATATGAAAGTATTTTGTAGGAGAGAACAGAATTTTTCGTTTATCGTTTCTGATAGAATTCACCAAAAGGTCATCGATAAATGTACAAATAGACCCAAAAATATACGAATGTAATCCTAACAAAACAGCTAAACTAGCTTTTGCTTACATTACCTTGTCATTTGTAGATATTTGAATACATTCAAAAGGCAACGAAACTTGCAAATTGATATTCAAATTTTACTACATTTCCATACTTGGTTGTGCTTGTAAACTTAATGTATAGGAAACATTGAATTTTTATTTAGTGGCCAGTGACATATTTAAGTTCACGTATGTCTCACCACTTTTAGAATTGAAATAAATAGGCAGTTTTTTTTGGTACCTAAGTAATTTTAGCTTTAAATGTTATTAACGATATTTTATTAATCGTACAATTGCCCTGTTTTTCAAACATTCATAAAATTTTAAGGGCTTAACCTTTGACACCCTTTCATATAGGTAAATCACATTAATATTATAAAGGCGAAAGTTTGTGAGTGTGTGTGT
The DNA here is from genome assembly GCA_029378335.1 of Agrilus mali. NCBI lineage: Eukaryota > Metazoa > Arthropoda > Insecta > Coleoptera > Buprestidae > Agrilus > Agrilus mali. The sequence continues at coordinate 3,553,718 of CM055660.1, forward strand.
GAGTGTGTATGTTTGTTACTTCTTCACGTCTAAACGGCTGGAGCTATTTTAATAAAATTTGGTATGGAGTTAGCTGACACCCTGGATTAACACATAGGCTACGTTTTACTGCGGGAAAATATATTATTCCCATGGGAACATCGATGAAAATGAATTCGCGGAATATAAATGCGAAAGTAACTCTGTCTGTATGCTACACAATCTCGCCTAAAATTTACTGAACCGATTTAAATGAAATTTTGTACACAGATAGTCTAGAGCCTGAGAAAGGACAAGGGCTACTTTTTAATGCGAAAAAAGAATTGTAAGGGGTTGAAATAGGAAAGTTTGTGCGGAAATTCCGTAATTTTTAAAGATAGAAGCTTAAAACTTATTTTTTAGGCTTTTGATTAGATATAAATAAACACGACATTCAATGTTTGTAAAAATTTTACCCTAAAGGGGATAAAATTAGCCGATGAAAGTTTTTGTGTAATAACGTCGTCCAAAAAAGCTTGCGGCCCAGAAAGTTAAAATATTAAGTGTAAAAAGTTATAGAGGTTTTGTTTATTTGGATCAATAAAAGTAGTTGAATACTAAGCTATATAAACTATTTTAAACTATAATTAAACTATATTAATCTATAATATTATAAATGCGAAAGTAACTCTGTCTGTCTGTGTGTTACGCAATCACGCCCAAACTACTGAACCGATTTAAATGAGAATTTGGTACAGAGATAGATAAGTAGATTGAAACTTATTTTTTAGGCTTTTGATTAGATATAAATACGACATTTAAGTTTGTAAAAATTTTATCCAAAAGGGGGCAAAAATAAGGAATGAAAGTTTTTGTGTAATGACGTCGGCAAAAAGGCTTACGGCCCAGAAAATAAAAATATAGAAGAAAAAAATTTTAAATACTGCCGAAAGTCACTATTCCATGCGGACGAAATCGCGGGCATAGCTAGAATATAAATAAGTTGGTAACATGAGTAGTTGGCAGGATAATAAACTCCGACACACAGACAGATGGACGTATATCAAAGTCTCATACAATTCCATTGATAAAATTGTGGCTTTCATTAATAAACCTGCGGTGACTTTACTGTCACAGTATCATTAATAAATTAAAAATAAATTGGTTTTAAATAATTTTCGTTTATGATATAATTATAATTACCTATTATCTACGATTGTTATTAAGGTGTTGAATTGTTTTATAATTATTTATTTTATCTAATCATAGTAAGAGTCAATGCACTTAAATTTAAGAAATTAATGTGACCTTTTGTTATATTCCTTTAAATTAATATTTTAGATCAAATATCGCATTTAAAATAATCAATTATTTGCTTTCTCAAATAATAATAATCAGAATTATTACATTTGTGCTTGTTATTAATTCAGGGAGGAACTAGTTTAACTTAAATACTTTAAGGGTTGTTGTTGTTAATAGTGCGATAAAAAGAAGTCATTGTGATTTTCCAGAACATCTCCGTTTATTACATTATTAAAATTACACTTTTAGCTTATTAAAAAGTTAAAAATCATATCACGTCCTTTATCCCAGTCTGTCGTGAAAAACTTTTCTTAAACTGCATTAGTTCGATTAGGTACTTACGTTAAGGAAGGAAATTGCAAAGTTCAATTAAGTACAACAGTTTTTGATCTTAAAATACCTTTAATAGAAACTTGAATTGCATACCTAGGTAAGCAAAAATTGGAAAAAATGTATTTGTCAAAATCTTCTATAATAATGCACAAAATTTTGAAAGTATATACTATAAGTGGCTGGAGTTCTAAATTTTTCAAGCAGTAACTCAAGGTATCGATATTTTTTAATTATTGTAGGTATATGTATGCTTCAAGTATTTACTTCCATCTATGTGTGCCCAAGTGGGAGGTCTACTAACCTTACGTTCCCTTAAAACTCATTTCTGAAAAAAAAAATTTCGATGGACCTCCTTAGAGAACAAAAATTAGTCGACATTTTGTAATCTTCGGATATTTATGCTGCTAGTGTTTATTTACATTAACGTGTGACGTAATAAGAGACCTACCAACTTTACGTCTTTTAAAAACTCTACTCAGGGACGCAGCCCCTATTAATTTTTGTGAAAGTCTTTAATGGCTCATCTCGAGGAACAAATTAGCATTAAATTTAATTTTCTACTTTAGTAACAGCTCACCAAGATTTAATTCCTCTCAAAATTGATCGACATTATTTAAAAATGAAATATTCATGCTTTCTGTGATTAGTTACATTTATGTGTGATCTAGTGAGAAGCCTAGCATTGTTACGAAGAAAACGAGTAAAAATCGTTAATGACTGAATTCTGGAGGCAAATTTACATTGAATTGTCTTTTGATTTAGATCTTTAAAAATAAATTTCCCTTGGAAAGCGTTGTATGCAGATAGTTAATCAAATTAATTAAAAATTAAGAAATAAAAGTATTTTTGCTGTTTTTTTTTGTACTACATAGCCATCCAATTTTCGACTTTTATCTTTAAATCTGAGAGGCAATTAAATTTTCAATTGATGTTTAGTAAACACTGCAGGACTTAATTGATATTTTTAGAGTTTATTTACTTTTGGGGATTGGATGTAATCAATGTGCTTTTTACTTATTTTTACGTAAATTCCCTTCTACTTATTCTGTATAGTGCACATATACTTTTTATATTTTACATTGATTTACAAAATTACAAGTGCTTAGTTTTTATTATTTAGTTCTTATTTTCTTACAGAAAGACATTCGTTTAGGATTAATTTTTAATAAATATAACAATTTGTTTAATTTTTTAAAAAGTTTTTGACTTTTAGTCTACTTTTTGTGTCAGTAAAATTTACTTCCTATTTAAAAATATTTTATAGCATGAGTAATGAAAGATTCTGATAAATCATTAAACAACAAGTTGATCAAACATCATAGATATGTCATCAAAGAGCTGATAGATAGTTAGTTAGTTACAAAAACATGTTTACACCATTTATCTACGTAAATGATACAGGAAGCCTACAAAATTGGACCTAATACATACATAATCATTTAGCTAAGTACTCCAACTCCTACTCTTATTCCTACCACGACAAATCTTGATGTTCATGTTGATATTGATTTTGATTATATAAACGTAGACACATATATGTACATATAAATATTATGTGGGTTATTAAAGATTAGAAGTCAATAACAGTGACTTTAGGCTTTATCAATTATTAATTTATTAAAGAAGATTGTCCCTATTGCTAAAACGCTGCGGTTCATGAAATTGTATTAAACTTTCTTTATATAAGTAGATACTCGTACCATTAAATTCGGCTAGCTCAGAAATTATTTCACAAAATACGTACGTAATGTAAACTTTTCACGTACTAGCTAAAATGACTTACTTAAGAAACGATGAAAGCTCCTCGATAAGGAACTTAATTAGTTATTGTATAAAAAAAGATGAAAAATCATCGAATACAGAAAGACTTTAATTAATTTTGAATTTAACATTTTATTTAAAATAATATTGTTACGTAATTTACAATATGACTCTCAACACTTTTTATTAAATTTACTCTATAACAACAACGATTCAATATCTATTTCTATAACAACAACAACTCTATAACTATTTCGCTTGTCAATACTGTCAAACGTCTAACGCTGTTCCTTATATAGTATTATGGACGTTTCTAGGCAACTCTCGAAACGTCCAGCAACTCTCGGACTTTCTGGAACGCGTCATAGGTTACTTCCACACTATTTTCGCAGTCGGCGCTTGTCAACGTCAGAATGACACATCTGTCACACTGCCCCCCTCTAGCGCTGATCGTCCCGATCATTTTCTTCCACTGTGTATGGAGCCAACCGGTCGAGGTGTACAACTTTCATCTTCGATTTGGGGCCTCGTTGTATCCTGTAGACGACATCGTTTATCCGAGTAATCACTTTGTATGGGCCCTCCCAATTCCGTTGTAATTTAGGGCACCTTCCTTTCTTGCGAACTGGGTTATAGAGCCATACACGATCGCCCTCCCTGAATCCAGTGGAATTCGCTCGCTGATCGTAGCGGGTCTTCATCCGGTCACTTTCGAATTTAATTCTTGTTCTGACGGCTTTATGGATGGTGTTAAGCCGCTCGCGTAGTTTAGACACATAATCGTCCGTGGACAGCGAAGAATCTTCAGGTCGACCAAACATTAGATCAGCAGGTAGTCTCAGTTCTTTCCCGAATAGCACGCAGGAAGGTGTCTGTCCGGTGGTGTCGTGTATGGATGTCCTATAGGCCAGAAGGAATAAGGGAATGTGGCGATCCCAGTCGGTCTGATGATCGTTCACGAACATCCTGAGGTTGTTTTCTATAGTCGCATTAAATCGCTCTACCATGCCATCAGACTGAGGATGCAACGGAGTCGTTCTAGTTTTCCTTATTCCCATCAATTCACATACTCGTTGGAATATTTCTTATTCAAAGTTTCGGACCTGGTCAGTGTGAATCTCCATAGGAACTCCATATCGGCTGATCCAGTTGTTTATTATTGCCTCCGCCACGGTGGTTGCATCCTGGTTGGAGATTGCATAGGCTTCCGGCCACTTGCTGAAGTAATCCATCACAACGAGGATGTAGCGGTTGCCATCTTCAGTTCGGGGAAAGGGACCAGCGATATCCATGGCTATTCTTTCGAATGGTGCTCCGACGTTATACTGGTGCATCTTTCCTCGTGTCCTGGTTCTCGGACCTTTGTTGGAAGCACATACTTCGCATTTTCTGCACCAGTCTTCCACATCCAATCTAGCTTCACCCAGTAATACCGTTCACGTATTTTCTCTAATGTCTTCTTCACTCCAAAATGTCCACCTCCAGTCCCAGCATGCAGCTCTTTTATTACTTCTTTCGTCTTTTTCTTGGGCAACACAACTTGTAATCGCTTCTTGGTCCCGTCCGGACTTTCCCAGATTATTTTAAGGACTCCATTCTCGAGCTTTAAGGAATCCCATTGGGCCCAATAACATTTCGTCGTAATACTCAGGGGGCTTACATCTGCCCACGTTGGTCGAGATTCTCCTGTCTCCTTCCATTTCATGATGGGTCCAAGGTCATCATCGGTTCGCTGTTCTTCAATCAACACTGTATCATCCCAATTTTCTTGTCTCTCCACGGTGGTATGTAGGCATTGAATTTGTTCTAACCCTTCGTTTCGTTCCACAGAAGAACAGTGTTTGCAATTCCGCGGGCATGATCGTCTTGATAAGGCGTCGGCATTACCATGGTGTTTTCCTGGCCGATGTTCAATTTTGAAATTGTACTCTTCTATTTCTATAACAACAACAACTCTATAACTATTTCGCTTGTCAATCGCTTTTCTTCTCTTCTCGCTTATATCTGTCGCTCTCTTCTATCGAATACTGTCAAACTGTCCAACGCTGTTCCTTATATAGTATTATGGACGTTTCTTGGCAACTCTCGAAACGTCCAGCAACTTTCGGACTTTCTGGAACGCGTCATAGGTTACTTCCACACAATTTTCGCAGTCGGCGCTTGTCAACGTCAGAATGGCACATCTGTTACACTATCATTCATTGGTAAAAGCCTATGAAAATTAAAGTGAAATAAAATACACCACCCTAAAATTAGCTTTTTTACCCTCCCCCCCACTTGTCACGCTGTCACAATTTCTGTGACCCCCATGTAAATATTACGTCACATGATAAATTTTGACTGATAATACACAAATTTTGATAGTCAAAAATATTCATTTTATTTTCAAATAAGAGAAAAAAATTATTTGACAATAACTTCTTAAAACGATTGCTAATACAGTCCAAAAAAGCTTCTACCCTTACAAGGACAAACCCTGTAAATAAATTCAATAAACATGCACGCCTTATGCCTATGGTGTGTTTTCTAACTAATATTTTGAATTATTAGAGCCTTTTAGACACCCTGGGCAAAGCTTAACGTTGTGTATACGTATATTCACATTTTATAGCTAAACGAATGGTCAGCCTAACGAAGGTTTAATTAAATGGTCAACAGTACCGGTAATGGCCCCCTCCTGTTCATTTAACTTCTTGGACCTAATTAAATTCCTTGTTAATTACTAAATATGTACGATGGTATTATCAAAGTGTCTAGAATGTGCGAGAGGAAAAGTAAACCGCTACAGTTTCAAAATTTACACAATTATTAACAAATTAATAATTAAAAATTAAAAATTTTTACTCCACAAGTTTCATTGTATTTCACATAAATTGGTGGATTTTAGACAACAAGCAGTATGTCGCCCTCTAGTGGTATTTGCTGCTAATTGTAGTATTTCTAATATCACTGGAGGACGACATAGTGGCTGTTGTTTGATATTGTAGCATCTTTCCCTTATGGAATAGCTTCTTTTTAGGTCGAGACTGTCCATGGCACGTTGATGATGATTTTGTTGAACGTCTAGTGGTTTCGGTAAATTGTTGATTAAAAACTTTTTTATATCCTGAACTGCACTTTCTTTTAGAGTCCTAGTTGCACTTAACAAGCTTTATTTTGGTCATTAATTATTAGATAGAAATGCTACAGACTAAATTACGTCAAAATAGAATTAATTCTTTACACACAACTGTATTTTCGTGGGGGAAACAATTTTCTGTTGGATGTGATAGAAGCGAAACTGTAAATTTTCAATTGTATGTATACGTTGATACCCATGCAGTTTGAAACCACTACCGTCAAAAATTGAATTATGCTCTAATGGCAGTCTAGAAATTGACGGTCTTGCAATTAAAGCGTAAGTAGTTGGGGGACACAAGTAATATTCCAGAATATTGATTTGTAATGCTATTATGTAGTCCTTAAACTGAATTGATACAAGGATACCTACTGGAGTTTATGTCTAACAAAACCACTCATTCAAATGGTGGTACTCTCGTATTATTTTCTGATAAATATAATGGAGGAGGACTAGAACCACCCTCTCAAAAAAACAAGAACAATATTTACTATTTTAACTAAATTTAGAATCGAAAACATATAAATTTATATTAATTGCTTGATTCTACTGGTAGGTACTTGATGGAAGTTCATTTCAATTTATAATAAATAAAGCACTTGTCAAACTGTCACACTTTTTATTATCTTAATAATAGTTTCGCCAATTTGTGACTTCTTCAGAACATACACAATTTCTTAAATTATATGAACTAAAATTGAATCCAAAACTTAACCCCTAAATTCTACAATTTTGTAATTTGGATGACTTATCTTCTTTGGACAAAAGTACAATATTTTTTTCTAACTTGTACTTATCTTTCTTTATTAATTACTAATGATCGGACTAGGATTTCGTTTTTGGAACAAAGAAGAATTTTACCCAAAAATTAATCATTTATTTCGACGAATTCGTTAAAACGAAATTCAACTCGCTTTTTTTTATTTAACTTTCAGTAGATATATTTAACATATCCAATTTTTTAGACAAAAAAAGAATGGAAAATATTTTTGAATTGAACTCACTTTAGAAATCATCAATTACCGTGACCTCATGTCTCAATTAGCTGCAACGAACTTGTTGAATCTACAGGCAAAATGACAAAGAGGTCAAGAGTACACTTTTAAACAATAAAAACATGTACATACACACTAGTGAATGATTTGAACAACTTTGACCCCTGTCCTTTATAAATATTCAGGATTACAGCACATAAAAGAACTAATGTTTAAATCAGAATAAAATTTAAATGATGGTTCTCTTTGATAAAATGTAATTTTCAAAGCGACGATTTAAAAGACACCACATCAAATTACAATGTGTTGCCAAAAAACTTCGAGATAACAGACAAAGAGATAAATAATAAAGAACAAAGGTGACATTGTTTTCACATGTTAAAAAAATAACTTTATTGTAGGAAGCAAAGATGAAATAATTTAAAAAAGCTTTTAAGAGGCCTTTTGAGGTACTTAGGTAACAATTTTTTTATTTATAAAGTCCCAGAGCCCAAAAATCCACAGTAACATCCATATTTTTTATATGTTAAAGGGTTGCACCCTGTCGCACAACTAATCATGTTGAACAAGCTAACTACACCTCGTTTTGGACGAGTATCGTTCTGGTTTGAAAAGGTTCGATCATTAAGAACTTCGGTTGTAGGTTTTTCAAATTTAAGTACCATTTTGGAAACATTACTGCAAGGGGAGCGTTTTTAAAAATTATTAACTGTATCGTAGGAAGAAAAATTAAGTGCAGTTATTTTTAATTATTAATAATTTTACACTTGAGAGAAGAGTGGACAAAAAAATATTTAGTTATTCTCGAGAGACACTTTATCTTTTTATTAAATTTTTTGTTGCTGTGGGAAATGCGAATCGGTTCGCTGACCTTTTCCAAACTTTGTGATATACATCAAGAAATATTTTTTTTTTAATACTTTATATTGTTTTTGTACAAAATCGATCAATATAATTTTATTTACTTACTTACTAAGGTTGAGACGTTGCAATTTGAGAGGGCTCAAAGGGTTTACCAGCTCTTGCAAGGTACACATAAAAATTTTGCAAACGAGGTTTTTCAACGAACTAATGTTAACAAAATTGTTTGTTTTGATGAAGAAACATTGCTACTGTTATTATAGTTTTATGTAGCATCTGAAACAACAAAAAAATATTCTACTAATATACACTTAAATTCAATACTGAATCTAAACGTCAATAACAACTACAGTCGAACTTATATAGCTCTAATCACCATGTGATGCAAAAATACTTGGAGGTATCGAGACTTCGAGTTATTGATAATAATACCAATATATATGTATGTGCATATTTTTTGTAAATGGGCATTTGTATGCACTTATTTCATGTAACAGTTAAATAGATAGATAGATGGACAGATATAAAATGGGTAAAATCTTTTTCGGTACATCCCTTTTCACTTTTTTATAAAAAAAATTTTAAATACATTTTGATAACAAACTGAACTGTCTCCTACTTAAGTTCAAAGTACCGCTATTAAAAAGAGACGTTAAAATCGTACATTATTAAGGGGTTCCCCCAGAAAATTCGTCTTGTCGAAGTTGACGCCAAATATTATATTCGAGTTATCAAGATATTCGATTCGAGTAATAGAAGTTCGAAATTTCGAGTTATCAAGTAATAATTACACGTATTTTTCATAGTAGATAATATTGACAACCAATTTGGTTCGACTTATCGACCTTCGAATTATAATTAAGTATACAGGGTTTTTCAAGTTGATGGGCTATTAGAAGTATATGAATTAGTAGAAGGAATTCATTTCTGAAACTTGAGCTCATTTCATTTGGTTATTGTTTATGCCGTTTCTTTTAAAAATATTTTCAAGTTCGACTTACATCCGGTTATACCGGAAGTCGATACCAACTTTGTTATTTTAAATGGAATGGTATATTTTTCACGCTGAATTAAAATAAAAAATGTAATTTAAGGGTAAGTTTTGAATTTTTCAATTTTGAATTTTTTTAAACGATCGGTTTTATTTAATTTAATTTTGAAAAAAAAACGTTACCCACAAACCCATTATAAAAAATTTTCAAACTTAACAAAAGTTATGATTTTTAATTTGGGTTGAAATTTTTACTAAAAATTAAATTAACTGCAAACCCGCCTTGACAAATTTGGGAATTAAATTACTTTAAAATTACACGTTTCGTTCAAAAAAAAATTTCCTAAAATTGAAAAATTTCCCAAACCGGTTTAAACTTCGAATTTTTAAAAAATAGTCCCGAAACTAAATTTTTTATTTTCTTAAAAACGATTCCTCGTTTTTATCCTCTTTCATAAAAAATGGATAAATTCCTTTTTAAGAAAATTCAAAATTAATTCCAAATTTTCAAAATAAAATTTTAGGAAGTATCCTATAAAATCGAAAGGGGAAAAAGAAAGGAATGTTTGGGGGAAAAAATAAAAATTAGTAGGTCCCCCCGTTTGAAAAACGCTGGTAATTTCGTGTTTGAATATTATAAAAAATCTTTAAATTTTTTATTGATGAACACAATTTTGTATAAATTTTTTAAATTTTTTTTCAAAAAAATTTCAAGGCGTTAGCATAATTTTTTTTCGGGCCAAAATTCAAAAAGTAAAAATTTTTAAACCAACTCAACTTTCCGTAAATTTGTAAACATTTGAATTTTTTATAATTTGGGTTGCGATTTTTTTTCTATAAATTAAATTAACTCAGAAACCGATCGTCATAGGTGTACAAGTTGGTTATCAAACTTACCTTAGAATTTCACGTTTTATTTGAATTCAGCGTAAAAAAATATACCATTCCATTTAAAATAACAAAGTTGGTGTCGACTTCCGGTATAACCGGATGTAAATCGAACTTGAAAATATTTTTAAAAGAAGCGGCATAAACAATAACCAAATGAGCCCAAGTTTCAGAATTGAATTCCTTCTACTAATTCATATACTTCTAATAGCCCATCAACTTGAAAAACCCTGTATACTGTAGTTTTTATTTTGTCCCATATTTTGCCTAATTTAGTTTAGTGAAAGTTACCATTGCCTGTACAACTTTTTTTTTTACTCAAATACATATTATAGACATATTTTTATTTATTTCGACTAGCAAGATTGAGAAAACCATAATTAATTAAAATATTTTGTTGCTTAACTATTATTGCATAAAATGATTCATTTTGTGTTGTAACTCTAATGGGATTTTTATGGTTTTAGTCTTGCACACACACCTGCTTCTCTAATAACTGAATCTATGTCAAATTCGCAGTTGCATCTTCTTTTATAGCACAAGAGGTCACATGGGCAATTATCCATTTCAGTATCATTTGTTAGAAAAACAGAAATATAAATTTGTTTACATTTTTTCCCTCTTATAAAATACTAATAATGTACTTATAAGTATAATAACCTATAATAGATAAAAAACAAAGTGGCAATTCAAAACAATTTACTTCTTAATTTTAAAATTGTCAAAGGGGAGGGACTGGGGGAAATTTTTCTATGATTTACAATTTACTTCAGCATTTATTGTGCAAAATGTTTTGCCAGAAAAATCGAATAGGGGAACTTGCCCTTAAATATTACACAAGAAAGTTTATAAAAATACAAAAAATGTGAAAATTGTGACGATCCAGTCATCTCAGATTTAATTTCTTAAAAATTCCTTAATGACCTTTTCACTAAGATAAATAATAAATATCAAGTATAATTAAGATAATTTCAATACCGTCCAGAAAGTTGTGTCTGTCTACCATTTTCAATAAACAATATATATTTTTTTTTTGTATGAATTTAGAAGAGCAACGAGATATTAAACTTACAATTAGATAAAATTTTAAGTGGACCTACATCTCCCTTCTCTTCTTCATAAATCGAGTAGGTAGTTTTTTAAATTTGATTTCTCCTCCCATTTCCTTTGTCTGTTACCGAACGAGTGGCTTAAGAGAAAAGGGAAATGCTTAGGATTTTTGTCATCTTGTGATTTTCAGTTCGTGACGTTATTTAGAACCATAACGCATGGTGGTAATTGCCCATTGAAGGTAAAAGTACGATTTGAAGAGCAAGCAGCACATGTGAATGTGTTTGCTGCTGCGTGCTATGCTCTAAGCATCGTAAGTCTGTGCTGAAAATGGATTCAGTGAAAGTTAATTTTTTCAAGCGTTGCCTTTGATCCTGGACATTTGCATTTTTGTTTTATATAAATATTAATGTTTTGTGATCCTGACGAAAATTTGTTTATGATGGAAAAATTTGTTTTGGACAGTCCCAAAACCTTCAGTGGACATTGCAGGAACCGAATTTATGTATTTATATTCTCGATTATTGTTTTACACATCACTTTAACAGGTATGAATATTAATTACCTCTTTATTCTTAAGAAGTGCCTTTGAGTGAATTATTTATCATTTAGCCACAGCCACTAAGGTTATTAAATTTTGGTTATAATTAACAAATAATCGAAAGTTGATTATTAATAATAGACTCCCGACAAAAAAATAGAAGGGCAAAACAAAACAAAGCAATTCCTGATTAACAATAGGTAAAATAATAACTAACTTATATATTGTCCACTTAATTATATTAACATTAAATTATGACCCCAATAATTAAATACTAGATAAAGTATTAAATTTAAAATATTTATAGTATGACAGTTTTTTTCTGTCACAAATGATAAAATTCGTTACCTTACATTAACAAAGAATCGAATGTACATTTGGCAATTATTTTGAACATTGGCACAATTGAAAATTGTTTGCCTGGAGCATCTAAAGTGTGTCTGTCGTGGTTGAGTACTTTTGTATGTAAAAGTCTTTGAAGCGTACTATTATGGGTGTGTAAAGTCAGAATGTAACGTTTTAGTCTTAAGCATTAATTAATATTATTCCAACTGGTTACATAACCGATCATTACATTTCTCTTACATAATTAAGTAGGTCTCTCTCATTCATACACTTATCTATTTTCTTATTTCATTTAAGTTATTAAAAGTATATTTTTAATCAATGTACTCGTACGTATAAATAGATAAATTGATTTATATTCAAGCCAGTGTATTTTTATAAACAATTTTAACATACGTACAAAATAATTATTTTGCAAATAAATAGCACACTAATATTATAAAGGCGAAAGTTTGTGAGTGTGTGAGTGTGTATGTTTGTTACTCCTTCACGTCTAAACGGCTGCAGCGATTTTAATAAAATTTGGTATGGAGTTAGCTGACACCCTGGATTACTGCGGGAAAATATCTTATTCCCATGGGAAAATCGATGAAAATGAATTCGCGGAATATTATAAATGCGAAAGTAACTCTGTCTGTATGCTACACAATTTCACCTAAAATTTACTGAACCGATTTAAATGAAATTTTGTACAGAGATAGTCTAGAGCCTGAGAAAGGACATAGGCGCCTGAGAAAGGACATAGGCTACTTTCTAATGCGAAAAAAGGGTTGTAAGGGGTTGAAATAGGAAAGTTTGTTCAGAAATTTCGTAATTTTTAAAGATTTTTTAGGCTTTTGATTAGATATAAATAAATACGGCATTCAATGTTTGTAAAAATTTTACCCTAAAGGGGATAAAATTAGCCGATGAAAGTTTTTGTGTAATGACGTCGTCCAAAAAGCTTACGGCCCAGAAAATTAAAATATTAAGTGTAAAAAGTTATAGAGGTTTTGTTTATTTGGATCAATAAAAGTAGTTGAATACTAAGCTATATAAACTATTTTAAACTATAATTAAACTATATTAATCTATAATATTATAAATGCGAAAGTAACTCTGTCTGTCTGTGTGTTACGCAATCACGCCCAAACTACTGAACCGATTTAAATGAGAATTTGGTACAGAGATAGATAAGTAGATATAAAGCTAGAGGCTTGAAACTTATTTTTTAGGCTTTTGATTAAATATAAATACGACATTTAAGGTTTGTAAAAATTTTACTCTAAAGGGGGCAAAAATAAGGAATGAAAGTTTTTGTGTAATGACGTCGGCAAAAGGCTTACGGCCCAGAAAAAAAAATTATTCAATGCTGCCGAAAGTCACTATTCCACGCGGACCAAGTCGCGGGCAAAGCTAGTAGAATTATAAAATTACAAAACATCAGAATTCTAAATTTGAAGAGTTCTGAATGAAAAATATATTCTTGGTCCAGACATCAAATTGTTTTTGAAACAATAAAAATATTACACTATACCAGTGAATTTATACATACATGCAATCAGAGGATACAAAATACTTTGTAATTTTATGCTTATGGGATGTCTATGAAAAAAATATATCATTTGAATTATTTTTTGGCATAAGTTATCTAAGTAATTACCAAGAATAAGAAGATGCAAGCAGAGCTCATTTTTTTATAATCTTATTTTTGTGGAACATTTTAAAAAAATATACTTTTCTTACTTTTTCCGACTTTTTGGAGACCACCAAAAGCACATTTTTTTAATTTAAGTTGGAACCATCACATCAAAAATAAGAGTTATTAGAAATCATCCCATTTTCAGTAAGTAAAAATTGACCACCAGGAAAAACTCAAAAGCGGGAAATATTTATAAATAACAATAGGGAAGACACTTTTAATTAACTTGGTTTTTATCAGTAGCTACCTATCGTGGCTATTATAAGCTATATTGACGTAAATCGATTTTGGTGTCAACCAGTTTTTTCTTATCATATAATTAAGCTTTTGGAAAGCAGAACTGACAGTATTACGTCGATAGGTACAAAGTTGTTATTTATGAATATTTTTAATACTTTTTTTCTGTTCAGGAGTTAAAAAGTAAATTGGCTGCGAGGGTTATTAATAACTTCTACCTATAATATACAGTACATATTTATATATAGGTACGGTATAATATAATAAAACTAGCAGCAATACCCGGCGTTGCCCGGGTAAGAATATATCACACGTTTGATGGAACATTCTAGAATATTCGCGAATTTAGAACTATTCAGAACATCCCATAATGATTCAAAACATTTTCTAACTTTTTTTTAACATTCTGAAACATTCTTGAATGATCTTCAAGATTCTGGAACATTCTTGAACATTGCCAAATCATTCTGAAATGTTATAATAAAACATTCTTTTACTTCTTAGAATATATTTGACCTACCTGTAACATTCTAAAAAAATCTGCTTCATTCTCATCCCCACTCCGTGCTGTTTGCTGGGTGAGTAGTGACATCAGTAGACGCCTGGCGGGGATGACTAATCGATTAATAATAATTGATCAGTTATCGACCACTGAGAGTTGAAGATTATTACAGTACTAATATCGCTATTAAAAAATGGGGGTTGGTGGTAGAAGGGTGAAAATTTAGGGTTGTATTTATTTTTTAATGCCAAATCATAAAAAAATAAAAATAAAAAATTTTGTCCAAAAAATAAAAATAACAAAGTTAGGGTTGGGCAACTCTTACCTCTTAGGGGTATGACAAATAGATAGTTCCTGTTTCTCAGACCTATTTAATATGGGTATATTTCATAAAAATCGAGTAAGCCGTTCCGGAGGAGTATGGTAACTAACATTGTGACACGAAAATTTTATATATTAGATGAATCATAAAAATTGTATTTTTTTAACTTACAATTACTATTAGCTACCTATATGTTTTATTACTATTTTTTGCTTTAAGAAGTCGTTACTTTTATTGCAGTTTCCAAAACGAGAAACAATAAACAAACACGTGAGTGTCTTTATAAGGATTGGAGGAATCATTATGTTTACAATTTTTTTTAATGTATGGTATATGGTGTAATTAATGATTCAGGAAGTATCTAATTGATGCTTTCCTTTTTAAACTTTCGCTCTTTGGATCGTTGTTTTCCTATTATTTCATTTGTATTGCATTTAATCTAGATGAAAATCTACTTCCAAATGATTTATGTATTTGTTTTTCTAAATTTAATATTTTAACAGTAGGTAGGTAGCAGATTAGGGATCGTCTGTAAATGATGTAGGTAAAGCGTTTGGGAAAGGGGGACAAGTCCCTTAATTTCTTGTTACGATTTCTTACAAATAAAGAGGGAGGTAGGTATAAAGATAATTATAAATCAAAGCATTGTAGAATAAAAAAGAACAGTAAACCTTTTAAATAGATTTGCTTTCGTTTTTCCAACAAATAGCCATTTCAGCAACAAATAATAAAGAAAGGCTATAGCGAGATAAGAATGGGTAGAATGCCCCCAAACGGATTGTGTTGATTTTTTTTCTGGTGATTACTACCAACATAAGATTAAGATTTGCCAAGTTTTAGCTCTTAATATTGTACCGTTGGAAAGTGAGGATTAATTGAAAAAAAAAATCGAAAAAAATTCATCTTTTCAATGGTTCGATCGATTTGGCTAAAATTTTAGTATGTTTTGCATATTTTTATAACAAAAAGAAGAAAAAATTATTAATATGAAAAGAAAATTTTAACCCCCCTAAAAAAAAATTTTTTTCATAAACTTTTGGTCTTGGTACAATTACCAAAATTTTTTTTAATTTTTCTAACACTATTTTTCACAACATATGATTTTTTCAAAAATTTTTTCTGGGTGCGTCATAGTTGAAAAAATAAAATGTCAAAAAAAAATTTTTTTTTTGGTTAGGCTTTATGTACAGTCACGTAATTTTTTTTGTAGATTTCCAAATGTATTTGACGTATAAAATTTTTCTAAATTTTTTTTCCAGATGCGTCGCAGTAAAAGCAATAGAATGTCTAGAAATATATTTTTTTTGAGGTTATGTTAGTTGTACAATTAACAAAATCTTTTTGTACGTTTTTGACCCTATCCAACGCAACATATTTTTTTTCTTTTATTTTCCTCTGCGTGCGTCATAGTTAAAAACAATAAAATGTCTAGAAATTATTTTTTTTTGAGGTTATGCTTTATATACTGTCACGTAAATTTTTCTGAAGATTTTTTAATCTATTTGACGTCAAAATTTTTTGGATTTTTTTTCAAGTGTAAGAGAACCTTGCGATACACTCACGCATAAATCAAATACATTATCTTGAGATATTTCTTCTTTTTAACTCTCTTATAAGAATTTATTCTATTGCTTTTACTGCGACGCATCTGGAAAAAAAGTTTAGAAAAAATTGGATACAACGTCAAATACATTTGGAAATCTACAAAAAAAATTACGTGACTGTACATAAAGCCTAACCTAAAAAAAAAATTTTTTTTTGACATTTTATTTTTTTCAACTATGACGCACCCAGAAAATTTTTTTGAAAAAATCAAAGTTGTGAAAAATAGTGTTAGAAAAATAAAAAAAAAAGTTGGTAATTGTACCAAGACCATAAGTTTATAAAAAAAAATTTTTTTATGGAATATTTTTTTAGGGAAGTAAAAATTTTCTTTTCATATTAATAATTTTTTCTTCTTTTTGTTATAAAAATAAGCAAAACATACTAAAATTTCAGCCAAATCGATCGAACCGTTGAAAAGATATGAATTTTTTTCGATTTTTTTTCAATTAAACCTTACTTTCCAACGGTACAATATTAAGAGGTAAAACTTGGCAAATCTTAATCTTATGTTGGTAGTAATCACCAAAAAAAAAATCAGCACAATCAGTTTGGGGCATCCTACCCACTCTTATTTCGCTATATCCTTTGCTTGCCGAACAAATACCCGAGGTACTCACATGCTATAAATTAATAACAGACCCATCATTTAAATGTAGGAAGTCCCATATTGCAATCATATTGAATTAAAATGAATAACTTAGTTAATTTATCTCTTCGAAGTAATAAGATGCTTTACCTTTCGTAAAGACTTTTTAAAATAATATCAGTATCAAAACTCAAAGCTTTCGCCTTGTTGTACCATAAGCTTCTTCAAGACTAAAAAATATATTAATTGATAACTAGTTAACTTAACTAACATAGGTTTTATAGTAAGGAATGGTTACAAAATTGTAGTTATCAATGAATGTATTTTTTAACCTTGAAGAAAACTTACACCATAAAGCGAAACGTCGGTATTGGTTTTAGATGAATAAACATTTTAAGAGTTTTGATTTATTGGACAATAGGGTTAGAATAAGTAATTATAAACATTCTCCATTCAGTAAGACATCGATGCTTGTATTAACTAAGAGACACAGTCTACAACTTCAACCTTCATATAAATGATCACTTCTTGAAACCCAACCTGTTCCTTTTATTGTTTAAAATTTTCGACAGGGTTAGCCCATTTCTACTTCCACTCATAAGTCTCTCGCTTTCACTCAACTCTTTACTTCCATCACGTCTCTCAATGATTCCTTATAATCTTTCATATATTCTACCCATATTTTCCTCATCCTTTATCCAATACTTTTTGATTTCCCACTCTCAATTTTACTATTACACCTACTTCATGTATGGTATTTTGGTTCACAATTATCCTGCCAATCCTTTCTTAGCATTCCACATATATAGATTTGTCGATTCTTCTCAAATCTTCTGCCCTTATCACTTGAGTACATCTTACCCTAATAATTTCCCCGATACACACCCTCATTTTGCTTCATTCATTAAGCTGATGTTGCTTTAGCTTTTGATTACTTAGAATTTCATCCCTTTCCCTGTCAAATCAATTTTTAACACTCTTTAATTTCTAATATCTTTATCCCTTAAAATTTCTAGTTTCTTACCATAAATTGTTACCCTTCTGTGTTTTTTTTTCTGGAATGGGTCAGCGTAAAAAAAGGATTTTCGATTAGTTAAAAAAGTGAACACGTGTTTTATAAATTTTCGTTTGAAATTTGAAATAACTTTTTTAAAATTGGAGCTGATTATTATGTCAATGATTTAAAAATTCCAAACACGTATGGGGTTAATAATATAATTTAGTTCTAAAAAGCGGTAAAATTTGTAGATACCT
The DNA here is from genome assembly GCA_029378335.1 of Agrilus mali. Taxonomy (NCBI): domain Eukaryota; kingdom Metazoa; phylum Arthropoda; class Insecta; order Coleoptera; family Buprestidae; genus Agrilus; species Agrilus mali. The sequence goes on from CM055660.1 coordinate 3,572,048, forward strand.
ACCCACTTCCTTAATACCTATTTTTAAATATGAATACATACGGATGCCTACGTTCGTAAGTATTTAATATTATGTGTGTTTCTTTCATGTTCTCGTGAACTGGGGAAGTAATTCAAATGAGAAGCAACAATGATACACATACCCATTGTTCGTATGTCGCCTGGTTGCCATTGTTTTATCTCTTTGTCATTCTTGCATTGAGGTCTTTCGTAAACCATGACATTCATTATCCAAATGACTTTCCAGGGGACTTTTCCTAAAACGACAACAACAACAACAGTCTCAGTGGGTTGTCGGGTATATGAGCTGCCGGACCTTATTATATTAACACCTTTCAAAATTTGCATAGAATAATTTCTAAACGGAGTGAGAGCAAATACACGAAACGAGTCTCTTGGGATAAAAATACACATCATACATATTGTAATTTAGGGTTTACTTCTGGACATTTTTACTTGGATCATCACATCAAAAGGTTGCCAAAGTATTTGAATTTAATTTAGAAATTTCTATTATTCATAATTACTTATTCTACCCCTATTACTCAATTTGCGTCACATGGTGATTAGAGTTATCGAAGCCCGATTGTAGTTGTTATTGATGTTTAAATTCAGTATTGAATTTTCGTGTATATTAGTAGAATATTTTTTTGTTGTTTCAGATGCTACAGGATACTATAGTAACATAAGCAATGTTTCTTCATCAAAACAAAGAATATTGTTAACATTAGTTGTTGTTGAAAAACCTCGTTTGCAAAATTTCAATGTGTACCTTGCAAGGGCTGGCAAACCCTTTGAGCCCTCTCAAATCGCAACGTCTCAACCTTAGTAAGTTAGTAAATTAAATTAAATTGATCGATTTCGTACAAAAGTAATATAATTTATTAAAAAATAAAATATTTCTTGATGTATATCACAAAATTTGGAAAAGGTCAGCGAACCGATTCGCATGATTCGCATTTCCCACAGCAACAAAAAATTTAATAAAAAGATAAAGTGACTCTCGAGAATAACTAAATATTTTTTTGTCCACTCTTCTCTCAAGTGTAAAATTATTAATAATTAAAAATAATTGCACCTAATTTTTCTTGCTACGATATAGTTAATAATTTTTAAAAACGCTCCCCTTGCAGTAATGTTTCCAAAATGGTACTCAAATTTGATAAACCTACAACCGAAGTTCTGAATGATCGAACCTTTTCAAACCAGAACGATACTCGTCCAAAACGAGGTGTAGTTAGCTTGTTCAACATGATTAGTTGTGCGACAGGGTGCAACCCTTTAACATATAAAAAATATGGATGTTACTGTGGATTTTTGGGCTCTGGGACTGCTGTTGATGGAATAGACAAGTAAGAAAATTAAAGGGTAGTGTCATAAATCATTACAAATTATAAAATTCATTTTCTTATAAATAAAAAACAGTTATCTACTTCAAAAGGCATCTAAAAAAGTGTCTTTTAAATTATTTCATCTTTGCTTCATTTAAATGAAGTTAATTATATTTTTAACATGTGAAAACAATTTAGAAGTTCTTCTTTATTAAGTATTTAAAAAAGATATTTATGTTTCACTAGCAATGTTTTACTAATTTAAATAAAATATGGTGGAGGCGCTGGGATTAAAAGAATTAATAAATAAAAAATTTAAAACAGAATAATGTGTTAAGCTCCAAAACATGTTTTTTCAAAACATGGTATTATTGGGGTGAAAGAATCATAATTTAGTAATTTATGAAAAAATATACAAATTTGTAAATTTCCTGTATTTGAAGTTGCTTAATTATTAATTAGTAATTATAATATTATTGTTAGGTGTTGTCAACATCATGACTGGTGTTATTCAGCAGCTAATTGTCCAATGTGGTCGGAATATTTCATCCCCTATTATTGGATCTGTCGCCGCAATGAACCATTATGTGGTACGATTATTATTATATTTATAGGGAAATAAGGTGTCCAGTTAATTTCCATTATTTATCAGTAAAAAGGGAGGGGGCTTCTTGAAAATCCAAAGTGACTCTTATAATTTAAGAAATACAAAACGAAAGGGAAGGGACTAATAAAGTCTTATTAGTCTTAGTCAAAGAGAAGGGATTACCTACTGAAAATGTCAAATTCAAGGAACTGTTAGATACAATTTATATAGGGTAAGATTCAAGGAAGAGAAACGGGTGGAATTTCATCATATATTCATTATAATAACTCGCTAAGAGGTAGGGATGGGTAAAAATTAAAAACGAAATGTACAGTCCACGTAATTAATTGACATTTACGAAATGGGGAGAAAATTAGACATTCGGAATTATTTTATGGGAAATGCAAACCAGTGTTCTATACTTCAAAATATGCTCTTTCTAGCTGATCAGTCGAATTCGAAATTTAAAGACAAATTGGCGACCTACAGAAGAGCTACATTTTAAAATTGGGAGAAAATCCTATTGTCGGGAACCAAATGAGATAGATCTGCAAAGAATAATATTTTTGGGGTTCTCATAACTTTTAAAATCCTTTTCCAAAACTTCCAATCTGTATCTGATTAAACGAATTTGAAATTTAACAACTAATTAAAGAACAATCGTATTGAAAAGTGAAATCTGCATTTTTAACATCAGTAGAGAACCAGATGTTTGAGAATACTTTTAAACTTTCAAAGTTGATTTTTCGGAAAATTCAATTTAAATGTTCTATGCTTCAAAATTCGTTAGTTGACTGATGAACGAATTTAAAATTCAGTTATAATTTTTTCAGATATGGTACCTACTACAGACTGAGCTTTGTATTATTGAAATCTCTAGAGAATAATATATGTGACATTTCTTTTAACTTTCAAAATCTTTTCCAAAAAATCAAATAAACAGTTTATGGTAGATACTGTAAAGTAAGATTTGTATTTTGAAATTGATACAAAATCAGGCTTTCGAGAAATGTTTTAATTTTCAAAATTATTTTTGGGAAAATTCAGTCGATGTGCTTTATGGTACTTTCTAGATGTTTAAACGAATTAATGGGCAATGATATTTACTGAAAAGTGAGGTCTGCATTTTTAAAAACTGTAGAATTATAATTCTGGGAATTTTTAACTTTCAAAAAGTCTGTTTCGGAAATCCAATCCATTTGCCTTATGACTCAGAATGCGCCCCCTTCTAGTTGACAAAATGAATTTGAAATTTAATTATAAATAAGCGCGATATGAAATTTTCAATCGTCAAAAATCAGATTTTATGGAATCTTTTCTCTTAATGTTTTTTTTTTTGAAAATTCAACCTTTTGTTTTATACTTTAATATGGAGTTTTTTCTCGCAGTTTAAATTAATTAATAATTTTTATAAAAAAGTTAATTCTTAGGTCTAACAGTATTGAGAAGCAAAAAAGTTTTTGTAAAATTATGTTGGGTAATTATAAAAGCCAGCATTGACATACCAATAATATAATATTTGCTATTTTGTGAATTTAATCATTCAATTCGAATAGAATATTAAAAAATGTCTGTCATTCAACACTCTTTGTATATAGATAGGCACATGCGTTCAGATTTCAATACAATTTTATTTTTCAACTTTTACGTCTATTTCGGTTTACAAAAAGACGTCTTTTTAATAAAACGCTACAGGTGCAGTGCAAAATTCACGTGGGTTCAATATAAGGTACGTACCCACCTTCTTTTTACCAATTCGTAATTGGCAACTGAAAGGGAGAAAAGTGAAATTCCAAAGAAGAGGGAAAATAAAAGGGAGACTTGATAACATCTTCAATCAGTAAATTATATTTTTAAATTTTTTTTAACCACTTGTTATAGGCATTTATTATTATCACACTAATATTATAAAGGCAAAAGTTTGTGAGTGTGTGAGTGTGTATGTTTGTTACTTCTTCACGTCTAAACGTCCGGAGCGATTTTAATAACATTTGGTATGGAGTTAGCTGACACCCTTGATTAACACATAGGCTACGTTTTACTGCGGGAAAATATCTTATTCCCATGGGAAAATCGATGAAAACGAATTCGCGGAATATTATAAATGCGAAAGTAACTCTGTCTGTATGCTACACAATCTCGCCTAAAATTTACTGAACCAATTTAAATGAAATTTGGTACAGAGATAGTCTAGAGTCTGAGAAAGGACATAGGCTACTTTTTAATGTGAAAGAAGGGTTGTAAGTGGTTGAAACATGAAAGTTTGTGCGGAAATTCCGTAATTCTGAAAGATAAAAGCTTGAAACTTATTTTTTAGGCTTTTGATTAGATATAAATAAATACGACATTTAATGTTTGTAAAAATTTTACCCTAAAGGGGATAAAATTAGCCAATGAAAGTTTTTATGTAATGACGTCGTCCAAAAAGCTTGCAGCCCAGAAAATCAAAATAATAAATGTAAAAAGTTATAATGGTTTCGTTTATTTGGATCAATAAAAGTAGTTGAATACTAAGCTATATAAACTATTTTAAACTATAATTAAACTATATTAATCTATAATATTATAAATGCGAAAGTAACTCTGTCTGTCTGTGTGTTACGCAATCACGCCCAAACTACTGAACCGATTTAAATGAGAATTTGGTACAGAGATAGATAAGTAGACATAAAACTAGAGGCTTGAAATTTATTTTTTAGGCTTTTGATTACATATAAATACGACACTGAAAGTTTGTAAACATTTTTCCCTAAAGGGGGTAAAAATAAGGAATGAAAGTTTTTGTTTAATGGCGTCGGCAAAAAGGTTTACGGCCCAGAAAATAAAAATATAGAAGAAAAAATTTAAAATGCTGCCGAAAGTCACTATTCCACGCGGACGAAGTCGAAGTAGCTAGTAGAGAATATTTTTGAAAAATACGAAATAATATCTATGTGTATTTAAAAATACTTGATACGTATAACGAATATTAATTTACTTGAATTTATTTGACATATCAGTTATCCAAAACGGTTATATACTTGCTAAATAAAAATTTTCAGAAAAAGGAATTTAAAACACAATATTTGCAAATAATTGATATTAGATTGCAAATTGGGGGGCCATCCATAAATTACGTCACACAAATTTTATGGTTTTTTGACACCCCCCTCCCTACATATTGCTCCTACCGTCTTTGATTATTTCATGTACGTACATGCAACCTTAAATTTTATAGAGTATACCTCCTTACATATTAAAAATTCTCTTTCCTATCTCAAGTCTCAATTTGACTGTATTACTTGAACTTAAATACTAATTTGAAATAAAAACGGGCTTTAGTTTAAGTGTACTAGTTAATAAATGGATAACAATTAAATAAAAAAGGGTTTCTTGCAGCTATACATCATGGTGAATGGGGTGGTCCCACATCTTGTGCGTACAAACTTTGTGATTGTGATAGGAAGTTAGCTATGTGTTTGAGCAGATATCTTTGTCCTTCGTCTAGAGCCCTTTGTACGTCATCGCCATTAAGGTTCCTCCAAAACATTTTATGACATCGCGTAATAAACATTATAAATAAATTATCTGTAGATACTACTACATAAAATATCTCATAAACATTTGTTAATATGAAATTTTATTTTGCCATCCGTGTAATAATGTATTTAACAACAATTTATTTGTGATGTATTTACGACGTGACGTAATAAAATAAAATGAATTACTTTTTGTAATTATAGTTGTTTATTGTATGGGAAATATTGTCTAATAATATAATAATTCATTTATGGACAATCACAGTATAATAAAAAAGTGAAGTGGTATATAACTTGGAAAATGATTGAGTTAAGTACTTTGCGGAATTATTTCTTGTGAGGTACATACTTTATTTCCTTTTTTAATTTTTTGATCAAATTATTTAAAGATAAAATGTTGATATAATCATCCAAAGTGCTTTGAATTTACTATCTTTTTTGTTTTAATTGTTACCATTCTTTTTTTTATTATTATCTTTTTTTGTTTTAATTGTTGTCATTTTTTATTTAAATTGTTATTTTCTTTGTTTTAACTGTTTTTCTATTGTTGTGTTTTATATTATGTATATATACGTATGGCGTGCTGAGGAGAACAAAAAATTTCAAATACTAACAATATTATTTGTTATAGTAAAAATAACTTTTTAGTGCCACACTGAATCTTATTGTGATGCCTTTAACTTTTTTGGTAGATATTTAGTTTTAAAAACAAAAACATTAACAATCAGTATTTTTTATTAGGTAGGTACTTAATAATTTTAACACATCACGAAAACTTACTCTTATACCATTCAACAAATCGCAACGTATCGGCCACAGCTTCTCGTTCTTCCTCACTCCGTGGAATAATTTTCCTTCTCTCACTAGGGGTATAATTAGGATTAATTTCTTTGTAAAATCTAGTGAGTGCTCGTATTTCTTCTTTGGTAACCAATGGCTTTCGGATCGCGGAAGAGTATTTTCTTATCGAAGTTGAAAATTGTGAATTAAATTCGGAAAGTTTTTTATTTATAACTGAGGACCTTTTATACATGTCAAATATGCTACTTTGGTCATTTCTGTAAGGGGAAATTTCACCCATATTTCCATCTTCAGATTTTATTGATACAAAGTCTTCTTCTTCGCTATCATCAACTTCTTCGTACATTAAATGTTCTTCACACGAATCTTCAAATATTTCAACATTATTGCCATCTTCTAGTACATTATCAGCTAAACATTCTACATTGTCGTCACTTTTTGTCATAACATTTTCTTTACTTTCGTTGCTAGCTTCTGATACTGTTAATTTCTCTTCACTATCTTCGTTAAAATCTAAGTCCGTTATGTCTTTTATGTTGTGAAAGGTGTCGTTTTCATCGTTGAAGGGTTGAAAAATCCCCTCAATCCCACTGTTACCTTGAACTGCGTAGCCTGTGATGGAATGGGACACACTTTCTTGAATCCACGAGATAACTGGCGAAAATAAGTTAATCAAGGGCATTTCACTGAAAATTTCTTTGACGTTTGAATTGGAAATGTCATTTTAATATTTTCTAAATATAATTGGAGAGAATGGGAAATCAATAATTTTCATTAAAGGTAGATATGAGTTAGGGCCCAGTAACAATTATGGTACCAATGGAACTCATAAGCTTAAATATTAAGATTTTGGTAAATTCTCAGTAATTATATAAGTATTTTATTGGTTTATGGCTAGTTATAGCAATAATCCGTCTAATAACTTAATTTTATTAATTAGCAAGCAATTACAATAATCTGTTGTCTATCTTCAGATTTGTAACACCCTGTACATGATTTTTCTTGACCATAGAAGGTTGGTTGCTCTTTTTATACTTTTGAGCTCTATGACGTACTTATCATTATTGTTAAGAGGAATTTGAAACTAACAGAAACTTGTAAATAATCGTTTTTACATATTTTTCGAAAATTTAATATAAGATAACGCAAAAAGCAATAAATTAAATTGTTATTAGTCACCGATGGTGTTTTTAGTGCATACAGAGTTGTGGTGTTTGTGTTTCATCGAAAAGAACAATACTTAACCTATAACATAACAAATAATTATTTATCCAGCATAATTATACGAAATGGCAGAAGAAAATGAAACAAAGTAAGTATAAAAACTGATTTTTGAAGTGTTTTTTCAATCAATTTTGGTTTTTAGGGCAGACAATTCTACTTCCACCCCAAAAACAAGTGAATGTTATCAGCCAAATAAGCCGGAAATAGAAAACGATTTGTTAGTATCAAATAAAACAGAAGAAGGTGATAAAACTGACAAGAAATTTGAAACAAACAGTAATTGCTATTGGTGTGTATTATTCAAATGTTTTTTAATACAGTTTTCAGCTAAATTCAAGATTGAGGTTATGTACATAATTTTCAAGTTTATTTTTATTTTTAACGACTAAAAACTGCAACAAATTGTATGTTACAGTGGAAAAGAACGCAATTTAAATATTGTGGAACTTCTTTGTGCAAACTGCAGTCGGTGGTTTCATGAATCTTGCATTGGTTATCAACTCGGAAAATTAGTGCCATTTCTAGCAAATTATGTGTTTTTGTGTAAAAATTGCTCACCAACAGGGTTAGAAAGCTTTAAGAAGAGTCAAGCACGTATGTAGACCACAAGTATTATTAGTTCTAGTTTTTAAAAGGTTCTTCATTATGTTCTAGAAATACCTCAAATGTGTGTTACTGCACTAGCAAATCTTCAACAACAGAATGCTAAAGAAGGAGGCAACAGAACACTGTTCAGTAAAGACAGAGAAATAATCCCTTACATTGAGTATCACTGGGAAGCTCTAACAACAACAGCACGTAGGGTAACTCAATCATGGCATTCGACGGTGCACAGAGCTTTGGTGAAGGATATACACATTCTCTTTGTATTTGAGGAGAATAGTCAAATGGGTCAAATGTATGGTTTGTTGTGTCAGGATTTAACTCAAATAAAACCAAATTATGAGGCTATGATTAAAGGTGGAACTTTGAGGATCACTGATGTGGGAATACAACATGGTACGTGTAATATTATCTGCATCTTGGTCTTAAAAAATGCTTTTAAATGAATTAGAAAGGGCTAAATTTAATAATCTTTATTGCTGCTATTAATTGTTTATTTGTATTGCTTGGTATGACCATAAAAACTTTTTGGCACTTATCCTATATTTTGTACTTTTTAAAGTAGGATTAGTCGTTTAAAATAACGCAATTTAATGATGAAAACACGAAGAATGTTATTTCTGTTGCCCTAAAAAAATCACTGAGTAATAATGGGTTGCACTTTTAAATTGAATATTTTTTACCTTATTTGTTCTAATAATTTTTTGCTTCAGAAATTTTTATAAATCACATGTATAATTAATGTTTCTTTCAAAAATATAGTAAAGGTTTTATCAGCAAAGTACAATTGTTTGTGTATTATAAACTAGTAATGCGTAATGACTAATAAGAGTCAATTTTCATAACAATAACTACTAATAATATTAGTTAGCGATGGAAAAAACAATTGAACGTTTGCTCTAACAATTGGCTTTAAATAATTATTAGTTTACATAAAAATTGTATTAAAAGCGGTTGTACGTTCAGTAATTAGCGAAATTTCCGGTATTTATTCATACAAACACATTTGCTGCATTTAAGATGATGAGAGCAGGTATTAGATAAGCGTTGATAAGATTTTTATTATAGATAGATTGCATTTTTTGAACAAATTGTTATTGTGTGATAAGTGGCATAATACAATGGAAGGTAGCAACATTTACATTACCTTGGCCACAAATACTTACTTAATGTTTTCTCGAAATTGTTCATTAACGTATTTATTTATTTATTATTGTTAAAATTATTTTTTTGCACTTGAATTTCAATATTTGTTTGTTATGTATTGTGTGTGATAACGTTCGTATATAGGTATATTATGTAGTATCTAGATAATCTTTTTTAAATTGTTTCATTTTTGATAAGGGCGAAAGACTAGACGTCCTTATTTTAATTTCGAAAATACTGTTTATCAATAATACATACATTTTGAGTTGAGACCAGTTTTGCAAATATATAAATCTATCTTTTTTCAAAATTTTCAAGAACTCCAAAAAGAATATTACAATTGCATCATTTAATTGAACTATATTGGAATGTGTTATCTTCTCTCATTGCATGACTCAGTCAGTACTAATATTCTATTACACAGATATGAAATAAATTAAATTTTAATTCTATATTTAACAGACAGTAGAGTTTTGTAGTGCATTTGGGAAATAATGTCCATATGACTTATTAATTAAAAATAAACTGAACTGTTCCATTGTGCTTAACCATAAATTGATTAGTTGATAAATTTATCACATACTTTTATAAATTCTGTGTCGTACGTGAATGTCTTATCTTATTTGGCCTTGCGTAATAATATTGTTATGAGTGTGAATATTATAGTGCCCTTGACTGGGGGAGTAAAAAGGGGCAATGCAAAAAGGAAGTTTCCGGGAGACGTTGGGGCGTTGGGTAAAAAAGGCAGACAAGTGGACCTGAGCGTCCCAAAGCTACCTGCCCATGGTTATCCTTTAGATCACCCCTTTAACAAAGATGGGTACAGATATCTTTTGGCTGAACCCGATCCTCACGCACCTTTTAGACAAGTGAGAAATCTCAATTATGTTCCAGTTTTGAATTATGCCCATTATTTATTAATGTTATTATTAGGAGTTTGATGAAAGTTCAGATTGGGCAGGAAAACCCATACCAGGTTGGTTATACAGAACTTTAATTCCTAGCACGGTCCTGCTCGCATTGCACGACAGAGCACCTCAATTAAAAATCTCAGAAGATCGTCTTGCGGCAACAGGGGACAAAGGATATTGTATGGTCCGTGCAACCCATTGTAAGAAATAATACTGCTTATGTCTTATTACACCTACAATTTCTCCTAAACATTTATTATTTATTTGATTTAATAGCTGTCAATAGGGGTTGTTGGTACTGGGAGGCGACGGTTGAGGAAATGCCCGATAGTTCAGCAGTCAGATTGGGATGGGGACAGGACTATGCCAATTTACAGGCGCCTTTAGGCTACGATAGGTACGGTTATTCCTGGAGGTCGAAGAAAGGGACGAGGTTCCATGAATCTGCAGGGAAGCATTATAGCCCCGGTTATGGGGAAGGTGATACTTTGGGATTCATGATCATGCTTCCTGAGAATAACAAAACAAATCGGTTACCAAATACCTACAAAGATAGGGTAAGTTAATACTTTAACATGTGAGGTGAGAATGGGATATTGATCATGACATGATCCTTATATGACATCAGGTGTTTCATTAAGGGAAACTACTGGGAATAGAGATTCAGGAAAAAAATATTACTAAAATGGTCACGTGAAGGTCTTAGAAATTATTTTTAAGTTCTGAATTTTATCACAAGGGAACGTAATTGATACGGTGAATCAAAAAATTCAAAATTTCTGCTAATGATGTTATTAAAGTTATAACCTAGTATGAAAATTTTCGGAGAATTCTTTAGTTGTATGATTTACTCTATCAATCAATCGCACCTCCTTAGGGCGAAATACATAGCCATTTCAGTATTTTTTTCCTGAATCTTCATACCCAACAGTTTCCGCCAGCCTTAATGAAACATTCGGTATATTAATTTTTATTTTTGTAAATCATGTGTAGCCCTTGGTAAAGTTCAAAAGCCACCTGTACTACGAAGATAAGGACAAGGAGTTGGAAACATTTAAAAATCTCAGGAAATTGCCAGGTAGTAAAATATTTTTTTTCAAAAATGGTGAATGTCAAGGGGTGGCGTTTGAAGATATATATGGTGGAAATTATTACCCGTGTCTTTCTCTTCATAAAAGTGCCACTGTATCAGTAAATTTTGGTCCTAATTTCAAACATTCAGCCTCTTCAGCTGGTTTAGAATATCGTGGGGTAAGTGAAAATTAAGAATTTTGAGTTCTTTGTGTAACAATTATTATTTGCAGATGAACGAAAGGGCTGAAGAAGCGATCTGCGAACAAACTCTTGCAGATTTAATTTATTTGACCGATAACGAGGGAAAACTAAGACTGGACAATTTCGTTATGTGACAATAAGAGTTCTTTTTATGTTGTCGTTGTCCTCCTTTTGTTAAGTTGATATTCGATTTCATTACATAAGTATATAAGTCAATTTTCTTATTAGGATTAATATGTAATTATATTAAGAATGGCGTGAAATATATGATTCTTGATAAATTAATCAGTTGTAAATTTCTTAATTATTTATTAACTCAGTCATACATATTTTACCGTCACATATGTAGTTTTAAGTACATTTATGTCTTGTACTAACATGAATTTTATTTTCAACCATACAATTCGATTTAATAAGTTTACAAATTTTTTTGTAACATACATGTTCCGAAAATACAAATTTATTGACGAATGTTACTGCTAGAAATAATCAGTACAAAATTAACTAACTAGACCATTGATTATTATATTATTATTGGATAATATCTAAAGTTGTCTACTAATTAATAATAATATACAGGGTTCTTCGAACTGAGTGGTACGTTACACGTTCTAGGACAGGAAACTAAACCTTTAAAGATCTTTAACTCTAAATTTTCAAATCTTTAACACCTTTAGTTTAGTTTTCCTCCCTTAAAAACGTGTAATGTACCGCCAGTTTGAAGGATCCTGTAACTAATTGCAGTTTTTTGGCACTAATATTATCAATAATTTATTTAATCTTCGTATTAGGTACAGTTCAAATTAGATATTTTAAGAATTCGGTTAGGTACTGAAGTACTTTTCTATTTTATCGGTAGTTCTATTACAAATCAAATACACATTACAATTATTGATTTCATATTGGCCTATTGGGATGGGAGAATTTAAAATAATTTCTTGTTCAATTTGAACTTGGGCATACTTACCAAAATACTTTTTATTTCCAATTTATTGCGTCCTGCAGTTTTTTTAATGTAACAGAAGTTTATTGCCATTTTTCAGTTTGTTCTTATCATTGCTTACTGCTTAAAATCACACATTTCACACTTAGATATACATACTTGAACCTACTCTATACGTACTAAATACTATAAATTTCTATGATGATCATGTTTTATACGAATACGAATTTCAGTCGTATTATATTGTTTAATAGTTGTGGAGTATTCTAATCAGAATATTCTTATCATTTTTGATCAAGAAGAAATACTAATATGTACTTCTTTTAACTGTTACTGTTAGAATACTCATTTAACACCGACTTACTTCTGATGGCACATTTAATGTCGGAAAGATTAAAAATCTAACAATTACAGAAATTATATATATAGGTACCGCCTTTTCAGATAGTTAGGGTTGCATACTTTTATGTTGTGTACATTATCAGATTGAAAAGTTCATCGAAAATTTTTTGAAATCATATTTCTTCTTCACTTCCGTATGGTTCCACGGCTTCATAGGCTATGCTGAATCCTTTGCTTACAAGTGAATCATCAGTTTGGAAACGGATAAGGAGCGCATCGTGCATTGATATAATATCCGTGGGTTTCTGAAATGATAAAAAAAATAATGATTATATCAATTAAAAAAATATTAAAAACTTTTGATCAGCCTATATATACCGGGTATTTTCTCATGATTATTTTGGTACGTAATATTATTTTTCTTGAATTTCTATACCCAGTAGTCTTCCTTAGTAAAACAGCCAGTATCTGAGATAAAAACTTACTGTATTTCCGCAGTATTTTCCGTAAGACGGTCCACTGGCATCAAGTCCACTAAAAACCTCAACATAGTCATAGCCACAATCTTTTTCATCCTCGAGATCAAAGGTCAAAAACATTAGATGTACATTATACCCTGGTAATGCTTCAACTGTCCAATCACAGTCAGCTCTACTGTAATAATTTTCACTTCCGAATTTAGGATGAGAATAGAAATGTTTCATATCTAGAGTTGCTTGCAATCTTCCTCCACAAACTGTAGAGTGAGTAGCTAGAAAACCTTTACGTTGTACTGAAGCATCGGACTTGAAGACCATGAAGAGTTGATTGCCGGAAGCAACTATTGGATGAGGCAGTTTTGATCCACAAAATCGACCTAAAATAATGATTCTTTTTATTAATGGGAAACCCCCTAAGTCAAAATCTAGGGAGTTTGAAGTAGAATTTTTATTATTTAGGTACCTAAAGTGTTGCTATCTGGCGAGTCTCCATCATAAAAGGCGATATGGTCGTATGAACACTCTTGGTGGGGTTCCATTTCGAAATTTATAAAAATTATTTTTATTCTGTGTCCTGGTGTTGTACTGAACAACCAGATGCAGTCTTTTCGACTAGGATAATAGTCCGGATAATTAGGACTTGATATTTCACCATTAGTGGCAGTGATTTCGTATTTGCACCCTCCTTCCTTACAATCCTTTCCATTATCGTGTAGGGTGAAGCCGTTATGGCATGTGCACACAAACGAACCTAGTGTGTTCACACACTCGTGTTGGCAACCACCATTATTTATTGAACATTCATCCATATCTACAACAAAACATTTTTGATACAATAAGCAGAAGGAGCTAGGTCAATTAGAGATGTAAAAACTTTTGCTAATGTATTATTATACAGGGTGTCTTAAAAATACGTATACATGGAGCATCCATAAGCTCCTGAAAGAGCTTTAAATAACTTGCTTACCTGTAAAGAAAATTGCAGCAAACCCACCCTTTTGAACACTCGTGTCTGAAGAGAAAATAATCCTTAGAGCATTACTTTCCGAGGTAATTGATGCTGGCGGTTTTGTTCCACAATACACCCCATGTTTGCTGTACCTGTCTTCTCCTATTTTGCTGTGAACTTCGATTCTGTCGTAATCGCACTGTTGTTGGTGCATGTTGTTGCCTTCGAGATCAAAATGAGTAAAGTTTAGCGTTATTCGATATTGAGGTTGTGCTATTATTTCCCAAATACAATTTTTATTCGGCGGATAAAGTTCAGGGAACGATGGTGAAGTTATCGTCCCATTGGTTTGATCAATTACTCCTCCACAGGCATCTGAATGAATAAGATTTAATAAAAGGTTAGAAGGTTGTTGGTCGTAATCCAGGATTAGTACTCTATGAATCTGGTTATTACCTTCACAGTTCTTTCCGTCTGAATGAAGTTCAAATCCAATTCGACATCCACATTCGTATCCTCCAATGGTGTTCAAGCATTCCTGGGCACATCCATGGTCTATTCTGTTGCACTCGTCGAATTCTTTGATAAATGATGCTGAGAATCCAGCTTTCTGTACTGACCCATCCGAAACAAACTTAATAAGTAGATGATTTGAGGTTGACCTTATATCTGGAGGTATTTTGTATCCACAGAAGACTCCAATTAGGGGACTGTCCATGCCAATTCCGTCTCGAACTTCCACGTAATCGTAAACACAATTGTCGTGATTTTCTACTTCGAATGATTGGAATTTGAGTGCTACTTGGTAATCTTCTGGAACTGTTATTCTCCAAATGCACTCTTTGTTCGGTTGGTAATCTTCTGGGTAGTTTGGAGACTCCAAGTGGTCGCTGGTGTCGAGAATTATGTCACCTCCACATATGGCTAAAAAATTGTATATACTTTGATGTAGCTATGTTACTCCAAACAAATACTTATTGTCACATGCGTACCTTCATAATTTGCAGTAAATCCTCGATGTCCTGCTGGATTTTTTGACACGTAAGTGACTAACATTCTACTTCCAGTAGTAATTATTGAATCCTTCATTTTTCCACTTCCGCAGAACTTTCCTAGAAGATTCGACTTATGCCAGTATCCATCCCTAATTTCGACGTAATCATTTTTGCATTCTTGTGATTTTGGTATGTCCAGTTCTGTGATGTTAAGGACTATTCGTTCGCCGTGGGTTGCCGTTATTCTCCATTCACAACGTTCGGTTTCGTTGTGAGTCTTTTTGTTTAGATACGAAGGCGAAGAGAAAGTTCCGAAGTTCGTTTGGAAAGTTCTGCCACATTCTGGATAAAAGTCGAACAATGGTCATTTTTTTTTCAAAACTAAAATTATATCGTTGAATATCTCGTCTCATTTTCTGTTGCTTTTTATTTTCAATTAGCTATTTCTTTATAATGGGCAGGAAATTAGCGAAACGAAGGAGAGCAAATCAAGAAAGATTTTCTTCGATGTCATGTTTATTTAAAATAAAAATTAAAAACCTAAAAATTTTTCAGATAGTTACTTAGAGTAATTTTGGGATGTTTGTATAAACTATTGATCGCTCCGCAGGTAATTAACTATGTATTTTACAAATCCGCAAGAATAGATTTTTAAAGCATTTGAATGTAAATTTCTCGTTAGCATTCTGGGGCAGTTTTATGGGGATAATTTATCGCTATAATTTGCATACTGCGTTTTACTGACCGACGAAATTGGATTGCATAAAAAGGATTGCCTTTGTGTGTTGAAAAATATTGATGGGTTTTAATTTCCACTACAGAAGGAAATAGATCTTTTTGATCATTGGTTTATACAGGAAATGCATAGATTTTCACATTCCTTTTTTTAAACATCAGTAGGTATTTGGAGATTTTTTGCGTTGGGTCAGTGTAATGACCCAGCAATGTGCAGCTAAAATTATGCCCTCTCTACAAAATAAAACGCTGAGAATATTTCAAACCACGTGCCTTAATGTCTCGATAAGTTTTTTTAACATTGTCTCTGTGGGTCGTATTTCAGATTGACCCAATAACTTGCTTAAATTAAATTAAAGAATCCCCATGTATGATGGATACTAAATAAAAAATTACATTAGTGAGATTAGTAGGTACTTACTGGGACATTTGTAGAGTAAATTAGTTTGTGCAATGTCACCCTCGCTGAGCCTTACACGTTGCCCAATTTCTGGTCTCTTGCGCCCAGCAACGTCAACTGGTAAAATTGTATCCAAATAAGTTCCCTTAGAAAAGGTATTTCTGGCATAGTGCATTATAGAGTCGTAATCGTACGTTAGCCCCAAAGAATTCACTTCTTCCTCTGTTAATTTGTTGAAGTTGTAGTCCTGACCTGCACAAAACGTCGTCTATTTTGTTTTAGGAACACATAAAAGTTATTTCTTTTACAAGCCCCAACAACTACCCACACTTCGTGGTTTTAAGGATCTTATTCTCCTTTAAAGAAATTCAGAACGATAACAAATGTCTAGTGTTTAAAGATTTAGTTGTTAGGGTTTGTACACTATTAATTTATTACTTACCTGTCATTATGTTGTCCCTAAAAATAAGGACGTGATTGTCCCTGTCAGGACGAGTGTGTTCGTGCCAGAATCCCACAACGTGGCCCAACTCGTGGACCACAATCCCGAATTTATCACAATTTTTTCCTATGCTAATCGCTTGGGGTCCATTACCCCTCTTTCCTACGAAGGAGCAACACCTACAATAGTTTATGTAATCAAGACAATCAAAGCGTTTAGGTTTTTAATTAGCAACTATCGCTTTTTTATTTAACTTTCAAGGGACTTAAAAAGCATCTTATAAAAAAATACTTTAAGTGGAGGACTTTCATTCATATTCATACTGACTATTTTTTATTTTCTTCTTGATATTGTCCCAAAAATGCTTATTGTTAGTAGTATACGTACCCGCAAGGCCTCTCTGTGAATATAATGTAATTCTGATGTTCCAAGGGATTCCTCTCGACAAATTTGACGCACGTGAAATTTTCCCAATGTCGCATAGCTTGTTTGAAAAGGGCTTTGTGTCCGCCGCTAAAGTTCCCGTCAATCTCGTAGGGAATCACCCCGTAGTCCCATACCCTCTCCTTGTGTGCTGTCGCGGCCCTTGTGACTATATGGTGCGGTATCCTGTGCAACCCCATAACTGGTCTCTGCTGATGATGATGATGATTGTGATTGTGGTAATAATTCGATTGTTGTTTCGATGTTTGTTTTCTTCGCTGTTTGAAATCGAATTTTGGTTCGAATTCGTGAATCGGGATGTCTCTTTTCAATACAGACTCGTCTGAGGTTGTTAGGGGGGAAATTGTGGTCGTGGTGGTGGTCCTTTTCGAATGTCTAAAAGATCACATCATTATAGCAAAAATGGAGGATTTTAAAATTGTCAAATCAAAAAATTAGTTTGATTGGAATAGTAATATTCACTTGACCAAAATAACAATAAGAGAATATTTCAATACATTCTTAAGATTTTCATTAAAATCACGTTGTATTTAAGTCTTACTTTTTCTTATT
Source organism: Agrilus mali (assembly GCA_029378335.1). Classification (NCBI taxonomy): domain Eukaryota; kingdom Metazoa; phylum Arthropoda; class Insecta; order Coleoptera; family Buprestidae; genus Agrilus; species Agrilus mali. Next base: position 3,589,723 of record CM055660.1, read on the forward strand.
TTTCCGTCGCCTAGTTTTGGTGAATGAGCTCTTTTTCCTCTTTTTAATATGCCTCTTTTGATGCTTAGATTTTTTGCTGGTTTCCTCAGAGCCCTCGAAAGGGCCATAAATCAAACTTTTAACCTTTTTCGTCTGATTGTCCAGAGTCTCCTGAATATTCGACGTATTATCCGTTGTTGTCGAATAATTGTTCTGCACCCCATTTTGGGGCTTCCTTTTTAAAATCTGGCCGTTCTTGTACAGAGAGGGAACTATAGGGATGTAATCAATTGGGTCGTTGTTGTTGGTCCTGAGGGTGGGAGGGAGCTGTTTGGCCTTTTTACGGATCAAGTCGGTCAGACCCTCCTCTTCAATCTGAAGTCCTTCCAGGACCTCCTGCTTGTATTGTTCGATTTCTTCCTGATGGACGTCGCTCTTTTTGTAGCTATCGTAGTCATAACCTGAGATCGCTATGTCTCCTTGAAAATTATCTGAAACAATTATAAAAAACTAACAGTGAAATATCAGGAAAAATTTCCTAAATGGGATGGTGAAAAAAGTGTAAAGAATTATTTATGGTGTTTTATACATTTTTATATATTTTAGGGATATCATAATGTTCTGCAAGTATCATTTAATTATAAAATAAAAATTCAAAAAAATACGTATTGGTATTTTTATTAATTATTACTTTTGAGACTATTCGTAATGAAAATTTGTCTCGAATGGTTCCAAGGTACAAGTGTGTACATATTCAATAAATGATAGAACCCAGTGAGTGAATGTTGTTATGGTAGAGTCGTATGAACCGTAGAGTTGTCGAATGTGAATGGCCATATAATCCGGTCAAATGTAATGTCCAAACGGGGCTTCATAATTAAATGTCGACGTCTGTAATCAATAAATCGCGGCTTATCTTTGTTGTTCACTTCGACGGAGGATGAAGCGAAATGATTTGTGATATCTATGTACATATATCTCCACCAGGTAGATAGGTAAATTGTTGAACTTCAATTTCTCAGACTGTATACTATCAACAAAAATGCGGCTTGAAAAAAAAAATACAGAATGTATACTTATAGTAGAATTATTCTTTCAGAAATTTGTAGCCGTTTTGTCATGAGATTAATTTACATTTTATCATTTAAATTCTAATATTTTCTTGAGATCTCCTCCTCCAAGGCTCTGTGGTTTAGGAACTTCTCGTGGTGTTCTGACAGTAAGACTGAAATTGTAACCCTTTAGAAATTTCAAAAATAATTCGCGGAAGGGTTTAAATTATTCCATAACTTCATTTCTGTTTGTTTACTTGTTTTCATGTTTTAATCCATAATTACATTAAAAATTGAACTGATAAAGCCGTTACTTCGTGATAGTTGATCCTATTGAATAAAATGAAACAAACACTACTATGTAAGTATCTATCACAATTTTAATTTAATTTATAAAATTGTGATAGATACATAGTAGTGTTTGATACTTTGATAAAATGCTTCCAGATAGTAAAAAAAAATAACGGTACTTAAACGTCAAATTTATCACTTGAGTCAGAGAACAAAATAAAATAATTCAAATAGGTACAAAATAATGTTTATTACACTTTTCAAAGAAAGTTTACAATGTGTGATCCGCATGTGTTTCGCACACAAACTCTCATTCTGTGTCTTAAGCCACTTTTCACTACACCAGTTGTTAATCCTCTTTTTATTTCGTTTAAATAAATAATAAGCAACTTATGTACTACAAAGAAATAGCAAAAAGAAATAAATTAGAAGCACAAAACACAAAAAAAATGGGACAATAGACCAAAAAATCGGCAATTTTTATAAAAAATCTTAAAAGTCCAATAACTTGAAAACAGTTAAGTTTGGAATACGGTCTTTCATAGTCAAATCAGTCAGAAATTAGGGAAACTACAACCTCTTAAAGGATCTAGGTCGACTTCACCTGTAACCATGTATATTGCTCTCTTCCAACTTTAGTCCTAAGTGTCTTTTTCACTTTCCGTCTTTTTCTTGGAACAATCGATAAATTAATTGCATGTCTAATTATTTTTACTCGTCCACCTATTAGTATCTAAGTAATAATTATTTGAAAGAATTTATGAAATTAAAAAGGTTAATTTCAATATGTTCTCTTTAGAATAGAACTCCATTATTAATAATAAGAAAAATATGTCAATAGGAGAGTGAATAAAAAAAGGTAAAGAAGAGAAAGAAGTTGCAACTTTATTGTCTTTTTGTGAGGCTGTTAGGCAGGTAGCGTGGCAAATTTTCTGTTATACAAAAAAAAAAAAATTTAAGTATCTACTTTTAAGAAAAGTCTCCACAATTCAGCTTCAACTTCTGGGAAGTTTTTCTGTTAATAAAAACTCTTAAGTTTACGAGAGTAAAAAAAGATTTTTGTCAGTTGGTTGTGAAGGGTAGTAAATTTCTTGTTATCAACAGTGATTAAAATTGTGACCCTAGTAAGAGTTCTTAGAAAAATTTGTTACAATGGTTTTTTTCTGGTTATTAAAATTTCTTAAGTTTATTCTTGTTTTACGAGTCTATTGGGCTGGTAAAATAAAAAAATATCTGTTACCAATACTGATTAAAATTCTAGCTTTAAGAATTTTTAAATGTTTAGCTTTTGTTTCTTGTAACAGACTGTTGATCTTTTATCTATAATTAAAACTTTGTTCTGGTCCTAAAAATTCTTAAGTTTACTTTCTTTTGTAAGACTATTGTGCGGTAGAATGGTAAATTTCCCATCTTCAACAGCAAATAAAATTCCATCTTTCAGCTTCAACTTCTTAGAAAAATTTGTTCAAATTGTAATTGTTTTTTTCTGGTTATTAAAATTTCTTAAGTTTATTGTTGTTTTACGAGTCTATTGTGCTGGTAAAATAAAAAATTCTATGTTGCCAACACTGATTAAAATTCTAGCTTTAAGATTCTTCAACTTGTAGTTCTTGTTTCTTGTAACATACTGTTTATTTTTTACCTATAATTAAAACTTTGTTCTGGTCCTAAAAATTCTTAAGTTTACTCTCTTTTGTAAGACTATTGTGTGGTAGAATGGTAAATTTCCCATCTTCAACAGCAATTAAAATTCCACCTTTCAGCTTCAACTTCTTAGAAAAATTTGTTCAAATTGTAATTGTTTTTTTCTGGTTATTAAAATTTCTTAAGTTTATTGTTGTTTTACGAGTCTATTGTGCTGGTAAAATTAAAAATTCTCTGTTGCCAATACTGATTAAAATTCTAGTTTTAAGATTCTTCAACTTTTATTTCCCTTGTTTCTTGTAACATACTGTTTATTTTTTACCTATAATTAAAACTTTGTTCTGGTCCTAAAAATTCTTAAGTTTACTCTCTTTTGTAAGACTATTGTGTGGTAGAATGGTAAATTTCCCATCTTCAACAGCAAATAAAATTCCATCTTTCAGCTTCAACTTCTTAGAAAAATTTGTTCAAATTGTAATTGTTTTTTTCTGGTTTTTAAACAATTTCTTAAGTTTATTGTTGTTTTACGAGTCTATTGTGCTGGAAAAATTTAAAAAATTCTCTGTTGCCAATACTGATTAAAATTCTAGTTTTTAAGATTCTTCAACTTTTAGCTCCTGTTTCTTGTAACAGACTGTTGATCTTTTACCTATAATTAAAACTTTGTTCTGGTCATAAAAATTCTTAAGTTTACTCTCTTTTTTTGAGACTATTGTACCTATGGTAGAGTGACAAATTTCCCATCTTCAACAGCATTTAAAACTCCACCTTTCAGCTTCAACTTTTAGGAACACTGTTAAATTTGTAACAAATAACTTTTTCTGGTCATTAAAATCTTTAAGTAAATTGTTTTTTGTGTCTGTTGTGTTAAATTTTCCACCATCGAAAAGATTCAAATTCTGTATCTTATAAAAGTCTCAATCTTTTATCTTCAACTCTTTGGATTTTTCTAATAATATTGTAACTAAAACATTTTTCTGATCATAAAATTTTTTAGCTTTGCAATTTTTGTGTGAGTGTGTTGTGTTGGTACCTAGTATTAAATTTCCCGTTTTTTAAAATTCTGGTTTTAATAAAGGTCTCGACCTTCTAGCTTCGACTTCTTGAAAAACACCCTGCTTTTAACTATTTTTTTTGTCATTAAAACCTTTAAAATTCTTTTTGCGAGTCTATTGTGTTGGTGTAGTGGTAAATTTCCCGTTATCAACTGAGTTCCGGGTGGCATTCTTCCCTGGAAAATGTGCACAAAAAGATAATGAAAACATGGCTAATCTTCTGGCACATGATCTGGGAAATTATTTCTAGCAGCTTAGCAAAACTTCCTCTAAATCCCTCACTTTATTACAGAGGGTCGTCTCAAGTTTATGACGTAAATTAAACGGCTCTTTAAAAGCCGATTAACGAGGGGTTGGGGGGGGGGCGTCTAACAAAAGAAACGGTTCCTTTCACGAGAAGATTACGCAGCCCCTGGTTGGTAGGGTGTATCGTCCTCACGAAAATTTCCCGATTATAAACCAAGCATTCACCATCGTAAAGTTTAAATATTACGTTTACGAGCAGGATAATTAAGGATGTGACAGTGCACGAGGTCGAGTGAATACGCCCACGAAACTCGCATTAGCCTTTACGTAGTATTTATAAACAAAGAGATGAGGTGCTATAAAATTTACAACTTTATGGGTACCTAGGTGCGAGGTTATTAAACAAAACATAGGCCGCAAACTGAAATTAGTTTTGTGAGGTGTTGTATTCATTTTATGTTAACGTCCAACTTGTTGTTCGTCGTTTTATTCTGTTACAAATTAAAAAAAGACATGAAGTTATTTCTATCAGAAATTTCTGGTATAAAATGGGCTGACAATTGAAAGATATCTGAGATTATCAACGATCTTTTCTTCTTTTAACTAAGATTTATTTAATTTAATTAATGTCTCATTATTAATAATTTATGAAGAATAAATTTTTCGTTTTTTATTTAAACAGTAAATTCTATTTTTCGTTTTTTCATTTGCACCTTCCATCTTAAAAATTCCTGCATATTTTTGCTTTATTCCTTTCAAGTTTTTTCTTATCCAACAGCATTTTTGTTTTCGGTTCGTTTATGTTGGTAATATCACATTTTTGGGCTTTGTACTACCATATTTCTTCTTTTTCTTCTTCTTCTTCACCTTCTCGTGTTTCTGTTTCTTCTTTTCCTTCTATCGTTTTTTCTCCCCTCCTCACTCTTCTCGTTCTCCTGTTTTTCTTCCTCTCGTGTTTCTGTTTTTTCTCTTCCTTCTTTCGTTTTTTTTCTTCTACTCTTTACTCTTCTCGTTTTCCTGTTTTTCTTCTTCATCCTTTTCTATGTTCTTCGTCTCCTCTTCTATTTCTTTTCCTACTCTATCATCTGCTTCTCTTTTTCCTGCTCCTATTCGCTTCCTGGTTTTCTTCCCCTTTCTACCTCTTTCTTTGCTTTTCCTCCCCATTTTCCTCTCCTTTCTGCTTCTCCTCTTCTTTTTGCTTCTCTTCTTCCTTCTATTGTCTCCGTTTTATCTTTTTAATCTTTCTCCTCCTCATTCTTTCTCCTTTACCTTTCCTTCCTACTTTTTCCTCGTCTCCAACTCTTCGTTTCTTCTTCTTCCTCTTCCTTCTCCTGATCCTCCTTCGTCTGCTTCACTTTTTTCTCCTTTTAGTTCTCCTTCTGCTTTCTCATTCTCCTTCTACTCCTTATCCTGCTTATATTTCCTCTCCTATTTTTTCTGCTTCTCTTTCCCTTCCTCTTCTTTCCTCGTCTTTTTTGCCTACACATCCCCTTTTTCCCTTGCTTTCTTGCTTCTTTTTCATCTGCTTCGTTATCTCTATTTTCTGGTATTCCTTCTCTTGTCTCTACTGTTTTTCCTTCTGTTGTCTTCTTTGTATGCTTTTAGCCCTTCTCCAGCTTCTCTTACTACTATTTTCCCTTGTTTTCTTTTTTCTTTAAATTCTTTTACTGCTTTCCTTCATCTCTTGCTTCTCGTTTTCCTCATTTTCCCTCTCCTGCTGCTCCTTCGTCTGCTTCACTATTTCCTTCTTCTGGTTTTCGTTCCACTGAGTTCTCTTTCTCCTTCTCTTCCTTATCCTGCTTTTCTTTCTCCTCTCTTCTCTTTTTCTTTTTCTTTCCCTTCTTCCTCTTTCCTCGTTTCCTTTTCTTGTATTTTCTGGTCTTTCTTCTCCTTCCTTTACTTCAGTTTCTCTTTGTTCTGGTTCTCCTTCTCTTGCTTCTATTTCTTCTCCTTCTGTTTTTCCTTCTTTTATATCCTCTTTATTCTTCTACCTCTTTTCCAGCTTCTCTTTCTACTCTTTCTCCTGCTTGTCTCATTTCTTCAACTCCTTCTCCTCTTTCTCTTGCATCTCTTTTTTACCCCCTTTACTCTCCTGTCCCTCTGTTTCTTCTTTTTCGTTGTTCTCCTTTCATTTAAGATTTTTTATTCACTTTGCTAGTGATATCATATTTTTCTTTATTATTTAAAAAATAAAAATGATGCCAAATAAGCGTTGGTCTAAAGGAATAGCTATGTTGAATTCATTATTTGTTTTAAATCTTTCTCAATTATTAGTAGGAAGGTAGCTAAGTATACAAATATAATTAAGCAATTAATTTATTTATCAAACGTTGGGTTGTTCTTTTATTCCTTTATTTGGCTCTACCATTTTTATACAGGACGCCAGCGCGTCTAATTGTAAGTAAACAATATTTTTTACCTATCAAATATCTACACATGTATAAATACTGTAGACCTATATTTGTCCTTTAGCAAGTTTTTACAGAAATAATGTATTCGTATTGTGTCGTGTTTCATCGTACATACGTATACACATTTACCCATCCATCCATTCATTCCATCATCAGTTTTTATGAGTTTTCGTCGCGATAAGAGATTCGAACAGTGCTTTTAGTTTCGTGGATTATGTGAAGACAATAAACGTGATGGTTGCTGCTTATTAACCGAGGTATACGTTTGAAAAGGGATTATTATTAAAATGGGTGAGTTTTAAAGCTTTTGTCACAATAGTAGTACCTACTACGTATTTCTGATGATACGATGCTAATGAAAAGAAGAACTTCCTGATGCATTTGCACATTGGTTCGAAATCAATGGGCAAAAAATTTATTCTGATGAGTACTTACGTAAATTATTTATACGTCATTAACACTTCTTCAGTTTAAAAACTGGAATCATCTTCCTATCGCTATTTTTTAAATCAAAGTAATTGTAAGACTGGCCAGTCTTGCATTCTCTTCGATTCTTTTATGTGTATAAATTTATATCTGTGTAGGTAGAAGTCAAATTTTGTTTTTGTCCTGATGGATATTTTGGTTAAGTAGGTGTCCAACAGGGCACGAGGCAGTGACAAATTCGTGGATGGTGTCTTCGTGATGGCCAGACTATGTATGTTAAAATCCTCCCATTTATCACTTTAAAACACCCTTAATCGCCTCCGGTCGTGTACTTTTAAAACAAATTGCTGTTATAACGTAATTTATTATCAAAAGGGAAAATTAATTAAGGTATCGTGTGGAGAATATTGAATTTTATCACCCCATTTCATGAAAAACAAAAATAGAAGTGGACAGTTAAAAAATACGGGTAATATTAAATAAAATGTAATTAATTGCCCCTATCAGTCATTTTTTAATTGATTTTGTCAAATATCTACAAAACTTGGATATTCAAACATTTATTAAGTAGTTCGTGCCTTATTTACGAAACGCCACTGATCCACTGATATAGGGCAAGGTGTTGGTTGTTAAACTAGCGTTTAACGAGCGTCAGCATCAGCATCCAGTTCTGATACTGTTTTTAATTATATTTTAATGATACGAATCCTTCGAGAGCCTTTCACACAGGTACCTGTTCAGTCGAAAACTTGTCAGAATTTAAATTGGGAACGGCTCACAAAGGCCTTTTTAGTGCCGTTGTCGTTCTCATTATTGTCAGAGTAGAGTGGGTGCTTTTGTCTGAATTTATTTGCTTCAAAAACAAAGCCAATTGAAAATGTTGTTCGTAAAAAGAGCAGTCTCTTTCTTATTTACTCCACTGTCACAATTAAATAATTTAATTACGTATAATGACGAAGAGACGTAAAATCTTTTTTTATATGTAATTTGTAGTTGTAAAGTACGAATCAAAATACACTCTTGAAAGTAAATAAAAATGTAATTAAATCAATTTAATGAAGATTAATGAGATTTAATACTGAAGGGTGTGTTTGTAAGTACCTAGGAAGAAGAATTTTTATCTAAGGGTCGAATGAGGCGCTAATGTTTAATTTGTCGTAGTTTAATGAAGACTGGAAAAACTTTGGCGGTTGTTGCAGAACGAACAAAATAGCTCAAACCCCAACGCCAAAACACGACACTTTAGTTGTCCGAAGCACTTTTCGGTAACAAAGTTACCTTCTTCAGGGACTGAAGTGAACTAAACCTAAAAGAGAACTTATCCTAATATATACTGAAAGTTGTTAAGGTTCAGTGAACATGGTTCAGCAGCAATAGTGATGATGTTCAATGGACCTTGACAATAACAAAAGATGATAATTAAACTAAACTAAATAGTGGCGATCCAGGGATATGTTTACTATATGCTTGTAAAGAAAATAATTCTTTACAGTATTTTAGGTTATTTAATAGATTCATGAAATTAGTAAATTTATTTACAAACATTTTTTTCTTACAGGACTTAAAAGAAATTTCTTTGTAAGAATTATTGAGGGAAATTTTTTAAATTATTTTATCATATTTTATATTTATGGTTCTGCTATTATCACCACTACAACGATAAAATGGTTTAGTGGCTAAAATATAATTTTTCACTAAATTACGATTTACTTACGTTATTGAAAACTCGAAATTATCAAAAAACTTTCAATGATCTATGTTGAGATAAATAAGAACACATAAGGATTTTTTGCAGGAAATTAGACATTTTTTACTAATGTTATTTCAAAGAGAATAATAATTTTTGAACTCAAAATAGGGGTCTAGCAAAATCTCATCAAATTTTATTTAAAGGGAAAATTTCGCGCCAACTTTTCTATTCAGTGAATTGTTATAATTTTCTTTCTCCAGTTAATTAAAAACTCATAATGGGATTAAATTTCTAATGAAGGGAGTAGGAAAGATCCCACCACATTTTACTAAATTTGACTAGGGGAGAGAGTTCAAATTAAAAGAAAAATATCTCATGTAGGTATTTAATGGTCGTCCCAAACTTTGAAATGTTAAAAATTTCATCGTTTTTTATTTTAAGTTTCACATTTTCTTGATTTTTCTCATATTATAGGTAGGTGTCTACTCCATAATTTAATAACATCAATAAACCATAAGTTTGCTCTATTTCCCTTAAAACATGCGATTGATTAACCATTAAGGATATTTTTATGTCCCTTTTACTTTTAGGTAGAGTTTGCCAACGTAGATTTTATGAGCGTGGGCTCCAGTCTCTTTAGGTCAGGGTTGAAAGCGGGTCCCTGTTCCTGAAGGGTAATGTTGAAAATATATACGTATGTACTAATAAAAAGAAAATATTTAAATTTTACAGCCACATTTTATCTCGAATATGATTTATTAATGTATTACGTTTCTCTTTTTGTCCACTACATCATTTATAAAATAAACAGAGTTCTGTTTTATATGTAATTGGATAAGTACTCAATGGTCTGCTTTTTGTATCGAATAAGTGTGCAGAGTTCCTTTGACTCTTTTTGGGTTGTGGTTTTCGTCAACACAGAAGATTTCAGTGGCTATATGTCTATATACTTACTACCTACATAGTAAATAAAATTGGTCTAAAAAGCAGTCCTCTGTAGGTCTTTGATGAGGTTTGTACGTTTTCAATCTGGATAACATCATCAACTTTTTATTCAAGCTAAATATCAATTTAATAATTTTCAGATAGTATGTGGGCTAATTGCTCAACGACTACGTCACGTGTCTGTTTTCATAAGCACAAATTAATGTCCTTACAATATTTTGAGGATGTTACAAATATAAATGCCAATGATAAGTAATAACCAAATAACGTATAAATATTTATTAAAAAATCATTACAGACTTTTATTCATCAATGTAATTATCATATCATTCGAAAAATTTTTTCCAATGTGACAAATTTTTGAAATAGCAAAAACAAACACAAATTAATTCATTGTAATCCACAATAATTATTTCGCCCCTCAGTGAGTGGCTTCTTCAGGTGGAAGAATAATCTAAATTAGAACTAAAAACAAACAAACTTATATATTTTTAATATAATTTAACAAAGTGGTAGGGGTAAAAATTATAGAATAAAAATACATAATTAGAAATTAGTGTTTAGCAAGGGAGATTTGTTTAAGTCTAACTGGTCATTTAAAATGAGACCCTTTTATGTCTAAATTTTAACTTTTTTCTTTTACGCTCAAAATACAAAATTGTATAGTCGTTATTCAAACTGTACTTGTTTGTTATTAAATGTTCGTCATAAGTTGATGTTGAGTGTTTTTTGTTATAACTATATTTATGCTCTTTATTCTTTAAGGAAGGTTCGACCTGTCTGGCCTATGTATGCTTTATCGCAATCGTCGCATTTAAACAAATAAACTCCTGAACGTAATTTTTTTTAGTAGTATCGGTTTTTAGGAATTTTCCTAAAGAATTGTTTGTTTTAAATGAAATACATATAACTGTTCGCAAATTTTTTTATATAATTTAGTTGAGAAGGAGCCTAGGCATGTCAAAATATTATAAATTGTGTTTCTGTTATTTTAAAAAATAAGATAAATGGAATTTAAAGTTTGTTTTTTACTTTTGGTTTAATGGATTTTTGAATACCAGTACTGTACAAGTCCTTAGTTTTAGAATGAAAAAATTGAAGAACTGCATTTATTACGTCATATGCCTCATGTGGTTGTCAAGAGACAAAAAGGGTGGTAATCACTTGGTGAATTGGAGGCCCTGGGTATATAAGGATAATGGGACCCCTATGACTTTGACAGAACACTATTTTGTTAGAATAGACAAAGAAAGTAGATCAAGAAGGTTAAATATTATTTTTATTAACAATCACATGAAACGAATAGATAAATGTAATACCCTTATTGGTTAAGTAGGTACGAAAAGAATCGTCATGTTGCGAATGGATATTTGACAAATAATTGTTTTTATGTAAAATATACGGAAGTAATAATAAAAAAGTCTTCATTTATAATAAAAAACCTCAATGTGAACCGAAGTTCTCAAAAAAAATCTATCAGATCACAAATTCCATTGTTTTATTAAAACTCATTGTAAATAAATAAAATATGTACCAAATATTAGCATTTATACAGGGTTTTTAAAGTTGATGGGCTATTAGAAGTATATGAATTAGTAGAAGGAATTCAATTCTGAAACTTGGGCTCATTTGGTTATTGTTTATGCCGCTTCTTTTAAAAATATTTTCAAGTTCGATTTACATCCGGTTATACCGGAAGTCGATACCAACTTTGTTATTTTAAATGGAATGGTATATTTTTCACGCTGAATTCGAATAAAACGTGTAATTCTAAGGTAAGTTTGATAACCAACTTGTACACCTATGACGATCGGTTTCTGAGTTAATTTAATTTATAAAAAAAAAATCGCTACCGCAACCACTTCCACAAAATACGACTTAAGAGTGTTGAAATTTTTACTAGTAATAGCTGAATATTAGTGCTAACGCCTTGACAAAATTGAATTAAATAATTTATACAGGGCGTTCAAAATAAAATTCTAAAATTGAAAAATTTCAAACACGAATAAGCGGCATAAACAATAACCAAATGAGCCCAAGTTTCAGAATTGAATTCCTTCTACTAATTCATATACTTCTAATAGCCCATCAACTTGAAAAACCCTGTATACCTAAGTAATGTGGCATAAATTATTCTTGGACATCGATATTCAAACCAGGGCCAAACTTGGATGGGATCCCATTCCACCATCTCCTTAAATATAAAGTCAAACACATTTTGTTTCAATTTTCTATGTAATTTCTCAATTAAATTGAATGCTTCGCTTCGTTCGCTTAATTTAAATGGAGCGAGTCACTCTAATGAGTGTACTACTGCTGATTTTTCTTTAAAACATGTATGTGCTTAGTATACCATTATATATATATCTAAGCATGCTGAAGTCGGAAAGCCTAATTTTTGGGCGAGAGTAGAATAGCTTCGCGCATGTAAAAGCTATAGTAAGTTGGTATTGTAGTCAGTAATTTAGGTTCGATTTCTTCGAATTATATAAGTTTTTTGGTAATAAATATTGGTTATCTTTTGGGACTTTGTATTTGATCTGAGGGTGGCCCCTATCGATCGCGCGGCTCTGGGCACTTGCCCAAAGTGCCCACTGGGAAGGAGGGGTCTGGAAATGTCAGTGGAATATTGAGGGTGTGATAGCAGTATGTCTCCTAGTTAGTTTTACAAAAAAGTAATGATGTTTTTTGTAAGCAATTTCTTAAGCTACAAATTTTTTAACCACTATGTTTTCAATAAAAGTAATTCGCGAAAAACTGTTTATGACCTTTGACCCTGCGAAATGTTTTTAGCGGCACATATATCGCTGGAGAATTTTTTAATATTGTTTAGAACCACAAAAGGAAGGTTATTTCACTAATTGTAAGAATAATTGTTGTAGCATGATATCAATTCTCGCAATTCATGGCTAAAGCGTTTAGCATTTCTTCGAGCGACCTTAACATTTATTAGTTTGCTGGTTGGGGTTGATAAGTCTATAGCACTTTGTTAATTTTATTGCTTGTTAATACAAATGAAGATTATTTTATTACATATATGTAGGTACCTTTTCACCTATATCAGGTGGAAATGTATTCAGAGACTTAAACAAATATGAGTGGGTAGGTACCTAAGTATAATGTGTTTTTGAGCCTGTTTGATGTTCAAAACGGCAATTAACGCACATATTTCGTTGAACGCCATCTGTAAACGAGCAAGTAATTGCATTTCGCATTTTCTCGAAAATAAGTGTTGTAAGCCGTTCGTTGATTCCCAGTTCTCCCGACACGTTCGCAGATTTTCGCAATTATCTCGAACCGTGTGAAGCGGTTTTAATTGCTATAAAGATAGCTTGCTTGCTTCGATATTCCAGACTATTAAAGAGCAGCGTGTAACTCGTAACAACCTCTAATTAGTTGCTAGTTTCTGACGCTAAATGCTGCCTGCGCTGCATTAGAAATTTTACTAAACAAAAAGGAATGAGGTGCTCATTCGATTATGTTCTTGCAGCAGCTGACTAAAGCCCATCCCGAGCGCTTTTACCCGCTGTTTAAATGTTCAAGTCGAGCGAAACTAACTGTTTCGAATTTTCTAACGACTTCAATTGAAAAGTATCCGTTTTGTCACTTTAGTTCAGAATCAGAGACAAGATAGCGATAGGAACTACAAAATATTATTTCGTATATATACCAATACCTATCAATTTTTTTACTCGCTTTTTGATATAAATTAAGTAATGACTCCTTGAAGTTTACAAAGGTCATATAATTGTTGTAATAGACTTCACAAAATTAGAAGATTTTTAATCTAGAACCAGTGCAGCGAACCTCTATTTAATAAAAAAGCTCCTTAAAGCGTAGAAATTGCTAAGATTTTTTTGTTTTTTGTCCCCAATACATTGTAACACCCTATATAACGTAACAATCACTCTTAATATCAAAGTAATTTTTGGTAGTAGACCAAGACCAAGCTCTGCATGTCGCAAAATTAACAGAAAAGTTCTTTTTATTAACAAAAATTATCCCACTGTATCCCACGATATTTTATCATTTACATCACGTGACCTACTCCTAATTTAAGTCAGAAAATAATGCAATTAAGATTATATTTTAAGTGCGCCAGTCCCACCAGCAGATATCTATGCACCTACCTATATATCTGTGGGAGTTACATGTAACTTTACTGGTGAATAGATAAAATAAATAAATAAATATCTGTCTTTGTTGTAACTATACAGAGAAACTGCAGTGAAAACAAAATGTATCTTCTTGGAACAGTAACCATAGATATGTCCATGATGCTTTCTCGTTTTATAGCACAAGAGAGACAAAGACAAATTACAACAAACGTAAAGGGGTTAGGTTAGGACAGGTTGTCACATTTGACATTTTCTGTAATTGTGGTGGTACACAACATCTTGCCTAATAGTCTTTTTTTATTGTGAGTTAATTTTTCATTTAAAAAAGTGAGTAAAACAGTTTTTCTAACAACATCATTATCATACAATTGTCTGCAAAAGTACTGTTTTTAATTTTTTTTGTTAGGTACTTAAAGTACGTCAACTTATTCCATAGATACATAATACTTGTAACCTATAATTTTATATTGTCAACCATCTTTCAACATACGTGTATGAATTATTACGATTTTATGTGATATAAAGAATAAAATAATTATTCTAATACTCATTTGTTAAAATCTTTAATTATATTTCATATAAAGTGAACTACTGCCTTAATTAAATATTTGCCATCGAGTTAAGGCACAAAAAAATTTATTTTACTAAATAACCTACACAACTTTGCTTTTGATGCAAACTTAATACTCGACCCAATCTAATAGGTACTCATATTCAATTTCAATATATTCTATTAGATACAAAAATAAATTTGAGAATTGATAAAACTGTGTAGTTTCAAATTCCATCCTATCAATAGATAGATACTTGATGGTAATGAAAATAATATGCTTGATAGACGTTAACTAACAATAATTTATGCGATTAAATTATCGCTTATGCTTAATTTATGACCCACATTCTTTCTCGAGGAAATGCTTCTGCTGGTTTAAAAAGACACAATGAAGATGATTATTAACGGATTAAAAAAGTCAATGGTCAATGGGGGTTTCCATTGTTATAAGTCTGTAGCTAGTATAAGTAGGTAGGAGTGAGAAAGTTATTTTATAGTTGATACTAGGTTTAATAAGTACAATTAAATTTCAATAACTAAAATTTTTAATAAATATAGCCAATCTGGTTGGAAATGGCTTCCACTATATCTATAATATGAGAAATACGTGTAATTTTTACTTGATAATTCGAACTTTTGAACTTCTATTACTCGAATAATATCTTACTGTTAACTCCAAGATAATATTCGGCATCAACTTCGATAAGCCAAATTTTGTACGGTTTTAACGTCTCTTTTTAAAATTTTATTATTATATGTATGCAATTAAGCAGTGCAGCAGTTCAATCTCTAGGATTATTTGTTTTTAAGACGTACTTTTGACCAAAAATTAAATCTCATAAAAAAGTAGAAAGTGGTGCACTGAAAACAGATATTATCTATCCACCTTTACATCTTTATACAAATGTTCATTTATAAAAAAGGAGCACATAAATATATATGTATAGGTATTAGAATCCAGTAACTTGAAGTTTCGATAATTTGAACATTTTTGCACCACATGGTGATTTGAGTTATCAAAGTTGTACTGAATTTTTATTTTTTTTTGGTTCTGTATATTAAAAGGAAATGGAAACCTTATAAGATCACTTTTGCCGTTTGTCAAAAATTTTATAAAGAATTCAAAATTTGAACAGAAAGATCTTATACCTAGTACAAATTCAAGATAAACTCATAAAATCATGATTTTAAAACTTTAATCCATCCTTCTTTCTAGAAATTATTTTAATATATAATCTAATACACCTAGAATTGGGTCAAATATATTAAAAGTAAGTTGGAAATTTATAAACCATAAAATATTAGGTAAGGAATGACAAGACCACAGCAACATTCACTCTGTTAGTGTTGTCTTGACGTACCGTAACCTTGTGATTCTAAGGAATAAATCAAAATCATTCTTTGATTAATAAATCACGGTGAATGATAAAAGGAAATATCACCCGACCTAAAACTGAAAATAGACTGAAAACATCTGTTAAAATTTAATTTTAAAATAATGTTCCAATTTAATCGGAAGAAATGTCTGGGAGGTAGCTCGGAAATTATTACCCTGTATATTATTCCAAATGTGATACGTTTTCTTTATTTTAAAAGAAGTGAAATTTAGTTTTTTAGTTTTAGTTCACGAAGTGGGAACTAAAAATTCAAAAATTTATGAGGTCTCGAATTGGGATGTATCGATGTAACAAAGGTGCTGTACCACGTTGACCTTTTTTAAGATAATATCTGCTTTTAAATGGTACTGATACAGATAATTGCAAGTAAATACTTGTATAGATATAATTTTCAGCGTCAACGTCAGTAAAGATAAATTATTATTCTTTTATTATAGGTTGTTTGTGAATTTAATGCATTTTTGAGGAAATAAAAATAAAATAAGAGTACATAATTATTTCCTTTATGTATGCAATTAAATAAAATTGATAAAATAAAAAAAAATATTAACTGTATACACCAATATAAATTAAATGATTTATCATATCAGTAAATTATTCAATAAATAATCGATTATTATACCTAATTAAAACTATTTTGTGGAAATACAAACATCAGTAATTGATGAATTAAAAAAACATGTTTGCATTTTTAAATAGGTAATAGGTACAAAAATTAACAACACTTAGATTTTTTTATTTTTAAGTTCTTTGTGAAGACACTGTCTATCAGAGCTCCCAAAGAAATTTTGTATATTTTCCTTAACTAATTAACTTTTTTTATATAATTATTTATTCTGTGGACTATTTACTATTTTTTGCTAATAATTATTTGTAATTATGCATAGAGGGTTCTTAAAATATCACAATTTTAAATTATTTTTGTGCAAAGTATTTGGCCACCAAAAAAAAGTGTTATTGTTACCTATTTAAAGATGTTGCTAGTTTCCCAAATAAGATTATGTATAAAAATAAACAAACTTGCATTTAATTATTTTTTCAAAAATACGTAGATACACAGCACATTGAACCAGGGTTAAACTAGTTGATTTACTTACCAGCCTTACAGGGATCTAAGTCGATATCATACGACGTTTTGTACGGGAACGTGTTCACTAAAAGTTCGTCGATTGTAAATTTTGAACGTCTAGTCCTATTGTTGAAACTTTCGCGAGAATCTACGACACAAAACACACAAAAAATCATTACCGCCACCAAAAGTCTCGTCTTCATATTTTCACTTAAACCTTCCTAGGTTTTTTATAAACTTTTACGTAAAAAAATGTTCATGATGCGTCAATTTTTTCGGAACAAAACGTGGTGATGCTTTCGTGATATCATCTATCAAAGGCCAAGCGATGTTCGCGTATCCAAAGTCTAAATCACAGTAACTGACCCAAGAGTTTGGTTCTGTGCGTGTAGTTGTAATCCCGCTTGGCCTGGCTGCCCTGGAAAGAATTATTATTGTAAATACAACGTCAAAAGATAATGATGTTTGTGGAGAAGTGGAAGAAGAACACATACAACACAACAATAATCTCAAGACGAGACGGCATCGCATCGGCTTGTTCGGTCCCTAACATAATCGGCCACTAATGTTCCTTATATGCAGTTATATCAATTCGTACTTGTTGTACCCGTTCAATATCTAGTCAACGAAAATACAGGCTTAGATAGCTCGAACGTCGACGAGTCGAATTTTCGATAAGTTGAAACAAACTGGTTGGTAATGGCATCAACCACAATATGAGAAAAACATGTAATTTTTAGATTAGGTACTCGAATATCTTACGCTAACTTCGATAAGTCGAATCTTACTAATGTACGATTTTAACGTCCCTTTTTAATAACAGTGAAGCAGTTCAGTTTCTACGATTATTTGTCACCAAAACGTACCTTAAGAACTTTGTCTTTCGACCAAAAATTAAGTGTTATAAAACATGGAAAGTTGTGCACTGAAAAAAGATGTTAACTATATCTATACATGCATCCCATGGTGGTTCGAGTTATCGAAGTACTACTGTATTAATATTTTTTTTAAATTTCAATAGTTTCCCAGTAGTAAGTAGAACCTCTTGACCTCCAATATTTGACTAGATCGTAAATTGACTGTATAGAACACGAACGAAAGTTGGCTAAAGTACAAACCACAGTGTTCTTGGCTAGTTTGCAAAATATCCACAGCAAGATTTGGATAAAATGTGAATTTAATATTGCTAACAATTGTAAATAACCAACTCGTTGGTTGTTTTGTAAAGTAACCAATTCCAAATTTATTAAATTTATTAGAATAGAAAAAAACTATGTAGCAGTACGGAACCCTCGTCACTAAATATAAAAACTTGAGACTTGAATGATATCTCATTAAAAATAGTGAAATAAAACATTTTCCCATAAACTACTGAAAACGTTTGTAAGGCAAAATAAGTAACATGAATGTTTTTATTTTTTTTAAGTACGTACTTAATTATTAGAAGTACGGAACCCTCCTTCCGCTCATCAGTTAATTAACACTACTGATAGTTTTTAGGGGTAAAAATATTGTCTAGAGCTAAAAATTCGCACGCTATACTTCAGCGCGTTCAAAATGAGCAGTTATTAAATCATCTTTCCAGTAGAATTGTTACGTTCGTATGTTATCCAGCTACTTTCCCAATTAACCATGATTTGTGGATAAAGTACAAACCACAATTAACCAGTGTTCTTGGCTAGTTTGCAAAATACACACAGCATAAATTTTTGTACTATGTGTGAACTTAATACTCCTAGTAATAGAAGGTCACCAACTCGTTGGTTATTTTGTAAACTGATCAGTCCTCTTTGGTTAATTTATTAAGATTAATTTTCAAATAAGGGCAACATACTCTAATGATTGAAAATTTAATTTTACACTTCATTTATTAATAATCGTACTGTATACATAGACTTTTCTACTATACGTTAGGCTAAATTGTAATAAATTAACCAAAGGAGATTGGTTAGATTACAAAATAACCAACTAGTGGGGTACCTATATTAAAAATTTACACTGTGGGTATTTTGCCAACCAGCCAAGAACACTGGTTAATCTGTATAATTAATTCCCTTGTGTTTTGTATTGTAGCCACTACTCTTGGTTAGTTTGTAAACTTGCTGGAGAATATCGAAATTAACTAACTGATATATGTTGATATTTTAACAGAGATATTCTTTTCCATTAATATAATCAGACATTTGAACGGTTCGTGTACTGTCCAGTTAATTTGCGATCTAGCCATACAAAGTTCTCGAGATTCATACACTTATGCGACAAGTCATTGTTAGTTTGTAAGCTACCTGGATAATATGCTATTTAACCAATATGCAGACACTTGGACAGTTTGTACATAATCCAGCTAGTTTTCAAACTAGGCAAGTAGCCAAAATGTACTTAAATGTTTTGGGAATAAAAAAGGTTTAAATAGTTTTAAAGTGACTATTTTCGCAGTACCTATAGTATTTTACTGCGCTCACTGTCTTATCATTAACAATACTGTTATCGCAGTGTATTTACAAGAGTTTGTTGAACTATTTAACAATCGGTTATCAATAAATAAAATAATTACGCTTGAAGGAACTGATACTAATTTATTTTTATAATTACGATACTGCGCGTTTAAAGCAGTTAATCAAAATGAAGATGAAAAATGTTCTGAAAATTTCAATCTAAAACGTACCTATCCGTACTCTCACCCCCTTTTTTTTATTTTAGCTCATTGTTTCTATTGTCAGAGCATTCTTTTGTAGCCTGTTTTTAAAACGCTCTGTATAGAATGGGGTTGCCACAAAAAAAGATTCAAATAGTGAAAATTTTAATCTTGTCTTGTACTTGTATGTGATCTTGATATAGTCTTGATATCTAAGTGTTGATTTTCTATTTTCCAGACTGTACTGTACGAATTTTTGCATGATTTATCTAATATATAAAATTCTCGTGTCACAATGTTAGTTACCATATTCCTCCGAAACGGCTTGACCGATTTTTATGAAATTTTATGGGCATATTCAGTAGGTCTGAGAATCGGCTACTATCTATTTTTCATACCCCTAAGGGATAAGGCTTTTCCACCCCTAACTTTTTTATTTTTGGGACAATTTTTTTAATTTTTTTATGATGTGGCATTAAAAAATAGGTACATATAATCCTTAATTTTTACCCTTCTACCACCAACCCCCATTTTTTAATAGCGATATTAGTACTGTAATAATCTTCAACTCTATTTAATAAAAAACTCCTTAAAGCGTAGAAATTGCTAAGATTTTTTTTTGTCCCCAATACATTGTAACACCCTATATAACGTAACAATCACTCTTAATATCAAAGTAATTTTTGGTAGTAGACCAAGACCAAGCTCTGCATGTCGCAAAATTAACAGAAAAGTTCTTTTTATTAACAAAAATTATCCCACAGTATCCCACGATATTTTATCATTTACATCACGTGGCCTACTCCTAATTTAAGTCAGAAAATAATGCAATTAAGATTATATTTTATGTGCGCCAGTCGCACCAATAGATACCTATGCACCTACCTATATAACTGTGGGAGTTACATGTAACTTTACTGGTGAATAGATAAAATAAATAAATAAATATCTGTCTTTGTTGTAACGATACAGAGAAACTGCAGTGAAAACAAAACGTATCTTCTTGGAGCAGTAACCATAGATATGTCCATGATGCTTTCTCGTTTTATAGCACAAGAGAGACAAAGACAAATTACAACAAACGAAAAGGGGTTAGGTTAGGACAGGTTGTCACATTTGACATTTTCTGTCATTGTGGTGGTACACAACACCTTGCCTAATAGTCTTTATTTCTTGTGAGTCAATTGTTCATTTAAAAAAGTGAGTAAAACAGTTTTTCTAACTACATCATTATCATACAATTGTCTGCAAAAATACTAAATAAAAAATAAAGATTCAAATAGTGAAAATTTTAATCTTGTCTTGTACTTGTATGTGATCTTGATATAGTCTTGATATCTTAGTGTTGATTTTCTATTTTCCAGACTGTACTGTACGAATTTTTGCATGATTTATCTAATATATAAAATTCTCGTGTCACAATGTTAGTTACCATATTCCTCCGAAACGGCTTGACCGGTTTTTATGAAATTTTATGGGCATATTCAGTAGGTCTGAGAATCGGCTACTATCTATTTTTCATACCCCTAAGTGATAAGGCTTTTCCACCCCTAACTTTTTTATTTTTGGGACAATTTTTTTAATTTTTTTATGATGTGGCATTAAAAAATAGGTACATATAATCCTTAATTTTTACCCTTCTACCACCAACCCCCATTTTTTAATAGCGATATTAGTACTGTAATAATCTTCAACTCTCAGTGGTCGATAACTGATCAATTATTATCAATCGATTAGTCATCTCCGCCAGGAGTCTACTGATGTCACTACTCACCCAGCAAACAGCACGAAGTGGGGATTAGAATGAAGCAGCTTTTTTAGAATGTTACAGGGAGTTCAAAAATGTTCTAAGAAGTAAATTATAAAATATTATAATATTTCAGAATGATTTGGCAATGTTCAAGAATGTTCCAGAATCTTGAAGATCATTCAAGAATGTTTCAGAATGTTAAAAAAGTTAGAAAATGTTCTAAATTCGCGAACATTCTAGAATGTTCCATCAAACGTGTGAGCCGGAGCTGCTAGTTTGCTATAAATACTTACAATGAGTTTTAGCAATTTGAATCTTCAGAAACTTCTTTTAATTTTGGAAACGAAAGGTCAAGATCAAGATCAGAACCATCCTGACCATGCAGTCTTAACGAGACAAACTTCTTGACTTTTTAATTTTGATATTACATTGTATCTCATGCTTGTAACTAATATGTTCTCAATATGATCTTGATTTCTTACATTAAAACTGATGGCGATGTATGTGCCCATCGCCATGGCCTACAATAAAATATGTATGATGCCATTACAGATCACAAAGTACGACAAGTTTTTACACTAAATCGTCTTCAACATAATACGGCCCTCAACGGACATGTTGACCTTAAGAAGGTACCTGCTGATATGTACATATAAAGCCATGGAGGTGGTAAATGATGGCTTTTATTATTCGGTGCATAAGTCCACAAAAAAAGAACCCCATGCATGCACGCGAGGTACATTTTATTACAGTTTTGTTTGGGCAAGGTTATCATACAAAATAAACAAATGGTTTCAGTTTGGCGTTGATAATAAATAATATGATGATAATGTTGACAATTAAACTGCCGCTTTCCCATAAATTGAAATGCATTTTAAACTGGCAAATATTGATTTATCAGAACGTGAATTTTGTTGCAGTTCATACTATTTGAATGTATTAGGTACAAATACAAATAAGATTGTTTTACATTAATCTTTGACATTTTGACTATATATAAGTATAGGACGAGTCTTTATCTATCAAAAAATAGTCAGGTATTAACGATTACTCATTTGTAATCAAAGTTAGGTATCAATTTGTTGTTTTTTTGTACCTAAAATTAATCAGTGGATGTGTCTCGCCCGCACAACCCGATTGTTTTGCTCACTGTAATACATTAAGTAATTTTATCAGAATTGGACGAGATATTGGAATAAAATAATATTTTACAAATAGAAATCTATACTAATATTATAAATGCGACAGTAACTCTGTATGTTACACAATTATTCCTAAACTACTGAACCAATTTAAATGAAATTTGGTACAGAGATAGTCTAGAGCCTGAGAAAGGATATAGGCTACTGTTTAATGTGAAAAAAAGCTATAAAGGGTTGAAATAGGGGATAAAAGTTTGTATAAAAATTACGTGATTTTCAAAGCTAGAAGCTTGAAACTTATTTTTTAGGCTCATGATTTAATATAAATACGACATTCAACGTTTGTAAAAAAAAACCCAAAGAAGGTAAAAATAGTGGATGAGACTGCCCAGAAAACAAAAATATAGAAGAAAAAAATTAAAAATGCTGCGGAAGGTCATTATTCCACACGGACGAAGTCGTGGGCACAGCTAGTATTGCATAAACAATCTGTAGAGTAAAATTCAATCAGATGGTGGTTGAGTAAATTAATGTTACTGCATAAATTCTAAAAGAAGAAAGAAAAATGGATGAAACGTTAGTTATTAATGGTTGACAGCGAACAGTGAATTGCGGTCGTTATTTTTTGTTTTTTGTTATTTTAATAACACAATATTTTTGAGATAAACTGATTTGTGACGTTAGTACCTAATTATTGTATTTTATGAATAATTTATTTTTAGTACCTTGTACTTATTATATATTTTCAATGCTTACTTTAGTTATGTAAGGAGGATTTGTTTACAATATTTATTTCTGTTGAAATTGAAGTTTACCTTGATACAGATTCTAGATGAAATAAGTTCGAATTTGATGCAATAGTTTGTGATGATATAGGTACTATATACACAGTACAAGTACAAAGTTATATCCTACAAAATCTAAGAGTGCATGCAGTCATAATTTTTAACTGTATCAATCAATCATGAACTTTGGAGCCAATTAAGTTTCATTTTAATTCCTACAAAATTTAAATTCTATTGATAAAAAATAATGCAAAGCCATAAATATATAAATATTAATTGAAGTCTGAACTAGGTACAGGGTGATTCATAATAATGTCGCCCCCCTTTAACTTTGTTATTTGGAGTGTCC
Source organism: Agrilus mali (assembly GCA_029378335.1). Classification (NCBI taxonomy): domain Eukaryota; kingdom Metazoa; phylum Arthropoda; class Insecta; order Coleoptera; family Buprestidae; genus Agrilus; species Agrilus mali. The sequence continues at coordinate 3,613,260 of CM055660.1, forward strand.
CAAAAAAATTAAAAGTATAGTTATGTAGGTGCTAAAAAATATTTTTTTTTCTATTTAAATAACAAAAATTTGAAAACTTTTAACTTTTAGGTTTTTCGTGTAGGTATACTGATCATTTTTTCAAATTTTTGTTATAAATAGAAAACTACATAACCATACTTTTATTTTTTTTGCGACACTTAAAATAACAAAGTTAAAAAGGGGCGACATTATAATAAATCACCCTAAATAAATATAACAATAAGTTGCAGTTTTTTGGAATACAAAACAAAATGTTGCAATAAAGTTGCATTCGTAAAGATACAGTGTCAGAGATGATTTATAAGATATTTAAGTTGTGATGAGATGTGGTAGGTAAATATGAAGTTCATCTTTTTTACCTGCCTTAGTAAACAGAACGCATTCAGTTTACCATTTAAATACTTAAACAATAGGTAAATATTTCGCTTGATAAGATCCTCAGAATTTCCTGGAAGGACAAACTGTGGCACGATACGCGGTTTGCCTTGTAATTTATTCGAGATATTTTCTATTTTGAAATAAACAATTACTTACTAAGTACATAAATTAATTTATTATTTAGTTATAGCAAAATTAAATATGTAATTTATAAAAAAATACAGCGAGCAAAAGGTGTTAATATAATCTTTTTTATTTTTATAGATTATATGGTAGTAAAGTACACACAGAAACTAGCATACATGATGTTTAAACTTGACCTTTTGGCATGTCGCTCAAAGGTCAGACATCTGCTGTTAGCTTCAGAAATATCTACAACTTCCGTAAATGTTGAATGTGACCTCAGTTTAAATATAATAATGAAAAGTGAATGAATATTATATGCGTTTATGTTACACAAGTATCTATAACTTTAAATTTTTAAAAAGCATGGAGTTATTAGGTTACTAATGAGCGATCACTAATTATTATTTAATTATTAGATACCCTAACACATTAAGTAGGTACCCAGTTAATGTTAAGATCTCCGAAAATCTTTTTGACAAACATTGCAGTCACTTAATTTGCATAATTATGAAGTATTAGATTAAATAAATTCTCTCATTAGCAACAATTATAATTAAAACCAATTATTTATAGCCATTTAAATATAATTATCCATTAGGGTGTCTGTTTGTAGGAAGCATAAACATCATTTAAAATAATCTCATTAATAGTTTCACCCCCATGTGAATTGCTTAAATATAAAAATTTGAAGTAGTAGAAATTGAATTTTCGCTGATCTCTTGGTGAAATATTTTTAATAGTTAAAAACACTTGGTCAATTGTTTCACAGTTTTTTTTTTCTACTTTTTAACTAATAAAAATTTGAGATATTTTTAAATTATGAACCTCAAACTTAAAAGGAAAATTCTAAATAAAAGAAACATATTATTTTGGGAAAGCATTTTATTTAGGTAAGTGCTTGGTCTCATAAATTTTCACAAAAATATTTTCAGGAGGTACCTACTGAGTAAAATATTTCCCAAAAATATATTTTTCGGATCTGAAACAGTTTCTAAACCACTACAAGTTAAAATTGATATAGAAATTAATAAATTTAAAACATTTCTAGAGAAACACATTTTTGGGCAAGATTTTATTTACTTAGTAGTTCCTAAGAGTATATTTGAGTCTCATAATTATCCAAAAAAATATTTTCAGGAGATATTAAGTAAAAAATATATTTTTCCCATCTGAAATAGTTTTATTTACTGTGTAGGTACTTTCTAAAAATATATTTGAGTCTCAATTTTGCAAAAGTGTTTTCAGAAGATACTGAATAAACTGTTTCCCCGGAAATTTGTTTCTTAAATCTAGAACATTTTTATTATAACACAATTAGTTCTTGCCTCCGGCTTTGCTCGCGCCTTTTTTGATTTTTCTTATTGTTTAAGTGAAATTTACGACATTTACACACCGAAAAGGTTCCTGTTTGAAAAAGCTCGAAACATGTGTTTATTTATTTGTTTACCGGAGTAATCCTACGAACTCTCGAACTGATAAATCAGATGGCCATCCCCAAAAGTGACAGATAGAAAAAGTTTGAACTTGATAAAGAAAAATGTGGTTTTTCGTTTTTTCCTGCAATTTTTTCAATTTTTCTCTTCCCCGGACTTCCCAAATAAATATTTTTAAAAATAACTTATGTAGCAAAACAGGGCCCTCGTAACTTAAAGTTTATCTATCTGAACATAAAAACATAAAAACTTGAGACTTAAATGGTATCTCATTAAAAATAGTAAAATAACACATTTTCTCATAAACTATTAAAGATGTTTGTAAGGCAAAGTAAGTAACATAAAATTTTTGATATAAATTGATATAAAAGGGTTAGTTAATTAAAAAAGAAATCACAGATACGATTTTTAAGTACATAATTGTTAGGAGTACGGGGCCCTCGTCGCACTCATTAATCAACTAACACTAATTGACAGTTCTTAGGGGTAAAAATATTGTCACGAGCTAAAAATTCTCCGGCTACACTTCAGCGGGTTCAAAATAAGTGTTCGTATGTTAAAAATATTCTTGTCCTAGTTTTGCTTTCTGAGTAATTGTGAAAATGAATTGTTTCAGCCGCTCTTCAATTTTCCTTCAACCTATACTCATTAATTTGCAAGTGCAGGCATCACGACACTTGAGTCTTTTTTAAATTAAATAAGAGAAATAGATGTATGTAATAATTTCACAAAAGCACACAATTAATTTTTACAACGTACAATTAAAATAACCCCTAGCAATTGTTTCTATTTCTTCCAAAGAGTATAAATAACTTTGAAAACGATTTGAAAAAAAAATTGTTAGAGGTTATTTTATTTATAAATACCCTACGTTATGAAAATTAAATGTGTGCCTTTGTTTTTGAAGTTATAATGTTTTTCACATTCACCCCAACGCAATGTCTATAGGTTTTATTGGGAGAAATATATAAATATTTACTGAAAATTTCAAAAAGTAAAATAACAATTAATGTAAAAATTCTACTTACTTCTATTAATAATTTGTTGTTTATTCAATCTTTACTTCTATTCTCCGCCGATCACATGTCGCAGTGGGGGTAGTTTTGGAAAAGTTGTCGGAAATTTCGAAGTGTTACGTCGGTGGGATGAGCGTCGTGTTTTGAGATGCGTGGTGATTCGAACTGTTGTACGTTATGCTCTGCAATCAACTAAATCTAGACAAAGTTGACGACAACGGGCGGCTCGCGCGACTGGGACGCGCCGCGCCGCTTGCACCCCAAACTGTCCGGGGAAATTCGTGTGGCTGGAGTGGGCCGTTGAATCGGTGGTTGGGTGGTTGGATTTCCAGTAGATTTTCTCGCAAAATGAATGTTATGTACCTATACGTAGTCGTTTATGGCACTTTTACGACCGATCAACTTTTTTTTTATAAAGTTGAACATTGTGACAGGGTGGAATTGCAGGGGCGACAGTTTATGAAAATGATCAATTGCAGCAGCTTATAAAAATATACATGATCAAAAAAAGAATTTTTGGACGAATTCATCGTCAGTGGAGAGCTCAATATGATTTAGCGACGCGACGTTTCGTCGGTTAGGATTACAACATCTTCAGTAGTTTTGCACGTATTATTAATGTAAAAACTTCATGGTGGTAAGTTCTCTACTGATTAGCTGAAAATCAAGCAAAATATCATCTTGATAATTAGAAACTGATATTGAAAAAGTACGAACTTTTGAGAGTTGCTACCCCTCTAACAGGTCGAAACTAATTCACATATTCTTTAAAATCAAAATTAACTTCTGATTTAGTAATCAATTATTTGTATAATGATTTTTTTTGTTACACCCATATCGAAAGGATTTGTTTTCAACTGGAAAAAAAATTTTGGGGGTGTTTTTGAAAGTTGAGTAACCGTTGCGATTCTCAGACGTATTGAAAAGTTTTTCCCTATATCGGTTCATCGCCTGTTCTAGATGACAAAGAAGTATTTCCCGAGCCTCCAAACAATTTTGAGATGAAACTTATTAAAGCCTCTCCAATAATTTGCGAGCAGTTCTTGTACTTCTCACAAAATTTAATAAACTCAACAGTTTTCTTAAGAAAACATTATAAATTTTAACATAATTCTTTTGATAAAAGGACGATTTCAATACAAATAACTATTTTATCGCCATATACTTCCGTTTATTTTTAAATAGTTTAAATACTTCTATTATTTAATTTTCTCGCTGTATTACCCGTTGCGTCGATATCTAATGAACCTCATACGCATGCGTCATTCTGCTCCTTCTCTTGTCGACACGCTACTAACCGTTGCATCGATATTGACTCCATCCACCTTTTACGAAGTTTTTGTCGTCCATTTACTCCTTTAAAATGTTATTAGGTGATTTGGAGGTTTATAAATAATTAAATGCTTTTAATTTAACATTATATGTACTTTCAATTATTGGTTGAACTTGGTTGTGTTAATATCAACCGTAACTAATACGAATATTGCATCGATATCAAAATCATTTGCACTTCTTACTTCTTCTTATTTAATGTTGTTCATTTACTTTAAAAAAATGTTATTTGTTGTTATAAAGATTTAAAATACTCTTGAATTATTGGTTGAACTTAGTTTCTAGTTGAATTCATTGGATCGCATTTCTTATGCATTCGGACCCTCATCTTCGAGGGTAACAAATAATGAGACATTAATTCCCTTTTGACTCAAGAGAGAGTCCTAATAGGTTTTCGCTTTCAAATGACCGACTTATCCGGCGAGATCTCCGCACTAGACGACTTCATCATATTCAATTCGAATGCTTTAAACACAAATTTAATGGTTCCTTTCTCTTCTCTTTCTTTTACTACTTTACTTTATATCTAATGTTCTGATTGTGTGAGAGAAACTTTTTTAATTTTTATCGAATATATAGAGGTGGGTGTAGGTGTGCTAAATTATCTATCAGAAGTTGAAATAGTTTTATTTTAAGCAAACTCACAAAATATTTGTCAGGGTCGTAAAAAAAATTTTTGAAGATGTAAAAAAAAATATTTTTATTAATTAGTAATGGTTTTAACGATTGGCACCCCATGATTACTGATAACGTCCTTATAAAAATGGGCTGATTGTTTTGGTGTTCGTGTTCTATTTTCGTTATTGAAGTCTACATGGTACAAACCAAATTTTATGCTACAAAAAATATTATAATAACTATTTGTTTATCTTATCATGACTACATATCCCAAATTCTCATAATTAAATAATTTAAACTTACGTATATCCAGCTGACCATTCCATGTTATCCATTAGAGTCCAGAGTGTATACCGCTCTACATTACATCCGTCGTGGATTGCATTATTAACTTCATTTAAATATTGCTGAAATTAGATTATAATAAATAATGGAAAGTTGCTCAAAAAATTTCACTTACTGTAATGTAGCTAATTCTGTCTTCATCCTGTAATCCTCCCCTATCTGGGTAACCATTTTCAGTAATGTATACTATGGGATTGTCATACGTTTTCCTGATCCAATTGAGAAGGCTCCTTAATCCCCAGGGAACTACATACATTTTGATATATCCAGACTGTTTCCAGTTAGGATCCTTTTAAAGTATCAGCACCAACGTCGTTATCAAATGAAGGGGTCTTGGAAACTAATGTCACCCTTTCTTTAACCAGTTGGGAACTGTAATGGTTTAATCCCAAGAAGTCATACGTTCCCCTAATTGTCTCAATTTCACAGGATGTCAGCTCTGGAAGTCGTGATCTGCTAAAATTCTGAACTTTGCTCAACCATTCGATTCGTTCTCTTATTATTTTAGGGAAATTCCCCTTCTCTGGAGAATATAGGATTCATAAACCACCCAAACTAATAACAAACAAAAAATACTTTTGGTATACGTGTAGGTTGTTTTTATTTTTATTTTTTGTATTACGTTCATCTGTAGAACACGCTCAGCTGCTTCGAAATCTTCTTCTGAATTAGTTTTGGGTTCGAACCAATCGGAATCAAGGGCGATTCCCACTTTACCTAAAGAATATATTTCCAACACAATACAATCCAATCTAGTTTGATTATAAAACAATTCAAAAACTATATAAATATATCTATATAAAAACTGTTTGGATTAACTTTAACTCGTACACCCTTTTACACACATATTTTGTGAATATTTTCTCATACTTACCGCCTTGTGTTGGTCCAAAATATTTTTTATAAAGATGATATATTTCAGCATGGGCTAAAAGAATTGTTTTGGAACATAAATAGCATCCAACCCCTCCTCCTCTAATCCCGGGAGCAAGTATACCCTTTTCATACCCTAGGTCACATATCTTTAGGGGTTCATTGAAAGTTATCCAAGTTTTTACCCTGTCTCCAAAAAAATAAAACGCTGTTGCAGCGTAATCACTAAAATAATCCACTGTTAATGGGTTTGTCATTCCACCAAGATCTTGTATCGATTGTGGTAGATCCCAATGGTATAGGGTTACCATTGGTTCGATATTGTTCCTGATTAATTCGTTGATGATGTTGTTGTAATATCGAACACCGTCTAGATTTATCGTATCAGTAAATCCTGTAGGAAGGATTCTTGTCCAGGAGATTGAAAACCTGTAGAAACCGACGTTCAAGTATTTAAGGAGACCGATATCGTCTTTCCAATGATGGTACGAGTCACAAGCAATATCGCCGTTGGATCCATTTTGGATTTTATTTGAAAATGTGTGGGTAAAGTGATCCCAAATACTTTCCCCTTTACCTGTAGATTGTAGAAAATTATGGGGGTGAACTTGTAATTACAGCTGAAGTAATCTAATATATAAAATTCTCTTGTCACAATGTTAGTTACCATACTCCTCCGAAACGGCTTGACCGATTTTTATGAAATTTTATATGCATATTCAATAGGTCTGAGAATCGGCTACTATCTATTTTTCATACCCCTAAGTGATAAGAGTTGTCTACCCCCAACTTTTTAATTTTTTGTACAAAATTTTTTATTTTAATTTTTTTATGATTTGGAATTAAAAAATACATATAACCCTTATTTTTCACCCTTCTACCACCAACCCCCATTTTTTAATAGCGATATTAGTACTGTAATAATCTTCAACTCTCAGTGGTCGATAACTGATCAATTATTATCAATCGATTAGTCATCCCGCCAGGCGTCTACTGATGTCACTACTCATCCAGCAAACAGCACGGAATGGGGATGAGAATGAAGCAGATTTTTTAAGAATGTTACAGGCAGTTCAAATATGTTCTAACAAGTAAAAAAATGTTTTATTATAACATTTCAGAATGATTTGGCAATGTTCAAGAATGTTCCAGAATCTTGAAGACCATTCAAGAATGTTCCAGAGTGTTAAAAAAAGTTAGAGAATATTTGGAATCATTATGGGATGTTCTGGATAGTTCTCAATTCGCGAATATTCTAGAATGTTCCATCAAACGTGTAATATAATCTTACCCGAGCAACGCCTGGTATTGCTGCTAGTAAATTATAAAATGGTTTACCAAATTACTTGAGTATATACAGTTTGTTGCCCTTGAAGATGATCTGATTCTAGGGGACTAACTGGTTTTATTTAGGGGTCAATTAATTACATGAGCTCTACAAAATCTCATCAAGTCTCGTTTAAAGGAAGAGAGGTCATTGAAAATTATTGTTCTAATTTAAACTATTAGCAGGCATAGTAATTATTATTGTTACTTTTAATAGGAAAAAAAAAACGAAAAAAAGAAATACTTTACCATTTGCGTTCCACCCTCCTTCTATTTGGTAGGCTGATGAGGCTACTCCAAATTTAAAATATTTTGGAAACTTTTTGTACTCGTGAAAGTCACATTTGCCAACAATTAACACCACCAATATAACAACTATTTCATTAAACATTGCTCTTATTTTGTCTTGAGAAATTATTATGTTGTGTAAATTAAGACTGAAGAGTAAGTGTAAGGTTAATATTACTGGGGCTTGTCGAGATTTTGGTAAAAACTGAAAATAAAAGCCCCATATGAAAATATAAAAACAACGGTTTATTTTGGATCACACAAAACACAAAAAATACGAGCAAAGACAAGTAACACAAACAACGAGAAAAATAATCGAAAAACTGTGAAACATAAAGAGACGACCAAATTTTATTAATTTAGATAAGGGCTACAATATACTGAACGATTGTTTATGTATTAAATTGTAATAATCAAGAAGACGCATTATTGCATATAAATTGTTTTAAAATAAAAAAGGTAATTGATTTTTTATCAGTTATTTTATAGCTAATCACCTGAAGCAACCATTTTTTGTATTATTCTTTCTCATATCTAATTTAAAGTATGTAGTCTAAGGTTATTATTGAAAGTTGTTTTATTTTATTATAGATAAACACAACAAAAATATTTTATCAATTCCAAATCTATCGACACATTAAAATACCTACAAAAGTATAAATTTAAATTGATATAATTTATTTAAGTGTCTAAAGATTTAAGTGCAATTCATATCAAGCGTATCATTGGCAGAAGTTGGCAGTCCTCCTTGGCTGATAACATTCTTAAAATAACAAACCGATTTTTTTGGAATTCGGGTTCTTTCGGGGCTGCTGAAGTTCACGTAGTAGATCCCAAATTTTAGTCTATAAAAATCTTTAATTATGTATAGTTTAAGGACAACGTTATATAAAAGGAAATTTTGAACGCCTTCCTAAAATTGCCAAAGAAGCAAATATAATACGTTGAGACTTTAATTTCAATGATTGAAACTTATTTTATTTAGAGTTTTTGTCATAAAAGAGAATTTTTTGATGTCTTCAACTTACGTGTATCCAAAAGACCATTCCATATTGTCCAATAAACTCCAAATCGTGTATCGCTGGATGTTACATCCATCTCCAATTGCGTTAAGTACTTCTGACATGTAATCCTGAAAGGTATAAAATTTGACTGGACATTTATTTCTACGAATGTTAAATTCAGAGTCCATTTCAAAGGTTAAATATTTCTCAATTTCTCAATATTTTAAAATTATCAATTCTCAATACTTCAACCTATCTTGAAACCTAACCTATCAGTTAATTTTCCAATAGATTTTTGGTATTTCTAAAATGTCTCACTTACCTGATGATATTCCACCCTATCATAATCATTAATTTCCCCCATATCTGCATATCCATTTTCAGAAATATAAACCAAAGGATTATTGTATGTGTCTTTTATCCAGTTCAAAAGTTTCCTTAATCCCCATGGAGTCACCACTAGCCAGTCAGTAGCAGATTTTTTCCACTGAGGGTTTATTTCGCAATCAACCCCAACATCGTTTTCAAACGTCGGTAATACTGAAGGAGATGAATTTGTTGCCTTGGCGAGCCGTGTTGTGTAGTAGTTCAGGCCCAAAAAATCGGCACTTCCTTTGATATGTTCTATTTGGGCAGGGGTGAAAACTGGTAATCTGGATTCGCTGTAGTTTTGGGCTTTGCTGTAGTTGTCGATTCTTTCTCGCATTATATTTGGAAAATCTCCATTTTCTGAGAAGATTGGGTTGACAAACCAACCATACTAGAAAATTGAAAGAACAAATGTAGATATTTAACAAGTTTTAGGAAAAACATCAGGTGATGTGTGTCTTATTACATTCATCTGTAGAGCACGTTCAGCTGCTTCAGCATCCTCTTCAGCTGATGTTTTGGGTTCATACCAAAATGTGTTTATAGTTATGCCCACAGCACCTAAAATTGTGTTGGACAATATATAAGTCTGCAGTCTTTACTAACTTCGTTAAAATTAACCCCTAAAGCAGTTTTGATGCCAGCAAGATGTATTATAGTTATTTCTAGCGATTCCCATAGTATTCAATATGATTTATTGATTTGAATCAATATTTATTAATATTCAATAGGGGTTGTGGTGGATTTGCCACAATTCTGCAATCGTTTACCACTTTAAACTAAATCATTCAAGAATTGATCCCTTAAATGGTTTTTACTCCCTCTAAGCTCTCAGAAAGATGTGTTTATAGTGATTCCCATAATCATTTATTGATTTGGTCAATATTTGTCAATATTCAATAGGGGTTGTGGTGGATTTGATACAATTCTACAATCGTTTACCACTTTAAACTAAATCATTCAAGAATTTATCCCTTAAATGGTTTTTACTCCCTCTAAGCTCTCAGGAAGATATGTTTATAGTGATTTCCATTATCATTAAATTGATTTATTGATTTGAGTCAATATTTATTAATATTCAATAGGGGTTGTGGTGGATTTGATACAATTCTACAATCGTTTACCACTTTAAACTAAATCATTCAAGAATTTATCCCTAAAATGGTTTTTACTCCCTCTAAGCTCTCAGAAAGATGTGTGTATAGTGATTCCCATAATCATTAAATTGACTTATTGATTTGAGTCAATATTTATTAATATTCAATAGGGATTGTGGTGGATTTGATACAATTCTACAATCGTTTACCACTTTAAACTAAATAATTGAAGAATTTATCCCTAAAATGGTTTTTACTCCCTCTAAGCTCTCAGAAAGATGTGTTTATAGTGATTCCCATAATCATTAAATTGAGTTATTGATTTGAGTCAATATTTATTAATATTCAATAGGGGTTGTGGTGGATTTGCCACAATTCTACAATCGTTTACCACTTTAAACTAAATCATTCAAGAATTTACCCCTAAAATGGTTTTTACTCCCTCTAAGCTCTCAGAAAGATGTGTTTATAGTGATTCCCATAATCATTAAATTGATTTATTGATTTGAGTTAATATTTGTCAATATTGAATGAGGATTGTATTGAACATGATAAAGTTCTGCAGTGTTTACCAATTCTGACAAAAACGTTTAAAAATTAACCCTAAAAAGGTTTTTGTTTCCCTACTCTTGATTTTTATTGATAATACTAGCAATAGGCAGTTGAAAATATTTTCACATATTAATTAATGATAATTGATATAATTAAATCAGACCCACTATACATAACCTGAAGTTAATCCTTCGTAGCTTAGTGGTAAGAGTATTGGCGCGTAAAGCCAAGGGCCCGGGGTTCGATTCTCGGCAAGGGCATGACAACAGCAACAATTTTTCCTCATTAATTTGAGGTTATGTATAGTGGGTCTGATTTAATTAGATCAATTATTATTAATTAAAAGTTTAAATTTATCTCTATTTAAAGTAAACTTTCCTCAATTGCATTATTGGAAATATTTTCAGTTTAGAAATTAGAGATACCTTTTTAGTGAATTTAAAAACCTCAAGGTACTTACTAAATGTTTAGATTAGGTTATATACAGTTAGGTTAGGTTAGGGTTGGTTTAGTTTGGTAAAGTTGTTTTGATATTTACCATTTTGTGTCTTCCTAAAATTCTTGTCATAAACATGGTACGCCTTTGCATGGGCTAACAATAATACTTTTGAACAAATGTAGCACCCAATCCCAGGCATTTTAATTCCAGGGGCATGATTCCCTTCTTCATAAGTCGGTAAACATACCGACAAAGGTTCATTAAAAGTTGTCCATTTCTTGACCCTATCCCCAAATAAACTAAATACAACAGTTACATAATCACTGAAATATTTCACTATTAAAGGGTTCGTTATTCCGCCTAAGTCTTGCAAAGGTTGTGGCAAATCCCAGTGGTAAAGTGTTACCATGGGTTCGATGTTGTTCTGGAGTAATTTGTCGATTATGTTGTTGAAAGTATCGAACCCCTGCTGGGTTTATTTGGTTGCTGAAACCCGTGGGGAGGAGTCGGGACCATGATATTGAAAACCTGTAGAATTTCACCCCTAAATCTTTTATTATGGCTATGTCTTTTTCCCAGTTGTGGTATGAGTCGCATGCAATGTCGCCTGTGGTCTGATCTCGTATTATTTCTGGATGTGTATGGGTAAATCGGTCCCAAATGTTTTCTCCTTTACCTACAAATACTTTTTCTAATTATCCTTTATATATTAGTCATATTTTAAAATATTTTTACTACGCACTCAAAAATAATTAGGCACTAATTTATTATAAGTACTATAACTACATTTTTTTATTTACAGATTACGTCAACTGAAATGCAGAAAATTGTTCGTTCCTTTTTCCAGAATTAAGGTAACAATTATTATTTCATATTTATTCTGTTATTATATTAACTATTTGACTATGGCTATGACTATTCTTGAATCTTGAAGGTGGTTGATTTTTCATGCCCTTTTTTTGGTGGGCTCCAACCAATATATTTCTGAAATTATTTTCTTTTTCAACCCCAGCCTGTTTTAAGTTTTAGTTTTCTATTTGTTTTAAGGATATGTTCAATAGTATTTGGACTACTATCCCTGACCTTAAAGTTCTCAATCGATACTAAATTTATTAAATTTATATCTGAATTTGTCATATCGCCGTTATGGTAAAATGTTTGACTTTTGCTAGACTTTGAGTCAATAATATTTTTAGTATAATTACAATAAGTCTTTTGTATTCTTTTCCCGAATTTATTTAACTCCAAGATTACTCAAAGGGTGAGTTGTAGTTTCCTACTTTTTTAAGGACATTTTCAATATTCTTTTAGGGTAATATTCCTGACCTTAATCAATATGAAATTTGTTAAATTTCTGTCTGAATTTGTAATACACACAATAAGGTAAAAAATTTGACCTTTGAGTCAATAATATTGAAGTCATTAACCAGTATTCAAAATTCCATAAAAAAATAATTTAATTTGAGTGTGATTTTTCATAAAGAAATAAAAACAATATTTATTTATTGTAAAAGTGGTTTATTTTATTTTTACTTACCGTCTTCGTTCCAAGCACCTTCAACTTGATAAGCAGATGTAGAAACTCCAATTTGGAAATTTGAAGGAAATTTACGAATTTGAGATCTTCCATTTTTAATAAATATTATCAACACAATTAATATTATTTTAAGATCCATTTTTCACCTTTTTACAAAATGTAGAATTTGAATATTTAATTTTTGCCTAGTTAAAATATTTTTTACTGCTTAACATTAGGTATGTCTTAACCAGTATTTTTGGCTCTTTTATAAGAATGGTGTAACTGCTTTGTTGTTTATAACATAATTTAACATTGCTTAAAATTATTATCACAAACCTCGTTTCGTGTCTATTAATGATAAAATTGTTGAATGTTTTGTAACATACTGGTTATCACAATAAGACGGTACTTACTCATGTAAGTAATTTGGTTAGTGTTAAAAGTGTTTTTTTTTGTGATTAGAGGAAAAAGAAACACCAAAAGGACATTATTTGAAATAATTACCGTATATTTTTATGTTTTTCAAGATAACAAACAGTTTGTTACTAAAAATTAGAATATTATTTATACAAAATTAAATAATTTTTAGAATATTAAACTGCAGAAATAATAAATATTAGGTATGTACTTACCAATTTTAATAACAAAAGGAGTCATTAAAGTTTCTAATTTCAACTGAAGACTTTCAACAATTTCTAGTACATAATCTCTGTATATTTATACATTCTTTATATAAACTGTACCTACTTTATAAATCAATCTCTTTTTCGTTCCACTGGTTTTATTTATTGGTCAAAAACCTTTCTTCTTTTTATCAAATTAAAATTGATTACTGCAGTTGTAGCTTTTACAAAGTACCTACACAATTTCAGGAAACGTTTGGCAAACGTTCAAAACGTACATAAATATCACTTTTTATAACTATCATATATTTTTACGGATACAGTTTCTCCTTGGTAAATTTTGGCAAGCCCCTGTGCTGGATAATGCTTTTGTAGAAACTGGCAGACGTTTTTGGCGTTCGTGTTCTTGTGGAACTGTTGAAGTTCACGTGATAGAGACCAAATTTCAACCTAAAAAAGTTTTTGTATTGGTAGGAGAAAATAAATATAAATATATTTTGACTTACGTGTACCCAGATGCCCATTCCATGTTATCAATTAAGCTCCATATTGTGTAACGTTGAACATTGCATCCATCATTGATTGCATAGAGCAGTTCTGTTAGATATTGCTGAAAGGATATCATAAAAATGGACAAATAAGTTATGAGAAATCAAAAAATTCAAACTGTTATTTTAGTTAATTTAAAACAATATATGTGGAAGGCAGCATTTAGTACTTACATTGTGGTAATCCACCCTGGCTGCATCACTTAATCCTCCCTTGTCAGCAAATCCATTTTCAGTGACATAAACAAGAGGGTTATCATATTTCTCCCGTATCCAGTTGAGGAGTCTCCTAAATCCCCATGGAACTACAAAAAGCCACTCAGCAGCTGATTGTTTCCACTTTTTGGGGCAACTATTACTCTAACCCCAACGTCGTTCTCAAACGATGGTTCATCAGAAGGAGTTAAATTTCCTTCCTTCAATTAGCCTCGAAGTGTAATGGTTCAACCCCAAGAAGTCGTATGTTCCCTGGATGTATTTAATTTCAGACGGTGTCAAAGTGGGCAGTCTGGATTCGCTGAAGTTTTGATATCTGCTGATATTTTCTATTCGGTCTTTCATTATTTTGGGGAAGTCGCCTTCTATTGAGAATATTGGGTTCATCCACCATCCAAACTGGAAATAATACATAGATTCTAGTAGGAATTTAATGTCTCAAGGTATTTACAATTTCTTACACTCATCTCCATGGCTCGTTCAGCTGCTGCAATGTCTTTTGGGGATGTTGTTTTGGGCTCACCCCATTCAGAATCAATTGTGATTCCCACCTTCCCTAAAATAGCAAAAATAAGGACTGTATAGAGTACCTTTGTATCTCTCTGTCAAAATGGGAAATACTAATATTGTTCCCTGTATAAATTCAAAAGTTGTAGTTGTTTACCCTTTTGGATGTCCCTGTAATATTTATCATAGATATGGTAAACTTTTGCGTGAGCCATTAGCAAAGTTTTGGAACACAAATAACAACCAATTCCGGGAATCCTGAGCCCAGGAGCATTCTCCCCATTTTCGTATCCTGACAAACATATTGATGAAGGCTCATTAAATGTTATCCACTTCTTCACCCTATCGCCAAACAGACTAAAAGCTGTCGAAGCGTAATCAGAAAAATATTCTTCCATTAAGGAACTCGTCATTCCACCTAATTCTTGTAATGGTTGCGGCAGGTCCCAGTGGTAAAGCGTAACCATGGGTTCAATGTTATTTTTAAGTAACTCATCAATTAAGTCGTTGTAGTACCGAACTCCGTCCGAGTTTATTTCGTTACTGAAACCTGTTGGAAGGATTCTTGACCATGATAACGAAAATCTGTAGAAATGTACCCCAATATCTTTTAGTAATTTTACGTCTTCTTTCCAAAGGTGGTAGGAGTCACAGGCGATGTCACCTGTGGTGTGGTCTTCTACTCTGCTTGGGGATTCGTGGGTAAAGTGGTCCCAGATGTTTTCTCCTTTTCCTTAAAAATTGACACGATAAATTTTTAAATTAGTAGTAAGTTTATGTGAGCTCAAAATGGGGGATGAGAGGTCTAGCAAATCTTTAATTAATGATTTTTAATTCAAAAAAAAAAAATTATAATCTCGTTTCATACTTTAATTATTTAAATACTAATTACAGGATAAATATCGTGTAGGGGGGATTGAAGAACGAGCACCACCACATTTTCAAATTTCATTTCGAGGAAGGATTATCACTAAAAATCTCACGCAATTTTTTGTAGGGTAAATCTTACGTAAAGGGGGTCGAGGGAGGGTTTTCTCTACAATTTACAAATCTCGTTTAGAGGAAGTAGGTTATTGAAGATATCATGTGAAGTTTATATTTCAATGGATTGCCATTATAATTGTTTTTCTACTTTTAAATAAAAGTTTATTATAATGTAAAGAGTAGGTACAGGGTCCTACATTTTACCAAATCTCATTAAGGGCGAGGGAGGAGTCTAAATTAAAATCAGATCACCTCACATAATTAATAGACGTACCCATTCGATATTAACGTCTTTGATATTTGTATTAATTACTATAGAAATAATTATTTCGTGGTAACGTCCATTTGGATTTAGAGAGAGATTCACTTTGAATGACGGTGGTTGGTGGTGACCTTTCTTTAAAAGAATCTTAAAAGGGGAAATGTAATGAAAGTGAGAATGTAATTGAGTAAGTTTCTTATTAATACTAATTAATTTTGGGCATAAACATTTCAAGTGAATTAAAGTGGTTTCATCAAATGTCACTTATAAATTAAAAGAAGAGATAAAAAACACTTGGTAGTTTCACTAATATTTATTGAAAAATTCTTGACGACAGTCGTTTCGGTTGTTACACCATTATCAAAAGAGTAGATATACTAAATAATATTTCTTATATCTAGGCTTAAATACTAAGGTTTGATGCTAGTTTTTAAAAGTGGGGATATCTGAAAATCTATTTGGTCATTCGTTACCTCTTTGTTATTATGACCAAATAGATTTTCAGATATCCCCACTTTTAAAAACTAGCATCAAACCTTAGTATTTAAGCCTAGATATATGAAATATTATTTAGTATATCTACTCTTTTGATAATGGTGTAACAACCGAAACGACTGTCGTCAAGAATTTTTCAATAAATATTAGTGAAACTACCAAGTGTTTTTTATCTCTTCTTTTAATTTATTTTTAAAAATGTTTCACCAAATGGCGAATAACCGCAGTATTTCAAATGTCACTTAAAGGAAGGGGGCAATTGAAAGTCTCACTGAAGGGATTACTATTATAAAATTAGACCTCTTTCTAGTGACTTACAGTTTTCAATTTTCATAATGTTCGTGTTTGATTTACCCTTGATATTATTAGATTATCCCGAAATAAGAAGTTCTTATCAAGGAAAGCTTTAACAAAATAAAATTTAAAAAAATAAGGTTAGGGACATTTATTATTTACGTGGGCTTAAACTAGGGGAGAAGGGGTCCTACAAAATCTCATCAAATGTCATTTAAAGGGGACGGTATTTTAAAATTTCACTAAAGCAGTGGGAGGGTACAAATTAAAAGAAAAACACCTCACATAATTATTTAGTGTCTCAATTCGGTATTTACGTACGTCTTCAAAATTTATCTTAATTACTATATATTAAAGTCATTAAAAAATGGACTTCGTAATAATAACATCTATTAGGGTTCATTAGTGAGATTTAATTTGATTGATAACAGTTAGTTGAGATATTTCTGTAAAAAGTAAACATATAATTGAGAGGGTTGCATTTTCTAATCAATCTTGTGCATGATTATTTTTATTTTTTAGGATCCATTCAGTAAATTTAAATTATTAATTTTAGCTGTAAATACTTTAGGTGACTTTCGTATGATTTATTTTATAATTTATAAATTTAATGAAATCTATTCATGGTTGATTTCCAATTGAATTTTGTAAAACATCCTAATTTGTTTGAGATTCATTATTAAGTCGTTTGGATCACCTTGATCTAATAGTCATCATATGAAAACTTTTATGACGTTAATATTTTTTAGGATTCCTTCAGAAAAATTAAACTTTTACATTTTGATTACAAAAATTTTAAGTGACTTTCATATAATTTTATTGTATAATTTCCAATTTTTAAGATATTCATGGTTGATTTCCATTTGTATTTTGTGAATCATCCTAAACTTAGAGTCATCAAATAAAAGTAAACAAAGTAAAATTGTTTAAAGATTCATTCAGAGAAATCGAAATATTAGATAATTTTGGTTATAAATATTTTAAGTGGCTTTCATACAGTTTATTTTACAAATTCTAATTTTT
Organism: Agrilus mali; assembly: GCA_029378335.1. Classification (NCBI taxonomy): domain Eukaryota; kingdom Metazoa; phylum Arthropoda; class Insecta; order Coleoptera; family Buprestidae; genus Agrilus; species Agrilus mali. The sequence continues at coordinate 3,630,948 of CM055660.1, forward strand.
ATGAGATTGAGGATTGATTCACAATTGAGTTGCTTGGACCACCTTGAATAAGAGTCATCAAATGAAAACTTTGATGACGTTAATATTTTTTAGGATTCCTTCAGAAAAATTGAAATTTTAAATTTTGATTATAAATATTTTAAGTGATTTTCACATAATTTATTCTACAATTACCAATTTTTAGGATATTCATGATTGATTTCCATTTGTATTTTGTGAATCAACCTAAACTTAGAGTCATAAAAAAAAGTAAACAAAGTCAAATTGTTTAAAGATTCATTCAGAGAAATCGAAATATTAGATAATTTTGGTTATAAATACTTTAAGTGGCTTTCATACAGTTTATTTTACAAATTCTAATTTTTATGAGATTGAGGATTGATTCACAATTGAGTTGTTTGGACCACCTTGAATTAGTCATCAAATGAAAACTTTGGTAACGTTAAATATTTTCAGGATTCCTTCAAAAAAATTGAAATTATTAATTTTTATTATAATTTATTCTACAATTTCCAATTTTTAGGATATTCATGGTTGGTTTTCATTTATATTTTGTGAATCATCCTAAAGTTAGAGTCATCAAATAAAAGTTAACAGAGTTAAATTTTTTATATTCGTTCAGAAAAATCGAAATATTAGATAATTTTGGTTAAAAATATTTTAAGTGGCTTCCATACAGTTTATTTTACAAATTCTAATTTTTATGAGATTGAGGATTGGTTCACAATTGTGTTGTTTGAATCACCTTGAAATTAGAGTCATCAAATGAAAACTTTGATGACGTTAATATTTTTCAGGATTCCTTCAGAAAAATAAAAATTTTAAATTTTAATTATAAATATTTTAAGTGACTTTCATATAATTTATTCTACAATTTCCGATTTTTATGATATTCATGGTTGATTTCCATTTGTATTTTGTGAATCATCAAATAAAAGTTAACAAAGTCAAATATTTTAAAGATTCATTCAAAAAATTGAAATTGTTAGTTAATTTTGGTAATAAATACTTTAAGTAACTTTAATATAATTTCTTTTACAATTTGCTATTTTCATGATATTAACTATCCGTCATTGCTTTACAATAAATTTTTTGTATTATTTTAAAGTTAGAGTAATTAAATCAAAAGTTCATCCAAATCAAAAATTTCAAAGATTCTTTTATAAAAATGTAAGTTTTAAACATATTTTGATATTCCTGTCGTCTTGCGACATCTCAACTTGTCCGGAACTACTTTGCTTTCGAATGTAAGCAGATTTCTCCATATTCTGAAGTGTTCATTAATCAATTTGATTAGCAGTTTGCAAATTATCTAACAGCTGTTTCTGTTACACTTTCAGTTAAAATAAAATAAAAATAACTTACCACTGGCGTTCCATCCCCCTTCGATCTGGTAAGAGGCTGTTGCCAATCCAAATTTGAAATTCGGTGGAAATCGTTGGATTTTAAAGCAGCAAATTTGACTAGTCGTGAAAAATATTGTTGTGAATAGTATCAAAACAGACGAACGCATTTCTTCCTGCTTCTTTTGCAACTAACTGGCTTCGAAGTAAATGTGTTGCACCTTTTTCTATAAATGGCCAATTATCTTATTTATGGCTCATAGCTCCTCTGTCTTATTATATTATTATTGATGCTGGGAGCCAGCAGCAGCTCTTTGAATGGTTGAAATGAAACAGATTTATTAGAACGATAGTTGAAACGGTACCTAACAACTATCATGGAATAATTATATGGTAAAGGTTATCGCCTTATTGCCGCCGTCGTCGTTACGACGTTAACAAAATGATTTATTTATTTATAAATTGTTATATTATTTACGTTACCAAAATATAAAAAATTATATAAAAATAGGAAATAAAGTTGTTGTTTGCACAAAATTCTCTCTTCCTTTTATCTTTCGGTAAAAACAATAATAATTTAATCTTAAGAAAATGAGGAAATAATTATCCACCTTCCTTAAGTGCTTGAGAAGGTATTAAGAGCAAGTTTATCGTTTACTTTCAAGGAAAAAGTAATTGTATTTGAGTCAGGAATTTTGTTGTTCAATGACAATATTCTTCATCACATCAACAAGGCCATCGACCATGACCATTTATGTTTCCTACGGAAATAATTCGCAATATTTGTTGCAGTCGAATTATCACTATTATTTTATTAATAAATTGAAAACATATTTCAAAATTAATTTCTGGGCCAGAAAAAAATTGTTTATTTAAAAAAAAATCTGTTCAAAGGGGATGAAAAAATCAGCTAATATTAAACTGAAATAAATTCATATTTCCTAATTTTTTAAGAAACGGAATAGGTAATTGATAACGAGATTTATTACTTCTGCACTTCTGTTATTATCATTAGGTACTGTTTACATTAACATTCAGCATATATTAAATAATTAGTTATTAATAACGTTAAACTATAAAAAAAGTATCAAAATGGACAATTTCATCTCCCATTTTTATACTTAGGGCACTTACCACATTCAAAAGTCGAATACAATTATTTAACAATCTATAACAATGTGATTATAAAAGAACGTTATTAATCAAGGTAACTCACAAATGAAGAACTTTCAATGGGCCGTAATCACAAAGCAACTTTAATGACAGACATTAGAGGAGCAATTAAAAAAGTACCAAGAACATTTTAGTTAAAGACAGACTGTACGTGTACAATTGAATTGTTTACAACGATTCCTTTTAAACAAGCATAAAATTTCCACTCAATTTCCTTTATTGGTTACGATAATATAATTAAATGCAGTGGAATTTTTATTTAAATGAAAACAACTTGATCTACTGTAGGCATTCATAGTGTCGTAAACAATAAAATAAAAATAAACACATAATATTATGGCGATAGTCGAATTTTGAAAGGGGTTGGATATTTCGATTTGAGAGGACAAAGCTGAGTGAAGTATTTGTAGAGTATGTATCAATATACAATATCTCACGAGCCACGAAATGGATTCATAGTGGACATTTAAAATACATTGATTCAGTTGTTGGAAAATCCGTTTTTATTCAAAAAAGTAATATGATATAAGCAATTTGTAAAATTTAGAAATATAGAAATGACTAAAAAGAATACACTCCACAAGTGTAGTGTAAATTCTGCAATTTCACTTTAAGTACCAAAATCTGTGCTCAGTGAATTTTTTACCTTAAACGAATGTAGAGAGTGTTCGTTTATTTATTTTATTCCGATATTTTATTATTTCAAAATAAAATGTTTAGTTAATTCCTAAACATTACGTCCCTGACTTTTTTTTGTGATTTGTAGACAAATTACAAAATCGGAATAGTATAGTACATTCCTCGGTCCGGCCCTGAATTTTATTTAGTTAGTTGGGGTTTTTGTCGATGCAAAATCGAAGTCCGTGGTCCATGAGATATTGAACCAGCTCTGGGTACTTTACACTTAAAAATGTGCTTCTAGTTTTCTCAAGATTTAGTATTTTAAATTCTTTGATAAAAAAATTTTTGGTGCTTGGTTAACAATTATTTTAAGTTACTAGCTATGCCCGCGACTTCGTCCGCGTGGAATAGTGACTTTCGGCAGCATTTAAAATTTTTTTCTTCTATATTTTTATTTTGTGGGCTGTAAGCCTTTTTGCCGATGTCATTACACAAAAATTTTCATTCCTTAATTTTGCCCCCTTTAGATTTTAATTTAATTTTAAATGTCGTATTTATATTTAATCAAAAGCCTAAAAAATAAGTTTCAAGCCTCTAGCTTTATATCTACTTATCTATCTCTGTACCAAATTCTCATTTAAATCGGTTCAGTAGTTTGGGCGTGATTGCGTAACAAACAGACAGACAGAGTTAATTTCGCATTTATAATATTATAGATTAATATAGTTTAAAATAGTTTATATAGCTTAGTATACAACTCCTTTTATTGATCCAAATAAACAAAACCTCTATAACTTTTTACACTTAATATTTTAATTTTCTGGGCCGTAAGCTTTTTGGACGACGTCACTACACAAAAACTTTCATCGGCTAATTTTATCCCCTTTAGGGTAAAATTTTTACAAACATTGAATGTCGTATTTATTTATATCTAATCAAAAGCCTAAAAAATCTTTAAAAATTACGGAATTTCCGCACAAACTTTCCTATTTCAACCCCTTACAACCCTTTTTTCGCATTAAAAAGTAGCCTATGTCCTTTCTCAGGCTCTAGACTATTTCTGTACCAAATTTCTATTAAATCGGTTCAGTAAATTTTAGGCGAGATTGTGTAGCATACAGACAGAGTTACTTTCGCATTTATAATATTCCGCGAATTAGTTTTCATCGATTTTCCCATGGGAATAAGATATTTTCCCGTAGTAAAACGTAGCCTATGTGTTAATCCAGGGTGTCAGCTAACTCCATACCAAATTTTACTAAAATCGCTTCAGCTGTTTAGACGTGAAGAAGTAACAAACATACACACTCACAAACTTTCGCCTTTATAATATTTGTGTGATATTATAAGAAGCGACTCTCAAACCTTTGAAGCCTTCTCTTTCACATTTCGTTTTCACGTAATTAGTAATCAAAGTTTCTACACTTTAAAAAATATAATTTCAACTCCTTTACGTCTACTTTTTTCCTTCTAAAATCAAAATTAAGTCTTAAATGTTTCTGTAAAAATTGAAATCAAAAAAGTAATCTTCATGATTAACACAAGACAAAAAAAATGAATTTTAAGATTCACTTACTATTAGAAAAAATGTTTAAAAAAGCATCGGTTTGAATATTTTTTTTTAATAAATTAAATTGGGGGTTATTTGTTCTATGAAAATTTCGAACTATTACAAAGTAAAAGGTAGAGTTTTTCATTAACAGCACACAAAATAATTTTTTTTTCTCCCAAGTATTGGTATATTTTCGTTCAACCAATATAGTAATAATTATCTATATATCAAGTAGATTAAACATACCCTCTGTACATTACACGTTTTAATTTAATAGTGGTAGTAAAAAGGTTCTCTAAAATAAACTAGTTCATATATTGTTTAGATGAATAACAATTTTCATTTATTTATACATAAAATAATACTCGTACATTAATTTAGACATAAAATTTAATAATACAATAATTTATTAACATACCTATAAGTGCTTCAATTCACAATACCATAAAAAGAAAATAAATAAATAAACAATTTATTTTAGGTTCTACGTATTCAAAAGATTACGTAGGTAATTAATGTATCAAAAACTGTTATTTATACAATATCTCCTGAAGGAATGGTTCTGTTTTGTGTAAGGTGTCTGAAGAACGATGCAGACGACTTCGGAGTTCGTGTTCTATTGGGGCTGGTGAAGTTTACCTGAATCACTCCAAATTTATACCTAAAAAATGTTCAAAACCAAGTGAATTATAATAACTGGTATATAAAATTAAAACAGTAGTATCACTTACGTGTATCCACTATTCCATTCAAAATCGTCCAACATCCCCCAGTAGGTGTAACCAAATACGTTGCTACCATTACCAACTGCTTTCAGAACTTCGATCAAATGTTTCTGAAATAGAAGATGATATATAAAAATGGGGCTAGGGTATAAATATATTTGCACAAAGTTTTAATAATTTTAATAGGATTCTAAAAGAAATTATTGTTTGAAACAGTATCTAATAATTATTTTTAATAAAGTAAAATTTACATTTGGAACTGTGCTGATGAACTAACTAACGTTACTTTTAGATTTGAGTATTCTTAGAAATTCAATAAAAAGGCTTGAAATTCAGTACTTCTTAGTCTTGAAAGTACTGAAAGCATCTTTTCGAGCACAAAGCACCGAAGCTCAGCTCAGCTCTGCTATAATGTAAATCGAAAAACTTTTTACAAAGATTTCAATAGTTTTCTTTTCTAATTAAAACTTGAAACACTGTATCTAAATTCTGGGCGTGTAACTTTCTGTGGGTTTTTAATTTTAAATCTCAGTTCAAAAGTATAGTTTAAGGATGATTAAGGGTTCCAAAAAATAGTTTTCACAAATTATGAGACGTTACTTTTAGATTTGAGTACCTATTCTTAGAAATCCAATAAAAAGGCTTGAAATTCAGGACTTCTAAGTCTTGAAAGTACTGGAAGCATTTTTACGACCCCCCCCCCCCCCCCCCCCCCCCCCCCCCCCCCCCCCCCCCCCCCCCCCCCCCCCCCCCCCCCCCCCCCCCCCCCCCCCCCCCCCCCCCCCCCCCCCCCCCCCCCCCCCCCCCCCCCCCCCCCCCCCCCCCCCCCCCCCCCCCCCCCCCCCCCCCCCCCCCCCCCCCCCCCCCCCCCCCCCCCCCCCCCCCCCCCCCCCCCCCCCCCCCCCCCCCCCCCCCCCCCCCCCCCCCCCCCCCCCCCCCCCCCCCCCCCCCCCCCCCCCCCCCCCCCCCCCCCCCCCCCCCCCCCCCCCCCCCCCCCCCCCCCCCCCCCCCCCCCCCCCCCCCCCCCCCCCCCCCCCCCCCCCCCCCCCCCCCCCCCCCCCCCCCCCCCCCCCCCCCCCCCCCCCCCCCCCCCCCCCCCCCCCCCCCCCCAAAAGCACAGCTCAGTTAGTTTAAAAGTAAATCGAAAAACTTTTTACAAATTTCAATGTTTTCTTTTCTAAATAAAACTTGAAATCTGTATCTAAATTCTGGAAATTCTGTGGGTTTTTAATTTTAAATCTTAGTTCAAAAGTATAGAAGGATGATTAGGGTTCCAAAAAATAGTTGACAAATTATAGAGATTTTAGTTTTCTATTCTTAGAAATCATAAAAACTTAAATTCAATTCTAAGTCTTTCTGGAGTTTTTAAGCACAAAAGCTCAGTTCAGTCTGTTTAAAGTAAATCGAAAAACTTTTTACAAAGATTTCAATAGTTTTCGTTTTAAATAAAACTTGAAACACTCTGTATCTAAATTATAGACGAGTAACTTTCTGTGGGTTTTTCATTTTAAATCTCAATTTAAAAGTATAGTTTAAGGATGATTAAGGGTTCCAAAAAATAGTTGTCACAAATTATGAGACGTTACTTTTAGATTTGAGTACCTATTCTTAGAAATCCGATAAAAAGGCCTGAAATTCAGTACTTCTAAGTCTTGAAAGTACTGGAAGCATTTTTACGAGCACAAAGCACGGAAGCTTAGTTCAGCTCTGTTATAAAGTAAATCGAAAAACTTTTTACAAAGATTTCAATAGTTTTCGTTTTAAATAAAACTTGAAACACTCTGTATCTAAATTCTGGACGAGTAACTTTCTGTGGGTTTTTAATTTTAAATCTCAGTTCAAAAGTATAGTTTAAGGATGATTAAGGGTTCCAAAAAATAGTTTCACAAATTATGAGACGTTACTTTTAGATTTGAGTACCTATTCTTAGAAATCCAATAAAAAGGCTTGAAATTCAGGACTTCTAAGTCTTGAAAGTACTGGAAGCATTTTTACGAGCACAAAGCACGGAAGCTCAGTTCAGCTCTGTTATAAAGTAAATCGAAAAACTTTTTACAAAGATTTCAATAGTTTTCTTTTCTAAATAAAACTTGAAACACTCTGTATCTAAATTCTGGACGAGTAACTTTCTGTGGGTTTTTAATTTTAAATCTTAGTTCAAAAGTATAGTTTAAGGATGATTAAGGGTTCCAAAAAATAGTTGTCACAAATTATGAGACGTTACTTTTAGATTTGAGTACCTATTCTTAGAAATCCGATAAAAAGGCTTGAAATTCAGTACTTCTAAGTCTTGAAAGTACTGGAAGCATCTTTACGAGCACAAAGCACCGAAGCTCAGCTCGGCTCTGTTATAAAGTAAATCGAAAAACTTTTTACAAAGATTTCAATAGTTTTCTTTTCTAAATAAAACTTGAAACACTCTGTATCTAAATTCTGGACGAGTAACTTTCTGTGGGTTTTTAATTTTAAATCTCAGTTCAAAAGTATAGTTTAAGGATGATTAAGGGTTCCAAAAAATAGTTGTCACAAATTATGAGACGTTACTTTTAGATTTGAGTACCTATTCTTAGAAATCCGATAAAAAGGCTTGAAATTCAGTACTTCTAAGTCTTGAAAGTACTGGAAGCATCTTTACGAGCACAAAGCACCGAAGCTCAGCTCGGCTCTGTTATAAAGTAAATCGAAAAACTTTTTACAAAGATTTCAATAGTTTTCTTTTCTAAATAAAACTTGAAACACTCTGTATCTAAATTCTGGACGAGTAACTTTCTGTGGGTTTTTAATTTTAAATCTCAGTTCAAAAGTATAGTTTAAGGATGATTAAGGGTTCCAAAAAATAGTTTCACAAATTATGAGACGTTACTTTTAGATTTGAGTACCTATTCTTAGAAATCCAATAAAAAGGCTTGAAATTCAGGACTTCTAAGTCTTGAAAGTACTGGAAGCATTTTTACGAGCACAAAGCACGGAAGCTCAGTTCAGCTCTGTTATAAAGTAAATCGAAAAACTTTTTACAAAGATTTCAATAGTTTTCTTTTCTAAATAAAACTTGAAACACTCTGTATCTAAATTCTGGACGAGTAACTTTCTGTGGGTTTTTAATTTTAAATCTTAGTTCAAAAGTATAGTTTAAGGATGATTAAGGGTTCCAAAAAATAGTTGTCACAAATTATGAGACGTTACTTTTAGATTTGAGTACCTATTCTTAGAAATCCAATAAAAAGGCTTGAAATTCAGGACTTCTAAGTCTTGAAAGTACTGGAAGCATTTTTACGAGCACAAAGCACGGAAGCTCAGTTCAGCTCTGTTATAAAGTAAATCGAAAAACTTTTTACAAAGATTTCAATAGTTTTCTTTTCTAAATAAAACTTGAAACACTCTGTATCTAAATTCTGGACGAGTAACTTTCTGTGGGTTTTTAATTTTAAATCTCAGTTCAAAAGTATAGTTTAAGGATGATTAAGGGTTCCAAAAAAAGTTGTCACAAATTATGAGACGTTACTTTTAGATTTGAGTACCTATTCTTAGAAATCCGATAAAAAGGCTTGAAATTCAGTACTTCTAAGTCTTGAAAGTACTGGAAGCATCTTTACGAGCACAAAGCACCGAAGCTCAGCTCGGCTCTGTTATAAAGTAAATCGAAAAACTTTTTACAAAGATTTCAATAGTTTTCTTTTCTAAATAAAACTTGAAACACTCTGTATCTAAATTCTGGACGAGTAACTTTCTGTGGGTTTTTAATTTTAAATCTCAGTTCAAAAGTATAGTTTAAGGATGATTAAGGGTTCCAAAAAATAGTTTCACAAATTATGAGACGTTACTTTTAGATTTGAGTACCTATTCTTAGAAATCCAATAAAAAGGCTTGAAATTCAGGACTTCTAAGTCTTGAAAGTACTGGAAGCATTTTTACGAGCACAAAGCACGGAAGCTCAGTTCAGCTCTGTTATAAAGTAAATCGAAAAACTTTTTACAAAGATTTCAATAGTTTTCTTTTCTAAATAAAACTTGAAACACTCTGTATCTAAATTCTGGACGAGTAACTTTCTGTGGGTTTTTAATTTTAAATCTTAGTTCAAAAGTATAGTTTAAGGATGATTAAGGGTTCCAAAAAATAGTTGTCACAAATTATGAGACGTTACTTTTAGATTTGAGTACCTATTCTTAGAAATCCGATAAAAAGGCTTGAAATTCAGTACTTCTAAGTCTTGAAAGTACTGGAAGCATTTTTACGAGCACAAAGCACGGAAGCTCAGTTCAGCTCTGTTATAAAGTAAATCGAAAAACTTTTTACAAAGATTTCAATAGTTTTCTTTTCTAAATAAAACTTGAAACACTCTGTATCTAAATTCTGGACGAGTAACTTTCTGTGGGTTTTTAATTTTAAATCTTAGTTCAAAAGTATAGTTTAAGGATGATTAAGGGTTCCAAAAAATAGTTGTCACAAATTATGAGACGTTACTTTTAGATTTGAGTACCTATTCTTAGAAATCCGATAAAAAGGCTTGAAATTCAGTACTTCTAAGTCTTGAAAGTACTGGAAGCATCTTTACGAGCACAAAGCACCGAAGCTCAGCTCGGCTCTGTTATAAAGTAAATCGAAAAACTTTTTACAAAGATTTCAATAGTTTTCTTTTCTAAATAAAACTTGAAACACTCTGTATCTAAATTCTGGACGAGTAACTTTCTGTGGGTTTTTAATTTTAAATCTTAGTTCAAAAGTATAGTTTAAGGATGATTAAGGGTTCCAAAAAATAGTTTCACAAATTATGAGACGTTACTTTTAGATTTGAGTACCTATTCTTAGAAATCCATAAAAAGGCTTGAAATTCAGACTTCTAAGTCTTGAAAGTACTGGAAGCATCTTTACGAGCACAAAGCACGGAAGCTCAGTTCGGCTCTGTTATAAAGTAAATCGAAAAACTTTTTACAAAGATTTCAATAGTTTTCTTTTTAAATAAAACTTGAAACACTCTGTATCTAAATTTGGACGAGTAACTTTCTGTGGGTTTTTAATTTTAAATCTTATTAAAAGTATAGTTTAAGGATGATTAAGGGTTCCAAAAAATAGTTGTCACAAATTATGAGACGTTACTTTTAGATTTGAGTACCTATTCTTAGAAATCCGATAAAAAGGCCTGAAATTCAGTACTTCTAAGTCTTGAAAGTACTGGAAGCATCTTTACGAGCACAAAGCACCGAAGCTCAGCTCGGCTCTGTTATAAAGTAAATCGAAAAACTTTTTACAAAGATTTCAATAGTTTTCTTTTCTAAATAAAACTTTAAACACTCTGTATCTAAATTCTGGACGAGTAACTTTCTGTGGGTTTTTAATTTTAAATCTTAGTTCAAAAGTATAGTTTAAAGATGATTAAGGGTTCCAAAAAATAGTTGTCACAAATTATGAGACGTTACTTTAAGATTTGAGTACCTATTCTTAGAAATCCGATAAAAAGGCTTGAAATTCAGTACTTCTAAGTCTTGAAAGTACTGGAAGCATCTTTTCGAGCACAAAGCACCGAAGCTCAGCTCAGCTCTGCTTAAAGTAAATCGAAAAACTATTTACAAAGATTTCAGTAGTTTTCTTTTCTAAATAAAACATTAAACACCCTGTATCTAAATTCTTGACGACTAACACTATGATTCTCGCATTTCAGATCTCAATTTAAAATTGTGGTTTAGGGATGATTAAGGATAAAAAGAGAAACCGAAAATAGTTGTTACAAATTATGAGAACAACTTTTGGGGGTTAAAAAACCCTAAGAGCTTTGATTTTGGTTCCGTACCTGTATATAATTGATTCGTCTTGGGTCATGAAGTCGCCCATCATTATCCGGATACCCATTTTCCGTAATAAGAATCGGTGGATTATTATATTTAATTCTTATATACTTCAATAAATATCCAATGCCTTTTGGATAAACTCCAAGCCATGATGCACCAGTTTGTTCTAACCCGGCAATATCTTCTACATTTGCCCCTAAATCTTGATCCAACGATGGTGGATTGTACGGGGCGACTAAGTTTGCTTGTACAGATTTGCCACTATAGTAATTTAAACCCAGGAAATCGAATGCACCCCTAATTAATACAATTTCTTCTTGGGTAAAGGGAGGCAATCGGGATTGGGAGAAGTTTTGGGCCTTGCTAATGTTCCCAATCCTGTCGATCATTATTTGGGGATAGTTTCCTTCTTTTGAAAATATTGGGTTCATCCACCAACCAAACTGTAAAATAAATTATTATTGTTCCCTTATTTTTAATAATAATTTTACAAATTTGATTTGAACTTACTAAAATTTCTAAAGCTCTTTTTGTAGCATCAAGGTCTTTAGTTGATGAACTTTTTGGCTGCAACCAATACGTGTTTATCGTAATACCAACTTTCCCTGAAACATAACAGTTACGAATACATCCCTTTCTTTCATTTTAATAATTAATTTAAATTACCTCCTTGTTTACTTTTGAAGTCCCTTTCGTACATTCTGAAAATCTTCCCATGACCTACAAGAATAGTCTTTCCACACAGATAACACCCTATACCGGGTGATACAACAGCAGGGGCTATAATACCTGTATATCCAAAAGAACAATACGTTAGAGGTTCGTTAAATGTAATCCACAACTTCACCCTGTCGCCAAAATTTTCAAAAAGAACTCTGGCGTAATCTTCCGCATACTGTGCAATTTTGAGGTTTGCTAGTCCGCCGAAATCTTGTAAGGATTGGGGCAAATCAAAGTGGAATATCGTCACGACAGGTTCTATTTCGTTTTTTAACAGTGCGTCTATCAAATTGTTGTAATATCGTATTCCATCTGGGTTAATTATGTTTGAATATCCTGTAGGTAGTATTCTTGACCATGATATCGAAAATCGATAATGATTAACGCCTAATAGTTTCAATAGCTCTACGTCTTCTTCCCATTTGTTGTATGAGTCACAAGCAACGTCTCCATTAGAATGATCCACGGTAAAATTAGGTCTTGTATGGGTTAGGTTGTCCCAAATGTTTTGACCCTTACCTTTAAGACAATAATTAGCAAGATTTATAATAATCAATTAATGAGACAGGGAATTTTGAAATATGGGTAGTTAACAAATTATAACTGATGAAGAATTGATTGACCAAAATCACTAATACAAGAATCCTTTGCTAATAGTTAGTTAGTAATTTTATTATTTTTAAATTGGCGGTCACTTTGACTCTTAGTTCTGATACTCTCCGTAACAGGCTCATCGATTGCGCCACCAGTCTTTTAATTTCATGTCTACGATTTTAAGTTAATTGCTCTTCAGTACATCATTGTTTTTCGTTGCGAACCAGTTACGTGAAAATTTACCTATTTTCGTGAAAATTATATGACTATAACGTTCAATATATCGATGTGTATAATTTAATGAAAATTGAACCAGAGTGTTGTGTCTTTATCATGTGACCCTTTAAAGATTGTACAATTTTATACGGTGAGCTTTTTATTGTGAATCCTTTTTAATTTATGTATTAACTGTTTATGTTTAACAGTGTTTGTGTAGTTGGTGTAGGAAGGTCATTTAGAAAACCATTGAATTTATTTTGAAAATTATTTCGTTGCCGGTAGTATTTCTTCGATAGAGCGGTTTTGTGTCCTCTTCTCGTCGAATACTTTCGCTCTCGAGAGTGACATGTGTGGTAAAATAAGCGATGCTTGCTTTTTGAATGTAAAATAAAAAATTGTTTTTAAAAATTAAGAAATTGGTGCTTATTTTCATGACAAATTCAGTGTACCATTATTTTCAACTATCATACGCACCCATGGCACTGTATCTTTTTTTAAATATTTACTGTTTTAAAATCTCTTATAATACCTAATTAATAATTGATTTATAGATTTTTAATTGTTATAACAATTTCCTTCTGCAAATCGCTCAAACTATATTTATATTTACCGTTCGCAGTTTATTTTTTGCAACTTTCATGCCGATAGTTAGTGTATGTATCTTATTAAAGAAAAATCGTTCTACAAATCACTTCATTTAATAATTTGCTTTGTATATTTAGTACAAAAAAATTAATGTTTTGTAAATTATAAGTGATAAAATGACTTGAAGCTTAGCTCTCGCACCTATTGGGATCCGCGCAATTAGTATATAGGCCCGGCTCGCTGTTTACATCGTCGGTAATAGGGTCATATCAAAGGCTGAGAGTATCCCTCCTACTACGCCGAGTGGCCATAGGTGTAGTTCGCGTGAGGATGGGGAAATTAGCCGAGAAGGTATGACTTAGACGTCGTATATTACTAACGATCTAGCTGAGTCAGGCTAACACTCTTTATCGGTTATTCGCCAACTGTCCCCTGCACCTCTCAGGTTATACGTAACTTGGGAGTTGTAGGAAGGTTGACGACAAGTCGATAAACGGGGGCCCTTGGCTAACAGGGATGGTTTTGCACTTTTTTTTTACAAAAATATACGGGTTTTGTTTTTAAAATTAATTTAAAAAAGTATTGTTTTTGAGAAAATAGTCTTTTATGTACACAAAAATTATTTTAATCGCTACTGCTTTACATGACAAATAATGTAGATTTTTAAAAACTAATATTTTTTTTACTGATAAGTTATTTTTGTATGAATTTTTAAATTTCAATAGTTTTCTCCATAATTTTCAATTTATGTTTTGAATGTTTTCCTTTTTTTTATTTTGAGTAGTTGATATTATACGTGCTTTAAGTGGGTATTTTGTTAAATTATTATTATGAAATAACTGGTGCAGAAAAATTCTTGCCATGTTTTCCCTTCAAGCTTTTAATTGTAAGTGACATTATTAAAGTATTAAAAATGGAAATTTATATAAATAGCAAATAAATAATATATGCTATATTGCTTAATAATCATAATAAGGGGTTGTGGTGTTTTTTTACTGTATCGTTCATAGAGAATAAATTTGAAAACTAATTAATAGATTTCGATTCTATAGGTACATGCCATAAAAATTATGTTTCAAAATTTTTAAATAATGAAAAATTAGAAGAATTTGATAAAATTCTGGAATTTTCCAAGCGTACTTTCTGGCCTTTTCGTTTTCGAATACTTTCTCTCTCTAAGCACTCATGTGATCCAACAGTCTCGGCCGGCCGGAAGGAAACAAATCGTTGTACTCGTTTTAATGAAGTAATTTACAATAATTAGGAAAAAATATAAATAAATTAGTTAAATATCTTTAATTTTAATAATATGTCAAAAATATGGTGATGGTTTGTTTGTTTTAATCGCTCACAGGGTACAATCCCCAAAATTAATTAATTCTTCATTGTTTTGATTCACAGTAAGATTTCAGGATTTCTTAAAAATAAATTTTTGAAGAAATTAACGACGTTATGGAATTTTTCCAAGCGTAAGTACTATCTGGCCTTTTTTTTTCGAAATTTTCTGTTTGTAGTCTTGTGATCGATGGCCTCGATTGGTCGGAAACAAATCATAATTACTGGTTTAATAAAATTTAAAGTACCTATTGAAAAAATATTTGTAATCAAACTGGAAATTTTATAAACTGTTATAAATTTGTAGCTACTATGATGGAAATATTTTTATACTTTACCTAAACTAATTTTTTAACTGACCAAATTCAGCAATATCCTTACCGAAAATAAAAACTATACTGTTGTAGAATTTTCGACAATAGCATCCAAAAATAACTTTTATAATTAGTAACATTCTTACCACTAGCATTCCAACCACCCTCTATTTGATAGGAAGCAGTGGCTACCCCTAGTTTAAAACATTCCGGTATTTTGTACAGTTCTCCATAAATGGCACTGGCTAATATGGCACACGTAAAAAAAAAATGTAACCTAAGCATTTTGTTCTATTCACTCGGAATATTCTAGACGAACTAGTGCAAAACGAATTTTTTTTTTTAACTATAAATGCTCTAGTTTGTTATCAGTATTCGTGTAAAAAAATTTTTAAATTTGAGTGGGAGTGTTATAGGTACAAAATTTGTGTTTTATGAAAATTCCACTAATGCACTTTGCATAATGTTTGTATTTAAAAGTTGGATGATTGTGTAATTGCAGAAAAATTGATAAAAATGTTGCCTACCTGTTACGTATATACACAATTATAGTCGTGCAACGGCCATTATTAGGGCATTTTTCTGTAAATACCTCATACTAAACATCAAAAAATTTGGTGTTACACGTATGTAGCTATAGATATGTATCTACATTACTATATTATTATTGATAGGAAACGTTAATCGACAAATATCGTAGGTATTTGAAGTTATAACAAGATAATTAAATAGTTACCTACTCTAGTAATGTTGTTAAAAATTGGCATTGAAATAAATTGAACGATAAATATAAAAATAAGGGGACAAATGTTCTTTTTTAAAAATTCTTATTAATTCGTCTTTTAACAGTTTTACAAATGTTTACATTGTGTCGTTCTATTTTAAATTTTATATTTTTGTTTTGTTGTATTTACTTCTTTACATATCTACTAAAGCTTTACCAAATCGAATATTGCAACTATGCCTCTGTCCGTCCGTCCGTCTGTAAAGACCCGTTTTCTTAGGAGCGCGTGGAGGTATCAAGCTAAAATTTATACCAAATACTGAGGTCTATTGTCCCTTGGAGCTGTGAAAAAATCAAACTTCTAAGCCAACGCAATCAAAAGATACAGCCGTTTATGCCGCAAATTTCGCAAATTTTTTAAACAAAACCTACAGGGTACTTCCCGTGAACTCTTGAAATGTGGTACGAAGCAACGTCTTATAGCATAGATAAAGGAAAAATTGCGAAAACCGTAAACTTTTAGTTACATCATATAATAAAAATATTTTTAATAATTTTAAAGTTACTACCCCTTTTCTCATGAACGCGTAGAGGTATTAAATTGAAATTCATATCAAATACTCAGGTCTATAATACCTTTAAGCTGTAACAAAATCAAACTTCTATGTCAACGCAATCAAAAGAAACAGCAATTTAAGCCGCATATTTTCAAACTCGCAACTACTCACAAGGGAATCAAAACCTAAAGGGTACTTCCAGTCGATGTAGAATCCTGAAATTTGGCATGAAGCAATGTTTTATAGGACATATTAAGGGAAAATTCCGAAAACCTTAAATTTTAGTTACATCACATATAGGTATACAGGTTTGTACGGAACCCTCGGTGCGCGAGTTCGAATCGCACTTGGCCGGTACTTTTTTTAAAAACGTAGGTTTTCTCACATTGAAAATCCTTAAAAATATCTACTACCTACTACTATTTTATACCATTTTATTTAATTTTTAGTTTATCTTATTAAAGATGACGCAAAACACAAAAAAAAACTAAGTTACATACCTATTTTAATCTTTTATTTATAAAAAACTTTAGATATTAAATTCTATTCCACTAAATTTTACTTATATATATACACACAGTTAATTAAATTATATAGTTTGTTTATTTGAATTATAAATTAATATAATTGGATGGTACGACTCGGTGTTCGGTTACGAAACGGAAAAATTCTGCAGATGCTTTCAGTGTTCTTGTTCTGTTTGGGCTGTCAAAATCAATTTGGACTACACCATACTTTTCTCTAAAACAATTAAACAAAGTAAGTTTAAAATATACTAGTTGTAACACTTTACGTACGTATAGCCGCTTCTCCATTCAAAGTTATCCATCAAACTCCAGTAAGTGTAACCAATTACTTTGCATTCTTCGTGGATCGCTTTAATAATTTCTATTAAGTGTTTCTAGGACAATTAAGAAAAATTTAACATTACGTATAAAGGCTGTCATTAATTAATCGATTGCCGTACAATATGTTCTCAGTATGTGAGGGTGCCACACTTACACACCCTCTGATGAATCAAAATTCATAATAATATTAAAAGTGCCAGAAACAAAACAATGTTATAAGAAACTTTCTATATGGGAGAATTAATTTTAATTTTAAATGAGACCGTCGTTTTGCTCTTTGAATCTTTGTTTGAAAAGCTTTGTATGTTTGTGATAATATGACTCTAAAATGAGTAAACCAATTTTAAATTAATTTTCCTCATACGAAAATGAGAGTTTTGGGGGTGGTTTTGGGCCATATTTGGTTTAAATTGGTTCGCTCATTCATGAAATATTTAGCTCCCATTCAAGTGATCAACTGAATTGATGAAAATTCATTTTTGAAGAAGTCACAAGAAAGAGAGTAAAACGTGCTTTTTTATTTCTTATTATACGTACCTACCTGTATATAATTTATTCGTCTTGGATCACAAAGTTTGCCATTATCATCCGGGTACCCGTTTTCGGTGATAACAACGTCCGGATTATCGTATTTCTTCTTGATATATTTCAGTAGATATCTAATGCCTTTTGGATAAACCTGAAGCCAATCAGCTTCGCTCTGTTCAGCTCCCGGAATCTTTTCAATTCCAACCCCTACGTCTTGTTGAAATGAAGGGGGATTGTAACGAGAACTTTTTTGCGCCCGAACTAGTTTACTTGTATAATAATTTAGACCTAAAAAGTCGAAAGCACCTCTGATTAATTTAATTTCTTCTTTGGTGAGAGCAGGTAATCTGGATTCTGAAAAATTTTGGGCTTTACTGACGTAAGCTATTCTGTCTATCATTACTTTGGGGTAGTTCCCTTCTTTGGAGAAAATTGGGTTCATCCACCAACCAAACTGAAATTTAACTTCCATATTAGATCATATATACTAATTGGTTTCATTTCTTAAAATTATTGTTGAAATAGTAATTTAATTAAGGTATATTCACCATAAATTCTAGAGCTTGATTTGTTGCTTCAATATCAGCTTGTGAGGATGTTTTTGGTTGCAACCAGAATGAGTTTATTGTAATTCCAACTTTTCCTAAAAAAAATACATTTTTAAATAGTAAGATTTCCTTTTAACATTTGTCTGTATTTTTGGAAAAGGGGATTCAAAAATAAACTTTTTTTAAATATTTGAAGAGATCTTTTCAGAGTTGAGAAAGCGTTGTTTCAATTTTCAACTAAAATTTTTTAGAGATTGCTCAAGATCATTGGGGATCCTAAAAAATCTTTAGAAATTAGTTTGGAATTATTTCTTCAATCTATTAAAAGATTTCTTAGTAGCATTTGATCTCAGAAAATCTTTAGTGATGTTTGGACATCTCAGAAGTTCGTAGATGATACTAAAAGATCTTTAGAGATCCTTGGAGCTCCTAGAAAATTTTTAGAATCTTTGGAGATTTTAGAAGATTTCTAGAGATAATAATTGGAAATCATGAAAATTCTTTAAAGATCCTGGAAGATTTTTGAAAATCTTTAGAGATTCTAGAAAATTTTTAAAGAACATAGAAGATATCATCAAGGGTTTTAAGAGATCCTTGGAGATCTCAGAAGGTATTAGATATCACCGGAGATTTTAGAAAATTTCTAGAGATATTAATAGGAGATCACGAAAATTCTTTAAAGATCAGGAAAGATTTTTGAAGATCTTTTCAGATCCTTAAAGATCCTAGAAAATTTTTAAAATCTTTGGAGATCTTAGAAGATTTCTAGAGATAATAATTGGAGATCATGAGAATTCTTTAAAGATCCTGGAAGATTTTTGAAAATCTTTAGAGATCCTAGAAAATTTTTAGAGAACATAGAAGATATCATCGAAGATTTTAAGAGATCCTTGGGGATCTCAGAAGATATTAGATATCACCGGAGATTTTAGGAAATTTCTAGAGATATTAATTGGAGATCACGAAAATTCTTTAAAGATCAGGAAAGATTTTTGAAGATCTTTTCAGATCCTTAAAGATCCTAGAAAATTTTTAGAATCTTTGGAGATCTTAGAAGATTTCTAGAGATAATAATTGGAGATCATGAGAATTCTTTAAAGATCCTGGAAGATTTTTGAAAATCTTTAGAGATTCTAGAAAATTTTTAAGAACATAGAAGATATCATCGAAGAGGTTTTAAGAGATCCTTGGAGATCTCAGAAGGTATTAGATATCACCGGAGATTTTAGGAAATTTCTAGAGATATTAATTGGAGATCACGAAAATTCTTTAAAGATCAGGAAAGATTTTTGAAGATCTTTTCAGATCCTTAAAGATCCTAGAAAATTTTTAGAATCTTTGGAGATCTTAGAAGATTTCTAGAGATAATAATTGGAGATCATGAGAATTCTTTAAAGATCCTGGAAGATTTTTGAAAATCTTTAGAGATCCTAGAAAATTTTTAGAGAACATAGAAGATATCATCGAGGATTTTAAGAGATCCTTGGGATCTCAGAAGATATTAGATATCACCGGAGATCTTAGAAATTTCTAGAGATATTAATTGAGATCACGAAAATTCTTTAAAGATCAGAAAGATTTTGAAATCTTTTCAGATCCTTGAGAAGATCCTAGAAAATTTTTAGAATCTTTGGAGATCTTAGAAGATTTCTAGAGATAATAATTGGAGATCATGAGAATTCTTTAAAGATCCTGGAAGATTTTTGAAAATCTTTAGAGATTCTAGAAAATTTTTAAAGAACATTGAAGATATCATCAAGGGTTTTAAGAGATCCTTGGAGATCTCAGAAGGTATTAGATATCACCGAAGATTTTAGAAAATTTCTAGAGATATTAATTGGAGATCACGAAAATTCTTTAAAGATCATGAAAAATTTTTGAAGATCTTTTCAGATCCTTGAAGATCCTAGAAAATTTTTAAAATCTTTGGAGATCTTAGAAGATTTCTAAAGATAATAAGTGGAGATCATAAAAATTCTTTAAAGATTCTGGAAGATTTTTGAAAAACTTAAGAGATCCTAGAAAATTTTTAGAGAACATAGAAGATATCATCGAGGATTTTAAGAGATCCTTGGAGATCTCAGAAGATATTAGATATCACCGGAGATCTTAGAAAATTTCTAGAGATATTAATTAGAGATCACGAAAATTCTTTAAAGATCAGAAAAGATTCTTTTCAGATCCTTGGAGATCCTAGAAAATTTTAAGATATCACCAAAGATCTTTTGAGATCTTTAGATATCTTAGAAAATCTTTAGGGATCTTGGGAAATCTTAGACATTATTTTATATTTTTGTTTTCTATCTTCTAAAAGAACTTTTAATAATAGTTGATCTTCGAAGATCTTTGGAAGTCCTTGGAGATCTTATAAAATCTTTAGGAATTTTAAACGATCTTTAGAAATTCAGTAAGCCAAAAGAATTTTTTACGTATTTGCATTATTAGGTAATTACTTAATATAGGTACCTCCTTGTTTCTCTTTAAACTCTTTCTCATACATCCTAAATATTTTACCATGGCCCACTAATATGGTCTTCCCACACAAATAGGTCCCTATTCCATCTGATAATACAGCAGGAGCAAAAAAGCCATTATATCCATAATCACAGTATGTTATAGGTTCATTGAAAGTAATCCACCATTTTACCCTGTCTCCAAAATATTTAAAAAGAACCCTGGCATAATCCTCTGCATATTGTGCAAAATTGAGATTAGTTAATCCTCCCAAATCTTGTAACGGTTGTGGAGTATCAAAGTGGAAGATCGTTGCCATTGGTTCTATATTATTTCTCAAAAGTTCGTTAATTAGGTCGTTGTAGTATCGGATTCCGTCAGGATTTATTTCGTTTGGGAAACCTGTTGGTAAAATCCTTGACCATGATATTGAAAATCGGTAATGATTAGCACCCAATCGTTTGAGTATTTCAACATCTTCTTCCCATTTATGGTAGGAGTCACAGGCTATGTCTCCGTTTGAATGGTCAGGCGTAAAATCGGGATAGACGTGGGTTATATTGTCCCAAATATTTTGACCCTTACCTAAGCATTTACATAAATGGCATTTTTGTTGCATATGAATTTATTTCAAGAATGTTAGATAATTAGGTACGTGTGCAGTTCGATAACAAATTCGCTGTAATATGGTTAGGTAATAATGCTAAGTGGAAAATTGTTGCATATTTACATAAAAATAATTTAATATTAAAACTTCTGAATAACTTTCTTTGAGGTATGTACTTACTTATGTAAGGGAATTTTTGGAACTTTGAGAAAATAAAAAATTGAAATTCCAAAGGACGACTAACATAAAAGATAATTATTAGTGGAGGACCTTAATAATTTCCCTTAAATTACACGTTTACAAAAAAAAAACTTTCTTAGGGATGATGTAAACTATGGAAAGTCGAAAATTTTGCAAAAAGGGCTCTGTACAAATAATCAAACTTTTATTTTCCCTTTTATATTTTTTTATAGTTATAATTTATTGGTAGTACGATTAGGGGTTAATCTTTTAAATAATTTCTTACCACTTGCGTTCCAGCCACCCTCAACTTGATACGCTGCGGTAGCAAGTCCGAGGTTAAACCCATCCGGAATTTTATATAATTTTCCATTTACAAAAACCGCACAAAAAACGAAAAACACTAATACTTTCTTAAACATTTTTGTTGGATGTTATAGTAAACACTGGAAACTTCCTATACAATTGCTTCGTATAAATGCTAGCTGTGTTATCCTTGTCATTGACAAAATATCTAAGGACTTTCGTAGACATAAAAACAACATACAATTGATCTGTTTTTGCATTTTTATTTGTACATAACTATTGCACTTATTTATATATTTAAAAGGATTTTTAAAAAATATATTTTTTGCCCGTACAGTGGCAAATTTGTTTTTATGCTATCTATGAATATTAGTCTCTGTTAAAATAAAAATTACTTGTCCGGTCAAATTAGACCAAAAAATAAGAGTAAAGCTACATAAATTCCCACCAAGCTGAAAATCAGTGAGATTGTTTAAAATACGATTAAAAATAAAATTTGAAAGTTCCCCATCTTTCCCCTGTATGGAAAAAATTTTATTCAAGGTTAAAGGTCAAAAAACTGAGTTATTCGCGATTTTCAGCAAAACAGTAAGTTTTATCATAAAATTACCCCAGACAAAAATTGTAGATCATAAAATTATCTATAAAATATGTATCTCTAAAATACCCCAAAATAAGCTATGTGACAAATAAATCCCCAAGAACTAGAAAATATTTAGTGCAAATAGAAAAAAGATTGTAGAGGAAAATTTTTCCCCAGAAGAATTCCCCTGAAAAATATATCCCCAAAAAATAACCCCCAAAGGAAAAAAATCCCCTATTTTTTGGGGAAAATCCCCTAATCTGGCAACCCTGATACTAAAAGTATTTCATTTATTGGGCACACTGACATAAAGCAGGTATAAGACCCTAGCCACGCATACAATTGAACAGGAGACAGATGTTGTCTCGAGGTTACACTGGCGTATAAAATAAGGGACTGGGTCTTTATTTTACCTGATATCACAGAAACGGTGGCTCTTAGGAAAAAAATATTCCCTACATATTTTATAGATAATTTTATGATCTACAATTTTTGTCTGAAGTATTTTTATGATAAAACTTACCGTTTTGCTGAAAATCGCGAAAAACTCATTTTTTTGACCTTTAACCTTGAATAATTTTTTTTCCATACAGGGGAAAGATGGGGAACTTTCAAATTTTATTTTTAATCACGTTTTAAACGATCTTACTGATTTTCAGCTTGGTGGGAATTTATGTAGCTTCGAATGTCTAAATTGACCGGACAGTTTACTATTTAAAACATTCGCCCCTTTTTTAAAACTAAAATACAAACTTATGGTACAGTTTTTGCAACTAATATTGTTTTATCAGTTTAATTACTTTTATTTAATAAATTATCGAAATGATTATTTAATAAATTTTATTTTATTAACCAATAAGGGAAAATATAAATGTGTTATTTACTTGAAAAAAACATTTTTATCTAATTTTTTATTTTTGTAAATAGAATAAATTAAAAAAAGAAAATAATTTAATTTCTGAATTTTAAATTAAAGACAGACTAATCATTTGATTATTTTAATATAGATACACAAATTTCTGTACAGAATTTTAGTTTATTTATTATTAACAATCAATAGTTTCTGTAGGTACGACCCTGTACTTTGTAAGCAAACGGAAAAATTCTGCAGATGCTTTAGGGGTACGTGTTCTATTTGGATCATTAAAATCAACACTGTACAACCCAAACTTTTGCCTAAAAAAATTGATTTGTATTTTAATTAAAAAAAAAAAAAAACAAAAGTAGGACTTACAAGTAGCCATATTTCCATTCATAATCATCCATAAAGCTCCAGTATGTGTAACCAAATACATTCACACCTTCCTCTTTTGCCTTAATGACCTCTAGTAAATGACGCTAAAAGAAACAGACATTTAATTTACAAAAGGGTAGCTATTCTATCAAATTCTACCCAAGTCCAGAAATTTTCCATAACAAATTTTGTTAGGTGTTAAATTCTAAATACAGAAAGTTTATTCTGTTAAATTCTTACTCTAGTAGTTTTACCTGAATGTAATTAATTCGCCTTGGATCAGAAATTTGCCCATCATCCGGATACCCATTTTCAGTAATGATAATGGGCAGATCCTTGTACAATTTATGAAGATACAAAAGTACATCTTTAATCCCTTTGGGGTAAATCGGAAACCAATCATGTTCTGTTTGTTCGACGCCAGGTATTCCTTCCATACGACCTCCAAAATCTTGATCAAACGTAGGGGGGTTGTAAGGAGCCACAAGATTATCCTGAACCACTTGGGCTAAATAATAGTTAAAACCGAAAAAGTCGTATGAACCTCTGATAATTTTTATTTCTTCTTTGGTGAATGGGGGCAATCGGGATTCGGAAAAGTTTTCGCCCTTGCTTACAAATTCGACCCTTTCTATCATGCGTTTTGGGTAGTTTCCTTTTTTGGAGAAGATGGGGTGCATCCACCAACCAAACTACAAGAAATACCAAAAAATAATGATCTAAAACCCTTCAGAAAAACAGTCTTCTTCCTCAACTTAATTGTTTTGTTCTACAACCCTATAGAAAAATTGACTTCTTCTTCAACTTACCAAAAAGTCGTTTGCTCTGTCAACTGCTTCTTTGTCTTTTTCAGAATCAGTTTTTGGCATAAACCAAGCTATGTTCACTGTAATACCCACTCTTCCTAAAAATTACGTGCAATTGTTATCATATCTATTTACAAAATCACCATTTCATTTTTAATAATTACCTTTTTGCTGTTCTTTAAATTCTTTTTCGTAGAGTCTAAATATTTTTCCATGACTCAATATTAATGTTTTTCCACACAAATACGCTCCTATCCCAGAAGATACAACAGCTGGGGCTAAAACACCCTTATAACCGTACAAGCAATACGAAAGGGGTTCGTTAAAAGTGATCCACCATTTCACTCTGTCCCCAAAATGTTCAAAAAGGATTCTGGCGTAATCCTCGATGTATTCTGTGACTTTAAGGTTTGCTAATCCTCCTAAATCTTGTAACTGTTGGGGCAAGTCCCAGTGGAAAATCGTTACTATTGGTACTATATTGTTTTCCACAAGTGCGTTTATTATATCGTTGTAATATCGAATACCGTCGGGGTTTATAATGTTTGTAAATCCGGACGGTAAAATCCTTGACCATGATATTGAAAATCGATAATGGTCGACACCCAAATATTTCAGGTTTTTGATATCCTCACTCCATTTGTGGTACGAGTCACAAGCAATATCACCATTGGAGTTATCGAGAGAATAATCGGGGTGGGAATGGGTCAAATTATCCCAAATGTTTACACCCTTGCCTTCAGAAAATTCTTTTTTATTACATGCGATACAAATTTGAAAACTGTTAAAAACCAGGAGATAGTAGAAGAAGTAGAAGACTAGAGAACACTATGGAAGGATAGTTTCTAAGACACAAAGGGGTAGCTAGAGATATATTTTAAGCAGAAATAAAATTAGAAGAAGGTCGGAAAAAAATTGTTAGATTGTGTAGTCTTCAGGAAATGCAAAAATAATTGGAGTAAAAAAAAAATATTGTAATGATAACACATTAGTTATTTTGTTTCTTACCGCTTGCGTTCCAACCACCCTCAATCTGATATGACGCTGTAGCAACCCCCATCCATAAATCTTTTGGAATTTTGTGCAATTTTCCATCAATGAAAACTGCACCAAGTATGAGCGTTAGTAATATCTGTTGAAACATCGTGCTGGAATAACGGATATGGGGAAATTATCTCTTTAAATGGAATGGTTTCTTATCAGAATAGTGTAAAAGAATTTCAGAATTCCAAACTGTACGACATAGTTTTTATGGAATTCATAAAATTAACTTTTGCGGTTGTCGTAGACATTCTCAGAGTTTTTCGTGTGTTAATTGTTTTATTTTAGCATCTTAATTAAGTATAAAGTTAAATAAAACGCTAATACCGACTAAATATTTCTTATAATTTTTTTTTCTTTTTGTTACAGCTTCTGTACTTCAAAAAAGTTGTGTCGCACCTTGGAGGAAATTCAATTGGAACACCCCTGAAGAAAAAGAACCTACTGGGGCCACAAAGGTGCGTTTAAACTATTTATATAAAGTTATTTCTACTTTACAGTTCTCTTGCTTAGTTGGTTGTAAATATTTAGAACAACAGGAGTACTTCTCCAACTTTTGCAAATTTTATACTTTTGCAGGTATTATTTTTGAGTTGTTAAGCTGTTGTTGAAAATCCATTAATTTATTTAATTATAATTTATTCGAAATATATTTACAGCTAGACGAAATTTCATAAAATACTGTCTTCAATTTACGTAAACAGAAAGAAGTTTTAAAGTTTATTTGCAATTTTAATGTTGGATCAAAATCACACCATTTGTATCAGGATAATTGGTATCTACTCAAAGGACATATGAACGTTTGTTTCTTTGTGACGACACAAATAGCAATTTTTTATCAATGTCGTTCTTGCATTTTACGAATTGCAATACTTTTTACGTACCTAACTATTTTAGTCAAGGAATTTTCTTTAATTCTGTACCCTGGTTTAAAACACTTATTTAATTCCTTTCCTTGAATAATAATTTTCAACTTCAAATAACAAAAAGGAAAAACTACATTTTCAAAATACTTACCTGAAAACAATACTTTTAACAAGAAGACTCAATTTTGTTATAGTTATAGAGCAAAAAGTATGGTGCTTAATAAAAATCTTCTTGCTTTTAGTTTTATAAACATGCAAATTTTTTTATTCCTCACTATACCTGAGCAAAAACATCGGTTTGTATAATTTAATGAAAATTTATATCACGATTATCTCTTTGTTGCAGAAGGACCACCCATCAGGACTTTTTGTCATCCTACTTATCGTCATGGGAGCAAATTATTAGTAAAAGAACGACGCAGGACCACAATTGTGAGTTTTCATGTAATTATATATCTGTATATTATATGTATATATGTATTTTTTATTATATTTTTTTGTTTACTTTTGGCTTTGAGAAAGGATATCGACTTTTATACACATAAGGCAACTATCTTAATCATTTGGTTAATAATAATAATTACATTTTTTTTATTTCTAGCTTTATAATGTTCAAGGAGTTGATTTTATAGTTGAATATTATTTTTTATTAATAAATAACCATTGACAACTCCTTTTCTATTTTACTTTTTTTTTTGTTAATATATCTACTTGTTGAATTATTCGTCTTTTAAATTCTTTCGTCGTTTAAAAACAAAAGGACAATATCTACGTAAATATTTCTTTTAATAACTTTTGTGTAGAAATTAATAAATGATTATTATTGTATTATTTACAGAGGGGCTATCTTTATTACATTTGGTTTTCCTCATCGACCCTTTTGCTGAGAAAAAATTATTAAGAAGACCATGAACAGCATTGTGAGTTTGCCATCATTTAATATTTGTTTTCTTATTTTTTTTTAGTTATTGTCATCGTTTTTAACAATTCAATTATTAAGTTCTTTTTGCTAATTATATTACTCATTAATTTTTTAATATAATTTTTTCATAGATTATAAATAACAGGAACAATTTTTAATTTTCTTTTGTTGACTTTTAATAGCAAGTAATGTTAAACTATAAAAATGAATAACACGATTTTACCTTTATTACAAGAGAACCAATATCAGGACATTTGGGGTTCCTTTTTGTTGACACGAAGAGGGAGGTTCCTTGTCCATCCCATGCTGGAAGGATACCAGTAAAAGGATTACGACCCCAATGGTGAGTTTTAAATTTACATTTTTATTTCTGTTTTTAACGAATAACTACGTTTTTTATTATTATTGAGCTATCTATATAAGAATCATAATGAGTTTTATAGTTAGCTCTTATTTTCTATTAATAATTATTGATACCCTTTCTTATATATTTATTTGTTTATATTCTTTTTTCTTGGTAATTTATTTATTCAATTATTTCGTCTTATAAATTAATTTTGTAGTTAAGAAATGAAGGAAAATAGATATTACTAATTAAACATTTTAACTAACTTTAGTATAAACATTTACAACATGATTATCTCTTTATTACAGGAGGATTTACATGGGCTTGAGGGTTCTTTTCTTCTTACATGAAGGGGGAGGTTTCTTATCCATTCATTGCTAAGAGGATACCAGCAAAAGGGTCCCACGACTCTCATGGTGAGTTTGCCATCATTTTATATTTGTTTGTCATCGTTTTTATCGATTTTGAGTTATTTCGTCTTAATTTTTTTTCTATTTTTATAAAAATATTTATAAAAATAAAATGGACTGACTTCAAATATTTCTTCTAAAAATAGACAACTCAATTATTTTTTGTTACAAGAGTACCATCTTCAAGATCTTTGACATTCCTTCTAACTGCCATGGAGAGAGAAGTTTGTTGTTCATCTCTTGCTGGGAGGAAATTATTTAAATGATCATAACTACGATGGTAAGTTTCACTTTGATTTTTGCTAATTATTGCATTCGTTTATTTCTTATTTTTTTTTCCTTAGATTATAAATAAAGGGAACCATTTAAAAGATTCTTTTGTTGATTTTTAATAGCAAATAATATTCAACTATAAAAATGAATAACACTATTTTACCTTTATTACAGGAGAACCAATATCAGGACATTTGGGGTTCCTTTTTGTTGACACGAAGAGGGAGGTTCCTTGTCCATCCCATGCTGGAAGGATACCAGTAAAAGAATCACGACCCCAATGGTGAGTTTTAAATTTACACCTCTTTTATTTCTGTTTTTAACAAATTACGTTTTTTATTTTTATTGACCTAGTTATATAAAAACCATAATGAGTTTTATAGTTTGCTCTTATTTTCTATTAATAATTATTGATACCCTTTCTTATATATTTATTTTTTTATATTCTTTTTCTTGGTAATTTATCTCTTCAATTATTTCGTCTTCTGAATTTATTTTGTAGTTAAGAAATAAAGCAAAATGCATATTACAAATTAAACATTTTTACTAACCGTTGCATTAAAATTTATAACATGATTATCTATTTATTACAGGAGGATTTACATCAGGACCTTGGGGGTTTTTTTCTTCTTACATGAAGGGGGAGGTTTCTTATCTATCCATTGCTGAGAGGATAACAAGAAAAGGGCCTCACGACTCTCATGGTGAGTTTGCCATCATTTTATATTCGTTTTCTTATTGTTTTATTATTGTCATAGTTTTTATCGATTTAATTATTCAGTTACTTCAGTTTATTATTTTTTTTTTTTATTTAGAAATAAAATGGACTGACCTAAATATTTC
Source organism: Agrilus mali (assembly GCA_029378335.1). Taxonomy (NCBI): domain Eukaryota; kingdom Metazoa; phylum Arthropoda; class Insecta; order Coleoptera; family Buprestidae; genus Agrilus; species Agrilus mali. Next base: position 3,659,988 of record CM055660.1, read on the forward strand.
TTCTAAAAATAGACCACTCAATTATTTTTTGTTACAGGAGTACCATCTTCATGGTCTTTGACTATCCTTCTATCTGCCATGAGAGGGATGTTTCTTATCCATTTCTTGCTGGGAGGAAATTATTTAAAGGATAATAACTACGATGGTAAGTTTCATTTTGAATTTTGCTAATTATATTACTCATTTATTTTTTCATATAATTTTTTTCGTAGATTATAAATAAAAGGAACAATTTAAAATATTCCTTTGTTGATTTTTAATAGGTAGCAAATAATGTTAAACTATAAAAATGAATAACACGATTTTACCATTATTACAGGAGAACCAATATCAGGACATTTGGGGTTCCTTTTTGTTGACACGAAGAGGGAGGTTCCTTGTCCATCCCATGCTGGAAGGATACCAGTAAAAGGATTACGACCCCAATGGTGAGTTTTAAATTTACATTTTATTTCTGTTTTTAACGAATAACTACGTTTTTTATTATTTTTGAGCTATCTATATAAGAATCATAATGAGTTTTATAGTTAGCTCTTATTTTCTATTAATAATTATTGATACCCTTTGTTATATATTTATTTGTTTATATTCTTTTTCTTGGTAATTTATTTAATAAATTGTTTCGTCTTCTAAATTTTTTTTTGTAGTTTAGAAATAAATAAAAATAGTATTACATATTAAACATTTTTACTAACTTTTGCATAAAAATTTATAACATGATTATCTCTTTCTTACAGGAGGATTTACATCAGGACCTTGGGGGTTCTTTTCTTCTTACATGAAAGGGAAGGTTTCTTATCCATCCATTGCTGAGAGGATACCAGGAAAAGAGCCCCACGACTCTCATGGTGAGTTTGATATCATTTAAATTTTCATATTTTTAATAATTTCCATTTCATTTTTACTAATTCATTTACTTGTTCATTCACTTGTTCATTCATTTTTATCGTCGCTTAGAAATAAAACAAGGAATTTATTTATTTATTATTTATTCTTATTTTTTGTTCATTTATAATATGATTATTTCTTTGTTGCAGGATGACCATCATCAGGACCATGCTGCGTCGAGGGACTTTGACCGGGAGTGTTTCGGGAGTGTCGGGAGTGTCTGGAGCGTTCGGATTGGGACTTCGGATGCTCCGACATTCGGAATTTCGGAACTTCCAGGATCCTGAGTCCTAGATACACCGGAGTTCGAGTCTCAAGTCCTTCAGGACATTGAATTCTTTCGGTATTCAATGTCCTGAAGGACTAAGGATTCGCATTTCGGTGTTCTAAGACTTTGTATTCTGGAATTTCCGGGATCTGAATGTTGGGGCCTCCTTAGCTCGAATTCGGGCGCTTCAACGTACGGGCCTGGACCCGGTCGGTCGTCGAATAACAAAACCTTCCGCGCGAAACCTGGTAGGCGTGAAAAATTTGTTTTTGTCCTTTTTATTTTCAAAAATAAAACACAAAAAATTGCAATCTCTCGTTTTATTTGTCTCAGTCCCCCCTAGTCTCCCCCCCACCCCCCTGCACCCCCCCACCCGTACCACCCCGCCCCCTGTGCCCCACCCCACCCGATGCACAGTCTCACCCCCCGAACAAGAGGGCAGTAATGAGTGTAACAAGGAGGGTGTATGTGCGAATGAGAGTATGTTTTACACATATCCTCATTCGCACACATTCTCACTCCCTGTCACACACTCCCACCCTTTTGCACGAAGGGCGAGACTGTGTTCATAAAGGTATATGTATGTGCGAGAGAGGGAGGGAATACGTGTTCGTACTCCCTCTCTCTTTCTCACACACATACACCTTTATACGTACACATTCTCACCCCGGGTTACAGCCACTCTTATCCTCTCATTCATATACTCTCACCCTCTTTCATTTAATATACATTTTCACCCTCGTTCGTACATTCTATCTCGTTTACAATCCCTTTTTCATTCATATTAACATTTATTCCCAGTACACATTTTTCCACTCATTCATTCTTGCATTTTTATACTTTCTCTTGTATATACCTACTCATATTCATCCACTTTCACATACAATCTCACCCACTCACATACCCTCTTTCATTCGTACTAACAATTTCTCCATTAGATACATTCTTCAATTCTTACCTTCTTTCTCTGACCCTTTCTCTCTCTTGTATACATTCACTTTCATCCTGACCAATCCTCTTTCAATTCTACTATCTCACCCAATGTTCATCCTCATTCATATACTATCTCCCTCATTTACTTATACAAACACCTTTCACATTCATTCAGACTTTCACACCCCATAATACATTTCCCAATCCCCAATGGTTTATTATTACAATGATATTGTCAACAAAATTTGCTTATCTAAGCCTTAAAATGAGTACGTGATAACTTATAAATATTAAAATACAAAGTCGTTATATCCTAAAATAATTTAAGTAAATATTCACATTGTAAAATCTTAAATCTAGCGCTACACAATTACAATTCAAATATGTAAAACATCTATCTTAATATAAATTATAAATTAATCTAATGTATAAAATGTAAACAAACATTATATTATTAATATAATAAATATTTCTTTTATTACAACATCTTTTTATGTCTTTCAGAAATGGGTTTATCAACTTCGTAATTTTTTGTGTCTACTGAAATAATATATAATATAAATTATTAAGTAATGGAAAATAATTTCTACAGGATTTAATAAATTGTTAAAATACTTATTGTGGTGAAGGTGTTGGGTTGAAACTAGACAAGGATGGTTATAGGATAATGTTGTCAATAATATGATAATGCAGAGTTCAAAAAATTCACTAACGTTTGATTCAATGCTAAAAAGAATTAGAGTAAATTATAAAATGAAAAGGTAATTCCTACTAAAATTATTTATGAAGAAATTATTCCTAAAATTTTGGTAAAGGAGCCGGGTCAAAGTTATATATAAGGATTTGCTTAGGATATTGTGATCGGTTACGTAAGCAGAGGGGATTAAGTTTTGCTTATTTACTGAAATGAACATAAATTAATGATAAAGAAATTTGTTAAAGTCAACAGACCAAAAAGATTGTTTACCCTTTGATTAAGAAAATTGGTTGTAACAATTAAAAATTTGAACATATTTGCTACACTATAAATGAATACTTATAATTTAGTAATAAATATGTTAACTGGAAAACTCCAAAAAATGATAAAAAAAGATGTAAAGTTATCTATAAGTGAAAACGTAAAAATTAAAATTTACAAACGACAAGAGTAACGACCCAAAAACTAATATAAAAACAAATAAATTTTATTTCAAAAGAAGTTGATAATTACCATTATATATTGAATGAAAAAAATTTTTTTTTTAATTGACCAAGCAAGTGTAGGTACCAACATTACTAAAAAAATCAACTCAAAGGATAGATGTCTTAAAACTGAAATTAATTTGATTTGAAAAAAAAGGAATAGAAAATAGAAAAGGAAAATTTTAGGTACTGAGATGAATAACAGGTAGGTAATTAATGTAATTTGAAGAAGGTAAACAGCTTAAACATTTAGTTAGACTATCACAAGAAAAATATGTAATTTAATAGAAAATTTACTATTATGACAACAAACCCACTTCTGAATACATACAACAGAAGTCCCAATTTCTTTACTGTTGTAGAGAATGGTAAAACTCCACCATGGTCCAAGGAAAAACCCAAATTTCGGGATGCAGTCAAAGAGATTAGGTCTTTCTGAAAAAAAGGAAACACATAGTTGAAGTGTTGTATAATTAGATCTGACTGTAGTAAGCCAGTAAAAATTGACATAAACTAAAATTACAATATAAGTAAACTTACATTTATATCTTAATGTTCCTTCTACAGTGGGTGATTGAAAAGCCCCACCATGGGCTAAAAAGTGCTTTAATATATGATCTTTTGGATGCTGTGTTATCACTGAAGTTGAAGTACGTTAAAAAATTCATTTATTTGCCATCGTTCTCCTTGAGATGAAATTATGTGAAAAGAAATTTCTGAAAGAAAAAGGAAAAGATATATAAATTGAAGTTTTATATACTGACTATTAAAAATTAGATTAGACTGGAGGAAGAAAATTCAACTTACTAAGAATAAAATGCAAACTAATTTAAATTAAAATTTCAATTAGTAAACTTACATTTGTGTTCTAACGTCCCTTCTGCAGTGGGTGCTCGAAAAACTCCACCATGATCTTAAGGATTGTTCTAGTTTTAGAATCTTGGAAATTGTGTTATCATTAAAGATCAAATATGTTAACAAATCCAATTTTTAAGACATTGTTTTCTCTGACATTAAATTATGTGAAAAGAAATTTCTGAAAGAAAAAGGAAAAGATATATACTTAAATTGAAGTTTTGAATACTGAGTATTAAAAATTAGATTAGATTAGAGCAAGAAAATTAAACTTACTAATAAGATAATGCAAACTGATTTAAACTAAAATTACAATCAGTAAACTTACATTTATGTCCTAAAGTCCATGGTTTAAAGAAGTGCCTCAATATATGATTTTTTGGATGCTCTGTTATCATTGAAGTTAAAATACTTTAACAAATTCAATTTTTTTGCCATTGTTCTCCCTGAGTTTACATTATGTGAATAGAAATTTCTGGAAAAGAAAGAGTAGAAATATAAATTGATAAAACTTAAAAAGTTCGTGGTACATTCGTTGTGAAACATTTTAATTCAATAAAAATAGAAGGTGAATTCAAAAACACAATTGGAAAAATTTCACTTAAATATATTGTAATTTCTTTACAAATTTGTTTCGACTGTCATGTTATTTTCAAAAGATACATGAAATTGTATAATTTACACTTTACAATTTCATTTTTGAAAATGACAGTCGAAACAAATTTTTAAAGAAATTAAAATATATTTAAGTGAAATTTTTCCAATTGTGTTTTTGTATTCACCTTCTATTTTTGTATAAATTGAAGTTTTGTATACTGAGTATTAATAAATAATTAGATTAGATTAGAGCAAGAAAATTAAACTTACTAAGAACCTAATGCAAACTAACTTAGTCTAAAATTGCAATCAGTAAACTTACATTTATATCCTAACGTCCCTTCTGCAGTGGGTGATCGAAAAACTCCACCATGGTCTAAAGGATTGTTCTAGCTTTGGAATCTTGGAAATTGTGTTATCATTAAAGATCAAATATGTTAACAAATCCAATTTTTAAGACATTGTTTTCTCTGACATTAAATTATGTGAAAAGAAATTTCTGAAAGAAAAAGGAAAAGATATATAAATTGAAGTTTTATATACTGAGTATTAAAAATTAGATTAGACTAGAGCAAGAAAATTAAACTTACTAATAACATAATGCAAACTAATTTAAACTAAAATTGCAATCGGTAAACTTACATTTATGTCCTAACGTCCCTTCTGCAGTGGGTGATCGAAAAACTCCACCATGGTCTAAAGGATTGTTCTAGTTTTGGAATCTTGGAAATTGTAGTATCATTGAAAATCAAATATGTTAACAAAACCAATTTTTAAGACATTGTTTTCCCTGACATTAAATTATGTGAAAAGAAATTTCTGAAAGAAAAAAGAAAAGATATATAAATTGAAGTTTTATATACTGAGTATTAAAAATTAGATTAGACTAGAGCAAGAAAATTAAACTTACTAATAACATAATGCAAACTAATTTAGACTAAAATTGCAATCAGTAAACTTACATTTATGTCCTAACGTCCTTTCTGCAGTGGGTGATCGAAAAACTCCACCATGGTCTAAAGGATTGTTCTAGTTTTGGAATCTTGGAAATTGTGGTATCATTGAAAATCAAATATGTTAACAAAACCAATTTTTAAGACATTGTTTTCCCTGACATTAAATTATGTGAAAAGAAATTTCTGAAAGAAAAAAGAAAAGATATATAAATTGAAGTTTTATATACTGAGTATTAATAATTAGATTAGACTAGAGCAAGAAAATTAAACTTACTAAGAACATAATGCAAACTAATTTAAACTAAAATTGCAATCAGTAAACTTACATTTATGTCCTAACGTCCCTTCTGCAGTGGGTGACCGAAAAACTCCACCATGGCCTAAAGGATTGTTCTAGTTTTGGAATTTTGGAAATTTTGTTATCATTGAAGTTGAAATAAGTCAACTCAATATTTTAACCATTGTTCTCCCTGAGATTAAATTATATGAGTAGAAGTTTCTGAAACAAACTAAAGGAATACACAAATGAAACTTTGTATAATTAGATTAAACTGCTACAAGAAAAGTTAATTAATTAATACGATAGTTAAAATAAGCCGATTTAAACCCATATCCCCTGTGTTTTAGAATGCGCCCTTTCGAATTGACCAAATGATTTTAAATTTTAACGACACATTAACAAGCTACAGAATGGTTTTTGTAATCTATAAAAAATGACACTTTCAGGATTTTATTAACTCAAAATTTTCTTCGGGAAATTCAACCTATGTGCCCCTTGTCTCAAAATAAAAAAGTTTTTTATAGGTGACCAAACGATTTTGAAATTTTACATTATATTAGGGAGCTATAGCATTGCAAACTTAGGTCTCTTTCTTTTTAAATCGGTAAATAATCATATTCTCAGGACTTTCTTAAACTCTCAAAATTGCGGGAACAACAATATTTATATAACGTAATTTTAGCAAGGGCACATTTTATGCAGGGCTTGGATGAGATCCATGTCTACTTGTCATGTTTATTTACCTAATAAAAAGTAATGAATTATTGTTTCCTTGATTAATTTCGTATCTATAGAAAGTAATCATTTAAAAATTAGGTAGGAAATAAGACGTAATTAATATTTATCAGAAATATTTGCAACATCCAAAGAAAATTTCTTATAGAAAAGTTCACCTAAATAATTTTTTATAAAAACAAGCAAAAATTAAAGAATAAATTGCATACACCTCTTGTAAAAATATAATATTTCTGCATCTAGTCGTCTACGTATTGTTATTAGGAAATTTTAGCATGTTATAAAAAGCTAATTAATACAAATTTGAATTTAATTCTCATTACGGAAAAAATTTGATTTATAAGTACCTACATACCTAGGTATTTATAAATATATTTCTAATAAATAGGTACGTACAAATATTATTTCGTTGTTTAAAATGTCAAATTATTATTTTCTATTCTGTTGCTATTTAGGTCCGAACGTCGTATACAACAGTTTTTTTTCTACAGGACAATTTAAAGTCACGATATTCGTGCCATTCACATTAGATAACGAAGAACATTTCGTAGCTAAGAATGTATTGTGGACAAAATAATGTTTACTTAAAAATACTCAACTGAACATGAACAAAAATAAATTGAACGACTAAATTTTTTTTAGGGCTATTAAATAAAAATAGAAATGTGGATCTCGACGTGTACGTACAAAGAAATTCATAATTATTTAAATGAAGGATATATGAAATATTATATTACAAAATAGAGTAACAATAATATAATTTTTTAACAGTAACAAAAATTCCATTAAAAATATCTATAAATAATTGAAACATAAATTTTAATTTTGACTTGTAAGTACAAGGTAATAAATATTTAAATGATAGTGTTGAGAAGAGTAAAATTACTTTAAGGGCAGCTAATTTCAGAAAAATAGGAACTAGTATAATTATTTAATATTATGTAAATAGTCCTACAGGATCAAACTTTTATATATATCATATTTCAATTCAATTCAAAACAATAATCAAAAACATCTAATGATCTTTATATTTTTTTTAACTACGTATTTATTAATATAGGAAAACTACTAGCTGGAAGAATTTAAAAAGTATTTTTTGAAGGATGTATTAAGGGAGTTTTAGGTACAAACGAAAAGTTCAATATTACAAAAAAGGGCGCACTTTTGATGCTCCTTATAAACGCTCATATCAAACCTAATTGTTTTTTAATATTTACAAATTACGTTTGTAACCCTAACAAATTGATTCCCCTCCCAAGACGCACTTATTATATATTGTTTTTTAATTAGTCTTGTTAATTTTATTTATTGCTAATAGGATGTTATGTTAACCTTTTTAATAATAAATTTGATAACTTACTCTTTTCTGTTTTATAAATCCTTATTAAATTTAATCCGGCATCTTCTTCGTTATCTATGTTTCTTTAGAGAAATAAATTTCACTACTATAACTATTTAGTAACCAATAACTACTGTACACATGTGCTCATCGCCATTTTCAATTTGAACTGACTCAGGATAAGCAAAAATTTGAAAATATTTGTGCCAGACAGTGCCATCTAACCTGAACTTTCTTTATATAAAAGTCGCTCAGTAATTCAAATGATCAAACTGTTATGTATGTATAACATTTACAAGAAATTTTCTGAGAGAAAAAACATTTAATTCGAATAATAACATTATCAAAAACATTTCATGATTTTAATTTTTCATTTAACTACCTATTTATCAATATCTATAAGAAAAATACTTACTGAAAGAATAAAAAATATTATTTTAAGGATATATATTAAGGGAGTTTTAAGTAAAAACGAAAAGTACAATATTACAAAAAAGGACGCACTTTTAACGCTCTTTGCCAACGCTTGTCTCAAACTTATTTGTTTTTTAAATATTTACAAGTTACGTTTGTAACCCTAACAAATTTATTCCCCTCCCAAGACTCACTTATTATTTATTATTTTTTTTTAATTAGCCTTGTTAATTTTATTTATTTTTAATAGGGTGTTATGTTAACCTTTTTAATAATAAATTTGATAACTTCCCCTTTTTTCTGTTTTATAAGTTATTAAATTTAATCCAACATCTTCTTCGTAATCTGATTTCTATAGAGCAATAAGTTTTACAACTGTAACTATTTTATAACAAATAACTAGTGTACACATCCGTTCATTGCGGCTTTGAATTTGAACTGAGGAACTGACTCAGGGCAAGCAAAAATTTGAAAACATTTGTGCCAGGTAGTGCCATCTAGCTGACTTTCTGTATATAAAAGATCTGTCAGTAATTCAAATGTAGAAGAGTATAAAAGTGATGAGAAGGTTTTGTATTTGACTCACAGATGGACTCAAAAGGGAGAAAAATTAAGTGTGAAGGGTGTTTGGAAATCATAATATGAGAGATTGTAAATTATATATTGGTTGTGTTTAACATCAATAAAATATTTACAGAGGTTGTAAAAGAAGTATGAATTTTGAAAAATCGAATTTTGTAAGCATTTGTAGTAATGTAATAAGACGATCTTTACGCAAAATATTTTTCAAATAGTAGTGGCGCACTTTGATGCTTTGTCATTTGTGAACGAAGGAACCGATTTTTATTTTTATCTTTTTAGTTGGTAGAAAAATACTTTGTGTTGCAAAAATATTAAAGAGGTAGGGAAACTTTTTCAAAGCCTCGGTTTTTTCTTAGTTTTCACTTAATTAGAAAGGGTGAGTAGAAAATTAAGCAAAAAACATGCTTCGAGTTTTCAGCTGCTTATCACAAGGCTGCCAGTTATAAAAACAAACATTAAAATAAAAAACCGGTCCATTCGTTCGCATATGACAAATCTACAAAATTGCAACCCTGAATAAGTGCGTCACTTTTTTGGGAACTGACTGTAGTTATTAGTTATAGTTGGTATGTTTTTGCTGGAATTTTTTGTTCTAATTTTGGAGCGATTAATATTATTTATTAAAATAAGTATCAAACTTACCTTCTTGAATGTTGTTCTGGAGACAAGAAGAAGATGTAGCACTTTCTTCAATTTTTTATAATTAAAGTACAATACGGCAAAAAAGTTCACAAAGTGAAGTATTTATTAGTACACATTCTAATAAAATACCAACTGTATTGTAAAATGTCAGTTTTATATAACTTCTTCTGTACAAAGTTATAAATGTAATACTTTATATTATAATGCATGATAATAATTAACATAATTAACACTGGAATATCACAAGGAACACTTATTTGTGTCTTTTCGGCGGCGCCAACAATTTTTAACACCATACAAAGCAGTCGGGACTAGCACTTTCCATCGATCAAAAAACTACATCAATATACTACTTTAAATCCGCCATCATTTTCCGAAAGTCGGCCAAAGTGTTGTAATCAGGGTCCATGTCAATATCCGCAAAGTCCTTTCGCGAATCCGATTTTACAAAACTCGGATTGTAACGACTTAACGACAATGGACATGGCAGAAGTTCTTGCATCACAGAATGGTGCGTTATTAGAGACGTTAACGTAGAAAATTCCTTGGTAAAGCCCTAAAATAAAACAGAAATACATTTAGTCTCAACTGTACGTACAAATTTCGATATTGTATACTGTATATTTATTGTACTGTAAGTTAATGTTTAATTATAGCCATCCATATTACTCTCTAAGCTTCTAGAACATTGCTAAACCTTCGAGAAAATTTAACAACCTTCTCGAAATTTTTAGAATATTCTCGAACTTTCCGAAAATTTCCAGAACCTTTTAGAAAATTCTAAAACCATCTCAGCGATTCAAGAACATTCTTAAACCTTTTAAAGAATTCAGGAATATTCTCGAACTTTCTGATAATTGGGTTTTCCAACCTTATGCTTTAATAACATTCTGGAACCTTCTAAGAGATTCTAGACAATTCACGAACTTCCTGGAGAATTTAAAAAGATTCTTGAAATTCTAAAAAATTCAAGAACCTTTTGAAGAAGAGAAGGTAGAAACTTCTAGGACATTCCGGAACCTTCTAGAAAATTTAAGAAGGTTCATGATCGTTCCGGAACCCCCTAAAAAATTCTTAAAGATTCTCGGCCCTTCTGGAAAGTTTTGGTACATTCTGGAACCTTTTGCTAATTAAAGATTCTTGACCTTCTGGAAATTTTCGTTTGATTCTCTCAAATAAAATCCTCGGCGATGATACTGATTAATATGACTTGCTTACCTTTATTCTAAAGCCCTTATTGGTCCTAATAATGAGATAGTGTGCAATTCCAGATGGTTGAAAATTTCTAGGAACTCTCAACGATAACGCATAACAGCCTTGCTTCGTGGTACTCTCTCTTACCATGAATGCTCCCACAGGTTCTTGACTTAACACTTCCAGCGTGATTTCTCTCGGGATTCCTGCTTGAAACCATGGCGCTGATCGAAGTTCTCCCTCTTCTTTAAACAACGAATCGGTCCGTTCCGGTAATGGTGGAGGAGTTGGGGTAAAACTGATCGAAGTGTTTTCGGTACTGCTTTGCTGACACGAACTTGAACTACTCGAACTTATTTGGGATATTCTTTTTGACTTGAACTCTTGTTCAGTAGAAGCTGGTGAGTTGTGCAATACTATGCGGTCATTATCTGTTACGTTCTTCTTAGTTGCGGACGACAATTCTGTTTCCTCTTCATCTTCTTCGTCGTCATTCTTTTCGAGGTCGTTATTGGTCCTGGATAGTGTTATTTTTGGACTATTGTTAACACTACTACCGTTATCATTGACATATCTGAAAAGAAAAACATAATTTTGTTGTAACTTTCTTTTTTTCCCCGTGGAAATTCAATGTGAGTACAAACCCTGAAGGACATTGTTGCCTTCCACTGGCTGGAGGACTATTTGGCGTACTGCTGGACGTGCTATTTGGGGAACTTCTGCTGAATAGAGGACAACTGTCGTCGTCCACTTCGTGTTGGTGATGATTTCCCGTTAATCCCATCGCTATCCGTTTGATGAGGGGAGGTTTTTCAGTCATTCGTTTACATGAGTTCAGTTCCGTAGGAGAGTTGCTCTCGTCGCTACTTGGTGGACTAGGATGGGATGATTGGATTTTGTCAGGAAAATCCAGGACATTGAATTTATGAGTCGGTCGGAGACCGGGAATCGTTGACGGCGGTCCGAGACGTAACGTGGATCCTTCCGAATTCCCGTTCAATTGCATTTCTGTTTCCGGAGATTGACGATTGGTACTGTTGTGAGGTGACAGTTTGTCTTTGAATAAACCGGGTGTTATACCCTTTGACTAAAACATAAGAAAAGAACATTGAAAATACTACAATAATGTTAGATTCGCGATAGTGTGAATATCTGCATGACGTGTTAGTAAAGATAGAAAAAGGGTTACCTGATTTTTTAATTATAAAAAATATCGGTGAGAATTTTTCCAAAATTTTGAGCGCTAAAATTTTTAAAAGTGTTTCAAAATTAATGATTTTTTAAAAGCATTACGATACTAAAAATTCAACACTAATTTTTCTTTACTTAAATACAGCGTATGTAAAGTATTTTTTTAAGATTTCAAAGAAATTTAAGAAGGTTCATGAACCTTTTAGGAAATTCTCAAACTTTCTGGAAATATTTATAACATTCTGGAACCTTCTAATTCGTAATATGATTAAAAAAATTCAGACCGATTAAAATCATGATTAAATTTAAACCAAATTATTTTAATCATTACAACCCGGCCATAAATACACAGTTAAATGAGATAATTAATGGAAATATTATTGATCCATACTTTTTATCATATTCTAGATCAACGGCAAGTGGAACACAGAATGAAAAACTATGAATTATTTATAGGGTGCATTTTCTCACTTGATACCCATCCCATCTCTGTCCTTTTAAGCAGCAATATTTCAAAAATGCACTCATGCAGTGATTTCAATTATTATCACACTAATATTATAAAGGCGAAAGTTTGTGAGTGTGTTAGTGTGTATGTTTGTTACTTCTTCACGTCTCGAACGATTTTAATAAAATTTGGTATTGAGTTAGCTGACACCTTGGATTAACACATAGACTACGTTTTACTGCGGGAAAATATCTTATTATCATGGGAAAATCGATGAAAATGAATTCGCGGAATATTATAAATGCGAAAGTAACTCTGTCTGTATGCTACACAATTTCGCCTTAAGTTGATTGAACCGATTTAAATGAAATTTGGTACAGAGATAGTCTAGAGCCTGAGAAAGGACATAGGCTACTTTTTAATGCGCAAAAAGGGTTGTAAGGGGTTAAAATAGGAAAGTTTGTACGGAAATTTCGTAATTTTTAAAGATTTTTTGGGCTTTTCGTTAGATATAAATAAATACGACATTTAATGTTTGTAAAAATTTTACCCTAGAGGGGATAAAATTAGCCGATGAAAGTTTTCGAGTAATGACGTCGTCCAAAAAGCTTATGTCCCAGAAAATTAGAATATTAAATGTAAAAAGTTATAGAGGTTTAGTTTATTTGGATGAATAAAAGAAGTTGAATACTAAGCTATATAAACTATTTTAAACTATAATTAAACTATATTAATCTATAATATTATAAATGCGAAAGTAACTCTGTCTGTCTGTGTGTTACTCAATCACGCCCAAACTACTGAACCGATTTAAATGAGAATTAGGTACAAAGATAGATAAGTAGATATAAAACTAGAGGCTTGAAACTTATTTTTTAGGCTTTTGATTAGATATAAATACGACATTTAAAGTTTGTAAAAATTTAACCCTAAAGGGGGCAAAAATAAGGAATGAAAGTTTTTCTGTAATGACGTCGGGAAAAAGGCTTAGGGTCCAGAAAATAAAAATATAAAAGAAAAAAATTTTAAATACTGCCGAGTCACTATTCCACGCGGACAAAGTTGCGGGCATAGCTAGTTATAAGTACTATAATTTTCACAAACCAACCAGGTGTAAAAAAAAATTTTTTTAATTGATTTATTGAATTTTATTAAAGACTCACCCAGTTGACTTTTTCGGTTTGGTATTGGTCTAGTTGGGACGCTATAACTTCTTGAAAAGTTGGTTGTTTCTGCAACTGGGCAGCGTAAGCCATACGGAAGGCATTTCCCACAATCGCGTTCAATTCCTCAGCCTGGAACAAAAATAATTTTATTTTAATAAAAAGTCCAAAAAACTAATAACAATTGTATTCACATTACTACCTTACACTATTTCTTAAATTATATAATTTTATATATTTTTTCTTATTGAGGCTTTACAATATTTTTATAAACTTTTGTTAATAGGTACATAGTACAAAATTTATTAGGAACCAACTTTACAAAATTTTTATGAGCATTTGTAAAATGAATTTATATTTTATATCTCCTATTCCTTGCACAACATTAATACATCGTAGGTGGGCGTAATACATTCTGTAATCTAATTTAGTCCATAGATGCTTGCTTATAGGTACAATCACTAAGAAATAACTCGAAGGAATTTAACATTTCGAGTCTTACATAATATAATTCTTTTGTTAGATACGATTCGAAAACGGTAGGTAATCATTTAAAAACCGTGAACTCTTGGTAGTTAGTTACTGGTGGTATAAATAGGTATGTACATGCGATTGTAACTTTTAACGCAGAACTTTCTCTCCAAAACTAAAAAAGTTTGAGAGTAGATACAATTTGCAACAATTTATACGTGCCAGATCATACCATTACCTACCAGGGTACCGTTACCAATCTTTCGTCCACGGAATTCTTTAAATTCCTTTCCTTTTAAGTTGATGGTAAACACAATAACAAATAATGAAATCATTTCTTCTTATGTACCTACTAACAAACAAAAAGATGAATTTGTTAAAATATTATTTATTTAAATAATCAATTAAAAATTACTCTCGTCTAAAATAGTACCTATCTATCACAGGTTCGTTTAATATTAATTAAAACTTTCTTTCTCTCATCATCAGTTTTGATTAGGTTAGGTTAGGTTAGGTAAGGTCAATAGATGGATTTATTGTTATTTGTTGAAATAATGTGAGCCATAAACTAATAAAAAATTATTCACGTCTAATCTGTTTAATATTTAGGTTTATTTGCCTTCTATCTTTTTCAATGTTTGTTAGCTACCGTCCAATGTCCATCCAACATTCACTTCACGCTTTTCATAATTTATTGTTATTAATTCAATTAACGTTCATAAGACGCGTCGTTGTCCACATGGAATTTATTAATACATAGTACAATACTTAATGGTGTAATTAGGTAGGCACTTTATGCATGCGTGCGTTAAGATGTAATTTTATAAACAGTTACTCTACTCTACTCTGTCACGATGGCGATGTACCTAATAAATATTCATCTGATAAAGTAGCGGAAGTGTGTGCACTGGATATAAGAAATTCAATTCCTTGAATCTAAAATGACATTCTCTATAAAAAAAAACTTCTAGTTGCACAAAATTTAGTTACCTATCTGCAATATAATGTGATAATCTGATAATCCACTATTTTGGGATGCGCAGAGACTTAACTCCGCCCATTGTTAACTATATGCTCGGGCATAGGCTCCGCCTCCAGCTGATTTTGTGCATGTCATGGCTCACAATCTCACACGACTAATTTTTGGACTACTTATGAGCAGTGGCGGATTTACACATTTGCCGCCCGTAGGCTATTCAAAATTTGCCGCCCCTACTGACACCTGTAATTCTATACCCTAATTCACAATCAATTTTTTATCAATGAAATTGCAACTTTATGATTGTATTATATTTTTATAAGACCAATCAACAAATATTGATACGAATTCATTAGGATTAAAAATGTAAGAATGTTAAGAAGAACTTTCGTTGAATGGATATTTACAGCTTTTATTCATTAAAAAAAATTTATTATTATTGTTTTTTTTTTAATTATCATCATTCTGAGAAATGTATAATATTTATGAAATTCTGTGCAACAATATTCAATTATTTACGTGTAAATTTATTAAATTTTTATTCTACACTCAAATAGGTTGTTAATATCATCAGAAATATCAATAGAAAAGTATTAATTTTTCACATATATATCTATATAATGTTTGTTATTGTTATTTTTATGCAATTTTCTTTGGAATCCCATTTCTCTTCGAATAGATATACATATTTAAGTGGTGAAACATATTACACATTAATTGAATAGTGTGAGTGGACTTAAAGAAAAAATTATAGTAATAATTAATTTAAAAATAAATACTTAAACGCTATTGGAATATTTTAAAAATTCAAAATCACAATATTATACAGGGTTTTTCAAGTTGATGGGTTATTAGAAGTATATGAATTAGTAGTAGAAATTCAATTCTGAAACTTTGGCTCATTTGGTTATTGTTTATGCCGCTTCTTTTAAAAATATTTTCAAGTTCGATTTACATCCGGTTATACCGGAAGTCGATACCAACTTTGTTTTTTTAAATCGAATGGTATATTTTTTACGCTGAATTCGAATAAAACGTGTAATTCTAAGGTAAGTTTGATAACCAACTTGTACACCTATGACGATCGGTTTCTGAGTTAATTTAATTTATAGAAAAAAAATCGCTACCGCAACCCAAATTATAAAAAATCATAACTTCCACAAGAAACGACTTAAAGTGTTGAAATTTTTACTAGTAATAGCTGAATATTAGTGCTAACGCCTTGACAAAATTGAATTAAATAATTTATACAGGGCGTTCAAAATAAAATTCTAAAGTTGAAAAATTTCAAACACGAATTACCTCGTTTTTTTAAATGGCACCTACTATAGATATAGATCGAAAGAGGATAAAAAAAGGAATCGATTGAAAAAATAAAAAATAGAAGGTGCCATTTGAAAAAACGAGGTAATTCGTGTTTGAAATTTTTCAACTTTAGAATTTTATTTTGAACGCCCTGTATAAATTATTTAATTCAATTTTGTCAAGGCGTTAGCACTAATATTCAGCTATTACTAGTAAAAATTTCAACACTTTAAGTCGTTTTTTGTGGAAGTTATGATTTTTTATAATTTGGGTTGCGGTAGCGATTTTTTTTCTATAAATTAAATTAACTCAGAAACCGATCGTCATAGGTGTACAAGTTGGTTATCAAACTTACCTTAGAATTACACGTTTTATTCGAATTCAGCGTAAAAAATATACCATTCCATTTAAAATAACAAAGTTGGTATCGACTTCCGGTATAACCGGATGTAAATCGAACTTGAAAATATTTTTAAAAGAAGCGGCATAAACAATAACCAAATGAGCCCAAGTTTCAGAATTTAATTCCTTCTACTAATTCATATACTTCTAATAGCCCATCAACTTGAAAAACCCTGTATTTTTTATAAATAAGCGTTTAGTAATTTTTTATATACAGACGTGAGTGTATTCAATACACTGTATAGCACTAAAATATAGTAATTTTTGTTGATTTTTTGAGCCTCGTATTTTTTCGTATATAAGATAATAATTTTTTTTTATTTCTGTAAGACAAAAAAATTTTTGAGAAAAGTTTGCCGCCCGCTAAAATCTACCGCCCTAGGCTCTAGTCTATTCAGTCTGCTGGTAAATCCGCCACTGCTTATGAACCACAGTCTGTCTACTTTTCTGATATTTTGACTAATTAATTACTCGATAAAACTGTGGGAATGTCCGTGCAAATTGATCTGGTGTCGATACTGAAGCGAAATCCAAAACGGTATTTCATTGATGAAAACAAAACTGGTTTTCTTTGAGAGTAGAGTCGATCTGGACCCGATCCATTAGCCCGATAAAATAAAACATGTACCAACCCACAGAAGTACCATCTTACCTACCTTTACTTACTTACTATCTTTGGTGTCTTAAAACTAAACCGATGAGTCACAACATTATGAATGTGAATGAATGAAGGATAAATTAAAACGCCCACGATGCGACGGCCTGTTTATAATAAAATCACTCACCTTCTAATGTTTAATAAAACTATGAATTTCTTTAATAAGTAAAGACGTCGTTTTTTACCTATAGATACTTTCCGATGTGAAAAATATTTCATTGTAATGTGTGACCCTGAACTATTCTCTCTGGGTAGGTAACACTCGCAGGAATGCAGTAAATTTATTCCGCGGTTTAAGTGCTAAGCAAACAGGAAATTTCTAGGGGTTAAGTGGGGTGAGAACATACGCTTGGGGTAATTGGTTTGTTTCATAATAAAAGTGACAAACAAATTTTTAGGGAATGCCTTTCTGTGCCAGAAATCACAAAAATAAAGAAAATGAGCATGAGAAATTTTCCATTTACGTTGAAGACCCAAAGCTTCTTGGTTTAAATTTCTCACTGTTGAGTTACTTATTAAACTGAGCTGATAAGAAAAATTAATCTTTGTTTTAAAAACGAACAATACAAAAAAATTCGTCATTTTCATAAACTTATTCCACATGATGGGACACAGAGAGGAACGTAGCAATAAAATTTATAGAATCCAGTCACCCTCCTGTTTTAAGCACTTTTCATTATTGCGGACAATAAAACCTGTCTAATGGTCATGTGTCAAAAAGCAGTGAAAGTTTCGGATGGAGGAATTTATTTTTTTCAACTCAATATTATTTTGAATTTGTAAAATAATATAAAGCACGATGATAACATAATTTTAATTTTATTGGCCTGTCCTCTCTTTGAATATGTTAAGGATATGGGCAGTAAAAGTGAACACGCTGATATGACTTGTAATAATCCGATTTATGGTCTTTTTCACCCTCTCTGTTTTGCCTTTTATTGAGCATGAATCAGAACCCAAACGGCAACATTTAGTAAACGTATATATTTTTTTATGAAACTTTAATTAGTTTCTTTTGGTTGTGTTATACGATACGAGTATAGTTTAGTAAATATATCGGAATAAAGAAAAGAAACTATAAGACATTAACGAAAAATAAACTGTTCCCATTTGGAAGGAGAACCTTTTGGGAATTATCTACAGCTATAAATCCCTCGAAGTGGGTTGTTTCCGAGATCGAGCAACGAAAAGTGTGACCATTAGTACACGCAATTTTTCATCTGTATCGGCAAAGTCGTTTCACTTTCCAACTCGGAACCACTCACTCCCCCACGCTTCCACCCTAGCCCCTAACTCCCCCTTCCATTCCATTCTCATTGCCAAACTCCCTAAACCCCCAATTAATCACTGCGCGTCAGTGAAGAAGTTCGCCGCGTCGTAGACACGCGACCGATCAGATCAAATGATAAATCGTCCGAAAATAAAAATTATTTGATGAGAAAACGCCTGCAAAAGGCGTACGTAATACCAACCAGGATGTGAACTTTCTTACTTTTTTCTTCGTCTGGAGGATATGCTGCTGCTTGCCCATTGGCGTAAAAAATGACATGAAAGTTATAATTTCAGTTTTTTTTAAGAAAAAGTTATCCTGTAGTAATTTCCGAAGGACTGTCTATTCAATGAAGGATTAATTCTCAATTAGAAGATCTATCAGTATTGATTCTCGGGTTAACACTAAAGAGACCAGAATAAAAATAATCTCAATTTTTTTGGTTGCCTTCTTTGACACCCCTTGAAAGAAAATCAATTAAAAAGGTCATTACAGATTATACCTAATGTAACTTTTTTTCATTACCTATTGGCAAAAGTATGTTTCAAGTTCAAATAAAGTTCATTTGAATGATAATTAACACTAATAGTTTACTAGAGAATGAAATAATAGAAATTTAATTTAAATTTGCAAGGGTTTATGACCAAAAAGGTAACAGCGAAACATTGAAAGAAAGAAACGTTCTAATTTTGTAAAAATGTCTGTACTACTCAAAAATTGATACAAACGGACGTATAAAACATAAAATTTATTATCCGTATACAGTTAGACGCTGTTGTTTAGTTACATGTAACATAAATCTTCTTTACGACATGTCCTGAAATTTATTGCGCACAGAAAAGTCAATTTAAATTTGCTACTTGCACACAGTGCTTTATGTAATTACGTGCATATACTGCGTTTGACAAAAAATATCAAATATAGTCCATGCTATGGCACACAACCGAAACGAATAATTCCCAAATATAACCAGAGAATGCCCAAACACTAATTACCAACCAAGACTCAAAATAAGGTGGTTTATGCAAAATTTATCAGTTAACAGAATTTATTGCAATAAATAGTAAATTTCTGCAAATTAAATACCTAAGTACATTAACCAATCAATCTAAATCTAAATACATATATGAAATGCTAATGTTCGTACGTAAATACAGGGTTTTTTTTCTTTTCTCTGCCTACTCCAATCAACTTCCTGTTGGGGTGGTAAATACCCCTTGGTCTCCAGGTGGGAGTAAGGGAGTTTGGTCGCGGTGGGTGGAAGTGAGTGGTTGTAGGTGGCAGAAAGGTGAAAAGAAATATTTCTGTCCTTTTTTAAGTCATAAGGACTTTCGGAAAGATCTCAAAATTTCTGAAATGATCTAAAAAATTCTAAAATGAGCGCTAACTGTTATTATCAACTTAGAATGTTCGAGAAAGTTCTAAAAATTTCTTGAATGATCTAGAAAGTTTCAAAAAGTGTACATCTACGTTTCAAAGTGATGTACATCTAAATATTCTAGAGTGTTCTGGTACTAGGAATTTCGATGTTCGATGATATATAAATCAACATTCAGTGACTTTTTGTCAGTTAAATTGTGTTTGCAGTCGAGTGAAGATTAATTGGAAACAAGAGCGAACAGTGACCAAAAAAATTGAAGTGATTTCGACAAATGAAAAAGAACAGACTATTTGAATGTTCTAGGGTGTTCTAATACTAGAAAATTCGATGTCTGATGGTATATAAACCAAAATTCAGTGACTATGTATTTAATTATATAAATAAAACATAAATTTTCCATTTACTGAGCTGTTTCTTAAAATTATTTCAATTCGTTAGTTAGTTCACTCTATCAGATATACTTTATATACAACGTATGTTTAATGGCCAAATAAGTCTCTCAATATCTACGTTATCTATGATATAAATCTATAATATCTACGTTAAAAAATAGATCCCTACATATTTTTAATACCATTAAACATGTGATGTATTTTAACCCGAGCAACGGGCCCGGGGTTTTACGGCTAGTATTTTATAAAATTAATTGTAAAACTGTAAGCAACAAATTCTTTACCATAATTTATATTTATTAAAACGAGCTTTTTTAACTGACCCTGAATTTATATCATTCTGTATTAGATACTGTTTGTGTCACTTGGTCATAATTCCCCTATTTATATTGTTTTCGATGATTCCGTCATAGGTACCTATATAAGGAAGACAAATTTTGATGAATTTCTAAGGTTCAAATACTAGGCTAAATTTTTAAATTTTGCCTCCTACAGTGACGCCTGATTTGGTTAATTGAAACACTATTTTATGAAGAGTTCAATCTTCAAACATACTTACAACTTACAATTCGTTTTTGTTTTTCTTTTTATTGATGGTTCGCTCTTATGTGGAAAAAAAATACCGGCCAAGTGTGAGGGGGTTCCGTACAAACCTGTATATATGTGATGTAACTAAAAATTTAATGTTTTCGGAATTTTCCTTTATATGTGCTATAAAAAATTGCTTCATGCCAAATTTCAAGATTCTAAATCGACTGGAAGTACCCTTTAGGTTTTGATTCCCTTGCGAGTAGTTGCGAGTTTGAAAATATGCGGCTTAAATTGCTGTTTCTTTTGATTGCGTTGACATAGAAGTTTGATTTTGTTACAGCTTAAAGGTATTATAGACCTGAGTATTTGATATGAATTTCAATTTAATACCTCTACGCGTCCATGAGGAAAGGGGTAGTAACTTTAAAATTATTAAAAATATTTTTATTATATGATGTAACTAAAAATTTACGGTTTTCGCAATTTTTCCTTTATCTGTGCTATAAGACGTTGCTTTGTACCAAATTTCAAGATTCTGAGTTCACGGGAAGTACCCTGTAGGTTTTGATTCGAAAATTTGTGGAAATTTGCGACATAAACGGCTGTATCTTTTGATTGCGTTGGCTTAGAAGTTTGATTTTTTCATAGCTCCAAGGGACAATAGACCTGAGTATTTGGTATAAATTTTAGCTTGATGCCTCAACGCGTTCCTGAGAAAAAGGGTCTTGACAGACGGACGGACGGACAGACGAACGGACGGACAACGAAGTGATCCTATAAGGGTTCCGCTTTTTCCTTTTGAGGTACGGAACCCTAAAAAACGAAAATTATCATGAATTATAATGCTCGAATACTAAGCTATGATTTTTATGTTAGCTCCCTAAAGTCACGTCTCATTTGGTTAATTGAAACATTATTTTATGAAGACTTTCATCTTCAAATGTACAACTTACAAGTCGATGTTTCATTCCAATTAAATTACTATCAACGGTTCTCTTATGTATAAAATTTTAAGGCACAAAAGTTTAGCTAAGATTTCTATTTTTAGTCCTCTCTAAAATCAACTAACGTATCATTTCACAAAGACTTGAATTTTTTAAAAGTCCAACTTACAACTCGATGTTTTTTTACACGGCCATTTCCCAAGTTGTAGTAATTAATGTTTTACGGTCATTGTACCTTCTTAAGATAATTAAAATCAGCGCTTATTGTTCATTTCCGGTTTTAAACATTAACTAGGCGTGTTATACGATCTCGTTATAACTCTGTATGCTATAAAAGAAAGTCCAGCTGCGATAACAGTGTTAAAGAGGGCTCTGTTACACCATTTTGCTCTTGTTCAGCGGATGCAGTTACTTATAAATACAATGGAGGTACTTGTGGATGTAATACAGGGAGCTGTTTCAAAGGGAATCCTCTTTCAACAGAATTTACATTATAATAATTTAACATCTTGTAATAAGGGAACCGGATTTTCAATGGTTACTTTTCAAGACCAAGGCGAGTCTTACAAACACATCAATTCATTACAAGATCATCAGCAAGGTTTAAAAAAGTCACAACATGGACATGGAGTTTATTCTATGGATCTTGCAAGGTCTTTCATGAATGAAATTAAAGATTCTTTTCCATCCCACAAGAAAATAATCATGGCCAATAAATAGATAACGAAATAAAAATTAATTGATTTTTTCTGTTCCTGATACTGTGAATCCTCTACAAAAAAATCGAAAAGTAAAGACCAACCGTTGCAAAAAAGTTTTGCTAACGCCCTTTCCATCCAAACTAATTTCATTATCTCAATGACCACAGGGGACCCTAGTGGGTTGGCAAACGACCGGTAAGCTAGGTAACTTTTTCCGATCATTTGATGGAAACGGTTTTATGGGGGACGATGTGGGCATTAAGTATAGAACAGGTTCAGCTTCAGCTCTATTAGACAGCTAAAGAGGGGTTAAAAAAGGGACGTACAGAGTGTACAAAAAGAAAAGACTACAAAACAATATTTGTATCTAATTTAGGTTGTATTGTGGACACCTTTTTAAGAAGCAGATGCACAAAATTAATTTCTTAGAACACTTTCAAAAATTTGTAGATTTATTTAGAATAAGAGCACTGTAGGTTGTAATTTTTGTTACTAAATTCAATTCGATTGTGTCTAATAGTACAATGCAAAAAAATTTACTTCCATAGAGATATTATGTAATTTTAAATTGAGTTGATAAATTTTAACATCCTGTATGAACGTGTATGGGTGGTTAGAGCTGGGCGATTGTTTTCCGCCTGAACGCGATTCCATGTTTTCGGGATTTTCCTCGAGGAAATGAACACGCAGCATCCATTATCGAGCTAATTCTGTCGCATGTTAACTTTACGTCGACCGTACGTCAGTCAACCTGTTTATAAGGCGAACCGAAGGTACAGACGACGACGACGGTGGTGGTGGTGGTGGTGGGAAGAAGGAAGAAACAGGGGGAGGGTGGGACGCACGGCGTCGCGACACCAGGAAATTGACTTGGGAAAGACAAAGGAGAAACTTTGCTTACTCATTTCGCTGTCAAGACGATTTGATTTAAATTGGTATAGGCTACAACGAAACCATCAATACAACTAACTGTTGACTACGGATGCTGTGAGATAAAATCCGCTTGTTTTATTCTATTCTTTGTTTTGAAAACACGATTCTAAAATCGATAGGAAGCACAACTGGGAGCAACAAGTTAAATATTCATTTCATGTCATCTAATCTGATTATTTATCAGGAAAACGAATGCCCAATCAAAAAGAAGTAGCGATTGATCGTTATAACCGATTATTAACATGTTCAATAAGAGGCAACACAAGATAATTATAAGCTAATCTGAATTGAGATTGAAATTATTGTAATTGGATTACAACAATCATTTTCTGAAGAACTATAATCTTAGGGAGTACCATAAAGCGTAAAAACTTGAATTTGAGTCTTTAGATAGATAAAAAAATTAATATAAAACCTGCCAATCTAAAGCCTTAAGGAAATTTCATGTTGAGTAATTTTTCTTTCAACTATTATCGGAGAAACAAGAAGGAGGTTCACATGATAAGTACGTAAGTAGTTGAGGTGGAAACTAATTTTGTAAGTCGGAAATTTCAGTCGAATATGCCACATGCAGGGCATCTTCAGATTGATTAATTAACCACGGTAATGAGTTGGTGCAAGTCGTTACTGTGTGTTAGAGACTTCTTGCGGCATAGTACGGCTCTGGACACTTAACAAGTTAATGCGAAAATGATGGTAATCCTTTTAGGGTCCAGTTACGTTACATCTACGTAAGTACGTTTGTATCCTTAGTGTGATAACAATTTATATGCACGCATTAAAATGTGGTTTGAATAAAAGAGTTCCCACTTTCAACCCTCTTACAATTTCAAAATGGCAACATGGAAAACCTTTTATTTAATATAAGCTCTGAAAAATTGGACGGTTACATGTGAGAACGAATTTCGTACAGGGGCGTAGCTCACGATTTAGGCTCTCTTACGGTATTAAATTCACAATTTATTATAATTAGTACAAAACAATTAAAATTACATAAAATGATAGAATGCAGACGGTTTGAAGTCCTGCAGGATACTTGGGAAACAAGTTCCGTATGAAGCAGATATATTCAATGACATTTGTGACAATTGAAAAGGGAATGTAAGAACATAGCACGGAGTATGGTCGTTTACCATTCGTATTGTCTAATGGCATCCAATTATTTATAAGCAGCCGAGAATATTGTACGTATACGTACCGGAAAACGAAAAATAACCGGGAACTAAAGGACTCAATTTGTCTCCAGCATACGGAAAGAAATCGGTACACAACTGTTCCTCTCAACGGTCATCTTGCCATAATAAAAATTTAATTATTTTTCTTTAATATCTGATAATCGCATAAGAACAACTTTAAAGAAGTAGAGGAAGAAGAGTAGTTTTAATTGGATATTTCTTCCTTAGGGGGCATCAAATTGAAGAAAATATCGGTCAACATTCACAACATTGGAACCTTTCTCAGGGAAACCCCTTCGATTTGTTTTTTCATCGTCTCAGATGACCCATTTGAATAGAAAAATTTGCATTAGACTGATTTTTCTTTTTCGAAGTAGCATTTAAATTATTTTCCATAACAAAAATTTGTATTCAATTATTCTCTTAAACATGTTATTGTATCGTGTCTCTCCTTAAAATAAAAAGAGAAAGCACGTTCCTACTGAAGAATTTATCATTTATCAGTGACACCTTATCGTTTACCGTTAATCTGAGTGGTACGTGGTTGGAGTTGGTGTGTTCCCGTAGAAATAATGCGATTCAAATGATGCCTACCGCCCGCAAACGTGAACCAATTTACAACGAACGGTAACATAACGACGTCGATGACGCTGTGCTGTTGTAGCGTCGTCGTACGTAGTCATCATCGTTTCGAAATATTCGAGACGTCGTCGCTTGCTGATCGCCGATCTCGAGTGCTCTCCAATGTCTGCTGCGTGCATCTATTACATCCGCATATCTCCTTCTTTTCTCTCTCTATTTTTGCTTGCTTATATTGTAATACGTAATAAGTCTCGAAATATCAGATCCGCGTAGTGGTATGTTATCGAGGACGTAGGTATTCTAGTGAGTGGGTGTTTTATATGGGGGTGGTGAAAAGATTCCGTAACGACCGAGAGGGATGGAAGCGTGGAAAGGGGTGCGGACGGATGCCGAACCGTCCCGAACCCTCGGTCAAGTCGTAAAACTACAAAATTGAAGTCTTGGAATGTCATGCAAGAACCTTTTCGCAATACTATTGAATCCGAGAGAATTCCGTGAAATGCGCAGGCAATTTTATCCTAACAAAAGGACCAGAGTGACCGGAGAAAAAACAAAACCTTCGGAACACAACAGGGACGAATCAATTGAAATTTTGACTAGGAATTACCCAGGCACATTCCTGTATTCCTGAAAAAAAAACTGACCACAAAAGGAATTGAAAATATCTTTAACATTTGATTATAACAATGGTATTTCTAAGGGTAGCCTTATGGAGGTATGTTACAAGTAATAATTATAAGTGCAGAATGTTGTCCTACAAGCCTCAACATATGGTCCTTCGAGCCGAATAAGTTTCGGAGAACGTCAATAGTTCCAAGAAAGTTGCACTATTTTTTAATAATTTCAATTATTTTTTATCGATGATGCCTCGCTCAAACAGGAAGATGTCTAGGCTAGATAGAAAATGCAAACAAACATTAGTCGTGTAGCTCGATACGTTCCAACGATCATCGTTATCTGGATTGCTTCCTTAGGAACTCCAGACCCCTAAATTAACTAACAAATTTGTTTTTGGTTTTAAAATGTGCTGCTGTTTGTAGAGATTGAATTTCAAATTGTGTCAAAATTTATCAAACATTCGGGAAATTGGGTTTTGTTTACATTTTGTGAATTTTTCACAAGTTTTTCTAAATTTTATTACACAAATTATTTTTCATTTTTGTTGTGCCTGAGAACTACAAAATTTCATTTATATTTTCCAAGTTGTCTTTGATTTCATTTTATTTGAGAATTTTTAATTAAATTTACAACAATTTCTTATTGATTATTTTTCATACATTTTATTTGGTTTTTGTCCTATTGTGTTTTTACCTTGTTATGTGTATTTGTGTCCCCTGATTTTTATGTGTTTTATTGAATTTTCTTATTGATTGATTATTTTTATGTGCATTTTATTTTGTGTGGGTTTTACCCTGCAATTACTTGTTCTACCTGATTTTATTTTTGCACTAGATATTTTGATTTTTATGTGTTCTACTTGATTTTATTTTTTTGCATTGGATAGTTTTGATTTACATGTGTTACACTGGAACTTATTTTTACCTGGATATTTTGATTTACTATTTTACTTGGATTTGACATTTTGATTTACTTGTGTTTTTCTTGAGTTTATTTTTGCACTGATATTCTGATTTACCATTTTATTTGAATTTAATATTTTGATTTACTTGTTTTATTTGAATTGATTTTTGCATTGATATTTTTGATATACAATTTTAACTGGAATTTGATTTACTTGTTTTACTTGAATTGATTTTTACATTGGTTATTTTGATTTTCATGTGTTTTATTTGAAGATAATTTTTGCTTTTGATATTTTGATTTACATGCGTTTTACTGGAACTTATTTTTTTACATTTGATATTTTGATTTATTTGTGTTTTATCTGAATTTATTTTTACATTGGATATTTGATTTATATGTGATTCACTTGGATTTGATATTTTTGATTTTTATGTTTATTTGAATTTGTTTTTAAATCTTTGAGTGGCTGAGATCGTGGTTTTCTCTGTCAGGCTCTTTTTCCACGCTAGCCACAGGCTGAGTCTGACACTCTCATTTCCAAATTTACATTTGATTTTGATTTTGAATTAAACAGTAGGAATGAATTCATTGTCTTTTATTTAACCTTGTTCCTCTAATGGTAAACCCGTACCAGAGTACAATTTGTCATTTTTGGCAAGACCTGGCTTTTCAACACAACGAAGGGTAAGAAGTTTTTGACGATCACGTTGGCCTAGGTAAGTTACACTACAGTATCTACTTAAATAGTTGTAAATATTTGGTAGTTGTTTATGATATTTTTCATGTAGTATCTTCAGTTTTAGTAGATAGTTATGAACCCTTTTACTGTTGGAAAAGGCTTTGAATGAAAAGCAATTTTAAACAGGAAATTTCGCGAGCATCCTGTTCGCAGTTTAACTCGCGTTCTCATTTTTCTAGAGGAAAATCTATCATAAAAAGCTGATTATTTTTTATACATGCACCTTGACTCAATTATCTAAAGAAACAATAACTAAAAAAATCTATTGTTAAAAGTGAGTATCAACAAAAGTTATAATCGCTATCAAGTTTTATTACGTCTACCTAAAGAAGTGTAAAAG
The DNA here is from genome assembly GCA_029378335.1 of Agrilus mali. Classification (NCBI taxonomy): domain Eukaryota; kingdom Metazoa; phylum Arthropoda; class Insecta; order Coleoptera; family Buprestidae; genus Agrilus; species Agrilus mali. The sequence goes on from CM055660.1 coordinate 3,687,982, forward strand.
ATCCTTTGTTAATTCAAAACTGTCACGTTGCAATTTTCATTCGCGAACGGTATCTCGACCTGCCTACAGTGAGTTAGTTGGTTGAACGGAAAAAGAAGTTCTTCGAAGAGATTGAAAACGTTTGCAATTTCAATTTAAATGCATCTAATGGACCAGATTTGGAGGATCAGTGGCAGTATCAGGTGCAACTCGACGGACGAGGATTAAGAGAAGTGGGAAATGCCTGCCTGCTCACAACTCAAACGGTTTTACAACTGAAGACCAACATTAAACTTTTACAATCAGGAGCGGGCGAGCAAGGGTAGCTAGCACCTCGCGATTCGTTGCATTTATTTCGACGAGTTTGCAACACTAATCAGTTCAGTTGTAAGACGTTTTTTGACTGAAAGCGATAATAAATAATGAAAACATCCCTTTAGAAGGCACCCTTTCCCAAGAGGAGTGAGGTGAAAGAGGATTTTTGAAAGATTACAATACAATTCTTAAAAATGTGAACATTTGTAGCAGCTTTCAACAAATTTTAATGGTCCTTCGAGCCGGATATGGGAAGATTTGTAATAATCCCACATTTCGAGGCAATTATTTTGTGAAATCAGTTGCAAAAGCTGAGTAGAAAGTTCGACGGTTTGTTACTTATAAATGCTGAATAAGTAGTTTTACTTCTGTCCACATTTTAGATTTATTTCTTGTTCATAACAGAAGGAATTTATTAATATGCATGGGAATGTCTACTTAAAACCGTTCATGAGAGTTCATATTAAAATTTTCAGCGATACAAACTGAAAATATGTCATAAACTCTTAAAAAACTTCTGGAATGTCTACAGAAGAGATTAAAGTTGTTTTCATCTGCTTCTGTATTTAATGGAATGTTGGGATTATTTAAATGCACTCTGTTTAAACAATATATACATAGTCTTTAATGCATTTATATAAATATTTTTAATTTATAAAATCAATTTGAAAGTACCCATGTATGTACCTTATATTTATTATTCAGTTGTAGTTCTGTATGAGGATAATTTTAGACACCTAACTAAAGGATATTAGTATCTAATAGGTAGACAAGAATAATTACTTTACTGGCGACAGTACGCTTTGAATAATTTAACAGTTTATTGTAAAGAATGTAAAACATACCCATGTATTTATACATTTTATGTATAAGCTGACATATCTATAAAAATAAAATAAAAATACGGTACCTAATGCTTGAAGGATAACAAGTAAACAGGAGCAGATAATTAATATCCTATGTGGTTCTAGCATTTTCTGAAAAATTGTTTCATTTATTTCAAAAAGCACCTTTACCTTAAAGTTTAATAAGCACCAAAAAATAATATATGAGAATTATTTGCAAATATACTATAATATTAAACATTTTTTATATAATGTAGAGATCATCTAACTCCCAACAATAACAACCACGAACTTGGCCTTACACCTTATTAATTAATGGTAATAAACTTTAATAATGATTGACTAGATGACATCAGATAACGTTGTAGGAAGATTCAATCTTCAGGGTTAACAAACATTAATTGTTTTATTATCTATAATAAAAGCCAACGTATTATTCAGGCCCTACGAAACTAGCACGCAGATCAAAGGCAAAAGTTCAATTAGACGTTGCTTTGTTTGTCTAGTTGTTTAGTCAAAAATTTTGGCTGTGACTTTATACTATAGTTACCTACATTAAAATAATGCTAGCTATGTAATACCTGCCCTTATAATGTTTATTGGCCTCGAACGGGCCAAATAGATTTGCAAAACAGATAAGTATCAGTTCGGTTTCGTATTTCGGTCTAAAAACGAATTACATAGTAAATGCACACGCAGACACAGAAATTTTATCGTTGTTGTTTTAAAGAAGGCCCACACTAGAGCGAATACCGCACAAACAAATCTTCATAATGAAGTTATTGGACATTTTTTAATGACAATACAAAATTCTGATATTGACAGTTGAGAGACCCCTACTGCTACTGCCCCTTGAGTAATGACACATTTTTGTAAAATGAATTTCTTGGTTTGTGATTTTTAATTAAAATTATTTCCTATTTTCGATAAATTAAATTTAATTAAACCATTTTCAGTTTACTATCGCCCAATTAATTTCAAGTGCCTATTTTGATTAATTTTTAGTAAATCTGATAAAAATTAGTACACTATATTGTTAATCGAAATTCCGAACTAGTTTAGGGCTTTTATCATGCTCATGTCATGCAGCTCTCCATTTAAAAATTAAAAATTCCCTAGAATCCAAAAATTCCTTTGGTTCCTTTTTAGCTATGTACATTAATTATATTAAACGTAAAATTAGTTTTACTATCTAATATATAAAATTCTCCTGTCACAATGTTGGTTACCATACTCCTTCGAAACGGCTTAACCGGTTTTTATGAAATTTTATATGCATGTTCAGTAGATCTGAGAATGGGGAACTATCTATTTTTCATACCCCTAAGTGATAAGGGTTGTATTTTTTGGACAAAATAATTTATTTGTATTTTTTTATAATTTTGCATTTAAATATACATACATATAACGCTTAATTTTCACCCTTCTACCACCAACCCCCATTTTTAAATAGCGATATTAGTACTGTAATAATCTTCAACTCTCAGTGGTCGATAACTGATCAATTATTATCAATCGATTAGTCATCCCCGCCAGACGTCTACTGATGTCACTACTCACCCAGCAAACAGCACGGAGTGGGGATGAGAATGAAGCAGATTTTTTTAGAATGTTACAGGCAGTTCATATATATGTTCTAAGAAGTAAAAGAATGTTTTGTTATAAAATTTCAGAATGATTTGGCAATGTCCAAGAATGTTCTAGAATCCTGAAGATCATTCAAGAATGTTTCAGTTAGAAAATGTTTTGAATCATTATGGAAAGTTCTGGATAGTTCTAAATTCGCGAATATTCTAGAATATTAAATCAAACGTGTAATATATTCTTACCCGGGCAACGCCGGGTATTGCGTCTAATTGTAATATGAAGTGAACTCAGACTTTTTTATCGATATCTTTTTATCTTTTACCCACTCACTAGCCTTTAATATTGACGTAAGAGTATAAATAGGGCACTAATTTTATCATTTTAGTTATAATAGCATCATGTTAAGCGGTTGGCTGTTTAATCGTGCGCTATGCAGTAGCGAAGCACCCTTATCGTTATCAAGCAGACGATCGCGCGAGAGTGCAGTTCCACATGGAGCTCACATTCAGCAAATTCCAGCGTCTGTAATCTCTTCCACAGCCCACTCTTGATCTCTCTTAACACTTTCACAACTGAGCCCATTGAAGTGTTTACATGCAGAACTATCTCTTGCCGGCTTGTTTAACCTCCTAAATTAAATTAGTAGGTATTGCATGCACGAAAACCGAAACGTGAGAATTGCTCGAATACTTAGCGCTATTACTACATATAATACCTAGACCTCAATGCATATAAACACTTCAAGTTTAGCGGTGGAGAGCAAACGAAGTATATGCCCAAATAGCTCAACAGAATGTACATATTTGTACTCGTCTAGGTAACTACTAGGTACCACCTACTGAACCACCATAATACCCATCAGATTGTCGATGTATGGGATGCACCTACCTACATATACCTGTGTATGTAGGAAGTATTCGAAAGGTAAACTTTGGAACTATCTGCTCTCGTATTATAACACGTTAATGAAATAATCTGCTCGTGTAGTTTAATACGAGATTTACGGAGGAAACTTGAAGAATCCTGGCAAACTACGGTTAAATATGACATAGGTACGTTCGAAAACAGTGGCGGCTGAGGGAAGTTCACATAATTTGGATGCATAGGTAATTTGAAAACGTTATGAAAATAATTACGGAACCACTGAAAATTTCTGAGACCTCCAGGAACAACTAAATAGATACTTATCTATCAGTTTTAGAAAATTGCAAATAATTGTGGAATATTCAAAAAATTGTTGGAATATACAAAAAATTTCTGGAATATGCAAGAAGTTTCTGGAACTTTCTAGAATATTTTGTCCTGTTCTCGTATCGTTCACTCAAAAGTGAGTGTCCTTCGCTACTCGATTAGTGAATCTGTTTTGAAATATTCTGAAATATTTTCAGACTTCTTATGAGTAAACAATGAGTTAAGAAGAGGTTCTCAACACTTACTCCTCCTCGTTCATAAATACTGACGCCTAATCTTTTAATTATCATTATATTGATGATAGACGAGACTAAGGAGTATCTATCACCATAACCCTTATTCTGGAATACTCAAGAAATTTACTGGAACATGTCCTGTTTTCATGTAATTCACCCATGAGTGCCTTTCGCTACTCGACTAGTGAATCTGTTTCGAAACATTCTGAAATATTTTCAGACTTCTCATGAGTAAACAATGAGTTACGAAAAGGTTTTTAACACTTACTCTTACTCATTCACAAATACTGACGCCAAATCTTTTAATTATCATTATATTGATGGTAGACGAGACTAACGACTATCTATCACCATAACCCCTATTCTGGAATACTCAAGAAGTTTCTGGAACTTTCTAGAATATCCTGCCCTGTTTTCATGTAATTCACCCACGAGAGCCCTTCGCTACTCGATTAGTGAGTCTGTTCTAAAACATTCTGAAGCACTTTCAGACTTCTTATGAGCAACCAACGAATTACAAACATGTTAATACTCACTCCCATTCATTCATTCATTCATTCATAGATACTGGTCCTAAATCGTTTTTTATTGTTTTCGATGGAAGATCAAGGACTACAAACCACCACAACCTCTTCTTCATGACCTTGCCATCCTCATTAAATTTTGCTCGAGTAGTTTTCTGCATCTCTCTTTAGGTATAACAATAACTTATTTGTAAGAGCCCATATTTCTCATTCTGAAGGACCATGGCCCCATGGCGTACCTACAGACTACATACAATTACCTATACATGTATGTGTAAATGTATGTAATTGTGTTCGCGTGTGTGTTGTAAAGGCATTTGTCGTGGAATTCACACATCGTGGGCGCATTTAAGAGGCATTTCAAGGCAATGGAATCCGATGCACTGACGTGGCAGACACAGCAACCGAATCGTCTGCATGGACGAGCACACATACACATACAATATATATGCCTAGGTCACTATAACTAATAAGAGACCACTTGGAGAATGTTCAGAAATGCCAAATGACTTCAACAAACACACAGGCAGGTAGGTACTTGTACATATTCGTCGTCTATTTAGTTAAAGCATTTAAAGGCTCAATCCCATTGGTTGGTCTTCATGAATTGAGAATCTGAAGGAGGTTATTGGCAATATCAGGATAATAAATGATCGCAGTGTTAAAACCCAAAAACTGTCAATTTTGACATTTTTATATTTGATGACCATTATGTCGAATAACAGGTGAAGCTTTTATTGTTCTACACAGATCAGTAAATATTGTCCACAAAATAGCTAAAATAACACATAGATACATATTGCAGCATTCAAAATTGTTTGTTCTCATTTTGTAGTAAATTTTTTTTTTGCTAATATAGAAAAGCAACGTTGTTTGATTGCAGTAGGTAATTGTAATTGAATAGGTTAACTACGTGGTTCGGTTCATTTGTAACGAACGAAATGCATCAAAGCGAACATTTCATTTCGATTTATGAGACAAATGAGCCCGTAATTCATTACAATAAACATAGATATATGTTACATATGATAACAGCCATTAAACAATATTATTATTCAGCAGTTAGGTGACGTAGGACACATTCCCTTTCCGCTAGTATAAAAGACCTACCTCAATATTTTGAAAGTCAGTCTAGTTCCGATTTTGACAATAAACGTACAGCAAAGTAATTATCGTCTTTTACTTAAATAAGTGTTGTCTATTTAGTCAAATTAACTAGCTCGGTTAACGAAGTACTCCTTGGGATACTTACATAAGTGTTAACCTATAATTATTACATAAACTTTAGATAAACCAACGCGTTCATCCGCGAAACGGATTGAATCTTGGACTAAATATTGTTACGGCAGTGATTGGTTGAGTGCAAGGACTCTAATTATCATCTTTAATAATTCTGCACGTAACAAAATTGGCGACGAGGATGGGATACGCCTAAGACGACCGTGACATCATAAAACACCGTCAACGGCGATCGAAATAAACCACCTTGGGAAACAAGAATACCCACCTAACCAGGACCTGCAGGAGATCAACGGATTACTCTTCAATGCTATACATCGGGGCAACTCTGCTACTGTAAGTACCTCGTTGTTCTTAAATTAGCCAAACTGTATCCTAGACTCTCTTCCTGGTTCTCCGCACAGGAGTTAAGCATTGTTTCAACCAAAAGTTCCGATATGGACAAAACCAATAATAAAAATTCTCAAGAAATGGACGCTAAGGTTAGTAAAATAGAAACAAAAGAGGCACTAACCTTAGATCCAAAAATTGCTTTTGACTATCTCATAAAAACGATCCCAGAGTTCGATGGGGACAATATTCCCGTTAACCATTTTGTTAACTGTGTCGATTTTGTATTAAGTAACGCTCATGACGATTTCAAACCATTAATCGTAATGCTAGTATCTACTAAATTGAAAGGTCGCGCAGCTAATCTTATTTTAAATCGGAAACTCACGTTGTGGGATGACGTCCGCGCGCTCCTTATGCACAATTTTGGATTAGAAAAGTCAACCGAAGGACTATTCGGTGATCTTTTTAGGATTAAGAATGAAAATAACGTTAAGACCACATATAACGAGATAGCCAAAATTAGAGATAAATTAGTAACAGCCGTAGGGGAACAAGCAATAAACGAAACTTCTCCAGTACAAGCAGTACAAAATTTAGTTGAAACGTTAGCTAAAAGTATCTTTCTAATGAATGTAGCTCCGGAAATAGAATTAGCTGTAAATCCGCGAGAACCGACGAACCTAGAAGATGCCTATTATCACGCCAGGCAACAAGAAAAGAGGAATAGGGAACGCCGGGAGCAGGAAAGGTATAAACAGTTCCGCGAAGTTAGTAGGAAAAATAGGGTAGTTAATAGAGGGCCACTAAAAACAAACAACCATCCTAAACTAACAAGCACTAATACTGAAAACAATAATATAACATGCGGATATTGCAAAAAACTTGGGCACCAAGCCGATGTTTGCTATAAAAAACGAAATGATGATAGATTTAAAAATAGTGGTAAACATAGGGCACAACATCTAAATAATAACGAATCTAGCTCGGATTCTAATAGTGACGTAGAAGATAACAAAAATTTAAACTACGCCGAGAGCTCTGCCGAGGAGGAAGCAGAACTCTAATTAGGAAAATTCATTCCTCCAAAATTTTTACGTATAGCGAAAAAGTCCCATTTAAAAAAATGCCTTTCGTAACATTTAGAACTAATGGACAAATATATAGATTTTTAATAGATACGGGCGCAGGTATTTCTTTAGCCTTGCCTAAGTTAGTTTTTAATCGTAAGCTATTAGAAGTAGATAATAGGATAGAAATTATAGGCATTTCTGGAAATAACTCCTCTATAACTAGTTTAGGTATGTACCCATTAAAACCATTCGGAATTCCGTTTAAGTTTCATATAGCAGACATTAATATTTCCGCAGACGGAATAATAGGTATGGATTTCATAAAAGAAAATAATGTCAAATTGGATTTTAAAAATTCCACTTTCACTATTAATGACAAGAAATATAGAATAACAATTTCTAATTCGAAAAATATAAATCACCTCAACCTCGCCGCAAGGTGCGAACAAATGGTACGATTAAAATCCAATTTGCCACCAAATCGTGAATTCATTATGAATCGTTATACGAGTAAAGGCATCATTATTCCTAATTCTATCATTAAAACGGATAATGATGGCAACTTTATAACGACTATTGTCAACATAGACGAAAAACAAAAAAATTTCACTTTCGACACTAATGAGATACAATTTGATATCGTCCCCGACCTTAGTCAATCGCATATCATCCATTTCAATTCAGGAAATGAAAAAAATTTTAAAATAGAAAGACAACGCATAGTCGATTCACTCCTACGATTAGATCATTTGAATACAGAGGAAGCAAATCAGATTAAATCTATTTGTAAAGAATTTTTCGACATATTCTACATTGAAGGTGACCAACTAACCTTTACCAGTTCTATCAAACATAAAATTGAAACCAATAACTCTCAACCATCTTATGTAAAATCTTATCGTTACCCCAAAATTCATAAAGCGGAAGTAGCCACCCAAATAAAAAAAATGTTAGACCAAAAAATAATTAGACCAAGTTTTTCACCTTGGTCATCCCCAGTCTGGGTCGTCCCAAAGAAATTGGACGCCTCAGGCAAACAAAAATGGCGAGTCGTGATAGACTATCGAAAGCTTAACGACAAAACAGTGTCTGATAAATATCCTTTGCCAAATATAACAGAAATCCTTGACAATCTAGGTCGTAGTTCTTACTTTACCACGTTAGATTTGACATCCGGATTTCATCAGATCGAAGTGGAAGAGGAGTCAGTACCGAAAACAGCCTTCAGCACAGAACAAGGGCACTTCGAATTCCTTAGAATGCCGTTCGGACTGAAGAACTCCCCTTCCACCTTCCAACGCGTAATGGATAACGTATTAACTGGCTTAAATAATATTCAATGTCTGGTCTACCTTGATGATATAGTAATTTTTGGCTCAACATTAACAGAACACAACGAGAGACTTATCAATGTTTTCAAAAGACTTAGAGCTCATAATTTAAAAATTCAACCAGACAAATGCGAATTCCTTCGCAAGGAAGTCGCTTATTTAGGCCACTTAATCACAAATGAGGGTATCAAACCAAACCCTGATAAATTAAAAGCTATCACGAACTTCCCGCGTCCCAAAAACCAAAAAGAAGTTAGGGCATTTTTAGGGTTAACCGGCTATTATCGAAGATTCATTAATAGTTATGCCAAATTAGCTAAACCATTAACGTTACTTTTAAAGAAAGACGCGCCATTTATCTTCAACAACGACTGCATAGAAGCTTTCGAAATCCTTAAGACTAGCCTAATACACGAACCTATTTTACAATATCCGAATTTTGATGAACCTTTTAACCTTACAACAGATGCGTCCGGGTTTGCCATAGGTGCTATATTATCTCAGGGTCCTGTAGGAAAAGACTTGCCTATAGCTTACGCGTCACGTACACTAAATAATGCCGAAACTCGTTATTCTACAATAGAACGAGAATTACTAGCTATTGTATGGGCATGTAAGCATTTTCGCCCTTATCTATTCGGTAGAAGGTTTAAAATTATAACTGACCATCGTCCCTTAACTTGGCTCTTTAGCATTAAAGATCCAGGTAGCCGTTTAGCTCGCTGGCGCCTAAAGTTAGAAGAGTTCGATTATGAAATCGTTTATAAAAAGGGGACATTAAATCGTAACGCGGACGCCCTATCACGCGTACAGATAAAAATTTTGAATAAAAAAGATGATTACTCAATAGAGGAACTCGCGAAGGACTTACAAGACCTGTTAGGAGACGTAGAATTAGAACAGAACAATGATGAACTAGATCAATTGATTTGTCAGGATAATTCCCCCTGCCCTGCCGAACCACCTGATATAGAACACTTTGAGATTGACAAAAATAATCCGAATTTCCAAGTCATCTCCGAGGTAATCGTACCCAATGCCCCATTAATACTGTTAGACGACGAAAACGACAAACATCTAAATTTAATAAAGCTTGATTTCGTTGAAATCGACGCGATAGAAGGTGTGAATCTGTATGCAAGTAAAAACTTTGATAAACTAGAGTACTACCCGGTCAAAAAGGAACTATTAACTAAATTAAGTATAATATTGACATCATATTCTACCGTGGACACTGACATTTTTATCTTAAATCATAACAATCATGAAGAATTACTGAAGACCGTCAGCTACATTAAACAACTTTATAACATACCGAACCAAGTCAAAATCTTAAGTAAACCTTTTAATCCCCTAAATCAGGACGAAATAAACAATCTAATTAAGAAATACCATAGCTCCCCAATATTTGGACATAAAGGCATTAATGAAACAATAAACAAAGTACAAGAAAATTATAAGTGGAAGAAAATGAACGAAGATATTAGGAATTTTGTTAATGCTTGCGAAATTTGTCAGAAAGCAAAAATAGTTAGGAGAAGCTTCGAAAGCCCACTAACACTAGTTTCGGTACCGTCGAAGCCTTTCGAACGAATTGACATCGATATAGTCGACATAGCGTTAGGGAAACAAACACGTTACGTACTAACGATACAAGACCAACTAACAAAGTACGTCCAAGCTTATCCCCTAAAAGGGAAATCAGCAGAAGACGTCACAAACTCTTTATTAAAGTATTTTAGTTCTTTCGGCGTCCCTGATAGGATTCATTCGGACCAAGGAACAGAATTCCTTAATAAAACCCTTAACATAGTAGAAAAATCGCTAGGAATTGACCATACATTCTCCGTCACATACCACCCCCAAAGCAACGGCGCAGTCGAAAGATTTCATGCCCCTTTAAAGGAGACGTACCGCGCATACATGTTGCAAACTAACCAAAACGCTAAACTCTGGAAAACGGCAATTAGACTCTCAACACTCGCGTATAACATCTCTAAACATGCAGGGACAGGATTTACTCCTTACGAGCTACTATTCGGCTACAAACACCGCGACCCATATCAGAAACAAAAATCCAGCGATATTATAGCCAACGACTACGCCAAAGAAATAAATAAAATCTTAGACACCGTAAGGAAAATAGCGTCGGAAAACTTAAACAAATATAAAGAAAAAACAAAACAAAAACACGACGAAAATCTAAAACCACTACCCAAATACAACATAGGCGACAAAATCCTAGTAAAGAATCCCCTTATTAACAAGGATACAGACGACCCAATTTGGGACGGACCTTTCGAAATTCTCAAAATCCTCTCAGATAAAAACTTCGAAATAAGTAAAAGGAAAAGAAATAGAAATGCTATTGTAAATATTCAACAAATAAAGCCTTTTAACGACAATCTCATTGTTTCAGGACACTAGCCGTGTCGGTAGCCGTGAGAATCACCCCCCTTAACCAATCCGGCATCTATTTTCATAATTCTGGACCGTTATTGATTTCAAACTCGAATTGGAAAATAATCCTTATAAAGAATACCAGAGACATTTTCAATCAGGTACAAGCAACGAAATCTTATTACAATAAACTTAAAATATTAGAAAACAATAACAAAAATTCCGAACTAAATTCTCACCATAAGTTAACACTAGGTATCGCGATAAACAAATTAGAAAACGACTATACGAAGATTATGGAAACTTATGTCATTAAACGACAAAAGAGAGCATGGTTCTCCTTAGCAGGAAAAGCCCTTCACACCGTGTTCGGGACGCTCGATGAGGACGACGCCTCCTTCTACAATAACGCGATAGAGTCGATGCAAAAGTCCCATCAGGACACTTTAAAGCTGATGAAAGAGCAGGCTCATATAACAGTCTCGACATTAAACACCTTAAATGATACTATCATTACGGTTAGCAAGAATGAACAAATAATTCGCAAGAACTTTAATGAATTAGAAAAATGGGCAAATAATTTAAATGACGTAAACACTAAGTTAAAATATTCTCTACAGATCATTGACACAGTTCAGTTAATCCTAGAAATGGTTACGATTCTTAACCAAGAAATTCAAAATATTCTAAATCTGGCAACATATGCCAAAATGGGAATGTTGCACCCCAATATAATCGAACCACAAATTTTAGTAAACGAACTTAAACTCATTCAATCAGAACTAACCGAATATAAACTACCTTTTGAAATAAATCTAGACTCAGTCCACTTGTATTTAGCAATAATCAAACCAACAATTTATATTACAAAAGATAAAATAATTATCACATTAACGGTTCCTTTGGTTGAAGCGATGCTATTCCACCTATACAAAATATTCCCATATCCCGTATACGATCCTAAAACAAAATTATATAAAACTATCCTTCCCTTTCACACTCGCCTGGCTATTGAACAGCGAGGTAAGAACTGGATTGGAATTCCCCAGATGGAAAAATGTATGTTCATGGAAAAGATATGGATGTGTGAAGATGTAACGATTCAGGACCGCTCCAGCTCAGGACAATGCGAGGCGCAAGCGTTCGAATCTGCCACGTTACCGCCGACATGCGAAATCGTTCAACTACGATTAAAAGAAGAGCTACTTCAAAAAGTAGATGACAATCTATGGTTGTTTTATGCGACCACCAACGGAAGCCTGACAACTAAATGCCCAGGACAAGCAATGAGCAAATACCCACTACCTACGACCTCATTTATACAAATGGAACCGCGATGTGTAGGGTACCTTAATAATGGAGTGAAATTAGTAGCACAGCAAGATCAAACCAGAAACATCACCCTCAACGTGACTCTCCCAGAAATCCCAATTAACTGTTGTCTTGAAGAAATGGAACCTACACTGGACCTCAGTTTGGAACCCATCCACATGGGTGCACTTAACCATGACAATTTGGACCTGGAACGAGAGAACCTACATCAATTCTCCAACTCGGTGGATGAACAATTAAATAGACCCTTGATCCAACTTCGGAGGAACTGGATCTACACCATCTTCTCCGTAATCGGCGCAATTGTTGGTCTCCTGTTCAGTTGCTGGTGCTGTTGCCCAAATTGCCTAAAATTAATATCACCATGGAAAAGATGTCAGTCTATCGGAAGCCATGTACCCTGCCTCCAAATCATCAATTGCAATACCTACGATTCGAGAAGCCCCAGAGAACAAGACAATAGGAATACATCTATACACCACTCTCGAGCATCATCTAGAGACCTCCATGTAGCTACACCAACAGAGACGACGGAGATGGTTCCCATCACCCGAGAGATAAAACCAACCTGGACTCCACCATCGAGAATAAAGTAGATCGTCCACTTACTCTTGTAACAACAATTAGCCAAACAAATTTGATTTGAATAAAGAAAAGAAAACCCTAGGATTAAGGAACTTAGAAATAAGGAATATTATCTAAATGATTTTTACTCTTGCTAAATGATTTTTGATTTCAATAAAGTAAAACCCTAGGATTAAGACGCTTAGAAATAAGAAACATTGTTCATACAAATTCTATCAATAGTACGTATTGTTATAATTACTTCATGAGAACTAATTATAATCTGAAAGGGGAGGTGTTACATATGATAACAGCCATTAAACAATATTATTATTCAGCAGTTAGGTGACGTAGGACACATTCCCTTTCCGCTAGTATAAAAGACCTACCTCAATATTTTGAAAGTCAGTCTAGTTCCGATTTTGACAATAAACGTACAGCAAAGTAATTATCGTCTTTTACTTAAATAAGTGTTGTCTATTTAGTCAAATTAACTAGCTCGGTTAACGAAGTACTCCTTGGGATACTTACATAAGTGTTAACCTATAATTATTACATAAACTTTAGATAAACCAACGCGTTCATCCGCGAAACGGATTGAATCTTGGACTAAATATTGTTACGGCAGTGATTGGTTGAGTGCAAGGACTCTAATTATCATCTTTAATAATTCTGCACGTAACATATATTATCATTGCAGTGAAAGGTTTTAGTACAAACTAATAACGAATCCAATTAGGTGGGTTGAGTAAATTCATAGGTAGGTACATACAACTACGAATAAATTATAATGTGTACATTCTGGCAGTCATAATTTTATAAATTATAACAAAACGTTTACTTGCATTTATGTAAAAGGCATTACATCTAAATTAATTAATAGAGAGAGAGAGAGGGGTTCAGCGAAGTCTTGCCAAATCTCATTTAAAGGAAGAAGGGTTATTGAAAATCTCACGTCAACCTTTTCATTAAAATAATTGTTATAATTATTGAGTACTCGTGAAAGGGTAAATCTCACGTTGGAAAAGTGGAGGGTGCCACTTCATTTTATAATCTTTCGCTAAAGGTGTTGAGAGACTTAAACTAAAAGAAAATATTAATATCAAATTGGGGACCCTTGGTTACCTATACATACTATGATCATTACATCATAATTACAAATACAAGTCATCAGCTCCTTTCTGTATTTACTCCCTTGTCTCGAAAACATCGTACATCCCTTAGCATTTTCTGACTGTTTCAAGACGATCTTATTTCTCCTTCGCCTTATTTCTAAAACTTTTACAAATACCTCCCGTCTTTATGACCTCACGAATTGTTTACTCTACTTTTAAGGCCCTGAAAAGCTAATTATTTCTTTCGTTATTCATTCACTCTAACTGGTAGGTATGTCCTGGTTGAAATGACCGTTTAAATATCATATCGTTAGTTTCTATTACCATTTATTAACTGTTTATTAAATTTGTATGCATAAAAACAGAAAAATAGTCCAACGGAAATTTTCTGTAGGTAACTAATTAAGGTAAAGTTTTGTTTTGTAAGCCTAGGGCACACTGCAGTTGTAGGTAGGTAACTGTCAAGGTGAGACAAGCAATTATTCCATATGTAGGAATTCCTTATTCTTGTACTCGTTTATTATTAGATTTGTGCCAGTAGCAGTAACTATAGCAGGTTTCAATTATTATTATGGCGGAAAAAATTATAAACAGAATAACTTAATTATACGTGTGCGTATAAGATTGCATGTTGGCACGCTTGGCCGTATATTGGATAGAAAGGTCGACAATAATTATTATGTGTAACTATACACTTGACATTGTCTAATTATGTATATGTTAAAGATCGTTGCCAGCTACCAGTAGCTTGTGGCGAAAAAGAAATTAATTATTTATTGTCGTTGATAAATAATTTATACATTATTATTTACATACACATTATGCACTGAAGCTAAACGAAAAACCAGAGGAACTCCCTAAGTTCTGAATTCTGAGTTGATCTCATCAGTTTCCTCATTATGATGATGAGGATAAACGAAGCGGAAGTCGATAAATAAAGAGTGGGTGGTAAATTCGGTGACCATCTATCTACCAATATACCACGTACCCATCCTGTGTTTCAAATGCTTAGGAAGTCAGGTAACTCAGAGTGGAGTGGATTTCATCAGACCTCAACAGCATCCTCATTGTGACGATAGGGATGACGAGGGTGATATGAAATTGAGGACAAGAAATAAAAGATGGGTGGTAGATTTGGTGACCATCTACTAATATTTCATGTACTCTTTCTATGTCTTTCAAATGTTTAGGAAATCAGATTACTCAGAGTGTATTTCAATGAATCTCAATAGAATCCTCATTGTGACGATTAGGATGACGATGGTGATATGAAATTGAGGACAAGAAATAAAAGATGGGTGGTAGATTTGGTGACCATCTACTAATATTTCATGTACTCTTTCTATGTCTTTCAAATGCTTAGGAAATCAGATTACTCAGAGTGTATTTTAATGAATCTCAATAGAATCCTCATTGTGACGATTAGGATGACGATGGTGATATGAAATTGAGGACAAGAAATAAAAGATGGGTGGTAGATTTGGTGACCATCTACCAATATTTCATGTAGGTACTCTTCCTTTGTGTTTTAAACGCTTAGGAAGTCAGATTACTCAGAGTATATTTCAATGCATCTCAACAGCATCCTCATTATGGCGATAGGAATGACGATGGTGTTATGGAATTGAGGACAAGAAATAAAAGATGGGTGGTAGATTTGGTGACCATTTACCAATATTTCATGTACTCTTCTTATGTGTTTCAAAGGCTTAGGAAGTCAGATTACTCAGAGTGTATTTCAATGGATCTCAACAGCATCCTCATTGTGACGATAGGGATGACGATGGTGATATGAAATTGAGGACAAGAAATAAAAGATGGGTGGTAGATTTGGTGACCATCTACTAATATTTCATGTACTCTTTCTATGTCTTTCAAATGCTTAGGAAATCAGATTACTCAGAGTGTATTTCAATGAATCTCAATAGAATCCTCATTGTGACGATTAGGATGACGATGGTGATCTGAAATTGAGGACATGAAATAAAAGATGGGTGGTAGATTTCGTGACCATCTACTAATATTCGATGTACTCTTCCTATGTGTTTCAAATGCTTAGGAAGTCAGATTACTTAGAGTGTATTTAAGTGGATCTCAACAGCATCCTCATTAAGGCGATAGGGATGATGATGGTGAAATAAAATTGAGCACAAGAAATAAAGATGGGTGGTAGATTTGGTGACCATCTACCAATATTTCATGTAGGTACTCTTCCTATTTGTTTTAAACGCTTAGGAAGTCAGATTACTCAGAGTATATTTCAATGCATCTCAACAGCATCCTCATTATGGCGATAGGGATGACGATGGTGTTATGGAATTGAGGACAAGAAATAAAAGATGGGTGGTAGATTTGGTGACCATTTACCAATATTTCATGTACTCTTCTTATGTGTTTCAAAGGCTTAGGAAGTCAGATTACTCAGAGTGTATTTCAATGGATCTCAACAGCATCTTCATTGTGACGATTAGGATGACGACGGTGATATGAAATTGAGGACAAGAAATAAAAGATGGGTGGTAAATTTGGTGACCATCTACTAATATTCCATGTACTCTTCCTATGTGTTTCAAATGCTTAGGAAGTCAGATTACTCGGAGTGCATTTCAATGGATCTCAACAGCATCCTCATTGTGACGATAGGGATGACGATGATGGTATGAAATTGAGGGCAAGAAATAGAAGATGGGTGGTAGATTTTGTGACCATTTACCAATACTTCATGTACTTTTCCTATGTGTTTCAAATGCTTAGGAAGTCAGATTACTCAGAATGTTTTTCAGTGGATCTCAACAGCATCCTCATTGTGACGATAGGGATGACGATGGTGATATGAAATTGAGGACAAGAAATAAAAGATGGGTGGTAGATTTGGTGACCATCTACTAATATTTCATGTACTCTTTCTATGTCTTTCAAATGCTTAGGAAATCAGATTACTCAGAGTGTATTTTAATGAATCTCAATAGAATCCTCATTGTGACGATTAGGATGACGATGGTGATATGAAATTGAGGACAAGAAATAAAAGATGGGTGGTAGATTTGGTGACCATCTACCAATATTTCATGTAGGTACTCTTCCTTTGTGTTTTAAACGCTTAGGAAGTCAGATTACTCAGAGTATATTTCAATGGATCTCAACAGCATCCTCATTGTGACGATAGGGATGACGATGGTGATATGAAATTGAGGACAAGAAATAAAAGATGGGTGGTAGATTTGGTGACCATCTACTAATATTTCATGTACTCTTTCTATGTCTTTCAAATGCTTAGGAAATCAGATTACTCAGAGTGTATTTCAATGAATCTCAATAGAATCCTCATTGTGACGATTAGGATGACGATGGTGATCTGAAATTGAGGACATGAAATAAAAGATGGGTGGTAGATTTCGTGACCATCTACTAATATTCGATGTACTCTTCCTATGTGTTTCAAATGCTTAGGAAGTCAGATTACTTAGAGTGTATTTAAGTGGATCTCAACAGCATCCTCATTAAGGCGATAGGGATGATGATGGTGAAATAAAATTGAGCACAAGAAATAAAGATGGGTGGTAGATTTGGTGACCATCTACCAATATTTCATGTAGGTACTCTTCCTATTTGTTTTAAACGCTTAGGAAGTCAGATTACTCAGAGTATATTTCAATGCATCTCAACAGCATCCTCATTATGGCGATAGGGATGACGATGGTGTTATGGAATTGAGGACAAGAAATAAAAGATGGGTGGTAGATTTGGTGACCATTTACCAATATTTCATGTACTCTTCTTATGTGTTTCAAAGGCTTAGGAAGTCAGATTACTAAGAGTGTATTTCAATGGATCTCAACAGCATCTTCATTGTGACGATTAGGATGACGACGGTGATATGAAATTGAGGACAAGAAATAAAAGATGGGTGGTAAATTTGGTGACCATCTACTAATATTCCATGTACTCTTCCTATGTGTTTCAAATGCTTAGGAAGTCAGATTACTCGGAGTGCATTTCAATGGATCTCAACAGCATCCTCATTGTGACGATAGGGATGACGATGATGGTATGAAATTGAGGGCAAGAAATAGAAGATGGGTGGTAGATTTTGTGACCATTTACCAATACTTCATGTACTTTTCCTATGTGTTTCAAATGCTTAGGAAGTCAGATTACTCAGAATGTTTTTCAGTGGATCTCAACAGCATCCTCATTGTGACGATAGGGATGACGATGGTGATATGAAATTGAGGACAAGAAATAAAAGATGGGTGGTAGATTTGGTGACCATCTACTAATATTTCATGTACTCTTTCTATGTCTTTCAAATGCTTAGGAAATCAGATTACTCAGAGTGTATTTTAATGAATCTCAATAGAATCCTCATTGTGACGATTAGGATGACGATGGTGATATGAAATTGAGGACAAGAAATAAAAGATGGGTGGTAGATTTGGTGACCATTTACCAATATTTCATGTACTCTTCTTATGTGTTTCAAAGGCTTAGGAAGTCAGATTACTCAGAGTGTATTTCAATGGATCTCAACAGCATCCTCATTGTGACGATAGGGATGACGATGGTGATATGAAATTGAGGACAAGAAATAAAAGATGGGTGGTAGATTTGGTGACCATCTACTAATATTTCATGTACTCTTTCTATGTGTTTCAAAGGCTTAGGAAGTCAGATTACTCAGAGTGTATTTCAATGGATCTCAACAGCATCTTCATTGTGACGATTAGGATGACGACGGTGATATGAAATTGAGGACAAGAAATAAAAGATGGGTGGTAAATTTGGTGACCATCTACTAATATTCCATGTACTCTTCCTATGTGTTTCAAATGCTTAGGAAGTCAGATTACTCGGAGTGCATTTCAATGGATCTCAACAGCATCCTCATTGTGACGATAGGGATGACGATGATGGTATGAAATTGAGGGCAAGAAATAGAAGATGGGTGGTAGATTTTGTGACCATTTACCAATACTTCATGTACTTTTCCTATGTGTTTCAAATGCTTAGGAAGTCAGATTACTCAGAATGTTTTTCAGTGGATCTCAACAGCATCCTCATTGTGACGATAGGGATGACGATGGTGATATGAAATTGAGGACAAGAAATAAAAGATGGGTGGTAGATTTGGTGACCATCTACTAATATTTCATGTACTCTTTCTATGTCTTTCAAATGCTTAGGAAATCAGATTACTCAGAGTGTATTTTAATGAATCTCAATAGAATCCTCATTGTGACGATTAGGATGACGATGGTGATATGAAATTGAGGACAAGAAATAAAAGATGGGTGGTAGATTTGGTGACCATCTACCAATATTTCATGTAGGTACTCTTCCTTTGTGTTTTAAACGCTTAGGAAGTCAGATTACTCAGAGTATATTTCAATGGATCTCAACAGCATCCTCATTGTGACGATAGGGATGACGATGGTGATATGAAATTGAGGACAAGAAATAAAAGATGGGTGGTAGATTTGGTGACCATCTACTAATATTTCATGTACTCTTTCTATGTCTTTCAAATGCTTAGGAAATCAGATTACTCAGAGTGTATTTCAATGAATCTCAATAGAATCCTCATTGTGACGATTAGGATGACGATGGTGATCTGAAATTGAGGACATGAAATAAAAGATGGGTGGTAGATTTCGTGACCATCTACTAATATTCGATGTACTCTTCCTATGTGTTTCAAATGCTTAGGAAGTCAGATTACTTAGAGTGTATTTAAGTGGATCTCAACAGCATCCTCATTAAGGCGATAGGGATGATGATGGTGAAATAAAATTGAGCACAAGAAATAAAGATGGGTGGTAGATTTGGTGACCATCTACCAATATTTCATGTAGGTACTCTTCCTATTTGTTTTAAACGCTTAGGAAGTCAGATTACTCAGAGTATATTTCAATGCATCTCAACAGCATCCTCATTATGGCGATAGGGATGACGATGGTGTTATGGAATTGAGGACAAGAAATAAAAGATGGGTGGTAGATTTGGTGACCATTTACCAATATTTCATGTACTCTTCTTATGTGTTTCAAAGGCTTAGGAAGTCAGATTACTAAGAGTGTATTTCAATGGATCTCAACAGCATCTTCATTGTGACGATTAGGATGACGACGGTGATATGAAATTGAGGACAAGAAATAAAAGATGGGTGGTAAATTTGGTGACCATCTACTAATATTCCATGTACTCTTCCTATGTGTTTCAAATGCTTAGGAAGTCAGATTACTCGGAGTGCATTTCAATGGATCTCAACAGCATCCTCATTGTGACGATAGGGATGACGATGATGGTATGAAATTGAGGGCAAGAAATAGAAGATGGGTGGTAGATTTTGTGACCATTTACCAATACTTCATGTACTTTTCCTATGTGTTTCAAATGCTTAGGAAGTCAGATTACTCAGAATGTTTTTCAGTGGATCTCAACAGCATCCTCATTGTGACGATAGGGATGACGATGGTGATATGAAATTGAGGACAAGAAATAAAAGATGGGTGGTAGATTTGGTGACCATCTACTAATATTTCATGTACTCTTTCTATGTCTTTCAAATGCTTAGGAAATCAGATTACTCAGAGTGTATTTTAATGAATCTCAATAGAATCCTCATTGTGACGATTAGGATGACGATGGTGATATGAAATTGAGGACAAGAAATAAAAGATGGGTGGTAGATTTGGTGACCATTTACCAATATTTCATGTACTCTTCTTATGTGTTTCAAAGGCTTAGGAAGTCAGATTACTCAGAGTGTATTTCAATGGATCTCAACAGCATCCTCATTGTGACGATAGGGATGACGATGGTGATATGAAATTGAGGACAAGAAATAAAAGATGGGTGGTAGATTTGGTGACCATCTACTAATATTTCATGTACTCTTTCTATGTCTTTCAAATGCTTAGGAAATCAGATTACTCAGAGTGTATTTTAATGAATCTCAATAGAATCCTCATTGTGACGATTAGGATGACGATGGTGATATGAAATTGAGGACAAGAAATAAAAGATGGGTGGTAGATTTGGTGACCATTTACCAATATTTCATGTACTCTTCTTATGTGTTTCAAAGGCTTAGGAAATCAGATTACTCAGAGTGTATTTTAATGAATCTCAATAGAATCCTCATTGTGACGATTAGGATGACGATGGTGATATGAAATTGAGGACAAGAAATAAAAGATGGGTGGTAGATTTGGTGACCATCTACCAATATTTCATGTAGGTACTCTTCCTTTGTGTTTTAAACGCTTAGGAAGTCAGATTACTCAGAGTATATTTCAATGCATCTCAACAGCATCCTCATTATGGCGATAGGAATGACGATGGTGTTATGGAATTGAGGACAAGAAATAAAAGATGGGTGGTAGATTTGGTGACCATTTACCAATATTTCATGTACTCTTCTTATGTGTTTCAAAGGCTTAGGAAGTCAGATTACTCAGAGTGTATTTCAATGGATCTCAACAGCATCCTCATTGTGACGATAGGGATGACGATGGTGATATGAAATTGAGGACAAGAAATAAAAGATGGGTGGTAGATTTGGTGACCATCTACTAATATTTCATGTACTCTTTCTATGTCTTTCAAATGCTTAGGAAATCAGATTACTCAGAGTGTATTTCAATGAATCTCAATAGAATCCTCATTGTGACGATTAGGATGACGATGGTGATCTGAAATTGAGGACATGAAATAAAAGATGGGTGGTAGATTTCGTGACCATCTACTAATATTCGATGTACTCTTCCTATGTGTTTCAAATGCTTAGGAAGTCAGATTACTTAGAGTGTATTTAAGTGGATCTCAACAGCATCCTCATTAAGGCGATAGGGATGATGATGGTGAAATAAAATTGAGCACAAGAAATAAAGATGGGTGGTAGATTTGGTGACCATCTACCAATATTTCATGTAGGTACTCTTCCTATTTGTTTTAAACGCTTAGGAAGTCAGATTACTCAGAGTATATTTCAATGCATCTCAACAGCATCCTCATTATGGCGATAGGGATGACGATGGTGTTATGGAATTGAGGACAAGAAATAAAAGATGGGTGGTAGATTTGGTGACCATTTACCAATATTTCATGTACTCTTCTTATGTGTTTCAAAGGCTTAGGAAGTCAGATTACTCAGAGTGTATTTCAATGGATCTCAACAGCATCCTCATTGTGACGATAGGGATGACGATGGTGATATGAAATTGAGGACAAGAAATAAAAGATGGGTGGTAGATTTGGTGACCATCTACTAATATTTCATGTACTCTTTCTATGTCTTTCAAATGCTTAGGAAATCAGATTACTCAGAGTGTATTTCAATGAATCTCAATAGAATCTTCATTGTGACGATTAGGATGACGATGGTGATATGAAATTGAGGACAAGAAATAAAAGATGGGTGGTAGATTTGGTGACCATTTACCAATATTTCATGTACTCTTCTTATGTGTTTCAAAGGCTTAGGAAGTCAGATTACTCAGAGTGTATTTCAATGGATCTCAACAGCATCCTCATTGTGACGATAGGGATGACGATGGTGATATGAAATTGAGGACAAGAAATAAAAGATGGGTGGTAGATTTGGTGACCATCTACTAATATTTCATGTACTCTTTCTATGTCTTTCAAATGCTTAGGAAATCAGATTACTCAGAGTGTATTTCAATGAATCTCAATAGAATCTTCATTGTGACGATTAGGATGACGATGGTGATCTGAAATTGAGGACATGAAATAAAAGATGGGTGGTAGATTTCGTGACCATCTACTAATATTCGATGTACTCTTCCTATGTGTTTCAAATGCTTAGGAAGTCAGATTACTTAGAGTGTATTTAAGTGGATCTCAACAGCATCCTCATTAAGGCGATAGGGATGATGATGGTGAAATAAAATTGAGCACAAGAAATAAAGATGGGTGGTAGATTTGGTGACCATCTACCAATATTTCATGTAGGTACTCTTCCTATTTGTTTTAAACGCTTAGGAAGTCAGATTACTCAGAGTATATTTCAATGCATCTCAACAGCATCCTCATTATGGCGATAGGGATGACGATGGTGTTATGGAATTGAGGACAAGAAATAAAAGATGGGTGGTAGATTTGGTGACCATTTACCAATATTTCATGTACTCTTCTTATGTGTTTCAAAGGCTTAGGAAGTCAGATTACTCAGAGTGTATTTCAATGGATCTCAACAGCATCCTCATTGTGACGATAGGGATGACGATGGTGATATGAAATTGAGGACAAGAAATAAAAGATGGGTGGTAGATTTGGTGACCATCTACTAATATTTCATGTACTCTTTCTATGTCTTTCAAATGCTTAGGAAATCAGATTACTCAGAGTGTATTTCAATGAATCTCAATAGAATCCTCATTGTGACGATTAGGATGACGATGGTGATCTGAAATTGAGGACATGAAATAAAAGATGGGTGGTAGATTTCGTGACCATCTACTAATATTCGATGTACTCTTCCTATGTGTTTCAAATGCTTAGGAAGTCAGATTACTTAGAGTGTATTTAAGTGGATCTCAACAGCATCCTCATTAAGGCGATAGGGATGATGATGGTGAAATAAAATTGAGCACAAGAAATAAAGATGGGTGGTAGATTTGGTGACCATCTACCAATATTTCATGTAGGTACTCTTCCTATTTGTTTTAAACGCTTAGGAAGTCAGATTACTCAGAGTATATTTCAATGCATCTCAACAGCATCCTCATTATGGCGATAGGGATGACGATGGTGTTATGGAATTGAGGACAAGAAATAAAAGATGGGTGGTAGATTTGGTGACCATTTACCAATATTTCATGTACTCTTCTTATGTGTTTCAAAGGCTTAGGAAGTCAGATTACTCAGAGTGTATTTCAATGGATCTCAACAGCATCTTCATTGTGACGATTAGGATGACGACGGTGATATGAAATTGAGGACAAGAAATAAAAGATGGGTGGTAAATTTGGTGACCATCTACTAATATTCCATGTACTCTTCCTATGTGTTTCAAATGCTTAGGAAGTCAGATTACTCGGAGTGCATTTCAATGGATCTCAACAGCATCCTCATTGTGACGATAGGGATGACGATGATGGTATGAAATTGAGGGCAAGAAATAGAAGATGGGTGGTAGATTTTGTGACCATTTACCAATACTTCATGTACTTTTCCTATGTGTTTCAAATGCTTAGGAAGTCAGATTACTCAGAATGTTTTTCAGTGGATCTCAACAGCATCCTCATTGTGACGATAGGGATGACGATGGTGATATGAAATTGGAGGCGATAAATAAAAGAAAAATGAAAGATTTTGTGAGAATCTGATTATATTCCAAGTATCCTTCCTATGTGTTTCAAACGCGTCGTATTTTAATTTAATCACTCTCAGCTCATAATCACAATTATGATGCTGATATGTGATTTTAATATCCACCACTCATATTTTATTTAATGACTTTTAAATTTCATTCAATCATCGTCATTCTCATCATCGCAATGAATATGCTGATGAGATCCAATGAGACCTACTTCTGAATTATTTAGCTTCCTAGACACTAAAACGTGAGGACTTCTTCTAGTTTTATAACATCCTGTATATCATTAGATTGTCGTCGGTTTTCGCCAGTCATTCTCACATTCCTTGCCGTGATACCCAGGAGCACAGTCGTCGTCGCGAACACCGTGTAAATCTCTAAAGCCTGGCATGAAATGCGGAATCGTAGAAATCCATTTCAGCAAACCAACAATAAGCCCTATTCATATGCATATTGCCGCTCTTAATTTGAATTTCAGAATTTCGTTACGGAGGCGATTCGAACGACCACCTCGCACACACATTCACATTAACACGTAAACGTTATAAATACATTGTAATTCGCTGTTATTGATGTAATAACCCCGCAGACTTAGTTGCCATAAAACCTACTGACACTTGGCCTGATAGATAATAAAACAAAACCGTTTTGTATCGGTTTACATAATTATGTACCTACGTACGTAGGTATATTACATATGTTGTAATACCTGACCTCTCTCTCTCTCAGTGTATAGTACAGGTGCAATATGACTCATCGAATATTATATAATATTAATACCGTGTCTAAATAGTGCCCTACCCTGATTTCTTAAGAGGCTGACAACATTATTGGTTGAGTGACAACTTAATTTAAAAGTTTTGCAACCCAAATGCAACCGATTGCAGCTAGAGTAACCAAGTGGTTACCTACTTTTCTCATGGAGGCAGATATGACGGAGATCGACACATCTCATGTTGAATTACCCTTTTTAAGTAAATAGATATTTTTGTATTATCTTCCCAATATTATCACTTACTAACTACTAAAAGTCTAAGAGTATTTAAAATTCAAAGAAATCTTAATAGTCTTAAAGAACTCCTAAAAGTTTCTAGAAGATTTAAATGTCAAAAAACTCCTAGCTATCCTTCAAGATTGAAATGTTCAAGCAACATTAAGTATATATAAGAGCTACTTAAAGTTCAAAAAATATTAAAGTGCAAGAATCCTTAAAAGTCTCAGAACTCCCAAAAGTTCTCCGAAGATTTAAAAGTTGCAGAACATCCAAGGACTCCTAAAAGACTTTGAAGATTTAAAATTCCATGAACTATTAAAGAGCTCAAGAGTTCCTGAAAGTTCTCAAACTTTACAAGTTTAAGAATCCCTGAAAGTCTAAGAACTCTCAAAAAGTCTCAGAAAATTTTGAAAGTCCAAGAATCCTTAAAAGTCATGAAAGATTTAAAAGTTGATGAACACCTAAATGTTCAACAATCTCGAAATCTTCAAGAATTCAGAAAAATTCCTAGAAGATTTAAAAGTACAAGAGCTCCTAAAAGACTTAGAAGATTTAAATGTCCCAGAACTTTAAAAAATTCGAGATACCTGAAAGTTCTAAAACTTTTACAAGTCTAAGAAACCCGAATATTTAAAAGCCCAAGAACTCCCAAAAGTTACAAAATCCTTAAAAGAGCTGGAAGATTTAGGAGTTCAATAACTCTTAAAAGTCCTAGAATCCCTAGCTATCCTAAGAACTCCCAAAAATTCCTAAAAGGTTTAAAAGTCTAAGGACTTCTAAAAGACTTTGAAGATTTAAATGTCCAAGAACTATTAACGGGTTCAAGAGTTCTTGAAAGTTCTAAAACCCTTACAAGTATGAGAACCCCTAAAAGTCCACGAATTATTATTAGCTCATCCTTTTTCTAAACCCCCTTCTTGGTCAACATTTCTCTAAAGATCCTTATTACTGATATTAGTTACCTTCTCTATCTCCAACTCATAGATACACTTCTACTTCCTATATTCCCTATAGTTAATGGGCACCCGGCTATAACTCGCCTCATAGGGTCACCCTAACGATTTGTTTTCTTTAATGCACTTTATCATTTCTACAGTGAATTAGATTAAAATAATATTGTAACTGTGGTGTTAAAATGAAAGAACGGTTGTCCTTTCGTATTTGTGTTGTTAGAGTTTGTGCCATTTCACGCCTTTTGAATTTTGGGTGTTGGCCCAGTTTTGTCCTCTTGCAGGACGTCTTATTACAATGCTCGAGCAGTTAATCTTTCTAGAGCTGTCGCGTTGAAACTTCCGATCCTTGCGAGTCTTTAAAATACATTTCCGACTACGGTTTTGTCAAAGCCACGTTTCGCTAGTTGAATCCGGCAGCCATTTGGCATTCATTGCTCTTTACCCGCGAGTTTTTCATGTTTATAAATTAGGGCGCCTCACCGACCCCTTCTCTCTTTACCCTCCTCAGTCATCTCACGCGCTGGCTGTTCCCGCCAAGCCGCAGACACCATTTTCGACATAAAACAACGGGCCTGTGCGTCGCCTGAATTAAAATATACCCATTTGCATGTTATCCAGGGTTTAACCGGAAAAAAGTTGTATTTTCCACTCACTTGCGCTCCGTGAGTCGTACGAAACAACACCAGAGACGGGAGATTAATATCTCGCCGGCTACTTGATGCCTGCCTGCACTTTTAGCTACGGGGTAAATGAATTTCACCGGAATGGAATGCGATATGCATATATATGCGAGTACAGCAAAGCAAAAAAAAACGAGTTAAAGATGCATACTGTATAAATAGATGTTGTTATTGGAGATTTCTACGGCACGGTTGGGGTGTCAAATGTCTATTTAATATCACAATAAAAATACTAACTTGAAGTTGATCAATAAAATGTTTTGAGTAAGGAATCAAAATTGATAAAGTTTTTTCACATCCAACAAGGGGTAGAACTGAAATCATAAAATAAGTCCGAAGAAGAATTTGCCTAAGATTTATGTCTCTATATTATTTTGTCCCTTTTTACTGAATAGGTACTTCATTTTATATCTCCACTTTTATTCATCGATTCTAAAGAATGGTTTAGGTCGTCGTTTATTTTCTATTTAAGATCAAAGACGTCAATAATTTAAGTCGCAGCTGACGATAACAAAAGGTGGGATATCTCGTTCGACGTGGCGAAAATTAAGAGAAGAAAAGGGAGACATAGTCATCTGAAAAGAAATAGGCCGGTGTCCTTACCATTATCATTTTCCCTTTAGAAAACGACCGGCTAGGGATGGTCGGTTGGATGGATGGATTTTTAGAGGAAGGGCGGATTCGGTTCTTTAGAATGGTAATTCTTGGGAGTCGATATTTTTCGTTTTTATGAAAAGTGACAATAGCGAACCACACAGGCGACCTCCCTTTTATACTTAAACCTGTCAGCCAACAAAGAAATAATTGCAGACCCTTGAATATGTGATGGTGATGGGAAAAGAATGAACTCGTCCAACTGCATGCCTTTGGTTAAGGTATGCATAACGGAGGTATAATATATCATATTCAGAACAATATTATCCAGGGCACACGAAAATTCCACGCCAAATCCTTTTCAAAAGAAGTTACAATCTATAAATCTGAATAGAGGGTAACATTTGAAATCTAATATATAAAATTCTCGTGTCACAATGTTAGTTACCATACTCCTCCGAAACGGCTTGACCGATTTTTATGAAATTTTATATGCATATTCAGTAGGTCTCAGAATCGGCTACTATCTATTTTCCTTACCCCTAAGTGATAAGGCTTGTCCACCCCTAACTGTTTTTTTAGCTTTTGGACAAAATTTTTTATTTTTACTTTTTTATGATTTGGCATTAAAAAATACATATAACCCTTAATTTTGACCTTTCTACCACCAACCCCCATTTTTTAATAGCGATATTAGTACTGTAATAATCTTAAACTTTCAGTGGTCGATAACTGATCAATTATTATCAATCGATTAGTCATCCCCGCCAGGCGTCTACTGATGTCACTACTCACCCAGCAAACAGCACGGAGTGGGGATGAGAATAAAGCAGATTTTTTTAGAATGTTACAGGCGGTTCAAATATGTTCTAAGAAGTAAAAGAATGTTTTGTTATAAAATTTCAGAATGATTTGGCAATGTTCAAGAATGTTCCAGAATCCTGAAGATCATTCAAGAATGTTTCAGTTAGAAAATGTTTTGAATCATTATGGAAAGTTCTGGATAGTTCTAAATTCGCGAATATTCTAGAATGTTCCATCAAACGTGTAATATATTCTTACCCGGGTATTGCGTCTAATTGTAATATGAAGTGAACTCAGACTTTTTTATCGATATCTTTTTATCTTTTACCCACTCACTAGCCTTTATTATTGACGTAAGAGTATAAATATCAATCTTTGCCTCTCTTTACCTCTATTTCTTCTTCTAATACGCCTCTGGCTAAATTATCTTACTTTTAAAAGGTACCCATCCAACTTTGTAACCATACCTAACCTAACCTAACCTAACCTAACCTAACCAAACCAATCCAATCTAACCTATCATAACCTTACACTTTTTCTATTTCTGTCTGTTTCTTAATATTTTGAAACCCTTCTCCGATCATTTGGCAACAATAAAATTATTGATTTCTCATTAACTTCTTGGCCATTTTCTGCCCTTTGTTGTACAAGTGACAAAAACAAATGTGAGCTGTTAAACATCTTTAATTACCTACCTGTTTATAAATTGTTTGTGCACAACTGCCATAATCAATTTCAAGTAAACTTTTTATTATTACGATTCGTGATCTGTTTACACAGTAGGTACCTTCACAATGTTGTGAGGCCTGGCTAAATAGCAATTGTAATCACGTTGTAAACAGTAGCAACTAATTGAAATTCCTTGAGAAATGGGCAATTTCAGTTACCTTAATATCGATCTCATTGAATGGAATGTTAACACAAAATTACACTGGCAGACCGTTTTGTAAGTCACATAATTAGAATAACAAGAAAGTTAATTATTATGTCCGCCACTATACGAGGTACATTGAGCCATGAAATTCATTGTTTTCTCACTAAAAATAAAAATTAAATTAATTGTGTCATAAAAAACAACTAAAAGTGTTTCCATTTTATTGGGACCTTTATTTTTCTGATTCAATTGCAATCTTGCACTAAAGCGTTATTTCCCAATCGATGTCATCAAAAATAAATTATGATCCATACCGCCTGACAAATATAACTTTTATCTGTCAATTCGTTTAAATTTATAACATATTTAGTCCCTGATTATTACCTTTTACAATAATTGAGCCTCATCTACTTCTTTTATTGATTTTTCAAACTTTTACTTTATGCAAATACTATATGATAATAAAATATTCAATACGAAAGGCATAATTAATGTCATCGTAAAAACTCAAGTGTATTGCAATATTTGCATACGGGTTCGTACTTTTGAATATACAAAACTTATATGTATATAATATGCATATGTTTATTAAATATGCTAAGCAGTCTTTTGTTTTATGATTTCGAAAGGACAATGAATAAAATTATAATTTCTGCCCACACATATTCACATTGACTCTCTAGTTGGAAATGCTAAAGTTGCACAGTTTCTTTTTATACCTAAACAAGTAGGTACATAATAATATAGGTAGTAGGTATAATATAACAGTTTTTGCGATTAATATTCTATAGCAAGAGAAAACGCAAATTTCTATTAAGATATTTTCATATAGGTATGTAAGGGAACCCACACCTTTACTTTACTTTATATTTATAGGTAAATAAATTAATTCTTATATTTCAGTCACGCTTACTAACAGTATAGGACGAAAATATTTCACCAGTAATGTTTTATAAAATACGTGAGCAGGTTTTTGAGAAAATTGAAATGTTACGGTAGACTTAAAGACAATCAAAATCGAGTTAATTAAATATAAACTTTATGCTTTTTTAACAAATTTATGATTTTTTCAATCAACTTCAGAAATTAAAAGTAGATTCCTTCTCGATTCGACAATACTTTTATATTCTTTTCCATGTACTTTTTTACCGATTATAAATCTTTTTTTCTTTTATTGAATGGGCTGGGGGTAGATATCTCAAGGATGATCTTTTTTAATTTTGAAGAAAATGTTTCATTCCTAATAACTAGTGTGGAAAATTAGGGGATGGTTTTTCTTTAGTAACTTGCTAGTTTAAGGCAAATATGAAATTGGCTTTTATTTCTATTTTGTAAAAAAATCGGTACACGTATTGTAAATAAGATAAAAGATAGTAGTTGAGACTTATTTAACACTTTAAAACGTAAGGCCAGAAAGTAGGGTGAAAATTATTTATTAATTGGTGAACTATACCACCGACGTTTCGTCCAAATGGAGTGATCTTTATCGTAATTAAAAATTAAATGTATAAATTTTTATGGTATATAGTAGAGACCAATTCCAAAATAACACTAACAATACAGTACAGTAACAATATTTTGAAGACCACAAATAAGGTGTAAATAAAATAATAAGTAATAAAATATATAGTTAAAAAGCATTTATTGTTAGACATTATGAATTCGTAATTTAATTGATTTAACATATGCTTTGTTTGTGGTCTTCAAAATATTGTTGCTGTTGTGAATTATTAGGTAGTGGTTTTTTACCTACAGTTATTTAATTGACTTACCATAATGCATGTACTTATACGTTTGATTACTTTGATAAAGCCCTCTACTTTTAATTAACAACAAATTAATAAATTTTCACCCCATTTACTAGCTATGATCGTTGGAATGTTCTAAAATATAAGAGGATAATTGGAAATTATTGATAAATTTAACTTGGTACTAAAATAAATATGAAAGAAATAACTTTTGGAATTCAGAAAACAAAACGTACATTTTAAAATTGAAGCAACCTTCGTAATTCCCAAAAACTAGGATATCCAACATGTAATTGGCAATACATACTAACTAATCTACATAAATCTACCTATGCTTCTTTCTACTCCTGCTTTTTCTTCTATATTTCTACATAAAAACTCCAGAAAAAAACAGATAAATTCAAAAGATTTTTACAAAACTTTATAAACTCGTAACATGTTTCGCCAAACATTCACTTTCTGAGACAAGAGTTAATTACTACTATCTAAATATACCCACATTGAAAAATGGATGGTTAAATATTTTATTATAAGGTTGGTGAGTGTTTAAAATAAATTTAAGAGCGAGGAACTGTTTCTCTCTGTTGGTTCATTTAGTAGAATACCTAATACCTTCTATGTTTTTGTATAAACTATTTACCATTTATCACTTTTTCGATAAGTATTTACCTAGTAATTATTATCTCGTCTGAGGAAGCCGAAGTTTGGTGAAACATGTTACGAGTTAAAGTTTCATGAAAATCTTTTAGTTTGTTAACGTATTAGATTCTGTCAAACTTTACAGTGATCCAAATTAATCATAATTTGCGAGAATAAAAACTACTTTTTTTTATTACTTGGCCTTGCACTTTTTTTCAGGGTTTTTTAAGGACAACCTTCCTTACGTGTTAATATCATTAATTTTAATTGGATTTTATTTCAAGCTTGTTAATAAATTATTTCATTCTGTGTCATTGTTCCATTTTAAGTAGACGGATAAAGTGTTGACAATAAAATAAAACTTCTGCGTTAATTAATTTCTTGCACATTATCACACATTTACACAAATATTTAAGATTCTTAATTGTGTTTTTCTGCTTTTATTGGCAGTTACCTACAATAAACTGTATCGTACCAAAAGATAGGTGGACAAACACTGAAAAGTCTTTAAAAGGAGTATCTCTTTTAGTTCTTTATTAATACATTTTTAAAACTGACCGTTTGTTTTCTTCAGTTCCAGTTATTTCAAAATAATTCTATGTTTAGATATTTAAGTTTTTTGAATAGTTAAATTAAAATATGATACTGCTTCTTTTTCTTCGACTAGAAACACAACAATGCGTGGAACAATCCGTTATAACCGGAAGTTACAATGACTTATTCCATTATTTCCTGGTTGGATTGGATTGTATATACATTATTGTAGGTATGTTGTACCGAGTTTGTGCGAAAATTTATGCGATACTGTCGTGTATTGTGTTTTCGTTTACAATGGGCAGTCGAGTCGGTCGTCCACGTTCGAATGGATTTTTAAAGTGATATGTATTGACAAGCATTGTTCGAAATATCCTTCTTAAGAACGAAGGGCATATGTTCTTCTATTGCTATAGACGCGCGTCCCTATGTAGTTATATGTATAGGTACACATTTTATAATATACCTTCTGTGGGTTAGAAGGACTCTCTTGAGGTTTTGTTTCCATTGAATGGCCCTATTTAGGAGACCATTGTAAGACTATTACGTGAACCTCTACCAGTGACTTTCGGGCTTTATATTACGTACCTACTACGTCAAAAGACTCGAGTTGTAATCCACCCGTTCCGTTGAAAGGGAAATGTGTTCATTTCGCTTTCAAACCGCACAGAGCACAGCCGGAATAAAAAAAGGGGATTAAAAAAAAACTCTAGTAATATTCCTTTTGTCTGTCTTTGAACGTGCTATTGTGTATATTAAAAGGAACGTTTTTTTAATACTTATTGCCGCGAAGGTAATCTGCAGTGTTGGCGAAATTAAAGCAGAAATCACCACTACGTTATTTTTACTTGAAACAAGGGACGGTATATTACTGTTACGAAAAAAAAATTGTTGTTTTAAATATATATGTTTCGGTTTATTTCTAATTTTCTTTAAGTGGCCGGCGACTCAGCAGCTCAATTAAAAAATAATAAAATATTGCTTTCATTTTAATTAATGTGGCAAAAAGTAGAAAATTAATACTTTTTTAATCCATACAATTCGTAGAAAATAATAGGTAGTCTTGAATATAATCACTTGGGTGTATTTTTATTTATGAACGAAGGCTCCGTTCATTTTTGGTGAAACATAAGTACTATCTAATTAATTAAATTGAACTCTTCAAGTTTGTCTGAAGTAGAAGAAATGTTTTAGATAACTACGAAATTGTAGAAATAAAAAAAAGCAATTTTAAACAATAAAATTGTAACCCGGAATTAGTTAATGACCTATCTAAAACGTGGATATATAAGTCGTAACATAATATAGTTTTATATATAATTGAGCTTAGTTATTTAGTTAAAATTCATATTGACTTTGAGTCAATACGTTTATAACTTGTTGAGTTATGAAATTCTGATAAAGCCAAAGTTTGGCAAAACAATTGCTACGTATCAATAATTAAATCTGCTGAAATTTTAACCTGTTTGTTTTCTTCTTAAAAGTTAATGTAGTTTTAGTTTACTGTTTATACTCCTGAAGAATAGGGGCAATGGACGATAGCGCGCTGCGGTCAGGAATAAATTCAGGTAGTCAAATATTACAGGTCAATTGCGCGCGGTTTGCCAAGACTTTGTAGGGTCAACTGCGCGCTCGGTAATTTTATTTAATTTATGTAACAGTTTTTAAAGAAAAGTCTCTGAAGATCTTAAAAATATGTTTATATACAGTTTGTTACAAAAACTCCAATACATGATGAATAAGAGAATTACAAGACCACGACAACACTCACTTCGTTTGTATAATCTTTACATACCGTAACCTTTTGATCCTACAGAATGAAACAAAATAATTCTTTAGTTACCTGCTAATTATAAAACAAGGTGAATATAAAAACCTGAACTAAATACATTTATTTCAAATCTTTGTTGGTTTCTAACATGATTGAACTATTTTTAATAAAAAAGGCCCAGAGGGCAATAATTTAATGATCGCACGCAACTGTCCCATCACTTTTTAAGGGTCAGTTTTGTCACAGCAGGGAGTATACTGGCCGCAGCGCGCAATTGACTTATACACGAAGAAGCCCTAATAAGGCGAAATGTACACAGAGTATACCAATAAAAAATTGTGAAACATACTTCCAAGAGTTCAATTAATTAAATTAGATGTATTTATATGTTACAAAAGAAGTATGACCCTTCAAAGAGCCACACAGCCTGTCTGAAGTCTTTTAATTGGAAGAGATTGTTAAAATTCAATCTCCAAAAGGACAGTCTATTGCACAATCATTCTTTAAGGGCTCATTGAAGATTTGAAGATGTGTCCTAATAAAGAAACCAAACTCAATTGACGTCTGGAAATATGGAAATTTGAATGTACAGTTTCAGTTGGAAGAGATTTTTTGCAATTCACTCACCAAAAGGAGGGTCTAGTGGTATAATTATGTTTATTAATAAAGAAGTCTCTAAACTTCACCCCCAAACGGTGACCCAATTTGACAATATGAAATTTTGTAGTTAGAGGAGGTTCTTCAAAATTCAACCAATCTGGTGTATAATTCAAAAAGGGCCCTTTAGGAGGAATTCTTTAAAATTTATCCTCTAAAGGGGTCAACTGTCTGACGTATTATAATATGAAATTATGAAAGTACCTACAGTCTCAGTTGAGGGAAACTTTTTGAAATTCAATCTCCAAAAGGAAAATATAGTGTAAAACTAAATTTAGGAGGAACTCTCTAAAATTAACTTCCTAAAAATGATCAAACTCTCAACATGGAATGTTAAATATATTGGTTCAGATGGAAGAGATTTTGTGAAGTTCAAACTCCAAGACGACAATTTAGAGCACAATTGCTTTTTTTTCTTAAAAACTCTTAGAGTCCAAACCTAACTTACGCCTGGCAAAATGGAATTTTGAATTTTGAACAGATTTTTAAAATAAAATCTCCAAAAGGACGGTCATATGCACATTTATTATTTTTTTAAGAACTCAATGAGGACAAACTATTTCAAGTTCATACCTGAAGGGTTAAAAGATAATTGCCGCCTGGAAATTTGGAATTTTGAATGTACAGTTTCACTTTAAAGAAATTTGCTGCAACTCAATCTCAGAAAAGGACAGTCTAGTGTACAATTATGTTTTTAAAAAAAGGGGCTCTTACAAATTCACCTTCCAAAAAAGGAGACTGTCTCAGTAGCAAATAACAGTTTGTAATTTTTTGAATTTGTGACGCCCCTGAAGGTGGCAAAATTAATTTTGAAAATATCATAAGAAGTTTTTTAGGATCAAAAATTAGTGGTTCATATTTAATATTATTTTCCTAATTCATGTTTGTATTAACTGATTTAATTCTTACAAAATTCCTACTTCTTTTTAATTAAAGGAGATTACATGATTATTAGGTCAGCATGCCCTATAAAGATCAACTTTAAAGTTAAATTGGGCGTATTTTTTTTTATACTTTGGCAAAAATGTAATCTTCTGAATCATTAACAGTTATTCAAGAATGCCTACTGTAAAATCTACAACAATTTAGCATACCTACAACTTTAACCTTTTTTATAGATCGGAATGCGGCAAATATTTTCATGGGTTACCTATAATTAATGTTTACTAATATACTGGCAAAAAAGTTAATTTTTCGTATCGCAACTGTGCCATCTGCCCGTCCATTTCGTTCGTCGACCTCAAAGTGCGCAAAGTTTTCAAAGGATGGACGGAACCAGCGCGGCGCTACCGACAAAAGTGACTCATTTCTAAATACCAAAACGACATGTGGCGCTGCCAATAAACACCCAGAAACCCAGATGAAAATTTAAAAAAATATACCGTCTCTCTTCTACTCGTTAATAATAAATAGCGCCTATGTAAATAATCTTTTAACGACGGATCTAATAAGAAAGTATGTCGGTCTCCTCATTAAAGTCATCATCCATCCATCCATCCGAAGAGTTGAAGGAAGCTACAACACACTGGTAAAAAAGTTAAGAACGTAATAAAGGTTCTAATTTTAGAGTGAAGAAGAGGAAGGGAAAATTAAAGAATTAATTTGGGGTCTTTGAAAACAGCATACCGTAAAGTTCACTTTGTGCCGGCCAATAAGAAATCAGTGTCATCGTGTATTGTCGTCTACAGTCGTGTAGGCGCAAATCGGTCAAATTTTGCTAATTTTGAGCGGTAAGTTATGTGAACTTAACCCAATGCTAATAACTACCAACATAAACAGACCCTTGAAGCACACATAAAGGCAGAAAATATGGATGGTCAGGTACAATTAATGGAATATGGTAAGTTTAAAGTACAATCATCTTCGGTAAGTGACAAGTTTTATTCTTAACGAAATTAACTTGTGGCTTGGCTCTTTTAGTTTTATTCTGTTTCCTATAAAGATTTGTGTTATAGCAATTGTAAGTCAATGTTTTGTAAAAATGTAAAATATGTATTCATAATTTTACAAATACCTTAGATAGATTAGATGAGAAGAAAATTTAGACAGTATTTTAGATTATGTTCAGGAAATTGAAGAATACCTTAGAAAAGGATACCAACCCATGTAAAAAAAGAAAAATGGATAAACAGACATATTTTCCGAAAAAAAAGATTGTATTAAATCTGTTGAAAATAAGAGTAATATTGCTACTTTTAATATTAGTTCTTCGTTTCATTGAAGCGACTTATTCTCTTTAGAATTTCTTTCCAGTTAATTGTAGTGGTTGTGCGTTGGGGAGGGTGGTGGGTTAACCTGTTTTCCCTTTGCTTTTTTTTTTCGTGGTGTGGGATTTCATCGTTTGATATTTTTTTTATTAATTTTGTATTATTTCTTATAAACACTATTCCAGTTCATATTTTGTTTTTCTTATTTAGAATACATAGATTTAAATAAAGAATTTCAACTAATCGTAAATTAGCATTATTTACATTAAAATCACTTGACGCTTATCATCCTCTTCGTTTTTTCACAACAGTAACTGATGTATATAAAATTGAAAATTAATAAGCATTCATGAAGGTCACAATGCACTTATTAATTACATTAATACACAGCTTGAATATATCGGCGTACTGAATTCAACTTTAAAGTTCGCGGGCTATTTAACCACGCCTACATTGCTGTAATTGGCCGGCACAAAGTGAAGTTTACGGTATGCTTTTGAAAACCTCTGTGACGTCCTTAATATATTTCTAGTACCTACCAACTCAAGCACTTTTGGATCTAATAGAGGATTTAATGGAAATGTTTCAAATTTTCTACATGTAAAGTAAATTTAAATTTGCATATTTGCAATTAACTTCTTCGCCCAGTTGGCCATGAAGCTAATTGTACCATATAAAGTGCTAATTAGATTAATCAACGTGTTGTTATTGTTAATAGTCAAATTAAA
Organism: Agrilus mali; assembly: GCA_029378335.1. Taxonomy (NCBI): domain Eukaryota; kingdom Metazoa; phylum Arthropoda; class Insecta; order Coleoptera; family Buprestidae; genus Agrilus; species Agrilus mali. The sequence goes on from CM055660.1 coordinate 3,725,568, forward strand.
AATTCTTTTGTGTTACAAATTTTCAGCAACATTCAAAAAAAACATTATAAAAAGTAGTAAATCAAAATCATAATTTTGTTTAGAAAGAAGTATGGTTAATAATTAATTTTATAAGTATGTCCACAGCTACATTTGATTAAGAATTATTTGAAGAATTCTGATTATTAATAGAGGGTGCCAAAGGGCATAAATAAAGGAGTCCTTTTAGGAAGGATGAATGTCCTTATAGAATAAAAGAACTTATAGTTAGTTAAGTTCCCCTAAGCTTAGCCACCACTTAGCTGTACGGAAGTTTCAAATTTCTTGATAATGACGACCAACCCTGAAATTCTATACACCCTTTTGCAAACTAAGTAACTTGAGCTTTATCAGATTTTCTTATAAAACTTTTTACACTTACCTAATAATAAAAGTTTCAAAGTTTAATAATTGATCAGTAAAATAAAAAAAAAATATTTATAGTATGCAGTTGTTATGACTCATAAATTTAGAGAAGGAACATGTGTCTTCCATACATATAGGTAAAGTGCTTCAAAATGCTTTTTAATTATGATCGTACGTATTTTGGAACCTGTGTTCAAAATTTTAGGGACCACTAAATGTATTTATATATAATGTATGTGTTTTTAAACAGGAAAAGAAAACCGTGATGGGATTTCAAATGGTTTAACGGAATTTAAGTCGGAAGTAAGCTAACTCACAAAAAACAGCAGAAGTAAAAATAATCTTCCATTTAACTCTTGTGTAAGTAAAGCATTTGTGCAAGCAATCTTCCAACATAACATGTGTTTCCTTTATTAGCTAATAAAACACTCATAATCTGCCGATTTCTTTTGTTTACTTGGGATCCTCTTTCAACAAACATTTCTACTATATATTATTACTAAACGGACGATGAGCCGATGGAAATTTCAATATATAATATTTATTCTGCTCGTCTTTTTTCGAAAAAACGAAATTAAACTGATATTACATAACTAATAAAGTTGTAATTTATTCCGAAAAGCTAACGGTCCATTACTATTAAAATATTATGTAAAGGAAGCTGGAGTTATTATGTAAAAGAAAACCAAAAAAAGAAGAGTATGTATCATTGCTAGAGACGCTATAAAGCGGTGTAGAGTTCTGATAAAAACTCATGGAGGATATTACGTTGATCTGCAACATCCTGACATTAAACGTAATAATTTGCGAAATTCTTCTGTAAGGAATAATTGCGTGATAACATTAGCATATTAACGAATTTCTTGCACAGGCAGATTATTATTAATTTAGTGTCGTATATAATGAGGAAACAGTTATAGTGGCTCTCATAAAATAATTTCTGACATTCCCACATACCTACCTACCTATCCATTCGTTCACTTATTCATTCATCCATTCATTCATTCATTCATTCTTTACAGATAATTTTTCTTTCAGAAGTACTAGACTTGAGAACAATAGAAATCTCAGCCATATATAATTTCCCACAGAATTATACCAACAATAGATAATGACCAGTAGTAAATGTATTTATTACAATTTAATGGACATAGGTGAACGATGCACTTCTAATGAAGCCTCTTATGCTTATTTTGAGGCTATGTATGTGTCACAGCGTGCGCCATATGCCTCAAATTGAGGCTGTGTACGACTCAATTAGGCCAATGCAACAGCAGACCCATCATGAAGCATGAGCGAAGAATTCAAAGATTTTTTGAACCACATCTAATAATTGGAGGACCTTAAAGGCTACCCTACAATATGCTGCGGATAAAAAAGCTATATTTGTAAAGGTATTTCAGACTTATGTGAAAAGCATGAGCATAGATAACGTCTTTAAAAATTCAAAGGCGAAGGCTTAAGAGTTTTTGAAACACCTCTAATTATTTTTGACAAAAAGGGTTATAAAAAAATATTTGTAGAGGTCTTTCAAAATCTTATAAATTGAAAAAAAACACGAGAATAGTGAAAGTGAGGTTAGTCTCTAAGAATCCAGAGGTCAAGGCTTAAAAGTTTCTGAAACATCTCTAATAATTTTAGACAAAAGGGTTGTCACAAAAAAATAATAGGAATAAAGTTAGAGGAACTTACAGATAATAAAACTATATTTGTAGAGGTATTTCTGACTCTTGCGAACTATGAAAAACATGAGAACAGCGAGAGTGAAGTTATGTCTTTAAGGAGCCAGAGGTCAAGGTTTAAAAGTTTCTGAAACATCTCTAATAATTTTAGACAAAAGGGTTGTCCCAAAAAAATAATAGGAATAAAGTTAGAGGAACTTACAGATAATAAAACTATATTTGTAGAGGTATTTCTGACTCTTGCGAACTATGAAAAACATGAGAACAGCGAGAGTGAAGTTATGTCTTTAAGGAGCCAGAGGTCAAGGTTTAAAAGTTTCTGAAACATCTCTAATATTTTTAGACAAAAGGGTTGTCACAAAAAATAATAGGAATAAAGTTAGAGGAACTTACAGATAATAAAACTATATTTGTAGAGGTATTTCAGACTCTTACGAACTGTGAAAAAGATGAGAACAGCAAGAGTGAGGTTAAGTTGCTAAGAATCAAAAAGTTAATATAATTTTAGACAAGGGATGTATAGTATACCTAAAAACTACAAAATTTTCTAAATTGTTATTAAAGAGACTAGGTATGAGCAGGTTAGTGTACCTAACTTTGTTTTAATGAAATTTTCAGTACGTTATAAGCAAATTTTGCTGTAATCACGATTTGAAAGTTGTAGACTCATTCTGATATTCGATAGTATCTTAACATTAACAAAAGGTCGCGGTTATGCCAAAAGACAGGTGCTATACCAACCTGACATTCGTTTTCCGTGATAAAAACTACACAATCAATCACATTCTAATAGAAGGAAGTGTCATAAGGTATCTCTTATAGTAATCAAAATAGATAAAAGGCAGGTTCAACTATTAAATCTAACATAAGAACAAAAGAACTGATGACTGTTTTTAATAATGTAGATATATTATTAAGTATTTTTAATTATATGGAGATAATTACTGGTTAATTATTTTGACCTTCACTAGGAATGTAGTTAACTCTAACTAACACTATTATTTGTTTCTGTTTCATTTTCTGTTTGAGTGGCGTATTAAATGAACTGAGTAATTAACTAAAAATGCGCACTATCATTACCTAGGTGGTGGGTACGTTTTGCAATTCCCCAAAACACCGAAGAACAAAAAGTTAAAAATTCTTACAAAACGTTTAGTGAAAACATACCTAGATAAACTTTTGTTATAACCTTTTGTCGTTTTTCGTTGGATTTGTAACAACGAAAATAAAAATTTCACTGCAAAGAACGGATGCAGAATGAATGAAATTATGAACGGCGATTAACAGCAAACTGTTGCTTCTTTTTTATTGATTCATTGGTGCAATTAACGTGAACTTTTTACGACGCGATGTACAATCGGACATAAAAACGACCAAAAAATTTAATTAAGTATTATGACCAAAGTTTATTGCGACTCGTTTTAAGGATTACACCTGCACACGAAATCATTGTTTCAACATACTTGAAGTAACTTCTTTTGATAACATCATTCTTCAGGCTACGTGAATGTAAAAGGCTTTGAAAAATAAAAAGCAATATCATTATAATCGAAAAGAAACGAAATTGACGTTCGGAAGCTGAAGAATATAAAAATGTTAAATGTTTGGCTGTCAGAATGACTTTTGCAATGTTAATTACTATTACTGGTAAAAACACATCGTTAGTCGAGTCTAGAGGATTAAATAAATTCAAGTATGAAATGGTTTGCAACTGGTTATTTTAATAATAATCCTCTTTAAGTGCCTAATGGTTTCTAATTTTGCTACATAATTCCTAAGGTTCATAAGATATTCTTCAGCTAACCAGACTAAATCTTTGAATACTCGAGTTTTGTAGATATTTGTGTTATTTACAACCTTACAACCGAATTGACAGTATTTGATCAAAAATTTAAGAGATAACAAATAATATTCAATACGACGTTTCGACCACTTTTAGTTTTATTATGTATTATAACTAATTATGTATGTACTTTTGTTTATCGAAACGTCATGTAAATTATGTTACACATATTTACTAGTCTTCTACTAAAAAATTACTGAGGTGTGCATCAATTTCTGAGCTGGTGCCTTTTTAGGGCTTGTATTATGTAGGTCTACCTAACCTAACCTAACCTAACCTTAACCTGAAACATCTACAATTATTTAAAAAAGATGTTAAAGCGAATAAAGTTATTTTTCACTGAAGCAAATAAGAAAAGGTCAGCAAGATTTCCTAAAGCTACATTTACAGGGACCTGTTTTAAAAGAATTAAATACATAATTCTTTGATTTTGTGGTCAAATGGTAAAAAATTATGGCAGGTTTCCTGTGTTCAACGGTAGATATACGTACGTACGAGTGAGCACAAACCTATTCGTGAGAGAGGTAGATATGTGCATGCATGCGAGAAGGCTTTTGCTTGCTCTTGCACTCTGCCGAGTCAACGGTAGCCATGATGGTAAATAACATCTAAATTAAACTCTGTGTACACATTGTAACATGCACACACTTACATATATACGTGTGCAATATATAATAAATTTGCCGCAACCAATTCAAAAAAAAAGTCAAAAAAATTTTTAATACGACTGAGAAATTTAGAAAACAGCGCAACAGAACTTCTAGGCGGAATGTAATACGTATTTATGTACCTATATGTAGGTAACTACTATATTACATATTACAATTATCTGTTATAATCCCAAAGGAATAATAAAATTTCGGTTCCTCATATGGGATAGATAATACACACTAGTGCCAACCAAAGTAGTTGAAACATATTAGGGTTACAAATACTGTATATTCCAGCATCAACCCTCTATTATGTTATATTTGACAATCTTGGGTGTCGTGCAGTGGTTTTCTTGATTCTTGAACGAGAGCTAAAGTAATAAAGTACCTGTAGTTTTTGCGTGTGGCCGCAATGGTGACAACAGTACGAAAGGTATTCAGACAAGGAGGGCATCGCAGCAACGAAGGCATCCGCTGTACTGTTACCACCGCTGCTGCAGTCATTGACCAGTTTCCTGTAATGTGCTGCTGCTCTGAAGAACGGCGGAGGCCTGCCCGTCGTAGAAGTGCAGCTTCTAGAGAGCCGACCCATGCTGAACGTCAAAATCACATCTCGTACGCCACTTTTCAACCCCCAACCACCACAACTATTAAAATCACACCCGCAAGACACCCTTATCAATAACGATGATAGCGCGCACGTCACGAGTATTTACGCGAAAGATAGAGAACGTCCTCCGATGAAGAAGGAATAATAATACTAATAGTAAGTGGTACCACCGAACGTCGTGGTATTATGGAACGTACTGCTGGTGAAAAGGTGAATGCTGTGTGAGCTGTTGCCGTTGTGTGGGTCAGGTGTTCCTTTCTCTCTCACAAATCTCTTTCTATCTCTGTCTCGTCGCTCGAGTAACGAGGCCGAAGGAATGTTGTCACTGGACACCGATGGATGAGAAGAACAACCTGGTTTGCTCTTTGCATAGCGGCATCCATTTGCCGACTGTTTCATTTGCCTTGAATGCCACGAACATGAGAGAGAGACCGACGACGACGATTATGTTTGTTGTGTGTGGTGCACGTAGTACGTAGACGCCGGCCGTCGTCTTTGCCGTCGTCAGCACGTCGTCGTATTTTGCTAATGGAATATAACGCGAGATTGATGGGAAGCCCTAAAGGGCGACAGCCGTGCGACGGACGATGAGGACAACGACGACAGAAGAGAAGGAAGGGAGGAGGTGGTTTCATCACAAGCAATAATTACTGCAATAATAACGTTAGATCTTAATCAATTTATTTGTTCTCTTAGAAGCCAATAAGAAAATTACCCTCATAGTTTTTTTTTTGGGAATTGAGAATAATTGAATTGGTCGATTGTCTAATTATTCAATTGACGGTAATTTCATCATCGCTTTCCACAATTATTTCTGCAGGAATCTTCATCCACTGAAGCTCAACAGCTAATATTTTTGAGAATATCCGGCAAGTACTTTTTGTTTCGTCCCAACTGCGTATTACTCCTCTTACAATGATTCCTTCAACCCTTTTTCTATAATTTCCGTACATTCAATGAATAATCACTTAGAAATGATGAACTGTTCCAGCTAAATGACAAACATTTATTGTATAAACCTTGAAAGTACTCAGCTATTCTATATCCAGAAGTTGCCTGTACTCAATTTTATTTCGATAAAACTTTTTATCCATTAAAGCTCAACAGTCAATATTCTTGAGGGGTGCAATAATGGGAAGATTTCATGTCTCATTTCTTCTTCAGTCGTTATTCTGATATGCTTTAACTCAGAGATAAGTAAGGGTAATGTTATTATCATTTCTCTCACAGTACTTTCTTCAGATCTTTCTCTGAATTCATCTGAACTCAAAGAAGAATTAGATCAAGAATTATACGCTGCCCAAGCTGAATGGCAATGGACTGGTTGTTGAATGAATTCATGAAATTTTTCTCTTCCTTCTGTGACATTCACGTAAACTCAATGAACAATTACAATTAATAATTATGACCTACCCCATAAGAAATGCAAGAAACATTCAGATTTTCTTCATCCAAAAGTCATCTGAACTTGATGAACTGATCTCGATAAAAGTTTTCCTCCATAGGAGCTCAACTAATATTCTTCAGGAATGCAATGAGCAAAAGTCTTTCCTGAAGATTCACGTTTGATTTTTCTTTTCTTTCATGTATATTTCTTCCCTTCTTTCTTTGAAATTCACCTAAACTCAATGAATAATTATAATCAAGAATTATAAATTGTCCAAAAGATATCTATGAAACATTCAGCTATTATTCATCCAGGAGTCATCTGGACTCAATTTTCCTTTGATAGAAGTCTTCATCCATTCAAGTTCAATAACCAATATTCTTTGAACAAAGGTGTTTCCTGAAGATTTAACGTTTGATTCCTTCATCCAACCATATCATTTGTATACTTTAAGTTAGAAATGAGTAAAAGCAAAAGTTTCTTCATTCCTTTCAGAGACATTTCTCCTCCTGTTTCTTTAAGATTTATTTGCACTCGTTTCCTGAACATGTAACGTGTGTTTCCTTCATCCAACCAAAGCATTTGTATACTTTAAATTAGAAATGAGTAAAAGCAAGAGTTTCTTTATTCCTTTCAAAGACATTTCTCCTCCTGTTTCTTTGAGATTTATTTGCACTCGTTTCCTGAACATGTACCGTGTGTTTCCTTCATCTAACCAAAGCATTTGTATACTTTAAATTAGAAATGAGTAAAAGCAAGAGTTTCTTCATTCCTTTCAAAGACATTTCTCCTCCTGTTTCTTTAAAATTTATTTGCACTCGTTTCCTGAACATGTAACGTGTGTTTCCTTCATCCAACCAAAGCATTTGTATACTTTAAATTAGAAATGAGTAAAAGCAAGAGTTTCTTCATTCCTTTCAAAGACATTTTTTCTCCTGTTTCTTTGAAATTCATTTGGACTCAATGAAGAATTATAATAAAGAATAGTTCCTCATTCAGAAGTCGCCTGGACTCAATTTTCTTTCAATAAAAGTCTTCATCCATTAAAGCTCAAAAATCACTATTCCTAAGGAATGCAAACAAGAGTATATCCTGAAGATTTAACATTTGATGCCTTCGTTCGTCATAGCATTGATATGGTTCAATTCAGAGATAATTAAGAGCAAAGGCATTACCACTCCCCTTACAGTAATTTCTTTTCCTTTTTCTTTAACATTCACATGAACTCATTGAAGAATTATAGACCTCTTCAGATCAATAACAGCATTAGGCTGCTTTTCATCTACGAGTTGTCCCAATCTAGAACTGGAAACCATTCAGGAAAGAAGAAGGCAAAACAATGAGGTTCTCCGGATTTATTGAGCTTGTTATGATTCTTCTAAATTCTTTCTCTGGGCCAATTTCAATTTGGGTGAAAACTCTTGCAGCCAAAGGAATGTTTGTGAATTAAATCAATCGAGTAAATTGCGATTAGTAGATTAATTTAAATGTTGAAGAAGTTAGATACTCATAACTTTCTAGGACAAATAAAAAGAGCATGAAGGGATTTTGGCGTGGTGATTCTTTTTTTGTTTGGTTTTACATTTCTGTTTCAAGTTCCCACACTATTTTACTTTTCCAACGCCTTTTCCACTACCTACTTCATTCCCATTTACAAAAAATAACTCATTTGACTTTTTTTTTTTTAACCTAAAAGTAAATTTTAAAGGTCGCAGTTGGGCAAGGCCTAATATCTACTGAGTTTCACATTGTGCACGGAGCGCTTTCGTCTAATGCACAGGTCGTGAAAACGCTGCTTTCTTGGTGGAAAAAGCACTTCTTAAAACACACTCGTCTTTGAAAACGGTTCGCTCGGATTTATTTCTAGGTGATTGCCATCAGTTTCCCCCGCCTCGCCCCTTTCCGTAAGTGCTGGCGCACAAACCGGGTGTTTCACACAGGAAAATAATATCATCATTGAATGTGCAAAAGAGAGCGACTGAGGTTACGTGTAACGCGAGTGTGTGCACGAGATTTGCAACGAGAAAGTGCAAAAAGGGCTGAGAACTACTCCTAGTTTTTGTTTCTCACTTTTCCGCGGGGTTAAAACTGTTGGCGAAGTGGATTTTTAGACTTTATATTTTTCGAACTTATAGTTGTATCGTTTCCTGCTTTGTTCGAACGCACTGAACAAGTAAAAACCTGAAAAAGAGATTCGACCTTTCCATTTTCTCTTAGAATTTTAGGTACAGGGTGAAATCATTTAAAATTATCAACGCTCAAGATATATTGTTCTAAAATATAGTACTGTAACATTTTTAGACTGTATTTGTGTTCCTATAGGCTATTTTTTATCTTTCGTATCGCCTGGCCAATGCAAACTTAGAAAATGCATTTAATTTATTGCAGAATACTTTCATTGACACTATTAATAAATATTACTCAATTAAACTGCAATTTATTTTATTAATTGAACCGTTACAGCGGTTTAGTTAAGTACCTGCCTGCTGATACAAATCTGGTGCATTACATTATCAATTAATAACACAAATTATTAATTTACCTAAGGATATCGTTTAGTTATTCTTTATTACGTTCACTGCAGCAAAATGAAGTAAAGTAACGATTAAAGTCGTGTAATGAAAGTAAAATACCTATAACAGTAGATATTACATATTAACAAAAAAGTTTACCGTTTTGTAATAATAGATACCTAATAAATATATTTCGGAGAGTAATATGCAATAACAGATTTATACACTTGTTTGATAGAAAGTTTTGTATTATTAGTAGGTCCATTTTGTACCCTAATTTAAAGTAAACGAATTTTCAAACCATTTAAAACAGCTGATGCATTTCGCTGTTATAACGAGTTTCGTAAGTTTTGTCACGCACGTACTACAATACTTTTTAATTACGACATGTAACAGCTTGTTATAATAATAACTCACTGGAAAATCGCCATGGATACTTTTGTCTGAAGCCTGAATATGGACAGACTTTCTATATTTGCACCCATAAATTTTTAACTTTCAATTTGATACCTACATACATACGTATGTTGAATATATGCACATTAATTATTATCGCCCTCTAAAGAGAAAGACACATATTTTTACTTCTAATTAATTTTGAAATCAATACAACAACCCTAGTGCCAGCCAATTTCTCACACGTGAGGTTCGGTAGTGTAAAAACTGTCTAGAATTTTTTTGTTTTTTCCCAAATTTTACATGTCAAAAAGATAAGCAGCTCTAAAGTCAACGTTAATGCTTAATGCCCTAAATAATTCTTTGTAACATAGTTTTAAGTTCTTTGTAAACTTGTAAAAAAATAAAGAAAAACTAAATGTGTAGTTATTAATTTTCGTCAGTTCTTGAAGTCTCTAAAATTGACAAAAAAAATTCAACATATTTTATTTAATTAAATCCACTTGGCCTATCAAAAATATTATTCTAAACCCCCATTTTTCGCTTTTAATTGCCTTTCTGTCGTTATTTTTTGAGATTCAATTTTTCAAAAATAATATGATTTATTGTTGTTATTAGTAAGAGCTTTATTGAACCAACAAAAGTTATATATACATACAAAGAAAAAAAAAAGAACATAATTTATTTTCCAACCTATAAATTTTATTATTATATATATATATATATAAACTAACCAGTTCCCTTCTTTTTCCCTTATACTCATTTTCCGTCTCCCCTTTCCACACCACTCCTTTTTAAAATTTGCTTCAAAAGGGGCCAGACCACTACCATCCGAATTTATTACCCTTCCAAGTTCCTCCCTCTAATTCTTCGGCGTTACTTCTTCTAATACATGCTCCATTGATTCACTCTTTTCTCCACATACTCTACCCAATCTCTTACTTTCTTCCATCCGAAACTTATTCTTATTACACTCATTCCCCATTTTGAATCTAGCTTTGATCTCTATACTTTTTCCTTCTCTTAGATATCCTGGCACCTCATCCACTTACCATTCTACCCATATAAACTCCCTCATACCTTTCGTGTATCTGGATTCCCAAATTTTTCTCAAATTCTCACCTCTTACTATTTCATTACATCTTTTCCCCACCATCCTACTAACATCCAATCCCTTTCCTCTCCACTCTTCCATTTGTTCTTTACTTATTGCCATTTCTGTTAAAGCTTTATCCCTTTCCACATCATATTTATTTTTTGTCCCGATCCCCAATATAATCCTCCATATCTCTTTTCTTATGCCCGCTTCCGGAAATTCTTCCAATTTTTCTTCATATTTTACAACCCTTCTTCTTGTATCTTCCACCATTTTCCCACATTTTGTTTCCCTTCTTAAAATGTAGTCTGGGGTACTTCTTTCTAAGAGCAACACCCATTTTATATACCTTTTATAAATATTATCTACTATTCTATACTCTTTCCATCCCCATATTTCGACTCCATAAAAGACTACACTTTTTACTAACGTTTTAAATAGTACCATCCTTCTTTCCCAGTTATTTCTGCACAATTTATGTCCTATTCCCCATAATCTCCCCAGCAATGCATTTGTGTTATTATTTATAAACAATTTCAAATGATCCTTTTTTTGCTGTATGGATATTGAAAAATTTTTGGTATGCAAGTTTGTTTTAATATTTAAGTAATTAAAAAAATAAAACAGCGAGACATTTCTTTGAGAGCTTTAATCAATAGATAATGTGAACAATATAAAAAGTATTCCTGATTTTTTGGTAGAAAACTGATAAACCCTTATCAATAGCTTTCCCATTTACGCCATAAAATTGGACGTACAAAGCGAATCTGTTAATCTAGGATGCAAAATTTATTTAATGGCCCCGTCTGGTCATTAACTAAACTACTGGATTAAAACTTTAATCAGACTAGTTTTATGAAACTGTGCTTATTTCAATTTATTTTACATAATTATCCTTCATGAAATTTAAAATATATAAAACTGCTTTAATCACCCTTGTAGCGATTTACAGAACTATAATATAAATAAAACTGATACAACTAATATTTTTTTTATGTAGCAATAATTTTCTTAGGCGACATGAATAGATAATAATAGAGACTATGAAGATTTGAAGGAAACAATTTCATATTTCGAATTAAAAGTTAATAGAAATTTAAAAAAATACCAAATTTAATGATGTTCTCTTCTGGTTTAAAGCAAAAGTAATTTGTAGATAAAAATTTTATTTAAATGCCCATGTATTAGATTATGTAAATTTCGATTCAATTAGTAGGTATATAATTTAATTATTTCAATTTTTATGAATTAAGTTCTACAAATATTACTTTCTTGTACTTTACTGTAGGCAACCAACATTTCATGAGAACTGGTGACTTCAATGCTACTCTCGAGTATCTCTGAATATTGTATATGCAATATTATCTTTTGAAATGAATCATATGAGATTATTGCATAAATATACAGAGGGAGTATCCCTGACTATGGAATCATGGCGATGTCTTTTGATTCTGTGACTAATTTTTATGCCAGGGAATATCAAAGTTGACTAACTTGGTTTTGGCTAGAGTAGTTAATTATTCTCAACTAATTTTGATAATTGAAAAGTTAATTCCCATAAATTTTAATAAATAAAGGGTAACATTTTCCAATAGCACTTGAACATTGTGATTAACAGACAGTCCAAAAAAGCAACTTTTTAGTGAAGAATATTAAAACGATATCAAAAAGACGTTTACGGGCAAAAAACTTAAAAAATGTCCCTTAAAAATTTTGCAGACACCTCCTTTAATCGTTTTTGTAACAATTTCTTTATTAATTTATTCAACAATTTCAGATGGTCTATCTCGAAGAACAAATTTGCATTACGTAGTTCTTTGTTTTATTCGACTACATTAAACAATAAGATTGAAATTTACTCCCTTATTTGTCTGTTTAACCACTCCTGAAAAGCAGGGTTGTATACGCCCCTGCGATAAAATGGTAAAGTGGGCAGAGTCTAATTCAATTAATTTACATAATGGCCGGTTGAAAAGTCATAAAGCCGAATATCGACGATGAGTTCGAGATATGTTATTTCCATTTTCGAAATAAGACTTTCTTAATTAGAAGAGACGAATCGAAGAAGTAGCGTTGAATTATTGATAAATTTACAAAGCACTCACCAAGCGGTTTCGTAAGAGCTTTCTATTAATGAAATTACTTCATCACTTCAGTGATTGCTTCTGAAATTGTGGTTTCTTATTCGAATCGATGGAACGGGGATGGTAGAGGATCTCGTAAGAAATCGAAGAAAAGGTACCGAGTTTTCTCCGATGCATTATGCTACGACGGTAAATGAGACACTGCACCCGTTTCAATCAATATTAAGTAAAAGACTTGGAGAACTTTTCTACATTGTGGCTTTCGTTGGATGCTTCCGATTTTAATATACTGTCATTTTCAACATCGCAGTAAAACAAACAAAATCGACGCGTTCGATTCCTACTTTCAATCCTCTGGAAGTTTTATAAGAACGTAGACTTCTCTTCAACTTCAAATTAGAGATCTAAATTAAAAATAAATACACTAAAGCATGCAAGTATTTATATTTTCCAATAAATAAATTATTAAATGTAGGTTTTTCGTGGTGCATTCATTGTGAAACATGTTTATAATTTAAATAAGAGGTGAATACAAAAACACATTGGGTAATTTCACTAATAGTTTATTAATATTCTTGACGAATTCGTTTCGGCTATTAGGCCATAATCATAAGATACAGGATTTGTACTAAATGCTAACAGGTTAACTACAACTATTTATACTTAAACTGAATTGAGGAAAACTTACAATAAGTAGGGGTGAATTATTAATGTTTAATTCGGTTTGATTGTTTACAATATTTTCTTTTCTATTTATGCATTTTTTAATTTCTAGTGTTTCATACAAATATAATAATTTACTTTTTGGAATTGTATGTATTAATTTAACAGAATCTTTTGTGATTTTGTGTTTGTTAGTGAAACAATGTTCTGATATGCCTGTAAGATTTTTTGTTTTTTCTATTGCGTGTAAATGTTCTGTGAATCTAGTAACAATAGATCTACCAGTCTGACCTACGTAAACTGCATTGCAATTATTGCAGTTTATTTTGTATACACCGCTTTTTTCTAGTGGGGCAATTTTTTTGTTAGTAAACAATAAGACTAAAATTGCTCCACTAGAAAAAAGCGGTGAATACCAAATAAACTGCAACAATTGCAATGCAGTTTACGTAGGTCAGACTGGTAGATCTATTACTAGATTCACAGAACATTTACACGCAATAGAAAAAACAAAAAATCTTACAGGCATATCAGAACATTGTTTCACTAACAAACACAAAATCACAAAAGATTCTGTTAAATTAATACATACAATTCCAAAAAGTAAATTATTATATTTGTATGAAACACTAGAAATTAAAAAATGCATAAATAGAAAAGAAAATATTGTAAACAATCAAACCGAATTAAACATTAATAATTCACCCCTACTTATTGTAAGTTTTCCTCAATTCAGTTTAAGTATAAATAGTTGTAGTTAACCTGTTAGCATTTAGTACAAATCCTGTATCTTATGATTATGGCCTAATAGCCCAAACGAATTCGTCAAGAATATTAATAAACTATTAGTGAAATTACCCAATGTGTTTTTGTATTCACCTCTTATTTAAATTAAATTATTATTTGTTTCTTGCCTATTAAAATCGACCGTCCGTCCCCTATTTAAATTAGTGCGAGGCATTTAGTAAAAGGGCCGATTTTATATTAAATTTCATTTATTGCGAAGCTGAAAGGTATGTGTAAATTGCATTAGCCGATGGTCCTAAAAATTTACTACTTACAGACTGAGAAACCCTTCGATGGTCACAGGGGGTAGTAATTTGGTTAGCGCTTTGTACAATTTTCACGGAACCCGATTTGGTTAGAACAGGTTAAGGGGACGACAAAAAAAAGAGGAAGGGGAGGAGGAACACGGACAACCGAAAAATTAATTACTTAGACGATTCTTATTTCCGGAAGGAACGATGGCTTCTGTAAAGACAAAAGCGTAAAATTAGGAATGACTGAGCGTCGAGCCGGTAGCTTTGTGGAATTGCCAGGCTCGTTTTCGCTAATTGGCGTTTCACTTCTCCCTGAATATTCCGAATTCTATGACGGTTGCTTTGCGGAAGGAATTTTAGGTACAACACCGAACCCTGCGGAATATTAAATTTTGACAATTCGACACACAATAGGAAAGGATACGACCCAACTCACGACCCTTAAATTTTATATGAGAAATAAAGGCACATACATATATACGAAACCACAAATAAAATAAAAAGATCAAGTTTCCACATTGAGATACATATGTTAAGGTAAAAGAATTGTGATGACATTGAGACAATTGGGAATAGAGTCTGGTTAGATAAAAAAGAAAATGGAAATTGGAAAAATCCCCTTTTAATATTGACCCTACCATCATACCATTACAGTTTTCCTTCTAAAACGAAGACGAGTTCGTATTTTAATAATTTCCATGATTTCCTTTGCAGTCATTATTTTCAGAGCAGCATAATTGTTACCTACTATTACATAAATGAAATATTTGAGGTTTAATAAGAAGCACTCATGTGCAGTGCAACAATATACCGATATATAATACATACGTATTGATAGGTATATGTATGTATGTAAGTGAATTCACGTGTGCAATCTACCTGCTTGTTTACAGGAGGTATCGTTAATGAAATTCTCAGGAACCAGTTCTGTATCCGGTTGGTTTATAATTTTAGAAACAGTAGCTACTGTACAGCCTACGGCTATCATTTACTTCGTTTAGATTGTAGCCCACGCGACGGACACGAGAGGCGGTTGGCCGGGAGATAAAACGAGAAAATTGCAAAACTGGACGACCGACTGGACGCCACTAGCAAATTCAGATCAATGACACCGATTTCAATGGATCGACGTGTCCGAATTTTCTATTTATAGACTAAAGGGAAATGAGACTAGAAATTACTTTTGCGACTACGGATCTATTAGAGATCGACTTTGACATTGCCTGCAGTTGTTAAATAGGCATCCGGAAAAGTATTTGGGAGTTATTGGAAGAAATGGCAGTTTGAAACGAGGAAAATAAGAGATGGGTTGGGAGGACGGGCTACAGAAAAGAAACGAGGTACAAAAGATACTTTCACAGATAATTCAAAGTTGAAAAAGCAGTAAAGTTATTGTGGAAAGCCAACAAAAAGTACCCCAATGGAAAAAAATAGGAAAACAGAGGGAATTCTGGCAATATGGAATGATGAAATTGAGAAATAGGCTGGAAGATTAAACGCAAAAATAGACGACAAGACAGTGGAAAGTAAAAATTCAGATATATCAGAATGAAAGAAGGAGTAAAGATATGAAACAAAAATATGATTGAGATTATGTGGATGATGAAGATTTTGAGTACAAAAAAAGCCTATTGAAGATGGTAGGAGTAGGAGAAACAACAAGACAAAGAAGATTCGCTCTAGAAAAAGAGAATAGGACAAAATCGAGATGGGTGATGAAAATGTTGTGAAGAGAGTACCAAGAAAAGGACTGGAAGATGTAGGAGTACAGGAGGTACATGTCAAAAATGAATGAGAAAAGGAAGAGATAAGCTGGAACGACGAACTACAGAAAAGAAATAAAACACAAAAGATCCTGTCACAGATAATTCAAGATTGAAAAAGCAAAAGACACTGTGGAAAGAGAGCAAAAAGCACTTATTGGAATAATTAGGAAAACGAAGGGAATTTTGACAATATGGAATGAGGAAATTGAGAGATAGACTGGAATGACGACACACAGAAAAGAGAAGAAGAAATAGGACTGGACTGGATGATGAAAATGTTGTGGTGAAAGAACGAAATAAGATTTAAGCAGGTGTTATACCCTTACTGACAATTTCAATGCTTTTGGTATCCAATAATTTCTGTCCTGTGATATTAAACAAGAGTTTTGCCCAAGTAATATGCATGAAAGACAATATTACGACAGGAACTAAATATGGCATAATAAAAAAAATTAAAAACTTTTTCCACAAAATGATGACTATTTAATAAACAAAAATTTATTTCAAGTTACGACAACTAAATTCTTTTAATCAGTGACTTTAGTAATAGTTATATTCGATGTTGCCTCCGACAGCATTACTGTGATAATTAGTCGAGGATAACTGAAGTATGTTACAAAAGTATTGATCATAACATTATCAAGACATCTAATAAATACAGCATCTATTGTTGTTGAATATCTGGTAGTAGGTTCTCTTGGATTGTTGTTAATTTGCAATTGAAATTCGTTTAGGAGGAACGTAATTAATGACATTGATTCATCTTTTGCAAAATTTACATTGAAATCTCCAGCTGAAATCAATTCTAGTTAATCTTTATTGGTTTAAAAAATTATTGAACCTCTGTGACTGTACGGAAATTATTTCTCATATAAAAATGAAATATCATTCATTTTTTTATTAGGTGAAATGTACACAACAATCATAATTAATTCACTTCCATGTTCTAGTTTACTATAGTAAACGACACCGTCGAACCGAGTGGGAAGAGAATCGCCCAGGCGCTTGCGCTTGGTGAGCGTCGCCACAACGTGCAATCTCCACGATCGCCACGCTAACAATCCGATTTACCCGCGGCTATAGATGTTTCACATCAAAAATGCCTACTGGAAGAGTACAGGAGGCACTATGGCAAAAAGGAATAAACATAGGAACAGGGAAAATCCTCTCTAAAAACTCAGGATGGAAAAGCTGCAATTATATAAAAATAATAACATAAAATATCGTGGAGACAAAACAAAAAAATGATTACTGAAAAATGTAGGAAAACAGGAGGCACTTTGGCAAAAATAAATGGATTAATGCACCCATATATTTGGGAAATGCCCTGAGCTACTTTTAGAAACCCTCATGCATACCTTTCATACATATATGTAATAATGCGGTGGAATTTAGCAACCATCTGCTGCTATTGGCTACCAGCTGCAGCTTTGGATTAAAAGGATTAATTTGCTCAATTTGTTAGTGACTTGGTCCGAAAATTATCCAAACAGAATGTACTTAAAAACATATTTTCTCTAGTAAAAAAACTCGTTCGAAATATGGATCAATATTATTCAATAAATCTGTAGGTAGTAAAATACGTATATAACAAAAAATCGATCCAAAAAAATCTGTGTCCTTGTTCGGGTCTTGTGTGATAAACGGTCCGGAAGTTGAGCATATCCGAAATAAATTTCACTACTTTTTTACCAAAGGAGCCAATGAGGCAAGCAAATCCGAACCACCGAAACGATTGGAGGGAAATGGTTTTCCCTGTATTCCTTTTTTTTCAATTTTCCGAAGAAACTTGTACAGCGCGAACGATTCAGCAGGGGCGTGTATGACAAATAATCTTCTGCATGTCCTTTGTCACCCGTTTATTTTTATGTCACTAACTTTTACCATACGATTGCCCTTGCCGTTTTTTTATTTAGAGGGCCGAATGACCTTTTTTATCGATTAAAGTGATACATTATCGAAATTAATTATTATCGTCTTTGTGAGTGACTAATATGCACAGGGTGTCACAAAATAATGACACTCATAACATTTATCACCTGTACCTACCTATTCTAGAAATAAGTTTTTATAGGAAAAACATTTTATTAAAAAGAATAATTAGATCAACAGTTTTTTTTTACTATAGACTGATAATGTCTGGAAATAGACCGCTGCAAAACAATTTAATTTCTCATCAGCACGCTATTGCGAACGAATGCTGTAGGCCATCGATACCGGTGGCACGTTTGATGGCTCAGAAATTTTAATACAGAGTTGTGTAAGCAACTGGAACTGTTATGAAAAAAATTGTTTTAAGATTGTTTTAGTGCCATTATTTCAACGTGTGGGACAGGGTGTATAAATATGGTACAACATCGCATCGGAAGGAGATCGTAAGAGTTTGATGTCGGTTTATGGCCTCTGTTTTCGAGATAGTGGCCAACTACTGCAACATGACCAACCCTTATCGTTGTCAGACGCGAGCCGGAGACTACGGGTCCTTACATATTTATTGCCCCCCATATCGAGAGCAAGAACAAATTTAACTTCCTAACTTGGTCGCTGTCTTATAAACGTTAGCCGTCCGGTCTGATCGTCTGGTTCTGTTTTATTCCTTTAGATCGATAATTCAATCACATATGACGGTTGACTTGTTTTATGGCGATCACTTTTGGCCAATGCTAGAGAGGGCTCGGTCTAAGGGTCGATGAATCAAAAATGGGATCTCACTAAATTATTTTTTCATTTGGATTGATAGATACTTTAAAGTTATTGAGAGTTAAAAATCAATATCAAAGAACATACTAAGACTTAAAAATGTATTTAAGCCTTTAGAAAATATAATGTCCTATGACCTTAGAGTTATTTTGACCTACCCTAACGCCCTGAATAGTATTTGTCTAATTAAGATCGTATTTTGTGTAAGTGACACTCACCACTTCGGCGCTTTTAGTTTTGAAGGAGTGACAGTACTGCAAGCTAAAATGTCCCTTCGGTTCCCGAGCCAAGAAGCTAAACTCTGAGTACTGGGGATTACATGTGGCGTAGGAGATACGTCTTAAAGCATGAGCCATGAAAACGATCTGAAACAATGCAAAAAATATTAAAGATCGATATTTAAAAGTTGCGAAAAAATAATAGGGAAACTAATAATAAAAGAAAAGAAGCTAATCACAACAATATGTTAAAAATGTTAGAGATATCTCAGTACCTCATGAACCTTAACCTTGATGTGCACAGAGAGTTAACTCCGCCCTTTGTAAACTAAATGTGGGAGAATGGGTTCCACATTTCGTTGTTCCCGCACACTGCACGATTCATAAGATTTTGAAGGATCTCTACAAAAAACTTTTGTAACTTATTTCAACCCCATAGTTATTAAAATAACTTTAGGCGGTCCCGGAATTTTAGATAGTAAAATAAATTGCATCCGATGAAAGATGTGGGTATTTCTTTAAAATGATTAGTAAATGAGATAAATTAATAAAAGAATTTCTTATATTTTACCATTAGCTTCTTGTAAAAATAAAATTTTCTGCTTAATTAGTTATTTGTAGCCCCGCATATTCAATTACAAACAAATGACGACATCGTCACCACCTGACAATTAATTAAACACACATGTTCCCATCATATACGTATAATATGCTGTTGTCGAAATAGACATGTATTGTACCTAGGAGACACTAACATCGTTTATAATCGAGACTTGTACGTAAACGTGTATCAAGTTTATATACGTACTTGTCAGACACAAGTTTGATGAATAGATCACTAAGCTTTTAGTAATAATGTATGGAGAGAACTAAATGTAATAATATTAATAAGGTTTTCAGGGCAAACATAACTCAGCAGAGGGTAGTATTAGCTAAAGTGTCGAGGTCATTCATTAGACGTTAGAAATAAATATAAAATTACCCACAAAGTGTAGATGGAAGACATTAAAAGATGCTAATAGGTGTTAAAAATTTGAATTGCTGAATTACTAAAGAGAACTGACTTCCCAGAGATCTTTAGGGATGAAGGAAAGTTAGTTCTGAACGATAAGGGTACGAGACTGAAATAAACATTGTTCTCAGGAGTCAGGTTTAGATTACATTGTTTAGGGGAGTCAGCTCTCGGAGGTTAGGGCAGGAGACAGAAGAGAACACTTTCTTCAGGGGTTATGTTGAACTTCTTTTTAGGGGCAGAAGGACATTTAATTCTCAGGAGTCAGGTTTAAAAACACCCTAAAAAGTAGTTGAATAAACTTGATTTTGATGTTTTAGACGAGATAACTTTATTATAGGACTAAAGAGAACTCAGTTCTCAGGGGTTATGTTACGTTATCTTCCTTAAGGATAAACTCATTTCCCAGGAATCAGATTTGATTACCTTTTCTAGGGACAGAAGGAGAATCACTTCTCAGCAATTAGGGTAGGAAACAGCAGAGAACTTAGTTTTTAGGGGTCAAGTTTAATCATTTTCTTAAAGGGAGAACAGTTGATTCTTAGGAGTCAGCTTACATATTTTTATCGGGGGCAAAAGAAATTCGGTTCTGAAGACTCAGATTAGGTTAGGTCTCAAAGAAGTGAATAAAACTTTCCTAATAAACCAAAGAAAAGAGAAATTTAAGGGGTTAGACTAGATTTCCTTTTCTTAGATACTGTATTCTCAGTGATGATGTTTAGGAGTCTTCTTAAAGTACTGAAGGGAGCTCAGTTGTCAAGGGTTAGTTTAGGCAGCCTCCTTCAGGATAAATTCCATCTCAGGGGATAGACTAGCTTCTCTTCCTCAGAGACCGAGGAGAACTTTAGGTTAACTTCTAAATGGTACCAGTTCCTAGGAGTTAAACTAGATTACTTCCCTCTGGGTCTGTAAGGAACTCAGTTACCTCTTGGTTACGTTAAGTTACCTTCTTCAATGACCCAAGAAAATTTAGTCTTTAAGAGTTAGGTTCGGTTATCTTCTTCAGGGAGTGAAGAGAACTCAGCTATCAGGGGTTAAGTAAGGTTGCCTTCTTCAATGATTAAAGAGAACTCAGTTCTTAGAGGTTAATGAACTTCTGATTCCTTTTAATTTTTTATTGTAAATATACATAATAAGCAAGTAGAAGTCAGATATAATTCATAATAACCAGCTACTATACGGCTGAGAGGGTTGCGAAAAAGAAGTGAATAGCGAGAGTATCCCCCATCCGGGTTCATTTCAGTTTATAATATTAATTCCAAATATTTGTTGAGTAGGTATACGGATGGGGATGAAATGACTATTTTGTTGTACCTGTGCACCTGGTAGTCGGCCTGTATTTCAAACATCCACCGGATGGTAGGTATGTGTGGGGTACAATAGATCGGGAAGCCCAGGAATTCAAACAATATGTTAGGTTATTGCAAATTCTACGCTCAATGCTTCGTTACTGGCCATTCAAGCGGCTTTTGTTCACGTTTATTATTATGATTTGCTGTCATTAGAAACACTAATTTACTGTGAATAGAAGACCGACGTAACCCGTCGATGAGGGTCGATGGGGAGTGGAGGCAGAGGGGGATGTGTGTACTTGTCCGTGGACAATGTCCGCTCGTGTTTGCAAATAAAGTATCAAAAGCGAACGGATTTATGTTGTTTGAGATTCCGGCTTTACAAAAAACTGTATTTGACAGTAAATTACGATCAAAATTTCAAAATTGACTCATTGCTAGGTCGGCACACAGCACATGTTTGCTCAAAAATAATGAAAAGGCAATTAAGGAGGATAAACGAGCCATTTTTGTTACTAAAACTAATTAATATTGAGTAAAAATCATCTGAGCGCTTTAAATTTTTAAATAGTTTGTTTTTGTATAATTGAGCAGAAAAATTTAAAACATACGAGTAGTAAATGTTTGTGAATCTAAAAGAACTGATATCATCTGTGTTCACCTTCCAATATAATGGTATCTCTCAGTTTTTTCATAAAGGGCATTATTCTCATAAACCACCTGCAATTTCTTCTGCGTTTAAGTAATAATCGACCTATAATCGCACAAGATAAGAAAGACAAAAAAAAAAAAAGAACGGACGGGTCTGGTGATAATTTAACGTTGTAATTTAAAAAGACGATTATTTTCCCTGTAGGAAGTGGAAATGAGGTGCAGTTGCTAAGCGGACTGTTATTTATTTTGCGAAAGTGTAATGAGACAAAGGAGACAAGAAAATTACAAGCATATTTCATGTTCACGGACGTCTACGTGCCGTAATAATTCCCGACACCCGCGTTCGATTCGCGATTGGTTTTCTGTGTACACATTTTATTAATATCCGAAGTTGATGCATTGGCACGATGTTCATGAGCCCGCCTTTCTTACTACCTCGTCGCTACCTACCACTTTTACCACAATATTACACTACAAGTACAATGCATCAAAACATGGTTGTGAGTAGTTTCATACCGAAAATAAAGTAAAAAATTAAAATTGGTTTCTGTTCTGAAGAATAATTTTAACTGAGCTCTGTGCAGTCCCAAGCAGAACCACAGATAACTGAGTTCTCTTCAGATTCAGAAGGACTAAACTGGTCTTGCCCCTTACGAATTGATACTGTTTTAGTATCTGAAGAAAATGACTTAAAATTGTTCTCAGTCTCTAATGAATGGAAACTAGTCTAACCCGTGAGATATGAGTTCTCATTGGTTCCTAAGGAAGGTTGCCTACAGTAATCCTTGTGAACTAAATTCTCTTCAGCCTCTAAAAGAGATAACCAAGCCTGACTCCTAACACTGAGTCCTCTTAAGTCCTTGCAGAAGGTGACCTAACGTAAACCCAGACAACTGAGTTCTCTTCAATCCCTTAGAACTGATAGTTTTTCAGTTCCTGAACAAAGTGACCTGACATAATGTTTATTCCTTGAAGAAGGGGAGCTGGTGTGACCTATGAGATATGAGTTCTTTTTGGTCCCTGAGGAAGGTTCCCTAAACTAACCCTTGAGAACTGAGTTCTCTTTAGTAAGTGAAGAGTATAACGGAGCCTATCCCCTAAAGGTTGAGTTTTTTTCAGTCCTTGCAGAAATTGACCTTACGTAACCCCAGATAACTGAGTTCCTTTCACCCCTAAGAACTAACACCTTTTCTGTTCCTGAACAAAACGGCCTCAATAATCTTTGAGAGCAAAGTTCTAGCCAATCCTTGCAGAAGGGAAGCTAGTCTAACCCTTGTGATCACAGTCATCTCAAGATGTAAGGGGGTTGAATTGGAAACTAACTCTAATTTAATAATTGAAATATAAACTATGTCGGCTCGCGCAATTCGTGTGACGTCATGTGCAGACCACAGCACCGATCAGTAATATATTTTGTTTTCTCTATCTGGGGGCACGGGAGTGCCCCCGCCAAGACGAGCCAAGCGGAGCGCAAGGGCACTACCTACCTTTTCTCGAAACGTTTCGTCGTTTTTTTAAACTCTTATAACTTTGGTTTGGATGATGATAAATAGTTAAAAATTTCAAGATATAATGACACTTGTACAATCATTAAACATACAAAGTTTGAATGTCGGAGCTATTATACTTTAGATATTATTAATGTCTAAAAATCCCCGATTTCGTCACTGATTCACTCACTGATCATCAAAATTCTTAAGGTACTTCCTGAAATCCTAGAACGCTAAAATTTGGTATGTAAGCTAATATTACTACAAAGACAACAAGAAAAATAAAAAATCAAACCTAACCTAACCTATCCCCCAGGAATAGGAGGTGGAAGTTTGTATGAGACTTGCACTAACTACATAATCATGCAGTAATAACTATTGAAAAGCTAGATATATGAAAAAAATAATAAAATACTTATAACAAATAAAAAATAAGAACGTCATATGTTTTTGAAAATCATCCCCTAACTCTTAAAAATGGGGTGAAAGTTTAAACACGGTATAATAGTGACGGTGACATCAGCCGACGTCACTAGATGGCGCTGACTGTATTTTGAAATGCGCTATTGACATTTTTCTACTGCGAATGATGATCGATTGTTAAGAAATATTTGCATTTCATATTCGTAATTTCGTAGTCGTATCGTATCGTCGTAATAATTCTATAATTCGTTCCTATTATTTGTAACATTAGTTACTGGTGCAAATTACTCAAAAAAGTCCATTAACCAACTTACAAAAATAAATGAAATCTCACCAAAAACATTTTCATGTAAAATGTTGCCAAGAAGAGTCTACATAGGTTACCCTGTGAAAAAGTTATCAGATCTCGTATAAAGCCAAGCTCTAAAGGCTACACGCTCTAAACCTACAAGCTCTACACAACACCTTAATCAAAATCTATGAAAAAGTGGTCAGGTCTCATGTAGAGCCAAGATTCTTGATCTATGCGCCCTTACTTTACCAAGACGAACTTCACATACTCTACATTTTAGTCAAAACGTAATGCTTGGCCGTTTTGATACCGTTACGAAGATTTCATAGGCATTCGTTCATCGTGTGTGAAATAAAACGGCCAAGCCACACGTTTTGACTAAAATGTAGAATATGTGAAGTTAGTCTTGGTAAAGTAAGGGCGCATAGATCAAGAATTTTGACTCTACATGAGATCTGACCACTTATTCATAGATTTTGATTAAGGTGTAGTGTAGAGCTTGTAGGTTTAGAGCGTGTAGTCTTTAGAGCTTGGCTTTATACGAGATCTGATCACTTTTTCACAGGGTAAGCTATGTAGACTCGTCTTGGCAACATTTTTACATGAAAATGTTTTTGGTGGGATCGTTATTTCAATGAACTTGAATAGATATTTTGTGTAAAATTTGAATAAAGTTGCGTAGTTTTAAATCCGTCCTTAGTTAATTACATCTGATGCAGTATATACCTAATTATCTATAGATTAACTGTACTATGTATTTAGTAATACTCCTTCTAAGGTGGTTTTGTTTTGCATAATTAACTATTTCACATATAAGAGCGGATAAGCGAGAATCAGCGATACGTGACGGTAAGCACCGCGACGCGCCACGTGCGTCGTCGTCGTCGTCATGAATGCATTCAATTCCCCGTTAGGTCGGATTGGAAGCTCCTCTCTCTTGTGTCATCAGCTTTGTGCGCCACTTTCCAAATGAATTGACATCAAAGATTTGTTCATATCAGTCGATGGCACTCACCTGCCTAAGCATCGATCGTCTGATAGGTACCTATCTGTCCATATCCATTTAACTACTGGTAGGTACCTACTACGGTCGACAAGTGATAAACAAATTTTGCGCTTCGATCCACCCGCTTCCGACACCCCCGGCGTCGACGTCTCGTCATCCCTTTGACGAAGAAGCGCGAACTAATTTAATGGAGATTTAGGTGGAATTGGTGGATATGAACTGGGATGTGAGTGGGTGTTTTCCCCTCCAACTTTAACCGGTAATAATATTCGTCAGATTGTCGAAGATTCGGGGGTGCAAAAATGCGAAATATTTTGGATCTACGCCACTTACATTTCAACTGATTCTATTTCAGGAAAAATCAATTTCTTCCAAGAATTTCTGTAGGCAGAGGATCTGAAACCTTATCTTTACAGTTAGGGGATGTTCATTAATTACGAGATGTATTCTTGTAATCTGGTTCCCTTTCTCTCCTTTAGTGACATTTGATAATTTGTAGCAGGTCTACCAAATACTCCTACGTGATTTTTAATGACTTACCCCATTCCTTTAAATGAGATTTAATAAATTGCTTTTGGTCATTTCCCACACATTTTGACCTCACATAACTAATATAATAACACCCTCTAACTGCATTAATTAGGTTTCTGCACGTCTGTAAACTTTAATACAATTACGTGATATATTTTTCCTTTAAATTGAACCAATTCCTCCCCTTTAGTGAGATTTAGGAAGTTCTGGTAGGTTCTCAAGTACCCCCATGTAATTTTTTAATTACCCCCTTCCTTTAAATGAGATTTGATGAATATTTCTGGTTCCCCCCCTCACGTAATTAATTGACATTCCTTAACTGCATTGGTAAGGTTTCTCTCCGTCTTTCAGCATTATTTCTGAGAGGAAATTAATTTTTCCTAAAATAAAAGCTATCAATTGTTACAATTGAAACTTTTGCATTTTGTCCAATGTTCTGTTCATGGTTTAATTAAATTAATTGCTCAATATTAACAGCACAATCATAATATGAGACAAAGGTATTTCAAAGTGGAGGTAAACCGAGGGTTGAAATGAAATGAGTTAGATACAGAGAGAGAAAGAGGAAGAGGGAGGGGGATAATGTTAGTATTGCGGGATTTGTAATGGATTGAAACGCCCTCTCTTTACTGGTTACTAATCGAGCTCTAAACAATGAACGTCCACTCCTGCCCAAACTCATTAATTAAATACAAAAGCCATCGAAAAGGTCGAACGGGCCCGAAGTCGACGTCAAGAGGGGAGACAATTAAAAGCTACAAAATTGTTTTGTTTCCTTCACTACAAGTACCTACCAACTGTTTGTGAATTGCGAGCGGACCTTGTTGAACAAAAAACAGCCATAATTCGTTCAAAATTCTCTTTAGGGTTGCGTTATTATTATGTCGTTTCAGAAATTGAACCAATAACATCAAAATGTTTTCGCAAAAACACTTCAACACGTCAATAGCAAACAGTGCACCATTTCATTTTTGAGAGGATTAAAGTGAGTTTACAAAACATTTAATGTAGAGGCCTTTCAAAATCTCATGAACCATAACATGAACTACCTCTCTACCAAAATTATATTATCTATATTCAAATTTCAACTATCTTACTAAGTTATAGGAAAAGAAAAACCCAAAAAATAGTACAAAGGGCCTTTGTTGAATTCAATACGTATGTTTTTGATACTTTTCGATAGTGCAACTTTTGTGAAACATTAGTTAAAACTTATTTTCAAAAATAATAAAACAAAATAGTTTCACTAAATAATTTATTTCGATGACTCGACAATATTGTTTCGATCGAATGGCGATCATTATCAAGAGTAAGTTCTACTAAAGCTTAACACTAGTGACAACATATTTATACATAAATTACAAGTTACTCAAAAGAAGTGGGGAGTTTGTTGAGACAAGTTCTGTTTGGCTATTTACTAAATTTAAATTATTTTGAATGGCTCTTTTGATTTCCAAATTTTCTAACATACATAACTTTTTTCTATTGTTGATATCAGAATGAAGAATTTTTACATTGTTGCTACAAAATGAATGTTGTGAATTAATGCAATGCTCTGCAAAACCTGTTTTATTAAGTTTTCTATTTATGCTATAAACGTGTTCTTTTAAACGTGTCTCAATAGCTCTACCACTTCTTCCTATGTAAGTTGCATCACAATCATTGCAAAATAATTGGTATACACCACTTTTTGTTACAGGAGGACGTTTTGGTTTATTTTTAATTAGTAAAGTTTTTAAATTAATATTATTGGTTTCTATTGCGGTAACTTTATATCTTTTTATTTTATTTTTGAACTTACAACTAACCTTATTAATGAATCTAATAGAACAATATTGTGGGGAAGGGTTTTGTTCTGTGTTGTTTACTGTTGCGTTATAAATTGATTTCAAAATTAACTTTTTAGATTTTTTCTTTATTAATTTGTCAATAATAGATGGGCTGTATCCGTTGTTTTTTGCTATTATTTTAATTGTGTTCACTTCATTTCTTAGATTTAGAAATCAATCGTTCCAAAAATAAACTTCTATTTAACATATTCAGAAAACCTACACATACAGACACCATTATACCTTTTAGTTCCTCACACCCCATACAAACCAAACACGCCGCCTTTCATTCAATGATCAATAGACTCCTAAATATCCCTCTCTCAAAACAAAATTACTTAAATGAAGTGAACACAATTAAAAGCCCATCTATTATTGACAAATTAATAAAGAAAAAATCTAAAAAGTTAATTTTGAAATCAATTTATAACGCAACAGTAAACAACACAGAACAAAACCCTTCCCCACAATATTGTTCTATTAGATTTATTAATAAGGTTAGTTGTAAGTTCAAAAATAAAATAAAAAGATATAAAGTTACCGCAATAGAAACCAATAATATTAATTTAAAAACTTTACTAATTAAAAATAAACCAAAACGTCCTCCTGTAACAAAAAGTGGTGTATACCAATTATTTTGCAATGATTGTGATGCAACTTACATGGTAGAGCTATTGAGACACGTTTAAAAGAACACGTTTATAGCATAAATAGAAAACTTAATAAAACAGGTTTTGCAGAGCATTGCATTAATTCACAACATTCATTTTGTAGCAACAATGTAAAAATTCTTCATTCTGATATCAACAATAGAAAAAAGTTATGTATGTTAGAAAATTTGGAAATCAAAAGAGCCATTCAAAATAATTTAAATTTAGTAAATAGCCAAACAGAACTTGTCTCAACAAACTCCCCACTTCTTTTGAGTAACTTGTAATTTATGTATAAATATGTTGTCACTAGTGTTAAGCTTTAGTAGAACTTACTCTTGATAATGATCGCCATTCGATCGAAACAATATTGTCGAGTCATCGAAATAAATTATTTAGTGAAACTATTTTGTTTTATTATTTTTGAAAACGTATGTTTTTATTCGAAATGTGCAATATATGTATATATTTGTCAGTGTAATGAAAGGTCGAGTTTTTGTTTTTTGTCTGGGAATTCGAATGACCAATTTAACTTCATGGATAAGCAAGCATATGGCTTTTGCAAAAAACCATTAACGGTTTGACTATGAATAAAAAAAATAATAAACGAAGACAAAAGGTTCGTAATGGCATGAGGGCCATTAAGTACGTTTTGAATCCGCACGCTGTTGTTATGATGTGAGTAGGGCGTTTGATTTCGTAAAGTTTGTATAATGGTACAGCAGTATGTAGGTACTCAGCCAGTTCTGTTTCCAGTTATTGCCACCGTTTGTGGCGCAAATGGCGGAAACAACGACCCACTTTAATTGAATTTTACCGCATTGTTCGCTACTTCGCTTTTATAATTTCGTGGCTTTGCAGCCCGGTCTGAAACAGTTTAAAATCTGCTTTTTTTGGTCTACTCTCTAATCACCTTTTACTCTCAGAAGTGTGAACACGAGTTGCAAATCATAACCAAAAGTTAAATGCAGTTTTAAACCATAAAACCAGATATAACATAGGTACGTATAAAATAAAGGAATATTGTAATTTTTACGATTTGTTTATGTGTCAACCTATTGTCCTGTTTCCATTTCCATTTTTATTTCGATGGGCTATTTTTGTACTTTGCCAAGATCACAATGAATAATTCAAACCGAGAGTGACTGTTTAAGTTGTTAAACAGCCCAGAAATACGGTTGCATCAAAAGGTTCGAGAGACTGTGTCCGAGTTCATCGTTTCAGATTTTTACGAAGGATAATGTCGGGGAAACTTTCCGATAAAATAAATCTCTAAAAGTTTCGTCTCTTTTCCTGTCTAAAGAAGAGGTAACTTTTAAGAAGTTGCGGCCGGGAAATATGAGAAACGGAAGACGTTAGTCTTTCTTCTTTGAGCTACATCCAAACAATATATTTCGGAAGAGGAAGAGGACGTTCATCGGGATGCATTTCTGGAATGAATGTATTCCAACCGACAGCCGCATATAGAAAAATAACATGCATGCAGAGATTACTAAAAGAAAATGTTTTACAGTCAGTAATGAAAAAGGACGAAATAGAAATAACCGTAAGGTTTAAATTCATATTTCTTGTTTTCATGATTCGTTTGATTCATATTAGGAATTTATTATTGCATGCCATGCCAAAAATAAATCCTGCATTGTTCCAGGATTTACTGAATATATAATTTAAATTATGGGGTTCCACAGGGATGTACGTAAGGCCCTCAACTATTAAACATTAGAAGATCCATGATCAAAAATTTTTTTATTTTAGAAAGCACAGGGACATTTATCTTCTTTAGGTTTAAAATGTTTGTAAGCTGCTGCATCCTTTTTTTTTGTTCGTTTTCAAAAAAAAAATTCAATAAGTGGATCCTATGTATGACACGAGGGGATGGCTATCGAAAATCGTATACCCTTTACAAATGTACACATCGAGACTTTAGTCTCGTATTGGCCTGAGTTATGAGCCCTTTCTGCCCTTGCAGTAATGCCATATGAATACACAAAACGTAATGAACGCTCCGGGATAAGCGGGATGATGTGTGGCCCGGGGATACTGTGCCGTTTATAGCACAAAACAATACAAAGTGACCCAAGAGTTTGCGATCGCATCGCATGGATACGTCCAGATAAAGTACAGACACGGGAGGCCGTTATTCATCCCTCAGACGTATATTCACTGCATGAATTCGACGGTGGCGTGTTGTCAGCCAACATACGCTGCTGGAGTTTTCGTATAGAAAGAACTAGCCAGCAGTTGGCGATTTTTACGCGTACATGTAGCGTGAATTTTCCGCATAACATATGTGCAACGTGCCAAAGTTTCAATAAACGAACGGGTATCGTTCAATTAAAATTGCACACGATTGTTTTCTCCTTACTCTGCACTGCGTAAAAAATTTGGAAACAATTTCATACATATTTCAGGAAATTTCTAGTTTATAACCAACCTTTTGAAGCATGAAACGTGATCAGTTATTTATTATATATATTGAAACTCACCCTTAACTATTTACAGCATTAGGGCGCACGATTGTCGTGAAAAAAAAAACGATTATTGTGTTGTTGAAACTGTCACGTATATAAAGTTTTTGAAATTACTTAAGTACCATAAGGAAAACTAGAATTTACAAGAAGCTTCATTCCAGAGCTAGATTGAACTGTCCAACCTTGTCTATAAGGGCTAGAACTATTCAAGAAAAAAGGTCAGAATTATATACATCTCTTATTCTGGAACTGAATTTCACCGGCTATTGCGAGCTTATTTACAGGACCTGGAACCGTCGCAAAAATAAGTCCAGGATTCTCTAGAACGAATACTAGAACTGAACAGAAGTGTCCTATTATTGGAGGGATGGGTAGAATTTCTTAAATTTAAGCCGGATTCTCCGAGTACTGTAAAGTTATGTATAGGAGCTAAATCCTTTCTAGAGGTAGGCCTAGAATTCTTTACAACAAATGTTCTAGAACTGAACTATTCTACTGTTGGAAGCTAACTTTTAGGGGTAGAATTATTCCTAAAAGTAAAGCTAAAATTCTCTAGAAGTGAACTGAACTCTCCGATTTGTGAAAGTTTACATATAGTGACTATGTTCTTTTTAGAAGACTTATCTAGAACTTAACTGAAATCCCTGAAAATTGAATGCTTATTCATAGGGATTGGATCCTTTCTAGAACTATAGCTAGAAATCTCTAAAAGTGAAGCGAACTATGCAACTTTTAGGAACTAATTTATAGGGGCTAGATCCTCTCTAAAACTAAAGCCAGAACCTTCTAGAACTGAACCGAACTCTCCAACTTTTGAGAGCATGTTTATCGGAACTGGATTCTTTCTAGAAGTAATGCCAGAATTCTGTAGAAGTGAATTGAACTTTCCGATTTGTGAAAGTTTATATAAGTACAGTGACTGAGTTCTTTTTAGAACAATGGCCAGCCAGACTTGTCTAGAACTGAACTAAAATCCCTGAAAATCGAATGCTTATTCATAGAGATTGAATCCTTTCTAGAACTATAGCTAGAAATCTCTAAAAGTGAAAAGAGTTGCGTTTTTTGGGAGCTAATTTTTAAGGGCTAGATCCTCTCTAAAACTAAGACCAGGACCCTCCAGAACTGAACCGAACTCTCCAACTTTTTAGAGCATGCTTATCGGAACTGGATTCTTTCTAGAAGTAATGCCAAAATTCTGTAGAAGTGAATTAAACTTTCCGATTTGTGAAAGTTTATATAAGTACAGTGACTGAGTTCTTTTTAGAACAATGGCCAGCCAGACTTGTCTAGAACTGAACTAAAATCCCTGAAAATCAAATGCTTATTCATAGAGATTGAATCCTTTCTAGAACTATAGCTAGAAATCTCTAAAAGTGAAAAGAGTTGCGTTTTTTGGGAGCTAATTTTTAAGGGCTAGATCCTCTCTAAAACTAAGACCAGGACCCTCCAGAACTGAACCGAACTCTCCAACTTTTTAGAGCATGCTTATCGGAACTGGATTCTTTCTAGAAGTAATGCCAAAATTCTGTAGAAGTGAATTAAACTTTCCGATTTGTGAAAGTTTATATAAGTACAGTGACTGAGTTCTTTTTAGAACAATGGCCAGCCAGACTTGTCTAGAACTGAACTAAAATCCCTGAAAATCGAATGCTTATTCATAGAGATTGAATCCTTTCTAGAACTATAGCTAGAAATCTCTAAAAGTGAAAAGAGTTGCGTTTTTTGGGAGCTAATTTTTAAGGGCTAGATCCTCTCTAAAACTAAGACCAGGACCCTCCAGAACTGAACCGAACTCTCCAACTTTTTAGAGCATGCTTATCGGAACTGGATTCTTTCTAGAAGTAATGCCAAAATTCTGTAGAAGTGAATTAAACTTTCCGATTTGTGAAAGTTTATATAAGTACAGTGACTGAGTTCTTTTTAGAACAATGGCCAGCCAGACTTGTCTAGAACTGAACTAAAATCCCTGAAAATCGAATGCTTATTCATAGAGATTGAATCCTTTCTAGAACTATAGCTAGAAATCTCTAAAAGTGAAAAGAGTTGCGTTTTTTGGGAGCTAATTTTTAAGGGCTAGATCCTCTCTAAAACTAAGACCAGGACCCTCCAGAACTGAACCGAACTCTCCAACTTTTTAGAGCATGCTTATCGGAACTGGATTCTTTCTAGAAGTAATGCCAAAATTCTGTAGAAGTGAATTAAACTTTCCGATTTGTGAAAGTTTATATAAGTACAGTGACTGAGTTCTTTTTAGAACAATGGCCAGCCAGACTTGTCTAGAACTGAACTAAAATCCCTGAAAATCGAATGCTTATTCATAGAGATTGAATCCTTTCTAGAACTATAGCTAGAAATCTCTAAAAGTGAAAAGAGTTGCGTTTTTTGGGAGCTAATTTTTAAGGGCTAGATCCTCTCTAAAACTAAGACCAGGACCCTCCAGAACTGAACCGAACTCTCCAACTTTTTAGAGCATGCTTATCGGAACTGGATTCTTTCTAGAAGTAATGCCAAAATTCTGTAGAAGTGAATTAAACTTTCCGATTTGTGAAAGTTTATATAAGTACAGTGACTGAGTTCTTTTTAGAACAATGGCCAGCCAGACTTGTCTAGAACTGAACTAAAATCCCTGAAAATCAAATGCTTATTCATAGAGATTGAATCCTTTCTAGAACTATAGCTAGAAATCTCTAAAAGTGAAAAGAGTTGCGTTTTTTGGGAGCTAATTTTTAAGGGCTAGATCCTCTCTAAAACTAAGACCAGGACCCTCCAGAACTGAACCGAACTCTCCAACTTTTTAGAGCATGCTTATCGGAACTGGATTCTTTCTAGAAGTAATGCCAAAATTCTGTAGAAGTGAATTAAACTTTCCGATTTGTGAAAGTTTATATAAGTACAGTGACTGAGTTCTTTTTAGAACAATGGCCAGCCAGACTTGTCTAGAACTGAACTAAAATCCCTGAAAATCGAATGCTTATTCATAGAGATTGAATCCTTTCTAGAACTATAGCTAGAAATCTCTAAAAGTGAAAAGAGTTGCGGTTTTTGGGAGCTAATTTTTAAGGGCTAGATCCTCTCTAAAACTAAGACCAGGACCCTCTAGAACTGAACCGAACTCTCCAATTTTGATAGCATGTTTATAGCAGCTGGATTTTTTCTGGAACTAATGCCAGAATTCTCTAGGACAAAATTAAACACTCCCACTATTGGACGGTTAATTATAGAATCTACATTCTAAATTTGAACTAAACCGTCCTATTATTTGATTCTTATTTAAAGAGAGTTGAATTTTGTATAACCTACATATGTTCCAGAACTGAACTGAATTATCTCACTATTGATTGCTTATGTTTAGGTGTTGGTTTCTTTTTAGAACAAAGACCAGGGATTTCTAAGACTTAACAAAATTTTGCGACTATTAGAAGCTTATTTACAGGGGCTAAATACTTTTCCAGAAAGAACACCAGAATTCTCTAGAACCTACATTCTAGAACTGATAGGAACCGTTCTACTTATTGTATGCTTTTTTGCAGATTCGATCCGTTCTAGAAGGAAAGCTACAATAATCTACAACATATTTCAGAACTGAACTGAATTTGCCTAGTTTTTAATGCTTTCTAGAATTAAGGCTAGAATTATCTACAATCTTTACATTCTAGAACTAAACTAATGGAAACTTATTTCTAGGAGACGATTCCTTCTTATAAAGAACGTCAGAGCCTACATTCCCAAAATAAACTGAACTGTCCCACCCCGTGGTAGCTTATTTATAGGGGCATTTTAGAACTGTTTTGAACTGTACAGTTAATTGGTAAGGGGGGTTGAAATTGTCCACAATTCTCTAGAGCTTTCTCGAACAAAACCAGTCCGTACAAATGAATGATAACCTAACATTATGATGAAAATCAATTTGTATATAAAAAAAATAACTCGATCAATTAATAAAAAAGTTCGTTCAAGCAAAAAAGTCCTTGTATTAATTGCTGCTAAGCGATCTTTAACGTGGATAATGTTATGCATTGTTATTCAAGTGAATGACAACTTTCGGAGTTTCCGCTCCATTAAATGCATCGTCATAACACAACGTTGAATTATTCATCGAAAAAGGGGATGACCCCTTTTGCGTTCAGGAATAAAGTTTATTTTCCTGTATGTGCCCGAACGTTAATTTATAGGATTCGATTGAAATAATGAATCGCAGGAAAAGCGATCGGTATTAACATCAATATTGCATAAGAACTGGCGAATTTAAAGCCATTTCACATGAATATTTATCAGTAAATTTTAATAGTAGAGTGGCAGAATTAAAATTGCTGAAAATCACAGTATAAAATAATAAATAAATTTTGTTTTATTATTTAAAAAATACCCATTTTATGGTTTGTTTGATCATTGAAATATTTTTACACGCCTAACTACTACTACTATTTTAAGTTTTAAGCTGTGTCTATCGCATCCACCTTTTAAAAAAAATTCATGCATATTAATTTTTTTATCAGTCTTCGATCTAAAGCCCTAAAAAGTGATAAATTTTAAATATCCTGTAGTCTTTCAAAGAGGATTTTGTTCTCCAGTATCATTGGTTCGAAGATAAACAAATCTCATGAGATGACATGTCAGTGCTTTTTTTATACTTTATACCCACCCTTAATTGTGCTGCTAAATGTTATAATCCATTAGAACGAACAAAATAGCTCAAACCCCAACGCCAAAACACGACACTTTAGTCATCCGAAGCACTTTTCGGTAACAAGGTTACCTTCTTCAGGGACTGAAAAGTGTCGTGTTTTGGCGTTGGGGTTTGAGCTATTTTGTTCGTTCTACAACAACCGCCAAAGTTTTTCCAGTCTTCATTTATAATCCATTACCCCTTAAATAAAGCGTTTATAATACCTTCCCCCGGGATTAAATACCTACCCACGTAACGTTTGTACGTTACTACGTATAATTCACTACACAGATTGTCAACAGCCCCACAATTCGAATCTGGATCTCCAGAGACATCAACAGGATAATTCCCATATTATGGGCACTGAAATTCTACATATGTATGTGACACATGAATAAGTTTATATCCACTTTGACTATCAGAAGGTGAACCAACCAAATAATTTGATGACATTTAGCATTTACAAGCAAGTGTTGTTTTAGGAGCTGTAAGTGATTCTCGTCCTTATTGTTTTCATAGATCATGTGAATATTATAATGTTACGTATTTTAATTTAGTTACCTATTTTATTATAGCCTTTAAAAAGAAGTATTATTGATGCTGAATTTTTTATTCATAAATTAATCTTATAATTACCTCTTTGGCTCAAATTAATTCTTCATTACAAAAATAAGAGGAAAAACAGATACTGCGTTAAATTACTTACAATTCCTAAAATATTTAAAACAAAATGAGATTTGGTATATCTTTAAAAGAATTTGATCACGAAAATGTATTTTCCTTTCCTTTTTTCAGCGAACAGAGAATTCCTCCTACCGGAAATTACATCTTCGAAAAGCAATTTGTTTCGACTCAGGTCACATGTTTATTGTTTTACCAAATCAAATAACGACTCCCCGATCTAATAAGATTAGGTTCCCCGGAGTGAAGGGAGCAGATGACATTCAAACTTGTAGCGACATTATCTTGTATTACTTATTTAGACGCAGGTGCCACTTCTTTCTTTTTGTTAAGTTTTCTAAATAACTACCTAATACGTTATACGTCATAGGGGATGTGAAATCGTTTTAATTATGGTATGTGCATAATTACCATAATTTTAATGGAAAAACTTAAGGGATATTATTTAAGAAACAAGAAATCAATTTTAAAGTGTTATTTCTGAATTTTTAGTATTCAGTTAATTAGGGAGATTTTTTTTAAGACTGCCGACAAGATCATCAGATAAAATTAAATTTAACGCAACATTCTGTAATGTTAGTACTAGAACTTCATTTAATTGTTTGATTCTTACTTTCAGAATTTGATCACTTTGTCCAACATAGACAAGAAACACAAATGTGAAAGCAAAAAAAGTATTAATGAAAGATACATTGGACAAAGTAGTCGGCCTCTGAAAATAAGAACATACTATTATACGAGGATGGATCAAATATAAACGAGCTTTTGTTCATAAAACGTTTATTTTGAAAATTTTCACAAAAACACAAACTTCTCTATTTTCGACATATCCTCCTTGTTTGTCTCTACATTTTTTTCAACGGATTGGTAGTTTTTTCATCTCGTTTTCATAAAAAGAAGCAGGGCGGGAGTCTATCCAGTTGCACACAAACGCCTCCACATATTCATCAGTCTGAAATCGCTCGCCTCCTAGTACCTAATTCTTTGAGGGGCCCAAACATGTGGAAATCACAAGGGGAAAGTTTGGGCTATATGGATGGTGCTCCGACTGAGTCTAGTGCATTTCACTGATCTGGGCCTGCGTAAAAGCTGCGATGCGAACTCGAGCAGCTTTTTGATCTTCACTCAGCAACTTTGGGACACAACGAGCTAAAATTTTTCGGAATCCCCAGTTTTTCGTTATGATTGTGTGGACACTCCCATAGCTGATGCCGAGTTCAACAGATATCTGAAGCACAGTGGCGTGGTGGTCCCTTTCAATAAAGTTTCTAACGCGTGCAATGTTAACCGGCGATATGCTGGTGAGCCAACGACGAAGATGATTTACATTTTCGATACGATTACACCCTTCGTTAAATTCTTTGTACCAAACTTTTACCCGTTGCCACGAAAGGGTTTCATTTCCGAACTGTGCTAGCAATCTGCGCAAAATTTCAGCTGGTTTCACGTTTTCACATGTAAGAAACTTAATAATAATTCGTTGCGCAACGCTGCTATGCATCTCTTTCTCACTCATTGTGATAGCTACTAACCAAGCAAACGCAGCAATACGACGAGTCGTTTTCGTGTCACCTAATATCCCCACTTCAAGTTGCTAACGCCCGTATGCGCCTTGAACAACTATCCGGCGCTCAATTTAGAAAAGCTCGTTTATATTTTATCCGCCCTCGTATATAAACTCAGAGGGGATTGTATTAGGGCACTGAGCTAGGCCTGTTGGGTCTGTGATAAGACTATGAGGTTGTAGAATTTAGTAATTGATATTACTATCAACAAAAATTGATTGGACTAATTGGTTGACCTCTCAGTGAAAAATGAATAACCATGACATATGACTTAAACTTAAGGTCAATTGTTTTTAGATACTGAGTTGAATGGTTATGGAGATTATGAGACTTTAGATCTTTTTAATTGATAATGATGGTAATGAAAAGTATATTGGACAAAGTAGTTGACCCCTCAATATAAGAATGAAATATCATAACATTACGAAAAAATTGAAGGTCAATAATTGGCTTTATATGAAGAGGTTCATGAACAATAAAGTTATCCTTCTAAAAGTGGACGGCCACTTTTTTCTTTGGAAATTTTACTTTTGACATTAGCTCAAATTAAACATACACGTGCACCTAATAATGTGGACGGATTGAGCTAGTTGAATGCAATATCATGTCACATTTGCCTCCGAAATTCAGTTCAATGTAATACATTCGATGTTCCAGGGTGGGTGCTGTGAATACAATAACAAACGTTACGTCGTAATAATACAAAGGCAAGCTTTTAGCAAAGAGATTGCAATCAATTCAAGAGGTACCGACTGTGTTTAAATCTGAACAATATGTTGTTCCATTTGTTCACCGGGACAGGCACGACAGTGCTATTAATGCAGCCGAGGAAATTTACGATTTCTTGCAAGAAAGCACCAGTGGCACCACCAGAGCGTTGCTGGAAAAACTCTCATCCGTCGAGAGCTTCCTCCTGAGTCCTGACTATTAAAAGCCGCTTCTAATATTTCGCCTGGCTAGATATATAGTGCGCTCTTTAATGGGCTGTCGCCTTAAACGACGATAAAATTCGTGGATAACTTCAAATGCTCGACTAAACTGTTGAAAAGGAAGAAGGATTGCCAACTGTGTTCCTCAAAACCAACGATGCAACGAACCAACTTTCTTAATCTATGGCGCGGCCTTGTATTTTAACGCGAGTAATAAATATAACGAGCAACTATAGATGCCATAAACTTGAACGAAACTTTAAAATTTAATGAGCACGCCGACAACTCTTGCAAACATTGTAATTTATGGGAACGTGGCCATTCAAAAGATGCTTTAAGAACTTACTGCTTTAGAGCTACGGTGCTAGGGTTCTTACCGTCAAAATGTGGTAGGTAGTTCGTTGGAAGGAGAACTACTTTATACCTTGCTAGTCTTTACTATTCGTAAGAGGATTGTTTATAAATACTACAAAGAATGAATAACAGACTAAGTATGAGAACAATTGGTTTACAAAATAAGAATCCTTTTCTTGAAATATTCTCAGTTATTACC
The DNA here is from genome assembly GCA_029378335.1 of Agrilus mali. Lineage (NCBI taxonomy): Eukaryota > Metazoa > Arthropoda > Insecta > Coleoptera > Buprestidae > Agrilus > Agrilus mali. Next base: position 3,764,644 of record CM055660.1, read on the forward strand.
AGCCAGAGCTGGACACGGTGCCCATCAAAAGGATTTAGTTCAGAGACCTTACTTAAAGTGCTTTGGTTAAGTTCTACTTATATTTTCAAATCCTAATAAGACCTTTAATAACTAATTCAGGCTTCAGGCACATTATAAGGAAGGTTTGAATTACACCAAAATGGCTTCAAATACAAAAGCATCAAATCTGTATCTTTTGTGCCATAAGGAAGTAATTTGTACGGTTGGTATTTAAAATTTAAAAGATTAAAGGTCAAAGAAGTAAATAATCATCGTAAAAGCTTAATTTATAAATCATATCGTATAGAAACGTAGGGGAAGGGAGACATCCCTCATGACAAATATGACTTCCTACCAAACAAGATATAAGTAAATATTTGCTGGAAACTGACCAAGAAACTGTTTGAAATGTAAACAGGATCGGGACAGTTTACATTTACTCCGAACTATCCACGAATTACGTACGTAGTTATGATAGATAAAATGGTTAGTAGACCAGTGCTGAAGCCTTCAAAAATAGTAAAAAAGTGAAAAAAAAGTATAGTAGGATGAAACCCATTGAAAAATGAAGAAAATATAACAGAAATGAAACGAAAAATAATTTACGGGCGATCTGAGGTCGGGAAAGGGAAGGGGGTGAGTTTTTAAGGGTAAAAAACGGTTTTCCTTGATTTCCGGAAAAACTACAAGTTTTATGGAAAAAAATTAAATGGCAAAGTTGTAGGTAATAAAAAGATCTACAACTTTTGTATCAACACTTTTTTCACATAACCTCAAAATTTATGTGAATAATTCAAATAACCAAATTTTTGGTTTTTTATTTTTATCTTTTACAAAAAATTTTGCTTTTTCACGAAATTTGGTGAAAACTTACCTATTTATGTCCCAATTACGCTGTAATTTTTTGATTTGAAAAAATTATTTTTTCACCTTATTTTTACTTAATATCGAAAAAGCACCCTAATTTTCAATCGAAAATTCTCACGTCAAAATATCTGCTTTTTTCAAAACGTCGGTGGGCCTTTTCTTCGTTGAAATCTCTACTTTATGATGGTGTGAAAAAAAATATACATTACTATGGTAAGTTTTCTGAGGAAATGCAAAAACACAAAAAAAAATAGATTAATATTTTTAAAAATATTTTAATGAATAACGTTATCAGTATAAAGTATGTAAATTCAATAGTACGAATTACATGTATATTTATATATTATGAGATTTTCTATGACATAAATGTAATTAGAATTTAATAAATCAACCTTTTTACTGAAAAAAATAGCAGCGGTCACATTTTTAACATAAAATTACCTTCGTCTTTTTGCATTCCCTAAGAAAACTTACCATAGTAATGTATATTTCTTTTTCACACCATCAGAAAGTAGAGATTACAACGAAGAAAAAGCCCACCAACGTTTTTAAAAAAGTACATATTTTGACGTGAGAATTTTCGATTGAAAATTAGGGTGCTTTTTCGATATTAAGTAAAAATAAGGTGAAAAAATAAATATTTCAAATCAAAAAAAATTACAGCGTGTTTGGGACATAAGTAGGTAAGTTTTCACCAAATTTCGTGAAAAAACAAATTTTTTTGTAAAAGATAAAAATAAAAAACCAAAAAGTTGGTTATTTGAATTTTTCACATTAATTTTGAGGTTATGTGAAAAAAGTGTAAATACAAAAGTTGTAGATCTTTTTATTACCTACAACTATGCCATTTATGTTTTTTCCATAAGACTTCTAGTTTTTCCGGAAATCAAGGAAAATAGCTTTTTTACCCTTAAAAACTCACCCCTTTCCCGACCTCATTATCGCCCGTAAATTATTTTATCCTTTCATTTCTGTTATATTCTCTTCCTTTTCCAAAGGGTTTCATCCTACTATAATTTTTTTTAGTTTCAAAAATTATCGACCCTGGTCTATAGGAGCTTCAATTAAATTAAAAGGTAACAAATTATATTTGTGAACACTTATATTTAAGTATATTTTTATTCACAAAAATCTATGTACCTAGTTGAATTTTGTGGTGTTGTAGCCATCGCATAGTCTTAAAAACAAAATTGAAATATTTCCTGCGAAACCCTTTCGGGACGATAACAAAAGGGAATTTCACAGATGAATGACCACTGACGTGGCGTAGCGTGATAAAGTAGCACTTCGTTCATTGCCAACGGAGAATTCGGATGGATTCAAAAGAAAACAGATCTGTTGCGGACGTGTTATATTCGTATTCATATATTCACAAACATATAACTACACAAACTGCATATTTTACACGACAATAATAAACCTACATCTGCACTAACGCATCTTCCCTTAACGTCTATTTTTATTGAAAAATTCACGTTGCAACGAATTTATTTTCGAAGCATCGGAAAATTTCGAGACATTTTCATGAATGCGTAATATCCATAAGAAAAATAAAACCACACTCTATTAAAATATTGTGGGGTGGATGTAAATAATAATGTAAACGGGGTGCAATCAGGGCTAATAAAGGGTGTAGGAAGATACAAATAAGATTGGTTAGAAATATAAGTATCTTGAAGGAAAATAAAATCGAGCTTTATTAAAATAATGTAAAATGAAAAACGGGGCTGTAAAAGGGTGTAAATAGGATCAGAAAAAGTTCTAAAAATTAGAGACAAAATATAAGAAGAAATGCCCAATAAATAGAAAATCTGATTAATCAGAACTAATAAGAATATTTTGGAGTGAAAATAAATAATAACAAAATAAAAACATATAAATAGGGTGTAATGAGGACTAATAAGGGGTGTAGGAAGATATAGATAAGATTGGATAGAAACAGAAATAACCTGAGGAAAATTTAAAAAGTACTTGACAATAATACGAAAATATTACGATGTAATGGGGTGCAAATAGGGTTGGAAACTGCTCTAAAAGTTAAAGACGAAAAATAGAAAGAGATTACTAACTTTTTGATACACAGAAAGCGTGACAAATCGGGACTAAAGAAGGGTGGTACAAGGTCTGGAAAAGTTAAAAGTATAACATATGTAGGTGATGATGTATAATTGATAGGATTCGTAATTAATTTAAGCGTAGAACTGTTAACAAACAAGAAAGAAAGCAAAGTCAAGACGTCAACAATTCTTTAAAAATTTCTTTTAGCCAACCAGCCAGTTAGTTAGTTAGTTGGTTAGTTAGGTGGTTGTCAAAGTCAAAGACCTATGCAGAGAATTCTTCGAGTTATTCATAATTTCATTACCTTTAGCTCATTATTTACAAGATCTCGCCGATTCGGAACATTGTCAGAAGGAAATTGAAATTCCACAAGGTAGCACATTTTGAATCGAAAATGTCTTTTACATCGTCGAATCGTCGGCTACAAAGTTGTTTTCAATCGAAAGTTCAAACAGGAAATCAATTAGATTGGATGCCAGCCACACTTAAAGTTTGTAAACATGTCTCTTATAATATTGCTCCTAATTGAAGTGCGCGTTCTTTAATTTGAATCGAAAAAATAAATTAAATTGAAACATCAAAGGGTGTTTGGATGAAACAGTGGCGAATTAATCAAAACTTTTTATTGCTGAATAAGGAGGCGTAAACTGATAAGCGCTGCGTTTGTTCTTAGATCAAGAGGTCGTAAAATTACACGCCTATACCTACACATACAACAAAAGTTCGAGGGCTTCAGTTGGAAATTTCGATTATAATATAAATAAACACTTGATCAAGTAAAATAAACAGTAAGAAATACAGGGCGATAAAATAAGTAAAGTAAGTGTTAAGGTTTGTTTAAATAAAAAAATTATACCGTAAAGTGGGGTGATATTGATTTCTGGAGGTGAGATTGATGGTAGCTTCGTTGGCGCGCTTTAAATACGTTATAGCTTCCCCTACCCACAGCGAAATATTGCCGCGTAAAGAAACCATAAGTGTGATAACATTCTTCGACTTGTTTGTGACGACCGTGCCGAATTTCTAAATATTTAATAGTATTTTCGACATTTATCCGGTAGTGCTATTTGTGAAGGAAAACATTGTGTTGTATAACTTTAAGTGCCCAAAGGTAAGTATCCTTTTTGCAATAATTTGGTGGTTTTTATATGAAAGAGTCTTTATATGTGTATCAAAAATAGCTAACACTTTATGGTTAAATACGTTAGTTTCTAAGAATTAGTTCAATACATGTCGTGGGGCGAGTTTGATCCAACTGGTGGGGCGAGTTTCGAACGGGTGTCAAACTCGCCCCACGATCTGTAGCACGTAATTGAAACTGGATCGGCATGAAATTTATTCGCAAAATCTCTTTTTCAGATAGTGCGAAACTATGAACGCACGCCAGGGACAAGACCATATAGAAACTATACAGATGAACAGTTGAATAAAGCCCTGCAAAAAGTATCAGACGGAGAAATTTCCTTGAAAATAGCTGCACAACGCTACAAAATTCCATACGAAACACTACACAATAAATATCATGGCAAGCACATAAAGAATACCGGTGGCCAGCCAGTTTTTACTAATTTTGGAAGAAAAAGCAAATATTAACTCAGCTTTAAAAAAATGCAGATTGGGGATTTCCTCTTGACCTCCTAGAGGTTAGAATGCTTGCGAAGAAGTATCTTGACAGACAGGGTAGAAAGGTAGATATATTTTCAAACTACCTACCTGGAAAAGACTGGGCTCTTCGCTTATTAAACCTCCATAAAGACCAAGCATCACAACGACTTTCTGGGTATATTGAAAAAGCTCGAGCAAAAGTTTCTAGAGAAACACTTGCGAATTATTTTGATAATTTGGAAGAAACTTTACATGAGGTTCCTCCCAGTAACATATTTAATTTTGACGAAACTAATGTTGGTGACAACTCGGGAAATAAAAGGCTTGTTTACAGAAGAGGAGTGAAGTATCCTGAAAATATCGTGATTTCATGAGTTTTGTTTTTTGTTTTTTCATTTTATGTTAGATATATTCTTTATTCGTAGCATACTGTACGTTTTTTTTTACCTAAATATACTTTTGCATAATTTTTATACAATATGAATATGATACGATCAATCTTACCCCACATATCAAACTCGCCCCATTTGTAAAATTTGTTCTACAGAAAAATCTGCCGAGTGAAATTAAAAACGGGGCGAGATTCACATATCTTCTTACAAGGCGACTAGTTTCATGCAATATCAGAGGGGGTATCAAACTCGCCCCATTCGGTTGGTAAGATTGATACGGCTTTTTAATTTCGTTTTTCCCGCTACCTATCCATATTTTTTACACGTAGTATCAACAAGCGATTTCCACTATTTAGTCATAAGATATGTGCCTCTTAAAATTTATAAAAAAAAATTCTGGGCGTTTTTATTGCAAAAAACAATTTGAAAACTATCAATCTCGCCCCACTTTACGGTACTCACTAGAAAATTCGGTATGGTATGTAACGTTAATTACAAAAATTGTTGATAACTAATCGTTTATTAAGAGTTAATTAAACGTCCAAAGAGGATTACGGAACGGCTGTCAAGTAGTAACTGCCACAAGATTATTAATTATTCACCACAAGCTGCTTCCCTTTAGGATATTCGCGCGGATTAGCATCACTATCGAACCTTCTTAAAGAACAGTTTGCTTACAAAGCAAACGAAGACGGTAAACATGAACTGACGAACAAACAAAAAAGGTAAACATTAGCTGATGTTGCCCCGTGATGGATGGCGTTTGGGGAATATATCATCTTCACCGTCCATCTCTCATCACCACACCACCGCGTCCCGCCTTTTCTTTAATTTATTGTAGAGATGAGGATTTTTTCGTTTTGGTCGTGTCGCGGATATAATTATATACGATGTACTTTATTACAACGCTTCCCATTTCAACTCCTGACTCCTGGAGGTGATTAATTGACGCAATGGATCCGGTATAAGGTCCCTTTAAAAAGCAATTTTTACAACCGGGCTTCACAGGAGTACAGTGGTGTTCAATGAAAATGGACACAACAAGAAATAATCCACCCTAAATTAAAAAAAATCGAATACGAAAGCTGATTTTTGGTTTTGGGTTTAGTTTTAAAAAATTTACTACATTGACGCAGAAACTTAAGGATAATCGCGAGGATTAAAACTAGGACTCATTTATGAGGCAATGGGAATGCTTTAGATTTAGGGGCCAAGACTAAAGGTATGATAACCAGGAGTATTTTTTTTATGAGAATTTTAAAAAATCTTCAGGGTTAGAACTTACAACAAGCTTATAATTATAATGAGAACTAAATGTGACCTTTCTTTGAACTGGAAACGAAAGCGGTCTGTAAGGTTGAAATTAAGGATAAGGACTGCTAGGAACGGTAAGGATGAATACTTAGGTTAAGACCTAGACAACTTTAATGGGTAGGACTAGTGTTGTTCAGTTTACAATTAGAGCAGTCTCCAAGGTCCAAATTAAGGATACTTCATTGGGTTAAAAACTATTAGGAATATCCACAGGGATCAGGAGTTAGAATGTGACTTGGCAGTTTTTAAGGTCAGAACTATAATTGCCTGGGATGATAAGGACTAAGTACTTAAGACAAGTTTTAAAGTCAGGAACTGTTAAGGATAGAACTAAAGCTCGCCGTTGTGGTCAGGATTAAAAGTGGTATTCCAGAACTGCAATGAACTCAATATAAATTATTAATGATGCCATTACTTCAGAAATAAATATTATAGGTAGAAGAAAACCATAAACAATTAATTATTGTATTTAAGTACCTAAATTAAATAAATGAAATATTAAATTAATTGCAACTTCTATGTTGTGATATTCTTTAGTAATTTTTATAAAAATTTATAAAGAGTTGTTTGTGTATTTGACAAACACTGTATAATTGATTCATAAAGAAAAAATTTTAATTTCCTGTTTCAAATAAAGTAAGTGGTTTTTGTGTATTTTAAGAACGTGCTGTTTTAATTACTCCCATTAAGAGTCCATAAGACGATTACAAAGCCGTTAGTGTTTACGTTTCAGAAAGTAATTACCGTAAAAACAAAGAGACAACTTCGATTCAGCTTTAATTAATGAGTGAAAAGACTTTTTCGAATTCACGAATAATCAACAGCTATTAACAACATTTGATAATGTATTTAACATAAAGACACTCCATGAATGTATAATAGCACCTTTGTACTTGCATTAATTAATCCTCTGTTTAATTTAAGTGCCTGCAGGAATTAAAATAACAAACTAAATCCTCTTATGAGAGACAAAATTATTTGTCTGTGTTAGTTCAAACAATTATTAGAACTAAATACAGATATTATTTTTTATTAGTTTCACTTCATAAATAATATAATAATCGGTTTAAAAATTCGTAACAATAAATAAGAGAAGAGGGTTTACCGACCAACTGTGTACTTCTCACAGTGATTTAAATTCGAAAAGTTTTGTGCTTTTGGCAAGCAAGCAGACTCAAGTGAGCGAATACAACTTTGTAATTGGAAAGTTTGGTAGGTAGTAGGAGTAGCTATTGATACAATTTCGTAGGCTAAAAACTTTTTAGACTCCTCGTCGAGTACACGGGGGTCAAACAGGACGAATTGTACGTACTCGTACCCTTTTTAACGTAGAAAAGGAACAAGCAAAATAAAAACACTTACTTTAAGTTTATTATCTTATTTTTGTTTATTTGCTCTATTAAAACATCGGAGAAGCGAACTTTAGATTTTACGAAACGTTGATGGGACCCAAAAAGTGTACTTGCTTAGGTTTTGATTTTCCAATATCCTTCCTCCTGAACGCCGAGGTTCAATCAGGCTGGGTGGCATAGCGTCTAAAACATTTCGAAAGAAGGGTAGCTCCGGCAGGAGAGCAGGGTAAACGATTATAAGGTAATTAGGCGGACTACTGTCGGAGCCTCTCGAATAATAAGAATGACTGGGGTCGAAACGGATGATGATGATCAGGAACCAAAGCAAGCAAGCAAAGCAACCAAGCAAAAGCTGCCTGTTTTGAGTAGTAGAACGTCTCCGCTATGGCAACGGGAGCTATTGTGCACCTCGGTTATTAATTTCACCCCTGCGTTTCCATTCAGTGCTAGTTATTACTTTCCCGGTATGCCATAACTCATTTGCGCGGCCACTGCCAAGTGGGTAACGGAAGGACGGTGGGGCGAAGGGTTACGAAAGGAGGAACAAATTTTAACAGAATACAATGTCACACGAACACTACAGAAAACATAAAAACTGATCACAAAATTTATGCAGTTACAAGGCGATTGATTTTTATTAATATTTCATTACATACTTCACAAAAAAAACGTTTCATCCAGGAAAATTATTAAGCTACTGAGAAATGTAAAAGTTTTACTTTGTTATTTCGAGGTAACGAACCCCAAAAAATTAAGTTACGATTTATAGTTTGCTAGCCAAACTATTATTATGTACATACCTAAACATATAGTAATATTCGTGCACAGTTATCATTTAGTTTACTATTGCGAAAATCAAAATAAGATATCATTTTCATAAAAATTTGTAGGGTAAATTCTGTAACATTCTGGAGCATTATGAATTTAAAATTTTTTAGATTCGAAAACATTCTATAGAATTCCATCAAGTTCACAAATCATCTGGAAAATTCTAGAACATTCTCAAACCTTTTGGAAACTTCCACGATATTATTAAACATTTTAGAGAATTCTAAAAGAATCCATAACTTCCTGGAAGTTTCTAAAATATTCTCAAGCTTCTTGGAAACTTTTTAAATATTCTCGAATCTACTGGAGAATTCTAGAACATTCTCGAACGTTATGGGAATTTCTAAAATGTTCATTTCATTCCTTAATAAATAATTCGTTGACGTGATACTCTTTTGAAACAAACCCCCCGAAATATTCTTCATGGATGGGGGTGTAGAAAGCTGCAAAACTACTAAGCCTCATGGGGCTGCGAGTTTATCAGCATGACATTGCACACTTACTTTATATGTGCTTTATATTGACTAATGGTAACTAAATTATATAACGATTAACAATTTTACTGTTTATTGCATATCTAAACAATACCATTCTCGTGTGTGGAAAATTCCTTTTGAATTTTATAACGAACCATTCACATAACATTATTTTCGTGAATGCCCAAATACAGAAAATTTCCGAACACAACTGGCCACATTAAAACGTTAAATGCCACGTCCAGGGGCTTGGTATTAGCCGAATCGCGTTATAGGTGCTAATAATAGATCATAAAAGTTTCTATTGGACATGTAGTTATCAACAAACTTTATGACTCACTTGTCCCACTTGTTCGTATAAATAGCTTTTCAAATGACCAGAAATAAAGACATTTCCGGTGACCCATGAACACCAGTGAACAATGTAACACTTCATATGTAAATATGGTAGAATGGGGTTTAAGTAGCATAATAGGCCCATAACGACTTTATATTTCCTGTTACGAATAAATACAGTGAGTATAATCATTAAACTGTAATGCTGTTGGAAAATATTGACGAAAAATTTATTTGGATGTAAACAAGTTTAATTAAGCTGATTTGGAGCCAAAATGCAATAACATTACTAATAGATTAAAGAGCGAGATAGAGAGATAGACAAGACCGTCTGTGTATAAGCCATTATTATAAGGGTTTAAGTGTCTTTATCTTTAAATAATAAACAATTATAGGTACAATTATATTGGCTTAATTTAATTAAAAAATTTAAATGTCCTTAAACCAACTAAATTCTTTCGTAACGTAGAAAGTAATAAAACTAATTGAGTTTTTGTGAACAGCGAAAAGAACTGCGCCTTGGAGGTCGCAGGGGGTTGCGACATTCCCTCTTTTTCTCCCTGAGCTAAGCGAAAAACGATCCCGCTGAAATTTAAAGTAATCGGAGACATTTTTACGTCGCGATCTGAGAATTTTTTTTAAACTCTCTCTCTCTTATAATGGAATCGCTGCAGCAAAATAAGGCCTCTGGTAATAAACGTTTTCTCTTACTTGTTACCTGGTAACACGAGCACATAATGAGAAAAGGGGGCAAAGAAGAAGAACGCGACCAAAGGAGAGACCGACTTATTTATTTTCTACGTTGTTATGATCCGTAAGGGGGGGAAAAAGCACAGAACTTTAGGTGTGTTCCTGTAAATTCAAAAATTCAACTTTTACAAGCGACCCAGTTTAACCCGGAAATGATAATAGTTCAAGGGGTAAAAAGGCAAAAGAACCTTGCGGGAATTTTTAATAGGAAGGTGGAAATCGGGCAGAAAGAGACCCTTGTGGGAATATTTAATAGGTTAAGGTGTTCTCCTCAGCACGCCGAAATCACGTAAATTCAGTATATTAATTGTCCTAGCTGATTAATGTTAAGTAGCATCTGTTAATTTGAGTGATAAAAATGGAGGATCTATTATATTTTCATTTTACAACTAGGCAAGCATTACATCTAAAAATAAAAAAAGGGGGACGCCCTTAGGGCACGTCTGGAAGTGTACTGCATCTGAAATATTTGCAACTTCCAGCGAAATATGCTGAGTAAGACGTTTATGTAGATATAAGCTGAAACGTATTTCAAGTAAAAGCAAAGTGCAACAGGGAGGCATTAAGAAGCTGAGGAGAATGAGCGGCTTCGACCCATTTTTCTTGTCGAATAAGACAAATTGTAACACATAGTATATTTTATCCTTAATCTCTTAAAAGTTTCAGGCCACACGTTTAGGATTAGTTAGAATAATTGCAATTCTGAATAAGTAAGTAAACTTTCAATAGAAAAATGTTTTTTTTTATTAATTGTTTTAACCCGGATAATGTCATTACTAAAATTTCGATTTTATTTTAAGAAATGTGGCAGAATTACAAATTTAAAAAGTTATTTAATCACGAATATATTTATTGATAAATTTTCACAATGATTAATTTATTAGAATGGAGCTGTACTTTAAATGGTCAAATAAAATTATTATAAGAATGTTAAATATGTTCATATAATTTACATATTTTTTTTATCCAGAACACGACCTGTTTTACCTGACTAACTACCTTTCAGTAAAACGTTTATTTTTAACGATGTTAATATAAAATGACTCTTTTTTCTGCACTAATAGCATCAGGAAATTTACTATTTTAACGATGTTTATTCGAGATCTTTAAGATAACTTCCAAACATGCCATCACGGAGAGAATTTTTTATAAGAGTTTTGTTTATTGGGGTCACGTTGCTTGTTGGCTAGAGCTAGAGGACGACGTTACTGATAAGGTCACGTAAAAAAAGGCGAAAAGATACGATAACAAACACAGATTTTTTACACCTACAGTTAAAAATATCACTCTGTATATTAATTTCTTTATATTAAGCTAGCAACGTTCGAAAACGCATTCTTTAAGTTAAACAAGCGTTGTTTGTTACCCTAACTGCGACACGTGCACTTGAGAAACATAAACAGTCTGGGTCGAGACAGATTTTGTATCGATGAACGTTTTATTCTTCAGTTCATTTTTAGTTTTGTGTATGTGCAAGTGCAAGAGGGTTTTTGTCAACTACGGTGAATTTACCTCACAGATCATGATTTTGCTTATTAATTATTTACTATTTTGTAAAAGATGCAATCTGTTGTTTATGGCCGAATTTGATTGATACTGATAGTTTACGTCATAAAAGTAATGTTTATTTAATATGATCTCCGAATTGTACTGTCTGTCTGATCGCCGTATCGCCGTGAGAAGTTAGAGATTAGGATGGTTATTTCTTAATGCTCGTAAGTGATGGTAGTTGGAGCAGTCACTTTGCTGGTAATCCTTAGTGACATTGCACCGCTCAACAACCATAATTATTGAGAATATTGAGTTTTGAGTATAGCACATTGCTGGATCTCCCTTTGTGCAGAATGACCCCTGGAACGAGTATTTTGCTGGCTCTCCCTTAATACTCATTGCACGTTCAGGGTCGGCACTTTAATGGTTATCCTTGGTGCCGAGGACAGTATATCTTCGTTTATTTATTTAAATAGTTTGGCTACGCTTAAAGTATCGGCAGTATCTGCAAAAGAGTTTTTAATCACCGAGTTTAGTAATTTTATTTGATTGCTTATGTTGTTGCATTTCTGAGCGAATCTGCTCATGGTATTTTCCTTTTCATTGTTTCAGATTTAACCGAAAGCACGCAACAGCATCAAGGCCATTGGTTTTTTAATTCATTCTTTTACATATTTCATTTTATCAAATATCTTTCTTTCTTTCTTTTTATTAAACATTTTTTTTATCTATTCAAATTCATTTATTTTTCATTTATTTTGCGATTTGTTGCCTTACACAGTAAAATATGAAAATAAAATCTCCTTTTGTATCTATTAAATCCAATATTGTATTTATTGTTAAAAGAACTTTTTACCTCTTGTTGTTGCAATTGTGTATCTTCTCTATGAAATTGAAGATGTAAACGGGAAATGTCTCTTCATTTAACACACTCTTTGGTATCATGAAAGATATTGACATATTGACTACGTAGCTAAAAACGTATCACCAACATTTACATAAATATTCGCGTCCGTAATTTTATAATCAACACTGCCTACACGACACGGTACCTAATCGACTAACTGATGAAAACTGAATGTTAGTAGCGATGAGAGCTTTAAGCTTTTAATTATCGGTTTTAGTAAATGTTGCGCATTGTAGAGATCTTTCAGTAACTGATGAAAACTGAATGTTAGTGGCGGTGAGATATTTAAGCTTTTATGTATCAGTTTTAGTAAATGTTGCGCATTGTAGAGGTCTTTCAGTATCTCATGAGAAGCGGACTATATTTGATTCATATTGCAGATTTTCAAAACATTGATTCGACTGTTAAGTGGGTATGTGGCCTAGGGCATAGGGAAACATACAAATACGTTCATAAAAGTATTAAAGTAATTTTAGAAGTCCAGTCCAATAAATGTGGTTTGATATTTTTGAAAAAATATTTTGAGACCGTTTGGGATAGTATAGGCAGATTTCCTGGTAAATTTGGTTGCTTTTTTACCCTAAATTTTATTAGTCGGTGAATTAACTGATTAATTTACATCATTATCACTCACTATCAATTGTGGATATTATTCTAGTGTATTACATGATATAAATATATAAATAACTTGAGAAGTTGTTTACGAGATATCGAACTACCTCTACAACTAAAAATAATAACGCAAGAACATACGAACTATATTGTATAATATCATCTTCCTCTCACCTGATAAAATAATCACGCTCATTAATTTGATCAGAGTAAGGAAAGACTCAACATTGGCATCTTTGTTTGTTTGTTCATGTCAGCGATTAAATTGGTATGTAGGTAGATACATTTTTTTAAGACCTGCCTTCATTGAAACCAAAGTAACGCTCTGATAAATAATAAAATATAAAATAATCTGTGAATGAATATTATTATACAAGATATGAGTCTAATATGCAAATTAATAAATATAATTTAATTGAAAGAAGTAGGTAATAATGTATAAGTACAGTTACTCGCCTACAGAACTTTCGAATGCTACTTTACATATATTGTCACGTAGTGATTTTTCCAAAATTAATTTTTCATTAATTGCTTTTTATTTTGTTATGTTACAATTTAAATATGCAAAACAATTAGTTTTGAGAGGTGAGGAGAAGTCAAGGGGAATCAGTAAGATCAAGCAAGCGAGTCAGAAGGGTTGGGAAGGTGCAGCGGGTGACCGCTATCACTTACTCTAACGGCTCAAAGGTTCCTGCTCTGACAGATAAACTAGGCAAGTAGTAAATTTTAATTTTTATAATTACTTATATTATCACAATTTGAAGTAACATCGCGACTTTCCTAAATCTTTTATCGACTTATATTAAGTATAGGAATTAATTAAACTACATCTTTACTTTATTGGACATCTGTCTTTGGTCTGTCTATAAACTGAATGTAAATTTAAGTGAAGATCCTTTCAGTCCCCTTTTCCTTTCGTTCACGCGTTAAATGATGTGATGAAATTGGTCCGATCGTTTGGTCACAAAATGCGATTCTGTGACCATGAATAAACGCGAGAGGGTTGTTCTTATTCGACGAGAAAATGCGACCGAAACTCGATGAAGTTTCACGCACCTATCATTCATCACCCGAAACGGCTTTTGTTGGCCTTCTCTCCCCAACTGACTCCTCGTTTCGTTTCCTTCTAACCACTTCGTTATTACGTCGTCCTTACGATGTCCGGAAGAATACAATTACTGCCTTACTTGCAAATTATCCTGTATTCCCAAACGAAATTGTTCTGATAGTATCTAACCCCTTATAAATTATTCTGCTCCTTGGAATTACATTATTTATTTTTATTTAATTTCCGAAAACTACTAAACGTTCATAAAAAAAAACAGATGGGATTAAATCCGAAAATTTATTATTAATAAGTTGTTATTGAAATTAAATAATTAGTTAATAATTTATTACTTACAAAAATAATTTATATTAATTGTCCAGGATTAGAGTTAAATCTTTTTTTAAATTATTATCAAAGCTAAAACGTTCTGCGCAAAATGTAATTAGCGATTTAGAGAGAAAGAAGAAGGAAAGATAACTTTATTTACAGTAATACGATAGCTGAATCCTTCAGATATTTAAGAGATAATTTCCTTCAAGAAATTAATGGCTTTTCCTAGAACCGAGTATTTTTAGACGTCAGCAGGTATTACTTTTGTACAAAAAATCAGCCACGTTAGATTTCTTTTTCGTTTTAATTAGGTTAATCGAGGCTTGCGAGTTCGACGATTAAGGCCCAAAAAAATTAATCAAGCAAATGGGGAGGTACCATGTAACTTCCTATTACGTATAAAACTTTTTGTGGATAAGCTTGTTTTGTAAAACCCTTTTTAACGTTTAATGAAATTTATGATTGAATTTTTTTACTTACCACCAAAAAATAATTTTATTAATACGTAAACCTTTGCAGTGGTTGTACCCTATTTCACTTTCCTTCTATGAAAAAAAAAAAGGAAAAGGAGTCTAAGGCTGACTAGAAAGCAATACGTTCAGACAATCGATCATTTTTTTTAATTAATATTTTATTTAGAAGAGTTCATTGCCAGACATGCTTTGTACTTCTAAAATTTAATAAAACGGAACGATAAATGAACTAAGTATAGCCGTGACCATTTTCAGTGCCACAAAATACCTGAGCAAGTCATATAGTTTGCTCACGCCAACACCGCTCACTATTTCATTGGTAATAACCACCACTTATGATATGAGCCACCCCCAAAGGCTGCTGTAACATGATCTAGCCAATTAATAAAAATATTTCGGAGCAATTGCTATTTCTGTACGAAATAAGGTCCTTCTGGTTAACTTCCTTGTAACGATTGTTATTTTACGTATAGTAAGGTAAAGTAATAGTTAAATGAATTAAAAGAAGGCAACGACAGATGAGCTAAGACAAATCATTGCTCTGTGTAATCGTTAGCATTACATTAGTAACAGGAGAATAGTATTTCGAGCGTTTTCAGTAACACAAAATACCTATCGCCTGAGCAAGCTATATAGTCTGCTCACAACAGCGCTTAGTATTCCCTTAAAAATAAACGCCCTTCATAATATGAACAACCTCCAAAGGCTACTGTGAATTAATAAAAATATTCCAGAACTATTACATATTGTTGTCTAATTAATTTCATTGTTACGATTGTTATTTTACGTATAGTAATACTAGTAAAGTATCAGTTATAGGGAACTTTGTGTAAACTTGGATGTAACGTTTCGGTTTTATTATGAAAGATGATAACGAGGGTCTCTAAATAAGCGCCTCCAGCTATCAACAATTTCCTATCCGAGACCGTTAATGTGTGGAATTGAGGAAGTCACAAAGTTGTAGCGCCGCACTGACTTCCTATTACTCGTTACCGAGTTCTACCACGCCTCCGTTAGTACGACCGCAAAAGAAAAAATACGATAGATTGATGAATAACGAATTAAGTTGTAAAAAAATTACCTAGTCTCCATCAAATCAACAATTACAGAGAATCATGCATAAATACGTCTGCCAGAAATCGCAAGGATCTTTTTGGGGTCTACACGAAAATTTTCTGGAAAAGCCACAAAAATTGTGGAGCTTTTACCAACTGCAAGCCAGATTACTTTTAGTAGATATGTTTTATAATATAAAAATTAAATTGCTAGTTACAATCAGTTTGCTTTATATATTCGAAGCAGCATGTAATTTTGCAATCTCCAATGTATGAAGGTGCTTCGTGCATCTTCTGGAGGCAATCAGGCGCACGAAGATAGTGACCCACTGTGTTTGGATACAGGAATATTTTATACGTGAGCTTCGAGAACGATATTAGTGGATCGAGTGGAACTAATGGAATTTTAGCTCATTTTATCTTGTCTCGCGTCGTCTGTTCTTATTTACCATCTCACTTTGCTCAAGAGGAGAGACTCTCTCATCGCAAGTTTATCGAAATTGCACATACACATACTAACGAAACACATGGCTGAATGTATATATAAACATACACACATATGTAGGTATATTTACGTAAACGTACCATATATAGCTTCTGTTAGTAGTAGTAGTAGTAGTGCATCGCTGCTGTATATTATTAAGAAAACGGTAGTGGTAGTGGTGATGGTAGTGCTCGGTTCGGGAAATGAAAATGTCTGTCAGGGATGTCGGGGACCAGGGAGATGTAGCATGTGTGGGAGGGGGGGAACAGGAGAGATGTACCGCTGCAGGTCATAAAGTTCCCAATCAGTTACACACAAAAAGCTGTTTTCGCCACTTCGCGGCCTGTGTTACGTACCATGATTGATCATATCTTAAGTGAAGAAAAGGAGAACGGCAAGAGTGAAGCGAACACGTGAGATAAAGATTGATTGAGACGGAATGGAAGGGGTTGGTTTGAGAAAATCGCGGTGTTAAATGAAAATGCTGTTTCAAGTTCACAGATTGAATTTCTGGAAGAGATAATGTTATTTTGTTGACAAATACAGATACAAAACATAAATGTATGTGTATAAGTAAAGCTCTTAGTATGAGTAAAAGTAGGAAGGGAAAACATTAAGAATTCGAAACGTATATCAAGCTAGCACGACAAAGTTATTTCCAAAAATTTGTCGCTAATTTGTTACCAAATCCAAAAATTTGTCGCTAGTTTGTTACCAAATCCAAAAATTTGTCGCTAATTTGTTACCAAATCCAAAAATTTGTCGCTAGTTTGTTACCAAATCCAAAAATTTGTCGCTAATTTGTTACCAAATCCAAAAATTTGTCGCTAGTTTGTTACCAAATCCAAAAATTTGTCGCTAATTTGTTACCAAATCCAAAAATTTGTCGCTAGTTTGTTACCAAATCCAAAAATTTGTCGCTAATTTGTTACCAAATCCAAAAATTTGTCGCTAGTTTGTTACCAAATCCAAAAATTTGTCGCTCGTGCCGTTTAGCCATAATCAGCTGTAGTGCTAGCTTGATAGCTAGCACTACACATAGCGTATCTCGAAAACGAAATGTCGTAGAATTTTATTGTAAAGGCCATAATTTGTCCCTGAAAGATGATACATTCAACGAATTTGTCGCTAGTATTATCTTCGACTGATAAGCGAAAAACTGCTGGAAAACCATCAAACTGGCATTCCATATGGCATATCTCGAGAAGGAAATGTCGTAGGATATTACAGTAAAGGCCATAATTTGCCGCTAATTTGTCACTGAAAGATGACATATTCAAAGAATTTGTCGCTAGTCTTATCTTCAACTGATAAGCGAAAAACTGCTGGGAAACCATTAAACTGGCACTACATAAGGCATATCTCGAGAAGGAAATGTCGTAGGATATTACAGTAAAGGCCATAATTTGTCGCTAATTTGTCACTGAAAGATGACATATTCAAAGAATTTGTCGCTAGTCTTATAGCCAATTGATACGCAAAAAACTACTGGAAAGCCTTCAAACCCTCGAAAGGTAACGTGTTGTCCATCTTCGGGGAAATAGGGAAAACCTAATTTAAAAAAAATTGGTAAATAAATCCGGTCTCTTGAAACAAATGTAACAAAGCACAAACAGTTGAAGATAAGACTAGCGACAAATTCGCTGAATGTGTCATCTTTCAGCGACAAATTATGGCCTTTATAGTAATATCCTACGACATTTCCTTTTCGAGATATGCCTTATGTAGTGCCAGTTTGATGGTTTCCCAGCAGTTTTTCGCTTATCAGTTGATGATAAGACTAGCGACAAATTCGTTGAATATGTCATCTTCCAGCGACAAATAAGCGACAAATTATGGCCTTTACAATAATATCCTACAACATTTTGTTTTCGAGATACGCTATGTGTAGTGCTAGCTTGATATCAAGTAGCACTACAGCTGATTATGGCTAAACGGCGTGAGCGACAAATTTTTGGATTCGGTAACAAATTAGCGACAAATTTTTGGATTTGGTAACAAATTAGCGACAAATTTTTGGATTTGGTAACAAATTAGCGACAAATTATAGTGCAAATTAGAAATCGAAAAAATAACTTTGTCGTGCTAGCTTGATATACCTGAAGATAGATAAGTAATATATAGAAAATAAATGATCCTGGAGGGCATGAAAAAACTGAATACATATGGTTGCAATTTATATCAACAAATTAATTATATAAAAATTAATTACAGGTAATTGCGGCTAAACATTAATTTAAAATTAGTTTTATCAAAAAAACAGATACCTGCAGAATCGAGCAGTGGGACCTTTGTATATGTATTCTGTAATATTTGGTGTTATTTGTGTTTCATTTGCACTCAACTATAACTCAATTTTTCGGTTGCAAGGCTTCGCTTTTTTCAGAGCAAAAATCCGTATCAAATATTTTATTGTTAAGCTAATGAACCTATACATTCTGGTATTCCGCGTCCTGAATTCATATTTTCATTAAACACGACTGGATGTGTATCTACGAACCTGTGTGCCAACGCAAAACGAACTGAATTAAACATTATTTACTTTCATAAAGCGTGCTGTTCTCTAGGTACGTATCTGTAAAAATTAAAAATTGAATTCCGAAATTGTACAAATAATTTTTTTTTTCGGTTAAGATGAGAAAGACAATCACACTTATATTATAAAGGCGAAAGTTTGTGAGTGTATGAGTGTGTATGTTTGTTACTTATTCACGTCTAAACGACTGGAGCGATTTTAATAAAATTTGGTATGGAGTTAGCTGACGCCCTGGATTAACACATAGGCTACGTTTTACTGCGGGAAAATATCTTATTCCCATGGGAAAATCGACGAAAATGAATTCGCGGAATATTATAAATGCGAAAGTAACTCTGTCTGTATGCTACACAATCTCGCCTAAAATTTACTGAACCGATTTAAATGAAATTTGGTACAGAGATAGTCTAGAGCCTGAGAAAGGACATAGGCTACTTTTTAATGCGAAAAAAGGGTTGTAAAGGGTTGAAATAGGAAAGTTTGTGCGGAAATTCCGTAATTTTTAAAGATAGAAGCTTCAAACTTATTTTTTAGGCTTTTGATTAGATATAAATAAATACGACATTTAATGTTTGTAAAAATTTTACCGTAAAGGGGATAAAATTAACCGATGAAAGTTTTTGTGTAATGACGTCGTCCAAAAAGCTAACGGCCCAGAAAATTAAAATATTAAGTGTAATAAGTTATAGAGATTTTGTTTATTTGGATCAATAAAAGTAGATAGTTGAATACCAAGCTATATAAACTATTTTAAACCATAATTAAACTATATTAATCTATAATATTATAAATGCGAAAGTAACTCTGTCTGTCTGTGTGTTACGCAATCACGCCCAAACTACTGAACCGTTTTAAATGAGAATTTGGTACAGAGATAGATAAGTAGATACAAAGCTAGAGGCTTGAAACTTATTTTTTAGGCTTTTGATTAGATATAAATACGACATTTAAATTTTGTAAAAATTTTACCCTAAAGGGGATAAAATTAGCCGATGAAAGTTTTTGTGTAATGACGTCGGCAAAAAGGCCTACGGCCCAAAAAATAAAAATATAGAAGAAATAAATTTTAAATGCTGCCGAAAGTCACTATTCCACGCGGACAAAGTCGCGGGCATAGCTAGTTAAAAATATTCTTGGTAGCAAAAAGGAAGACAGATTTAGTGACTTAAACAAAATAAATATCATTTGGTATTTACTAAAAAATAAATCTTTAATTCTAATTTCAATTTATTGTCCAATTTATCTCAATAATCAATATGGTGGATGATAGCCGTCATTACACGCTTTTAAATAATAAATTACGTTGTACTCTTTTTTATTTTTAGAACCCCTTTTGCTTGTTCTTTTTGTGTTTTTGAGAAAAGGCTTAAAGAAACAAGGACAACTTATTATTATTAGTGAAAACGTGTTCCACATTTTTCTGCTCCCACTTTTCCTCGGGGGTCTCAAAGAGCTAGCCAACAGACGTACATATTTTTAAATTAAGATAACCTCCTCTGAAGCAGCACGAGCTTTTCAGGCGGTAACGCAACAAAACCTCTGGCACATAATACGTATCTGTAGACATATATGTGCATGCAGATATATGAGTTCACTTGGGGAGAGAGTTTGCATCGCTGTATGTCTAAGTATGTGTAGGGATGTGTACATTTTATAATATCCTAGCCAGGACTTTGTAGAGAGAGTTAGGTACATACATACGTGTGCAAAAGAGGACCGTTTTCATTAGCGTGATAGAAGTTCATTGTACATGAATGTGGTACACATTAGGATATTTGTACGAGTGTATTTGTGTGTTAGTGCATTACAAAGTAAAGCCAAAGATATCCTTTTGGAAAATAGCGATTTGTCCTTTTTACGTATAAATCTCGAACGACTGCTGGTTTTGATCTTCAGGACTGTTCATAAATAAATTTATTTTACATTGTCAGACATAAAGGGACATTTTCTTAAAGTTATGAGTTTTAAGCATGGCCCTGTATTTGTTTCAATATTGGGGTGGATTTCCCTAGAATATTTAACGCTGCTGCTGATGCTGCATATCGGCAATGAGCAGCTATGCAAGTAAAGAAGGGCAACCGAGGCAAGGGTAGCTCGTGTTTTACATTAATCCGCTGGCTTAGCACATGTGGCGATCTCATATGATAACCCGGAGTTATTTTCATTGTGTCGTGACCCGAAATAGCTCAAGCGCGCGAGAATAAACATGGCGGCGCGGCGCACAGGTTATTACCGTAGATAAGTAACGTCGTGAAAAATGCCAGCCGTTTATCCTCGGTCCTAACTAAAAACCACAGTAATTTAATAGAGACAACGTTCTGGTGGTGCACCTACCGGTGCGGTATGATTTAAATTAAAATCTCGCTTTAAAAGCCATCGTGAATTCAGGTAAAAAGTGAAGCTACATTTTCAATAAAAAAGGTAACACTAATCATGCTGCTACTTTACTTTACGCTAAAAGCTCCACTGTATCAGAATTGTTTCAGTGACATAAATGAAAAACAATTTTATGGTACACTACAACACTACTACCATATTGTTTGTGGTTATAAGGATGTACAAAAAGGACTAGGGAGAAAAATTAAGTAGAAATGAATTTTTACAGCTATCTCTTCTGATGATTCCCCGGAATAAACTGATCACTAAAACGTTATATTAAAGCGTGAAATCGTACTTTAGCTTAGCTGTTCTATTGTTCAAAATATAATTTTATTTCGTAATCGTCTTTTGATATGCTAGAGGTGTTCTAATCTCTATAGGATCAAAGGTACATCGTGGTAGAGGTACTTCAGTATCATATGAACCATTTCATTGATTTTTAAGCCTTTTAAAGACATGTCATAACTGTGTACAGTTTAAATGCAGCTATAATTATTTAATTCTTTTAAGTATTTCCTTTGAGTTACTTAATTTTTCAATTATATTTTATATTTTATTGTATTTTTATTACATTTTATACGTTAATAAATTAAAAGCAAAAAGCCTTTTTTAAAAAAAGTTTTTATATAAATGCTCTAAAAAGAAGAAAATAAAATTTTCCTTTAAAATTTTAACTGTCAACTTATATCCTCATTATACACAATTTATATGATCATAAAAGCTTGTCGCGAGGTTTGCGTAAGTACCAATAAGTATTTAATTAAATTGAAATTTTAAAAAAATTAACTTAGCAGATTAGGTTACTCAATTAAATAGGTACTAGTATATTTACACAAGTAAATTTCGCGACAAGCTTTAATGATCATATAAATTGTGTATAATGAGGTTATAAGTTTTAAAGGAAAATTTTATTTTCTTCTTTTTAGAGCATTTAAATAAAAGCTTTTTTTAAAAAAGGTTTTTTGCTTTTAATTTATTTTTTACTTTTTAGTTATCGCTGGCTAGGTTTCTGAATCTGTTCATCTCATTGAACGCATCATTGTTTGATTTTGGAGTTGTCCTTCTCCTAGACAGGTTGCAGACCAATGCTGATGACGCCCATCTCGCCAAATCACACAAGTCAAAGTTAATCAACCGATGTTACAGGCTCAAAAAATTCTACCTCAAGAATGATCGAGGTCTCTACACCAAATTTCAGGTGAATTAGTGCAACGGAACTTATAATCACCAGCTTTTTTTAACCTGCCTTTTTATTCTCAGCGAACCCTTTCATTTAATATCCATACTATAAGAAAGCATAAAAAACTGTAAAAGTCCGCCATATTGGATTAAGAGTGATGTCAGAATATTTTTCTAATTATTCTCGGCAAGCCCTTTCATTTGATACCCATATTGTAGAAATGCATTAAAAATAACTATTCCGCCATCTTGTATTTGTGTCCGCCATATTGGATTTAGAATGACGTGACACAGCTTATCGTGTATTGTCATCCAAACTAATTGTGTATACAAAATTTCAGCTCAATCGGTTGAAGATATCTGCTTCAAAATTGAGTAGCAAGATTCCACCCGAACAAACATACATTGCAAGTTGAATAAAATAGAATATTCATAACTTATAGTCATTATGATAAGTGTGACATACCAGCTAATCAGTTAATTCCTAGACTAATAAAGAATGTATCTAAACATTTTTCCTGCTTCCCTGAAAATCGTCCTAAACTAATCAAACTCCCAAAAATTTCTAATTGTCCTAATATATACTACTCTCAAAATTTTTGAACAAACGTAATTGCATTTATTGGACATAAAAAAAAGGGCTTAAAGTATTTGTATGAATTTTCATAGAACCGATCGTGTGGAAAATATTTTTTCAACCAAACCTATCTGGAAATATTTCTTGTTTTTCCGAAAATTTTTTGAAACGAATCAACCTCTCAAAATTTTTTGAACAAATGTAGTTGCTTCATTGCTTTTGTTTAGGTGTTTGTACAAATTTTCCTATGTCCCTATGATATTGTAAGGCATTTGGCTATAATATTTTCTATGTAGGTATGTTACATGAATTAAAATTTAGGAATGAGGGTACTTGCAACATACTATTGTGTTTTGCAGGGTGTGATTTCTAGTGGATAAAACTTAATTTTGATTGATATCCAACTTGTCTCAATTCGTAACTGAACAGCTAACTAGTACATTCGGTAATGAATACTCCGGGAGCTTTTAATTAATGAAGTTGTGTTTGTTCGGAAATTCCTAATTCTGATTAATGATGTCCGCTTGTCTTGAACAAAGATAGACCAGACCACGCCAAGTATTAGAAGATGACTAGCTACTTTCCTTAATATTCAAACATAAAGCCGGGACTGTGCAAGTTTTAAAGGTAAATTATTAACAACCGAGTTCACAAGAACTGAAAGGTGAACCACACCTTAAATTGAACAATTACCAAAAAGAATCATGTTGCAATTTCAAGCAGATCAAAATTTAATGTATAGTAACGTAAGATTTTTCACTAAGTATATAGAAAAATTTTGAAATTTTTATATATTTTCTTGAAAAGAAAATTAAAATTCGGTGGGAATTTGCAATGATAAGTTTTACTGATTTTGGTGGTCTCTCTGTAACGTCTGCAGTGATGTTTGTTAGGAATAAATAATGCTGTAGTTCGAAAACAGCTCAGCAACTAACGCACTGTCGTGTATCCCGAGGGTTGTAAGTTTGTTGTATATCAACAAAGTAATTACACGAAACAAAAGCGTCCACTGATAACAGCCTTGGGTGCTCACGAGCAACGCAGACTGCGGTTTCACTCATGCCACATATTTGACCAATGAACTGAACAATTCGGTTGAAATCAAGTACTTTGTTTAATTTACACTTGATGGAAGTAACGCAAAAAGGATTGCTGCTGATAAAACTGTAAATCGAAAACTTATCTGATGGAAACATCACATAGATATAAAAGAGAACATTTTATTAATTGGTCACGATAAAATTTTGTGAACTTATTATATGTTATTTGTTGGGTCTCATCAGAGTTACGAAGTCCTCGAAACCGACTTTACCATCTCCATCTATATCCGCTTCGTGTATCATAATATCCATTTCTTCATCAGTAACAATGTCACCCAAATTGGTCATAACTTCCTTCAACTCTTTAAATGTAATATAACCAGTCCCTTCTTTATCAAACACATTGAACGCGTCCTTAAGAACTTCCTCACTGGGATAATCCTTTAACATGGGTGCCACTGTATCTATGAAGTCATTCAATGAAATATGGCCACTACCATCCTTATCAATGGAATAAATAATATCAAGGATTTCGGCTTCGGTTGGCATCAGCCCTAACTTATTCATGGCTTTTTCTAAGTTGTGTCTGGAAATCCAACCGTCACCATATTTGTCGAATGCAGCATGGGCTTCCTTTATTTCGATGAGTTGTTCTTCCGTAAGTTCTTCAGCCATTAAAAAAAATCAACAAAAAGGAGACAAAAAGGTGATACGTACGTGACAGAAAAATAATTATTTATTCATGTCGTCAGGGTAACAGATAATATATATATTAATTTGAAACAATTAATTAGGTCTCATTAGAGCTACAAACTCTTCAAAATTTATCTTTCCATCGCCATCCAAATCAGCTTCCTTGATCATAATCTCCATATCCTCATCGGATACAATTTCTCCCAAGTTTATCATAACTTGTTTCAATTGGCTAAATTTTATATAACCTGTACCATCCTTGTCGAATACATTAAAAGCGTC
This sequence comes from Agrilus mali, assembly GCA_029378335.1. NCBI lineage: Eukaryota > Metazoa > Arthropoda > Insecta > Coleoptera > Buprestidae > Agrilus > Agrilus mali. The sequence goes on from CM055660.1 coordinate 3,789,708, forward strand.
CGTTAGGGTTTCTTCGCTTGGATATGTTTTTAACAAAGGCGTCATGGCTTCTATGAACCCAGCCAATGGGATGAATCCAGTTTTTTCCTTGTCAATTTCGTATATCAAGCTAAGCACCTCAGCTTCTGTGGGATTGAGCCCCAGCTTGTGCATAGCTTTATTGAGGTCTGCTCTACGGATGACTCCATCACCAGTCTTGTCGTAGGCTAGGTGAGCTTCCTTTATTTCAATGAGTTGCTCATCAGTTAGCTCTTCAGTCATTAATATTATCGATAATGTGACGTGTTTGAAGTAATATGACAAATTGTACAACTGGTTGATTAGAACCCACGATATAGCAGTGTATAGTAAAATTATTGAGATTCTATAATTACGTCATCATCCTGTCTGGACTGAACTAACTAATCATTTTGATGAAGAATACGTAATGTCCTTCTAATTTTAGAATTTCAAGCTTTGTGGATTTCAATTTAAAGTATGCAGTTTAACAAACACTATTATAACAAATAATCGGGAAAATTGAGGCTTAGAATGGTAGGAAGTAATGAAGGAACAAAATTAAGGAAGAAAGAAAACCTACTTTGAGATTACGTCAAGGACATTAGGTACGTTACCTGGGGATTGCATTGGACTCGACCGACGCTTTTAAATCCTTGACGATTAAAAGAAAAGACGCAGATAGGCCGAGGGGATCTTATACCGTGCAATTGAATTCTCCATACCTCAGGGAAAAGAAGTCGAAAGTACCTTAAGGTGGCATGCTAGCGCTATACGACCAAACATTTATTTTCGCCCGAGTTTTAAGAACATTAGGGCTTACGAGTGTACCACTTGTTTAACTTTTCAAATAAACGGTGAAAATGGCTCGTTTTATAAATGACTCCATAAATTCCGAGACTCTCGCCACACAACACTTACAGCAAGCTGGGGTTGGCGAGAAAAATGGGATAACTGATGAAAATTTTATATGAAACGTATACAACCATAGAATATTAATTCAATACCTACCAAGGGGTGCGTGCGACTTTAGAAAATAATAATTTATTGACCTTAATCACACTGTACACAAATCAAACACTTTCCAACTTGATTTTCAAACAATTATTTTTAATTTATTTAGATAAATTTTGTAATCCTCTCAAATGATGCAAGGATACTAAATGTAAGGAGAGCACACTCTTATGTCATAGTTTGCATCATCAATTATCTGCAAAAAGGGCGGAACGAGTGTTTACGCAACGATACAACGCGATCTGTGAAACGCGCGAGAGGTGGTACCTACGCACAAACATTCAGCTAAAATGGGCGGAGTTACATCTTTGCAGACTTCAGGAAGGGGGCGAAGCATACTAATGCGTCCGTAAATGTCATTTGTAAGTCCCGCCTTCACTTTGGAAACATACAATAACTTATCGTAAGTATATAATAGGTAATACGAATATACAGGAGATGGAGCTTGTATTCAAGCATTAACTTAAAAAAGGGCGGAGCTATATCTTTAAGAGGGCAAAGTTTATAGGGCACGCCCTGATTGGGGAAGCCCCGCGTCACATTTCCAGAAACTCATAGCGATCATATGGTAGGCAAGTGCGGCATTTTTAAACCGCGTAATACATTTTCGACCCAGTTGTTTCGCTGTGGAAATTAAATTTTCTTCATCTCGACACGAGCTTAGCTATGCCACAAGAGACAGTCTCATGTTCAAATTGAAATCTACAACGTGCACAAAACAAACAGATCTCGTATAGCTGAGGCCGCCGTTGCCGCCGTCGACCTCCTTCTCCCAGATGACGTTCTCGTACGCCGTTTTCCCAGTATGTCTCTACGTGTGTATGTACACGTTGTAAGGGTTTCATTTTAATGTCTGTTTAAAGGAAGTTGCGGCCGCATTACGTGTTACGCAAACGTGATGCTTATCACAAAAACAATGAGTGGCGTCAGTTGGAAATGCCGTCATCATCGTAGTTGCTTCTCTAAAGGGCGTTCTTGTTTTCACAAATCCACAAAGGTGTATCAAAATACAATCAATTAGTTGACCTTTTCTGAAATAATGCTACATAGGCTATCAGAATGAATCGAATTCTTTTAGTCGTAAAATTATTGAAAATGAGCTTAAGACTCAGTGAGGACCAAAAGTTGAAAGGAAACTTGTCCTGTATTGACGGAGATAAGTACCTACGCCCCTATTGTGCATTTTATTTAATGATGATCAAAAACAAACAATATTTTTCTTAATACAGTGAAATTAAAATTAAATTTGCTGTCCTAGGTGGACGTTAAACGAAGAACTTACAAAGCGAAATATTGAACAATATGCTACTGTTTTTATCTGGTATTAAGGAAATTTTGAGTGCCACTTTTAAAGCTCCAAAAATGTGAAAACGTACAGAGAGTGAACGTTTAAAATGTCACTCTTCAGCTTGAGTGTATTGTAGGTGGAAAATTAGAGTTCTGCAAGTAGGGATTTTCGGTTCGGTGTGGATTTAGTACCGGCGTCCGTTAAAGATTAAATTTAGTCGGTCTGGCAGGTGGAAATGGCATTACCAGAAGTGAACAAACATTTTCATTAGACACCCACATATTTTCAAAACTTTTGTTTTAAATACATATCAAAGTTAAATATTCATTGATAATTTAGGGTAAGTTAACAGCAGCAAAATAAATTCAATTAAGTTTGGAATAACATGGATGATAATGTAAAGTCGACAAAAAACATAAAATTTTATTTATATTTGAAGGAAAAGTAATTGTACTGATTAAAGAGTGATTGATTCGTTTATATGTGACAAAGTTTATGACCTCAAGTTTTAAGTAGGTACTGCTTAGAATGTAATCTACTTTTTATTTACATAATTTTATAGTAAACAATTTTCTGAGTGACATTAACTAATATTAATTTATCATGTTGCGAAATGTTTGTTCACTCCTGAAGGGTGCCCTTTACCAGCGAGTGTGCTCAAAATCCTCCACTTTATTATCTCTTCATACACTCCAGTAAGTAGCCACGATTTGTGGATGGTTTACAGTTGAGCAAAATCGAATGTAACTCCTGATTGAAAACAAACATTCTACTTAGATGATACGCCACCTGAGCTACATCCAATACTTATCGCTGTCGTGAGAACAAAATCGTTTCGGTGAAGATTGGAATCGAAAAAAAAAAACGAAACATTTAACACTATATTATGTACCTACATCTGGCTCGTCGATTTTTATATAAACCGTTTTATATACGTACATGTTCATCGCCTGTCGTTGTCATTTTCTTTTTGTAAGTACCTATAAAACAAAATTTGACGTCTCTTAGGGGATGAATTCAGAATTAGAAATTGATTTTGTTTTTGTTTAGTAGGTCAAGTGGAATATTTTATTTCTTTTGAATTATAAAGGTATTTTATTTAATACGCTAAAATAAATTCCTAGTTGATAAAAAGATTTAATTAATCAGTCTATTCCCAGATTAATAACATTCAGGGCCGGATTTTGCCCAAAGGTATTTGTATGAACTTCCTATACATCTAGGGTAACTAAGGCACAAATGGTAAACATAGCACATTTCGTGGCCCATAAGATATTGAAAATCTTTACTTTCTGACCCGATATTTATGTATTTTAAGAAAATAATAGCCATAATGTATTCTAAAAATTGTTACAGTGTCTTATAAATTTCTGATGGACTTTTAGAAGTTAGAGACAGTCCTCCGACAAATTCGTATGCTCGGATGATATTTTTCTTGTTTCCAAACTCGCATTATCGGCGACAAAGTTTCGATTTCTCGTCACGTTTGATTATAACTTTCGTATCTTCGTTTGTTATGCAGGCTGACTTTCGAATATAATATTTACGCCCGTTTCTCACTCGCACATATATTCAAATATATTACAAACACACGTCCAGAGAGACAGAGATACATACCCTCATGGCTTCCATATATACATATATCCACAACCAAAGTACTAAAACGTTATAAATAAATGAACACCGATGGTGACGAGTCTTTTCACAACCTATTACTGAACGCATTTATTATTTATTTGGCGCAGCATTGACACAAAATGTCAGCACTTCCAGGTATTAACTTGAAAGCAGAGAGACAGAAAGAGAGATTTTGGAGTTCATAATGTTTCGATGATTATCCCAGAATTAATGTACAGTTGACTATTATAAGTGGTGAAACTTTGAAGTATGTTGCAAGGCATGTGAGAGCAATAAAGAAGAAGGGAAAAGTTAAGGAATCAGACAAAAAGTCTGAGGAAACATAAAGAGATGAAGTGTGTGTAGAAGAAATTTAAGGTGTATTAGTCGAAGAGAATTCATTTGGGGCTCAAAACACACCATTGAAATTTTGACGTAAGTAAAGTTCTTATTAAAGGGGTAGGAAGCCCTAAACTCAAAACTATTTGGTGGTCCTCGAAGCCCCAATTAATAAATTATCAAGTGAACGGGCTTCAGGGTATTTTAAGTTGTAAAGTTTGTACATCAAACCCCATTTAGAGCTTAAAGTACAGCTGATTTAGAGCACATTTTGAAGCGACTGTGAACCGGAATGAAAAACAAAAAAATCGAATGCAAAATAGTTATAAGGGTACCTACTTCCTCATTGACATTCTCGAGAATTAACGGCACTAAATAAAGGCAACCACTAAACTCCGTTGAAGTTGAAGAGAAGATTTCTTATCGTCGTAGGGAACAACATTTGGTATGCATCCGACGTACCTACGTCGATATTTTTTCGTCCTATCGATTCTCTGTAACTCGGTGGCTATATACTTGTTCGATTCTGTCAATATCACTTCTCCATAAGTTTCAACGCGGTCGATTTACAAGTAAATTCTATTCTACCTATTATCGTTCGTGGGCTGGGCCGCTACGTGGATTGCCGCGTAAATGGTAGCATTTGCTAAAAAACATTCAAAGTCGCTATGGAAAAAGGAACAAGAAGCAAAAACCAAAAACGTATTGATTTAAAACAACGGGACTTCAAAATTGAACTTCTATGTCGCCACTTTGACTCCGTGAAATAGTAATTATGTATCGAAATGTAAAAGTGCAAGGATGTTAAGTATTCATTCATGAATAAATAGAATTTTCTTACCGAGTAGTATTCCTATGAAAGAGAATATCTTTAACACCCTGTGTTTGATAGCAATTAAAAAAAATTAATAACTGAATTAGCTCTCAAGTTATCAAATCCGCGTTCTCCTTAGCGTGAGCGTAATTAAATTCTCTCGTTAAAAAAAAAGTATTAAGCAAGAGGAGAAACACGAATTATAATTAGCTGCATCTCAAACCACTCGAATTCGAGTACTACGTAAGTTAAATTAAAAATTAAACAAAAATTGAAAAAGGAAAAGGAATACAGTCTCATACCTTCTCTTCCGGGCTGCATATTTTTATTCCAGCCAGAGATACAACTAGAGAGACGGGTTTCTTCTTTGTGGTAGCCTGAAATAGAAAAAAATACATTTTAGCGTCAAAAAACAATGTATAAAAGATTAAAAAGCTAATTAAAACTCTGTTAATAACGCCCGTAATAAGATAGTTTCAATTACCGTGACGTACCTACGTACACAATACAAGCCCGTGATAATTTTATGATAATGAAAGGAAATTCGCTTCAGCTTTAGCAGACTAGGATCGAGTCTCTAGCAGTTTTTGTTCCTTATATTTAATTATTTTCATCCTGTGGCCTAGTCTCAAGCACAAAATACCTAAGCTAAACTCTTACAATATATTTAAAAATTATGCAAACTACAAATGCAGTTGAAGATTTTCAGTCTCCTTTCATCCCTTTTGGTATAGATTCTGTAAATTATACAGATAAAATAATTTTAAGTTTTAGATCTGAGATCAACAATTGTTTTTTAATCAGTGGTGGTGTAAATAAGGGTGTAATAATAAAAAATTTAAAAGGGGTAGGTACTTCTATATTAATGATTTCTTTCAGCAGAAAGTGATGGAAATATATGGAGATGTAAAAAGTATCTGATTAGGGACCAATTGACCCTATACAAAAATATAATATTACTAGCTATGCCCGCGACTTCGTCCGCGCTGTATAGTGACTTTCGGCAGCATTTTAATTTTTTTTCTTCTATATTTTTATTTTCTGGGCCGTAAGCCTTTTTGCCGACATCATTACACAAAAACTTTCATTCCTTATTTTTGCCCCCTTTAAGGTAAAATTTTTTACAAATTTTAAATGTAATTATATCTAATCAAAAGCCTAAAAAATAAGTTTCAAGCCTCTAGCTTTATATCTACTTATCTATCTCTGTACAAAATTCTCATTTAAATCGGTTCAGTAGTTTGGGCGTGATTGCGTAACACACAGACAGACAGACAGAGTTACTTTCGCATTTATAATATTATAGATTAATATAGTTTAATTATAGTTTAAAATAGTTTATATAGCTTAGTATTCAACTACCGTTATTGATCCAAATATACAAAACCTCTTTAACTTTTTACACTTAATATTTTAATTTTCTGTAAACTTTTCAGACGACGTCATTACACAAAAACTTTCGTCGGCTAATTTTATCCCCTTTAGGTAAAATTTTTACAAACATTGAATGTCGTATTTATTTATATCTAATCAAAGGCCTAAAAATTAAGTTTCAAGCTTCTATCTTCAAAAATTACGGTATTTCCGCACAAAATTTCCTATTTCAACCCCTTACAACCCTTTTTTCGCATTAGAAAGTAGCCTTTGTCCTTTCTCAGGCTCTAGACTATCTCTGTACCAAATTTCATTTAAATCGGTTCAGTAAATTTTAGGCGAGATTGTGTAGCATACCGACAGAGTTACTTTCGCATTTATAATATTCCGCGAATTCATTTTCATCGATTTGCCCATGGGGTAAGATATTTTCCCGCAGTAAAACGTAGCCTATGTGTTAATGCAGGGTGTCAGCTAACTCCCTATCAAATTTCATTTAAATCGGTTCAGAAAAATTTTAGGTGAGATTGTGTAGCATACAGACAGAGTTACTTTCGCATTTATAATATTCCGCGAATTCATTTTCATCGATTTTCCCATGGGAATAAGATATTTTCCCGCAGTTAAACGTACCCTATGTGTTAATCCAGGGTGTCAGCTAACTCCCTACCAAATTTCATTTAAATCGGTTCAGCCGTTTACACGTGAAGAAGTAACAAACATACACACTCACACGCTCACAAACATTCGCCTTTATAAAATTAGTGTGATTAGATATTATTGGATAAAATGAAAACTTACTCAATAATTTTAATCATAAATTGGTTACGTAATATGTAACACTGTGTACACTTACAATTAAACAATAATGGAATCGATCGAAAAGGGCAATGTTTCGGAGTGGTGGTCGCCGGTTATTTCGATGATCATGCGATTTTGCATTGTTTACATTGACCAGTTATACATATAATTCCAGATTTAATTAGCCGGTTTAATTAAATCGGAAATTTATGATAGTTTCCACCTTTTGTTTATGACGTTGCAGGAATTGAATTCGGCGTATTTGCCGGTCGGGTGTATATGTAAAGCATATCGAGAGCCGTTTTGTGCTCTACGTGCGCCGTTGTTGATCCTTTGATACATTTCGAAGCGCAATCATGCACAACAAATAGCAGTCTGCCCGACCACTTCTCATTTAAATGATTGATGTAACTTTAGTTAAACTGTTCCGCCAACTACCGCTGTTACTGCCCACACATGCATTTTGATTTATTCGGGGATGCTCTCTAATTCTGTCAAGTGGCGATTTTCGATTAAACGTTCCGTTGCTTTTCGCACACAAACCGGCGTACATCATTTACCCTCTACAATATGTCCTCATAAGTAAGGAAATCGTCATATTTTATGACAGGTGCCATCCATCGTCTCTTCAATATGACCCGTGAACGAGTACTCATAAGAAATTAATTATGTTTCAGACATATTAGTGTTATAAATATGAATATTATGTGAGCGCAAACGAGTTCTGAAGACCAAAATAGCTACATATATTAAAAAAAATTATAATTGTGTTGATCGGTACACGTACTCCCTATTTTACTTCACATTACCCGAGCATGGGGGTGAGTTCTTTCCTTTTCGTAACGTATTATTAGTTTACCGTTCAGATTACATTACCGGGACGCTTCTCCCGTCTTCATAGAATATTTATAGGCGCCGAGTTTGAGCTTTGGCTTAAACAGAGTTAAAATGTGGGAGATCTTGAAAACGACTTAGTTCCGAGCCGTCAGGTTTGCGGGAATGAGTTGTCTGTTAAGCTGCCCATCTGCAGCGGCGCCACGAGAACCAGCGCTAGTAGGAGGGGATGAAGGGGTGACAATAATTGTCTACAACTTGTGTTTAACTTTGACCGAACCGCGGTTTGACACTAATTGACTAACTGCAACACTCCAACGGTGATTCACTTACTACTACTGAGTAAGAGAATCTGTGAAATATCGTCATCAATTTTTAGGAAACGTGTTGCGTCCGTCACGCGTTTTCCAAATTTTTTATTGTCTACTTTTCTGAGTATCTTTCAATTTCTTTCGTTACGCTCAGTTAAAAAACCCTTTTTGTCTTTTTATTACCGCTGTTAAGATAGAAATATCCTTAATCCATTTTATTTATTGCCTTGCACTTGCTATATTTACTACTCATAAATTTTCTGTCAACCCTCTTCGAACTTTCTAATTTTTATTATTTTACTACCCTATTGTCCAGCCTGCCTTCGACAACTGTCAATCATTTTTCGCTTCAACTAAACTAGAGTGCATCCCTTTCTATCTCTATTATTCTATTCTTTTCTAATGCACTTTTTCTATCTTACCATCGCACGCGAAGTCAGTCACACTACAATCCTTTTCAAGAGAGTCACAACCAATCCTTTTCAAAAGTCACACTACAATCCTTTTCAAGAGAGTCACTACCATCCTTTTCAAGAGTCAGAACGATAGTCTTTTTCAAAACAGTAACAACGAGAGTCTTTAACAAAACAGTCGACAACGATCATCACATTCAAATCAAGCTCAAAAATTATCTTTCAAGTTCGTACGCAGCACTTCCAATTTATTCTAAACTAATTCAAATTCCTGCATATATTCTATTCTACGATATCCTTGTTTTTTGTTAATAAATATTTATTAGTGGCGTTTAATCTGGACTTTCCTAATCAACAATAATCAATTACCTACAAACAACAACAACATCAAGCAGAACTACCTGCACTCCATTAAATTGTAGTGTAGGACAATATAAACAAAACGGGAGACCATTTTAATGCGTTTATTTGATTCTGGAGAGTTCAGGTAAATAATGTAAATCTATTCCTCCTGTATTCAGAATCGATTGAAAATAACGTTAGACTTATCAAATTTAACAAGGTTGATGACGTTTCTAGACGACTGAATGGTTTTAAATAATGGTAATGGAACAGCACGAATTGAATTTGCTTGCTGAACCGAGTGACTGACTGCTTTAAGCGAGTAGGTTGTACAATTTTTTTCAATTTTGTCGCCCAGTTCGTCGCAATAAAGGATTTCGTGAAATATTTATTACTATGTGCTCTTCGAATGGTTTTAGATATTACAAAAAATAAAGACCAAAAAAATTAGTCTTGACTACTTTACAAGCTCCCGATATCTACAAGGAGGATGAATAAAAATTGAGATGGCAATATATTTTTTGAGCGACCCGTGCTTCCTGTTTCAGTGATTTTCAATTAAGACGTCAAAAACTCTTCGTCTTCCAATAAATTCCGGATTAGAAGTCGTAGTTAGTATCCAAGGGTGGCTTTCCGCGCCCACTTTGTGGTAAACATTTCTGAACAGTAGGATAGCAAATCAGAGTTGGAACATCCGAAATCTTCGTCTCCTGGACGTGTTCCCTGCCCTCCCGTTGCTCGTACAGGATGATGCACGGACTACTTAGCAGAATCGGATAGCAGTTTGGTTCCGGATTCGAGAGACGTAGTGGGTAGGCGTCGAGGACGCCGTCTGATTTATCGTACCATTACATCTTTATGGCGACGCCTTTTAGCGAGAGCTACTCGTACAAACTGTTAAATCAGGCGAGGAAAGTAGGTTTTCATTCTCCCGCCAAATCGGAAGGTTTCGGAGTTTCAGCGGCGGTCGAACTGGAGAGGAAAATTTAATTATCGTCTCCCAGTGTCATAATTTAAAGGTTGTCGAAGAGATGGCCAGACCGTTAAAAGCTCACCATTATATCAACAACGGTAACTTAGAGTATGTCGTAGATAGTTTGCCGACAACTATTTTCATTCACAATATAACGCAAGTAGAATAGAACTCTGAAGTAGAAATATTTCAAATCTTATGAACAGCGAATTCGACGAGAAGCAATAATGCTGTGCATTTAGGAAATATCGATAGAGAAAAATTCGTAATCTTTCAACATTCTTATATAATAATTAGCAGTGAAACCCGGCGTTGCTTGGGTTAAAATACATCACATGTTTAATGGTATAAAAAATATGTAAGGATCTATTTTTTAACGTAAATATTATAGATTTATATCATAGATAACGTAGATATTGGGAGACTTATTTGGCCATTAAACATTTCAATTTTTTTGGTCACTGTTCGCTCTTGTTTCAAATTGATCTTCACTCGACTGCAAAAACAATTTAATTGACAAAAAGTCACTGAATGTTGATTTATATATCATCGAACATCGAAATTCCTAGTACCAGAACACTCTAGAATATTTAAATGTACATCACTTTGAAACGTAGATGTAGACTTTTTGAAACTTTCTAGATCATTCAAGAAATTTTTAGAACTTTCTTGAACATTCTAAGTCGATAATAACAGTTTACGCTCATTTTACAATTTTTTAGATCATTTCAGAATTTTTGAGATATTTCGGTCTTTTTGACTTAAAAAAGGACAGAAATATTTCTTTTTACCTTTCTGCCACCTACAACCACCCACTTCCACCCACCGCGACCAAACTCCCTTACTCCCACCTAGAGACCAAGGGGTATTTACCACCCCAACAGGAAGTTGATTGGAGTAGGCAGAGACAGAGAAAACCCTGTATTTACGTACGAACATTAGCATTTCATATGTGTATTTAGATTTTAAATTGTTGAAAGGACTTTGAAAAGAAAATGAACTAAATAATTCAAGCCTGATCTTGACTGTCTCCATAAACAGGATGTTTCTAAAATATTGTCGGAACTTCGGAGGGTATCAGCTACATGCAATAAGGAATCACATGGTGATAATAGCCGCAGCAGCGCTTTTTTGTCAAAACCACCTACAACTGAAAATCAATTTCCTGCATGGGTCGCACTCGCTGTAAATGATAAGGATGCAACAACTTTTTGTTTAAAATTCGCCGCACTGTTAGATGAGAGGAGCAAACGTTCCATACTATATACTTTGGGGGTTGACTTTCATGAAATCAAAGTGGTTATATGGCACATTAACGGCTTCTCACAATTTCTGTACTGCATTTGAGATGATTTGCAGATTCAGAAATCTTCGTTGGGGATGTTGGTGGCGTCTGTTGTTCTATTCTGTTTTTGATAGGTACATTAAAAATTATTGCTGTAGTGCATAGATGCATGTAGGTAATATTATAATGGCAAATTTTCATTTATGCAAAAGCTTCCATTGTCTGATTATTTTGTTGTTTTATTGTGATAATATTCTGCATAGTCCAAATTCTGTTCACTTCTGGAAACAAGGGAACAGGAGAAAGACAGAGATTTGTTAGAGAGCGTAGAAAAGCAGTTCGCGTTATTTACCCGAGGAACATAATCTCAGCCAAAAATTGGGAGAAGCATCAAAAAGCAAAACAACAGATGCCTCTTCCGATTCAACTATATGCAGGTCGCTTGCAGTGTATAATTTAATTAACCGGCGTAATTAAACTCTCATTAGAGGCATGATTCTGACGAGCTCTCCGACGAGTCGAGTCGAGTTGAATATGCAGATGAAGAAGAACAAGGGAAACACAAGAGGAGCTTTCTATATCGTGCACTTTCGCGTCGATTTCCTTTCCTATTTAACGGTTAATAGATAGTTTATAGACAAAGTATCTCAGATACTTTGAAAAAGCTTTTACGTTCTCTAATATGATTAATAATGCCGTAACTAATTTCCAACAAATGTCGGGAAGTATAAAACTGAAGGAACATTAAGTAAAATTAATTCCTAAGTTTGAACGAGAAAATTCGTGTATAAAGGAAATGGATTTTATTTTACAAACGAGGGTGTAGTTACGTGTTTTTGCCAGGCGCATTCGCCAAAAAGTATTACATTACGCAAAAACCTTTACACTATTAAGTCCTTGACATCTTCCGCATCCACCATTAACTATTGAAAGGTCACTGTTATTTGGAATAAAATAAAACGTACCTAAGTTCTACCCATAACCATCAACACAGTATAGTAGGTACCACCTTTGTTCGCGCATAAAAACCGTTCGTGTGAAACAGGTCTCAGGAAGAAGCAAAAATAACTGTCACATGTTCCGGAAATAAAACGAAAACAAAAAAAAATAGCTTGCTAATCTTTACGTTCGAAATAAATCACGAGGCGGGAATGGGTCACTTAATGAACATACTACAAGCGCTACCAGTATTTACCGCTCCCGTTATGGCGTTAAGCTCATATCTCGGACTCATTTCGTTTTAAAAAAACATGCACAAAATAAAACAGTATGTTTGCATTTTTACATAAGGTAGGTAACTGCAAACGTGATGGATAATATTTGTGGGAAGCCAAAATCACAAGATTAAAGTATTTACAACTAGTTGGAAACAAAAGTTTATTTAACGTTAGAGGTAGTACAAAATCTGATGAACCACGACTGTTGCTATACAATTAAAAAGTACGTTTACGTCTTAACTTAAGGAAGGTAACTGCAAACGTGATTGATAATTTTGGTGGGAAGTCAAAGTCGAAAGATTAAACCGTTCACAATTAGTTAAAGATAAAAGTATGTTACGCTAGAGGTAGCTCAGTGTTTGTTGGACCACCATTTTTAACATTTCCACATTTTGAAAAAATTAACCGTCATTGTATGCATTTTAACCTGAGCTACACGTGCAAAGACCATCTAAGAGTTACTTTCAAGTGTTGAATATGAATGCAATAAAGTCCGCCTCCTTTTTCGTGGCTCATAAAATTTGTTTTCTTCGAGTTATAAACGAGTAACGAAACAAAAGATAACATTTACTAAATGGTTTTTGAACCTGTCGGGGCTACCACTGTTTAGTCATCCTCCCTACAGTTCAGACTTTGTGCCTTGTGATTTTGGGCTGTATCCTACCATTAAAGGCTAATTAAAAGGGTAAAAATTCGTATCTAAAGAAGAATTGTTTCTTAAACTCTTTTGTTGCAACGAATAAATAAGTTACAAGCAATGTTTAGTAAGTAGGTGGTGCAAAAGTGCGTTAACTTTGAAAAATGTAAACAACCTATGTACAAGAATTATTGACGGTTTTACGGTGATGTCTGGAAACAACTTTAAAAATGAACCCACTGTAAAAACAAATCTCCAAGACATTGCACCACCCGGCAATGAATATATGAATACGAAGATTAGGAAACACATAAAGAAAGAATACAAATCACTGATGTCTGCATGCGAATAAAAAGAAAGAAGAAAAAAACCTGCCACCTGGCTTAGCCACCCTTCTCACCCTTTTTCTGCGATTGTGGAGCCTTTGATCTTCCGTTATCTCTCATTATCCTTCTCCGCTGCATTTTTTTCATGGCACGGCGGCCGTCCTCGTACCTAAGCTACCACTCTCGTCTTGTATGTACAACTAGACGAGGGCCCTTCAAGTGCGTTTAATATGAGACTAAGCAGAGTCGGAAGAATGCTTTATCTCCCACTCGTCGAATATGCCGCGACTGATTTAAATCAAGCAATCCAAGTTTTAATTGAACGCAATTTACGAGTATCATATACCGCAATGGAACGCCACCGCATCCTGCAACTGCTCTGGATAATAGAAATTCGAACCCTACAAACGAACGCAAAGTGCAGCACGAACGTTACAAAGTAACTACGTACGCCCTGGAAGAAGTAATTACATATTATTGATATTTTGTACCGAATGTACCACTCATACCTATTAATTAAACCATAAATAAACGTCTGGTTAATTCAAGGGTGAGACGGGTGAGCTGCAAAAATCTTCAGTGGGGCAGAAATGTAGGTATCTTAATTTTTTCAAGAATTTATTATTACTATGCAGTCATTTGAATTTTTACAGCGGTAATGTTATAAAGTAGCTTGATATGTTCGTTAAACAGTGTTAATTGAAAAGGGGATGAAATTTCAAAGTCAGGTCACTGGAACCCCACGTGATTTATTAATTATGAACGTACAAACCCTTTTACGATTTGAATGGAATGGCAACTGTCCCAATCTGACTAATTAAAGCGGAGAGAGGTGACTACATGCAGCTTGCTTATAAATTATATTTCACTTCCTCCTTGAGGCAACGAAAAGGGTCAGATATTGTGGGATACGTTCAGCTGCAAAAGAGTGCTTTATAAAAAGAAGTTTTTATAGTTATTTACACTAAGAGGACGTTAATTCGTTCTCAATAGTTTTCTCAAATGGCAACGTCGCGCCTTTTCGGTCTGTATGTTGTCGATAATGTAGGAAACAATAATATTGCGAGCAGAATCGCATCTATTGCTCGCTAGTTTCGTGGCTGTTTCAATGTTTACATACTTAATATACAGGGTCTTTCAAGTTGATGGGCTATTAGTATATGAATTAGTAGAATGAATTCAATTCTGAAAATTGGGCTCATTTGGTTATTGTTTATGCCGCTTCTTTTAAAAATATTTTCAATTTCGATTTACATCCGGTTATACCGGAAGTAGATGTTAACTTTCCTATTTTAAATGGAATGACATACTTTTTTTTACATTTTCCGATAGAAAATCTGAATTCATGCATACTTTATAGGAGGCACTACTCCGAAAATATTGATGGATTTTGAGTTACTTAATTTTTTTTTAAAATGTTTGACATCTGCACGTTAACATTTAAAAAACCGTAATTCAATTAATTTTTGAGATTTTGCTTTGAAATTCGTAACAATTATTTATAACTATTCACATTATCGAAAAAAAATTGTGGTTTTCAACTAAAATGTGTTCAAATTTTGTGGTCAAAGTTGGTCAAGTTCAAAGAGGCATTAGTCAATTTTTTTAAATAAAATGACCCTTTTTGACTACATATTTGAATTCCTCATTTAATTTGGCGTCTATTGATATGGGACTTTCCTATAACTTTGCTTATACTTTTTGAGAAAATCTACAATTTGAAGTATGTCATTCCATTTAAAATAAGAAAGTTAACATCTACTTCCGGTATAACCGGATGTAAATCGAAATTGAAAATATTTTTAAAAGAAGCGGCATAAACAATAACCAAATGAGCCCAAGTTTCAGAATTGAATTCATTCTACTAATTCATATACTAATAGCCCATCAACTTGAAAGACCCTGTAAATTAAGTATAGAAATATTGAAACAACTACGAAACTAGCGAGCAATAGATGCGATTCTGCTCGCAATATTATTGTTTCCTACATTATCGACAACATACAGACCGAAAAGGCGCGACGTTGCCATTTAAGAAAACTACTGGGAACGAACTAACGTCCGCTCAGTGTACGTTTCAATAATGAGTGATAAAAGAGCCCAAAGCGAGTCGAATGTATTTATTTTGATTTAATTTATAACAACGTTACTACCCTCTCTCATAAATAACTATCTAAGCAAAGAAAAGATTCTTTATGTGGTGATGTTTCAATCTAAAGAGTCATTAATGTTGGGTATTTAAATAAGGTGGATGTTTCGCGATCCGGTACAAAGAGAGTCCAGCTAGCTCATTTAAAATATCTCCAATTAAGAATAATTCAACTGTAGCAACGTAACGCAATCAACGGTGAAGTTTTTTGTTTCCCCTCGGCGAATTTGCGCTCTGTGGCAGAGCTAATTTCCAGTAGAATTTCTAAGTGACACTTACACGAGGGCAGATTAAAATGCCCGCAAATTAATTTCAGTTTGACCTTCTCGTATTATATGACAGAAAAGTTTCAAAAGATCCAAAGGATTTATATTATTTCGAGGGTTAATTACGGGATTTTGTCCCGTCCGTATTCCTGACTGTTCTCTTCCCATTTAATTGCTACTTATTACATAGAGAATGGCAGTAGGGTGAGGGAGAGGATTGTTTTATTTTTACGAGTGTGGCTGGCACTCGCCAAGTCGAAAATGCTTTTGAAAGAATTATTATTCTGAGACATTTGCCACTTTTTACCCAAATACAAAGGGCGACAAGGTAACAATGTCTAATTAGGGTGAAATTTCTTACACCAAGTGCAAATTAGGATGGATATAATGGCATGCATGGTACCTCTGTACGATTTACATGGCCCTGACCAGACTACCTACTAAATCGACCCTAAACGCTCGCCCTTACAATCCATCCACACTCCACACCAAAGCAAGTTTTTATTACGAGTCGTAAGGGAGTACGGATGAGTCAATGGCGATTATATATGAAATAAAAGCTTTTACATTTCCGTTTCAAAGTTATTTTGCATTACGTAATGTGTTAGAATGTATTAAGGTTGTTGCAATTTTCGTACGTACCGTCACGTCACATCGTGGTGTTAACTATAAAAATAACTTTTTAAATAAATCGTAAAACGGTCGTTTTATTGAACATTAGAAGCGATTTATGGCATATGGAAGATCGCATCGATCATTTAAACTCGGAAACGAATATAAAAATACTATAAACGAGAATTCTGCAGTCGATAATAAAATAGCATAACGAAGTTGAGTCAGGTGGTTCTTCTTTTAACAAGTCGAAGATCATAACTTTGACGGCTGCAAGAAACACTTCTAGTAGCAGTCCATTAATGCAGACAGCAGATAATAATAACTGAAGATTATTTGAATAAATCCTTATACAGAAGTACTGACCAAAAGAGCTCCAAACCTCTTTGTAATTTGAAACACGCTGTATATTGTCAACAGGAGACGCCTGTTTTCCGGATAGAATTCTTGTATGTAGAAAATTGCTCCATGTAGGAGCTATCAAATTACCTGCATGTATTCCCATGTTTCTTGCTAAGTCCAGCAATTTTCTATTTGAGAATTATACGTACGTCCGCCCTGCTACGTAGTACTGCAGACGGTTCTGATCTTTTTCTTTTTTGAGCTTAATTCCCATGTTGCAGGGACGTAATAAAAATCTTAAAAGCACTTTGAAGCCACTAATCGCCAGTTTCATTATCAGCAGCCACGAAATAAGCTCCCGTCAAAAAGTTACAATCTGCGTCGGAAAAATGAAGAAGAAGAACAACCAGTATGCACTCGAGCACACGGATTAACTTTAATTCGACTGCTAAGAGAGGAAGATACGTACATATATAATATATATACATAGATAGATAGACAGCATTTCATTAGCCCTCGCTTTTATATAAGTACATACCACCCCCGTCCCGTCTCTTCCTATAGACAGCCCCAGAAAAAGATGAGTTCTTCTGTAAGAACTAATTTTTAATGAACGATTTCTAGTGACAGAATTCTTTCAAAGGGGAGAAATGCAATATCGAAACGATCTAGAGAGGACACGAAAGCTATAATTAAAGTTTCGCAATTTCAGATAACACCTTGATGTCGCCACCATCAGGATTAATAACCCTAATTGGAGAAAAAAAATCTTTTCAGGTTCTTTTTATATTATTGGCTTTACGTTCATCATATTTTTATCTAAACCGGAATTTGGTGTTCACCCTTTACTCAAAACATACTCGCTCAGGACTGAAAGCATAGTTAATTAGTTGAAAATGACTAACCGTAGCGTTAATGTTTTAACAATAAGATAAGCCTTTCTGTAAAGACAAATTTTTAATGAACGATTTCTGGTGACAGAATTCTTACAAAGGGGAGAAACGCAATATCGAAAGGGTATCAAAGTCATAATTAAAGTTTTGCAATTTCAGATAATGTCCAAGTAGCCACTATCAGGATTAATATTCCAAATTGTTGAAATATTTCTCTTCGCGTTATTTTTATATTGTCGATTATATATTCATCAGAATTTGATCCAAACAGTACTTTAGTGCTCACTCGGGACTCGTAATGAAAATATACTTAATTAATTAAAAATTACTAATCCTAACCACTATAAATGAAGATACTTATGTTAAATAGACTCAGTTTTAAATTAAAGTGTTTTTTAAACTTATTGGAAATTGGAAGCAGTTATAAACCAGCAGAATTTTCAGCCAGAAGAATTTTTGGTCGATTAAAGGTTAATCGTTATTGCAACAGGTGACGTTGTCATTTCGTCGTATTTGCCGGCCATTTATAATTAAAATTCTAATTGCTCGATCGGCCGAAAAATTACTTTTCCACTTCGTGGCCGAAACTGTGTTTGACGATCCAACGTTATATAGATAGTTGATAGTTTGGAGATGATTTTGAAGCTTTGTAGGCTTCCGCTGCACAGGACACTGTTCATGGATTCGATTGAAAGTATTGGCAGACATTCAACGTCTCTCTTATTGATTAAAAAGTGCTCACCATAAAAAATAATTAGTTGATATTCTTGCAGTTAATGGCATTTAAAATTTGAAGTACTTAAGCCAGAAAATTATGGAATCCAATTTTATTTTCACAAATATGGAGGCCATTAAGGTTTATTTTTCAAAGCAAAATAAAATTCCTTCTTGTAGGTACCATTTGCGGGAAAAGCAACCATGTACTTTAAATTGCACTTATTGATAAATACCGTCATCTGTCAATGTACATAAATTTTCAAATACTCTTTGTACCTGTATCTGTATACGTATATTCTATTTTACATGCATGTGTATGTAATGGAACTGACGGAAGTTGTTGGTGATGCTGATTTGGAAACTCGACGACAGGCAAAGCTAGAAATCAACCGGAAGGAAATGTAGGTAAACGTCTTCGTTCGTTCGTTCGTTCGTTCGTAGCAGCTCTTCGCTAATCGAATGGAACTTTTCCATCAAATCGTAAAGTGTGGCATTTAATACACTCAGCAAATAAAAGTAATGAAATTCGCAGTGTGGCTGAAAGGAGGAAACGGCTCTTTCTGCCTGAGGGAGCCTAGACTTGACTGTGCCGTTTATGTTTATAACGCTGATAAAAATAAATTTTATTGGTCCGTATGGATGAGGGATTGATTTTGACAGGAAATGAGTCCCACAAAATATGACAGGATTAATGCCCGGGATTATTACAAAGTACAACGTAGACGCAATAAAGAGGACATTAAAATTGGTTGATTTGCTAAAGAAATTGAACTAGATTAAATTAATTGTGTTAAGGGTAAATAAAAGGAAGTGAAGAGTATTTTATATTCCTAGATTTTATTGTATAGGTACATTGAACATGATCCAGAACAAACAACAATTTATTGAACAAATCCCCTTTCCATAATTACATTCTACTGAGTATATCCACCCTGTAATCAAATTTTATTAAACCTGTTCACCTGCGTCTATAATACCTATCTATAATAATATTTTACTGGACCTATTTCCCCAGAATTACATTTTGCTGGACCTATCCTCCCTACAAGCATACTTTTGTACACCTATTCTCCATATAATCAAATTTTACTTAATTTATATATTCAACTGGAACTATACTCTTCACGTTTTTCTGAGTCTATCCCCCTTATAATCCAATTTTACTGAACGTACCCCTTATAGAAATCAAATTTATTAAACTAAGCCCTTTATAACTCTCCTATACTAACACTTAACGGATCTATGCCCCCAAAATTTAATTTTTCTGCATTTTTTTTCTTTTGTTTCTTATGTTATTGAGTTAAACAATATTAAATAAAAAACACCTATAAAAGTGTTTTTTTTCAGTAATATCTATGTAGTTCATGTAGAGCACAGAAAAATGAATCTTCCTATGCTCGACAACTTTTCTCAACGAAATAAAAACACTGAATACCATAAATTGAAAAAGTCTAAAAATGTTCCCCATTTTTCCAGGACCTCTTCAGAAAATTACCCTCTTATAGGTCCGGCAGGAATAGACAACTTCCTCAAAAGTTTTCACTCGCACGTAGGAGCCACATATTACAATAACCATGATAATAACATTACTACATAATTTAATAAATTTTTGAAGAAGTTCATGTTGTTTTACAAACAATTTTTCTGACAAAAACAAAAACCATAAATGTGGCGTATGTTGTAAAAATTGAAATTTATACTATACCAAGGAGTCTCTAGAGTTGGAACCTTTATAATATTATTCATAAATGTAAACGATAAAGTGGTTTTCACTAAAAGAATTAGAAATTGTAACATTACATACCAACTGAATCAAGAACCACAATTACAACAGAGTACAGAATAGAGAAGGGTTGTTTGTCTTACCTGCAACAAAAAGGAGGTGTAAAAATATAGTTCGAGTTTTACACTGATAAATAATTTTAAAAAGCATTATAATAATTTTAAGAAATAGCTGTAATTTCACTTTTTACAATTTTCTAGATTTTAGATTTGTAGAAAATGAATAAGTCAAAAATATTCTACTATGTCTTCTTTCTAGGTATTCGTATTAATCCTGAATAAATGTGCCGATTCATTTTACGTCCAGGAATAACATTTTTAGAGTTAACTCAGCTTCAACCCCCAACTCTTCGTTTCCTCCTCCTCCCACTACTTTCATATGGATACGATATGCTCTGCTATAGTATCGTATAAGTATCCGTCAGCGCGGCATGTCCCACTTCCTGTTTTTCCCATTTCCGCTACATTATGTACGACATCTTCCGTTTTATGACTCGACAGTCACGATAATGACTTGAACTAGGAGCCAGTTAGGAAATTGTACTCGAAAGTTAACTTGTTCTCGGTCCCCATACCACACGAACGCCGGAACATTGCCTTGGCGTGGCGTAGTGTGGTGTGGCGGTGTCAAGTTGGAACTGGTTAAATATTAGCGAAACACAATTTCCTAACTTTTGCTGAATTAAAGTCGGCATCTATTAACGTGGCTCGCTCGCAAACCCCTTCGCTCCACAACTAGACGTCTCTCCCCGATGTTTTGTTTCCCTCCAATTTAACCATCAAATGAAAATAATCCACGACATTAAAATCACTAAGAATTATACTGACGAGATACCTACTGGATTTAATGGTCAGACGTTCCACATTTAAACACAAGAACCAAACAATATCGGTTAAAATAACTCAAAAACCTGATGATCCATTCAACGTCGTTATAACCGATTCTGACCGTTTAATTTTATCAAACATGTCTCTCAACTGTTACACCGTCAAATGCTTGAACTTTATTTTAAAAGAAATAATAATTTGGGACACCTACCCCTTAACAAAAGTATTATTTTTTGTATAAAATTACAAGATAAGCTACTAGTTTTTCATGTGTAATCCTCGTAACGTCACTTGAACGAAGCGTGTTATTTTTCGTCCCACATTTCCCTCGTAACAAGATATGAATTGTGTATGTACGTAGGTAATGTACACAAGTGTTATAGAGAAAAGTTGCTTTATGCTGTACGGTTTTAAAAATGTCTGTATGTCTCTATATAATATATTTTACACACATACGTACATTTATAGAGACTGTCTGTATCTTTTTCCTTGATGTAACAACAACCTACTCCCTACTAAACCCTGACAATAAGCCGCATCACGGGGAGAGAGCGATTCGAACAAAATAAAGACATCAAAAGTGGTTTTATCATCTCTACGAGAATGACAAACGCACGCGTTACCTGGGAAGTGGCAGACCGTTGTCACGACAACTAACTCCCCCATACCATCTCGCGAAAAATATAAGTAAACACATCACTTACTGAAAGAACGTTTCGATATGATAAGGCAACTGGTGGAAGAGATGAAAGATAACAAAGCAGAAGATAAAGTATGATTACAACGTTTTACGTTTCCCCATTCGGTTCAGTTAAAATTTCAATTTTGTGAGATAAAAAGGGATCTGTATAGATAAATTTAATACTCTGACGGATTAAAATATTTACAAAATCAGATATCCGAAAATTGAAAAGACCTTTTCTCAATAACTATCTATACAAAGTATGATGGATAACATTATAAAACATTTATTTTGGAGTTCTAGTTTTGGTGATTACTAATTGCATGCAAATTCTATGTCAATGCCATCTGTAGGAAACAAATTAAAACATAAATATGTAAATGATATTTTTCCACATAAAGGGTGTATTCTCTCCATTGTTCCCAAAAAAAAAATACAGAAAATTGAAAAGTTGAAAACCCTATTGGCTATTGGGGTATTTCATGATGATGATCTAAAGGTTTTACATACGAACATCACGACTTACAGGTGAATGTGTACAGACATGACATAGAAACGAGGTACTCAGACACACAAATATTGAAAAACGTTTTGGTGTTTGAGATATTTGAGAATAATTATTAAGAAAAAGTTCCTAAAGGAACTCCCATGAAGGATTTTCTATCCATTTTTCCAAAAACTTACAAATGTACGTACAAAGACATGGAGAAGTTAAAAATCCTCTTAGTCTTTAAGGTACGTGACAATAATGATCAAGGATGCGTATCCAAAGGACCTACCCATAAAAGGTGTTCTATCTAGTGTTCTAAAATTTGGGGACGGAATACAGAGACATAGAGATGTTGAAAACCCTTGTAATCTTTGAAATATTTGAGGATAATGATTAAGAATAAGTTCCTAATGGACCTAATCATGAAGGATTTTCCAACTATTCTTCCAAAACTAACAAGTGAACGTACAAAGACATAGAGAAGGTGAAAATCCTCTTGGTCTTCGAGGTATTTGAGAATAATTATCAAGGATGCGTATCCAAAGGACCTATCCATAAAAGGTGTTCTATCTAGTGTTCTAAATTTGGAGATGGAATACAGAGACATAGAGATGTTAAAAACCCTTTAAATTATTGAGATATTTGAGGATAATGATTAGGAATAAGTTCCTAATGGACCTAATCATGAAGGATTTTCCAACTATTCTTCCAAAACTTACAAGTGAACGTACAAAGACATAGAGAAGGTGAAAATCCTCTTGGTCTTCGAGGTATTTGAGAATAATTATCAAGGATGCGTATCCAAAGGACCTATCCACAAAAGGTGTTCTATCTAGTGTTCTAAAATTTGGGGATGGAATACAGAGACAGAGATGTTGAAAACCCTTGTAATCTTTGAGATATTTGAGGATAATGATTAGGAATAAGTTCCTAATGGATCTAATCATGAAGGATTTTCCAACCATTCTTCCAAAACTCACGAACGAACGTACAAAAACATAGAGAAGTTTAAAATCCTCTTGGTCTTCGAGGTATTTCAGAATAATGACCATTTCCAAAGGACCTATCCATAAAACGTGTTCTATCTAGTGTTTTCAGGATGGCAATTAAAGATAAGATTCCAAAAGATTTATTAATGAAGGGTCTTCTCACCATTGTTCCAGAACTTACATACGAACGTACAAAGACATACAGAAGTTGGAAATCCCCTTGATCTTTGAGGTATTGGAAGATATGTTCCTAATGGATCTCCTCACTTTCATTCATTGTTCCAAAACTAACAAACGAACGTACAAAGACATAGAGAAGTTTAAAATCCTCTTGGTCTTCGAGGTATTTCAGAATAATGATCATTTCCAAAAGACCTACCTATAAAACGTGTTCTATCTAGTGTTTTGAGGATGGCAATTAAAGATAAGTTTCCAAAAGATCTATAAATGAAGGGTTTTCTATCCATTGTTCCAGAACTTACATACAAACGTACAAAGACATACAGAAGTTGGAAATCCCCTAGGTCTTTGAGGTATTTGAAGATATGTTCCTAATGGATCTCCTCACTTCCATCCATTGTTCCAAAACTTACAAAGACAAAAAGAAGTTGAAAATCCTCTTGGTCTTCGAGGTATTTGGAAATAATGATCAAGGATACGTATCCAAAGTGTTCTAAAATTTGGAGATGGGATACAGGGACATAGAGATATTGAAAACCTTTTAGTCTTTGAGATATTTAAGGTTGGCAATTAAAGATAAGATTCTAAAGGATCTAGTAATGAACAGGATTATATTCATTGTTCCAAAATTTCCAGTCGAAGGTACAGAAATATCGAAAAATTGAAAACTCCCTTGGTCACTGAGGCATCTGAAGATAAGTTTCTACGGAGGTAATTTAAATTTGAATTTGATAAATTACCTACACACAAATAATTAATATAAAATACACCGCCCTGTACATTCTTCGCCAATGCGTATAAAGGCCAAGATCTGTTACTTTTAAAGCAAAACCTTCGAAAACTGTCATCTCCATTCCGATAAAACACTCAGTTCTGTAAAAAGCACTTTTTTATGATCGTTTCTTCATCAGATATAAACGCTTTTCTTGCACGGTCGATAACAGACCAAGCCATGCGATGGATGGTCTGCTACGAACGTAATCGAAAGACAACGAAACCAATAAAAGTAAAAGAAATTAAACTAGTACCAGGCGTAATACGTAAGAAGTGAAAAAGGAAGGGAAAGAAACTGAGAAGCAGAGAAGAAGAGAGAGAATCATTTGAAGGGCTGTTTTCCACTTAACTAGCGTATCAATCCGACGCAGCTGCCGAGAGGCTTTTCAATAATTGATTCACATCGCAAGAAGGGGTGAGATAATAAGGACGATATGTCACAAAAAACTGATATGAACTATCAACGTTAGGCCAACTTAATTAGGTAGGTACAAACCCCACAACTAATCTGGTTACTTAATAAAAAAGAACAATTTTTGGGGAACCTCCGGATTAATGTCACGATATATCAATTAATATTATGCACCTTAAAAGAAAAATGAACAAAAAAGTTTAGCTAATGATAATCTGCAGTTGATGATTAACACCCCACCCAAACGCATTAATTAACCACGCTTTGAAATCTTCACCAAGGAGGTATCTACTTAATGATCTTCCTTTCATTAATTGTGTCAATCACAGTTATTGCTATTCTTTAAATCCATTTAATTTACTCCCCGAAAATGTCAATGTCAAGATAGGGCGCCCTTTTTAGGGGAAGTTTGTATACTGTATAAAAAGAGATGACGTCTGGCTGCGTATTCGCCATTTATCCGACCCTTTCTGCTTTCTGCCTCGCTAATTTTCTATTTAGTATAACTAACGTATTAAGCAGCTACAACAAACTTGAACTAACATTTCCAACTACACGGGGAGCTTGTACTACTTATCTAAAGCATATTAAACAATTAGTTCAAAGTTCAAAGTCATAATCCTCCTGTTGTCATGAAAGACAGGAGGGAACGTAATGAAACTAATATTAAATAGTTATTACATTATCAGTAACTAAGTAAGTAACAAACTTACCGATTTAATGGAAGAGGTGTTGCCAGAAATTAAATTATTTTTTGTCTCGCAGGAGATAAATGATAAAAACCGCCAGTACTTGAAAGTTGGTCAAAAAGGGCCGCCATATCGATTGCTGGCTCAACATTTATCCTCCAAATCCTGTCCGCAGGAAAATAATTAATTTCCGATTACAAAACCTTTTTCAAGATGAGTTTTAGTTGAGTTTTGTCACAAGGGTAATCTGAGTATCCAGAAATCGTAAAACAGAATACCGATAACGATTAGGGTGCTGGTGATTATCCTTTATACAAATGACTCTTTTATTACGTTTAGTTGGACTTCTTGTTTTAGTGTTATAGCAGTTTGAGTTTTGAAGTTAGTAGTTACTAATAATTTATGGGAAAAGTTCGGAAAAACTTGTTGAAGTGCTTTTAACAAACGACACTATCATTAAATTTGGTTGAATTTACTTATATCCTAATAGTTTCATAAAATACAAAAAAATCTAGGCATCAAAAGTATTCGTTTTCCTGTAATTATAAAGACAAAATTTTAAACTTGTCAAAAACACGTTTTCAATTAAAAAAAGAAAACATAAACATTGAAAATTTCCTTTCAAATCCTGGAAAACAAAATATTTTTTGTGAAATATTTACTCAATTTTGTCAACAGAGTTTCGTTCGCGATACGTCCCGGGTTCTAAATGAAGGGATATGAATTTCGGAAAAAGGAAAGTGTTTCAGGAAGCCCGTGACACAGTTCGACGTGTGCTATACTCGAGGGATACATTATCGAAAAGGAAGACAGTCCAATATATGCGCATTCCTCTTTGGGGACTATTATTTTTAACGCTCTGTCACCATCCTTTACATTTCTACAACTAATACGAGCCAATTGCAGAAACACAAGAGAAAATTACCTAGGTACCTATACAACAAAATAAAAAAAAACCATTTAATACACTCCTCAACTACTATTATTTACTTTTGTTTAATTCACTT
This sequence comes from Agrilus mali, assembly GCA_029378335.1. NCBI lineage: Eukaryota > Metazoa > Arthropoda > Insecta > Coleoptera > Buprestidae > Agrilus > Agrilus mali. The sequence goes on from CM055660.1 coordinate 3,816,102, forward strand.
TACCTTATAATTACAATTCTCTACATTTACTATTATGTTGCTGCTCCAGCGCTTTTTATATTTTCTATTATTAAGTTATTTTGTAAAGGGTTCATCCCGTTTGTTTAATAAATAAATAAATAAATAAATAAATAAATAAATATACAGGATGTGAAAAACTATACAAGCAATTCCCTTACTTATTAAATTGTGAATCTTTCTTCAGTTTTTCTTTTATTTAACTTTATTTGATGGGAATTTACATAAATGCTTTAGGGCACAAAAGAAGATTGAAATTTAATTTATCAAATAAGAACATATATTTGCAATTTTAATTTAAAAAAAAAGTGACCAGGTATAATATTTAAGAAAATTGTACATAAAACAAGTGGTAATGTCATTATTTTCTTAAAAGAGTTAAATAAAATTTCCCGAACAGAAATGTACACTAAATTAAAATTCCATATACTTGAAGAAGTCACAAGTATCATACATGAAATGTTAATACAGCATCATTTTATTTTACTCAAACTAGCGTAAAGCTTTTACGTTATTTACATGATAAATTTGAGTGTGCTTTTAAAAAAGTTTGGTAAAAAGTGGTTCTCAAACCACCACAAATGATTCCTTAACAATTTTATTTTACAGACCTCGTACGTTGGTCATCTTTTTCTTTGTATCATCGACAAAATCTTTTTTGTAATAAAATTTAAATTAATTATTTCTAACGATAATATTCCGAGGCAACGAATTTTTATTTTCTTTAATTTTTTGTTCAGCTTTATTTTCTGGAATTTTAAATGAATGAGGACAAGGTCCCTTACGGTACAATACGCGATTTAAATAAGCTTTATATGTAAATTAAATTAAAATCCTAAAAAAGAATATTAAGAAAAGTGTTCATAAAACATTCTGTAATGCAATTATCATGCCTCAATAAAAGAAATGGATTAAACTTACTAAAATTGTGATTTACACTGAAGTATAATTCTATATGTCTGAAGATGGCGTATGTAACATACTACACAAAACGTTGGCACATCATTATCATATTTTACTCAAAATTCCATACCCAGAAATATAAAAGACTTCAGTAAAAAAATAGTAAACCACTACAAAATATCTTATTTGACAATTACCCCCATACGTCACCATTTATGATTGTGCACTGTCATCACCATATATTTTTTTTTAATAATAAAATACGAATCAAATATCCCTTCAAACAAGAAGACAAAACAATCTTCTGTCATTGAAATATCACAATGCTAAAAAATGATTTTGAAAAAGTAACTTACTTTCTAGTTTCGTTTTTTGCGAGATGATTTTGGGGAAGAAGTCGAAGCGGCGTCGTCGTGAGCGTCGCAACGCGGAATGTTTCAGTACCACCTGACGGAGCGTCGTCTGACAGTAAACTAAATAGCAAGGAGATTGTGCGTCGCGACGGACACGTGCGTCGAAGTCATGCGCAATTGGCTGTATCTTGGATTTGATACCTACCTGTTTCTTTATCTGTAACTCTGGTAACAACCCACGATAAGATTTATCAAAGAATCGGAGAACCTTTGAACCTTATCTATGACAAATTACAACTTCCATAAAATGTTAGAGGCTTTCTGCATATGTAACTACTATGTAAAGTTGTACTTTTGGGCCCTGGCTGATAGTAAATAAACTCAAATGGTTTAAAAAATAATAGTTAGTTTCTGTACTGGGATTCCTAAAGTTCTCGAGATATTAGGTTATGTTATGGTAATACATGGTGTGTGAGTATGTTACTGGTATTAAAAAGGAAGTTGCGGAACCCATCGAGGTAGATGACAAAGAATACATTTTTTTGTTAAAAGTTTAACTCATCCCTTCCCAAGGAGTGTTGGTACAACTGCCAAAAAGAAAACAGATATACATGTTTAAATTACTTCTCCAGTTGAGTATTTCTCTTATAATAATTGAATTATATCTTAGAGGGAGACTTCGTGCACTTTTTTGGAAAATATGTATATCTACTGTTTCATTTTTACACCCATTTGTTACCGTAACACTAGAAATTTAATCAGTCATTGAGCTGCATTGAACACAGCTAACTGGTGTGCTTATAACTCTCGTATTTCTCGTAGACGTTAAAGGTTTGAAATTAGTAAATTCGAGTTTTTTAGTAACACATCTACCATCCAATTTATTAGTACCTAGGTAACGTTGCAATTGCAGATTGAGAATAAGCTCTTGCAGCTTTTCTCTGTTTCTTTCTGAAAAATGATTGCTTGCGTGAGCATTGAGATGCCAGGAGGCGCAAAAAACGCACCCTCGCACGTCGTTGTTCTTGTTGTCGTCAGGAAGTCCGTATGCAACCCCTTGCCACTTGTTACCACCGGTGAATGAAAAACCGCGTATGAACATTAAAGTGAACGCTGCACTTTCTCAGTCCGTTTTCCTCCCCCAGTGGGTTAGACGCCGATTGAGCTTTTTAACTTTATCTCGACATCAAGCGCGGGTTTTTAATACTTCACGACTTCCTCCCCTTTACTTCCAACCAACCATCCATCGGCCACGACGACAGCGTCTCCACGGCAGCAACTGCACCTCCTCCTCATTCCACTAACTTCAGGTCAAAAGCAGCCGGGTTCGAAGCACTTGCGTCAATATTTATATAGCCAGCTCAAAATGACACACAACTACCGTTTTCAGTGCACTGATGAGACTGGATTTTCTCTTATTGCACGACTCGTCCACTTGAAAAGTTCCCCGCTACCGAGAATAACGGAATTGCTTTCCATTCTTAAAGGCAAAATATTACTTTAATATTAAGTGAATGCGCCATCCAGCCAACCAATAAGAACATCAAAAATCCAACTATTCGCCTTGTTTACACAACAACAATTCCTCCCATACATACGTACAACAGTGACTGGGTCAGATTCTTAAAAAATGCAAAATAATTTAAGGAGTCCACAAGGAGCAGGATTACATATACCAACACAAAGCGTAATCAATCTGACCAATTATTATTTATTACTAACCAACTGAAACCAAACTAAGTCACTTCTTCTAATGTTGAATAACATTCACAATGTACCTAATGGTTTTCTCCCGCATTCGCCCTAAATCACTTTTGTTTCTGCTTTAACTATATAATTGTAAGAGAAGGAAGGAAGGAGTTCGCTTGGATGGCAATCGAGAAGCCTCTCTCCGAAACGTGCTGTCGACGTTTCTGATTTGTACCAAGGGCGGTGCGTTGCAGCGAAATAAAGGGGGACGAAACGTCGCGAAGTACAGGCTTCCACTATGCTACATATAATACTCTATGCACGACAACACAACACAACGAACACAGGAACTGAAAATACGTACACAAGCAAGCCGTGATGTCGTTCCGTACATTTCGTTCCTTCATTTGTTACATCCTCATTCCGGTTGTCAGTGTCACCCACATGACACAAACATTAGTTTCACTCCCGAAACCGACCGCAGGGGTGGGTTCCCTAACCGAGTAATTTCGAAATTACGGCTTAACACTTGACGTATATAGACGAATAACTGAACGGGTGAAAAGTCATCCGCAACAAATACAATCTACTAAATCTATGCAACTGTTACTCAATTCAATAAATCTTCTCTTCTATTATCAATAATAGGGTAACGTTTGACGACAAGGATTTTTTCAAAAAGATACATCTAAACATTAGAGGCCTATAGAGGGTCACAAAAATGTGGAAAAAGTTTTCCTGATGAGACTGAACAATTTTCCAATGGTTGGAAGATTGTTATTTACTAGGCATTAAAAAATTAAATGAAAGATTGTTCCAATGGAGTGCATTTTTGGAACACCATGTATATGACTTCCCCATGATTTATATAATACGAATACATCAAAATGTTACTGCTGTTATTTTTGACATTACTTATACAACTGTCAATTTCAGAAAGATTCAAAAGACACGTTGAAAACTCAGCCTTGCCACTTTTTTACAAGGAACCTACTTACAATATCTCTCGTTGGGTCAAAGTATTAAATTTACAACAGTGCGCTTTTGTGGAAATTGGAGAAAACTACTGTGCGGTATTTCTTCAATAATTCCCTTGACATTCCTTTATTTCTTTTGATACGTTCCTATTTTTAGATTTTCGTTGAAGTACGATCACGAAAAGTAAAACAGGTAGAAGAATATTTCTTGGGGGTGTGTGACCTAGACACCGTTTATAAATGGAGACTTTGTTCGGTGGCTCTTGAAAAAGAACGTCCTCGAGATTGTCGTTTTCGAAAGGACGGCGTTGAGGTGACCGATGTTGGAGCAAGAGTTCATCGAAGGCTTTGCGATGTGACAGGACTTTCTTTCCATGCTGATCACTGCAATTGCAAGTCTACTCTTGGAAGCCAGAAGTTACGTCCAGTTACAGGTACGAATTAAAAGAAATAAGGTAATGGGATAAATTAATGTGATTCAATTTAAGGTTTCCCAACTTGTTTCCTATCCCCGTTGCCAGAAAGCATCTGTTTTCCGAAAAATGTTTGTGGCACGAACAAATGTTATGGGATGACAGTTTTAGATCAAGTTCATTCAATTCGTTGTGATGAGCATTGTATGGATCACCAACCTGTGAGTGTTTACACGTAGGTACAATATATTTTTGAGATATTAATTGATTTTATAGTTTTGTGAAGAAATTGGAATGAAGTCATCAACTCCTCCAAAAGTAGAGTCCTACTGGTCAGACTGGCGCAAACCTGATTGTGATGGACCATGTCTCCCATCTCAGTTTAATATTTTAGAAGCAGAATGCATTCACTCCAGAACGTTAGTATACTTAGCTACTAATTGTTGTTGTTTTCAAAAATAAATCAGTTTTTGTACCTAGTGGTAAAGGAGCGATAGACTGTCTTGGCCCAGGAACAAGTTGGTAAATTTTACCCTTTACTAAAGTTTAGTTTGCCCATTAACTATATTTCAGTTGTCCTGCAGACATTGAAAGATGTAGATGCAACGTATTTGTTGAAGATGCTGTGTTAAAGGTGATTCGACAATTTTATAGAGATAACGAACCAGGTAGGTACATAGGTACCAAGAAATATTTCTTTCACCAGTCAATTGTCCTTTAGACACAGCTGAACGTGATACTCAAATGGATTATTATCTAGACGACCAAAGGAGCCCTTTCGGTTATTATAAGGAGATTCAGAGAAAAAGAAGAGAAAGATATCCTGAAGAATTTGAGAAGTATGCCAAGAATATGAGAAATTATTTAAAATTTGAATCTAAACCAAGGAATTATAAGAAAGCAATTGGCACAAATTCCAATCGAGTTAAAAATTATTTTCTTACAAAGTTTCTGAAGCCTTCCACGCATTTTCCATTGGATTATGAAAGTTTTCTTGAAAACGCAATGCCCATAATGGGTTATGCTCGAATTCGTAAGTATTTTTTATTTTTTTCACCTTCAAAAGGGTAAAATAATAACGTAAAATAATCATCTAATTAAACCAATTCAAAAACCGGCTCTTTCATCAATGCTTTGGCATTTTTGTGTGGATTTAAGGTTCACCTATAAGAAGAAAACGAGAAGAAACTGTAGAGGAATATAGTGACGATGACGATATACCTGAAGAAGAGTACGATGACGCCAATGCAGAAGACATAGCTCTTGAGGAAGAAGTTGAAGAGAATACTGAAACCACCATTTCTACCACTGAAGAAAATGAAAGAGAAGAAATCAAGGAAACAGCAACTACAGAAGATAAGAAACTCACGACGAAACTCTTTGAAGAAGACGGTGAAGTTCGCATTAACGGCTCTAAACACACTCATCAAACTTCTTCCGGTGAAGTACCCAAGGCATTTATATTTATAATAATATTAATAGATTTTTTAAAAATATTTGTAATACAATTTTAATTTTAAAATATACGTACTTTATAATTATAATAATATAAACTATTTGAACTCAGTATCCGTTTTAAAGTCTGAGGAGCATCTACTAAGAACATTCTTCAACTGAATTAAAATGAATAAACCATGCTGATGTAGTTAATTGCCGGAGTCTATTTTCATCATTAAATTATTATTGTAAGTACTTCCGGATAAGAAAAATTGAATTACTTTCTGGGAAATTATAATTAGTACCTGGGTAGCGTCTACAGCGAGTATTTAGATGTAGTAATTCAATTGAGACGTGATGAGTGGAGAAGTTTGGATGGTTAATTAAGTCTTAAGATAGCGCGGCTGACTGTTAAACTGGAGTGCGTAAGCTATAAGAGACCTCCTTCGCTCCGAATCGGTATTATATTGTACAACTACTGCCTGCGTTTCAGCCCTTGATGCGATTTAATCAAACCCAACCAACTGGAGCATCCAAAACGCACACTAATTAGAGTCATCAACTCTCTGATGGAATAACATTTACGAAAATTGGTTCTTTTGTGACGTTCTCAACTTTGTTACTTCTACTTCATATTTACATGAAATAACAAACAACTTTTTCAAATAATATAACAAATGTTGGTAGTTTCGAAAAGGCCAAGAGGGGAGGATTTTCAGTAGTAGCAAGTACTATTTTCGCGCTTTAACTTGATACAAAAGATTAAACCTAAAAACTCACTTCCGCAGAATGCCCTGAACGCTGGTGGTCCTTTTGACTATCCTTAAATTCTCTAATATTCTCTAGCAGGTCTTTCAAGGACATGTATGAATTGTAGATGAATGTGTGAAAATCTAATTTATGATTTGAGGCCTTTCTTAAGAAAATTACAACTTGAACATATTTAGTGTACCACACTAATATTATAAAGGCGAAAGTTTGTAGTGTGTGTGTTTGTTACTTCTTCACGTCTAAACGGCTGGAGCGATTTTTATAAAATTTGGTATGGAGTTAGCTGGCACCCTGGATTAACACATAGGCTACGTTTTACTGCGGGAAAATATCTTATTCCCATGGGAAAATCGATGAAAATGAATTCGCGGAATATTATAAATGCGAAAGTAACTCTGTCTGTATGCTACACAATCTCGCCTAAAATTTACTGAACTGACTTAAATAAAATTTGGTAACGAGATAGTCTAAAGCCTGAGAAAGGACAAAGACCACTTTTTAATGCGGAAAAAGGGTTGTAAGGGGTTGAAATAAAAAAGTTTATAAGGAAATTCCGTAATTTTTAAAGATAGAAGCTTGAAAATTATTTTTTACCTTTGATTAGATTTAAATAAATACGACATTCAATGTTGGTAAAAAAATTTCCCTAAAGGGGATAATTAGCCGATGAAAGTTTTTGTGTAATGACGTCGTCCAAAAAGCTTAGGGCCCAGAAAATTAAAATATTAAGTGTAAAAAGTTATAGAGGTTTTGTTTATTTGGATCAATAAAATTAGTTGAATACTAAGCTATATAAACTTTAATTAAACTATATTAATCTATAATATTATAAATGCGAAAGTAACTCTGTCTGTCTGTGTGTTACGCAATTACGCCCAAACTACTGAACCGATTTAAATAAGAATTTGGTACAGAGATAGATAAGTAGATATAAAGCTAGAGGCTTGAAACTTATTTTTTAGGCTTTTGCTTAGATATAAATACGACATTTAAAGTTTGTAAAAATTTTACCCTAAAGGGGGCAAAAATAAGGAATTAAAGTTTTTGTGCAATGACGTCGGCAAAAAGACTTACGGCCCAGAAAATAAAAATATAGAAGAAAAAAAATTAAAATGCTGCCGAAAGTCACTATACCACGCGGACAAAGTCGCGGGCATAGCTAGTAGATAATAAAAGTTGGTATGTCAAATTATATACCACTGGTTGTATTGTATGTTTAACAGTCAAACGCCATGTTTGTAAAAATTTCAACAAGTACTATCTTTGCTATTTAATGTGACACAAAATGTATAAACCTACAAACTCTCTTCCGGACGCTGACGACGTTTTTAAGTACCCCTAAATCCCCTAATGTATTCCAGCAGGATTATAAAGGTCCTGTATGAATTGTAAGTGTATATCTGACACTTGGAAACAATTTTATTCGTGAATTTAGGCTTTTCATAATGAAATTTACCTGTTGCTTGATAATAAGGCACTAAAATTTAAATGGGAAAAAATAGAAATGTAATGGATTCTTCACTTACCCGAAGTTTTTCCAACTGAGATCCAACAAAGTCTGTCTTCGTAGACTCCGAGCCAATCACTGGAAATGAACCCATGTACTGAAAATAAAAGAAAAACTACTGAAATGATAGTATAATCTTAAAACCATTGAATAATTTTTGTACGAGGACATTTTAAAATATTTTCATAACTGACACTTAATATAATAAAATGTTCTTTAAGTGACCAACTTTTTTAAAATATTAAGGGAAAGTACGAGAGAAAAGGGACTGAATATGTTTGTAATGCATGTAAAGTGTCTTCCAAAAGAACCAGTTGGTTAATGCGATTTATTGAAATGGGATTGTTACAGAAAGGAATAGAGGAAGGAATAAGACAAGTGTTCTATTTTTTTCAGCAATAATATTACATGGCCCACCACCATACTGCTATACTATGGTCGATTTATTTCAAGTAAAAATATCCAGTAGCCAACAAATGAAATTCCTCGTCCAATTACTGTTTGTTGCCATCGCAATACCGATCGCTTGTATCCTCTGTTGCCTCGAACTTTTCCTTTGACTGTTGTGTGCTGCGTATTATTAGCTGTCTGCCTCTCTCTGTGACATTGTTACCCGGCACTATATTAACTTTGTAATGGTTCCTGTATGTGATAGTGGATATTCCCGAGTTCTTCTTATTTCGCTAACTTCACCCTTCTTTCGTTCCATCAACAAAAGACCGTACCGTTGAGAAAACTTAAAAAGGCTCTTCGCTCCTTTGCCAGCGGGTGTCAGTTTCCTTTGCGAAAAGAACTCGTCAATCCCACTCGCCAGGAAATTCTGGGACAGTGCCTTTATGAGAAAAGTTGGGGACTTTTTCAACATCTTCTATTTTCTTTTTGTATAAGAGAGAAGGCATAATTTTACTTCTCTGGCATTAATCATCAAAGAGTTAGTTAGCAAGTAGTACTACTCGAAAGTAGGGTAAGTAGAAGTTTTAAGCAGCAGCTCTTTAAAGTTCCCAAAAGGCACTGATTTTGTAATGAACTATCACAGAAGATTCTCGTTAAATGCCTGTTAACCTTGGGGCTTTAAAAGCATTCTTGAAATCTCTACGTTCTCTTCCATAAAATGAAACATTTTCATCAAAATAGACACATATTTTTATACTTTGTTGCGAGAAAGGTTACATGTAATACAGCGGTGTTATGTTATAATAAATTCAATGTAAATATACCAAATTTGTATGGACTCATGAAACCAATTCTAAAACCTACGCAGAGGCTTTATGATTAAATATATTAAATGTTTCTTATGAAAATTAATTTATTGAAAATTTTACTCATTTGTATTTAATTTACTCTGTTTATGATTATTTTTGTTTATATTGTGATCTTACCTACTTCCTCCCTCTTTCGTATCACACCAACTGATAAGAAGAAAAATTTATTTAATTATGTATTAAATCTTAAACTATTTCTTGTGCCTATTTCTCCCTCTATGATCACTCTTTTAAGGTATTATAGTTTCACAAACATCCTTGTTAATTCCTTCACAAGGATAACGCCAACTAGCAGGGGAAAAGCTTGCTGCAGAATACAAATACAGTTTCCTAAACGTAAAACGTTGACATTCCCTCTCTCGTATTGATCCACGAAGGGTGGATTTTCCACCAGTTGAACTATTTTCCAACAGATGGCTCACATACAAATATTTTCCATTTATAACCACTCTAAACGAAAACTTTATAATTAACTTTTTGTGGTTGATTATTGCTAATGCAAATTTATTTCATAAAAAATTCCGATTTAACAAAAAAATTATTAAGAAATTAATGTCCTTTGGATGTTTAGTTTTCCACCAGATGGAGCTTATTAAAATCCCTATTAATGAAAATAATTAAAAATTTTTAAAAAAACAGTCCCTCGAACCTACATTTTAGTGTGATTCAAGAGAATAGGGTTGAAATTTCATTTCAAAAATCCTGATAATGAATGGGTGTAGTCACGGTCAGAAAAAGATGAAGACAGAACAGAAATGAAGGATTGTCTATCATTTGTTAGATACTACCCCAACATTTTCCCAAGAGATCTAAAGAACAGGGCTGACAGACCCAGAATGGCACTGATGTCCCCTAGAGTGCCAAGTTACGGCTTAAACTTCAAGACCACCGTCTTGGTAAATAAATAAATAATTGTATGCAGTTTTTTAAATTAAAGGGCGAGAGTAGCAAGCTGAAAATAAATGTTTGATTTTAATAATAGTGGTGTATTATTAGCAAGGACTCCTCTTCGATTACAGACAAGACGTCTTCACCAGCTTGAAATTTATTTCCTGCAATTTCTTTTTTATGATGGTATAGGAAATTGTTTGACATTATCTTGCTTCTACAACATGACTATTTATATCACGAAATTCTTATAATCCGCAGCGTTTCCTTAAGATATCAAATCCTTAATTTTATGTTTCTGACGGTTAGCACTCGAATTTGCGTAATCTAGAAGTCTTTTTTATCTCATTTGCGACTATTTACGGCACAAAGAGCCTCAAGTCCGCACGTGTCGCCGTATATTCTCTGGGTGCTCCATCTGAAATGTCCGTGGAAAACGGAAAAAGACAAGAACGAACTGGAAGATGTAAGTAGCAGTCGGATGAGGAGGAGGAGGCGGTGGCAACAAAATATCTACGTAGGTAAATGAAGGAATCATTTCAGTGAAACGAAACGGTTTCGCGCGTGAGAAATTGCTCGGCACATTCGCTAGATCTCAGCTCGGTGAATTATATATACAATTTGTTGGTGGAAAAAGCTCTCGTTTCTTCGCAATTTGTCTTGTTTAATTCTCACTTACGAAGCTGATGCTCGAGCACGCTTTTCCTTTCCTTTCTTCATTCCGCGTAACCGTTAGTGCACCTACTTAATTCTAACTGACTCCCTCCCTGTCACATAAACCCAAAACGTACCCGTGCCATACAAAGAGGAAAAGACGACTCTGGTTTAATATACAGCTTGATCTAAATTAACTCCATCTGCAGACAATAGTTGCATCTACATACTAGAAAAATGCGACATAACAAGGTATGCGTACTAAATAAAAATAAACTCTCGAGCACATTTCCAATTTTAATTGTCTGAATTGGTAAGCATTTATGGTAGATGAATGCTCACGTCAGTATGCAGCGTGTCTGAGGAGTAATAAGTTAGATGTCTTCAAAATAGGTGGCGGTATTTGCTCATTAACCCCAAAATGACGGTTTCGCATTACCACTCGGAAGCTAAAAACCAAAACCTTGTAGTGGACGGGAAACGTACCTAATAAATTAACCATCGGCCGAAAGGGTAGGGATAGAAAAAGGATCGACCGGTTCGTAAGGGGCAGCAACACCGGACACACACATATATACACACACATACCCTTTACGTAGGTATTCAAAGAGGAGCATATAAGCTGACCTACCGATGGACCGACCAGCTTTTATATGGTCTTTTTAGGTTTAACAGCCACTTCAGCATAATGGAGGCAGCTATCAATTTGACGCTTTTTTCCGCTAACAACCACTCGGCGTCGGATTCGCGCGCCATAGAGAGAAGAGAGACATGTGCATATATTCGTGTTAAGTGAGAACGAAAAAGAGTGTGAGAGAGGGATAGAAAGAGAGATAAAGGTAGCGCTGATGCTGTTTAAAATATTGAACTAACCGCAAGCACCGAGCGATGTTTTATTCATTTTACCTCTTGACATATTGTTTCGGGGCCGGAAAACACTTTCCATATATTCCCTCGGCAGAAGACGCTGCCTGCCGCGGCGGCTAAGGAATAAACGATAATTTATAGCGCCAATTTCGAATTGGAGTGTTGGTGCCGCGAGAGAAGTATTTCGTTGTTATACGCTTGCTGATAAAAATAACGGCTTTGATATACGAAGCGCGAAGGGCAGCTTTTATTAATAATTCCAATTAATCAAAGTAGGGATGAAATTTCTCTAATACGCTTCATAATAATTGCAAGTACACATACATACATTTCGGTGTACTGAATATAAACTAATTGAATAGAAGGCTTCTTATGTGAGAGCAGACCGAGAAACTGCTCAACTGTGACGCAGTAGCTGCTAAGTACTAAGAGTTCTATGGGTAGTAGCCTATTGTGAAGATTGATAAGTATTTCGGGCTCAGTTTTATCTCACATTGAATTAACACACGATAATATTTGTAGCGTCAACTTTAAATTGTTTTAATAATTTAAATTCATTAAACTGTCTGCATTTAGGGATGAGCATTTCGTAATGTCCTTTGTAATAATAACAAGTAGACCTTCATAGATTTCTGTGCACTGCAATCGAAACTAATTCAACCGAAGACTTGTTGTGTTAGAGCAAACTTAGAATTTGCTCAACTGTGACGCACTAGCTGCTAGGTACAAAGAGTTCTATGCGTTGTAGCCTACTGTCAACGTTCATAACTCAGTTTTATCTAAGATGAAACGATAATATTTGTGGAGAAATTTTAAATTGAGTTAATAATTAGAATATGTAGTTGAACAAACTGGCTACCTTTAGAGATAAGAATTTCTTAATGTCTTTTTTAATAATTACAAATACACCTTCATAGATTTCTGTGCACTGCAATCGAAACTAATTGAAACGAAGGCTTGTCGTGTTAGAGCAAACTAAGAATTTGCTCAACTGTGACGCACTAGCTGCTAGGTACAAAGAGTTCTATGCGTTGTAGCCTACTGTCAACGTTCATAACTCAGTTTTATCTAAGATGAAACGATAATATTTGTGAAGCAATTTTAAATTGAGTTAATAATTCGAATATGTAGTTGAACAAACTGGCTACCTTTAGAGATAAGAATTTCTTAATGTCTTTTTTAATAATTACAAATACACCTTCATAGATTTCTGTGCACTGCAATCGAAACTAATTGAAACGAAGACTTGTCGTGTTAGAGCAAACTAAGAATTTGCTTAACTGTGACCTTGTAGCTGTTAGATACTAAGAGTTCTATGCCTTCTAGCCTACTGTCAACGTTCATAACTCAGTTTTATCTAAGATGAAACGATAATATTTGTGGAGCAATTTTAAATTGAGTTAATAATTCTAATATGTAGTTAAACAAACTGGCTACCTTTAGAGATGAGAATTTCTTAATGTCTTTTTTAATAATTATAAATACACCTACATACATTTCTGTGCACTGCAATCGAAACTAATTGAACCGAAGGCTTGTTGTGTTAGAGCAAACTTAGAATTTGCTCAACTGTGACCTAATAGCTGTTAGACACTAAGAGTTATATGCGTTGTAGCCTACTGTCAACTTTCATAACTCAGTTTTATCTAAGATGAAACGATAATATTTGTGGAGCAATTTTAAATTGAGTTAATAATTCTAATATGTAGTTGAACAAACTGGCTACCTTTAGAGAGGAGAATTTCTTAATGACTTTTGTAATCATTACAAATACACCTTCATAGATTTCTGTGCACTGCAATCGAAACTTGTTGTGTTAGAGCAGACCGAGAATCTGCTCAACTATGACACGATATCAAGAGTTGTATCCGCACTAGCCTTCTGTCAAAATTGATACAAAAGTATTTCGTCCTGAGTTATATATCGGAGATGAAAGGACACAACGGAAGACATCACGTCGAGGTTACGACGCGACGTTTAGCGAAAGTAAGTCATGAAACGCAAGCTGACGGGAGAGTGCAGCACCAGTAGTGGTGGTAGCAGTGCAGCAGTTCTTGCAAATAATCCCGGGACTTATCGTACTGCCGAACATGTATGAGGAGACGTCTTATCTCGAGATGAGGGATTTACCCTATGTACGCCCTGTTCGTTCGCGACTCTGCCCAAGCGAACGGGAACTGTATTATTATAACTTTAAACTCGCCCGTCGAACCAACGCTCTCCCTTTTCCTCTCGCTCCTCTTCCACTTGCTAAGTCCTCCGCAAAATAGCACTGAAAACTTTTCACACAATGGCAGTACACTGAATTTTAAAAATGAAGTTTATTACGTACTTCGTGTTACCGCCGGCGCTGGTGGTCTTTGCGCTAGTTTTTAAAACGTCTCTTCAAGAGAACGACGCGACTACTATCATGGAGGTATATATGTCTGCTAGCATGAAGAAGGAAAATGTAGCAATTGTGCGCCACTTTTAGACGCTATGAAAGTGATAAATTTAGGGACAAATGGACATGTTTGTAAATGTAAACGAAAGGTGAACGAAAAACTCTAACCTCTTTAACTTTGTAAAGATGCAACAAATGTATCAAAAAGTTTCTTTAGTGGAACTTAAACTAAGTGATGCCGTGTTTCTTTCAATTTTGTCAGTATTTATATGTCGTTTCATTAAATCATACAAAGTACTGTCGCTTGTATGGTAGTGTTTGAAAACTGAGAGGGTGGATTTGCTCACTTACTCTCTGATTCAAATTTGCAAAAAGTTGGGCTCTTTAGAATCATTCTAACAAACTGTTTTGTTTTCTTGTGTTTCAACTACATTTGATGCCTCATGCCTCATATCGACTTTCAGAGTTTTTAAAATAAAAACTTTTCAACAGCTTCATCCGGACGTTTCCCTCTCCCATTTTTTCTAAAAATAACCTGATCTCATGTTGACTTTATAAAATTTAATTGAATTATTTTCCGACGAATACAACTCATTGTAGACGGCAATATATCTTTTCGTTTATCATTTTTATTCTAGCGATCTTTAAAAACGGACATTTAATTTGATGTAGACAGACAAGAAGAACCTGTGTGTAGGCGAGTTCTCCCGTATCTCTGAGCCCTTTTGAGTGGTATTACTCAGGTCTGGGTCTCGTCATGAAGAGGCCATCAATCAGTTAGGGATTAAAGGAGACTGTTATTAAGAAAGCAAGAGAGATATCTGCTTTTACATATGTGGAAAGCCTCTTATTTCTCTCTCACTCATCCGATCTCTATATACCAAGTGCATTTCGTAGTCTGGTCCCCAAAGATATTGGTTTCCACATATGTTTGACAGATATTTCAATGAATGCGAACACAACTCTTTTATGCCAACCTGAAAGTCAAAAAAATATTTGACCTTAAAATTATTCAGGTAGGCACTGGTACAAAATATTTATTATCCGCTTGAAAGAAAAAAGTGTAAGCAGAAAAGCAATTAAAAGATTTCTCTTTAGCTGATTATAATTTTTAATATTTTTTTATATTATTTGGGACCAAATGCAGTAATTTCCTTATCTATTTAATGATAAGTACCTAAGCCAATCATGCCATTTATCGTTTAAATAATAAACAACAGGAAATGCAGACTCGTCAGGCAAAGTGCATTCATCAGAGCATGCAGCTTAATGGGGTTAAATTACTGGAAAAATGCAGCAATTACGTAAATCGGGTAATTGTTGTTTTTTCCAATCATAGTCCTTTTTCGTAGTCGTTTTGTGTCCAATTTTTTTTGCTATTGTTCTTTTCTCCTTCCTTAACAATACCAAAGGAAAATAATGAAACGAAATTGGCGTTAACTACAAGGATCTCTTAGGAGTAAGACGGCATTGAAATTGTTTCCGTTTTTGTACTTTTCAGTAGTTTATTGCCATTAATAACTACTGGTAATAGTCAGGACGAATTGCCTTAACCAAACATATCAACATCAGAATATTCAATTCCAAAGGGCCACCAAAAAGAGGAACTCGTGTAGTGCATCTGAAAATGGACAAGATTCAGCTCTACACTTTAGAATCTTGTTCAGCTCCAAGTATGCTTTCCATGGTCCTTATATAAAGCAATTTTTGGTAGACCAAAATGCATCCTGCTATTGAAACAAGCACCCTGTATATCACGGACCGCTTATCGGTAATTTGTAGATGCATTTTGTCGGATGTATTGCAGAAAAAAGAGAATGAGAACAAACGGGCAAATCGGGTTGCGGTGTTGGTCGGATAACCGCGAATGGCATTGTTTGATGATGCTATCGGTCCATTATTGAGAGGGCAGTTAACAATGTCCGGATACTAATGTTATACATCTTTGTTTGTGCTTCACATGGACAACGCCACGTATCTATCATCTGGCCAGATCTCGATCAGCGGTGGCTGCTATAGAACTACATTGCATCGGCACCAACAACACCAACAATAGCAGCAACAACTACAACGTTCATTAGTAAAGTGTATTTGACGTGATATATTAAAAGCAAAAGTATGGCCATTACTCATTCGACTACAGTTCGGCGTGGAGCTGACACGGCAACACTGGAAAACGTTAAGACCGACCGAAACGGCCAGCTGACGTCACTTCCGTTGTTCGGGTCTCGTTTATACTGACCAATGATGTTGTCGCCTCGGAAACTGTTACTTTTTGCCCTCACGGCCACCACGCTCCTGTTCTGCACAGAGACACAATTCGACTTTGTACGTAAGTTAATCCATCAAAATCTTATTATTCAGTACTGAATGAACGAACGAACGAATGACTTCTTGGTACCGTTCCTACTTCTCTCTCACTTCCTCTTTCTACGTTCTACATCATTATTGTACGTTGCGAAAGTGAAAGATCATTTGTTAGAAACGTCGCGTCGTCGCTCTTATGAAATACGGACGGCGAGGATGGTTATGCGCGACCTGGGAACCATGGCAAAAAATATGCAAAATAAAGAAAAAAAACCCTGTAGAGATCCCATCACACATTTCGGTAATTCATAAACTTTATATGTGGCAAAGTTCGCGATAAAACACACCACGCCAGCCGCAAAACTGCCATGAAATTTTCTTATCCGGCTCGAAGGACCATTACGTCCAACCACTATTTAGGCGAAGTAAATTACGAAGCGCGCAATTTCCAACACAACCGCAAGACTACAGGGCAGCAATAAGTAAATTTTCGTTCACATTTATGAAATTAGTAACATCAAAAGATAATTATGTGCAATCACACTTTAACAATGTTGTGAATTTTACTGAGAATACATGACCCCAGATTTAATCAGTTCGTTTTTTAAATAATTTCTTTCGCTTTGTTGAATTGATTGAAATAAATAATTAATTATTTCCGCGTTAAAACGGAAATGAAATTATTGGATGTTATCAGTACATTTTCTTGTGCTGAATGGTGTAAAGTAATCGTCATAATCGGCACGTTTTCGGAGCAAATTATAAAAGGGTCAGAAAACAGCATCATCAAGCGAAATGAACGACACTTAAAAGACTTCAGTTAATGAGGCAAAAGACGAATTAAAATCGCGAAGATGACGGTAACAGGAACGATTACAACATCGTCGACGGACGCGGACGACCGGTTTTAGTGAGAAAATTCGCGTGAGATCGTTTGTTAAAATGCTCATTAACAAAAACAAACCCAATAAAGGGAAGACGCGCACTGAAGATTTTACCAGGTCAGAAGAGGAGATTGTGCTGAAGTTGCATATTTTATTTGTGCGATGTCTCGCGCCGACAGACATGCCGTAGCAACCGAGATTCTGAGCTCGTTATAAACGAAAAGCTAGATGACAGCCGAGCTTTCTTTCCTTTCATTCGGAAGTGAACTAATAACAACAGTCTACTGCCGCTTCTTGTAAAATCAAAATAAATATCAGAAAAATGTTGACGATTAAACAGAAATAACAACCAAGTTCTTGGAAAATTAAACAATCAAATGCTATTGATCATACCCGAATATCAGCTTGAACGCGAATCTTTTAATTTGTTAGAAACGTCGCGTTATCGCTCTTATAAAATGAGAATCATAGCAAAAAATATTTAAATAAATCACCGTAAAAATGCTCCATCGTAAATTTCTTCATCGTGTGTGCGAAAGTTTGCTGTAAAACCTACCACGTCAGCCGCAAAATATTATAGAAGTTTCTTATCCGGCTCGAAGGACCATTACTTAGTACGTCCATCCACTTTTTAAAGAGTATGTAAACTATAGAGAAACAAATTTTCAAGGCTTAAATGTAATAATTATACAAGAGGAGTAGTTTTTGTTGGAAAACCTGGAATATTCATGAAAAATATTGAAGCAGTTGTCAATAGAACGTTTTATTTTTTTCTCTACAGATTTTACTACACCGTACAGGTATTCTAACTAAACTCTATCGTTTGTATACTTTTGATACAGTCGTCAGGAAGTTTCTCGTGTGTGTAAGTTTGTTTTTGCAATCAGTTCCGGTTTCCTAATCCCCACTCGTCATATATCTAAGTTCGTTTAGCGCTGTGCCGCTACCAGAACTGACGACGCCACTAAATAGCATTATTTTACGATGAGTGTTATTAATGGAGGCGAAGATCCCCTTACTTTGAAAATAACGGTGAGTTATTTCAGGGCAAGAAGTCCGTAAAGCTCCATAAAATAGAGGAATGTAGCGACCAAAGACACTTGCCCCTTGTCTTCCATGGAATCAAAATAATTAAGGATAAGAGGGGAAAGGATAAAATGTTCAGCATAGATGTCACGTCCAGGAAACGGATTAACAAGTTGTCGGTACGAGATCTTTGTTCATTTTCTTCTTCTTAATTAATACACAGTTATAACATAAACGGGTTTTGCACTTCAACCCATTCGAGTTTAGATATAAAAATGAATAAATAGCAGGACAAAAGAATTAATTAACCTAATAATCAACAGTCAATGTGGATCTAGTTGGTGATTTAACAATGAGTAGAAATTTAATTTCTTATGAAGAATTTCAATTAAAGGAAAAATCAGAAAGTACTATTGCTTAATTAGTTTTGTTTTAGATTCTGATAACGATTAGGAAATGCCCTAATGCTGAAAATCTTGACTCCTGTGAGTACTTTTTAAAGGATTTCAACGCTTCCGACGTATGCTCCTTATTAAAATCAGGCAACGATTTGTGGAGTGATCTTTTGCAACATTCGAACTTGCCCAAATCGTGTCCAATCGAACCAGTAAGTTAAAAATTAATCTTCTTTGATCATGTGGTAATTATTTCAAACAATTTTACGCGAAAGGTACCTCTAAGACGATCAAAGCAAAAAGAATCCCATTGCAAATATCGTGGTTCACCACCACAATAAATTTCTATTTTCTGCCTTTTGTTTTTCCAAAATTTGAAAGGTCTTTGACTCGTTTTAAACAGCTCACCCTGTATAATTAAGCAGCGTATCGAACGTTGAGGCTTCAAAAGTGCAGAAATAGTTTCCTTAAATTGGAAGTAGGTATATAGGTCCTCTGATAGGTTAAATGGCATTAAATGTATTTGCCGTAACGTTGGAGCAATATCAGAAGCAAATTATACCAACCGTACTGCACAAAGTACACACAACAGACATATATAGATGCATACACAGAAACACACAGACAGACAGGCAGGCCAGTGGCAAACCTTACCATGGGAAACTTTATTAAATTGTAGTGTACAGGCAGAACGATGTAATTACGAACTTAACTCGAATGGCTGGATTTTGGGGTGTGCTGGCAACCGAGAATGTTATAAATGGTATTGCATAATCCTATATTGCATGCTAATTGAATTGCAAATTGATTTGCCTATTTGTCGACATAATTCGTTTTTTTACGGTTAAAAAGAGCTGGAGATTAAAATCGTCAGCCAATACTACTTACGATTAGACGAAACTTTAATAACACAATCAATGATTCTCTCTTTAGGCCTGAATTGTGGTAAATTGGGAAACAATATAAAAAATTATATCTAACACATGCAGACCCAAGGTACGAATATACCCATTACGATGTTTGAACGAAACAAACTATACCTACTCCAAAAGGGGAAATTTAATTATATACAATAGTTAATATAAATGGACCCTATAAAGAACGATTTTTATTAACATTTAGTACTCACTATTAATACCTAATAGTACAAAAACCAATTTTGTAGCAGTTTCTTTTTTTAGGGTAATTACGCTATAACAAACGCATCTGTTTCGACCGATTTCTTACGTTTTCTACCAGTACCAGTTGCCCATTGGAAGATAAAACTATTAGGATATGATACTGGAAAGAAGATAGCATGTGTCGATGTCTTTCTTACAATAATGCGAGATAGGGTCATATCATAAGCAAATTTATTGTTATATTCTTAATTCCTGAGTAAAATTAAATTTGGTGAATTTTTTAGTGTATTTTCTGATCACACCCTTATGATACTTGCAACCTGTTACTTATTTGCAGTGCATTTGCTTTAAAAGGCATAATTCAGTTACCATTACGTCTAGCCGCCATTTAGGCAAAATAAATTGCGAAACTCCAAATTCTCACAACATAGGTAGAGGAAAGTGTACAGTAACAGTCACATTTTTAGTTGGCAAAAAATGGAAAAAATATTTAAAAAAATGGACGATTGTGGACCTCGCCTTCCTAAACTGCCTTAACCACAGTCTGTAATCGACAAAAGCAATAACAGGCATAGACTATATACTATACAGGTTAAGTCGATCTAGATCCTTTAAGAGGTTGTAGTATGCCTCATTTCTGACTGATTTGGCTGTGAAAGACCGTACCCAAACTTAACCGTTTTCAAGTTATTGGACGGTTTTTTGGTCTAGTGGTCCATTTTGTTGTGTTTTGTTAAACTAATGTATTTCTTTTTGCTATTTTTTTGTATTACATAAGTTGCTTTATTATTTATTTAAACGAAATAAGAAGAGGATTAACAACTGGTGAAGTGAAAAGTGGCTTAAGACACAGAATGAGAGTATGTGTGCGAAACAGAGGCGGACATGTGGAACATACATTGTAAAGTTTCTTTGAAAAGAGTAATAAACGTTATTTTGTACCTATTTTGATTGGTTTATTTTGTTTTCTGACTCAAGTGATAAATTTGACGTTTAAGTACCGTTAGTTTTTACCATTATCTGGAAGCATTTTATCAAAGTTTTTTTGTAAGATTTCTGATAATACCCTAGCTTGTTATACCTTGTTGGATAGCTAAAGAAGCAAAGATATTTTTAAACACATCTGCAGCATAACTGTCATAGACTTTTTTTAAATATTTACAAAGGAAAGAAAATACATTTTACGAATTTTTTACGTATTTTAACTATCAATCATCTTCTGCGACTCAGTTGGTTCAGTTACCTGTAATTTTAGTGTTGAGAATAATAAAGCAACGTATGTACTATAGAAAAATGGTAAAAACAAATAAATTAGATGCACAAAACACAAAAATAAAACAATACCGGCCAAGTGCGAGTCTAACTCGCGCACCGAGGGTTCCGTACAAACCTGTATATATGTGATGTAACTAAAAATTTAAGGTTTTCGGAATTTTTCCTTTATATGTGCTATAAAACATTGCTTCATGCCAAATTTCAAGATTCTAAATCGACTGGAAGTACCCTTTAGGTTTTGATTCCCTTGCGAGTAGTTGCGAGTTTGAAAATATGCGGCTTAAATTGCTGTTTCTTTTGATTGCGTTGACATAGAAGTTTTATTTTGTTACAGCGTAAAGGCATTATAGACCTGAGCATTTGATATGAATTTCAATTTAATGCCTCTACGCGTTCATGAGGAAACGGGTAGTAATTTTAAAATGATTAAAAATATTTTTATTATATTATGTAACTAAAAATTTACATTTTTCGCAATTTTTTCTTTATCTGTGCTATAAGACGTTGCCTCGTACCAAATTTCAAAATTCTGAGTTCACGGGAAGTACCCTGTAGGTTTTGATTCGAAAATTTGCGGAAATTTCCGACATAAACGGCTGTATCTTTTGATTGCGTTGGCTTAGAAGTTTGATTTTTTCACAGCTCCAAGGAACAATAGACCTGAGTGTTTGGTATCAATTTTAGCATGATACCTCCACGCGTTCCTGGGAAAAAGGGTCTTGATAGACGGACGGACGAACGGACGGACAACAAAGTGATCCTGTAAAGGTTCCGCATTTTCCTTTTGAGGTGCGGAACCCTAAAAATGGGACAATAGATCAAAAATCGGCAATTTTTATAAAAAACCTTAAAAGTCCAATAACTCAGTCAAATCAGTCAGAAATGAGGAAAACTACAACCTCTTAAAGGATTTAGGTGGACTTAACCTGTAACCCTGTATATATGTAATAATTATACATATACACGTTATATGGGGTGTTTATAAAATAGAGGGTGTCAACTACAGAGAATAAGGAATCGTACGGTGATAATAGCGGCATATTTAAGGAACTAACAGCAAGTTACAAATTGAAGCCGGTCCTGAATTTGATTTGACAACGTAGGTATAGTAGATTGAAAGTAAATCAAAGGTTGCCGATTGTACAACGGCTAAAGTAAACATCAACAACTTATTATCGCTTATTATATCACAGACGAATTATTGGTTCCGGGAACACCAAAAACACATACACTCATACACATACACACCCGGCAAAAAATTCTGCAGCCCCTTTTCTCGAAACCGCGACTGAAAATCAATTTCCTGCAAGGTTTAGGTACACTTGCTGCAAATTATAAGGATGCAGCAACTTAATTGTTTTAATTCGCCACACTGTTACATGAGCCAGCGGTCCATTTTAGATACTTTTGGCGGTTAGAGTTGTCTTTTATGAAATCAAATATTTCTTCTTCAACAGTGTAGATATGTTACATTACCGGTTTCTCATAATCTTTGTACTACTTCGTTGGGAATGCTTGTAAATGCTCAATTTGATCGATGCATCGATAATCGATATTTAATTGACATATATCTACAAATATCATGTCACATACTAAGTGGTTTATTACCAGGGCTGGGCTCGCTCTAACCTGTACTTTCAAATACCCTTTTCTCGAAAACAGCTAATACTTATTTTCCTTCTTTTATGGTACCCTTACACCTCCTTCAAAAACACCCTGTATAATGTGTTCGTACAATAGGATAGAACGTTAAAAACGTATTGTTTGTTTGCACATACCGCAAAACTGATTATAAAAAGTTTTTGTTTCAACACAGCGCCGCTATATCCAAGCAATTAATGTAGTTTACCAACACTCATATTAAGTGCAAACATTTGTACGTGTTTATTCGAAATTCCAAAGCGTTAATGAGTGGCAGACTGTTGCCGCAGTTCGTGATGTTTTGCGTGGCAAAAGTAGCCCCGGATTCGTTCCGATTGTTCGTATTTATTTTGTAACAAGTCCTCAGCTGCTTCCATTTCAATTTACCCCCGATCTTGACTAACAGACCTAATCTTACTGAGTTTATTAATTTCCTGAGCATAGGGAGATCTCGTCGTCGATATTTTCAAATCTAGGTATATATACCGACCCGTGCTTTCTATTTATACAACGATCGAAACTCGAAAAGAAATCCTAAGGCAATATATGGAATTTTAATGGCAAATTCAATAATTCATCGAAAAACTTCAAAGAGTATTTTTCTTTTGTAGAATTTAATCTTTTGCAGATTTCTACAGTTACATCTAGGACTTCGTAATTACTTTTAAAATTTCACATAAATCGAACGAGAAACGGTCAGACCCTGTATTATAAGATCTCATTAAAAAAAAAGAAAAATAAAAACAAGCAGGGAAGAGAAAAATAAATTGAATTGGTGTGATCGAAATGTGTACTTATACGTAGTTTTTCTTTGGATACCATCGACAGGAAGATGAGTATTTTTTCGAGTTAAGCTCTTATTTATCAGAACAAAACTAGGAAGCAGTTGTAAGTGGGAGACGGCATCGTCGAGTACACGGCGGGACCAATTTAGTTGCCTTCGTGAGGGCTATGCGCGACTTGATGGATTACGTTATTTGGGCCCCACGAGACCGTCTTGCTAAGCTTCACACTCTTCCTGCCATTCGTCTTTTGCGCAAATTCAGGTGTTCTTCTTGTACCTACACTGTTGAATCCGCAGGCAAAAATTTATACAAAATTTACCATCACCTTGTTACATCTGTTTTCATTAAAAAGCCATAACGCTAAGTAAGAAACACAACTGGGGTTCCTTATTAGGAACTTTATAAACGGGCGAAATTAACTGAGAACCTGAAGGTTACTGCACCGAATTCAAACACCCTTTTTAAGAATCTTCCATCCCCCTGATAAACTTGACTGTATACCACCTGAACTCTCATTGCCTGTAGTATTATAAGCAAAATAGGTAATTTAAGGAGACAAGAGCCAGAAAAGGCCAAACAATTTAGGACGGGCTTTTAAAACCTTTGGCTTTGAAAGTAGAGGGTTGGCAAGCCAGAAAATACTACAAAAGCTCTAATAACTGAACAATCGAGGGATCATTTCAAAGGGTGAACAATTTATTATTTTATTTCCCTTTTGTTAAATGAAAGTATTGACCTGGCACCTCCACCAAATGTTACGATAGGTATTCAAACTGTGAGAACGTTTACCAAGGAGAGAATTTATTTGGACCAATCAAACAAAAATGTTCATTTAAATAATATTATGGATGATGCTGGAGTATAAATAATGAAATTATAATTCTGATAATATGGATGCATGTCATTCATATATTAATTTAATTCACTTATATGGGGTAGTAAACCGGTTTTATCGTTTCTACAGTGGAGAGATAAGCTACGGAAATTCGTAACTGGTCATAAACAGGAATTTAATTATGGTTTTATACCCCGTTGATAATGCTCGGGGATTATCCGTATCCATAACACTGGGGAAAGAATAAAGTAAATTAGATGTCTGCGGAAGAAGGGAAATTTCAAAATTCTTAAAATTAACTACCCTCTTTACTAGCAACTTCCTGATTAAACTGTTCATTTGAAAATTTCAACACACCTAACGGAAATATGAATTGCTCATCATGGAAAAATATTGTAGTTCTGAAAGTTAAGAAGAGAAACTTACCGAATAAAAAAATTGCACATTAGCAATGGAAGGGAAGAAATATATCTACATAACTATTTATTTAAGGAAATCGTAATAAATTTCTTCTTAAAAAGCCGAATTGGTCTTTTGTAATAATAAAGCTTTTTATTTTGTAGTTTTGCCTGAAATGAAACCTGAAAATAGATTTTTTTCTATCACTCATAGTTACCCTGTAACACTCACGTGCTTCGTCTGGTTACACAGGGTGAACTAAATAACTTGGCTCAAGATTTAAATATATGAAAATCGTAGTCAGAACATTCAGCATCCACTTTAGAAAGATGAAATCTTTTCCACAGTGATGTAAACATAAAAAGACAGAATAAGTATGTACAAAAGAATTTGAATAGAAGAATAGAAACATTTACAAGACCTAAAATTATATAAAAGGAATTTATTATAAAACTAGCAGTGAAACCCGGCGTTGCTCGGGTTAAAATACATCACATGTTTAATGGTATAAAAAATATGTAAGGATCAATTTTTTAACGTAGATATTATAGATTTATATCATAGATAACGTAGATATTGAGAGACTTTTTCGGCCATTAAACATACGGTGTATATAGAGTATATCTGATAGAGTGAACTAAATAACGAATTGAAATAATTTTAAGAAACACCTCAGTAAATGGAAAATTTATGTTTTATTTACATAATTAAATACATTGTCACTGAATTTTGGTTTATATACCGTCAGACATCGAAATTGCTAGTATTAGAAAACTCTAGAACATTCATATAGTCTGTTCTTTTTAATTTGCCAAAATCACTTAAATCTTTTTGGTCACTGTTCGCTCTTGTTCCCAATTGATCTTCACTCGACTGCAAACACAATTTAACTGACAAAAAGTCACTGAATGTTGATTTATATATCATCGAACATCTAAATTCTTAGTACCAGAACACTCTAGAATATTTAGATGTACATTACTTTGAAACGTAGATGTACACTTTTTGAAACTTTCTAGATCATTCCAGAAATTTTTAGAACTTTCTCCAACATTCTAAGTCGATAATAACAGTTTGCGCTCATTTTAGAATTTTTTAGATCATTTCATAAATTTTGAGATCTTTCCGGAAGTCCTTATGAGTTAAAAAAGGACAGAAATATTTCTTTTCGCCATTCTGACACCTACAACCACCCACTTCCACCCACCGCGACCAAACTCCCTTACTCTCACCTGGAGACCAAGGGGTATTTACCACCCCAACAGGAAGTTGATTGGAGTAGGTAGAGATAGAGAAAACCCTGTCTTTACGTACGAACATTAGCATTTTATGTATTTATTTAAATTTACATTTACATTTTATACATTAAACAAAAGAAAATAAATATTTTGCGGACCGCCATAATATATCTAAGCATAAATACTTAGAAGCATTATTGCGTTATTGTTGATAACATGTCCATTAATTAACACCGAATGTTGCTGATATTTCAAGAACAAACCTAAAGAGGAAGCGGCAGACAAAACCAAAATTAGTTCAGTAAGTGCCGCAGGAATTAGTTGGCTATGTTACCCTACCATAACTTTGCAAATTCACATTGCAATTGCATCAGTTGCTTAATTTATATAATTTCTCCTAACTAACTAGTTTGCGGAAGATAGTTTTCGTGTTGTAACATAATTAAACACATGGCCTCTCCACTAGTTAATGCATGTAGAGGTAAATGAAGCGGATAGTATACCTATTACAGGTCGTTTAATTGGAAAATGAATTAACTGACTCAAAAATAAAATAAATAATTTGAAATACCTATCACCAGTCGCGGCTCGTGAGTCAAAATCTACCAAAAATAGAAGATGTTGTCTTACCTAAAACAAAAGAAAAGTTTTAATTTTTTTAGATTATAAATAAAACAACTTTTTCATCATTATTTCGACTCTGTCAAAATTTCAATTACAGGTAACACCATTACTAAATCATGCAATAAATATTTTATATAATTTAAAATGCATAAATAATCAATAACACTCTCATATTACCCATACATAATATTTAACGACCATAAGCAAGACACGGTATCGACCGTATTCATTGTAATCAGAAATAATTTATCATCCATTCAAATCGAGAGGAGGATGCACTTCTGATACTGTAATACACATCCGTATTTGCGTACGGAAAATGGAATACATATTACATATACGTATAAATATATGCAATTATACTGTCACAGCTTACTACATAATGTATTATGTACTTACTACTACGTATAAGAATTCATACGGTTCAGATATAATTTAGTGGAATTTATAGCCCGCTGGTAGTATTCCACTGTAACCAGATGTTCGCTGACTAAAGAAAATTGCATAATTTTTCATACAGTTAAAGAAATTTACTGGCCATCACGTACCATAAGAGGCGTTTATCTTAACGATATAAAGGGTGTGTAATTGGTTTTCAAAAATGTGGTTTAGAATTTTGTGTCTTTAGAAAATCTTCACGACAGACTCTTTAAAGGTTAATCTACAAAGAATTCTACTCGTTGTAATAGTAGCAACAACGCAACTGAGAAAAAAAATGAAAAAATTTGTAGATATTTCCTACCGGAAAACCATCTATGAGTGCCTGATAATATGCCCGCATTAAAAGCAAACTTTTTCTTTTTTTTTTATTATATAGAAAGATTGACATTTTCCATGTAAAAGCATCTATCTAATAATATAAAAGTAAATTTTGACGTATCGGAAAAATGAGACGCCTGAACAAAACCTGAAATGCTTTCGGAAAGTCCCTCGTGTTGCGTTGCGTTTGTGACAGGAGTATTTTGGCGAAAAGAAAAACATACATGCATTCTTCATCAGTTTATACAAAGAACCATTTGGCTTTTTGTGGTTTCGGAAACGTCAAATTCCCATATGACCTCCGACGTTTTGCTCGTCGCTTTACCTTTCGGAAACACAAATGGAATCTCATAAATCCGTTGTCACTATGTAAGATATTGGTTCGTGTTGGGACATTTCACAACCGAAAACGTACTGAATAGCTGAACACAAATCATACAGAATACGATCAAACTCCCTTTTTAGCAATTTATTAAAAAAAAAAACATGGTATTAGATATATACCCTGTTATTAGTCCAAATTAAAAGGTATATAATGATCATGACGTATTATACTTTACAATGCTATTAAAAATCCCTGCTAAGAAAGGCTTATTAAAATATTATATGTTAACATGATGCTTCGATCTTCGTAACGTATTATAAATTACCTGTGTTTTTAGAGCGGGTGCGAAACGTCAAAATTAATTAATAACCCGTGTTAAGGAAACTATTAAAAGTTTGTGCCGTATTATAAATTCAGAATGTTATATGTTAATTGATGAAACAATGCCATACCGATTTATATGTTAATTGTTTTTTAAGCGGTTACATTCCACTTACATTAATTATTTTATTAAGTATCCGCGTTAAGGAAGAGTTATAGCAGGTCTGTACCAAGTTATTAAAGTAGAATGCAATTTCTGACCGTGGTGTTACAATTCTACTTCCGTGTTATATGCCAAATGTGTTTCTAGAACAAATACCTTACATCTACTTCAACGGATGTGAACATCAAAACAAATTGTGCGTTATTAAAAATACGTGTTAAGGAAGAGTTTGTACCGTATTGTTAAAAATACGTGTTAAGAAAGGGTTGTGCCATGTTATTAAACTAGCAATTCAACTTTCGTATCGCGTCAACAGAAGTTTTAGAGCAATTGTGTGTTATCTACCTTAACTGTGTTATTAAAAAACCACGTTAAGAAAAGGTTATTTTAAGTTTGTACTGGGTTATATCCAAACTGTGTTTTTAGAGTGATTGTGTTACATACACGTAAACCACATTATCATAAACTCCTGTAAAGAAAGAGTTATTGCTAGTTTGTACCGTGTTATTAAACCAGAATGTTATATTATAATTGTATTACAATTTTCGTACCGTGTTATACAGGGTTTTTCAAGTTGATGGGCTATTAGAAGTATATGAATTAGTAGAAGGAATTCAATTCTGAAACTTGGGCTCGTTTGGTTATTGTTTATGCCGCTTCTTCTAAAAATATTTTCAAGTTCGATTTACATCCGGTTATACCGGAAGTCGATACCAACTTTGTTATTTTAAATGGAATGGTATATTTTTTACGCTGAATTCGAATAAAACGTGTAATTCTAAGGTAAGTTTGATAACCAACTTGTACACCTATGACGATCGGTTTCTGAGTTAATTTAATTTATAGAAAAAAAATCGCTACCGCAACCCAAATTATAAAAAATCATAACTTCCACAAAATACGACTTAGAGTGTTGAAATTTTTACTAGTAATAGCTGAATATTAGTGCTAACGCCTTGACAACATTTAAATAATTTATACAGGGCGTTCAAAATAAAATTCTAAAATTGAAAAACTTCAAACACGAATAACCTCGTTTTTTCAAATGGCACCTACGATTTTTTATTTTTTCAATCGATTTCTTTTTTTATCCTCTTTCGATCTATATGGATACTTCCTATTTTATTTGAAAATTTTAGAATAATTTTGAATTATTACTTAAAATAGGAAGTATCCATATAGATCGAAAGAGGATTAAAAAAGGAATCGACAGAAAAAATAAAAAATAGTAGGTGCCATTTGAAAAAACGAAGTAATTTGTGTTTGAAGTTTTTCAATTTTAGAATTTTATTTTGAACGCACTGTATAAATTATTTAATTCAATTTTGTCAAGGCGTTAGCACTAATATTCAGCTATTACTAGTAAAAATTTCAACACAGTCGTATTTTGTGAAAGTTATGATTTTTTATAATTTGGGTTGCGGTAGCGATTTTTTTTCTATAAATTAAATTAACTCATAAACCGATCGTCATAGGTGTACAAGTTGGTTATCAAACTTACGTTAGAATTACACGTTTTATTCGAATTCAGCGTAAAAAATATACCATTCCATTTAAAATAACAAAGTTGGTATCGACTTCCGGTATAACCGGATGTAAATCGAACTTGAAAATATTTTTAAAAGAAGCGGCATAAACAATAACCAAATGAGCCCAAGTTTCAGAATTGAATTCCTTCTACTAATTCATATACTTCTAATAGCCCATCAACTTGAAAAACCCTGTATATAAATAGTATTTTCAGGGCTATTGTGTTACACATACGTTAACCATGTTATAAAAAACCGTGTTAAGGAAGGTTTAATGCGAGTTTGTACCGTGTTATTAAACCAGAATGTTATATGTTAGTTGTGTTATAATTTTCGTGCCGTGTTATATATAAACAATATTTTCTGAGCTAATGTGTTACACATACAAAATTAGTGTTAATGTAGATTTAATGCGATTTTGTACCTTGTTATTAAACCAGAACGTTATATATTAAAATTGTGTTACAATTTTCGTATAGCTCTATAAGTATATAATTTGTTACATCTACCTCCACTTTGTTATAAAAATCCGTGTTAAGTAAGAGTTATTATAAATTTGTACCATATTATTAAACCAGAATGTATAAATTCTATATTGTGAAACAATTTATGTAGCATTGCGTCACATTTGTCTCAACCGTGTTATTAAAAATTTGTGTTAAGTGAGAATTATTGCAAATTTAAACCGTGTTATGAAGCCAGGATGTTAAATTGTGTTATAGGTTAACCGTATTTTTGGGATGGTTGTTAACTTTGTTGTTAATTATCCGTATTAAAGAAGGAAAAATGCTAAAATAATGTTTCTCTTACAATTTTCGTACCGTGTTATACGTATATAAGCTGTGTTTCTCTAAGTGGTGTGTTATATTATGAGTACATTATTAATGAGTGTTAAGAATAAATGTTATGTAAAGGAATGCTGTTGCCATTTTTGTACCCCGCGTTATATTATATATGTGAACCATTAAACCTTGTTATATTTGACGGAAGTCCCAATTTTTTATTAGGTACATTACTATACATATAAGAACGTCGTTTAAGTTACAGTTGATTTGTTAATATTTTTGTTCGTGTTATATGTTACGCAATTTCGTTATGGAAATCACTTATTATTCAAAGATTTACTTAATTTTGTCCATACATTATTATTTTCTGTTTATACAAGGGTTGTAACAATTTTTGTACTGTGTCATAGTGAAACCGTGTTAACGGAGGAAAAACAATAATTAATTCTTTAGACAACGTAGGTATATTAGGGACAGGGTTATTACCGCTAATACAATTTTTCAAATTCGCTGCTTAATTAATCGAAACCTGAAAAGGCGCATCAGAAGCACAAATGATTTTTTTTTGTTATTGAACACAAAACGGAACAATGCTGGGCCCGTACAGTAGGCGATGCCTTCTGCTAGCTCATTAGCCAATCAAATACATACGAACGGTAGATACATCAATATGTATATTTCTCTGTGTAAAATCCACATCAATCATCGATGAGATGATACATGCAACATCTGGCTTTAACAGTGTATATCATAAAATGATTAATTCGAGGATTGATGGCCCGGTCTTCACTCTAATGAGGCCGCACTGTTATTTTATAGATTACAGAGGTTATCCTGGCGCATACCAGAATTACGGTTACATCAGTTTAATCATTATATCTAATGAACATGCAGGTCAAACAAGTGTCAATTATTATTGGAAGGGCTTTATTCATCGCTTCTTTTATCCATGCCTCAACGAGCTATAGGGCTTTCTCCCCGTTTAGGAAGCGGACGCCAGGGAGAGGCAGGCAGTCGAAAGTAGGTAACGATGATTTATAATCCACCTTCATGGACCAGGCGCTGATAAAGTATTCGATTTTAATTGGTGATGAGATAACGATTGCTTTTCCCGTCATACAAATTCAAGACGATATCCACCCAATAATTATATAAAATAATGTCTTTGTTGATGTAATATCTAGTGGGGGGCAATTTATTTTATATTGTTACGAAATTGTCCTTTTTTACGTTCATAGAAGGCTGCTAATTGATTTCCTTTCAGGGCTAAAAATAATGCGTTACATTATTTACAAATGGAGGGCTGTCAGGTTTGTTTGACACCCCTCAGATCACATCGAAGTTTTATCTCCCACATTGGGGGTTCGGTTGCCCTTGTAACGTTTTTGAAAAATCCCGTTACTAAAGTTTTTCTTATTTCTATTCAGTTTGTGTTTGTCTTGGTTCAGTTTTATTGATTTCTTCTTAATGTTGATCGACCTCCCGTCTTATCATCAAGGCTAACAACCTTTGCGCAGGACTACGCGATCGATGGAAGGATCGTTGAAAAATTTTCCGGTCGGTGCTCGTGGTCTTTTTCCTCGATCCTTGGCACCGACGAGACGTGTGCGTGTTTTTGTGTTCGTGTTTTGTGCTTTACGTTGTCTTTGGGTGAACTTCTTAATTTTTGTTAATATTTCACGTAAAATTATCCAAATCAAGTATTTCATTTATTTTCATTTAAATTCATAATTTCTCAAAGCACTCTTTTAAATTGGTAATTTTAATTAATTAATCTTAACTTTTTTTGTCAAAATCTTTTTTAGTTGCCACGAGGCATTTAGTTAGTAAATCTAACGTTATCTTTTGCATCCTTTGGACCCTTCTGGCAGTTTTGTAAATTATTAATTTATTTAGCTTTTCACATCTTATTTTTGGAATTTCAATTTTTATATAATTATTTCTTGTGGTGTCTGGCGAATGATTTGGTGAATTTTTTGCGTTTTGTTCTGACTTCGACAGAGACTTACCTGCCCCCTTTCTTTTCTTCCCCGGTTTTTTTGGGCATCTTCAATGCCTTCAAACATTTTTTAATTCTTATCTTTCAATTTTTAGGTAAACTTTTGATGTGTACTGGTTTATCCGTTCATTTGTCGCCCATCCATAGATTTAATTAGGTTCCGGACGAACTAGGAAGCTGGAGGACGGGTAGGGGTGAAGACCTAATAGAAGTTTTACGAGGCTAAGGGAATAATTTAAATTTCCATCGGACCAGCCAAATAACGAGCCGTTTAAAACTTGCAGGCGGTCCCTGTACTATCTATCAAGGTTGGTCCCAACTCTCCATTTCCTGTCTGGCCCCTAACTACCTTTGGAAGTCCCCAACGTACCCTGAATCCAGCGGCAGTCCCATCATTGTCGCAGGGAACGTATATGGATGGGCATGTTCCTTTTTAATTTCAAACCAATAAGTAATAGTTTTGTTAAACCCTATAAATATGTAATTTGAAGTAGAGTGTTGAGGTCAAATTGAAGAGTGAGAATAAGAAGAATGAGATGATTAATGAAAAAAGCCATAACTTTAGAATGTCGGGACGAGAGCTATATGATCAAAAGAAATTCTCAGAAAATCTAAAGAAAAAAGTGATTTAATTACCAAGAGGTCTAGATATTAAAATATGAGTCCAACTCTTCGTCGGTGCTGTTGGCAAGTTCTGACTCTTACTTTTGTATCATGTAAGATTCTATTCTTTTCCCGGTGTGATCATTTTTATTTTAAAATTTAAAGAAATTGGTTTTGGCTAAATTAAAATATTTGGTACAGTTATAAGAATGGTGGAATTTGTATTGGCCCAAGTTGCATCAGAGCGTTTCAGATATAGAGGATGATTTTGAGTGGGCGGCGGTCGTCCCCAACATTCCCAGACAATGCTTTACCGTAATTGTGTTTCTTCCCCCTTTCAGACTGTAACTTTTAAACTCCCCAGAGTGTACGAGATCGCGAGCAAAACGACGCCCGAACCCACATTTCACCATTTTACTTATTTATAGCACTGATTTGTGACATTTAAGGAATAGACACCCTCGTGCAGAATACAAATCACACACACGTTCGTTCCTCTTTTCCGGTAACATTTCTCACACACTTTTTGATTTGTCCGCCCGCCTGCGCGACCGATCTCACCACCGAAATTTCGATTTTGATTGCGATTGACGGTTCGGGCGTCAGTATCGAATTTGGAAAATGCTTTTGGTTTATTTATGTCCTGACAACAAGGCAACGACTCAACGAACGGCATACATACGTGCCACCCTGCTGCATTACGTTAAAAACCACCACCAGCAACTCTACGGAACGGGCTTGTGTAAGTTGTGTGTGGTACGAGTATTAAAAATTCCGACCGAATTTAGAGTCGCATACGTTTGGCAACAACTGTTCTAAGCAATATCCTCGCGAAATTATATCAGCTGAATATTATCCTACAGCAGGCAGGGCGCACATTTGCTTCAAAATTTGCTTGCTTAGATTGGCTGCTGAAAAGCAAAATGCAAAGTGTATACCCGCTCGTTACCGAAAAAGAAAAGTCAGACTAAGATGTTTATTATTACAAGAAAAAATCCCCGCATGTCTGTAAATAAGTTTTAAATTTTCTAAAACAAAAAAGATTTCGAAAAGGTGACAAAATCTGCAAGAATTTCCTTAGAGCGCCATTTACTTTTGTGCCTTTATTAAACCTTCAAATTGTCTGGAACTTACAGCAGACACGTATACAAATGTTGTTTTGAAAATTTAAACCAAGTTACAAAACAAGCAGCATCAGGAAAATAATAAGTTGCCTGGTAACAACCACGTTCATCGAGGACCTATCCAGGACTTAAATCTGTCACTTGCATAAGTACGTACATTTCCCATCTGAGGAACTTTAGTAGGCAAGTACTCTCAATATTTTCGCTTATTAAGTACTTATTTTGTTTCGCTTGAGTTGAATTAAAAAAATTGCATTTGTACTAAATGTAGAAAAATTCTTTCGACAATAGAAATGTTCTCAGTACAATCATATAACACACAAGAACAGAACAATCACTGAATCAATCACAGGAGCGATTTCCACATTTCACAGAGGTCGAAGAGCAGCAGAAGAAGAAGAAGCTGAGACGCGAACTGCATAATATTTAACGTTTACTGCCGCGAGAAACGGTATGTCGAAAAATCGGGGCATATTTTGCTTTGCATAACTTATGCAAGTAACAGCTGCTCTTTGTGATATCTTTTTGAACCGACAACGAACATATTTTAAATTGAATTTTAAAAAGTGGAATAAGGAAGCGGCAGGTAACTACATCGTTAACTTGGCTAGCACATATCGTATTTACCTAATATATATCTGTTACCTGCGGAATTTTATCGTAAAAATAAAGAGACCAGAAAAAAACAGGGTTGGAACTTTCAACACAATGTACAAAATTGACACAATGTATACCTATTACGAGTATACACCTTAATCCTTAACAAAAATTAAATGAACAATGTAAAGCATTCAGAGAAGAAATAAGGAAGCCCATGTGGAGATCCTAAAGGTATTGATTGATTATTAAACACAAGGAGGAATAAAAGGAATAATCCAGGAGAAGGTCCTGATTTATTCCCTTGTAAGTTAAATATGCCCAGATTTTTTAAATACTAATACCATTTCCTTTTGAGCTGGTAAAATACAGGCAGGACTATAAGTTTTTCTAACCTGAAGACTCTCGAAACACACACTGAAAATGTACGCCCCAAAATTTTAGGAAATTGAAATTTTGGAGTTATTTCAAAAACTGATCGTTTAGATGATTTCCATCAGCTTTTAATATTATGGTAATGTGACAGATGCAGGAGGAATAGAGAAACAAATCAGGATCGAACCTGATGTGTCTTTTGGTGAGTTGTAGGAGCCCAGATTTTTAAAATATCAACGCCTTTTCCCTCTGAATTGGAAATAAATTAAGAGTTGTAATAATTAACTATAAAGTAATCCACTCGAATGACTGATCAAAAAATACGTTGATATTTATGCTCTAACTTTTAGAGAATTAAAATTGAAGAGTTGACAACTTGAGGTTATCAGTGGAAGGTTAATTTAATCAATTACTCATCAATTAATGTATTGAAAATTAACTACTATAAATAAAAAACTTTCTTCAATTGCATTATTTAAAAGTTGCTTTGAAAATTAAACTTTTAGATGATTTCCCTCAGCTTTTAATAATATAGGAAAGTGACAGATGAAGGACGAATAAAGGAACAAGTCAGGGTCGATCCTGATGTGTCTTTTGGTGAGTTGTAGGAGCCCAGATTTTTAAAATATCAACGCCTTTTCCCTCTGAATTGGAAATAAATTAAGAGTTGTAATAATTAACTATAAAGTAATCCACTCGAATGACTGATCAAAAAATACGTTGATATTTATGCTCTAACTTTTAGAGAATTAAAATTGAAGAGTTGACAACTTGAGGTTATCAGTGGAAGGTTAATTTAATCAATTACTCATCAATTAATGTATTGAAAATTAACTACTATAAATAAAAAACTTTCTTCAATTGCATTATTTAAAAGTTGCTTTGAAAATTAAACTTTTAGATGATTTCCATCAGCTTTTAATGTTATTTATTAGAATGTGACAGATGAAGGGAGAATAAAGGAACAAGTCAGGGTCGATCCTGATGTGTCTTTTGGTGAGTTGTAGGAGCCCAGATTTTTAAAATATCAACGCCTTTTCCCTCTGAATTGGAAATAAATTAAGAGTTGTAATAATTAACTATAAAGTAATCCACTCGAATGACTGATCAAAAAATACGTTGATATTTATGCTCTAACTTTTAGAGAATTAAAATTGAAGAGTTGACAACTTGAGGTTATCAGTGGAAGGTTAATTTAATCAATTACTCATCAATTAATGTATTGAAAATTAACTACTATAAATAAAAAACTTTCTTCAATTGCATTATTTAAAAGTTGCTTTGAAAATTAAACTTTTAGATGATTTCCCTCAGCTTTTAATAATATAGGAAAGTGACAGATGAAGGACGAATAAAGGAACAAGTCAGGGTCGATCCTGATGTGTCTTTTGGTGAGTTGTAGGAGCCCAGATTTTTAAAATATCAACGCCTTTTCCCTCTGAATTGGAAATAAATTAAGAGTTGTAATAATTAACTATAAAGTAATCCACTCGAATGACTGATCAAAAAATACGTTGATATTTATGCTCTAACTTTTAGAGAATTAAAATTGAAGAGTTGACAACTTGAGGTTATCAGTGGAAGGTTAATTTAATCAATTACTCATCAATTAATGTATTGAAAATTAACTACTATAAATAAAAAACTTTCTTCAATTGCATTATTTAAAAGTTGCTTTGAAAATTAAACTTTTAGATGATTTCCATCAGCTTTTAATGTTATTTATTAGAATGTGACAGATGAAGGGAGAATAAAGGAACAAGTCAGGGTCGATCCTGATGTGTCTTTTGGTGAGTTGTAGGAGCCCAGATTTTTAAAATATCAACGCCTTTTCCCTCTGAATTGGAAATAAATTAAGAGTTGTAATAATTAACTATAAAGTAATCCACTCGAATGACTGATCAAAAAATACGTTGATATTTATGCTCTAACTTTTAGAGAATTAAAATTGAAGAGTTGACAACTTGAGGTTATCTGTGGAAGGTTAATTTAATCAATTACTCATCAATTAATGTATTGAAAATTAACTACTATAAATAAAAAACTTTCTTCAATTGCATTATTTAAAAGTTGCTTTGAAAATTAAACTTTTAGATGATTTCCATCAGCTTTTAATGTTATTTATTAGGAATGTGACAGATGAAGGGAGAATAAAGGAACAAGTCAAGATCGATCCTGATGTAACCTTTGGCGAGTTTCAGGAGCCCAGATGCTTCTGTTAAATAATTAAAGTTGTAATAATTGACTATAAAGTGATCCACTCGAATACTATCAAAAATACGTTGATATTTATGCTCTAACTTTTAGAGAATTAAAATTGAAGAGTTGACAACTTGAGGTTATCAGTGGAAGGTTAATTTAATCAATTACTCATCAATTAATGTATTGAAAATTAACTACTATAAATAAAAAACTTTCTTCAATTGCATTATTTAAAAGTTGCTTTGAAAATTAAACTTTTAGATGATTTCCCTCAGCTTTTAATAATATAGGAAAGTGACAGATGAAGGACGAATAAAGGAACAAGTCAGGGTCGATCCTGATGTGTCTTTTGGTGAGTTGTAGGAGCCCAGATTTTTAAAATATCAACGCCTTTTCCCTCTGAATTGGAAATAAATTAAGAGTTGTAATAATTAACTATAAAGTAATCCACTCGAATGACTGATCAAAAAATACGTTGATATTTATGCTCTAACTTTTAGAGAATTAAAATTGAAGAGTTGACAACTTGAGGTTATCAGTGGAAGGTTAATTTAATCAATTACTCATCAATTAATGTATTGAAAATTAACTACTATAAATAAAAAACTTTCTTCAATTGCATTATTTAAAAGTTGCTTTGAAAATTAAACTTTTAGATGATTTCCATCAGCTTTTAATGTTATTTATTATAATGTGACAGATGAAGGGAGAATAAAGGAACAAGTCAAGATCGATCTTGATGTAACCTTTGGCGAGTTTCAGGAGCCCAGATGCTTCTGTTAATGTTAAAGATGTAATTCTTGACTATAAAGTGATCGAATCTAAAACTACTCAAAAATATGTAAGAGTCTTAATCAGTGGCATGAAACTCGCCCATGGTAACCTCAATGTGTACATTTTCCTGTTGGAATGAAACGTACCTACAAAATTAAAATAGAAATGCCGTAGGTATACATTTGTATGTATGCAGGAACGTCTCGGAAATACTCACATATCATGAGTATTTCAATAGGGGCTCACTCGATGCAAAAATTATTGGAGCTTTATGTTACAAAATGACCTCGATTCGAAAGGCAGGCGAGGTAATTTCTGCGGATATAGAATTGGGAATGATACATGCACATATACATATACACATGCATATCTATCTACACGTGTACAGACACACATATACACAGATAGATGCTTGCGAGCCAAACGATCTGGAATTGATCAATCCCTTGGCACACAATACTTTGCTGATTGGATGTTTACAACGCTATATGAATCCGCAGCGGTCTGCTGTAATGGCCACAATTTATTGTTGCCTATAAAGCCTATACGTATATATTTTCTATATGTCTGTATACGATATGTTGGATACTTGGTTTCGTTTTATTCCGCCACCTAACATCATCCGGCTTGCGCGCTGCTAAGCGAAAAATAACCAATGAACAAAACGCCTAAGTCGTTCCGAACGATGAAGTTGATGACGACGACGACGATCGGGAAGGCGATGAGAGAGCATTGGTTTTGCTCGTTTCGGACTTCTATAAAACTTCCTTTATACGATTCGAATAATTACCGCGATATGACGGTTTAGTACCAAAAAGGAACATATATCAAAGCCTCCACTCGATCCCACTTAGTCCAACATCGTATTTTATTGTGCAATATATTTTGATATGCTTATACCGAGCCACCTTATGTTTAAGAATAACTTTTCTTCATAATTTCTTTCTTGATATAACACCAGGATGTATATAACAGTCATTTAACATTAATATAAATTTGTGGTGGCTTTCCCAGTAAAGACCCAAAGAAAGGAGATTTAAGGGACTTTTTAATGTGAATAGAAAAATAGAATGCTTGATATGTTATTACTTCCGCTTCCAGATTAAGGAAATGCTCATTCCCGGATAGGTAGTAGGGTCCATGAAGTTGCAATCGTATTCTTCCATCAAGCCTGAGAAAGGGCACCACGTATGTATGTGGAAATGAAATCCAAAACGAAACTGTTTTTACATACGTTTCTGCACGTGGGATTAAAAAGTCGTGCCGGTTTCATTGCAAGCCGCAGATAAGGATGACGGTGTTTGGATTGGTGCGGAGTAATAAAGTGTATTTGCATGAAGGCTACCCACCACGTTCGGAATGCGGGAGAAGCGGGAGTCCTCAATGGGGGGTAGTCAGAATGTGGAATGCCGTCATCGTGCCGGATTACATACATACATATATACATACATTTAAGATCGACGCTCAAGGAATCGCGGTTTTCTTCTTACCTAAATCATCTACTTAATTGTACACAATGTTAGTCGTATGGTTACGGGGTGGTTTAAAAAGAAGAGGAAATTCGATAGAGACCACTTTTCTGTTTAAAAAATTGGAAAGGATTATCAAAAGTGTTTGCTTGGATTTTGGTCAGGAATGAGAAACGTGAAGTTAAGAGCAAATGAAAAGAAAAAAAAAAGTGGGATGTGGCGTTACTTATGTATGTGATTTCACGAGACTTGAGTTTCTAGAATTCTTGCCATGACCTTGTCTTGAATCAAGACAAGAGGATTAATGCAAGAATAGGGACAAGATCAAGAGAATCGCGTTGAGAAATTTTGTCAAGAGTCCTCTCTGTGTCGGAAATTATAAAGACCCTTACATCAAGACAACAAATTATGACCATGAAGTTGCATAAGACAAGATTGCTCTTAATTTTCAAGTCAAGACAAGAGTTGACCGTCGGGATCAAGAATGGGAATGATAAAAAGGTCAGAAATGACGAGGTATTGGAAAACGTAGAAAGGTTGGTGAGAAGCACAAATAAAAATACAGAAGGATAAATGAAGACTGGAAAAACTTTGGCGGTTGTTGTAGAACGAACAAAATATTTAAAACATCACGTTTCCCTTCGGTCAAATTTACTGTTGGATTGGAGAAAGATGGCAAGCTATCATTTTTTGATGCGCTGGTTATAAGAAATAGGAATTCTTTAGAATTTGATATCGATAGAAAACCCACTAATACCTCTGGATTTATAACCAACGACTCTAATCATTGCGTTCAACATAACATGGCTAGTTTTAATTTCCTTGTACATAGATTGCTTAGTTTTCCTTTTAGTAAAAGTAGATATCATAGGGAACTCTGTACAATTAAGAAAATTGCGATTGACAATGGTTACAATAGTAACATAATTGATAAATTAGTTAATAAGATTAAATTTAAGAATTCTGTTTCAAGATCTTCGACTTTTCAAACAGGCACCAGTAAGACCAAGTTTATTACTATGCCATACGAGCCAAGATTTACTCGAGGATTCGAAGGCATTTTTCGTAAACTTGGTTTTCGCATTGCCTACAGTTCAAGAGGTAACTCCCTTCAAACTCTCCTCGGTAACCCCAAGGATAAAATTCCTTTCTTAGAAAAGTCGGGGATATATGAAATAAGCTGTAATGACTGTAGTAAAGAATATATTGGACAAACTAGACGCTCGATCCAAACTAGGTTCAAGGAGCATTTAGCTCATGCACGGTTTGGTAGAGCCGAAAAATCTAGTGTTGCCCAACATATTCTTACTGAAGAACATAATATTAATATTAATAATCTTAAATTAGTTAAGGAAGTAAGGAATAATTGTCTACTAGATGGTTTTGAAAGTTTATACATTTGTAAAAATAACCAAATTTTACTTAACAATGACAAGGGTCCTATCCCTGGATCTCCGCTATTTACTTTAGTTTAATTATCATCTTTTGTTATTGTCAAGGTCCATTGAACATCATCACCATTGCTGCTGGACCATGTTCACTGAACCTTAACAACTTTCAGTATATATTATGATTAATTCTCTTTAAGGTTTGGTTCACTTCAGTCCCTGAACTTTGTTACTGAAAAGTGCTTCGGACAACTAAAGTGTCGTGTTTTGGCGTTGGGATTTGAACTATTTTGTTCATTCTAGAAGGATAAAGAAAAAAGTGAACTAGAATTTCAATTAGTACTCATCTTCGATGAAACTTAGTGAAGAAACTAGCTTTGAACTTTTGGAAACCCTAGTCGCTAATCTTGAAGGCTAATTTGCATTGAATTGAAATGATTTTCATTATTTACAAATAACAGTTACTATATATAGAAAAATATTTATATTGAACCGAAATGAAAATTGAATCCTTTCAGTTTTAGATAACCAAAATATCGATCTGTTATTGGTATATATCTTTATGACGTGTATTGAAAGGATTCGGGATGATTCCGGAGATAGTTATTAAAAACTGATTGGGAAACGGCAAAAAACGTCGCTGTATCCGTATAAAAAGAAGTCTGAGATTATTATTGAAGATGTTACGTAGGCAGATATTTTGGAAGGTAGGTAGCGATCGGATGGTTGGTTAGGTTATAGAACGTATTGCAATCGCATGCTCATCAAATACAAAAACAGGAAGGAAGATCGATGTTCCGTCCCCATCTAACCCCGCGTGACGGCGTCCCTTACCCTTACCCGGTGTTGTTGCACCGTTACTAGTAAATCACGACCAGGCCTTGGCAGATTAAGCCCCTGTTAGGGCGAAAATTCCTCTCGTGATTTCCTACAAATGCCCGAGCAGCGCTTTATTGTCCGATATCCTTTATTTTCCGTCCACGTGAAAAAACGACGAGGAGGAATTTATCGGAAATTTTCTTTAGACACTGTTAATTTAAATACGGAGAGGGAAAACTCAACGTACCAACTTAGATACAGATATTCGAAACATTTTTTTAAATCTATTTTCCATTTTAATTTAAAATTGTTGACAATCATTACAACTGAACACCACGTTACAGGTTTAGATACTTCGATAATAATATAAATAGAAAACGGGGCAAAATAAGTCATCGTCAAAGAACTTTTTATCATATATTCGCATTCACAAACTCACAATTGCATATGTTACCTATTAAGGACTGGAAAAAGAATTCTAGGGCAATAAATGATTTTTTTTAACATATTTAGCTTGCTTTTAGTCTTGCAGATGCGACCAAAATCGTCAACGAAAATAAATCAGGTAAACGAGCGCATAAAACGCCTCGTAGAGATGTATTTTGGGACGTATACGAAACAGTTTTATTGCTGACAGAAATATATGAAGCGGTAATGCCGCGTTCTACCAACCCAACGATTCGAAATTTTGGCTTGAACCAGAACACAACGCTACAGAACGCAACAAACCAAAACACAACACTAAACAGTTATTACCTACTGAAAAAATTACAGGAATTCATCCGTAAAGTGTTTAATACGTTCATTGATTCATGTTTTCAGAGTTCCACTACTTTGTCCTCTGTATCTCCATTGCGTTGCGGAATTTTTAACTGAGACTAACTTGAGCTTCAGTCTATTAAGGTTTCTGAATAAAGAAAAAGCTAAACCTTATAGGTCCCTACATTTTTTTCAATAGATGTAGTAATGTGTCCCAAATTTTTGGTTCCACTGAATGGCCGGCTCACGTGTTTCGTCATGAAGTGAGAATTTGTCATTAGTACAGTAAACGCATTTTACAGGAATTAGAGGGACAAATATTTCATGAGTGCTGCATTCCTGAATGCGTCATTGCTTCGGATAATTTCCCATGACAACCGTGTCACTACAATTAACGAAATATTCGAACCACTAGCCGGCGCGCGTGTGCTCTAGCACTAAAAGCCGGTTAAATTGAATTGAACTACGAATTAACATTGATATATTAAACTAACTAGCTAAACTTGTTCGCTAACGAATAATTTTCGGGATAATGGTGTCCAAATAAAAATAAAATAAAATACACTCGAAAAGCTTTGTGCTTAATTAGAAACAACAAATTAAATATCTTTGTAGCTGTTTCACTTTATAAAATAATTAAATACTTTTTTATTTTATTTTAATTTCCGAACATATCTCAAGTCATATCAAGAAAAAAAATGTTATCATTACAATTTATTCTTTTTCTGTTTTGTTCCTTTCCAAAAATATTCTTCTTTTAGAAATTAAACTTCTTTTTATCCCAACTGTACAAGAGTTTTGCTTTATGTATAGAGGTTCCTCAGGGTGGATTAATTTAACCCTCCTATCTTCCCTGAAGAAGCTGCACTACATTATCTATCTAGAAACGTTCAAATTTATTCTCAACTGGTTTTGATTTGTAAAGTAATTTATTAATTGAGTAAATTAAAAGCAAAATCTGGAGAATACGGCGGATGTTGCTGCAAAATTTGCAGTATCTGCCTGACTATCTTCTTCTTTATATTATTTTCGATTAAACATTACTACCTTATACTATATCGTTTGTAAGATGCAGAAAAATAAATTAATCACCAAAGCGTTTTCCTTAAGTATTGCAAGATTGATAAGAAGGGTGGCCCAATATACGATTTTCGACCCAGTAAATTTTATATGTGAATGCCCTGGAGAGGAAGAGAACTTAATCTCCTGGAAAGCATTAAGATAAAGATCCCCTCTTCACAGTTGATCCGAATTAATTTTTGGACCCATATTTCCTTCTGATTTAGAATAAAGAAAGTAATTTGATTGTTCCGATAGATTTATTAAATTGGGTGTCGTTTAATTTATTGCGTATTTTGTGCAACCCTAACGTTATCACTGCTGTGAATACTACATTAAAGCGGACTTATAATTACGATAAGTGTTCTTTCTTTTACGAAACTAATTAAATATGTATTATTACCTACCTATTTGACGTTTCAACAATTTTTTATAACGAACAGAATAATTATCGTAAACATATTTTTTTTGTAGTGCCGACTAATATTCCTCCAATAATACAGATAATTAATTTGTTTGATGCGAGGCCGTATCTGGTATCCAGCCTCTGTTATGCGTTCGGATTTTTCTTGTTTTTATTGAATTAAGGATTTTCTTGAATTTTATTGCCTTTTTATTGTAATACACTATAAATCAACTATTTACAAATATATATGTTGATTATTAATAACTCTTGGTCTTCAGAATGTAATTGAATTCTTGTTGCTTTTTTATTAATTTTTTTGTTGTTATTTTATATTGTTCTTATCCATGACAATTTGGTTTTTTTTTTTTATTTTTGTAATTTTAGAAAAAGGGCCTCCTTTGTTAGTTTATAAATAAACACACATACAACTATAAATTAGAAGAAGAAAGATATATACATATACACAAAGAAAATTATCGTAAAAATACATAAAACTTCCTAAGACGTAACATAATTTAATTTCGAAAACCGAACTGACTCA
This sequence comes from Agrilus mali, assembly GCA_029378335.1. Classification (NCBI taxonomy): domain Eukaryota; kingdom Metazoa; phylum Arthropoda; class Insecta; order Coleoptera; family Buprestidae; genus Agrilus; species Agrilus mali. The sequence continues at coordinate 3,860,751 of CM055660.1, forward strand.
CTCTAATATTGATTCTCGTGAATGTGAACACGATTAACTTACTCTTATTGATTACTATCCATAAAGTTTGTTAGCAAAACCATTCTAATTAAAATGTAAATGAGCAGGAAATATATACAGTTAAATAAGAAAGGTTAAACATGTATAATATAAGTATTACTGTTTTATCATTGATTAAGCATTAATTAACTTACCTTAGATATTTTAACTAAGATACCTACGTTCAATATTCGATTCAAATAACGGACATGTCAGTAGGTATTGTTTTTTTAATTTCTGGTACCTAGTTCTTCAAATGTGTTATCAAAAAGGCTCATCTGTAAAAAGTAACTAAACTATTAAATATTTGATAATGATTTTGATTTTCTTACATCTTGTCAATGATTAGTTGGTTAACAACTTCCTTGTAGTTGAGAAGTCAGTTCAAAATTTTGATAGATAATGCCCCTAATAAATTATTATATATAAAAAAGATGACCACTGCATAATGCAGCTAATGATATTTTTTTGGTAGTCTGATATGAATGACAGGATTGACGTGGGTATAAATAGCTCTCTCATTAGAATGATGAAGCACCTTTTGAATTAATATTTTTAATAGGCAGTAACAACAGGTCTATTGTAATTATTATTTGTCAAATTGAAAAGAAGCCAACAAACAACTGTTTATTTTTACAATTATTTATTAGTATTGGCAAACAATTTAGGCTAAAATGCACAAGCTTATAAAAAATGTTTTACTACTTGCAATGTGCGGTGTTTCTCGGGCACTTTCCAGGACATCTTGTATTGATTCAAAACATTCGCTAACATTTTTGAATATTCTTAGACATTCTAGATAAATTTCGAAAGATCCTAAAGGTTCATCGTTTCAAAATAATCGGCGCATTCCAGAACATTCTATAATATTTGTGGTGTTGTGTAATATTATAGATCGTTCTTGAATGATCTTGAATATTCTAGAACATTCTTGGGCATTCCAAATTATTCTAAAATGTTATAAAACATTTTTTTATTTCTTGGAACATTTTTGAATATTCTGGAACATTCTCGAAAAATCTAGAAGATTTCAGCAAATTTTAGAATATATTAGAAAATTCCGGCTGAAAACATTTTCGACTTCATTTGTAGAACAAATGTGTTAGGCAACGATATATGTATCTTATCAGACATTTTTGGCCCCAACGCCCTAGACCAAATTCTCTTATTATCGAGGAAACGCTAAGGGCTATCCACCATTACCACAGTGAGTGGATGGAATTTGGTAGTCTTGAAGGAAAGTGAAGTGAGGATTCATCAAAAAATCCCTGTCTTTTATTTTAGTGAATAATAATATTTGAATTGTATTGTAAAACCACTATATCTCATTAAATAAGTTTCATAAATCTATAATAGAATCCCAAAAACTATTTTATTATCAACTAGCAGTGAAACACGGCGTTGCTCGGGTTAAAATACATCACATGTTTTTTAACGTAGATATTATAGATTTATATCATAGATAATGTAGATATTGAGAGACTTATTCGGCCATTAAACATTTCAATTTTTTTGGTCACTGTTCGCTCTTGTTTCCAATTGAGCTTCACTCGACTGCAAACACAATTTACTTAACTGACAAAAAGTCACGAATGTTGATTTATATATCATCGAACATCGAAATTCCTAGTGCGAGAACATTCCATAATATTTAGATGTACATCACTTTCTAGATCATTCAAGAAATTTTTAGAACTTTCTCGAACATTCTAAGTCGATAATAACAGTGCGCTCATTTTAGAATTTTTTAGATCATTTCAGAAATTTTGAGATCTTTCCGGAAGTACTTATGACTTAAAAAAGGACAGAAATATTTCTTTTCACCTTTCTGTCACCTACAGCCACCCACTTCCACCCACCGCGACCAAACTCCCTTACTCCCACCTGGAGACCAAGGGGTGTGTACCACCCCAACAGGAATTTGACTGGAGTAGGTAGAGATAGAGAAAACTCTGCCTTTACGTACGAACATTAGCATTTTATATATGTATTTAGATTTAGATTTATGATCACATTGGACATGTGCAAAAAGAAAACAACGTAAGTATTTCTTTTTATTTTAATTTTTTTAAATTACTGCAAATTTGGTAGCAAACTGAGGTTCAGGACGATTGTGTTACGAGTATTATGCCGTAATGGCCATCGAGGAAAGAGTTGAATATCTCGGAAGGGGATAGATAGACTTTGCATAAATCAGGAATTAAATGTTGCTTCAAATTTATGCATAAAGTTCCAAATTGAAGAGGTCGGTATTAGAAAATATAATCCCCAAGAATGAATAATGGACTACTCTAAGTTTTAATGAACTTCTTGTTAGTTAATAGGCGCCGTAGGGAAAATATCTGTTTTGACAAATTTCGCTGTTGCTACTTCCGTACTTCTCCATACTTGGTCCTAACTTATTCAGCGATCTTCTTTATGAAACTCTCTTGTCTAACGGTTCAAAGCAATTTCGGCAGAACCGTACCAAACGTTTATGCAAAATTCTATAAGATTATAGACCAATAGAACCAATAGAAATTTTCGCATTGCTTAATTATCTAACAAACTCAATTAATCATAAGGTCATTAACTGTTTTCGAAGACCAATAATTGATTCTAAATGTTGAAAATCAATAGGAAACCTTTCATTTCATTAAGAGCTAATGGCATTTTAGGTATAATTAATTATCATTAAAAATTGCGAACCTCATGAATTTTTTAAGTCAGGAAGATACTTGTTTAGTTATCTATATCAGTTATGGAAAATAAACAAGAAAAGTAACTCCTCCTACAAGTAACTATTAATAATCTTATTCATTTAAGGATATTAATAAAGCAAACTTTTTAATTAATTATTTCAACTTCTATGCGATGGCACATAAACACCCTTGAATGAAACAGTTGGCTATCTATTTTAACAATCTCCTTTGTACATAAATAAATAAATTGGTGCTTGAATTATTGCCTAGTGGCGGGCGATGCACGTATTGCATATTATCACGCGAACTGTTTCGAAACTTTTATTTTTCGATGCTTACGCCGGCCGATTTAAACGGGCTGCGTGTTGAAAGTCATTCAATGTGTAGGTACCAAATAGAAATTGGTTCCTAAAGTGGTTCAAATCCTATCAACTTTTCAAGTAAAACGTTCCGTATATACAGTATAGAGGCCACGAACGAACCAATAACATGCCCACAGGGATGCGATGAGTTTTTAATTAATTCATCAAACAACTTTTGATTACGAATTACAACTTTATAATTTCCAATTATATATGGTAGGAAGAAATAAACATCGCAGAACATATTACAACGAAGAGGGTTTGTTAATAAAAGACACGCCCCCGTTATTCAATTTTAGTTTAGCAACAGAAGTGTATGAGTAAATGAAGCCAAATCTGGAGAGTACGGTGGATGTCAAAGCAACTTCTAGGGTCACTGAAGTTATTGCGGACTTCAAAACCAAAGTTTAATTAGAATTTAAATAAAACGGGTGTATTTAACCTTTAATACTATCTGTGTGTGTAAAGTTAAACCAATTTTTAATACAGGATTTCATTATGTGAATAATATTTAAAGATATTATGGATCTTAGTAAGGAGTTGTAATAATAATTTTTATTTGACACGTGACCTTTGTAATTGCCCATTATATCCCACTAAAAATATTAGTGTGATTAGGTATCTACACTTCACGGTAGCCTTTTTTATTTTTTGAATATTTAAAATGAGTTGATCGATAGACCTACCTGTTGCTACTTTATGAAAACTTTCAGTAGATTTGTTCGCGTCCCTTTTGGTGTCGTTAATTAAAAATGGATGTGACAGAGCTCAGGTGCCCACCGTTTTGAACCTACTTGTGCAGAAACCTATCTACTTGGAAAGCGTCCCGTTCAGCTCGTTGTTAACGCGAAAAGAAGTGAAGTGAACTGGAGACGATGATGACGACGAAGACGACGTTTAATGTAAGCAAGGCAGTTTAATGTGCAACTTAATATGGCTGTTTAATTGCACAATATAATTACACCTTGTCGGCTAACGTGGCATTGTATTACTTTGTCTTTAATAAAACTTAAACGATTTGCATATGTACCGTATGGAACGTGTTGCTATCGAAAAGTGAGGAGGTACTTACTTATACACCTTTTTAACATTGGAAGTTTATAAAACTTTTAGTACTTATTGCCAAGACCAGGCGGTGTAAAAAGCGTGTACCATAAAATCCATAATAATTCTAAAAACTCTTCAAATAATTAGCATCACCCTTACTATAGATATCTTCCAAAAAAAATCCGTTTTATGCCCTTCATAAGGATTCTCCTAAAAAAATACGTTTTATTCTGTTATAAATAATTTATTCCATTTTATTCGTAAATTATAATTGAATTGTAATTTAATCAGTTAATTGCCCGAATAATTAAATTCAGGGCCGGACTATATTAATCACACTAATATTATAAAGGCGAAAGTTTGTGAGTGTGTGAGTGTATGAGTGTATGTTTGTTACTTCTTTACGTCTAAACGGCTGGAGCGATTTTTATCAAATTTGGTATGGAGTTAGCTGACACCCTGGATTAACACATAGGCTACGTTTTACTGCGAGAAAATATCTTATTTCCGTGGGAAAATCGATGAAAATGAATTCGCGGAATATTATAAATGCGAAAGTAACTCTGTCTGTATGCTACACAATCTCGCCTAAAATTTACTGAACCGATTTAAATGAAATTCGGTACAGAGGTAGTCTAGAGCCTGAGAAAGGACATAGGCTACTTTTTAATACGAAAAAAGGGTTGTACGGGGTTGAAATAGGAAAGTTTGTGCGGAAATTCCGTAATTTTTAAAGATTTTTTAGGCTTTTGATTAGATATAAATAAATACGACATTCAATGTTTGTAAAAATTTTAGCCTAAAGGGGATAAAATTAGCCGATGAAAGTTTTTGTGTAATAACGTATTACAAGTGTAAATGAGAATTTGGTACAGAGATAGATAAGTAGATTTAAAGCTAGAGGCTTGAAACTTATTTTTTAGGCTTTTGATTAGATATAAATACGACATTTAAAGTTTGTAAAAATTTTACCCTAAAGGGGGCAAAAATAAGGAATGAAAGTTTTTGTGTAATGACGTCGGCAAAAAGGCTTACGGCTAAGAAAATAAAAATATAGAAGAAATAAATTTTAAATGCTGCCGAAAGTCACTTTTCCACGCGGACGAAGTCGCGAGCACAGCTAGTTTTGTAATACCTAAATCAAAAAATTTAAATAAAGTGATGCATAGTTACTGACGTCAGATAGTTTATAATGTTTATGAATTCAATAAACATTTTATTTTCAAATAATAATATAGTCCATCTCTGTTGTACACAGGTACAGTTTTTATATCGTACAAACGAAAATACATAATTTGTTACTTGTGTGAAACATATTTTTTCAACCATATATCTCTCTGAAAGTATTTCTCGAAAACTCTTCCAAGCCAGTCGAACTCTCAACATTTTGCAAGGTAGCTTAAAACTCCTCAAAAGCATTAAATTGTATTTATTGGATTATATTAGTCTATTCTTTATATTAAAACATGTGGTGGTATTTGTACGAATTTTTCTAAATTCCTATTAGAGTTAAATTGATTGTAGGTATGCTACTCTTAAATAAATTAAATGCCTGCTTTATAGACGAGGAAGTACTCATTACAAGTGACATTCACTATTAAATTTTACCAAGAATTAGACACCATAAAAACATCCATCAAGTTTTTCTTTGTTTACCTTGTCTCACTTTCCTATTAACAAATAAGTAAATTAACTGATTAATATTCCGTAGTCATATAAAATAATTTTAGGTAAATCTATGTATATTACATGGACAAAACCTTCGATTAAAATAAAAACGTTCGAAATTACTCAACCTTAGAATTATCAACCAAAAACCATGAATTACTTACTAATTTAATGTAGATATCGTAGGTAAATAAGTTCCTTGAAATAATATTTAAATAATAAAATCATAAAACTTTTTTGCAAAAATATTATTGTTTAATTCTGGACCATAAATTATATATTACGTTATATTACTTACAAACCAGAGTTACTAATTTTTTCTTGAATAATGTACCTACCCACCTACCAAGTTACGCAGCTATTAAGTTGAGATTAAAGCACGAAATATTCTTTCATCTTATTTTCTAAATTATCAGCACAAGAAAAAAATATTCTTTGATGAAGGGAAAATGTTATTCAAAGTAACACAATTTTTTATTCGACTTACAGTCATGTATATACTTAGGTCGTTATTGGTGACCTACATTACTATAAGTAATTTAATTGGGAGAAGGTTTCAAAAATAAATACAGAAGCGCTTTTCTTGTCTCAATAAAAATGATGAATTACTTAGTGATTAATTATCTACATCTGCCGACTTTCGATTACAGAGAAGATAAGATGCCGTCGGTAGGTATCAATCTGTTAATTTTTATTATTAAATTACTGTAAAATAGTAAAGCAGTTAAATTTCATGATCGTATAATCGTGAGCTTTTTAATAATCATTATTCACCGTAAGGTGGCGTAATTCATCGTTGAAAACGCTGGCTCGTTTATCTACCACATGATCGCCTAATTAGAGACGTAACACGAAAGAAGCAAAATTTTCCCTGTCAAGCGTTTCCCTATTCCGCAGCTTTATTAGATCAACGTTTTGTTGCTCAATCCCATTAGTGAACACGCGTATCGCAATAAATCCTGCCGCCTCCAGCACTGCATCCAGTAAAAACCCGACAGAATACGATCGATTCCCTTCTCCTTCTACCACTATCACCTCCCCTTACCAAATCATTTTACCAATCTACCCACCTGCCACCTCCTACCACAACACTGATGCTCGCCAACAAAGGTCGTAAAAACCCCCAAGTAAGTACACAGTAATCTATAGATATAAATACGAGTATCAAGCACAAAATATTTGGAGAAATATTAAACAAGTTCAATCCTTCAGGAATGGGGAGCAATTGTTTAAAACATACGGAACGTTGTCTATATTTTGCACTACCCAAGAATATTGCCTTCCAAGAAGAATCTTGTCGCGGTCGTGCTTTGAATCAAGACAAGAGCACCGGTTTAAAAATCACAATTACTTCCTTGATCTTAATTTCAATGTTAAGACAAGAGTTCGAGATTGAAATAAAGACTATTGCCTTGGTGAAACCCCTAAATTGATTTGGTTCACCCTTTATTAAATTTTTTATCTCGCCTCAGGTTTATTACTCAGAACTACTCACCCACGGCTCAGTCTCAGGTCCGGCGAGCCTCTCAACGTTTCGCCACAAAAGTGACTCACCTGCTTCTTAACGATTTTATATTTACATCGCCTACATTCCATCATAAAAGCACTTAAAGCTCGTTACATAAAAATATTAAACGCCGCAATATACCACTTTTGTTTGACAGTTTAATAAATAAAAAAATACATATAGTCAACATCACATTTTCGATCTAATTTGTCCTGACATTATAGTCTATTTAGGTATATGTCGTTTCGTTTTAAAAGTCCATTAGTGCTTTAGCACATTCAGCATAGAAGCGTTTATTACCTTTAAAGGACTATAGACTATATGTATACTGAGTATATAAACTTTTTCAGATTAACGACAACAATGAACGAGCTTATACCGGGATTTACAGTAGTTTATAGGTAACTGAAAGATTTTAACGTACCCATAATCGATTTTACTGTGTAGACAGGTTATTGATAGCTTGATAGGTACGTAGAACAAAAGGATCCCAAAAAACTTTTTTTGATATCTGTTACAACGTTGCAACATTCCAAACACCCTGTTGGGATGAGTAAATTGATTCAACCCGTACCAGCATATACAAACCGTTTTATTACCAAGAAAAATCGTTATGTGTATGTAATAGACCTTTATGCAACACGTTTTGTTGTAACATGTCCTCATTAACACAAGACGTTATGCGAAACGTGGAAACGTTTTGGTTTTATTAAAGTCGTAAGCAGTAACAGTAAAATCTTGCTCTTAAGTATCTAGCTATATGGATATATCAAGCAGGTAAAGTCCATTTTAAAGTAATTTCAGAAATGTTCTTCTCTTTTTTTTAGAGAACTAACTAAATACCAATGATTTTGATCACATCTAAGAATCTTTCAATTTATATTTGTTATTAATCATCTTCAGTTTTGCAATTCTCAATAATTTCTCCCTTAACTGTTACAGTTAGCTTCGTTTTAAATTAAAATGAATAAAGAAAACTTGTATTTGCCAGTGCCTTAGGTACGTGAGTGTGTTTCAATGTTTACGTCACTCTCAAGACGTGTTTCTTCCTTATCTCCGACAACTTATACGATTACCCGATTCTTACTATGCATATCGATAAGCGTATCACTACGTCGATTTGCGACTACGTTTCTAGATTGTTAAGAAAAATAATGACATTATTTCTTCTTATCGGTAAATCGCGACGCGAGACTCCGCTACGTTATAGAGCTATAAACTGCTCGTTGCTCCTGTAACTTGCGAAATAATTTTAAATGAAAATACAGCATCAGAAATCGTATACATACTTACAAATACTTAAACAGGAACGTAAAAAATTACCATCACCAGGTAGGTTGAATAGCTACAGAAATTTAAAAGGTCAAACGAAAATAATCAGCAGGTAAATTGGCAAACTGAAGATGAACTAGATAAATTTTGATCAACACAGAAGCCAACAGAGCTTTTAAAGGCATTGAGGGTAAGATTTTATAGGAAACGGAAGTTGCGCGCGCACAACTACTAGTACTATAAAGTTAGCAGCGTGCCTGAAAGTTTGCTAGCATGTAATTATTCGGTAGGTATCACTATTTCTTTCTCTGGTCTGAGGTAACGGTTTTTCTAGTATCGAGACAAGTCTATACTTCAATTTTATAAAATGTTTTGAGCCAAATTAAGTTAGAGAGATACCTTGAGTGCAATGAGAGTAGATTTTACTGATTATGTGCCACTTCCGATGTGAAAGATGAAAGCAACAGGTGGTTGTGTCTTTAAATTTCAAGTGTCGTCGTGGATTGTCGCTTCCAGTGCGTGTTTCACTGCTGATATTGTCGGCGAGAAAATACGTTTGTCGAAAGGAGGAATTGTAATGTGAAGTAGCGAAAGAGGACGGGCCGGAAGAGACGAAAAACAAATGGTTCGGAAGAGGACCCATCGTTCACTTCCATAACCCGCATACATTAAAGCATAAAAGGTTCGTCGACGACCTCGTCAACACGACGATAGGTAATTTTTCAAACCGTTTAACGTGATCATGATGGCGCGTCGTTGTCGTCGTCGTCGAGAAGATGGAACGCGCGTGACGACGACGATTACGATGAATGTAAGTGCCACGGCGGCTATGACGGGCTCACGACGAAGAAGACGATGGCGGAATCATAATGGAAAGAACTTCTTCCGTGATAATGATAATGCAAGTGAAGTCGCATAAAACGCACCCAGAAACAGCTACTCTTATGCTGATGACACACACAACAAGATGTAAAAAGTTTGAGGTGATTAACAATTAAGAAATTAATGTAAACTCTTTTGAATGAGTATGAACTAATGGGAAAATTAATTGGAAATCCAGAAAGGTACGAAGTTAGTGCCAAAACCAAAATTAAATTGTGTTGAGATGTTACGCCTCTAGTGACCACTTTGCCTGTCATCAGTCTTAGCATGTCGTGTTTGCTTTCTCTTGGTATCATCACAATTTACGTTGCTGCTGTTTATAAAGTGCAATGGTCACGTTTTATCAACGCTTAGAAAACATTAATGCATACTTAAACATGGGTACTTACTTTTGTACGTGGTTACTCAGTCTGGTGCATAATTAACGACCGATTAACAATTACTGATTAAAATAATAATTTACCAGATACTGCACGCTGATCAAAACAACTTTTGTGGCATGAAATTATGTGACATACAAACAAATAATAGATATAATACAAAAATTTGATGAGAAAATACATTTATGGATAGATAATCACTAAAGGGATGATTTTTGTCAGTATCAAGAAAAATATCTCCAGATTGCAACCCTATAGGTAATAAAATAAAATATACTTTTGATTCTTTACTCTGATTGTGAGCTCATTAGGGATATGATGCACCACCTAACTCTATTGATATTATTGTAATTTGGGAAATGGGAAAGTACAGCACAAAATGAAAACAAAGACAAAGGCTACAGGAAAGTACAGTTGTATTTGATATTTTTCACAAATTTAAATAGGAAACATTTTTATTTTTCTTGATTTTAATGATCAAACTTTTAGAGAGTGACTTTTTAATTAACAATAATTTATTAAAAATTTACCGTGGAATATGATAAATAAATTACCCTGTTCCAGATAGTGAGTGTTCAAGAAGTTTTTGTATCTATTGGAGATTTAATTATGTGATATTCATTTCATAATGTATAAGTTTACGTAAACAGGTTAATAAACAATTATTTAATTATTTTACTGTCACGAACTGCACGCATTTTTTAAGTGAAATCCGCTTTTTCGTCATAACCTATACAACTATTAATAGAGTTTATGTCATGATTAGAATCACGACTGATTTTATATTATTAACAGAAAACAACTAAAAACAAAAAAGATAGTTTTCACAACCTAATTTATAGATAATATTTCAATCAGAAAGTATCCTGTAGGTACAAAAATAAAGAGCCGCTAAAAAATATTTATAAATCCTGTTTTCTTGCGGGAAACACCCCGACTTGCATTTGGTGTCGAAGGAACTGAACTGAATAAAAATACAATAACCAGCTGCCAGGGGTGCAATCAAACGACTCCTTCTGTGTATCCTTGCAGACCTGCACGTAAAAGATAACAAGGCAAGTGTGTATGGTAAAGGCTCGCAAATGTGGAACAGTAGCGGCACGACAAGGTGAAATTATAAAGATAATGGCGGAAGGACCGCAGGCGATCTACTGGTTTTGAATACCTTATTAAGAAGAATCGACAACGAAAGAAAAAACAGGATAATAATAAGAAAAGAACGCGTAAAGTTGTTAATCCCGTAGGCCAAAAAAAAAAAAAGCGTCGATATTCCGTTCTGGGAGTAGAAAATGAGGGAGTATGTACCTACTGTGCATGGCAACCGATGGGAGACGGAGACGAAGGAAGAATGGGAACCGCTCGAAACACAGGAAATCCATTACGTTGAAAAAGTGGTTCAAAGCGTGGGGAGTCTCTCAAAGTAGGTACCCATCTAATGATAGGCAGTTTACTAAAATATGATACCTACACTACATGAAACGTCGCACTGCAAATTACGCCCAGATTACTAATAATAATTTGTTGTTGTAAAACAAATAGCAATTATTTACTATAAAAATGTTTTATCAACGAAGCAATGATTCCCTTCGAAATTTAATTCGTTGAATATGTCATCTTTCACCGACAAATTAGCGACAAATTATGGCCTTTACTGTAATATCCTACGACATTTCCTTCTCGAGATATGCCATATGTAGTGCCAGTTTGATGGTTTTCCAGCAGTTTTTCGCTTATCAGTAGAAGATAGAACTAGCGACAAATTCGTTGAATGTGTCATCTATCAGCGACAAATTAGCGTCAAATTATGGCCTTTACAATAATATCCTACGACATTTCATTTTCGAGATACGCTATGTGTAGTGCTAGCTTGATATCAAACTAACACTACAGCTGATTATATCTAAACGGCACGAGCGACAAATTTTTGGATTTGATAACAAATTAGCGACAAATTATAGTGCAAGTTAGAAATCGGAAAAATAACTTTGTCGTGATAGCTTGATATACGTGTATCCTGGGAGATTTGAGTTTTTTAACCTATGTTAGTATTTTTATATTGGAAGAAGTCACAGTTTGTCAGTGTGACCAGGATAGTCAAATAGAATGAATCCTGGTCAAAAAACAGGCTAATTTTAAAAGGTTAGTAATGGAATAGAGATTCATACGAAACTTTTTAGTCAAGTACCTGAATGAAGGTACGGGCTTATATGGGTAGAGGACCATTTTTATTTTATTCTATGGTTAGTTTTGTCTTGCGCACATAAAATCCCCTGAACCATGTAATAAAATTTTTCAATCATTCAATGATTATATATCTACTAGCAGCAATACCCGGCGTTGCCCGGATAATAATATATTACACGCTTGATAGTACATTCTAGAATATTCGCGAATTTGGAACTATCCAGAACATCCCATAATGATTCAAAACATTTTATAACTTTTTTTAACATTAACATTCTTGAATGATCATCAAGATTCTGGAACATTTTTGAACCAAATCATTCTGAAATGTTATAATAAAACATTTTTTTACTTCTTAGAACATATTTGAACTGCCTGTAACATTCTAAAAAAATCTGCTTCATTCTCATCCCCACTCCGTGCTGTTTGCTGGGTGAGTAGTGACATCGGTAGACGCCTGGCGGGGATGACTAATCAACTGATAATAATTGATCAGTTATCGACCACTGAGAGTTGAAGATTATTTCAGTAGATACTAATATCGCTATTAAAAAATGGGGGTTGATCGTAGAGGGGTGAAAATTAAAGGTTTTATGTATTTTTCTATGCTGTATCATAGCAAAATAAAAACAATACATTTTGTCTAAAAAATAAAAATTTTGGGGTGGACCACCCTTAACATTTAGAGGGATGCAAAATAGATGTCCGATTCCCAGACCTAACCGATATGCACACAAAATTTCACGAAAATCGGTCGAGCCATTTCGGGGGAGTTTTGACTACAATTTCATGAGTTTAATAGTGGAATAAAGATTCAAAATTTATTTGTAAATAATAATTAATTAAGGTAAAAAGCCAATCTGCTTGAATCAAAATCTGTGTGTTTAAAAGATCAATATTTGGAAGCCTTTGTAAAGTATCAATCAAGATCTAATTCACAGGATTCCAGTTTCTTACTGCTAGCTCTAAAAATGTGGCAACTCTCCAATGATTCTATAACACTTGCCGCTCTGGAATTGTGCCATAATGTAGGGGAATTAACCCCATACATATTTCGAAATAAATGGACACTATATCAACTGAAACTAGTCCCTACTTTTTTTATGGTCTCTCCCTCAATTTAACACAAAATAAATAACTAAATGTATAAAGTACTATAATAATTAATTTAATTATTCTTCCAAACAAGTAATACCTACAAGTAACAAATAACTCCATCTCGGTGGTTTTTAATTAAACACTTACTTGCACCTGATTTATATTTAATAGTAATTACTTACTGTGTTGTAATAACGAGACATTATTACTTTCTTAATCGTGAGAAAAATGAGCGAAAGTTCCATTGTGCTCCGTCTTATTATAGATTACAAATTAACTGAAAACGTCATAATGAACTTTTGAGCCCTCGGCGATTGTTAGGAGATTGCTTTTAAAGTAACGTAAAAAACTAATTTGTAAGTGAAAGGGGCTTATATCGACTAGCTAAGGTAAAAGTATAAATTCTTTTTATTCGTGCTCACAACTTCCTGACTACTTCATAAACTTAGATTTAACAAAAGTTTTAATATAAAAGTAAACTACCAATTACCTATTTACAGTTCAATAAAGTTTTGAAGATTGTGGGCCACAATTTATATGTAAAGGTGAGGCCGGAATAAGCGACCACAGAAAATAACGCTTACAAAGAGAACGTTTAAATTAAAAGTTAAAGGTACATATCACATTAAAGATAAGTTTAATTAATTCGAGAAGCTAGTGCACAATCTCTTTTAATTTTACAAAAACATTAAAAACAAAATTTTAATTTCACAGGCCATTATCTATTGATAGTTTAATTCAAATTTTTCATATTTTATTTATTTATTATGCACATGTACTTAGATATGCATTTCTCCAATTATTTGTTCCTTCACTATTTGGGTAGGTATATGGTGGTGTAAAGGTTCCACGTTTTGTCGCAACAAAAGCTGACAAATTGTCATGCACGACAGAGACCCCTTAGCGTTCGTCGTAAAAATTGAACTTTACCGAAAAATAACAACGTTTCGTCAAAAATACGTGATGTGCCCGAACCCGTACAAGAACCTCATCATCATCGTGTATCACGCGCCAACGCGAAAAATGCATTTATTGTAGCTACCTTCAACTCTACACATTTACGTATTACCAAAATGTCTACAGTAACCCACAAACAAAATGAGTCAACTACTACTCCATTCAACAATGGCCACTACTTTTAAAGAAGAAAGATTGAAAATTAAGGGAAGGTCAAAAATTAATATTGAGAACATTAAATATCTATACCTAAGACAAGATTTTTTAAAACGTTTCAAAGAAGTTCAGTGGCGATTTAGTGTTGGTAACATTAAATAGTTATCGATAAATGAGTCTTTCTTGAAAATATTTTAAAGAAAAAAAGGGCGAGTTAAAGCTATTTGAATTATTCCTAACCCAACCTTATGAATGACTTTTGGGTTAAACAACAACGTCAACAAGTTTTGGATTTGTTATCCCCAAGGCGATGTAAGATGATACAATTATTAAAGGATCTTCTTTTTAGCAGCGAGATAGCATAACTCAGCCAAACCTGATCTAATTAACGAGTTTTGCATCTGCAGTTTATAACTCAAGTGCCATTTTAATAAGGGAAGTAAACCATCGTTCTAATACATACATAAGTTCGTTTGAGATGAGCCATTAAAGACATACGTAGATAGTGCGTTGAAAATATTTCTAAGATGATCAGGCGCGACTTAAATTTGTCATCCTTAGGCCAGCCGTACACCAATCGAGCGAAACTGTATCAATCAAAAACGTTTCTGTCTCGAGCAGAAACATTGTGTCCGTTTAAAGTGATAAAAAATTGTATAATAATTAATTGGTCGTCTTTTCTGTAATTTTTCTTCCTAGCGGGGAGGAAAATCTGAGCTTAACTCAACTGAACTTGGTCTAATCCATAAGCTTTGCATTTGCACTTAATAAATCAGTTACCATTTTAGGAAAAGAGAAGAAAAATTATCTTAATACAAATTCGTTCTTCGAAATGGATCACATTATAGACAAAAGTAGAGGGAGTTTCGTAGTGTAGCTCCAATGGGACGTTTTTTGACGTCAATGCTACTTTTTCCATAGGGAGAGCAAAATATCATTTTTTTCCTTCAGATGCTGAATACTGAAAAAATCCTTCCCTACTCTTTTTAAGGAATTAACTTTGCAATCATTAAAATCGGTTGATAATATAATTAGTAACAAGAGTCAAAATTAAGTTGTCACCATTGACATCTCCTGAAAAACCAGCCAATAAATCATAGAACGTCCCACTGAAACTATTTTTTAGGAGCATCCCTTTCTGTATTTACTTTTGGAAGGCCCATCTCGAATCGGAATTGTTTTTTTGCCATACTCAATTGAGCTTAGGTATCTCTCTAAACCCAGAAACACCCACAACTTTTGGGTTCATATTTACATACTACAATCTGAGATTGCATGTCAATAGTTTTGAACATATGAGCTAATCTCTCCAAACCCAATAGCACCATGGCCTTTGAGTTAATGACCAGATACTTTAATATGGGCTTGAACACCAATATTTTTGGATTTATAATAGCACTCATGGCTGTTGATTTCATGACCAGATACTTTAATGTGAAATTGCATGCCAATGCTTTTTGGATTTATGAGCTCCAATTCAAATAGCTCCTATGAATTTTGATTTCATGACTAGATACTTTCATCTGACCAACTTTTTTGGATTCATGAGCTCTAATTGAGTTATGTCTCATAAACATTCATCTGAACTTACATACCAATAATTAATATTTTTGGATTTACCGAACTAAATTTAAAAATTTCCGATTGCAATCTTTTTGAAATCAACTGTAGGTACTCATCGAAAGAAAGAGAATGTAGAAAAGGAAGGATCGTTCCCGTTGAGACTTACCTGCACTTCAGAAAATGTGCGGAGCACTCCTTCTGGCATCTTTGTCTCTGGTGGCACTCAGCAAACGAGTCACGCGCGATGCAAACGGTAGCATATCGTTAGCTCTCCGCACACAACACTTTGATGTTCACGACCACGACGACGGCAACACACGGGTGCAACTTCACCACCACCCGACCGCGACACGTACCTACGTACGTACGTACATACGGACCGGTGCCGTGTCTTAAGTGCACCACGTCTTTTCTACGTACTTACTACTTACGAAAACTACCTACAGGATATCGTAATTAAAAATTTTTCTGATTTGAGTTTTCGTAATGAGACGAAGACTTTGAAAGGTATTTTTTGATTCGATCATCAGTGCCTAACTGGCTGGTTGTTTATGAAGATGACGAACGGTCTGGCCTGTCTTGATACGATGATGTTTCGTGTTTGTTATGGTGGCAACGTGTTCAAGTTCCATACACGAACGTCCCTATAAAAAAGGCAGGCGACGTGCAGTTTTATGGGCTTTTTATTAGCAACGACTGGGCCTCGTGAACAGGAACAACTGTAAAGAAAAATATTCAAATGTTGACAACTTTCACATAATGCACACAAGAGATACGTTAACAGGA
This sequence comes from Agrilus mali, assembly GCA_029378335.1. Lineage (NCBI taxonomy): Eukaryota > Metazoa > Arthropoda > Insecta > Coleoptera > Buprestidae > Agrilus > Agrilus mali. The sequence continues at coordinate 3,877,333 of CM055660.1, forward strand.
GATTAAACGAAAAATTATAAAACAAAGTATTTGGTCATTTAGAAGATATCTATCTACTTACAAGGTGATAATTTATATTAATGATGGTAACGTTAGTTCGAATAACAGCCTAATGATGAAATGTGTAACTGTAAAGAGATACTTAAAAATAAATTTCAAAGGGTGAAGGACTCCATAAATATTACCGCTACTGATATAGTGAAGATTTCAATAAACCTAATTTTCCTAGTAACAAATTGTTGACTACACCACGTGTTTTTAATCAATTAATTTGATAATTCATTGAAATGTATCTTTAAATTAAACAAGCAACCTAAATAATAAAAGTCAATTTTTTATGGGTGTCAATGTTTCAATAAATAATTCAATTCTATATAAAAATTATTCTGTTCTTTAAAATTGAGGGTATCCACTAATTAGACAACTCAAAACAGGGGAAGAGGGGTCCAGCACAATCTTATTCAAGTTTATTTAAAAGTAGGGTGGAATATTAGTGATATTTCACTCAACTTTTCAACTCAAAAGATTGTTATAATTTTCTGTCGTCTTTTAGTTAAAAACTCGTTTCGGGAGAGGGGGGATGAGGGTCCACTAGGTACATCTGATAATATCTCATCAAATTAAAAGGAAACTATCAGGAAATTAATTAACCTTTTCTTTACATCATATCAGAAGATTAAATAAAATTATTTAGGATTTTCAATTACACCCTCAATCATCTCTTAAGTAATTCATTCACATTATGGTTTACAATAATTTTGGTGTTGTTACTTAGACATTTTTAAACTTAGAACGTTACGTGAGAAGTAAAGATAAAAAGTAATTAAAGCGGTAATTAATTCGTTGAAAAATCCGGAACTTTGGTTGGAAAGTGGTGTTTGATCGATATCTAAACAACGAACCGATGAGCCGGTTTTAGGTTGACTCTTAACTCAAGTAAGTATCCGTATACAACGCGTACCTATAACGATATTATATGACCACCTACTTTCGGCATTCCCGCTAAGAACGTCACTGACCGTTACTTCATGTCAACAACGTTTCGTTGCTGGATCTTTTATTTCTCTTCATAAATACCCAGGGCAAAATTAAGGGTCAATTTTCGATATAAGGACATACATAAATGTATTAAAAAGGAATCTTGACTACTAACTATTTAATAAATTTTTGATATAGGTTCAATTTATCTAATAATAAAGAGAAAGTGACTTTGATAGTGAAACATTTTGAATTTTTCAATTACTTACTGTTTGACTATATTTTGATATTGTGAAGATTTCATCATCTGCACTGAAGTAACAAATTTTTATAATCTTCCTGAAGGATATTTTTATTACAAAGTGGTACCTAGGTACCTACTAGTCAAATAAGGTAAAAATAATTACCTCAACTGTATCTGCTTCTTTTAATTACCGCTCGACTGGACCTATGGATGCCTATAATTGCTAGTCACAATTAATTTCATGAGTGGGGGTCACTTTCTCTGTGTATGTCCTTTGACAAATTATCGTTAATAATTAACCGAAAAAGTTCGCGGAACGTCAGGCACGATTTAAATATTATATCGAATACTTTCACTCCGTTCGACGTAATATTAGAGTGTACGTAATGGGAGCAACAATAAAACAGTTTGTCTCGATAATGATCACAAATATGTCAGTTGTTATACTGTTTCAATTATAAAACTTTGATAGGTACATACCATAGGTACTTTCATCACCATCACATCAGAGCACTTTCTTTAAGGTGAGATTACACCCCACTCAACCAAAAATTGTTTGTGTGCACTTACAAAAAGTTGTCAAGTGTTGTAAAAGGAAAAATTCGTTATTATGTCTGCTTTTTAATTAGATGCTAATTTTTTATGTATTTAAGTACATACTTGCTTATGCTAATGGCTTACAGAGTAACAACTCACTCTCCAAAATTTGCAGGAAATTGGGGTGGCTAAATTATAATAATAAACACGCGAAAACACATAATCTTTTGTCATGTTTAACCTTAAATATGTCAGTGCTGCATTGTTAAACAGTTACTTTAACTCTCGGAATGCGACCGTGACTCACACTAAAATATGCATCACGTAATATATTATGTACTTATATGTATACAGGGTGCTACAAACATCAGGTAAGACATAGGGATTTACTAAAAACGGAATTTTAAATTTTTTAAATTTGAAATATCATACGTCACTATCAATTTTGCATAAACGCCCTTTGATAATTTATGAACCCCTAATTTTATATGTGTATATATACTAGGGTGGTCGTTAAAAATTAAATTTTTTCCGGCGCCCTGAAAAATCCTTCCTTGTGACGAAAAACTACAGGGAAAATTTTATTTTGAGTTTTAAACAAAAAGAACACGTGCCGCCTGCCAATTTAAATTCACTTTTCTATAAAATTATAGTTTTTTTAAAAATTTGTCACATTAATTAAATTTAGACAAAAAATCATGAAAATATCTAAAATTAATGATAGTTTAAAGGAATTGGTTATAATTCAGGTAAAATAAAGTTTTTAGAGCTCAAAGTGATGATTGAATAGAGTTTACGTGTTTATTAATAAGATTATCTTGATGGATGTGAACTTCATAAAAAATCAAAAGAACTTAAATTCCTACAAGCCTGTTTTCATGATTTTTTATTTAAAATTAAATGTCACATTTTAAAAAAAACTATAATTGTAATGGCGGCACGTGTTTTTTTTTAACTCAACAAGAAATTTTCCCTGTAGTTTTTCGTCAAAAGGATTTTTTAGGGCGTCGGAAAAAATTTTATTTTTAACGACCACCCTAATGTATACCCTAAGAGTCCCTTTTTTGATATTTTCCAAATTCATTAAAGCCTTTTTGTTTTAGCAGTCCTACAAATATAGGAGATAGCACCACAAAAAAAAAAACGTTACGTTTCAATCTTTAACTTGTAATCTTTCTTTGTATTGCCTTACCAAAGTACACAACATAGAAAAATAACATAAAATTTGTGAGGAGTTAGTAAATTTCGTAAAGAAATTTTTATATTCATACTGAAATGTTTACACCAGATTTCTGGTCAACGCTTGCTCGATTTCTCCAGATGTTGGTTATGTTAATGGAACAGTAAACCCTTATTAGGCATGCGACCCTCCCTTTAATTTTATAAACACAGGCACTTTTTGTTTTTAATTTAATTTTCAAAAGGTGAGTTTTCTCACTGGGTGACCAATTTTATTTATTTATGAATTTGCGTTACAATGTAATTGTCTTCGTTCTGAGTACTATGCGAGTTGATCCTTAATGCCTTAGTTAAAGAGTGCTGTTACGCTGTTTACCATGGTAGATACTCTAGATTAGCTTGATTTATTTCCGAGGAGGTATTTCGCGAGTTGCCCCTTAATACCCGTGATTCGGAAAACGATTGAAATGCAAAGACGTCAATTATTATTTATGTATTTAGTCATTAGGTTTAATTTGTTGCTCACATATTTTTTTGTTTACTTTCCACATGTGTCGTCTCGAACGTGCAGAACCATGTTTTTTCTCTTTCTTAATTTCATTTGTTTGTTATTATTTAAATATTAAGTTTATTTGCAATTTTTTATAAAATATCTTTCTTTCATTTATATTAAATTTTGTTTAAACTCTTCCTGACTATTTTTTCTACGCCCTACAAATTGCACATGACAATTTTATTTTGAGTAGAGTCGATTGCTGCTGCTATTCTTGTTATAATGTGTGACTAGTTGTATTTAAAATGCGATTATGCATATAATGGACATTCTGATTCTCATTCTGAAAGCTTGCACACTGGAAATGGTGATCCATTCAGTACCAAGGTCAATAGAATATGATATGTGCAGATACCCAAGAAACAAGAACGAATGTGCACCTATGTAAAATCGTACGTGCGTTAATCTCTTTCAGCATTAATAATAATTATTTCTAAGACTTTTATAAATCAATATACCGTGGTATAAAATGCCTGCTCGATGGCTTGCAAAGAGAACGAATCGAGATTAAAGAACAACTTCTGACTGCATGCCTATATAAATACAGTCCACGGTTAATGATTTTGAAACTTTTGATGCTTTAGTTGCGATAGCTGATGCACTACATACTACTTTATACGTGTACTGAAGACGAAGTCTCTCCATCGATGTATATTTCTCTCTTTCTCTGTCTGAGGAGGCAAATGAGGCGAAACATTAAGCAAGAAATAAACCCGATTATGGTGACATGATAAGATGAGCACAATTAATAAATTGCAGATGCCACTGTATTTGTCGTTAAGAATGACAGTTGAATTAAGGATGCGATTATTAACTGCCCATACTATACTTGTATTCCACAAGTTTCTCCGTTACGGAAATCAGAATTTTCTAGATTTTCTAACAGATCTCTATCTATCAGTTTGTCTGCTCAAAAATGATTTGATTTAGAAATTCAAGATGTGCTATACCTACATTGAGAAGAAATCAACTATCAAACAAATATAAAAATGACAGGGTGAGAAGGAATGACTCGAAGAAGATTTTTATATGAAGTGTCATCTTTAAGAGTTACACATAAGGAACTCAATAACGTTCCTTTAAAATTGAAACTTATGTATAGGTATACAGGGTTTTTCAAGTTGATGGGCTATTAGAAGTATATGAATTAGTAGAAGGAATTCAATTCTGAAACTTGGGCTCATTTGGTTATTGTTTATGCCGCTTCTTTTAAAAATATTTTCAAGTTCGATTTACATCCGGTTATACCGGAAGTCGATACCAACTTTGTTATTTTAAATGGAATGGTATATTTTTTACGCTGAATTCGAATAAAACGTGTAATTCTAAGGTAAGTTTGATAACCAACTTGTACACCTATGACGATCGGTTTCTGAGTTAATTTAATTTATAGAAAAAAAATCGCTACCGCAACCCAAATTATAAAAAATCATAACTTCCACAAAATACGACTAAGAGTGTTGAAATTTTTACTAGTAATAGCTGAATATTAGTGCTAACGCCTTGACAAAATTGAATTAAATAATTTATACAGGGCGTTCAAAATAAAATTCTAAAATTGAAAAACTTCAAACACGAATTACTTCGTTTTTTCAAATGGCACCTACTATTTTTTATTTTTTCAATCGATTGCTTTTTTTATCCTCTTTCGATCTATATGGATACTTCCTATTTTATTTGAAAATTTTGGAATAATTTGGAATTATTATTATATTTAGTGCCTGTAAATTTTGTCAACAAATATTTTAAATTTCCGTGTTAACAACACTTATACAACTCAGGTAAAAGTTTATCCGACAATAGATACACTCTATTAAAAAAATACTTATTGGCAGTGTTGATGAACAACATCATAACGTGTTAGTGGCGAGGATTGCACTCCCCTACACTAATTAATCGAAGAGTATACATATATATATTACATTCCTTTTTGTTCTTAAGAAACATTCTAAAACCTTGACTAACTAAAACATTCTTCAGGTAGATACGTTTCTTTTTTTAAGATACACTGACTCTTCTAGTTGCATGAGTTGTGTTAAAACAATTCCAGGAAAGTTTCGAATGTTGGTTGCATCGTCATTTAAAGAAATAGCCTCACCTCTTAAAATTACCTACTGTTTCGTGCACATCGATACTGAAGACTGACTGTTGCGGTTTTAAGTTGACTAGAAACAATTATTACACTTTGTGCTTGCCGGCCGGAGGCATTTAGTCGGATGCAAAAATCCAATCTACGTAAACAGATTGCGTCAAAGGTCCGGGTGATCGTGCGGTAAAAAAGTGCATGCCAACTGAGGCTTGCACAATGGCAGCCATTACCGTAAACATTATTTTATTACCAGAAGGCCTACGACTTCTCACTTAAATACAATGTGAAACTTCGGTAATAAGCGGTAAAGTATGATAAAATGGTCAAGACGTACATATTTCTATTATACATACGTACCGTTGCGCCCATTACAGAACGGTAAATTTGATTAAGACTGTACTTAGTGGAAATCCGCTAATAAATAACAATATTACAAGTAAATAAATTGTATTTTTATGTACAGGTCTTCTAACGTTTAGTTTCCGGGGTTTAAAAGCAACAAAAACATGCTGGATTATTTCCGGGCTAAACAAAATTACTTATATCAAGCTAGCACGACAAAGTTATTTTTCCAATTTTCTAACTTGCACTATAACTTGTCGCTATTTTGTTACCAAATCCAAAAATTTGTCGCTCGTGCTGTTTAGCCATAATCAGCTGTAGTGCTAGCTTGATATCAATCTAGCACTACACATAGCGTATCTCGAAAACGAAATGTCGTAGGATATTATTGTAAAGGCCACAATTTGTCGCTAATTTGTCGCTGATAGATGACACATTCAACGAATTTGTCGCTAGTCTTATCTTCAACTGATAAGCGAAAAACTGCTGGAAAACTATCAAACTAGCACTACATATGGCATATCTCGAGAAGGAAATGTGGTAGGATATTTTTGTAAAAGCCACAATTTATCGCTGATTTGTCGTTGAAAGATGACACATTCAACGAATTTGTCGCTAGTCTTATCTTCAACTGATAAGCGAAAAACTGCTGGAAAACTATCAAACTAGCACTACATATGGCATATCTCGAGAAGGAAATGTGGTAGGATATTTTTGTAAAAGCCACAATTTATCGCTGATTTGTCGTTGAAAGATGACACATTCAACGAATTTGTCGCTAGTCTTATCTTCAACTGATAAGCGAAAAACTGCTGGAAAACTATCAAACTAGCACTACATATGGCATATCTCGAGAAGGAAATGTGGTAGGATATTTTTGTAAAAGCCACAATTTATCGCTGATTTGTCGTTGAAAGATGACACATTCAACGAATTTGTCGCTAGTCTTATCTTCAACTGATAAGCGAAAAACTGCTGGAAAACTATCAAACTAGCACTACATATGGCATATCTCGAGAAGGAAATGTGGTAGGATATTTTTGTAAAAGCCACAATTTATCGCTGATTTGTCGTTGAAAGATGACACATTCAACGAATTTGTCGCTAGTCTTATCTTCAACTGATAAGCGAAAAACTGCTGGAAAACTATCAAACTAGCACTACATATGGCATATCTCGAGAAGGAAATGTGGTAGGATATTTTTGTAAAAGCCACAATTTATCGCTGATTTGTCGTTGAAAGATGACACATTCAACGAATTTGTCGCTAGTCTTATCTTCAACTGATAAGCGAAAAACTGCTGGAAAACCATCAAACTGGCACTACATATGGCATATCTCGAGAAGGAAATGTCGTAGGATATTTTTGTAAAAGCCACAATTTGTCGCTAATTTGTCGTTGAAAGATGACACATTCAACGAATTTATCGCTAGTCTTATCTTCAACTGATAAGCGAAAAACTGCTGGAAAACCATCAAACTGGCACTACATATGGCATATCTTGAGAAGGAAATGTCGTAGGATATTTTTGTAAAGGCCACAGTTTGTCGCTAATTTGTCTTTGAAAGATGACACATTCAACGAATTTGTCGCTAGTCTTATCTTCAACTGATAAGCGAAAAACTGCTGGAAAACTATCAAACTAGCACTACATATGGCATATCTCGAGAAGGAAATGTCGTAGGATATTTTTGTAAAAGCCACAATTTGTCGCTTATTTGTCGTTGAAAGATGACACATTCAACGAATTTGTCGCTAGTCTTATCTTCAACTGATAAGCGAAAAACTGCTGGAAAACCATCAAACTGGCACTACATATGGCATATTTCGAGAAGGAGATGTCGTAGGATATTTTGTAAAAGCCACAATTTATCGCTGATTTGTCGTTGAAAGATGACACATTCAACGAATTTATCGCTAGTCTTATCTTCAACTGATAAGCGAAAAACTGCTGGAAAACCATCAAACTGGCACTACATATGGCATATCTCGAGAAGGAAATGTCGTAGGATATTTTTGTAAAAGCCACAATTTGTCGCTAATTTGTCGTTGAAAGATGACACATTCAACGAATTTATCGCTAGTCTTATCTTCAACTGATAAGCGAAAAACTGCTGGAAAACCATCAAACTGGCACTACATATGGCATATCTCGAGAAGGAAATGTCGTAGGATATTTTTGTAAAAGCCACAATTTGTCGCTAATTTGTCGTTGAAAGATGACACATTCAACGAATTTATCGCTAGTCTTATCTTCAACTGATAAGCGAAAAACTGCTGGAAAACCATCAAACTGGCACTACATATGGCATATCTCGAGAAGGAAATGTCGTAGGATATTTTTGTAAAAGCCACAATTTGTCGCTAATTTGTCGTTGAAAGATGACACATTCAACGAATTTATCGCTAGTCTTATCTTCAACTGATAAGCGAAAAACTGCTGGAAAACCATCAAACTGGCACTACATATGGCATATTTCGAGAAGGAGATGTCGTAGGATATTTTGTAAAAGCCACAATTTATCGCTGATTTGTCGTTGAAAGATGACACATTCAACGAATTTATCGCTAGTCTTATCTTCAACTGATAAGCGAAAAACTGCTGGAAAACCATCAAACTGGCACTACATATGGCATATCTTGAGAAGGAAATGTCGTAGGATATTACTGTAAAGGCCACAATTTGTAACTCAAAAATGAAACATTTAACAAGTATGCGGGGAGCAGATACAAAGTTTGTTACTACAGGATGATACCTTATACAAATTTTGGTCATTACAGTAGTTTTAACTATATTTCTATTTTGAAATATGGATGCCATATGCACTGTCAGCTTATCAGCTGGAGATAAGACTAGCGACAAATTCGTTGAATGTGTCATCTTTCAGCGACAAATTAGCGACCAATTATGGCCTTTACAATAATACCCTACGACATTTCGTTTTCGACATACGTTATATGTACTGATTATGGCTAAACGGCACCAGCGACAAATTTTTGGATTTGGTAACAAATTAGCGACAAATTATAGTGCAAGTTAGAAATCGGAAAAATAACTTTGTCGTGCTAGCTTGATATACGTAACAAAATTGACATTACTACAATTAACCCTCCTAATAATTAATATAATTATGAATTTTTGACCCTTATACAGCATAGTTATGCGTTCTTAACCTTTCCATACCACGATTATGCTTTATTGTCCTTAAAGCAACAACTTATAGATCTATGATCCTCCAACAACATGATTAGTTGGTTAAGTATTTGCGACGCTTTTACAGCACGGTTATACCATACGCTTATGACCCTTTTACAACATGAATATGATTATTTGATCCTGTTACAATACAATCATGCGGTTTTGAACCTCCCACAACATGATTATAAGTATTTTACCGCAATACAACATAATGATTCATCTTTGGCCATCCTACAATATACGTACACAGTTAAGTTTTTTGATCCTTTAATAACACTGTTATATCGTATGTTTTGGTCTTCATACAACATGATTACGAATTTTTGATCCTTCTGTAATAATATTACGCATTTTTAACTATCATATAACCCGATTATAAACTTTTGACCCTCGCACAACATTATTAAACGTTTTTGACCCCAATACAACATAGTTATGCCTCTTTGACCCCATTCAACATACGTAATTAAGTATATATACCCTTTAACAACAATAAAATTATGCATTTTTTCGTGTTACGTGCTTTTGACCCTCGCATTAAATTATTATACCATTCTTATCATAACATAGCATAGTTGTGTATTTTTAACACTCCTACTACATAGGTATTAAAATATATTTATTCCTTTTACAAAATCTTTATATGTTTTTGACGCTCTTAAAACAGTATTATGAATTTTGAGCCTCCTCCAACATCAATGTGTATTTTTGACCCTTATACAACATTGTAATCTAAGTATTTTAACCCTTTTACAACACTTGTAAGTTTTTGACCCTCTTGTGAATTTTGTATGCTTCTACAATATCAGCAGGCATTTTTTACCCTAAAACAAGATAGTTAATCGTTTTTGACCCTCCCACAACATGAATGTAGGTTTTAGGTCCTAACACAACATATTTCACCCTACTGCAACATACTTAGTTAAGTATTTTGGACCTTTATCAACATAATCATGCATTCGTGAATCTTCTATTAAATTTTTCTGAATTTTTGACCTTTCTACTACATGGTTCTGAATTTTTAATGCTTGTACAATATGATCATGTACTTCTGACCCTCATACGACAAAGTTGGAAATTGTCTTCGTAGTGAATTAAAACTAAAAGTTTCTTTACTGTTTCGATTTTTTGTGCTCACAATTCTTAAGAGAAATCACACACTTACGTATAAAAAGTGAATTCTACAAATCAGCGGACTTTCAATTACTTTCTAATAATTTTGACAACGTAAAATGCCGCGTTATTAATAGCCGGATGTCTACGATGACTAATATGAACATGCAAATTTTGAAATTCTCGTAAATTGATATCGAATTCTACTGCTGATTTATTCCATTAAATATAGAGAAAAGTAAACGGTAAGTTTTCCGTTCTGCAATTCCTTGTCGGTGATGTATCTAACGTAATTTATAATTTCACATATTCAATTTGTTTTCAGAAATGTTCTTCTCTTCAACATTTATTTTACATTTGCATGTATCTTAAAGGAACTCAAGCAAGATAAACGAAACTTTGGTCTAGTTACGTCTCAAGTTGTACCTACTAACAAAAAACGGGGTCATTTGATTACATTTATGGAATGCTACCAATTTTATGGTTTAAACAAGAAGCATTGTGGTCGCCAACAAACCAATAATTGAAATTTGCTGAAATGTGCAACAATATAATTCACTTAATAAGTAGTACCTATCAAAAGGAAACGTCGGAACCATAAAATAGACAGTTAGACGTTTACAATGGTTTCAAATAGTTATAAACATCAGTGTCTTATTGAGAGACTGAATTATGGTTTACTAATTGGAAAACCACACTCCAATTTAACTAACTTTGACAACTTTTCTTTTTCTGATGTGAAATTTTCTTTGTTTTAAATAAGAAAATCTCTTTAAATTTTTTGTATTCGGCTCGAAGGACCATCGGTAGATGTCGATTTTAATATAATGTAATACGATACACATCCAAAACTCTGAACCATACCATAATCAAACCCTTTTAGGTATGTTGGATGTTGTAGATTGTTCAATTCTGTAGTTCGACCCCTGTAAATGAACCGCGAATAAAATCTAACAATTGAAATTGTGCAATCGATCGATCCTTTTAGTTTCGTTTTGGCGAACGAAGCCCCTGTGTTTATTTACATTACCTATAGATAAACATAATATTCATTACAAGTAAATCACGACCTCATACTTTTAACGTCATTGAATACGGTGCAATTTTAATGGAGAGCGTATCAAGGCTACGCGCCAGTTAATTGGGAAACTGGAAACAAAGCCTATAGTTAGCAAGTTTATGGTTTACGGTCCAATGAGCAGACAAACTAAATAATGAAATAATTTCTGTACAGCATACGGCGACAAAAATTTGAGCCAGCGCAGTGTGCGGTCTCGTTTAAAAATCTATGTATATAACGCGTATGGTATTTGTATGCGTATGTACTAAAATTGCTGAATTTAAACGTGGAATATGAAAAACCGACTCATTATCCATTCCAAAAGATGCAAATTGCACACAATTAGTTTTCATAGACAAATTATAAATTCATTTCCGCTTAGTCGTACGTGTTTATGATACAACACAAAACAAAAATATATAGAGTTGAAATAAAAACATGAATTTTGAAATGAAGTCCAGTGGGGAGGTTTTAAGGGTCAAAACTTTCCACCTGATTCACTTAGATAAATGTAGGCATCTGTTAGGAATTTACGTACAGTTCAAAGAGATGGGTCACAATATAAAGACGATTATGGTGATGGTTCTGTGTCTCTGTGAACTTAAGCCCAGAACGCATTTTAAGAGTATGGAAGTGTAACTCTCGCCTTGTACGCATTGCGCATTCGCCCTGAGACTTTCGAGGGCGAGTAATCGATTACTGTTGGCCTCTCGGTGCGATTTGGGCGCTAGGAAGTCCCAAGAAATTTGCTCATCTGAGCCTCTCGCTACACATGACTCAATTGAAGACAGGTGTATCATGCTCATTAACGCACAAAGCCTCTTTACTGTGAACAGAAAATTATGGTAATTTGTTATTACTTTCTACTGATGACTCTTTTCTTTGTTAATCTTTAATAAATCAACGGCTAATTATCCCAAACCGAACATTAACATTAACTGTCTACTTAAGAAGATGAAATAGAAGTTTGAAAGAGTCACTGGCTAAATGTTAATTCAATTTTAATTATGCAAGAGAGAAACCATAATATTCGCTACCACTATGTGCCTTCAATATGGCGTTCTCTAATTATTATTATGACTAGAAATATACCATGGACGCGTTCACTCCATCGACTTTTCATTTCAAAAGATCGACCAATACTTAAAGAAAATCGCTTCGAACAGCTGCATGCTTAATGATAATTACATTCAAGCGAACGCAATGCTAACTACCTATACTGTATTGTGTACTTATTTACTTGTATTTCTACAATTACAAAAAAAATGTGAAAGAAATATGAGATTGGCTAACCACTGAACACGTTTACGGATTAAGTGAAATGTCAAACCGATTTTATCCGCAATACTAACAACAGCAACTAAATAATTGACAGAAAAACAAACCAGGCTGAATGTTTCAGATTGTATTATTGTTATGGATTGTTAATAATATTCTGTTAACTAAGTGGTAAAGTCTTTTAAAAAATTAAAAACCTAAAAATATTCAAGACGGGTGGTTTATTCACAACGTATCGAAAAACTGCCAATGTTTTTATTTTACTTGCCTAATCCTAACGTCAAAGGTCATGAGAGTCCGAAATATTATATTTTTAATGACGAAGAAGGGGTGTTGCATTTCGTTTCCCACAAAAAGCTATTCAATCTATTTTCAAAAAGTTTTCATTTTTGAAAAATACACTCACCATGTCACCATCAACTATTGCAAATAAAATATTTACGTTGGGTAGAAACTTCAGTAGGTACTCGGTACAGATTGCACTGAACTCTTGGCATTTACGATCAAAATTCGGAACCAGTTCCTTGCGGTTGGGCGCGCGCCAGAGTACCTGTACTTGCATCAATGTGTGCGTGAGTAAGTGTGTATGTATGTGTGTGTGTGTGTGAATGTCCGTGTATTTGTATTCGTCGTTCGCGCATATCTAGATTTCAGTCGAATTAAATATACACATGGCAACGGACAATAAATCGCTTTGCAAAGACTTAGCCTGCCTGGCCTTGCATATCCACCGATGGACCTAAACACTTCGGAGGAGTGGAGGAAAACCCGTCTTCATTAATGCAGTTGTCGTCGGTATTGCCAAAACATAATAAATTTTCATTAAAGTACCTATTGGACGCACTTTTTGCGAACGAGTGCACCTACCTAGCAATTAAAATACCAGTAACCTAAAGGTAGACGTGCATAATAAAAACGTTATCGATAAGGTTAATTAACAAATAATAAAGAGTCGAGTGGGAGTTTCATTCGTTCGCAAAGGGTTTCGTGCCTTATCAAATATATTGTGTAGCATTAAAGATTATAAAAATAATATGTTGTACCGGTCGTGGACCGAACCCTGGCGTAAGTAATTACAGACGTCATCGCTCTGACCACTTGACCATCTCTTAAATATTTTTGAAAATGGATCCTGTAGTTATAACGATTTTCTAATACATAATTATAAACAATCGTAATCAACAATTTAGTACTTACTTACTAATATTTCAATATTATAACAAGACAGTAATCATAGGAGTTATTATAATTATAATAATTACGTATTATTGCACTCAAAATCCTCTTACTCTAGTGATGTTTTAAGTACATCTTTATTAATTTTAAAATTTTATAGACTCCGATATTTGCTGCTTGTGCAGATAAAGAGGCTTCAGTTTAAATGCCGGACATTAAACTGATTTATTGCCTCATTGGCGAGAATTATCTGAAAGGAGCCACTTAAACCACTCAAACTAAAAACAGTGTTAACGAGATGTTAGAGCGGTGCATTTATCTTTTACGATGAACAATGAATATCAACAGTAAATTATCGGGGACTTTTAAAACGTGATTTTATTCACTATACCCGGAAATTAAAGAATTAACGAGGTATTATCCTTACTTTTAGTCTGAATAACACACAGTAAATGTCTAAGTACATTAATATTTAAATACTTATTATCAGAGCTAGGTTAAGCCCCCGTCAACAGATACTCAAACTCTAAATCCAAAAACCTTACAGAAAATTATTTCGTCTAAGTGTTTGAGTAATACTGTGAGGACCTGAATTAAACCGAAAGAGCTTTTAAACATTAAAAGGCTTGAATCATTTTGAAAGGGTTTTGAAAGGGCTTCAAGATGAAAATACAAAGTATTTACGGATATTTATCTAAAAAGTATACAAAGAAACACTAAAGATGAAATTGAAAAAGTAAAGTAAACTTATTAAAGCCTTTGTGAACATACTGAATTTAACTTAACCAATTTGCAAAATAAGCAAGGAGTTAATATTACTGTACAATTAATCATTGATTAGTTTACGAGCTGCTGTCCAGTATAAATCAGTTGATAAAGAAAAATAGCTTTTGTTCTTTTGAATATTTCATTGCCTCAGAAAATTGTTCAGTTTGCACTTTAACAGACCATAAGATACTTTTATCATTCCTAGAATGTAATTTACAGACTGCACAGTGCACATATAATGCGTTTTTTTGTGTCAGAGACAGGCAATGTTGTGCAATGTGACAACTTTGCTAGGAATTCCACACAAAGTTACTATGTATCTTTTTATTACATACAGGCATGTTTTTGGGATACGTACGTATTCAAATTTACGCAACACTCTGTCGCCGTTTTCACGTCAACCTACACCTGCTTTGATTTTGTGGTCAGTGGACAATTAAGTTCCTGTCAATTCTAATCAGGAAAACAACACATTACGTAAACTAATTAATAGTATCTCTAATAAAATAAATCACCTACCAACCAACCACGCAAACTCTCACATCACTGCATCCAAAAAGAAGTCCGCGTAAGAAAACAACTAGGTAACTGTAAACACACCCAGATCAGGAGGAATCATCGAGAGGTCATCGGTGAAAAATTCACGATATTTTGGACGATATGATCCGTAATAGAAATGTCTGGTTAACAACGATTCACCGGCCTTTCAAGGCTATACGCGGCTCAACAAGTGGCAAATAACAGCGACACAGAGCACGTGCTGCCCTGCATTAACTAACACCTGACAATTACAGTAATAATCGCGCCAGAGACCGAACCAGCCAACCAACCAACCAACCAGCCAACCAACCAGCCAACGAACGAACAACGAATCAACAAACGAACCAGAGACCGAACCGAACTGAGACTGTATAAATCTGGGTGTTGTAGGTTAGTATCCGCAAAAAGGAATGACGAGACGTATAACGAACGTTAGGCTCGGTTGCACACTGATGCAGACGAAGGAATCGGATGGCAGGCAAGGAACCAACAACCAAGTACCAAGTAGTCGTACGTCGCGAGGAGGCAGCTCGCCACCAAGGCATCAAGAGAAGAGAAGAACATTGGTTTCACGTACCCACAGCAAGTCCCCAATGAACCGGTTACCGATTCATGCAGCAAAAGCAACGGTGCCGGACACCGCAAAACTGGAACGACTGACTGACTGGTTGGTCACTCGCTCACTTACTTACTCACAATCAAACAAATGCTAATTTTGCTCCCGTGTCGCGATCGCCGGTTTCGTTTCGTTTCGTTCGTTCCGTTTCTGTTTCGATTGAGATGTTTAAATTCGATCGACTAGAAATGCTCGAACAGGTCCTCGCGCCAACTGATAGCGAGAAAACATTCTTAAAATACTGGAAGTTACGATTGTCAGGAATGACATGCGGAGAAATCAACGAACAAACTACTGTCACAACAATTTTACATTGAACCAAAGACTACCTTTTAAGGAAAATATACGGCCACTGTAGCTCTTGATACTACTCGATAGTCTTATTAGAAGGCATATGTGTAAATACCAAAACTGAATTTGATATTATGGATCGAGATGTCGAAATGATTGGGCTACTAGCTACAAACCACAAAAGTGAAACAACTTAATTTTGCTCCTGTGTCGCGATCGCTAGTTTTGTTTCGTCACCACAATTTTGTATTGAACGATAAATCCTTACAAGACATAACTGAATCAGAAGTCACTGATTCTCATCAGTACGCTACAGCAAAATCGATAAATCACTCTACAAACTTAAATTTCTATATCGAAGTTTGTGAAACTTTGAAACACCAGTACGTATCCTTTACAACGATAATAAAAATAAAATGGGGATGGTACGTACTCAAGCAATATCTATTAATCACGTAAGGTATTTTTTAATAAAGTTGAACACCTCCTCTTCCTTTTCCTTAATAGTGAGATTTGAAAAAGTGTAATGGTATCACCCAACTCCTTACCCTACAGTGGAAAAGATATTTAGAGTTACTCTTCAACCAATCTTCGAACTGATGCTTTTCTTTTAATTTAGAGCCCTCCCTTAATTCCCATTAGTGAGAATTTATATGTTATGGGAACTCCCTACCTCCCTAAAATAAGATTTATCCTCAAATGAAAATCATAAAAATTTCCTGAATTGAAAAGTTGACACGAGAGTTTCAATGACTCCTCTCACCCTTTGAACGAGATTTTGTTGGACACATTTCCCTCATTTTGAGTTCATGTTAGTTATCTATCTTTTTCCATTTTTATCTTTAAATCTAGCGACACTATCTACAATTTGCTGATGAGAACTGATCAATATCCACATCTGATGATCTGATATCTAGTTTCCTGTGATCGAGAAATATTCTTTGATCAGTTTTGCTTACCACTAATAGATGATAAAGCAAAGCAAGACGTTGTGCTTACTGTTGTAATAAATTTAGTAGAAGAATTAACTACTCCAGTAACTCTTAATCTTGGACGAACCTCGGTTTTACTCCTTCTTCTAACTTCCAACTGACCTTCCAGTTAAGGCTAAAATACCATTTTGAATAAACGGACTATTGATTAATTCAAATAAACTGTTGATTGAATCTTGATACTACTACTACTTATTCAAAATCCTAAAAGCATCATAAGTTTACGAGGTAAAGTAAGTATAATTTCACTAACTAAACCCATGGATCCACCAAACAAATTCTCATCAAACTTACCGAACAAACGCTGTGTGCTATTTACGTTGCAGGAACCGATTCGAGTCACTTATGACTCCTCTATTTCCGTAGAAACATTGTTTTCTAAAATACACTGTTCAGATTCTGTATACATCTACATATGTATGTTAAAATTGCCAATTTATACGCTGGATTGAAAAGGTTTACTTATATGTCCAGGTATAGCAGTTTTTAAAGTTCAAGATCACACCAGGCATTTTTTAGAAACTTCAAAAGGAATCTGAGGGCTTAAATGATAGGAATATTTAGACAGGTATTTTAAAGTATGCAATTAAATCACTTGGGCGTCAATAAAGTATTTTAACAGGAAAATAACACTTTATTACATAATAAACAATGCCTCTGACGAGATCTAGGTGTTTCCTAGAATCTAGAGAATTATTTAGGACCTAGATCAGATTATAGAGGTCATTCAGAAGAAGTTAAACAGTGTAAAGAGCAACATATTTAGGCCATAATTTTGATGGACACTTTCTTTGAAGATCTTAAGAATGGAAATTCTTAGTAAAAGATAATAGTCAAACTAACCTACTGTTCTTCTTGTGATTTTGTTAATGACTGTTAAAATTTTTATAAAACTAGTATAGGTGGCATCATTACCTTTAGTTTTATGAACCTGAAAATACTCTTTCAAACCTTTAAATGTGTGTTTGCCTGCATCTAAATAAAAGTAACTTTAATGATGGATCTTGTTCCAAGGTCTCGATTAAATTCGATCCACGTCGAAAATGGCAAAGAATGTCCATTTTTTACTGGAACGTAAAATCGAATTTTTGTTCTTGAGGTTTCTTCAAGTTCTTTTACCACAAAGTCGGGTAGATGCATGACTGCAGGTATTTGTTCGTTAGCCTCATTTCAAAGATCAGAACAGTAGTAGCTGTAGAGAACATTGTATATTTCAATTATCTCTCCGTGCAGATCCGAAGGCGATTCCGTAACTCCGCATAAATAAAAATGTATATTAAAGAAATAGAGCAGAAAACGTTTTAAAATTGTGATTGTCTAACTTAAGTGCATTCTCGGGAGCATCTTCGAGCTCAAATTTATTCAGCAGAATAATAATGGTTGGTATATTAAGAAGATAAGGGCTTTCATTTTGCTGTTGTTGAATCGGAGAGGAGGCCTTGGATTAAGTACTACTTTCGGCCTTGTCAGTCATCTCTTGCTCTCTTTCTTTCTATGACTCTCTCTCTATCTCTCTCATTCTATCTTTTGCTGCGTTCGTCTAGAAGATCTATATAGATATAGATAGAATGTTTCTCGTGTAGCTCTCGCTATATATAAGTAGCAGTAGCGCTCGAGCCGCTCGATTTGTTTGTTTTCTTTCACTTGTTCCGCTACCGCCGCTGTCGTTGATGCAGCGAATACTGCTACTGTTTCCCGGTCACTAGATTGAATCGAAAGATAGCGTGAATCAGGGTTAAATGCATTTTGCGACGACTGCAAGCGAAATTGTATTACTATAATTTACGTTTTTCTATAACCGTTCATTATCTGTTACGTGTTTTTACACGCGGACCGGACGAACGCTTCTATGGACGAGAACGTAAAGATTTTCCTTTCTTCGATCTACAAGTCCTAAAAGAGAATAACGATCCTCACTTTTATCTTATAATCGACAGATAAAGACAATTATGGGCCAATAAAGTCGAGATGGGTCAGTAGGACATCTTCTGAGACAATGAGGGCTAATTAAGAACAGGAGTATAAGGAGGCAGGGGAAGACCGAAATAAGATTAATGTTCATATATATGTACAAGTTATTCATCTGGGAGTTTTCAGTTTTTGGTTAAAAGAGACAGGAAGGAGTACCCAATGAGTTTTCAAACTCAACCACTTATTATGACGATGACATTGAATAAAAAAATCTAATGACAAATAAGGGTGGCAGCAAGCTACAAAATCATGTGCAAACGATGAAAACTGCGATAAAAATAAGCTCCTCAATTTTTTAATGTTATTAACTATGACATTACTAAAAATTAGTGATGTAGCTACGAATTCAAAAGTCAGTGAATTTTAAAATTTTCAAAAGACGAATTTTATAAAATCATATGTTGATCAAACAAAAATACCATAAAATCCGGTTATAACGTACGATCTCAAAAATCGGTACGCAAAAACAAAAGTTCATTAAAACAAAACACGGGCGGAGCTTGTAATTTCGATCTCGCAAGATCTCATCAGCACGCTGTATGTAGTCTCGATAAATTACTTACCCAAACCATCGGATTTATAACTCGAAAATTGCTTGTTTTGCAACAGAGAAAATATCAGAAATCTATTGAAATTAAACTATTTCTTTAAAACAAAACTGTAGTAAAACTCGGTTATAATGTACCTTGAATAGACTTTGAGGATCGATACGTTGTTTCAAAAAGTAATTCAATTAGAACACGGACGCAGATTGTTAGATTTTACTAGATCTCATCAGCACGCCATGTCAAAGGCAATTTCGATAAATTACTGACCCAACTGAAGCAACTTTTAAAGACCACAAAATATCGAATTTACAAGTTAACAAATGCCTTGTTGTGCAGAAATCTTTTGAAATGAAACTATTTCTCTAAAAGAAATCCTAACTGCAGTAAAATTCGGTTATAACGTCCTCAATTGGACCTTCAAAAATTGGTACGTTATATCAAACGTTTGTTTAAATAGAACACGGACGTACATTGCGATTTCCAACTTACTAAATCACACCAAAGGCAATCTCGATAAAAAAAATATTTATGAATAAAAGTACGGCGTATTTGACTTTTTCGAACATCCGGACCCGGATATTTCGTAAGAAGTGGACAATAAAAGCAATGGTATGTAGGTACGTTACAAAAATTATTTCACTATTAAGTGCTCCATCAGTTTTGATTTGACACGTTATAACCTTAAGTCTGCAATAAGGGTGTATTAGTTTAACTGTAGTTTCGTTAGTTTCTTGGTGAAACATTTTAATAATAAAATGAATTAGTAAAATACTTGGTTTTTTTGTTTCACTTATTTATTTATTTAAAACGGGCAATAACGGTTATGAGATAGATCTCATTGACAAATTAATCAAGAATAAAAAACGAAAACAGATACAAAAATATTTCTATGCTCAAACAGCAGAAAAAATACAAAAATATCATATAATCAATCACGTAAATAAAGTAAGCGACAAAATTACCAATAGGTTAAAAAAACATAATGTTAACTTCACTTCAGTCAATAAAAACAATTTAAAAAACTTCTAGGCAACAATAAAGATAAATTAGAAAAATCAGAAAAGAGCGGGATTTATAAAGTAGATTGCCTTAATTGCGATTCCTTTTACATTGGACAGACGGGTCGTGATTTTCACACCAGGCTTAAAAAACATGAAAAATCAATACTAGATAAAAAGAACTGTACAGGCATAGCCCAACACTGTATTGAAAACAACCACAATATAAATGTAAGGGATTTTCAAGTATTACACACAGGTAATAAAGGTCAGCGTTTAAATTACCTGGAAATAATAGAGATCGAAAAAGCTAGAAACAAACAACTCAATATCACCAATGAACAATTGGACTTTCCGATTTCACCCTTACTAAGAACCATCACCAACCATGTGTAATATTTGGAAACCCCCCATACACAAAATTAGTTATAAAAACATTGTATTTAGAACTTCCATTACATTATGTCGTTGATAATGAGCTGAAGAGCTCGAAACATATATGTCCGTTTTAAATAAATAAGTGAAACAAAAAAACCAAGTATTTTACTAATCCATTTTATTATAAGGGTGTACGTTATAACTAATTTTTCCATTGTTCTCCTACTTTCAAGTCATAATTTTATGGAATTCCGAACAGCATGCATACACCAGTACGTTACAAACAATTTTCGTTCTGTAGGTAGGTATATTTAAAAACCAAGAGTGCAGATTGTGCGTCGGTGGTGATGGTGGTGGGTTTTTTGGTCGGGTCAACCGAGCGACCAAGGATCAAGTCATCCGGCAGGCCAGCCAGTTTGCGTACGTACGAAATTCGTAAGAACGTTTAGTTCACGAACAGAAGAGAGAAAACAGGTTCTGTAAATATCGTTCCCGCAAGAAAGTCCATAAAATCATCCTGTCGGAAGATATTTATTAAACGTTCCAGTCCGCTCTGGCTGGTAATTTGATATTCCTTCCCACAATTGTTTGGACATATGGTCGCGGACGAGACGTAGCGACATCTTTATAGCGGACTCGAACCAGTCGGTCTGCTACAACTCTGACCCGACGACTCTCGAATGCATACTCGAATTTTATTTCAACTCAATTTTCAAAGCTTTCACGAAAAATATTTCTATTTTTAATAAGTAAGTAGTTATGTGGGAATCTATAACTCTATCAATTATTTGGGATATTGACCACATCACAATGATCTTACGAAGTGTAGGTACAAGGAAAAGGAAGAGCGCTTAGGTAATATTCAATATAAAATAAATTTTTAAGAATTTTATTTTTAAAACACGAATTTTTCAAAATATTTCAAGGAAATATCTCTAAAATTATCCATTGAATTTCAGAATAATCGCTTGTTTAAAAGGACTTTTTTTTCTAAATTAAATTCCTGAGAAATTCCAGTATGACGCCAGTTATTGACAAGGCTGTGACGCGTAAAAATAATTACAAAAATGCGCATACTGATTGAAGTTATCATACCTAGTCTTCTTCTAAAAAAATTCCCCACAAACTGATAGCAAACAAGACCTAATGTTCATTACAAAACAAGTCCTCTCATACTTTTTAAATTAAAAATATGCGTAAAAAAATGCACAATAATTTTTTTTTAATTACGCAAATTAAATTCTTAAGAAATTCCTCAGTAACTAACTTGACGGAGCCGAGGGGCGCTACGATTTCCTTTGATCCTCTTTAAGTAATTACAGCATCGCGTGAAATTATTCTTCCTTTTGATATAAAGCAAAGTCCTGTCGGTTGAAGAGTAGGTACAGGACCTCTCGTTCGTCCTTCGCCTTGACACGGACGCTACACAGCATACATAAAGAGGAACCACAACGACAAAGAACGACTGGTTGGCAGTTGTTGTAAGAACAACTCTCCGGTGCCGTTCGTTGTCGAGCGTTGCCCTTCGACCTCACTTCTTCGCAATTCGAATTTTAAATCAACTTTAAAACAACATCAACACAACACATCCACCCAACAACCGATAAACATAAATACTTACATTATATTTATAATAATAAACTATCCTGCAGGATAAATGTATCAATGATGTAAATGTTGAATGTATTTCGGGTAGAATAATTGCAAGTGGTGTGGAGACAAGGACGGGCAGGCCTTAAATGCCACTCGAACCAGTTTAACTAATTCAGAGGCTTGAGTACACCCTCCGTTGCACTTCTTCCACACGAGCTGATGGAACTTGACGAATCGGTAAATCCTTTGCTGTCAACAACGTTACAACTTGTCTCGTGAAGTAGAAGTTTGTTACCGCACATACATCTCTTTCGCTCTGAGTATCGATGTGTGTTAGTTGTATCTTTGCATATCCTATCCTATCGCAAAACTATCGACAGAAAACTAAATCCACGCGGATCTTTCAACTAACTCCGAACTACCATTAGGCCACGTCGAAACTCTTCACACTTCACACAGTACCTACGTACTCGAAGAGATAATTCAATAATTATTATAATTCCCCACACAACAATGTTTATCGTCTGAACCTAACTCAACCAAACCCTAAAAATAATGTGGCAACAATGTCACTGTAACAACTACCGGCAACATGGTTTGTTTTTTTACTGTAGGGTGTGTTTTGGGAATGAAGGTGCAATATTTGTAACCGTTTTGTAGCAAGCAGACATAACACGGTGAATATTTTACCGTAATGTTCATTTTTATTCAAGTCTGGATAGGATGAAGGCATTTTCGTGGCGGGTATGTACGTTTTGGTGTGCACTAGTTGGCTCTCGTTGTTTCACAGTCCAATTCACTTACGCGTTATAGTTGCTTTTGAAATTTGCACGGAACGCTCATAAATATTCACTTGAAATATTTTTCGGGTATACTGCAATGAAGAAAACCTGTTGCTGCCACCCAAAAAATAAATATACGCGGAATACGGATACACGAAAAGAAAACAGAAACATTGGAATACGTGTGTAAACTCTATTGCGCCAGAAGGAACACAACAAAATTAACAAGGGGTGCATTTAGCTCGGTTTTGTTGACTAAAATTATCACATTTTAAATAGGATGGGTATCAGAAGGGCTCGTGAATGTTCTTGATGTAAGGGACGTAAATTTTCCTATCATTGATTAGCATCTTACAACCTTGTATACCTCAGGACGCAACTGAAGGAGTTTTAAGAAACTTTTTAATAGATATTAAATAAATTTTAAAGTTTCAAGATTTTTATTTTTATGGTTCACAACGGACGTGATGAGTAATTTATGTATGTTTGATTGTTTAGAATTATTCCTAATTTATTATAAAAACTAATTAATCTAAAATTTCTAGAAGATTTAGCTTTTGACTTTTATTCACTTAATGTGAAGTTTTCGTCAAATTTATAGTTATCATTCAGCATATGCCAAATTACATTTTCTTAAATCGAAACATTTGTAATGTTGTTTAATGCGTTCCTGGAAAGATCGACCAGTCTGTCCTATGTATACTGAATTATAATTACCACAATTTAATTTATACTTTATCTTAGTAATTTCTAAAAAATAAGCACAAAGAGTTATTTGTTTTACATAAAATGCAACAGTTTTTAAAATTTTTACAAACTTTTGAGGTAACATTTCCTAAATATGTAAGATATTAAAAAAAAAGTTAAATATGGAATATATAAATTAATTATGGTAACTGTACTTCTGTATGTATACAAAGGGCAGAATTGTCGATCGTTCCAGGAACGCATTAAGAAACGCTAGAAATGTTTTGATTTTAAACAATATAACTCAGCATATACTGAACCCATTTAATAAATTTCACATTTACCGAATAAAACGTAAAATTTAAGTAAAAATTGTGATATTCGGGCTTGTTGGCCGTGGTCTAGGCCTACGCTACGTTCCCTGAGGATGCCAACCACAGTTGTTGGCGAAACGTCGGATAACAAACTTCATCAGTGTTCTCACCGAAGGAGAAACAAGTCTAGACCACGGCCGACAAACCCGGATATCACAATTTCTTCTGATAACGCCGGCCGTGAAAGCTAAAAATTAAATTAAAAACTCACCACTCCTCAATTTACATCTTAGTTTCCCTCTAAACTTTAGTATATTTCTGTAATTAGTATTTACTAAGGCTTTCAAAGTCACAATGTGGACAATAAAAATAAAAATTTTGAAATTTTAAAGGTTTTCTTTTACTAATTTATTTAAAATAGAGTTTCAACAGGTACGTGCTATTACAGTGAATACATGTAGCAAAATTCAGCATTTAAAATTTCATTAATGTTGCTATTGAAACTAAATTTATTGTAATTATTAATTGAACATTTCCAGCACCTAATTATTTATTTACCACAACAAATTACTATTGTTAACTACATGTAGATACCTATAGTACAAAAGAATTTTTTTTATTAATTTTGAATACTAAATTACCTTACAGTGGATGCCTATATTTATTTAGCAGATTAAATGGTTAATTCGTTCAGGCCATTACGCTTTAATCTTGCTATGTACGAGTTAAATGCGTTTGGATGATAAAGAGATTGAAACCAATAATTGACTTATAAATTTTAAACATAATTCTGCGAACTACTTAACATTTCCCATTATCACAGGCTGAAGAAATAGTGTGTTCAAAGTGGGTTATTAAAACGATAAAATGAGGATTGGACGAGATTCCCTCTTTGAGGTATTGCGATATGAAAAATCCCTAGAAATAGTTATTTAGATGGATATATACTTCGGTATCTACTTTATGAGTTAGTAGTAGATTTTCTATAAGCCTATATACCATAGTAGTTGGTTGTCAAATATTGGAATAAAAGGGACAAGAAGTTTTGGTAAATAGATGCAGGCTTTGAATAATGCGACAAAAAAGGATCAAGGATATAATGAAGGTTTGGTTGGTGAATGCACACTTGCCAGCCTTGCTCAGGATTCATCATTTATTCGGATTTCGTGTTCGCCGGATGAAGACGGTAGACTATAATTAATTAAAATGTCCGAGAATTATTAATTACAAGCCTTCCCGGATTATACCACTCCATTAGAATGCTAGAACAATAAACTTCTATTTCTGTCATATTGTTAGTCGAATGAAAGGAGCAGGTATTTAATTGTTTAAGAGAAACTGTATCACTATCATCAGTACCAGAATAAACTTGCTAAAGGTGAGGTGTTTAAGCAAATAATGTCACATCCACCCTAATAACGCGTTCCTGATAAGTTTTAAATAGTTAGCGTATCTTTAATAAGTTCGAAGTCTTTCCAAGGATTTGTAGATTTAAAAGGAAAAAAGTCAGTTCATGTAAATGTTAGTTATAAACACATGCAGAGTAAATATTCGATTATTTATAAATGTCGACGTATATTATCTAAGTATTATTTGGAGTTAAAACTGTACAATTAGTCCATCACGTTCGTATAATAATTCGAGGACTTCTAAAGCTACAGATGAAGGTTTGTATGTTGGTACCTTATGTACGTATATGTAAATGTTTCTGGGAACAGCACGTTGAGTTCGAACAAGACACGTGTGAATTACACACACCGTGAAACTTGGAAGCACTTTCAAAGTCGTAGTATGTTCTAAAACAGACTCAAACTTAGACTTACGTTACGTGCAAGTTGCACAACGCAAAAGTTGGAGAACTAAATAATTCGTCTACTTAGAAACAGCCTACATTTGCGCTCGAACAATATTAGTAGTTGGGTTTCGAGACAAAGGAATTTCTTTACACCACCACCACTTCCTCCTCCTCTTTCTCCCCCTACCCGGTTCTGTTATATAGCGCCAATAAACTTTCAGTTTTAACCATCACCGCCTAATTGAGTGACTGTTACGTAAAGTCAAAGTAATTACCTACACACAGGTACTAAATACATGTACTATAAAGAATAATGTTTCGACATAATAATGCACACTAAATTCAATTTAGTTACCGAATATGTACTCAAACAAAGCTTTTATTGTGACTTAATGGATTAATTGACATATTGAAGTATTAGTGCTATTAGAGCTTTATGAGCCTTTCGATTTTTATGAATTCTTGTATTGTTCTTTTCTTGATTTAAGACAACAGCGCAGATATAAAAATCGAACGAAGATCTAGACCTAGAGTATTACGACTCTAATTTTAGAAATTACGAAATTTTGTCAAGAGTCTCGACATCTAATAAGATACTGTCTAAAGTTTTAATGGGGCAAGTGTTGTGAATAGGCATGATTAAAGCACAACAACAATTAAAACAACACTTGATAACTTTTTCACAAAACATTTTAAAAAACTCAACAATTGTTTGGACAGTAAACTGTTTACTTAAACATTTACTCTTGAAAATGACAGTCCACTGTCGAAACAGTAAGATATTAAGCTTTATTATATAAACAATCATATTAAATCCTAAGATATGGATAAGATACGTAATGGAAAAGATAAAATAATTCTACTATATGTTTGTCTCTGTGAGACTTGAATCAAGTCAAAAAATTGTGGTCAAGTTATTACACAACTAAAATTGCTTGAAGTCAAACTAGATTTAGGCATCAGGATCAAGACTCTTGTCTTAAAAAAATCAAAAGGAATTCTCTCGAACTGAATTAAATAAAACTTAGCAAACATAGCCATAAATTCTTAGAGTAGATCTCCGAAATAGAATACTACATGTCAACATTTTGAGATACCCAAGAAAAAGTAATCTTAAAAATTATGTTCTGGATTTTATGAGATGGTGGTGCATTGAAAATACTTTCTTTATAGTTCTTCTATTAATTATGTACATATATTTGAGATTTGAAATCGTTGTGGTGGTACTATTTTTATATCCCTGCGCATCCTCCAAAATATACCTTTAGCAACTATACAGCATAAAATAAAACGTTAAAATTTGAAAGCAAAATTTCAATAAATTGCTTGCAATCCCCAAATAGTAAATAAAACGTTTACATCATGAACAACTATTGTATTCTTAATAGATTGAATTAAATTAGTGAAGCATTCTCTTATTAAAAAATCCTAGGACGGCTCATTTCAAAGACAATAAAAGAAATAAACGTCACGTTCTCTGATTCAAATCTTCCTTAGTTTATTAACACTAACTAAGGACTGTATTTTCCTCAGAAGTAGAAGTTTATAAGTTGAAGAATTCTGAGATGGTTTCATTAACCTGTTATAATTTTTTTAATTCCAAATTAAGTTCTTTAAGCTTTTTGTGACCCCTTATCTGCCATTAAACTTCTGCCATTCTCTGTAAGCCATTTCTTTTATATGTATGTTCCCCTATCCAATCCAAAGTAAATTTTGTGTTTCGAAAATTATTATGGTCATAACCCCGATATCCAACCTTCCCATTTTCGATCTATCTTTATTTTCCCTCCAGCGCAGGCCATCATTTCTAGTGTCATAAACATAAATGTACGAAGCCCTTTCATCACGACCGTTTGTCCAGTATCTTTTTCTCTTCTGCGTCATTTTTCGCGGAGAAACTTACACCATGTGCATTATCTCGGTCGCCTCCGGAGACATTGCTGTCAACGTCCGTACGTACAGACGACCGACCGGTCATGCCTCGGCGCGATTGTCGAGATTTAATAAGTCCGGAAAAAGTTGACAAGGGAAATTCGAGACGAGATGATGACCATTCGAAATGGCCATTGCCATTGGCATTGGCATCTTCGGTCGCAACTAAGAACATAGAACGCTAAGAATAAGAAGAAGAACAATGATAAAGGAGACCCTCGACAGTTAAGTTAACTAGAACGAGCCGAACGGGATCTATTACGTCTTCTTCCGGTATTCGGGCCTGCGGGAAAATCGGGGAAAATTCGACCCCCGACGAGAACGCCGAAAAGTCCGATCAGTCCGGCCGGCATGGAGAAATGCGTCTTCTTATCAGGATTTAGAAAATTGCAGTGGGAAATTAAATTCGTTACAACGCTTTAAAAGGCTTAGAATGAAAAACGGACTGGTAATAATGAAAAACCCCAATCGGAAGTTACTATACTTTGGATATAATTGAACACCTATCAACACGACTCAAAGAAACTTTATGACCTCAGGAAACGAGGCACTTACTTCAATTCTTCACAAATTTAGTCTGCAATTGTGACTCAGAGAATATTCTATTGAATTTTAGTTAATGAAGATTTCTTTGGTCGGAAATTAAACCTGTTTGGTAATTATAAACGAAAAAAATACCGGCCAAGTGCGAGTCGAACTCGCGCACCGAGGGTTCCGTACAAACCTGCATATATGTGATGTAACCAAAAATTTTAGGTTTTCAGAATTTTTCCTTTATATGTGCTATAAAACATTGCTTCATGCCAAATTTCAAGATTCTAAATCGACTGGAAGTACCCTTTAGGTTTTGATTCCCTTGCGAGTAGTTGCGAGTTTGAAAATATGCGGCTTAAATTGCTGTTTCTTTTGATTGCGTTGACATAGAAGTTTGATTTAATTACAGCTTAAAGGTATTATAGACCTGAGTATTTGATATGAATTTCAATTTAATACCTGTACGCGTTCATGAGGAAAAGGGTAGTAACTTTAAAATTATTAAAAATATTTTTATTATATGATGTAACTAAAAATTTACGGCTTTCGCAATTTTTCCTTTATCTGTGCTATAAGACGTTGCTTCGTACCAAATTTCAAAATTCTGAGTTCACGGGAAGCACCCTGTAGGTTTTGATTCGAAAATTTGCGGAAATTTGCGGCATAAACGGCTGTATCTGTTGATTGCGTTGGCTTAGAAGTTTGATTTTTTCACAGCTCCAGGGGACAATAGACCTGAGTATTTGGTACAAATTTTAGCTTGAGACCTCAACGCGTTCCTGAGAAAAAGGGTCTTGACAGACGCACGGACGGACAGACGGACAACGAAGTAATCCTATTCCTTTTGAGGTGCGGAACCCTAAAAATCATCTACACACTAAATGAATATTAAATCTTGCAAAAAATATGTTTTTTGTTTTATTTTGACTATAAGTAGGTATTTAACGTTTCTATTTATGGACGGTTCTGTTTAATTTTTTTGTACCTACTAAATTCCAATCATAACTTTTAGAAATCGGAATCCAAAACTGAATATTTAAAATTCTTGTTCCGGAGCAAAAAAATTTACAAAAGAGTTATCGGAAGCGTTATTCGATCTGGCCAATGTTTGGAGGAATGTAAAAAATGCGAAAACGACAGTTAACTTTCATCCAGAAAATAATTACGCTTTTCAAACGAAAGGAAACACTGAACAGATGCTAATTAATATCTCAATTTGGCCCTGTGATCTTTTTCAGCTGTCTTTATCGATTGTTAATAAAAATGGCAGATATAGAACAAACTGCACTAATTCACCAGCCACCCCACGACTGGGTTCCATCGTTAATTAAATTTACTTTGTCAGACAGGCTGAAATCTCTGTGTTGATTAAACAAATAAAACCGATGATTGCTATCGAATTTTCGCAATATGACGCCAAAGGAGACAATTGTCTGCCCTTTTAATATTAACGAGTCCTCGAATTATATAAACCGATTTAAGATTAATAGCAAGTGATTACTAATGGATCATCGTCATGAAATTAGGACAAGAGAATTGGAAATTTTACATGAACTGGTTGTTACAACCTTTCTACAAAGATATTTTTCAACATGAATACCTAATTATTTCGTCACTTTGTGGCTTCTTTAAAGGTTACAGTATACAAAATAACAGTTTTGCTTTCTTTTACCTACTAGAAGATTTTCTTTAATAAGAGATGAGGCAATTTATTTTTAAATCAGTTAAATTGATTTCTAAATTTATAATTTAATGAAGATAAAATGTGTAAAAGTTACAAATTCGGGAAATTCACGTCAGTCAATCATTCTTTACATGGAAAATTTGGTGTCGTCTTGGAAGTTAGATTCCTGTTTCCAACTGTTCAATAAGCCCCTTTGTCAAAACTGTCAATAACTCGTGACGTCGATTTTTAATACTTGTTGTAACTGAGCACAGTTTTATACGTATTCGTCGCTTAAAATTTTACATCACGGAGCGAAAATTCATCTTCGATACTCGAATTCCCATAAACGGGCAGTAGATGTCGTCAGCGCCATCTGTGCCACCTCTTTCACTTCATAACTCCTATCGTTCGCAACGTGCGTTTTATATTGAAATGAAAGTTTGAGAGGATTCAAGTTGCGCTCCCGTGTTACATCGTAAAAAGATACACTCCGTGCCGACGAAAGGAACGGGACAAGTTCGAGCACACTGTGCTGTCACTTTTCACGAGGAAAATTTACAGCCGTCGAATTTAAAAATACGATTTCGCTCACCTTTAGTGCTGTTCTTTTCTGAAATATTACTCGCGACTAAGACACTAAATCTAAACACTTTTTATGACGCCCTATTGTATGTGTGTCTCTCAAACACATCTGGGGCACTTGCCAACTTTTATATATTATCAAGAGAATGCTCGCGTTATGAAACAGAATTGTAAACCCAGAGAACACTTCACGCTACTTCATATCATCAAGAAATTTCCCTTCGATTTTGAACAGTTGGCAAATAAAATTCCTACATAATTAGCACAAACTTACATTAATTGGCTTTACTTTTTGATCAAACTACAACCTCAAAACTACTACACAAGCTTACAAAATTATAAAATAGAGGGGTAGTTTTTTGCGTTACTGTATGAAAAATGGTGACGGCGCTCGACATGACAAATATACAAATATAAATTTATGAAGATGTATACCTTCTTCATCAACATTACCCTATTTTACCTCAGATTAATGCGTTTTAGGCATACAATATATACAAATAAACATTATTTAGTTTTCAGCAAGAAGCAAAAAACACATTCGGTTGAGCCACAGAGCAGCTTTCAATTTCCAATAAGAAATTTATAAAACGGAGCATAAGACGACGATATATCGGTCGGCTTACTTTTCTTCTAACTAATAATTTATAGATCTTTAAATATCCGAGAGACGGAAAAGCGTACGGATTCTTTCATTAAAGTTCGATGCATTGGCGTACTTTACATATTGGCTCCTTTAAAAAAATATATTGTTTTGGCATGGGCCCAAATCTAAAACATTTCGTTCTTCGAGGGCTCGCAGTATGCACGTATGGAGGTAGGTACGTATACCTTTTTGTCCCAAATACGGGACTTATCCATCTAAATACTTACTAGGGTGTACGCTGCAGACGTATATGTATTTACTTGCCAGATATACAGCCCAACGTACATAGATAGGCGTACGTATGTTGTATCGAGAAGGAATTTGGGGGAAGAGGAGACGATTTCGCTTCTAGGAGGAGTCGAGCCCCGACTCCTCAAGCGATGGGATATTGGAAACAACAACATCAAACATTTTATTGTACAGAAAGATACGACGCATGTTTCCTCATCGAATTATTAACAAACAGCAACTATTTACAAATGTAACCAACAGTGTGTGGAGTTTCTGTTGTGATGAGCAGAAATAATCTTGGTCTTACAGTTTTATCTTGGTCTTGAAGATTTAGGAAGAGCAAGGCATAAATATGCTCGCAGACTTAGATCAATACTTAATGAAAAAGACCACTAGGTACAAAGAACAAGGTTAAACTGTATTTGCTTTATTTCCCTGTTGTTTTTTTTCAAATTTGTAGTTATTCAGTGTTACAAATAAGATACATAAACGTTCTAAAATTTCAGCTTTCAGAATAACTACAAGGTACTTTAAAGTGTGCAGCAGTATATCCCTGAAACCGTCCGCTATATACCAGACAAACAATAATTAATTTAATTTAGCCAAATGCCCACAAATATAATTATACAAAGGAACAATGCTCATTATTACAACTGGTAAACCTGACACAAAGAATAACGTGCATTTATTAGTGTGTATCGCATATGTACATATATAATATTGTGTATGCACCTAAATATGTGTAGTTAATGTTCATGTAGGGGACGATGGTGTTGGTTGCAAACAATTCTACATCTGGTTACCTTTATCCATTCAGTTTTGCCGAAGTATTAGTGGAAATGTTGCAATTATTTCTGCTCGTATTCAGTAGGTAGTCGGACATTTAATAGAATGTGCAGAACTTTAACACTTAGACAACTAATGCATTTTGGCTTTTGTTAGGGTTAAAATTGATGAAAGGGAACGAATGGATCATATTAACCAAACACATTCACACCTATTCACAATGTACGTATACAGGGTTTTTCAAGTTGATGGGCTATTAGAAGTAGGTATATGAATTAGTAGAAACAATTCAACTCTGAAATTTGGGCTCATTTGGTTATTGTTTATGCCGCTTCTTTTAAAAATATTTTCAAGTTCGATTTACATCCGGTTATACCGGAAGTCGATACCAACTTTGTTATTTTAAATGGAATGGTATATTTTTTACGCTGAATTCGAATAAAACGTGTACTTCTAAGGTAAGTTTGATAACCAACTTGTACACCTATGACGATCGGTTTCTGAGTTAATTTAACTTATAGAAAAAAAATCGCTACCGCAACCCATCTTATAAAAAGATCATAACTTTCACAAAATACGACTTAGAGTGTTGAAATTTTTACTAGTAATAGATGAATATTAGTGCTAACGCCTTGACAAAAGTGTATTAAATAATTTATAGAGGGCGTTCAAAATAAAACTCTCAAATTGAAAAACTTCAAACACGAATTACCTCGTTTTTTCAAATGCACCTACTATTTTTTTTTCAATCGATTCCATTTTTTATCCTCTTTCGATCTATATGGATACTTCCTATTTTATTTGAAAATTTTGGAATAATTTGGAGTTATTACTTAAAATAGGAAGTATCCATATAGATCGAAAGAGGATAAAAAAAGGAGTTGATTGAAAAAATAAAAAATAGTAGGTGCCGTTTGAAAAAACGAGGTAATTCGTGTTTGAAGTTTTTCAATTTTAGAAATTTATTTTGAACGCCCTGTAAAAATTATTTAATTCAATTTTGTCAAGGCGTTAGCACTAATATTCAGCTATTACTAGTAAAAATTTCAACACTCTAAGTCGTATTTTGTGGAAGTTATGATTTTTTATAATTTGGGTTGCGGTAGCGATTTTTTTTCTATAAATTAAATTAACTCAGAAACCGATCGTCATAGGTGTACAAGTTGCTTATCAAACTTACCTTAGAAGTACACGTTTTATTCGAATTCAGCGTAAAAAATATACCATTCCATTTAAAATAACAAAGTTGGTATCGACTTCCGGTATAACCGGATGTAAATCGAACTTGAAAATATTTTTAAAAGAAGCGGCATAAACAATAACCAAATGAGCCCAAGTTTCAGAATTGAATTCCTTCTACTAATTCATATACTTCTAATAGCCCATCAACTTGAAAAACCCTGTATACAGAACATTCTTAAAATGTTCAATATTTAATGACCACAAATTTAATTATTGCTTCCAAACAATTTAAGAATTTCATTTATAGAAAAGATTAGAAATAAGGTTTTGAAAAAATGAGGGAAATTAAATACACAGATTAGATTACTGCTTGAGATGTTGGACGTTGTAGGTTTTGAGAAAAGAAGGAGTAGGGTCAATATTCGGACTAACGCTCTTAGGACGTCCATTAATTACGTGAGATATTCCTCTTTAATGTGGATACCTTCATCCTTCCTCACGTGAGATTTCTCAGTTCACGAATCATTAATTAAAAGGGGGAACAATTTCTATAGAAAGAAAAAAAATTGACGTGAAATTTTCAATGACTCTCCATTCTTTTGAATGAGTTTTCCTGCACTTTATCTCACGTAATTAATGAATGTCCTTTTACAACGATGGTGGTTCAATTTTATGGCATACTTGCCCCCCAATATTTTTTAATGAAATTTCCAATAACTCCTCCCTTTAAAGGAGACTTGATGGATCCCTCCCCTTCAATTTGAGCTCAAATAATTAGTGGATGTCCCTTTATGATGATGACGGTTTAATACTAGGACATATTTCTTTAAATGCAATAACCTAATGGCAAGCATATCAAAACTTAATGATGATAATGACATTTGAAATGACTCCCCCTTCCTTTAAATAAGATTTGGTGGATTCTTCCATTATTTTGAGCCCGTGTAATTAATGGATATCCCTTTACGACGCCGACGGTTTAATTTTACGGCATATTTGCACCCCAAATTTCTTTAAATGCAATTATTGGCAAGCATATCGAAATTTAACGATGATATTTTTCATTTAATCGCTTAAAAGCGCGCGAATTCGAACGGATTAACTGGCGAATAAAAATTGGTGGAGCCGTTTGGGAAAAAGGAGCAGAGGGGGGCTGCGATTAATCTGCCTGTTCGCATTTATCAGTTGGCATTTTCGGTTGCAAAAAAACCGTCTGTTGCATTCAGCTTTCATTAGACTTTCGGATGTTCTGAAAAGACAGCCGAGCTGAAGGAGATTACAAAAGGTTTTAGGCGAGAAAATTACAGTTCCACTTCATTACACAGATATTGTTTTTGCTTCGCGCGAATGGGGAATAAAAGGACGGACGGGCGGAGGACTGGGGGGTGGTGAATGGCGGAAGGGACGACGCCGAGCGTCGACATTTGCGACGGTACGTTGAGCTAGAAAGAACGGACTTCGTAGTTGCCGATAATTCGGCGATTGTCCAAAAACATCAGCCTTCCTATCCCCGATAAACGGGACGCATCGTCGGAAAACAGGGGGATGTGACTGCCTGCCTATCCGACAAATATATTATTAGCGCTGAGGGCCAGAGTACATGACGTGGCGGCGCGTCCCGGCAATGGGGACAACGACGGCGGTGAATAATAAAGTCCTTACATGGACATCTTTATAAGTTCCTTCCTCTTTTCTTGTACGAGATGCGATACAACACCGTCCAACGTCTACATATTTTATCGAATAAAATAGTATTCAATGTAAAGTGAGTAACAAAAGAAATCGATAAGTTTGTCTAGTTCATTTACGATTAACAAATTTAGAGACAACTACCCAATTTAGAAGAATATTCCTTTCATCGTCCTATGGAATTAAAGATAAATAATTTCCTAAATCAAATTAAATATTAAACAATATATTAATCATTGATCGTATCGTTAATGATTTATCTATCTTCTCTCGTAAAATTAGTAGGTAATAAAAGTTTAACCTAACAATATTTTCAAAATATCAACGAATTTTTACAATTCAATAATGTTTAATAAAGTCCTTACATGGACATCTTTATAAGTTCCTTCCTCTTTTCTTGTACGAGATGCGATACAACACCGTCCGACGTCTACATATTTTATCGAATAAAATAGTATTCGATGTAAAGTGAGTAACAAAAGTTCAATCTAGCGATATTTTCAAAAGAAATCGATAAGTTTGTCTAGTTCATTTACGATTAACAAATTTAGAGACAACTACCCAATTTAGGGGAATATTCCTTTAATCATCCTATGGAATTAAAGATAAATAATTTCCTAAATCAAATTAAATATTAAACAATATATTAATCATTGATCGTATCGTTAATGATTTATCTATCTTCTCTCGTAAAATTAGTAGGTAATAAAAGTTTAACCTAACAATATTTTCAAAATATCAACGAATTTTCACAATTCATTTATGTTTAATAATTTTAGGGAAAAAGCCTTTATTTAAGGTAAAATTGTTTGAATTAATGGTAAATAATTTGAATGAAATATTTATATGTAGGTATATCTATAAAACATTAATAATTTATCGATTATGCACCTGAAAATTTTATAACTGATTGCAGTTAAATTATTTATTATGGAAATCACCGGTGAACGTTATGAAATTATCGAATTGTTATTAAGTTATAGCAGATTGCTGAATATTATCCGCCTATAATTAAACATATTACAATTATCTTTGATTATGGTAATACAGAAGATTTAATAACGAGAAAATCAGTAAATGAGTAAAATCGATGTTGACTAAGTTTAAAGTCAAAATTTTAATCAGATTTTCACGAAATCGATCGATATCAATATTATTAAACGTTCATAACTGTTGATGAAACATTTTGTAATTATACGTGAATATTCAATAGCAACAAATCCAAAAAACACAATAACTGTTTCTCCAGGAGAAACTTCATTTAAAGAATTATTTTTTTAAATTGTTGATTTTGAAAAATCTTTATATTTTATTGCACTAAAAGCTGTATATCAGACTTCTAAGCTAAAATATCTGGTGCATTGAAAAAAAATATGATAAGAGACTGCTTTAGTATTGTGATTAATTTAAAAACCAAAAAGTGTTCAAACATATAATCGTTAGGGCTCGTATTATTTACTATTAACCATCTGCCTTTTTAATCAAAAATAATTTAATAGTGATCTCGAAAAATCAAGGTTTCGTATAATATTTAATAAAAGCTTTGATACCATCACAGATGACAGTCGTGTGTCGCATCATTTGTTTAGACCAATAATACCGATCTTTTATACCTTGTTGTCATTTTCGAATCAATTAGTAAAAAACACATCGTCTCGACTAATCGATATCGACAAAATATTGTCAATTGGTGCAGTGGTACTCATATTTGTGTTTTTATTGTAGGTATCAAATTGAATTGAGCCAAACTGAAACTGTAAAGGGAACGGTTAAGGATCAAATTAATAATTAATTTTTTGTCCCTTACAGGAATGTTATTATTGCACATATATTTTTTTTTGTTTCCATTTGTGATACATATGGTAAGCTGGGGGAAACGGGGGGTTTGGCCCGAATCCCTTTCAGCGGGACGATCATTGTGCATTCGCCGTACTTTGTACCATTGTATCGCGAAGTATCGACTTGTTTGTCGCGGTTAGGGTGAGAGTTTCGAGTGAGGCTTAAGTCGTTTTCCGATTCAATTGCGTCGAACTGTTCGCTTGGAATCGCGTCGACAGCATATAAACGGTCGTTCTCGGATGCTTCTCGTCGCCACCCTATCGACCGTCGTATTCGTCGTTCGACGCGGCATCGTCTTTCCTAATGCCCCCTTCTATCATCCGATATTAGCAATGAGCATATTATGAGGGCGCAATTGCGATAAAAGCGAACACACGTGTTCGCGCGCGCGTGGGACTTGCGCGATACTACTCGGGGTTGTCATTCGCCGAGTCCGAGGACCGCTTCCGACTCTCGCCCGTCTGAAAACGATTCGCGCGGGCGAGACATCGGATCAAGTACGGTGATTGCAGTTCTATCGCTACTGTTGATAGTAACGCTTGTTGCGATACAAATACGTAAAAGACACAGTACGTGGCGCGGATCCGACGCTCTCCGCAAACTACCTACGGTACTTTGTTTTGCGGAAAAAGCGCGAGTGCAATAACAAAAATAAGTGGCTTTAAAGCTTTCTACAACACTTTGGGGGTATGCTGTCGCCGATGCTTATGCTAATCGCAGCAGTTTTTATCGCGATACTTCACGCAAATGGTAGGTCCCTATAACTTTCGTAAAAAACTTTTGAAGTGAAACTTTTTATAAGATACCATAAAAATGTTATCATGAGAGTAAAATTTCTTATCTCTTAATAAAAATGATTGTGTCAAAGTTAAAAATTTAAACAACTTTTTCTAACTTTCCAGTTTTTTCGCACCACAGCACTTTTTATTTAGAGAAAGATACTTTGAAGTACTGATAAATTTTATTGATGTTGGAAAATCCAGATGGTTGTAAATAAACAATTACTTACAATTGCAATTACAATTATAATTAACATCTATGAAATGGGATAGTAGCATAAGTAGATTCGTAGTTTCTAACGTTTACTCTAATTTCCCTATAACCATAACTTTTGTGTCAAATTTATGACGGCAATAAACACAAAACCACGCTATTAGAGCGCGATCACGGCATTACCATTATGATACGTCGTTCTGCAATTTGCTCCATCAAACTATTGCGTACTTACAACACAGGGATCATCACGTGTTATTTTTTGAATACATAATATAATCAACGATCATCCCCTTAATAGATATTAGTTTCGAAAACATGTAGTTATTGTCTAATAATAAATAATTTTTAACACATCACAAACAATATATTATATTCGTCATAATTAAAATCTATTTTTATAAAAACACTTAAATTTACCCTAAAGTAACAGAAGAATAGTTATATTATTATAAGTTTTCGCGCCCAGTTTACATCCAACATCGGAACCTCTGAAGAAGTTACTCGTGCTAGCGAAACGTTGAGAAGCAATCTTTTAGACCTGAATCAGGACATCACCAGTCTATACGTATTATTATTTGAAATTAAAATTAAAAGTGAACTAAATTATCAATATTATAGAATTTAGTAACTTCTAAAGTCTCCTACTATTTTTGTTTAATTACCTACAAAAGTGCATCAATTATTATTTTTGAGTATTGAGGGCTCGTGCAGTTTACGCGTGCCCACAAATTACTTGAGGTCAAAAACGTTTCGGAAAATTGTCTTAACCTTTAAAATATTTGAAGGAGTATAAACCAAAATATTTATTGAAAAGTTTTGAATTATATTATTAATTATGAGTGACCACATTAAAAAAAAAAAAAAAAGAAACAGAAAAAGTGATAATTGCATTACCCTACTGTATTGTACATATTTTAATATTAACCCACAACCCCTGTAGGAATTCCAATTGTTCCAATTATTTAATGTTTATATAGAAGTGGTTAATTAATAATTCGCAAAACCGCAATCATATTTATGTTAACTACATATTACATTAGCCTACAGTTATTTATGTATGATATTTGATGGTGGTACGTATTTCACAATCTTTATTGATAACCCAAGCAGAAATTAGTTCCAATTTTGCGTTCACAACACATGAATTTAGTACTTGACTTTTACGAATAAAAAAAAACTATTTTAGTTTCAGTCTCCAGAATAACTACCTATCTGAAAATCTTTAAACTGTCTTGGATGCATTAGTTATGAAACATGACATTAACTCAATCGCTGAATAACTCAAAACAATTTCATCATCCAAATTTTAAATTTTACAGGAGCCCTCCTTCATTCTTTCCAGGTATAATCTCATTTTACGACCCCTTCCACACATTTTGGGGTTTTTAGAAATTATTATAAAATTTATTTATTATAGTAACACCTCTACCAAAAAGATTCTTTAATCAAATTAATAATATATCAAATATTTTAGTAAACAATCAATAAAGTGGATGATATAAAATTCTATCATCTTGTGTCCAAAGACTTTGAGAACCTCTTTACATACTTATGGCTTATCCCCCCTCGTGGTACTCATTGTCTCACTTTGTTAATCTCCTCTCGCCCTCTCAACGTATGGCATAATTTATAAATGACCCCTAATAGAGCATTGAGTTATTTATATACAATCAAATAGCGTTTAACAAATAAATTCAGAAGTTGTACTGAGCGCCATCTGTATCACAGATCTTTTACTATATAATTTGTAATAGTATCATTAGATTTTGTAAAAGTTCTAAGAATACATAATATAACCGTTTAGTACCTACGATGCATAAAATTCATTCTAATCAGCTTCTATTGGTTCAGTTCATAGCAAGACATTTAATTAAAACTTCCTATCAAGTGGTAGGTATGGTTGTTAACGCTCAGCGAACTTTAATACAAGTCCGTTGTGTAATCGTTTTCTTTCTTCGTTAAATAAAACAAAAGTTCTGAAACATTCACGACATCTAACTTTCGGAGGTCCATGAATAATTTAAAGACATTGTATAGTGAATATCGATATTTACTAAGTTTGACTCTAGGCAATTTCAACAAACACGAGGTAACATTTCATGGTTGTACGAGATTTAAGTTAGTGCTACTCAATTATTAAAGTTCAAAATTTTCCATATATCTATTCCAAAATGGGAACTTAAGAACTTCTAAGTAATAACAACATCTGACATTTAGAAATATACAGTAGATTAACTGCTAATTTAATCTTATATACGTAACCTTCTTTGGATATGACCTTTAAGCAAATTTTCTATGTTTTTGAAATTACATTACTATACGTAAATCCAAATACGTTTCGGAAGGAAATATAAATAAATTACAAATAAGTAACTTCTAAATTCTTTAAGAGATACAGTTGTTTTCCGATATTAACTTCATAATTCATAAAGTCGTGAATATTTCAAATCTGGCTCAATTATCGTCAAAAAAAAGGAGAGATTGAGTTCAACGGGACTGTCTGCGTTAATCTAATGCCTAACTGTACTAAAATAACGTTCTGCAAATAAATTTTCCTTACTTATTTACTTACTTTTTATAAAAAATAAATAACTAATCAATCTTAGCTTACCGTTCAGCCCATCCCATAACACCCCACTCTGAAACGATGCATTTTCTTGATATAACGTCCATTTGATAAATTATTGTCGACGTAAATATCTGAAACGATAGGAATTCCTATTAGTAAAATTAATAATACAAAATTTATATTTTTAAGTACAAAAATGAGGTTAAAAATGTTCTCAATTATTGTAAATCAAGAGATTGTTGTAATAATATTAAGGATTTCACCAAGACAAGTTTTATAACCTTTGCCACCCTTGAAGACGATACTATGTTAAGATTAGGTTTGTGTATCATTGGCGTATCAGAAATTGTCTACTGCTCTCAATTTTTAGCCTTTCATTTCAACTCTTAATTTGTGGTGGGTACCTTTTAATTTATCTCTTTTTCAACTTAATGATTAAATTATTTATTTAATTTATTTTATAAACAATACGTTATCAAACAAAGTGTACATTGTCGACAAAATGTAAGACTTTTTGCGTATATAAAGTAGCTTAGTAACATAAATATTTTCGTAAGGACACAAAAGAAAAGTCAATTTGAATATGTGTTAACTGTCGAACTTCGTTAAACCGCACGTATACGTCTTTACATGTGGTTATTTGGGAAAGGGTGTAATATTAAAATACAAAGCGGAGTTTTGAAGCGACAAGGGCCATTATCGACATTTTAAGGCATCAAAACAGCGAGAAAAGTACCAGACATAAATTAGCTAAGATAGTTAAATTAATGGTATGTCGTTAAAAGAGCGGAGTGCACAGTCGAGGAGCAAAGCAAGTGCACCAAGCAGACCATTCGCATTCGCGTTCGACGAAAATTATTGTCGGTTAGGGTAGTTGATAGTGGAGGCTGCAAAATTTATCTTAGTACACGCGAACGGACCCCTGTTTATATCTATGTCTATGTGTACGTATGTACATACATATACAGGACGTATATTCGTTGTGTAGGTAACTCGAACACATATTATTAAATACGAGCAGAATTCCGCGTCATAAAGCAACAAGAATTAGAATTACTAAGAGGTCCTAAATAAGGGTGGGTTTTGAAAATGCCTTTTAGAAAAAGAAATTAAAGATTTTACGGTTCAGTGCACTGAAAATTACAAATTTTTGATTCCAAATAAAAGCGGGTAAACCGGATTGTTGGCGTGGCGATTGCATGCCGTGGCGACGCTCGCCATGCGCAAGGGCTTGTGCGATTCTCTTCCCACTCGGTTCGACGGGTGTCGTTTAGGTACTACAGTAAACTAGAAGATGGAAGTGAATTAATTATGATT
Source organism: Agrilus mali (assembly GCA_029378335.1). Lineage (NCBI taxonomy): Eukaryota > Metazoa > Arthropoda > Insecta > Coleoptera > Buprestidae > Agrilus > Agrilus mali. The sequence continues at coordinate 3,919,324 of CM055660.1, forward strand.
GTTGTGTACATTTCACCTATTAAAAAAATGAATGATATTTCATTTTTACATGAGATATTCTTTCCGTACAGTCACAGAGGTTCAATAACTTTTAAAACCAATAAAGATAAACTACCATTGATTTTAGCTGGAGATTTCAATGTAAATTTTGCTAAAGATGAATCAATGCCATTAATTACGTTCCTTCAAAAAGAATTTCAATTGCAAATTAACAACAATGCAAGAGAACCTACTACCAGATGTGCAACAACAATAGATGCTGTATTTATTAGATGTCTTGATAATGTTATGTCCAATACTTTTGTAACATACTTCAGTTATCCTCGACCAATTATCACAGTACATAACGCTGTCAGAGGCAACATCGAATATAACTATTAGGTACTAAAGTCACTGATTAAAAGAATAATTGAGTTGTCGCAACTTTAAATAAATTTTTGAATTTTTAATTTTTGTATTTGATAAAAATAAATGTTTATTAAATAAATAGTCATCATTTTGTGGAAAAAATTCGTAATATTTTATTTTTTCATTATGCCATATTTAGTTCCTGTCGTAATATTGTCTTTCATGCATATTACTTGTGCAAACTCGATGTTTCACATCTGCCAGGCGTCCCGTGACGATTCACATTTTTTTAAACTTGACCTCTCATCTATGTAACCCACGAGCCGTCTTTACTTTCTTAGAAAATATTTACGTCAGAAACTACAAATAAAAAGAAACTGAATAAAACAAAGAAACACTCAAAATCCACATTTGGAGTTAGTCTCTAACTGAGGGTGTCGAAACGCGTTTTAGTTTTATAAACGTTTAGTTTCGTGGCTTTTATGTGTTTGTTTGTTTTATTGAGTTAATATTCCACAGTACCTACTCCTTCGATTTTCTTATACAAAACAAAAATGTTCCAATTATATTATTATGTAGTTTCGTCGAGGGTTGCTGGGGGATCTTTTTAGTTTGTTCAGGTATCGATAAAGTCAACAATTTTCCGTTCAGAGTGAATTCCCTCGATAAAAAGAACGGATATGTGAGTACAAAGGCGAATTAATGTAATGAATGAATGAGTGAATGGGAAGATTACAAAATTACACGAACTTGTTCCCTTTGTTACGTATTATACTTACGTACTTATATAGTACATAGGTATATGAGATAATATGTAAATTAAAGCAGTTCAAAAAGTCCAATGTTACACTTCGTTACGGTCGTTAACACATCCTGAACATGCAAACAGTAATTAAAATCAGTTCGCTCTGTTACGTCATTAGTTCACTCCATCTTACTTTATTCAAACGTTTAATTAATTGGAAGAAATTAGGCGTCCGAATTGTTCGATTAAGCAGTTTAATTCTCTCTGTTTTCCCCGGAGATGACGATTTGAAACAGCTTTGTTCGCTTAACATTTATAGAACCTGCAAGGGAATATTTATCTGTTTTAAAATGTTCCGAAAACTGAAATCGAGCTCACGTTTTGGTATTTCGAAAACATCAAAAATGATGAACAGAAAGAACTAAGAATTAATGTTAAAATATGAAACCTTCAAATACACGTTTGTAGTGAGGATTTTGATTTGAAACATGAATCACTCTTCCAACTTGTAAATATGATCAGTAATAGGTACATACAATAAAATTTCATCTATCTGAAAGTTAAAGTTATGGGATTTTAAGGCTTAATAAAAACAATTATGTACATAAAGTAGAATCTATTTGATATTCGATAATTAGTGATCAACTAAAGTGAATAACAGATTCGCGTCTATTCACTTCGTAGCTTTATAGGTCATCTTGACAAGAAAACACAATTGATCGAACATTTTAAATCATTAAAAATATGAAACTAAACTTAACAATACACCACGTAGTTTTATAGATAATAGTGCAACTTTTGATGTGACACTGATCAAACTTCCAACTTGTTAATACGAAGAATGATTCATAAAATGAGTCTTGTCTGTCTGAAAGTTAAAGTTATGGGACCTTAAGGCTTAATAAAAAAATATATTACCATTTAAATTGATTTGATATTCGATTATTAGTGACTAATTAATAATGTGAATAACAAATTTGCGTCTTTTGTTGATTTTTTTGGTCAGTTTGAATTGTTGTTGTTTAGTATTCCATTAAAAGGATCATAATGGAAAATAGATGGTTATGAAAAGAAAACATAATATTAGGAAAATTCAATTCCAAGATACAAAGATAGAATTAAAAAGAGAACTGTAGAATTTCTGCCATAAATATTTTTTGTTTTTTAAAGAAATAGCAGCTGTAAAACGTAACCGAGATACACCTGCAATTCCACTTCGATACCTGTAATTCCCTATACATCGCGAAATATATAATGGTTTTCGGAAGTTGTTGGTTTTATGAAACCAATAAGGGCCCGTTCATATTTCACTTTAACTGCCTTTATTTCTGTTTTCTCCCCCAATGTTCTCGTACAATCGTCGATATGGCAAGGTACTGTTAGGAACCGACCGAGTCGAGTAGTCCGCTTTTAAATTCAAAAATCTCCAACTTTCTTCTCAATTACGATAATTGCCATGAGTAAATCACCTTCTTCGATGGGGATTAGATGTCGGTCGAATTCCAGCAGCAAACACGTCACTAGCAGCACCCTCCTAACCGGGAACTTGGCGGGTAGTCTTGGAAGTTTACGAAACCACGAAGATATATATTATGTTTAAGTGAGGGCGACGCGCACGAGGAACCTTGCAGGATGCCCCAGAGCTGCATGTGCAACTCGCACCGCGTTAAGTACTAATTTATACTGGAAGAAGGGAATAGTTTGTGTGTACGCTCGAGTTTCGAAACCTTCAGGATAAGTTTGGTTTAACCCGTGACAAATTTCGTGTCACCAAAACATGGCTTGTACAATTTTTTACAGATTTCTCAGATTAAACCAAACTTCCTAAGAAATTCGATGCTTGACACGTAAAAAAAAGGTTTTTCTTTCCCAGAAGTGGACCGAAACTGACTAAAAATAAATTCGGTTTTGTTTCTTCTTTAATATTTACATTTCTTGTCAAAGCATCTATCTATCTCTAATGTACGAATTTTATATGAATTAATCTTTAAATCATTAAAAGATTTCCTTTAAGTAAATATAATTTTTATTGTTGGTGTAAAAAACTTATAATATTGATTATCAACAAAATAATATTTCAAAAAGTTATAGGTAATATTTTTGTGGACGAAACCAGGAGGTGGCGATCGATACCGGCGGCACATTGACGTTAATTTCTCCAGATATCACCTGGGAAAGCTTTCCGAAAATTCTATTACAATATGAGCTGATAACTTGCACCTAGTCAAAATAGGTGCTATAATCAGGGTGCCAACAAAACCCCCTAAAAGTGATATAAATTCGTATCATATCTCATTAAGTTGTGGTGCAATAAAAATGTTTTGGAGAGGTGAAGAAACCCTCCAAATGTCTGTCCACTCGGTATATGAGCGATTGAATGTGTGATTAAACTAATGCACACCCCATTGTGGTAACTGTGCACACGTGTCCACGTAGGGGCATGGAAACGTTGCCGGCACTTATTTACATTGCTTTTGCACATTAATATTTCCTTCATTAGATCGCTATCTCATGCAACTACACCTGAGAACATTAATAAATAGAAGATCCCCTGATAGGAGTGGTAGCAGTGCGCTCTGCAAGGACACAATTAATCTAAATTATAACGTGTTGCTTCCCCCTGCACTACTACATGCCATTCTTTAGGGGTACTACAGGTATTCTTACTCATATAGAGGAACCGCTCATCACCAGCGACAATAAAGTTGCATATACGTATACATTTGTTACTATCAAGTTATTGCTCTTCAGATGGCGTCCTGACTATTAAATGAATTGAGATGTTAACCTCGTATTTATGTGATAATAAAGTGAAAAGGTTAAAATAAATATGTGTCCACTTCAATATTTACCGCTTAACTTCAAATTTAATATAAGACTAAACCTGTATTTAGTAAGATTACCTTTTCCCAATATAATCTAGAAGTTCGACTTCGTCATGAAACCCTTCGAGTGGAACATGTGCCTGTCGGGTGGAGATTAATGGATGAAGGGGTGTCTTTTAGTGTCGCATATCCGTTAAAGAAGGCATCGGATCGGGCTAAAATATTATACAACTTTAAGTTTTAGTTCCAATCGGAATATATTACCCTCATTGTCATTGTTCGGTTCGTTAAATCCAAGCAATTACCTCAATTTTGTTTGAGACTGTCTCGAGTCCTTTGGGGCTACTTTAAATTCGGTCCGTGTAGCCCTTCCGGAACGGAACTCTATCTAATGATTTAGACAGATAGAGCGGCAAAATGACAGGTTTAAATAACTGCAGCAAAGGAAGCAAGCCATTGAAATTAACTGAGTGTTTCGACCCCGACTAACTTTAAATGTCATTCAAAACAGCACTTTGTGCAAATCTTAGGGGCGAAAAGGTAATCTAAACTCATTCGCCAGATTTACTGTTGGATTTTAAATAAAGTTACACAATTAAGTGTAACTGTGTTACCATCCAGAGACAAACAATTTTATAATTGATATGCTAAGTGTTGTGACGTAAAACACATACATTTATTGTCTTGTCAACATCAATTAATTACAAGTAAAACTGATTACCTACATTCAGCAACTGTTTTCAAGGTAAAGCCAACAAAATTCAACTTTAGATTTAGATTTACGTCATAGAAAAGTATTTTATACATTTATTTTTGTCATGAAGCTTGTCATTTGCAGAAATAAAAAAAAATCCAAAGAAGCTCTCGACACTCAATTTAATTGAATAAATAAATTTATTGGAACCCCATCGTTACATTATTGTGATAGACATCTCTAAAATATTTTTAGATAAGAACAAGAGTTCTTAAAATTTAATTAATTAACTAAACGAATTGAACGACTTCCTAATCGACAGCCGTAACTGGGGTACTATATAAATATTAGGAATGCCTTGTGATCTATAGATGCTGCAAAGCTGCAGAACTGCTAAAAGATTTCTCTTAGCTGAAATTTTCTTTATAATACTAGACTAAGCCCACAATGGGTTCTGTGCACCCACTTTTAACTCAACAGGCGATTAAATGAGCGACTGCGACCGTTGCCTAAATAAATTAACTTAAAAGAAAAATAGGTGATCAAACATTTGTAGAACACCCTTCTCGTTTCACCACGAGCCGCCCCTGATAATGATTGATATCGTTTTTGTTTATCTATGGAAGATAAATTGTTGCTGGAAGTGACACTATAATTTCACATTCGCGATTACTTCGCGTCCGTTAAATTTCGCAATCCATCTGATAATAAGCAGCTGTATGCCAATTTGCTTTCGTTTACATTTAATGTTGAAGAGTGAACGCGAGCCGAATCTCATCAATCAAGGAGGCGGGGTGTGAAGATATGATAGGAAGGAAGAGAAGGCCCTGGCTGCATCGAATATTAATGAGACTGCCTGATGATGGTCGTAGTGGTAGGCTACCAGTAATAATGTAAAACACTTCGCAGCTGCCTTAATCAAAACAAATCACGATCGCGAATAAACTGTGCGTAGTTTTACACTGTATATATATGTAAATGTATTATATAGCCACCTCGCACCCTCCTCTAGCTCAAGGCTCTAACATAAAATTTCCATCCCTTTTTCCTAACACTTCGGTGTTTTCATTAATAACCTAAATTCGTTTTGATTCAGCTTGTTGTGAGGCAGATTCTTGCTTTTGAAGATTTTTATCTCGATCTTAATTGTCTTATTCACCAATATATAAAAGTGGAGACAAGATGAATAAAATCATGTCAAAGATTTTCAATATTAATAAGTATCTTCAAATGTTTCGACATTTTCATGCAGTTTAATAAATTCTTAGAAAATACAATGTAACAGTTTGGATAAGGGGTACAAGCACAAGAATAGAAAGGCAACAACGGAGCTAAGAATGCACAATATATTTAAACAAAGCTTGATGATCTGTGGAAATGAGAAGATTATTAAGAAAAATCTTTGGGAAACGATTCACATAGTCTTGAGCTTGATCTTGATCATGTTCATTTACACTTTGTCTTGCAGTGTTTCGGATGCTTTTTAAGAATTCCTGTGTTGATCTTGTCTTGAACCAGTTGAGACTACATCAAGATAAGTGCATTGATGTAAAAATAAAGACAAGATCAAAAACATAACGTTGAGAATTTTCACGTATATCAAGCTAGCACGACAAAATTATTTTTCCGATTTCTAACTTGCACTATAATTTGTCGCTAATTTGTTACCAAATCCAAAAATTTGTCGCTCGTGCCGTTTAGCCATAATCAGCTGGTATGCTAGCTTGATGTCAAACTGGCACTACACATAGCGTATCTCGAAAACGAAATGTCGTAGGATATTATTGTAAAGGCCATAATTTGTCGGTAATTTGTCGCTGAAAGATGACACATTCAACAAATTTGTCGCCAGTCTTATGTTCAACTGATAAGCGAAAAACTGCTGGAAAACCATCAAACTGGCACTACATATGGCATATCTCGAGAAGGAAATGTCGTAGGATATTACAGTAAAGGCTTGTCGCTAATTTGTCGCTGAAAGATGGCACATTCAACGAATTTGTCGCTTGTCTTATGTTCAACTGATAAGCGAAAAACTGCTGGAAAACCATCAAACTGGCACTACATATGGCATATCTCGAGAAGGAAATGTCGTAGGATATTACAGTAAAGGCCATAATTTGTCGCTAATTTGTCGCTGAAAGATGGCACATTCAACGAATTTGTCGCTAGTCTTATGTTCAACTGATAAGCGAAAAACTGCTGGAAAACCATCAAACTGTCACTACATATGGCATGTCTCGAGAAGGAAATGTCGTAGGATATTACAGTAAAGGCCATAATTTGTCGCTAATTATTCGCTGAAAGATGACACATTCAACGAATTTGTCGCTAGTCTTATTTCCAACTCTTTATTACATTTGTTTTAAGAGATCGGATTTATTTACCAAATGTTTTAAATTAGGTTTTCCCTGTTTCCCCCGAGTTGGGCAACACGTTACCTTTTGAGAGTTTGATGGCTTTCCAGCAGTTTTTTGCTTATCAGTTGGAGATAAGACTAGCGACAAATTCTTTGAATATGTCATCTTTCAGTGACAAATTAGCGACAAATTTTGATGTTTACAGTAATATCCTACGACATTTTCTTTTTGAGATATGCCATATGTGGTGCCAGTTTGATGGTTTTCCAGCAGTTCTTCGCTTATCAGTTGAACATAAGTCTAGCGACAAATTCGTTGAATGTGTCATCTTTCAGCGACAAATTATGGCCTTTACAATAATATCCTACGACATTTCGTTTTCGAGATACGCTATGTGTAGTGCTAGCTTGATATCAAGCTAGCACTATAGCTGATTATGGCTAAACGGCACGAGCGACAAATTTTTGGATTTGGTAACAAATTAGCAACAAATTATAATGCAAGTTAGAAATCGGAAAAATAACTTTGTCGTGCTAGCTTGATATACGTAGAATTTTCAAGACCACGAAATTTTGTCAAGAGTCTCGATATCTTTATGTAGTTTAATAAATACCTAGTAAGATACATATATGTCAATGTATTACATACCCACCTCGCCTAGCTCAAGGCTGTAACATTAACTTCCTCATCCCTTATTCCTTACAAAATTGGTTTTCTGTACTAATAACCTCATATTGTTTTAAGGATCTTTGTACAGTTTAATAAATACGTAATGGGACACATTAATCTTTGGTATTAAACAAATAATTATGTTTGGTCTGCAGGCTTCTGTGGTAGGCGTCGTTTGTTGAATGGTTTCCGGGCTGGTTCCCACGTTGTCGATTTATTTGTTATCACGTTTCGAGAGTCATGTCGCTCTCTTCTTCAGAAGGTCTGAAATAGTTTCAAAACAAATAAATCGACATCGTGGGAACCAGCCCGGAAACCATTCGACAAATAATTCTGTCTAACAAAAGACTAGCGTGGTGCATAGCACTTACAGACAATTATTTTTCAAGCTTTAGGTTGGTGCTAGTAAAATAGCAGATTAATAGATAAACACAGCCAGTCCAATTAACGCGATCTATAAAAGTTTTTAATCAATTTAGGGTTTAGAAGAACGACTGGTGACAAATATTTACACGTGGAGCATATTAAACTCTTTGCTCCTGTTTAGCCACATCATGGCTACGATATCTATAATCTTTAGATTAAAATTATTTAAAATTAAATTCTTTTATAAAACTGATGTGTTTTTAATTTAAAAAAATCACAGCTACCCTTTTCTCTATTTTTTTCCTATAATAGATATGATTCTCAAAAAATTCATGCTTGAATATCTACGGATGAGAGGTTCCATGGCCAATGAAGAAATGCCTTAATAGGTATATATAAAAATGTGGTTTTTAACATTCCCAAGTATTTTAATGTGTATAAACCGTGTTGAAAAGAGCGAAGAAAGAATGCGGTTCAAAATTCCACGTTATATTCGTAAATTTGGCTCATTTGTTTCTGAAATGCGAACAAATACAATTGCTCGCGTGAATGCACTTTATGCATCTCCAGGCCGCGGTTATGTGCAGACTCAAATCTGTTTTACGTGCATGTAAACGAGCAAATTTTATTTCAATGGATTCAACTTTCCTATTTTTCACAACCAAGACTGAAAGCTGTTTTCCATAAGTTTTTAGAATCAACTGACTTCACAAGAAAAGCAAACCACATAGTAAATATAATCATTCCATTAATAATATTAACAAGAAAGTAAAAAATTAAAATTTTATTGGTTACTAGATATCTGTGCAAGAGCTGCTTGCTGTATGTCTATAAACTACCTACTTAATTTCATGCTGAAACTTTTGCTAATCAATTCTTTTCGTAAAAGATGATAAAACCATGAAACGAATGGACCCTTTATCTTGTAGTTTGTCTGAAGAATATAAAAAGTTGCCAAGATGATAAAATATATGTATAGGGCGTTAGAGTGAGCAAAAGGGGTCATGCGTTTGCCGGATATGGACAGTCCGTTTGATGTATTCGGAGCGTCTTCCGCCAAAAACTTTGGCCATCCTCCAGAAGCCGGGATGAAATGTTCTGCAGTGTGCATAGAACAGGGCAACGAGAGGGTAACGAACCAACTTGCGGCAATGCAGTTTCGGAACAAAGGCAAAAAAAGACCGAGCAGCGTTCTCATTCGTCACAATTATGTCTCTTCGGGGTTAAAATACCAGCCAGATTTTATACGTAGAAAATCACGACAATGACGGCGACTCTTCGGCTTTACTGTTTTGCTTCGTCTGATAACCGGTATGATAAGGAAGTTTCGAACTTTTACGGAACGAGCACAGAATGCATTATTCCAACTTAATTTTGTACGATACTTCCGGAAACAAGGGTAGTTATAATTTGCTCACTGTATTATTGGGTACCAAGTTGACCAAATTAGTTTTCAAGACAATGAGCACCAGCCAAATTAAAAAAGAAATAATAACACTCTTTTATTGTTATACTATATCAATCATCTACGTATTATACCCTATCTGAAACAAATGCAACTCCCCCCGGGTAAATTTAAAAAACTAAAATTAATTATTTATTGTTTGTAATCATGACCTTTATTTTACTTAAAAGATTATAGTAGAAAATTGAAAAGTCCTAACTCAATTAGTGAAAGAAGGAGTAAGTAGCAAAACTGGTTTGAAATAGAAAGTCATCGAAGGACACGGCATCACGGGTCCTTATAAAGTTTCATTTTACGGGCGTAAGACGTCCGTGTCAACAAATATCTTTTGATGTTTTCCAAGAAAATCCTTTAGCCAAGTTTTCAATTAAATTAAGTACAGATCAGTGAGGTAATTTGTGTCTTATGCGAAAGCTCGAAAGGATTAATTCAATTGAAAATTTGAATTTGAAAAGATTGTAAAACCTTGTGATGGTAACAATTATTACATACAAATTAATACGTTACAATAAGGAAAGTATTTAACATGAGAGAAGCTATTTAATTTTTAAGCCATAAGATGGTTATTGGGCCAATTATAAATCCAGAAATTCAAAAAGCAGTCATTTGGTATTACGTTTGTCATTAACTTTAAATTTAATTTTAACTTTTACAAAGTAAAAGTAAACATTGATTTTAAAAGTACCTGAATAAACCCATCAGGGAATGTCGTACGTCCACAAAATTTTTCATAATGAAATACCAGCACATTGTTAACTTTTCAAAAGTTGTCAACTTTTCTTTATTTCTTTGGTCCCTTCTTATATTAGCTTTCGGGTCCTTTCAGTCTCGTTGTGTTTTAATTCACTGATTTCTTTCCCTCTTTACCTTTATGTTAAGTAAAGTTGAAGTAAAACCGAATTAAAAGTTTAAGCGTTAAAAAGTTTTTTTTTTTTTTGTTGAGTAAAACGTAGCCCCAATTTAGTAGGTAATTGTTTCAAATTTGTATCAGCTTAGGAACGCGATGAACTCCCCAAGGTTTACTTTTAGCCCGGATGGATGGCAGTAGTTTTAAGTAAGTAAGTAATAGAAGCGATTGCGGTTTCCATCTGTTTGAAATGGTGATTAAGTTGATTACCGCCAGGCCCCTTGTTAAGCTTGTTAAGGAAATTTCACATCCGAGTAATATCGCGTTGGCGCGCTGGTGCTGGTACAAGTGTTGCGGCTCCTGTTGTTGTAAAGTCATCAACCCGAAACTACCATTATAAATATCTATATACAGGGGACCTACTACTACTGGCAATAAAACTCTACGCACACGTTCATCAAAGGATACGGAAAGACTTTCGTGATGATAACATGGCTTTTTTGTTATAAATCACAATGAACGTCGTCAGGGGTGCGTCACATCATAAGGGTGAAAGTTAAACGCAAACCATTCGATTATATTACGCGGTGACTTATCAGGGTATGGTGTGCTCATTTCATTTCTTCTTTATTTCATTATTTATTATTTTATTTATCCTGTACACTTAGGGTAAACTAATACAAAAAAAATTATTACATTAAGTCCTACAATTTTGTCTTATCATATGTATCTTATTAAATATTTATTTAACCGCCTAAAGATATCGAGACTTGATAGAAAGTTCTTGATCTTGTCTCAATTTTTACATCAGTGTAGATATTTTGATGTAGTCTCAAATCGTTGAAGACAAGATCAAGACAAGAATTCTTAAGAATTTTCTAAAACATTACTTGAAAGCGAATACAAGACCAAGGACAAGGCAATGTGAATCGTCTCCTAAAAATTGTATTAATAATCTCATTTCCACATATCATTGTGCATTTGTTGACCCAACCCCCTGCTGCCCTCCCATTCAAACTTTTGTGCTTGCACCTGTCCAATGAGCTCTTATATTGCTTTGAATACAATGAGAAGATTTTATTGAACAGTACAAGAAACTTGGAAAGCATATTATTGACTTTTGTGTATTTATTACATTCAATTACTTTGTAACATACGTAAGTAAATATAAACGGTATATTTCCAAACAAACCTTAAATAATGTAATACGAAAAGTTTTATTGTATTAGTTTAACTTTATACGTACATTTTTCAGTTATGTATTTAATATTATATGTAGTCGGATTCATATGTAACTTAAGAGGGTTGAAAACAAAGAGAAGTAGTTCAAACAATATCTAACATCTGTAAGTTTCTTTAACGTATGCAACTACGTATATATTGAACATTTTCCTTCTTTTATTACATTTTAATAAGCCGAGATTAATAAAGAAGTAGAACGGAAAAAGAGACGACGCGGAGTAAAGTAAAAAAAATTACATAGATACATTTGAACCAAATAGTCGTCCAAAATAAACAGAAAGTACAAAAACCGAGACTTCCTAAGGTAGTAGCGCATCCAACCTCAATTAGAAATTTATCTATCAAATTGGAATTTATTTACAAAAATCATTTAATATCTAACAGTGATTTCCTTCTTTTCTTATATCAACTTCCTATCCCATAGGTAATAGAATAAATTTATATCTAACAATTTATAATAGAAGCTTTTATTTTCTGGATTATTACGTAGATGAGGTATACTGTGGAACAAGTGTGGGGGTTAATATTGATTTATTACGAATTTCCCAGTTAAATTGTTTTTGAGATAGGTAGTAATATTGGCTGTGACAGCCTTTCTGTCAGATAGACACGTTATTAGTGATCAAATAACATTCGTGTTTTATCCTTTTAAAAATCTGAAAGCTAATAGAACAAAAACATTTGTAGCGTTATAGGCAAGTAAAATTATTATGAATTGTTAAAGTTAGAAGTATGGAGAAGTAAACAGTACCTAAGGCTAATGAAATATTTTTGCATCAATTTTTTTCTTAGTAATTTAATAGTAATTAATTAATCGTATTTATAATTTTGGTATTTAAATTTGTATTTCAATCAATTAAATTGTAATAGCAAATTATGTAGAGTATTCTATAGTATTTAAACATTTATCGATAACATGCTTTAGCTATTTGTATTTAATGAATTTGGTAAACAGAAAATACTGACAATGTCCACCAAATTTAAATATATCCATTTAAAAATGTTTCCAAAAGTTGTAATATAAATTCCGTCATTTATACAATTTACAATTTATTTAATTAATACAATAAATAATTAAATCGATGCCTACCATTTAGTTATATTGCATATGAACCTAAATTTAACTATTTATTACCTTATTTTTTTCTTGCTGCATACAAATCCGAACGCTGCTGGAAAACGCGTCATCATGAAAAGCCACATTTTCAACAATTAATTACGTTTCAATTAACCGTTTAAAGTACTTAATGTCGTTTATACTATGGGCTGTAGACAGTTCACAAAACACATCGTCAAAAGATATTACACATTTGCAATAAATAGACAGAGTTAATTAAAGGTATTTAATTAATTTAAAAGGACGCCACGACAGGAGATTTTTACACACCCGACGACACGGCACACTACAACACATCGGTAACCTGCTCACGGGTTCGTGCTAATTCGGCTATAATAATAATGGTCATAGCAACCTTGCTTTGACCTATAATATCTGCAATTCGAATGTCACTTATTTTATTTGATTTTAATATTTACTATTTTATTAAAATTTTAGTAAACCATACAATAATGTAATAATGCAACTATATGTTCCAGGTTTATGGTTTAAATGTCTTTTAATTTTAATCGTATAGATTAGAAAGTAATAAAACATCAACAAATATAAAATTATTTGTCAGTGTTTTATAAAAAATAGTGGCAGTTCTGAAAAAAACATATACTACTGTAGGTATGTAGAGGTGTTTTAGTCTTGTACGTACCAACCACTAAAAAATTGCACAGTTGCGTCGATATTTTTATTTCGCCAGGTTTTATTAATAATAAAAAAATAGTTGTTAGTATTTAATCATATTTAATACATAAAAGTAGTAACTCTTGTACAACATATACTACTGGAGGTTTTTAAAGATGTTGTGGTATTGAACAAAACAACCCCTAAAGTATGCCATAATTGCAATGATGTTTTATTATATGGTAGGATTTAATTAACAAGCATCAAATTATTTGCAAGTACTATATTAATAAAAATAATAGCTGTCGTATAAATATACTACTCTAGGTTTGTAGAAGTGTTTTAGTCTTGTACATACCAACCCCTAAAAAATAGCACAACTGCATGAATCTTTTTAGTTTACGAAGCTCTGTTAATAAGCAAAAAAATATTTTTTAGTATTTAATAAATAAAAGTAGTGACTCTTGTAAAACATATACTACCTACTGTAGGTTTTTAAAGATGTTGTGATATTGAACAAAAAAACCCCTAAAATATGCAATAATTGGAATGGTGTTTTTTTATATAGCAGGATTTCATTAATAACCATCAAATTAATTGATGGTACTATATCATTACAAATAATAGCTGTTGTATAAAATATACTTCTGTAGGTATGAAAGGGTACTTTAATTTTGAACATAGTAACCCCTAAATTGCTCTTGGTTTAAATTGTGAATAACTTTAATTTTAATTTATTTCTGTAAAAATATCAAGTAGGTACGTCTAGTGATTTAAAAAATGTTTTCTGGCGATTAAATTGAAAGTATAAAATAGTATAATTTTGTTAGGGTGTTTTGCATCTTAGAGTTTAAATAAACTTACCACCGAATCGCACCAATATATTATTTGTGTGTTTAAAATATAAAAATGGTGGCAATTCTGAGTTATATACTACTGTAAATTGTAAAAACTTAAAAAGAAAAGATTCTTTTAATATATTTATTTGCATTAAATTCATATTGCATACACAGAAAAAAAAACTATTTTAAAACAAGAAAATATATTGCTTTGAAGATATTTACTCATTTTAAATAAATAAATACTTCTTTTTAGTATTTTGCTTTGTGTTAAGAAAACAAGAATATTTCCTTCAACACTTTTATTTACTTACTGCAATTGATTTAAAGAAAGAATTTTTGTTTTGAAACAAATTTATACAGGTTTCGATCAAAGACTAACTCTGTTCTTAAAACAAGTCAAGGAACTACTTGGAATGAAAATGTTTCTTTTGCTACAACTTTTTGAATGGTTTAAACAAAAAGTAATTTTTTAATTTTAAGACATTTCTGTTTTGAAACAAATAAATATTAATTCTATTTAAGTAGCCGAAAACTGGATTGGATAAAGCACTTCTTCGAAACAAAACAGTTCTGCTTTCGATAAAGCATTATCATTTCATTTTAAAGAACATTTTGTTTAGTACAAATATGTGACGCTTTGATGAGCTCCATTTTTGTCTCCCGTTTCGATTTTCAATATATTGCGTCATACGTTAATGAACTATCAGTGTAAAGTGAGTTGTTGGTGCACAATAAAATTTTCTGAAAAAGCAGGGGTATATTTTTATAATAAAATGGAAGAATTTTTAAATAAAATTGGCTTTGGAGAATTTGGAGAAGCATTTGCAAGTAAGTACCCATTAAAATACTTAATTTTTACGAATTTATTTATTAATTATATTTAAAATAGAAGTATGAAATAATGCAAAATTTTGCATGGTAAATATGTAATAGAGCCGCAATATTAGAATTAAGTTTTTAATTCATTCTGTATCACGTTATCTGCTGTATATAGGTACATAAATATCTACAAATCAATTTTATCCACAACGAATCCTCAACGAAGTAGTAGTAAAATAAAACTGTTTTTTAAATAGCAGTAGGTATCTACAGTTTAGCAAAATTTGTAAGCGCGCTTTCTCTCGATAAATAAAAAATGGCTACTACCTACTGCTATTTGAAAATCGTTTATTGTGGATTGTATATGTATAGAAAAGGTTATCTATGATAGAAAATTTACACTTTTAGCAAGCCGATTGTTTTATGATGAGAATCGTTTGATCGATAATCCAAGAATTCTAGTTTTGATTTTAAATTAAAAACAATAATTTATATTACAGCTACTGGAATCATTTGGACTAAACAACTTCTTATCAAAATGGCAAACTTGATCAATCACTACGTTACATTAAAGAGCTTATATAAGGTCGAATCAGTAAATGGAAGTAAAGTTCTTATCATGGATAAAAATAAAAAGACGCATTTTCCAGTCATGATGCATACACTCCCTATTGGTAAATCATACGTCACACTAAAATGTCTTAAGCAATTTTTTTTAGTTCCTTTCATACTATTGTTCATGTGTGTATCGTTGTCCTTTTTATTATTTTATGTTCAATAAAGATATGCTACAATAATCACATCTTATTTATATACCATTCCATTGATTTGTAAAATTGCTTTATTATTAAAAATAAAAAATTAAGAAAAAATTAAATTTTCAAACAAATTTTTGTTATTTTAGTATGAAAATGTTTCATGTTTAATACAAAAATATACCGCTTTAACTCAAATATTAATCGAGTTTATTATGAAGAAGTACCATCTTAAATGGAAACATCCGTTTCTTGTGTTGAAGAAAAATATTATTTTTTCCAAGCCCGCAAATCTTATTTTAAGAAAACGAAATTGTTGAAATCAGTAGATAAATATTCTGTTTAAAGGAATACATTATTCTAACGAAGAAATATTATGGTTTTCGTAAGTAAACACTTTTTTCGCTTCAAACATTGCTGTATTTAACTGAAAGTATATATTTTTAAATGAAACGCAGCATTTGATTACCATTAAAACTTTTAAACTCGTTATTCAAGAAAATATTTATTTGCGTATATATGAAACAAAGATTTTCTTGAATTAAGTGTATTTTATTCACATTAAATAAACTCTTTTTTCCGTGTAGCTAGTCAATTTATTTATGTACAGCAATAAATAGAAAAGAAAATAAAATTGATTAGAAATAATGTAAGTCGCCATCTATACAATAAATTCATTAAATTACTTTTCATTTTCATGTCGCCCAACAAAATAACATTCAAGATATCTGCTTGACAATTTTTTTTCTGCAATTATTTAATTCGGCCACCTTGCTCGACCGTAGCAGATAAAATTAATAGGTTATTTACAATTGTACACAGGACAGTATTTTGGAAAAGTCCTCTGTGTTTAAATATACTTCAGATTAACCAACTTTGAACATATCAGAGGACGTCCATTAATTTAATACATTTTCTTATATTAATTTAATGCTTACCATACTGTTTAATTTACCTTACAGTGAGTTTTTGTTTAGTGACGGGAAAGCAATTCAAACAATTGTTTAAACTAAAAGTTGACGTGAGATTTTCAGTGAATCTCATTCCTTTGAATTAGTTTGATCAGATTTTGCTAGACTTTTTGAACCCACTTCTCCTTATACCATAGGTACTGAACAAAATACAACTGTATCTAAAAATTTTGTCTTCAGATAAGACTCGACTCTGTCCTTACATAATAATTAATCCATCCTCAATCCACAATGACCCATTATTATAATTAAGGTGTCAAATTACGCATACCACGTTATTTATGCTTATAAAGGTCTTCACTTTACATCTGTAACTACCGGATCATTGTGACGGACGGCAAGTGGCTGTTTGTACTGTTATATAATACATGCAAACAAATACATACGTAGCTATGTATACGTATATGTATAATCTTTGAAGTTGAAACTCTGAAACTTGAGTTAAAGTGCATTCACGACTGACTTAGACAATGCTACCCACACAGATGTGTAATACACATTATTATCTGCTTAAATTCATCTGTTTCATTGAACAACAAAGCTTCAAAGCAAGCGGCATCATGCCATGATGATGATGATTGCCTTTCAACTATTGAACATAATCTTTGCTCTCTACATACTGTTAAGATGAATAAAGATTGATAAGATTTTCTTAAAATTGTTTTTACTATTCACTGGAATTTTATAGGGGTTGAGTATATACGCTATAAGGAAAAACTAAAGTAGAGGTATTTCACAATCCCATGAGTCTTAGCCTTGGGATTAAGTCAGTGCTCCAAAGAATGAACTGTGCTCACGAGATTTTGAGATACCTCTAAAAATGGTCTGAATTATTGTGATTGTGTTAAGTTTTTGATAAATACTTTCGTCGTGGATTATAGAAGTTTATATCTAACGATCCCATTGCAGGCGCCTTCTGTATTGGGATATTTCCAGATTTCAATTAACTATTTAGGGATTCCACAGGAGTAATCCTGCACTAGCCATTTACGCATTTACGTTTTATCAGTTTAATTCGGTGACGATTCTAATTATAGATACCAGTTTGCAAGAACAAACAGTGAAACTTACTTTTAACGTACAGTATTTCAAAATGTTACGAATCTCGGGCTTGGGATAAAAGCCAATAACCCACAGCATGAGTTCAGTCTCTTACTTTTTGGCTCATGAGATTTTGAAGCACCTCTAGAAATGCGTCTGGAAACGTGTCATTACATTTTTAAAAGATTAAAAGTTTAGCTTTTCTATATCCTTTCGTTTTATGACTTTCTTGAAACAATTTTATCATCAACGTAGTGAAACTAGTGAATTATAGAAATGATTATGTAGCGATCCTACGGCACCTTTTGTATTGGGATACCTTTAGATTTCAATTGATTCATTAACGGTTTCACAAGCTTAACCAAGTTCTGACCACTGTAAACTATATTAAATTAATTTTGTAACAACTCTAGGTGTTATTCTAGTTTGCAAGAAGAAACAGTAAAACTCACTTCTAACGTACAGTATTTCAGAAAGTTACGAATCTTGGGCTTGGGATAAAAGTCAATACCCCACAGCACGAGTTCAGTCTCTTACTTTTTGGCTCATGAGATTTTGAAGCACCTCTAGAAATGCGTCTGGAAACGTGTCATTACATTTTGAAAATATTAAAAGTTTAGCTTTTCTATATCCTTTCGTTTTATGACTTTCTTGAAACAATTTTATCATCAACGTAGTGAAACTAGTGAATTATAGAAATGATTATGTAGCGATCCTACGGCACCTTTTGTATTGGGACTCCTTTAGATTTCAATTGATTCATCAACGGTTTCACAAGCTTAACCAAGTTCTGACCACTGTAAACTATATTAAATTAATTATGTGGCAACTCTAGGTGTTATTCTAGTTTGCAAGAAGAAACAGTAGAACTCACTTCTAACGTACAGTATTTCAGAACGTTACGAATCTTGGGCTTGGGATAAAAGTCAATACCCCACAGCACGAGTTCAGTCTCTTACTTTTTGGCTCATGAGATTTTGAAGCACCTCTAGAAATGCGTCTGGAAACGTGTCATTACATTTTGAAAATATTAAAAGTTTAGCTTTTCTATATCCTTTCGTTTTATGACTTTCTTGAAACAATTTTATCATCAACGTAGTGAAACTAGTGAATTATAGAAATGATTATGTAGCGATCCTACGGCACCTTTTGTATTGGGACTCCTTTAGATTTCAATTGATTCATCAACGGTTTCACAAGCTTAACCAAGTTCTGACCACTGTAAACTATATTAAATTAATTATGTGGCAACTCTAGGTGTTATTCTAGTTTGCAAGAAGAAACAGTAGAACTCACTTCTAACGTACAGTATTTCAGAACGTTACGAATCTTGGGCTTGGGATAAAAGTCAATACCCCACAGCACGAGTTCAGTCTCTTACTTTTTGGCTCTTGAGATTTTGAAGCACCTCTAAAAATGTGTTTAGAAACGTGTCATTACATTTTAAAGGACTAAAAGTTTAGCTTGTCTATATCCTTTCGTTTTATGACTTTCTTGAAACAATTTTATCATCAACGTAGTGAAACTAGTGAATTATAGAAATGATTAAGTAGCGATCCTACGGCACCTTTTGTACTGGGACTCCTTTAGATTTTAATTGATTCATCAACGGTTTCACAAGCTTAATCCAGTTCTGACCATTGTAAACTATATTAAATTAATTTTGTAACAATTCTAGGTGTTATTCTAGTTTGCAAGAAGAAACAGTAAAACTCACTTCTAACGTAAGTACAGTATTTCAGAATGTTACGAATCTCGGGCTTGGGATAAGAGTCAATACCCCACAGCATGAGTTCTAAGTTATTGGCTCATGAGATTTTGAAGCACCTCTAGAAATGCGTCTAGAAACGTATCATTACATTTTAAAAGGCTAAAAGATTAGCTTTTCTATATCCTTTCGTCCTATTGCTTTCTTGAAACAATTTTATCATCAACGTGGTGAAATTAGTGGATTATTGAAATGAATATCTAACGATCCTACGGCACGTTTTATATTAGGATACCTTTAGATTTCAATTGATTCATCAACGGTTTTACATGATTAATCCAGTTCTTGCCATTGTAAACTATATAAAATTAATTTTGTGACAACTCTAGGTGTATTTCCAGTTTGCAAGAAAAAAACAGTAAAATTCACATATAACGTACACGCATATTTGAAAATTTCATGAGTTTTGGGCTCGGAATGAGAAGAGATGGAAGTAAACGCCCCATGACATAAGACTTTGAAGTACGTGTGAAAGTTTTTTAAGAGATAAATGTTTATTTTTTTTCTACATCCTTTCGTCGAATTGCTTTCTTGAAACAACTTATGTAAATATTAATTAAATGAATTAAAATCTATCGTTCATATGGCAGGTACCTTTTATGTTGGGATACCTCCAGATTTTAATTGACTCATCAGGGTGTTCACAGGATTAATCTTGCACTGGCCATTTACGTTGTATCAAATTAATTCGGTGACAATTGTTTGGAAAGGAATACAGCTAAATTCACTTACAACGTACACGCTTAGTATGGACTATATGGCTGCAACGTACCGTACCACATCAAAAATCCAGTCGTCCTTACTTTTCTGAGGGAGAGAGAGAGTGTAAGCAGTGTGTCTAATTCTGTTTTAACGAACTTTTAATGTAACGTTTCGATTAGTAAGTATGTACGTTATAACCGAGTTTTATCTTTCCTTTTACTGGAAATATATATTATCTATAATAGTTGATGGTTAGAGTCGATGGTAACATTTGCCCACGCCTCGTCCTGGCTAGCATGCTGGCACGACTCACGGATTTGTATTCACTTAGAAAACGGAATAATTGTCAAGCTGATAAAAAGTTTAATAAAGTTAAAGTCGCAAGAAGTTTTCGGAATGGTCTTGTTAAAACGATATTATGCAGATTTCGTCTTTATTTTAAAGCGAACGGCGGCGTTCTAGCGTAGACATTTTCCCCCGTTTAGTTTAGCCTGTATCCCGGGACTTAAAGTTTGTATGTTTCCTTAAACTCATTTTAATATTTTTGTTGCATGAGAAACGGATATTTGCATTTCTTCGCTCTTTTCTTCTCTCCGTCCGTCTCCCTTACCGTCGCGACGTCTTTGCCTCCACCGTCGTCGTCGTTGACGTCTTTCGCCCGTTCACTGAGCGTCACCAAAACCTCTTTTCAAACGAAATAAAAACAGTGCATTCAGTAAATGACTGAAGAAAAGCCTTCGCCTTAGCAGCCACTAGAATTGAATATAGAAAAGCTGGAGCAATTATTGTTTTAAACAGACATCTCTCCCATTGCAGCGTAATCCTATTCGCTTTTTTAAGGTCGTAAATTAAACAGAAAAATGGAAAACAGCAAAACTACATCCTTTCTAGCAGTTAACTAGATAAAGATATAATTCCATGCAAGGTACTCATTAAAAATAAATAACTCCTTAGAAACACTAGCAGACACTGAAACTTTTTTGCCTAGTCAATTCTTTTTATGGGAATTGAAAAATTAATTTATCCAATGTAGTCAATTTTCGTACGACTACAGTTTCGTCATATATTTTTCAAAATCGAATCTAGTTTCAACCTTAATCCTTATTTTGACTGTAATTCCCAAATACCTTTCAAACTTGTGAAATTTACGTTAAAATTTATTCGGTCCCAAGCAAGCAAAAATTAAACTCACTACAAAACAATATTAAAAGAAAATGGAATGTAGTTTCATCCCTATCTTTCGGATTTGCACTAGAATGTGGACAGGAGTGGACTATGTGACCATCTATCACAATTATTAGCGAATAATGAGAATAAAAGCCATAAAAGCTTTTCTGTTATAATTGTAGATTTATTCCAAAAATAAATTTTAAAAACATCCCCTTCAGTGCGCTTTTTTTAATAAACTGAAGAAAAATATTTTTGCTCCATCTGCATATTTTAATATTCTTCTTATATTACGTTTTAATGGTGAATATAATTTATTGAAAAAATTTAAATTGAACTTTGTTTTCTTTTCTAATATTTTCTCAATTGAATTAAATTAAATGCCAACGCAAACCTAGGAAAGTTACTTCACCAGAGAAAAGTATGTTTAGGGATCATTCAACTTTTAAGTACAAATATGAATCTCAGTCTGTATAAACACGATTATAACACCCCTTCTCCGTTATTCCCAAATAGCTACCACTCGATCGGCAATATAGCCTTTCTTTATCTTTTTGTTTATTGTAAAATATTTCGGATTCTGTTTAAGGGTTGTTTATTATATTCTCTTAATCATTGTTTGATATGTTCTGATCTCAAGCACCATCTTCTCTTTCTTTTTTTTTTTTGTATCACCATTTTGTTTCGGTTCATATCAAACAGGGGGTATCAAGGATAGACAGAAAGAGAAACAATAAAAAAGCAAAATCGGGACGATTGTGTAAAGAATCTGCTTACTCGAGTTTCATTTACTAGATGTCAAAAGTTCGACGTTCGTTTTCTGCATCGTCGATTTTCTCATTATTTGTAAAGAGTCACCGATCGCTTTCAAACTAAAAAAAGAAGAGAACCTAAAGAGAGTCTAAACAGGAATGTTTGTCTTTAAAATGAAAAGCGCCTGAATTTAATGCAGAATGACATAAATTTTCGATAGGACATCATTTTCCACAAAGCAACATGTTGGTGATATTTACTTTTTTAAAGAAATATTGACCTTTTCATTTATAGCGAGTAATTGATTTTTTAAATTGATTAACTCAAGCGTAAATAGTAATTCTAGAAGCAAATAAACGTTTAACACGTAAGTAAATAACGGAATGTTTGCAATCAATGTTAGCATTTCGTTTCAATTTCTTTTTATATAGGTACATAATTTAAATAATAACAAATAACAGGTTTGTTTCCACATATTTATTTATTTATTTATAAAATTGTTTCGTATTAATATTTATTTAATAATTGTTTCTATAATTATTTAAATGATAAACATTTTGATAAGCATATCAATTAATTCATAATACAACAGCATCTACCTTTAATATAAAACATAAAAACCCCGGCGCATTCACCATTATTATTCATTTTTCCTTTTGGAATGTTAATGGTACAATTATAGAATGAAACGAAAGGTGTGCACGCAGGACTACCGGAAATTCTACAGTATAAAATTAGCAACAATATTATTAACCAATTAACACGTAGTCAGTTGTAGGGCGACATTACAAGGGGTACCTTTGACCACTGTCATATGTAAATAAATTTCCTTGGCCAGTGTTTTTTGTTTTTAGAGGATTTAAAAAAAAATATTCCTTTTCCTTTCTGTGTTTTTTATATCTACAATTTACTAAAACCGGTTGGTTTTATTTCAAATAAATTTGTAATGCACTTTCAGTCCAGTTTGCAAAAAAGGAACGAGCAAGTACACTAGTAGATGATGGCTGCAAGCTCCTCTTTTTATTTATACTTTCGTCGGTACGTTCTGCAGCATTTATATATATATATATATATATATATATATATATATATATACGTATAGAGAGAGTAAGAAAGAGAAGATAAATTGAAGTGCTACCATATTCGATTCTCCTTTTAGTAGTCCAGCTTGCTGTTTGCCGAAGGCATCAAATTAGACGTCTCTTTTCGCACAGAACAACGAGTTGTGAACAGAACTAAACTTTACCTTTAGCAGTTCACGAACATGGGAGGGATTTCGCGCGGAATACCAATGGGAATAATCAGAATAACATGACATGGTAGATGGTACTAGACTACTACATACTACAATACATTTCTACCGTCAGGTTCGTGATTCTTTGTTCATGAAACGGAAAATGTATACAAACAGATCGTTCTACAATAAAATGAAAAGCTGGTCGATTGCACAAAATTTTTACATTATGTGCAACAATTTTCTAGTGTATGATGGACTATTATTAAAATTGAATTTGGTCGAAACAATTTTGTCAAGACTGATTAAATTATTAAGTGAAACTTTCGTTTATTTATTTCCCATATGTTTTATGTAATCCTGCAGTTTCACAGACATTGCACCTTAAACAGTTTTAATTAGATTATTTTATACTTAGTCACCTTCAAACGAAATGTTGGCCTTTGGCCATTCGTAAATTCAACGTTTCATATTAAAATTATAAAAAATGTAATATATAACGAAATATGAAACAATTACTATAAAATGGAAAAAATGTGAGAACTACTGACACATGTCCATTCACGTATGAGTCACCGACTTATGATTTATTACTATTAAGCATTAAGTACCATAAAAGTAAGCCGACTAATTTTTTTTAATTGTATTATACGTGGTTTTTGTGGAACATTTACTTCTAAATGCGACGTATTCACATGGAACGTTAACGTAAAGTGTTTGGAAATAAACGGATTTGGGTTTAAAGCAGAGAGATAGGGCAAACGATTTTATTCATACAACAGGTTTTATTTCGATTACACAAACAAAATCTGTTATTTCGAATAAAGCTGTCGTTCGGCATTTACGTATTTTGTGGATGGAAAAGTCTTTCGCTATCGGAATAAGTTTTGTTCGGGAGGAAAAGCATAAAATATAAATGTATCGACATTCAGTTGCGGTATATTTTGGGCAATTGGCTCGCCATCGCCGACACCGTCATCATTGTCACCCGTGCCCTTTGTTCCCACTATCTCTTTCTCTCTATGTCCCCCTCGCTTTCTCTCTCTATGGCTTCGGGACCAACATTGTTCCAAGTTTCCTTTGACGAGTAGGCTTTCATCTTAATTAATAACGGAACAAAGTCATTACTATATCTGAAGAGCGACTTCAATGAAGCAGAACAGGATGTCGCGAATAAAAACAATGGCTTAGTCGTTCGAAAAGAAAACTTTGGATAGGAAGGGGAGAGAAAGAGAAAACTTCAACAAAGGCAAAGTCACCTCAGTTTAATTTACGTTTTTAAATGGGAAACGTTACGATTTGGGTTGATTAAAATTATTAATGGGTCGTTCTTGATTTCTTCTTGTTCCTCTACAGCTGTAATTAACGCTTCGTTGCTGTCCTGGTAAGAAACACAAAATTACCCGCCAATTGGCCAAGGGAACAATTTACAATACCATACCACCCTTAAAATACAAAAATGAAACTAATAAATTGGCATCTTAACATGCTGGTAGTTGGATTTGGTATCGTAGATAAAGAATCATAAAATATTCAGCTGAAGGCTTTTGGTATTTGGTGGTCCAGTGGAATTAATTCTGGACGTTTCGCTGGTTGTAGCGGTCGGCATCTTCAGAGACCAGCGAAACGTCCCAGAAGATTTCAGGGCAAAAAATTAATTATAGAAATTATCTGCCTTTTGTGGGGCGCGATTAATTTTTTCATCAGCATTCATTAGTTCTACGAATATAAATTGATGAATATCGAATTCGAAAGGGGGTAGAATCCTCCTTTTGATCATTGCTTATTGCATATTTTGAAAATATGAAAGTTGGTAACTAAGCCGTTGTTGGATTCGCGTTTGCAGGAAACGTGGGAAATCATGCCTAAGCGACGCGAAATTCAAGTATCTGCAGATTGCAGATAAGCACTACAAAAATATTGTGGTTTTGATGAAGAAAAAAAACTTGAAAGATGAGAATTCGAGCCTTGAGGGAGGCCAGGTCTCAGAGTGATGCTGCTTTCCGAAATGGGAACAACTTAATCCACGTTTTATCAGAAGGAAGAGGAACAGCTTGAATGACAGAAATATTCTTATCGCTTCAAATTTAATTTAGTTCCTTTTGAAAAGGGATAATCGTAATATAAAAATAGAATACTGAATACGACCATTCTAGTTTACCATATCATAAAATAATACCTACTTATACTTTTTGGAAATTACCCCCGCTTTTAAAATAACTGAAAGGTCGAATATTTATTCCACCATTTGACATAATTTACATAATTCTTTTTGTAATCATAGTAAGTATCTGGATTTCTACCTTCTTTTTTATAATTTTTAAATGAAATTCACCTGTCAAACCGAAGACGAGTTATTTACGATCGTCAGGAAGTATCCCCAAGTCCATTATCCATTTCAATTACTGGCGCGTCATAATATTGAGGAAGTTTTGTAGCTTTTCGAGGCGGTTTGACACAAATGAATATTTGTTTAAAGTTCCTACTACTGAAGCTGGCGACAATTGAAATTCCTGGCCATTAAAATAAGTTGGCGAATTTATTAAAACTTTGAAATACTTACCGTCAGCGGAAGACTTCGTCGAGCCGATTCCGCGATGAAATAAGACTTTTGGAAGACTAGGACGAACTAACCAGCTGGCGTATATCCAGACTGCTAATTTCTGAGTGAATTCACCTGCATCTAATTCACTTACAGCCATCTTTATTGCGACGAACACTTTATTCATCTGAATCGATGTACAGAAGGTTATAAACCCAACAAAATCCATAAAAAAAATGTAATTTTACAGTAATAAATCATATGTCGTTAATACATAAGTACAAACATAGGCTTAGATATAATAGTTGTAGGGTCAGGTGGGGTAATTGTGAACGATTTTGGTAGTTTGACTTTTGAAGCTCGACGTATGTTAGATGAAGATTAAATTTAGGCGACTGTATGATTAATTTAGGTCCTTGTTTAGTTTTAAGTGAATTACTGTTGGTACATATGCAAGTTCGGATCTTTTTTTGCAAAAAAACTTAAGTTTACAATTACCGTTTCACTTATTAACGCAGTCGAAAGCTTAGGGATAACTGTGAATAATCATCTTGTTTGTACTGACATTATAAAGGTTTTTAATGGGGAAAAAGTGAACAATTCGCTTTCAAATGTGAATTCCAATGAAAACTATATTTATAAAGCCATGTTCACAATAACCCCAAAAAATATATATTGTATAGAAATATTTTCACTGTTTAACATAAAACATTGCGACACTCTTCCTCTGCTGTTTAGCGCTCTAAAGCATCCAACCTCAAAAGTCAACACCACAGTCTATAATACCCATTAGTTGGAATAATCAAGAGTCCTATTTCATCGAAATAAAGAGCCTGTTTACAATTACCCCATCTGACCTACGACATGATTCAGGATGAGTACTCAGGTAGGGTTGGGAAAAACAAACGATATAAATACAAACAGAGGCGTGCCAGTAGGTCAAACGAATAGTGAGACGGGCTCAATTGTGATAAATGTAATCATTTTGCCATCAAGATAAAATAAAGACAGAAACTCTTAAAAATAAAAAATCTGAAACCAATGGCAGTTTTACTGTAGGTGCATTTGTTCAGTGAACCCCCTTAAAAATTGAACTAGTTACACCATATAATTTTATCCTTTTAATATTTATTATATTATTGATGATTATCGTATAATATACATCTCTTTTACCATTTCATAGTTCATAGTTACAAAACACCAACCCGTAACCCATAGAAAATATTTAAATTTTTGTTCTGCCGCGGACGACTTCACCTAACTTTTTTCGTTCAAGTTTTGATTCTGAACATATCACGAGAGCGATACTCCGATTGATGTCCATGTGTTGGAGAGAGAGGCGTCGGACGCGTGAAATGGAAGATAAAACACACTCAACATACACCGTTTAGGTGCACTGCACGAGAAGCCGAAATCAGCCTGAATAATGTCGTGCTACGTCGGCATGGGTACCCGACATTCTGCCAGGGTTTTGCAACTTCAGTTAGCCTGCCACCTGGTGAAAATGTCCAGTACGAGTCATTTTTAAAGGCTCTGGAAGCTAGTGTTGGTAGGAACCGATAGTTAAAAAGTTATATTCAGATTTCAGAGTTCAAAGTCCACTAATTGTAAATGACGCACAATTTATTGCACAATACGTGTTAATTAAAATATTACGTAAATTATGGAGTCGTGTTCGGTAAAATATCTTAAAGAAAATTCAAATAATTTTCAAAATCGTTTCGAAATAAAGAAAAGGGGTCCACCTCGCCCAAAACTACAGCTGACACAAAAGTGTACCTTAAAAAATAAAAAGTTCAAACGTGTGTTTAAAGTAGAACAGTATAAAAAACCTTCGTGGTTGTGTTATTAAATGCCATAAGTATTTGTTTCTCCTAAAAATATTAAAAATCTTCGCCTGCGGTGCATTTACAACATCGTGAAATACGCTTCATGTTCTGATATTACCTACATGTTATTAACTTTGTGAACCCCATTCGTATTCGACCACGAGCCGCCACTGCCTGAAACCCTAAGGCTTAGGCACTACTAGGTACTACAAAATCTAAATACATATATAAAATGCTAATGTTCGTACGTAAAGACAGGGTTTTCTCTATCTCTACCTACTCCAATCAACTTCCTGTTGTGGTGGTAAATACCCCTTGGTCTCCAGGTGGGAGTAAGGGAGTTTGGTCGCGGTGGATGGAAGTGGGTGGTTGTAGGTGGCAGAAAGGCGAAAAGAAATATTTCTGTCCTTTTTTAAGTCATAAGGACTTCCGGAAAGATCTCAAAATTTCTGAAATGATCTAAAAAATTCTAAAATGAGCGCAAACTGTTATTATCGACTGAATGTTCGAGAAAGTTCTAAAAATTTCTTGAATGATCTAGAAAGTTTCAAAAAGTGTACATCAGTGTTTCAAAGTGATGTACATCTAAATATTCTAGAGTGTTCTGGTACTAGAAATTTCGATGTTCGATGATATAAAAATCAACATTCAGTGACTTTTTGTCAGTTAAATTGTGTTTGCAGTCGAGTGAAGGTCAATTGGAAACAAGAGCGAACAGTGACCAAAAAAATTGAAGTGATTTTGACAAATGAAAAAGAACAGACTATTTGAATGTTCTAGAGTGTTCTGATACTAGAAATTTCGATGTCTGATGGTATATAAACCAAAATTTAGTGACTATGTAAATAAAACATAAATTTTCCATTTACTAAGCTGTTTCTTAAAATTATTTCAATTCGTTAGTTAGTTCACTCTATCAAATATACTGTATATACAACGTATGTTTAATGGCCAAATAAGTCTTTCAATATCTATGTTATCTATGATATAAATCTATAATATTTGCGTTAAAAAATAGATCATTACATATTTTTTATACCATTAAACATGTGATGTATTTTAACCCGAGCAACGCCAGGTTTCACTGCTAGTTGGTTATAAAATGTTTACGTTAGAAATTTCCATCAAAAACATTTTCTTTGAAAGGTGGCTTTCCATTGAAGCAGAAATGACGCTATTTTTAAATTAAGGTTTAATTAAAATATATACATACATATTACATACACGTATCTAGCAATGTCTAATTTAATTAAATATAGCTAGCTCCTCACTCTTTAGGTACTTTGTAAAGCATCGGCAAACTAATCAAATTTTCTCGAACTTGCTGCCCTTCCCTTGAAATAGAAGTACACACAGAGGAGTAAAAGTTGAGACATCAAATCTAAAGAGAGCAAACCAATGTACATATGAACGTATCTACACATTTTGAAATTTTTATCTCAAAATGAAGTTAATGATAGGCGGACAAAACATAAAGTAAAATTTAATTAGGTCGTAGATACTTTTGAAATGCTGCCCAGACGACATAAATATCTGAAACCTTCAGGTGCCCTTAAATATTTAAGTGAAAAAGCAATTATTTCGGTTTGAAAGCTACTTGTAACTTATTAATAGATAACATTTTCAACGCAAGTGAAAGATAAAAGGAATATTTTTAGATATGCCTGTCAAGAAGTTTAAATCATGAATATTTTATGCTGTATTCATGTTTCACATAAATATTTTGAAAATGCTGTTTTATATTTTACCTACAAAAATAGTTCAAAACAAAGATTTACACTATCAAGAACAGCATAAGCAATTATTTTTGATCTCACCAGCACGCCTTGATAAATCGCTGACCAAATCGAAGGAGATTTTTGAAAGCATGTCGACGACAGCTTTTTTCATATTAACCCGTGGGTTATAAACGAAAGGAATTTCGAGACGAATGGAGACATCGACTAGAAAATTCAATAATATAATAAATAAACAGGTGGTCGATAAAACTCAGTCAGGTGACATAAATAGTACAGAATACCAAAAGTAATACAGTGTTAAAAAAAATGAGTATGGAATGTCTGCTCTCTTGAAAATAATATTCGCCACATTTTGAATTCCTAGCAGTGATCATTTATTTATAATTACATACGAAAAGATCGCGTTTACCTTTTAGCACTTTTTGCAACCCTTGTTCGTTGATCCATTACATAAAATATTTCATCGTTGGTTGTTAGTTGTTAGAAAATCTGGACGGATACATTTCCTCTTCTTGTTTTGCGCTAAACTAAGCTCCACTGAATTATTTAGGGATTACGTTGTTAGACTCTCGATCATAAATTTATCAACACGATGGTGATGGTGACGCTCCTCCGAACGAGTTCGTACCAGAACCAACAAGATAAATTCGACGCCACGCGAAACATATTATGTCGGTTAGTGTTCGACATGATGAAAAACAAGTTGGAAACGTGACGAACGGGAAATCATCGGAATCTTCTACTGTAAAGAGTCCATCCATTTGTGTTAACAAGTGAACCTCTCTCTTTCTTTTTCTATTCCCTATCTTGTTGGTTCCTCTTCTCATTCAACGATTCCTGATTGCGTTTCTAAAACAGGCACAAAATTCTATTCGCCTCGGTCTCCAAAACCCGTTTTTCATTTTCATTAATCAACTATAGAAAGAGTGAAACATCGGCATCGGTTTGCGAGGGAGATATTGTAAAGCAAGCTCTGCTTCTGTGCGTTTCATTCTATGGTTCTCCGGTCGCTTTACAACCTTTTTGTAAGCCGGAAACGGCACTCTTACCGAAACAGTTATTCTTTGTCCATTATACTTACCGAGAGAGCACTTTGCTGCTGCCTGCCGACTTTTAACCGGAGAAGGAACCAACCGAATGCAAACAGCAGCAACATATTAATCATTTATTTTACCAAACTAGAACACTAAGTAATCAGTAATAAAAGAAAGAATACTTAAAGAAAAACGGCCTTTTATCGTCCCTCAGTTAGGAATTAATTGAATGTTTCCGAAGAAACTTTTTGCCCGAAAATCAGACATAAACCCTATTTATGTTACTTGTTTTGTAAATTTCTCGAAATAATTATGTATACAATATAATGCACGTCAACATTTTTTAATTTAATTGAACTCATTTCCTTCTTTAAAATATAATTTACATATCCCGAAGGTAACTTCTGTAGATTATAATTCCTTTAGGGGGATGACTTCGGAAATAGGAAGCAGACTAATTTAAACTGTAAATATTAGCATTATCTCCAATATTTACTGTTTGTTGAGGGGTGCAATAAAATTAAAATAATAATAATTATTGCATCACATTTACCATATATTACAAAGTGTGTCATTTTAGTACCTAAACAAAATGCTAAAATGCTTAAAGGTCTGGCTGTCGGTGTTCGCTGTCGTCATCCAAATTAGTCTCCAGATGTACGGTACACTGAGATGAATCCTCAGCAGAAACGAGTTAATGAAGGTGGTGTAGGTACTTGACGCAGCAATTTACTAGGGCACCTCATTCGCCCCTCCAACGACAATAATCCATTTTGTTAACATCGTTTATCTGTCTTCAGTGAATTATGCGAATTTGATTGTGTTTATGTTCACGAAACGTGTACTCAAATCTTTGACCATTACATTTATTATTTACTTGATTATTATTAAACACGCAGAATGCAATAATTCTGAGGAACTACTGAATATTTTATTAAGATTAGTGTTCAGTCGCCAGAGTATCCTTCTGAAAAAAATGACCTTTTCAGATTAAGAAATTGTTTGATCCAACTCGTATTAGGGAACAAAAACTGCAGTTTCCAAATATTTCAGGTATTCCTTGATAAGTACAAGACGACTCCTAAAAAGGAATAAAACTGGTATATTAAATCCTTTACAACGAGGTGTCTCTTTTTAATCCTTCATCCACCATTAAGATTGTGAAGAACTGATGTAAGGGTGTCAACGTTCGCGTTTATATTATGCGTTAACAAAACTTTTTCATTTATAAAGAAAAGCCCTTATTTTAGCATCAGGGTCTGTTAATTACCTGCATCGCATTGTAAATAATAACAATTTAGGGCAGAGTATTACCATTGTGCTTATAAGGGGACTGTTTTCGTTTTAACACGATTACAGGCATTGGTGTTATTTCATTTTAAAGTGTTATGTGCAGTAGCTAATTCCCGAATTTCATCCCGTGCGGTGAGTATAATGTGGCCGTGTGAGCATCTCGAAATTGCCGCCAAATATTCCCGTTTATGCTCGAATGCGTTGAGAATTATCGTCGTTTTTCTTTTGAACGGCATGCCAGCTGCCGTCGAGGCGTGAAAATTAGCCGCGAATCTAACAGAAATTCCCGTTTTTGTCCCGAGAATTCAAGACACGGACGAAAACCAAACGGCACCGGGAACTTTAATTAGGGTAAGTTATTTTTATGAAGACTCTCGAGTTGCCTCACGAGCTACTAAGTTTTCACATTTATGAGCCAAAAGGACTTATTGCCTCCGTGCGAGGATTTCATATGTTAATAAAAGGGTAGGCGTAGGAGTGAGGCAGTAGAGGTGTGCTCCAAGGCGATTAAATGAAAGAGAGAGGGTAGCATGCGAAGAAGGAGACGCGGCCGTTGAATACAAAACGCGTCGCGACGGCAACCCTCCACCTTAAAAGGGCACCTTTTATACCCCCGAATACTGCTTATAGGGCTGATGAAGTTCAGATTTATGACCGAAGATATTAAAGGAGAAATTTGGACGGCCCCGTCGTGAACAAAGGGAAGAAAATGAGAAAAAACTCCAAAGGTTCGACGCAGCGAAGAAACGTTGATAGTTAAAATACAATAGCTCACACAACTATTCTTTCATAAAGGGGCACAAGGTTCAAAAAGGATCACCTTTTCTTGGCAATTTTCTCTCTGCTGATGTTCTGAAAAAATATGTTTATTGAAATATTACCTAATCCCAAAAATTACTCTTTCATTCTCGACACTTCTTCCTTTTTAAGATATTCATAACTTTTATAAAATCCAACAAATGGTTTTTAAAACTATTACGAATTTTCAGATATGTTATTCTTTTATTTGCATTTTTTTAATAATAAATAAAAATAATATTAAAAAAATTGTACATATGCCTTCAAGATATACAGGGTGGAGAATTGATAACGAGGCAGAAAGCTATTGGTGTAGAAAAAATCAAATTTAAGAAAATCTCTCGAACATATCAACTTAAGTTTTAAGAAGAACATTTTTTTAATACAGAAACAGCGTTCATATAATTTTCTCCTTCTTCACAGTAAATCCAACCCTCAAAATTTAAATATATGAGAAGGGTTCTGCGATACGTCTTTCGTTACTTCGTTTATATGAAACAAAAAATTATTTTTAACTAATAAACTGAGATTAATGTGTTATTTATTAAAAATAATACAAACGATTCTTTTAAAGTAACTTTTTTAACTCTCCAATTAATCTTGTGTTGGATTTAGAAAAATGAGACCTTTCGAATGACATATCACAGAACCCTTTTCCTTGTTTAAATTTTAAAAGTTAGATTAGTTGCAAAGAGAGAGGAAATGATACGATCACCAGTTCTTTATTAAAAAAATTGTCCCCATCTAAAAGTAACCTCCCAGTCCAAGTAATTCTATAAAATTTGGTTTTTTCTACACAAAAATATCTCTGGCTCATTTTTACTAGTCCACCCTCTATAACAAAACCGTAACAGACGGTAAACGGTGGTCTAATAGCCAACAGTAGCAACTTCATCCCATTGTCATATTGTTTCATACCAAGTGGCTTTTATATATTCATTATGTACGATAGGATCATTAGTTTCAAATCCCCTTTGACCGAATTAATCATGGCACGATCCGACGTCCACCCTTCTTTTTCTAGTGTCTCTTCCGAAGTACTCGTGGTAGGTAGTAGGTAGTTGAAAAACAAGGTTTTCTTCTCCAGATCTCCAGCCCAGCTGAGTTGAGTTGGTGAGAGTAGCGTATGTTTTCACTTATTTTGTTTAATCCCGTTGGGCCTTCGGAAGCGTATTATATTCGAACTGTAACGCGTTTCAAAGACCCTCACGGTATACGGTCCATTTCAATCTCAATGGCCATTATAGTTCGGGGCACTCGGTTGCCAATTCCGAAGGGAAGCTTTGTTATTCCAAATCCCTTTCCACAACAACCTCGATCGACTGCCTGCCTCCTCCTTACTTACGTATATGCGGATTGAAACGCGACCGTCAACCACCCCATCTTAGATTCCGATCGCTGGATGACGGTTTCCTATTTCTGAATAGCAATGGCATTTGGCCGGGTTTCAAATTGCCGCGTCGCGTTCTTCCGTTTCTGTCACGGTACAACATCGACCTCGACGGCAACGTCGCAAACTCTGTCCCCACCATCACCACCACCACTTTTTATAAATATATTTGGTTCCGGTCTCTGAGCAGTCCTGAGAAAATGAAAGAGACATAGACCGGGTCCGGGGTCAGGACCAGGGCCGAAGTTGGCAAGTAATAGATAACAAGTCGATGGCATTGATAAGGAGCAGAGCAGTGTCGGAATGACAGTTTGCAAATAGATTTCGCGTCGCTGTCTCACCAAAAGGACGGATACATAATTGGTGTGACCGTAGGTATCAATAGAAACGACGGACGGTGTGGCGAAAATACTACAACGACGTCACAAGCGTCGGCATTATTGAGTTTGACGTGCCATCTGGATTCGATTGGGAAAATAAAAAAAAAGGAAAAATCGGAACTCCTAACAAAAACGCCACCAATAAACGAATGACAGAGGTGACAGAGGGAAAAACTAATAGAAATATATTAAGTGGTATTATCTACATACTCGATAAGTTTTTTTATTTGAAAAATGTTACCTAAGTACTTAATAATATTTTAATTTAATTCTTATGTATTTGGGAAAAATGTTTCTTGAAATTTTCGAAATATAATTACTTTACAATAATTTAATCAACAATTTAAAAATAATAAAGAACTATGTATTTATGGGAAAATATGGAAATAAATTAAAATTTGTAACCATAAGGGTGTGTAAGTGCGGTAGGTACCCGTTTCACTACCTTAACTCGTTTCCAAATACGATTCGCAATCTGACGCAATTCTGATTTTATCTCTTCTTATTATTATGTTAGGGTGTGGCTGAATGAAACAGTGGAGGGTTAATAAAATAAGCTAAATATTAAAAAGCTTGTAGACTTTTTAAGTTAAATTATATTATCTAAGAAGATATATGTGTACCCCGCTACTGTGAACAATATAAATAAAACTTAGTTAAGCAGAACATCCATGATAACAAATTGAATGTACTCTCTTGTTTTGTAGATATTTGATGTCATGGTGGATTTGTTTGAATCAGAATAAGATCTTTATACGAAATATTTTTATTTCAGTTGAGAGACGTACATGTACTAGGAACACTTTGTTGTGGATTTATGGAAATATTTACTTGTCTAAGAAGTTATAATTGAATTAAATTGAAAGTATTCTATAAAATATTTAAGAAACAATAAACAATATTCAGTACGACGTTTCGACCCCTTACTATTATTGTGTACTATCAATAGTTACGTACTTTTGTTTATCAAGATGTCATATAAATTGTTTTACACGAAAAAATATTATCACTTTTAGAACGATTTTTAATGCAATAATAACAAACACAATCTTCTACTAGTTAATGACCAGTAATTGCAATTGAATTAAAAACTTTTTTTTACATTTAGTTGCACTAAACAGCACTTAATCTGAAACAACACACTGATTTAAAAAAAATAGGATAAGAGATTTCTTAAATATTACTATTTATATAAAACCATCATGTATCAAATTTATTTCAATAAATAAATTAGCTCTTTACATGCAATATTAGTATAGTAATTATTATAATAAGTTATTTCTCTTTAATCTGGCTGATAAAATTTTAATTTCTTTATGAGGCACTTCTGAGTGGCGAAATTACTCGTAACTTCTCGTTACACTTTTATGGATTTTTCTGCTATACCCTGCGATATATTAAAGCATCTGAAAAGTTGCTATTAAATGAGTTATTGCTCTTACTTAATAAGCTCATCCTTTCTCCATGGAACCGAAGCTTTCTATTCATCTGTTCGTAAAGTACATATCGTAAAGTGCTAATATTCACACTATAAAAATTAATTAAACAGTCCGCCTTTAAAACGAAACTTCATAAAGTTATCGACTCGTTTACGGCTCAGTAATTAAATACTCGCCTAGGACTCGCCTTAAAATCATACGTACTGACTGTCATGTATGTAAAGGGTAAAAAGTATTACAATTTTTTTTTTCATAGTACGTAGAAATGGGGAGTACATTTTGTAGCAATCAAATTTGTTCAAAGCTTTTAATTTATAGAATAGCGTTACGTGTTGGTTTGCATACCGTGTGAATTATACATTTAAACGTTTACAAGTGGGT
This sequence comes from Agrilus mali, assembly GCA_029378335.1. Taxonomy (NCBI): domain Eukaryota; kingdom Metazoa; phylum Arthropoda; class Insecta; order Coleoptera; family Buprestidae; genus Agrilus; species Agrilus mali. The sequence continues at coordinate 3,955,494 of CM055660.1, forward strand.
AATTTGTTAAATCAACTTGTATTTTCATTTCTGCTGAACTAAAATAGTACAGTCAACAGCAGAGGGAAACAAAACGTTTAATTTATCGAACGACACCCCCGCATACACGCTACAATGTTTGAGTGTTATTTTTTAATTATGTACGAACTTGTTCGAAAATTACTTGCATTATAAAAATCATAATTAATATTTATACACACGGAACCTATCTAATTAAATTAATCAAATCTTATTCACCAGTCCACTAATTAAGTTGATTAAATCTCAGGATTTTGTAATATATACCTACCTACTGATAGTAGATAGTATTAATTTTATGTTGACGTAAAATTCATTAATTAACCAAAAACTAAACAAAAATTTATTTGTTGTAATTTATCTAAAACTGGCTGCCTTAAACAGGATCGATGAATGGGCATAAAATAATAATCTCCGATTTTCAATTAACCTGGTCAATTATTATAGATTGAAGATTTTGTTTAAAAGCAGAAACACATTTAATTTGGTTCGCGATCCATTAGCTACTGCTAATTAAGTTTTTTATGAGAAGAATAACGTTTAATAATTAAAAATCATTTTGGTGGAAACCTGATTTTATTTTATGAATCGTTAGGCTAAACAGCTAATTTTTTATCCAATTCTGATAAGCGCGGTGGTTAATGACTCAAAATCTGTGATAATAGCCTAAGTCTCCAGTTAAGGGTTTTATTTCCATGATTATCAGATTAATGGTAATTACATTACATGCAAAAACAACCCTCAGATATTAAATTATATTATTTGTAGTTACTCTAAATAATTATATCTCGAGTTTCGGTTTTTTATTTATTGATCACCTTCGTGTGCCTTTTTTACTCGACGTGACAGTCATTGTATCCCCATAATTACCCATGGCACTTTCACATCAAACACACGGCCACACATTTGTGTACATACATATATTCGTATCTGTATGCATATATGTAGTGTCTCAGAGTTATTGAGAGAGCTTATAAATTGCGTACCCACTCCGTCTGATAATGGTAAACCCTAAGCCAATTTACTTTCACCAACATTAAAATTTCAGGACCGATTACGCGATGAATCTCATCAATCAAGAAGGCGGGGTGCGAGGACATAATAGCATCGACCTGCTTTGAATATCGAACAGCCTGCTCTGATGCGGAAGTTTCCTGACGACTAGGAAAAAGAAAACACGTGTGTGTCGCGAGCAGGCAGTTTATTGGTCTAGTAGATACTCGTTTTATGACACCTCACGAGGATCACTTTAAATAGACTGAGAATACATTGCTCTGATGATGTCCCAATTCAGAAACGAAACTTACATAAGTACCCTTATATGGTAAATAAATGAAAAGAAACATTTATCCAATTTTGATCATCAAACTTCAATAAATATGTCATTCATACTAGTCAAATTATTTATGTATGTATAAAGTTATGATACTGCCATAAAATATCACATTTTAAGCCTCAAATTTGAACAAATAAACGGCGACTCAGAGACGGCATTATTACTGAAATCATACACAGTGACACCGAGTCAATTTTTTGTTTAAAGCTGCGATGGTGCCTTAACTCAGAGGCGTAAATTTGGTTCCTCTACAGATGAACAGAAACTTTACCAAGTGTTAAACCATAAAGTTCAATAAAGAGATAACATTGTCACTCATATTAAATCCACAGTGTCTAAGATAATTTCTGTATGAAGCTCTGATGATGTCTTAACCCAAAGGCGACAAAATACCCTTATAGATGAAAACAAACATCATCGAATTTTAAACCTTAAGGTTCAATAAATTGACGATGACTCAAAGTCAGCATTATAATTCATATTATTCACAGTGACTCTTAATCAATGTCTTCTCTCAGAGATTCAAAATTCCTACCTTTATTAACGAAAAGCAGATGGTGACTCAGAGACAGCCTTGCCATTTGTATTATTCACAATAACTCTGAGTCAACTTTTGCATGTGTAATATGTAGTGATGTTCTAACTCAGAGACAAGAAATTTATATCTTCTTGAACGAAATTAAATTATATTCAATTTTAAACCTTAAGGTTCAATAAATTGACGATGACTCAAAGTCAGCAATATAACTCATATTATTCACAGTGACTCTTAATCAATGTCTTCTCTCAGAGATTCAAAATTCCTACCTTTATTAACGAAAAGCAGATGGTGACTCAGAGACAGCATTGACATTTGTATTATTCACAATAACTCTGAGTCAACTTTTGCATGTGTAATATGTAGTGATGTTCTAACTCAGAGACAAGAAATTTATATCTTCTTGAACGAAATTAAATTATATTCAATTTTAAACCTTAAGGTTCAATAAATTGACGATGACTCAAAGTCAGCAATATAACTCATATTATTCACAGTGACTCTTAATCAATGTCTTCTCTCAGAGATTCAAAATTCCTACCTTTATTAACGAAAAGCAGATGGTGACTCAGAGACAGCATTGACATTTGTATTATTCACAATAACTCTGAGTCAACTTTTGCATGTGTAATATGTAGTGATGTTCTAACTCAGAGACAAGAAATTTATATCTTCTTGAACGAAATTAAATTATATTCAATTTTAAACCTTAAGGTTCAATAAATTGACGATGACTCAAAGTCAGCAATATAACTCATATTATTCACAGTGACTCTTAATCAATGTCTTCTCTCAGAGATTCAAAATTCCTACCTTTATTAACGAAAAGCAGATGGTGACTCAGAGACAGCCTTGCCATTTGTATTATTCACAATAACTCTGAGTCAACTTTTGCATGTGTAATATGTAGTGATGTTCTAACTCAGAGACAAGAAATTTATATCTTCTTGAACGAAATTAAATTATATTCAATTTTAAACCTTAAGGTTCAATAAATTGACGATGACTCAAAGTCAGCAATATAACTCATATTATTCACAGTGACTCTTAATCAATGTCTTCTCTCAGAGATTCAAAATTCCTACCTTTATTAACGAAAAGCAGATGGTGACTCAGAGACAGCATTGACATTTGTATTATTCACAATAACTCTGAGTCAACTTTTGCATGTGTAATATGTAGTGATGTTCTAACTCAGAGACAAGAAATTTATATCTTCTTGAACGAAATTAAATTATATTCAATTTTAAACCTTAAGGTTCAATAAATTGACGATGACTCAAAGTCAGCAATATAACTCATATTATTCACAGTGACTCTTAATCAATGTCTTCTCTCAGAGATTCAAAATTCCTACCTTTATTAACGAAAAGCAGATGGTGACTCAGAGACAGCCTTGCCATTTGTATTATTCACAATTCAAAGCAGCATATATCTATTATTCACAGTGACTCTTAATCAATGTCTTTCTCAGAGATTCAAAATTCCTACCTTTAACGAAAAGCAGATGGTGACTCAGAGACAGCTTGCCATTTGTATTATTCACAATAACTCTGAGTCAACTTTTGCATGTGTAATATGTAGTGATGTTCTAACTCAGAGACAAGAAATTTATATCTTCTTGAACGAAATTAAATTATATTCAATTTTAAACCTTAAGGTTCAATAAATTGACGATGATCAAAGTCACAATATAACTCATATTATTCACAGTGACTCTTAATCAATGTCTTCTCTCAGAGATTCAAAATTCCTACCTTTATTAACGAAAAGCAGATGGGACTCAGAGACAGCATTGAATTTGTATTATTCACAATAACTCTAGTCAACTTTTGCATGTGTAATATGTAGTGATGTTCTAACTCAGAGAAAGAAATTTATATCTTCTTAACGAAATTAAATTATATTCAATTTTAAACCTTAAGGTTCAATAAATTGAGATGATCAAAGCAGCAATATATCTATTATTCACAGTGACTCTTAATCAATGTCTTTCTCAGAGATTCAAAATTCCTACCTTTATTAACGAAAAGCAGATGGTGACTCAGAGACAGCATTGCATTTGTATTATTCACAATAACTCTGAGTCAACTTTTGCATGTGTAATATGTAGTGAGTTCTAACTCAGAGACAAGAAATTTATATCTTCTTAACGAAATTAAATTATATTCAATTTTAAACCTTAAGGTTCAATAAATTGACGATGACTCAAAGTCAGCAATATAACTCATATTATTCACAGTGACTCTTAATCAATGTCTTCTCTCGAGATTCAAAATTCCTACCTTTATTAACGAAAAGCAGATGGTGACTCAGAGACAGCTTGCATTTGTATTATTCACAATAACTCTGAGTCAACTTTTGCATGTGTAATATGTAGTGATGTTCTAACTCAGAGACAAGAAATTTATATCTTCTTGAACGAAATTAAATTATATTCAATTTTAAACCTTAAGGTTCAATAAATTGACGATGACTCAAAGTCAGCAATATAACTCATATTATTCACAGTGACTCTTAATCAATGTCTTCTCTCAGAGATTCAAAATTCCTACCTTTATTAACGAAAAGCAGATGGTGACTCAGAGACAGCATTGACATTTGTATTATTCACAATAACTCTGAGTCAACTTTTGCATGTGTAATATGTAGTGATGTTCTAACTCAGAGACAAGAAATTTATATCTTCTTGAACGAAATTAAATTATATTCAATTTTAAACCTTAAGGTTCAATAAATTGACGATGACTCAAAGTCAGCAATATAACTCATATTATTCACAGTGACTCTTAATCAATGTCTTCTCTCAGAGATTCAAAATTCCTACCTTTATTAACGAAAAGCAGATGGTGACTCAGAGACAGCCTTGCCATTTGTATATTCACAATAACTCTGAGTCAACTTTTGCATGTGTAATATGTAGTGATGTTCTAACTCAGAGACAAGAAATTTATATCTTCTTGAACGAAATTAAATTATATTCAATTTTAAACCTTAAGGTTCAATAAATTGACGATGACTCAAAGTCAGCAATATAACTCATATTATTCACAGTGACTCTTAATCAATGTCTTCTCTCAGAGATTCAAAATTCCTACCTTTATTAACGAAAAGCAGATGGTGACTCAGAGACAGCATTGACATTTGTATTATTCACAATAACTCTGAGTCAACTTTTGCATGTGTAATATGTAGTGATGTTCTAACTCAGAACGAAATTTATATCTTCTTGAACGAAATTAAATTATATTCAATTTTAAACCTTAAGGTTCAATAAATTGACGATGACTCAAAGTCAGCAATATAACTCATATTATTCACAGTGACTCTTAATCAATGTCTTCTCTCAGAGATTCAAAATTCCTACTTTATTAACGAAAAGCAGATGACTCAGAGACAGCCTTATTTGTATTATTCACATAACTCTGAGTCAATTTCTTGTATAGAGTGATGTTCTAACTCAAGAAAGAAATTTATATCTTCTTGAACAAATTAAATTATATTATTTAAATAAGTCATAAATTGACGATGCAAGTGCAATATAACTCATATTATTCACAGTGACTCTTAATCAATGTCTTCTTCAGAGATTCAAAATTCTACTTTATTAACGAAAAGCAGATGGTGACTCAGAGACAGCATTGACATTTGTATTATTCACAATAACTCTATCAATTTGCATTGTAATTTAATTTCTAACTAGAAAGAAATTAATTTGACAAATAAATATTTCATTTAAATTATTCAAAATAACTGAAGTCAACAATATAATATATTATTCACAGGACTTAATCAATGTCTTCTCTCAGAGATTCAAAATTCCTACCTTTATTAACGAAAAGCAGATGGGACTCAGAGACAGCATTGACATTTGTATTATTCACAATAACTCTTAGTCAACTTTTGCATGTGTAATATGTAGTGATGTTCTAACTCAGAGAAAGAAATTTATATCTTCTTAAACGAAATTAATTATATTCAATTTTAAACCTTAAGGTTCAATAAATTGATGATGAATCATAGCAGCATTATGTTCTATTATTCACAGTGACTCTAAATCAATGTCTTTCTCAGAGATTCAAAATTCCTACCTTTATAACGAAAAGCAGATGGTGACTCAGAGACAGCATTGCCATTTGTATTATTCACAATAACTCTGAGTCAACTTTTGCATGTGTAATATGTAGTGAGTTCTAACTCAGAGACAAGAAATTATCTTCTTAAACGAAATTAAATTATTTCAATTTTAAACCTTAAGGTTCAATAAATTGACGATGACTCAAAGTCAGCAATATAACTCATATTATTCACAGTGACTCTTAATCAATGTCTTCTCTCGGAGATTCAAAATTCCTACCTTTATTAACGAAAAGCAGATGGTGACTCAGAGACAGCCTTGAATTTGTATTATTCACAATAACTCTGAGTCAACTTTTGCATGTGTAATATGTAGTGATGTTCTAACTCAGAGACAAGAAATTTATATCTTCTTGAACGAAATTAAATTATATTCAATTTTAAACCTTAAGGTTCAATAAATTGACGATGACTCAAAGTCAGCAATATAACTCATATTATTCACAGTGACTCTTAATCAATGTCTTCTCTCAGAGATTCAAAATTCCTACCTTTATTAACGAAAAGCAGATGGTGACTCAGAGACAGCATTGACATTTGTATTATTCACAATAACTCTGAGTCAACTTTTGCATGTGTAATATGTAGTGATGTTCTAACTCAGAGACAAGAAATTTATATCTTCTTGAACGAAATTAAATTATATTCAATTTTAACCTTAAGGTTCAATAAATTGACGATGACTCAAAGTCAGCAATATAACTCATATTATTCACAGTGACTCTTAATCAATGTCTTCTCTCAGAGATTCAAAATTCCTACCTTTATTAACGAAAAGCAGATGGTGACTCAGAGACAGCATTGACATTTGTATTATTCACAATAACTCTGAGTCAACTTTTGCATGTGTAATATGTAGTGATGTTCTAACTCAGAGACAAGAAATTTATATCTTCTTGAACGAAATTAAATTATATTCAATTTTAAACCTTAAGGTTCAATAAATTGACGATGAGTCAAAGTCAACAATATAACTCATATTATTCACAGTGACTCTTAATCAATGTCTTCTCTCAGAGATTCAAAATTCCTACCTTTATTAACGAAAAGCAGATGGCGACTCAGAGACAGCATTGACATTTGTATTATTCACAATAACTCTTAGTCAACTTTTGCATGTGTAATATGTAGTGATGTTCTAATTTTTTTTTTTGGGGAAATTATATTATATTCAATTTTTTTTTTTTTTTTTTTTTTTTTTTTTTTTTTTTTTTTTTTTTTTTTTTTTTTTTTTTTTTTTTTTTTTTTTTTTTTTTTCAATAAATTGACGATGACTCAAAGTCAGCAATATAACTCATATTATTCACAGTGACTCTTAATCAATGTCTTCTCTCGGAGATTCAAAATTCCTACCTTTATTAACGAAAAGCAGATGGTGACTCAGAGACAGCCTTGCAATTTGTATTATTCACAATAACTCTGAGTCAACTTTTGCATGTGTAATATGTAGTGATGTTCTAACTCAGAGACAAGAAATTTATATCTTCTTGAACGAAATTAAATTATATTCAATTTTAAACCTTAAGGTTCAATAAATTGACGATGACTCAAAGTCAGCAATATAACTCATATTATTCACAGTGACTCTTAATCAATGTCTTCTCTCAGAGATTAAAAATTCCTACCTTTATGAGCGAAAAGCAAATGGGACTCAGAGAGAACATTGCCATTTGTATTATTCACAATAACTCTGAGTCAAATTCTGCATGTGTAATGTGTGGTGATGTTCTAACTCAGAGACTAGAAATGTATATCTTCTTGAACGAAATTAAATTATATTCAATTTTAAACCTTAAGGTTCAATAAATTGACGATGACAAAGTCAGCATTGTAATTCATATTATTTACAGTGACTCTAAATCAATGTCTTTTCTCAGAGATTCAAAATTTGTACCTATATGAACGAAAAGCAAATGGCGACTCAGAGAGAACATTGCCATTTGTATTATTCACAATAACTCTGAGTCAACTTCTGCATGTGTAATTTGTGGTGATGTTCTAACTCAGAGACTAGAAATTTATATCTTCCTGAACGAAATTAAATTATATTCAATTTTAAACCTTAAGGTTCAATAAATTGACGATGACTCAAAGTCAGCATTGTAATTCATATTATTTACATTGACTCTAAATCAATGTCTTTTCTCAGAGATTCAAAATTCGTACCTATATGAACGAAAAGCAAATGGCGACTCAGAGAGAACATTGCCATTTGTATTATTCACAATAACTCTAAGTCAACTTCTGCATGTGTAATGTGTGGTGATGTTCTCACTCAAAGATTAAAACATTTATCGCAAGGTTCAATAAATAGATGGTGACTCAGAGACGGCATGAAATGTTTTTTTATTAAAGTTTAAATCCCAAAAGTCCATAAGTAGATGGTGACTCGTAGAGGACATTACATCCATATTATCGATAGTGAGTCTAGAAAAATTTTATTGTAAGGCTCTGATGCTAATTAAACTCAGTGACATAAGAATTATATTTTTATAAATACAAAAAGAAACTAACTTTAAACCCAAAAGATTAAGAAAAATAAGTAAACTGACAAACAGCACTGTATTACCCTCACTGACTTGGAATCAATTTCTGTAGGCTCTGATGATGTCTTAACTACCATAAACTAAAAATTTATATCTCCATACATGAGAAGAAATTTTATTAATTATAATTTAAAATCCCAAGGGCCAATAAGTAGATGTTGCACTCAGGCAAAACATTGCCATTGGTATTATCAGCAGTGACCCTAAATGACTTTTTGTTTAAAACTCTGATAATGTCCTAACTCAGTGACGAAAAATTTATAGCAACTCAGAGACAGTATTGTAATTCGATTTGAGTTAATTTCTTCGTCTAACTATTTTTGTTGCAGTTGACTCCAATATGTTTTGGTGTTTTTATTAATTTTATTCCAGAGTTTAACTGTTGTTACTGTTGCAGGGCGAAGAATTCGTAATATCGACTCTAATGGAATTTCAGTGATTCAGGACGAAACTTACGGTAAGTTATTATTTCATTAGCCAAAAAAATATATATTCGAAAGTACTAACTGCCTCACACAACGTTTACGTCTCGTGTTCCTTGAAAATGCTCGCCTACGCTTTGCTTGCTCATTTCTGCTCGCCCACCTTGAGTTCAGTTTTATTAATTTTTTCAAATGCTATCTAATAAAATCCGATAGAATAAAGTGGATATAAATTCTGAAGTTATCAATTTCCACTTGACACTTTGTCAAAGTAAAGTGTCTCTTTGTACCAAATTCTTCTCCATATTTATTCATCTCAAATAAGGAAGTGTACCTAATGGAGGAATATTTTTTGTCAATTTTTTTTTCTTTCCATACTATGATATAAAAATATTCCTTTCGGTTAATTGGTTTTTACTTAAAAACGTATGTCACACAAAAAATAGAAATATGAAGATTATATCAAAAGCATTGATAAAAAAAGCCACAATAATTATTGGAACTTTTACTGGTTTTAAAACTCCATCAATAACAGACAACAAGTGCTTCTTGGACCGCCTTAGAATTCAGTAGGTGAAAAGAAATGTACTTCAACTTTTTTATCCCCTATAATTAGGAGGTCGATGACTGCTTAACAAGCACAAATGGAAATCGTTGCCCAACTTTCGTTAAGTCCATCGACAATAATAAACGAAAGGCCTTCTTGCTCTTTATGTTCAAGTTTACAAAACTTTCCTGGTTGAAAATTGAATGTACTTACTAGTACTGGATAATTAGTGCTGGATGGGAATAATTGCCGATCGATGCAAGCGTAATAACTCCAAACCACTACTATGCATTCTCAGCACTTCCTCTCAGGGAGAAGAGGAGGGAGGGTGAAAACCGTTTTGGGTGAAATTCTACTTGTTTGCCAATTAGCAGACGCTGGAATCATGTTGCAGAAAATATATCAACAAGCCAATGTATAATAGAGGCATAATTTCTGTTTGCCCGAAGATGATTGTACCTGCAGCTCGAAACGTTAAAATCAAAATTAATGTTGAATTAGGGAAGAAATTATAAAGACAATTATTATATAATATTGTGTCTTTGGTGAAAGTTCAATAGCATGCTTTAAGGGTTAGTTTTGACCACTAATAAATACTTAGATGAGTCAAAAAGTTGTGACCATCCTTCACGACAGTGTCAGCGACAAGACCAACTTCCCTATAGCACAGACTTTGCGCCTTGGGATGTTAAACTTTCAAAATAAAACAATAGAATTTTTGTTAGTCATTGGAGGTTGTATGAGTGACCAAAAGCCACCATTTACCAACTTTCAAATCAATTTAGTTTAATCAATGCCTTATTGAAACTACTGAGGGCTTAAAGATCCACATATGGTGTTTTCGACAACTACCTGACAAAGAACTTAATGTTCCCTATTTAAGCCTGGATTTAACTATGACATTTCTAACACAAGGTCACATTGAAACTATGAGCCTTTGTATGTATGTATGTTGTGGACATACATAGTCAAAGTTATATGTTGTCACGTGCGTGATTCACGTTATTAATATATTACGTCCCCAGGGTTAGCTTTGCCGTTACAATGGTCTTATGTGTTATTAGATAAGGGTCTAAACTAACGACGTACACTATCAACATCATTAGCAAATATTACATTCTGGCATTTTCCTGCACTTGACATTGCCGCACATACATAGCCCACAAAGGTGCTTGGTGCAATTAAAATTACCATCGAGAATTAATCGATTACGTCTTGTAACCAGGATCGACAAACACGACAACCAATCGGAAGATACGGATATCAGAAAAGTGGAAAATCAAAGATCTTTAAAGAGAAACTTAACAATTACCAAGTTATTAATTGACTCTCTCGAAATTGTATGAATATTCATTTGGAGGGGATGTTTTTTCGTTTCACTTGAAGAAAGGTGAAAAGAATACGAAAAACTGAAGTTCCTGTAATTAAAAATGAAAATCTCCTCAAGTATCACCCAGTCACTTCTACAGTTGAAAAAAAAAGTGAATGTAGTAAGCCACCCTATCTTCCTGCTCTGCACTATTAGACTAGTGCAGCTGACGGGGATAAAACACACCGATGCTGCTCTCAAATAATCTTTCTGTTTGTCTAATACAGGTATAATTTCGTGGGATTAAAAAAATATTGTTCAGGGATTTAATAATCTATATATACGGAGTTGTTCAAAAGTAACGTACAAAATTCATATCTTCTGTGAGGGTTCTTTTTAGGAAAAAACTGAAAGACGTTGATTGATTTAAATATTTGTTCGTCTTTCTGTGATATTTTCAACTCCCTCCCTGCAACCCCTTAATCTCTGTAGCTATCCGAACTAGTTTTTCTTTTTTCTAATAGCAACTTTACAGTATTATTACTTACCAAAAAGTGTCATAATACACGTTCAAAGTAAAGATCTTTTAAACTCCATCAGATTATGTATACATTGGACAAACAGGAAGGTGTTTTGAAAACAGAGTCAAAGAAAATTCTTCGGGTTAACAACAGACTTTGAAAATTTTTGATTCTACTCCATATGCAACAGGGATGTTCTAAGATAACGCATAAAATTCATATTTCTTGTTCGTCTTTTTGTGATATTTTCAACCCCCGCCTTGCATCCTCTTAATCTTTGTAGCTATCCCAATTAGTTTTTCTTTTTTCTAATTGCAATCTAGGTCATGTGGAGGCTCTACGAGAAGCTCTTCTAAAGCGCAATCGGATAATGCTAACAAAGTAGTTCTACTTTCTTCTCATACTTTGTTGCCATTATCGGATTGCGTTTCAGAAGAGCTTCTCATAGAGCTTCTCATAGAGCCCCCACATGACCTAGGTAGCTATTTAAAAACAAAAATAGTTGGGACATCTACAGATATTAAGGGGTTGCAAGGAGGGGGTTGGAAGTATCACAGAAAGAAGAACAAGAAATTAAATCAATTTGCTTCAGCGTTTTTCTAAAAACATAACTTACAGAAAATATGAATTTCATGAGTTACCTTTGATCATCCCTGTTGTATATGGAGAAAAATCAAAGATCTTTAAAGTCTGTATGTAAACCTGAAGAATTTTAGCATTTTCTTTGAGTCTGTTTTCAAATATTACATTCTGGCATTTTCCTGCACTTAACATTGCCGCACGTACATAGCTCACAAAGGAGCTCGATTAATTAATCGATTACGTCTTGTAACCAGGATCGATAAACACGACAACCAAAATTTAATAATCGGAAGATACGGATATCAGAAAAGTGGAAAATCAAAGATCTTTAAAGAGAAACTTAACAATTACCAAGTTATAAAGTGACTCTCTCGAAATTATGTGAATATTCATTTAGAGGGGATGTTTTTTCGTTTCACTTCAAGAAAGGTGAAAAGAATACGAAAAACTGAAGTTTCTGTAATTAAAAATGAAAATCTTCCCAGGTGTCACCCAGACACTTCTACATTAAAAAAAAAAAACTGAATGTAGTTAGCCACCCTATCTATCTGCTCTGCACTATACGACTAGTGTAGTTGACGGGGGATAAAACAACCAAGAGGAGAAGGAAGACCCGATGCTATTCTCTAATAATCTTTCTGTTAGTCTAATACAGGTAGAATTTCGTAGATTTAAAAAAATATTGTTCAGGGATTTAATAGTGTAGATGTACGGGGTTGATCAAAAGTAACGCACAAAATTCATATCTTCTGTATGGGCTTTTTTTTAGAAAAACACTGAAAGACGTTGATTGATTTAAATGTTTGTTCGTCTTTCTGTGATATTTTCAACTCCCCCCTGCAACCCCTTAATCTCTGTAGCTATCCCAACAATTTTTTTTTCAAATAGCAACCTGGGTCATGTGGGGCCTCTACGAGAAGTTCTTCTAAAGCGCAATCGGATAATGCCAGCAAAGTAGGAGTTTCACTTTCTTCTCCTACTTTGTTGCCATTATCGGATTGCGTTTCAGAAGAGCTTCTCATAGAGCCCCCACATGACCTAGGTAGCTATTTGAAAAAAAAAAAATAGTTGGGACATCTACAGATATTGAGAGGTTGCAAGGAGGGGGTTGGAAGTATCACAGAAAGAAGAACAAGAAATTAAATCAATTTGCTTCAGCGTTTTTCTAAAAACATAACTTACAGAAAATATGAATTTTATGAGTTACCTTTGAACATCCCTGTTGTATATGGAGAAAAATCAAAGATCTTTAAAGTCTGTATGTAAACCTGAAGAATTTTAGCATTTTCTTTGAGTCTGTTTTCAAATATTACATTCTGGCATTTTCCTGCACTTAACATTGCCGCACGTACATAGCTCACTAAGGAGCTCGATTAATCAATCGATTACGTCTTGTTACCAGGATCGACAAACACGACAACCAAAATTTGATAATCGGAAGATACGGATATTAGAAAGGTGGAAAATCAAAGATCTTTAAAGAGAAACTTAACAATTACCAAGTTATTAATTGACTCTCTCGAAATTATGTGAATATTCATTTAGAGGGGATGTTTTTTCGTTTCACTTCAAGAAAGGTGAAAAGAATACGAAAAACTGAAGTTTCTGTAATTAAAAATGAAAATCTTCCCAGGTGTCACCCAGACACTTCTACATTAAAAAAAAAAAAACTGAATGTAGTTAGCCACCCTATCTTTCTGCTCTGCACTATACGACTAGTGTAGTTGACGGGGGATAAAACAACCAAGAGGAGAAGGAAGACCCGATGCTATTCTCTAATAATCTTTCTGTTAGTCTAATACAGGTAGAATTTCGTAGATTTAAAAAAATATTGTTCAGGGATTTAATAGTGTAGATGTACGGGGTTGATCAAAAGTAACGCACAAAATTCATATCTTCTGTATGGGCTTTTTTTTAGAAAAACACTGAAAGACGTTGATTGATTTAAATGTTTGTTCGTCTTTCTGTGATATTTTCAACTCCCCCCTGCAACCCCTTAATCTCTGTAGCTATCCCAACAATTTTTTTTTCAAATAGCAACCTGGGTCATGTGGGGCCTCTACGAGAAGTTCTTCTAAAGCGCAATCGGATAATGCCAGCAAAGTAGGAGTTTTACCTTCTTCTCCTACTTTGTTGCCATTATCGGATTGCGTTTCAAAAGAGCTTCTCATAGAGCCCCCACATGACCTAGGTAGTAGCTATTTGAAAAAAAAAATAGTTGGGACATCTACAGATATTGAGGGGTTGCAAGGAGGGGGTTGGAAGTATCACAGAAAGAAGAACGTGAAATTAAATCAATTTGCTTCAGCGTTTTTCTAAAAACATAACTTATAGAAAATATGAATTTTATGCGTTACCTTTGAACATCCTTGTTGTATATGGAGAAAAATCAAAGATCTTCAAAGTCTGTACGTAAACCCGAAGAATTTTAACATTTTCTTTGAGTCTGTTTTCAAATATTACATTCTGGCATTTTCCTGCACTTAACATTGCCGCACGTACATAACTCACAAAGGAGCTCGATTAATTAATCGATTACGTCTTGTAACCAGGATCGATAAACACGACAACAAAAATTTAATAATCGGAAGATACGTATATCAAAAAAGTGGAAAATCAAAGATCTTTAAAGAGAAACTTAACAATTACCAAGTTATTAATTGACTCTCGAAATTATATGAATATCCATTTGGAGGGGATGTTTTTTCGTTTCACTTGAAGAAAGGTGAAAAGAATACGAATAACTAAAGTTTCTGAAATTTAAAATGAAAATCTCCCCAGGTATCACCCAGTCACTTCTACAAAAAAAAAAAAAAAGGTGAATGTAGTTAGCCACCTTATCTTCCTGCTCTGCACTATTAGACTAGTGTAGTTGACGGGGATAAAACACCCAAGAGGAGAAGGAAGACCCGATGCTATTCTCTAATAATCTTTCTGTTAGTTTAATACAGGTATAATTTCGTTGGGTTTAAAAAATATTGTTCAGGGATTTAACAATCTATATATACGGGGTTGTTCAAAAGTAACGCACAAAATTCATATCTTCTGTAAGCTGTAAGGGTTATTTTTTATAAAAACACTGAAAAATGTTGATTGATTTAAATATTTGTTCGTCTTTCTGTGATATTTTCAACTCCCTCCCTGCAATCCCTTAATCTCTGTAGCTATCCCAACCAGTTTTTCTTTTTTCTAATAGCAATTTTGCAGTATTATTACTTACACTTGGTAGATAACGCATAAAATTCATATTTTTTGTTCGTCTTTTTGTGATATTTTCAACCCCCGCCTTGCAACCTCTTAATCTTTGTAGCTGTTCCAATTTTTTTTTCAAATAGCAACTAAGGTCATGTGGGGGCTCTATGAGAAGTTCTTCTAAAACGCAATCCGATAATGCCAACAAAGTAGGAGTCTGCTTATTTTGTTCCAGTCAAAACAGTCAACAAATGCCAAAAATTACCACTTTCTGCTTGGCATGCACTTAGTCTGTGGTAAATATTATCAACCGTACCGTAACTAAAAATTTTTAGCTGGAAAATTAATAACTACCATTCTTATCCTACTTTTTAGGTCCTTTATGCCGTTTGGTCCATTAATTTTGATACACTATTTTCTTCAAATACTCCCACAGAAAGAAATCCAATGGTGTAATTTACTGATAGAAGTGTGTAAAGTTTTTTATCTTCACTGAAGGAGGGTTGTCGGCCCGGTTTAGGCACATCTAGTACTGTCCATGCTTCAAATTTGTGAAATATCCTACTTACAGTAGTCCATGGAATTGGATTCTCAGGATTTTTTTCATTGAACAACACACAAGTCTTATCCTGGTTCCGTACCTGGTCTCCACAACCCAACGTCATTAAAATTTCAACAATATTAATTGGCAAAGATGGTGGTGGTCACTTTTGGCATTTGTTATAGTATGTTGAATCAGGTGAATGCAAACGATTTATTTGGAACAGTTAAATTTAATAAAAAAAATATGAGGACTGTTTTGACTGAAACAAAATGAACAGACTCGCACTCTGTTGGCATTATTGGATTGCGTTTTAGAAGAGCTTCTTATAGAGCCCCCACATGACCTAAGTTGTTATTTGAAAAAAAAAAGTTAGAACAGCTACAAAGATTAAGAGGTTGCAAGGAGGGGGTTTGAAATATCACAGAAAGACGAACAAAAAATATGAATTTTATGCGTTATCTTAGAACATCCCTGTTGCATATGGAGAAGAATCAAAGATCTTCAAAGTCTGTCTGTTAACCCGAAGAATTTTCTTTGACTCTGTTTTCAAATAACCTTCCTGTTTGTCCAATGTATACATAATCTGATGGGATTTACCTTGAACGTGTAGGATGACACTTTTTAGTAAGTACCTAATAATATTGTAAAATTGGTTGTGATGTGTTAAAACTAATGCACTCTGTTTTATTTTCAAAAGTCAATAAAATTATTTCCTTGAAACGATCGTAGATATTAAAAAGCGAACGTGCACATTTTAAACTTTCAATAGGAATTTGTGTAGTTTACGTTAAAAATGCGCATTGATTTTTGAAAGCACTCCATCCCAACACACACCTCCATTATATGCACTAAATGCATTTCTGCCTGCTTCCGACCATAACTTGTTAGCATTCAAGTCCTCACCCATGACAAATATTTGCCTGCTCCTAAATTAACACATGGAGTACGGCTTGGTAAATGGAGAGCGAGGCTATGATCGAGTTACCGTTCAAAAACAGCTTAAAATTAGATAAGTTCCGCGTTGCACGAAACGATCAATGGATATTAATGAAGCTCGCATGCAGCACGTGCTCTGAATTCCGCAAAACGCGACCATAACAAACACATGCACAACACCCTTCCCTTTAGTACTTTTCGGGAATATTGAAAACTATTTACAACGGGGTCAACAACTTAAGATAGGTCACAAGCAAATGTAAATAAATACAAGAAGATTACTGAAGGATATTGATAACGTGTAATTAATAGATGGCGTTTGGTACCCTGTCTATTGGCACATATGACCGAGCGGCGTGGTCCAGCCTGATATTCGATTCCAGTTAAAAAAGCTTTCATAAATAATTTAATATGAAATATTTTAGTAAACGTGATGGGTGACCTAATTATTTATAGACGTATCTCTGTTCGTTTTGTAGAATCAGCCCTACCCCGTTTCGCCGAACAGATTCCAAATGTGACAGTGGTGGTTGGCCGTGACGCCCTACTAACATGCGTGGTGGACAACTTGCGAGGGTTTAAGGTAAGTTGATGGATAACTTGTTCGTCGGGGTAAACCCGAATTACATGGCGCGATAAAAACTCTGACGGATGACAAATTAACTGACAGCTGGTGAGTTCAAAAATTTGAGTAGTCTATGTTCAAAAATCAACCGAATTCTGAAGAACATTACAGCCCCATTTAACCCTTATTTTAACTTTCAAAAAGGATAAATACTCGCAGAAAGAATTTCGCTACGTATTACAAGTCAGCAAGGATCGTTCGTATATAAACCGCAGTTTCTGTGAAAACAAAACGATAGGCAACCAACTATACATGGTTAGGGCAAAAAAATCTCCTTAAACCACCATTTAAAAAAATTACGAGAAGACACAGGCTTCGATACAAAGGCTTTACAAAAGTGAACCAAAATTTAAATCAGTTGTTGCAATATATTTAATAGTTTTTATACTATATATGGTTATCTGAAGATATAAAACTTACCGAGTAAGCCAAAAGAAAAAAAGGTATTGGTGTATTAAAAGGTCTATATCTTAAAACAGGACCCGTTCGAAAGCAATTGAAGAAAAGGCGTTTGTTGGAACGTTTGCCCTCACTTTATGGTTCGTTTCCGAGATACGTGACGAGAAGTAACATTGAGTTTTCAAGTTCGAAATGGTAACGACTTTAATACGTCTTGCTGACATTTTTACTCGAGACGTTTTCCGTATGTATGTTTGTTGTGCTGAACGAATCTAAATTTATACGATAAGTTGTAAGTTGTATCGCGACACCGTGCAGCATATAGAATGAATGTTCACTTCTGGATATCAACTTTCCGAACGTTTACGGCTTTTTATGGCCGAAGCGCGCACACACCGTTTCACAAAGTTGTATGATACCCAGGTAAAAAAGTTGTTAAAAGATTTCTCGTGTTTAAATGTTTTCTACTAACGCGACTTCTCGGAAAGATTTTGCTACCATCTAAGCTACAGAACAATATATAGGTATATATATAAGTACTAATAATTTGAGACGATCAAAGGGAACAATATAAAAGTAAAAAAGAACTGTAAATAAAATTAGTTTTAGTTTTTTTCTAAAGTGACGTCAAGTATCTTCAATATTGACATCACTTTTCTATTTCAATTGGAAATCCTGAATTCTTGTATTATTCCCTGATTTTGTAATATCAAAGTTGATGGTTCTACAATTTTTTTAAATGACGTCAAAAAGCAAAATCTTGGGGATATCAACTTTGTGGGTGTTTCAAAGTTGTGAGACCTTTTTTTCAGAAAAAAAAACAATTTTCAGGAAAAAAACAGAAAATTTAAAATAAAGGAGTGGTGTCAACATCGGCATTTAAACATAAAAAAAAATTGTAAAATCGTAGAGCCATGAATCTGTTTCAAAGATGTTGGATTCATTCTTCTCAGAAGAAATAATATAGTTTCGGAAAAGAAAAAACACAAAAATTTAGGCTTTCCATTTGAAACAACAAAGTAACTTTAGGGTCGACAATTATAATTGACATTGAAAAAAAAGAATTTCTTCAGGTCGTATTTTTGTATCTACAACTCAGAAATATAAGAAAAACCTGCTGGCGTATGTGAAAAAAGACACCCTGTATACTAAACGAGTTGCTAGGTGTAGTAGGGAATGAAAATGTAAATACGAAAATGACAGAAAATTTTTAAATGTAATAGAACATTCCATAAACTTTCACAATGTTTTAGACCTTTCAAAAAAGTCTTAATGTTACCAAAAATAACTTCTTGTTATTACTTATTAAATGCCCTGATAATAGCGTTTGTTTGCCTTTTTGAAATAAAATTAAAAGTAAAATCAGCAGGCTGTATATCTTATTGTTTACTCAAAATGACAAGCGCCTTCACCAAATTTGAAAATACAAAAAGAAATAAAGATTAATAAGGCTTCTATTTTAACGGATTTAGTACAAAGTATAAATAAATATGATAAAGGAATAAGTATCTGAGTACTTAAAACAAAATCGAACTTCAGGAACTTTTTATGATGGAAAGTCATCTTTTCCATTTTTAGAAAAACAACCAAAAAAGGATTGGTGGCTCTCAAGGGTGCTAACATAATAAAATATACATACGTGAAGAGTTTGTAAAGGCTAGACCCATTCTAGAAACATAAAAGGCAAAAAATACGATTCCATATCTTACATCACATTTCAAACATCTCTTCCCTGATAGAAATTCAAATCGGGCTCCAAATCGGGCTACCACCAACAGTACTTAGTTAAAAGTCGGGATTTGGTAACCCCGATTAATGCTTTTTAAGGAGGGGCCTTATCAAAATGCCCCAACGGGTTACAAATTAGATACCTGGTCGGGTTTTTCTTTGCATGCCTGAACAGGCCCGATTTGGTTTATTAATAAATGCCGGAGCGGGAATATGGTATTTAGCCTACTTGGGAATTTAGTCAGTATCTGGACGGATTTTGAAGTGATCTTTAATTAAAAGCCTGATCGGGCGTTACAATGTACTTCTAATCAGGTCATAAGTTTTTATTTTAGTCAGGTGCTAGATCGGTTGATTATTCTTTAGCCTTATTTGTTAGTAAACAATTATTTTAGTTTAACAGGTCAACAATAGAAATTTTTTTTATAGTAAAGGATTTTAAATTGATATTTTCTTTATTTATTAACTGTTTCTCTTAAACCTTGTAATAATTAAAAACGGGTTATTGTTAAGGGCACAAAACTATATTATCGCAATTTTTTTCTCCCATCTCAATCTTTGGAATTGGAAAGGGCATCCCCAATGGCTTTTAATGCTTCTTTATCGGTCAATACTTTTGACTTTGAAGCAAATCTTGTAAAAGCACGAAATATGCCATTTAATTTATATATGTATCTATGTATATATACGTGCAAACGTAGATGACAATTACATAATTACCTCAAAATCAGATAAACTCATTCTTTTAAATAATTTTACTGTATTCACTATTCATTTTTGATTTGCCTATCAACACCGGTGGATCACTTCAAGAAATAAACTAGTACGAGGACGCTACTTTGGGGGTCAAAATGCGACTGACTGTAACTGAAGACCGACGACAAAATTGCCGCCACCCATCATTCTATATAAATGTATACCTACGTATTTACAAAAAAAAAAAAGATAAAACTTTTTGCCGACACAGGCGTTCGTCTACAAGCGATAACTTTTTACGCCATGTATGCCGACAATCGTTGTTATAATTTTAAATTATTTTTATCACCCGAGAAGGTACATAGAAATGGAACCTATATGTTTCTCTCTATTAGGCTCCCAATTAGGATCCATGCGATCGGGGCATAGACAATTTCCCCTACTATATCCCCGACCAGGCGTATGCAATCGGATAATGTACATTTCACCGGATTATTTACCCTGCAAGGCTCATGTAGATAGGGCCGTTATATTTACCCAAACTACTTGCCTGGTCGGGTCTACGAAATTAGGAAGGGTACTTACTATCACCCCGACCGGGTGTTAGGCCGTAACAGGGAACGCCCGGTTAAATTTCTATCAGGGTTGGAAATATCGTATAATACGTATGCTTTAAGAATTTCACAATTCATAATTTACAAATAATACCACCTTGTAGTACTGACACTACTAACTGGCCAGAGCCTTTAACAGCTTCGACCGCCTAGATCAGAGACGCCAGGTCTAATATTATAAAAAACGAAACTGATGGTAAAAATGTATTATTCTGGTTTTGTGTTATATATTATACGTTGTTGTTATAAGAATAACTAATATTTATTACAGACAGAAATAAAAATCCATTAGGAACCTAGATATTTAAAATATAGAGTCCAGTTGCTTGCACCGTTGCATTATCGTCGCCTCATCGGCATTAAGGTCCGTAATGCAAGGAGAAAAGAAATGTCCCCTGATATGCCGTTCGTATAAATATAAATCGAAATCCAGGGCACGTACGACCCTATTGGGTACAAGAAAAACCCATGCCGATTCTTCTCACGAACTACAATACTACCACCTCCACTATTTCTATGCTCTCGTCAAACGCCCAGCCATGTTTACCTTCTTCGTTGCAACCAACTGATGACTGCAATACCATTGTCAACATTTCGAAAACATTGTTCAACAGTTTTCTTTTATTCCTACTTCCCTATTTACTTATTCAAAATAGTTTTATTAATCCATATGTACATACATACTGTCATGAATAAAGGCCAATTTTGTACGGTGTTTTCTAAAGATTTAATAAATTTAATCATGCTTTACAAAATAAATAAATAATACCTTAAAAACTAATTACAAAAATATTTAAAATTACTATCTAGTTGCCTAGTGTACCTAAACTTTGAGACGTAACAAATGGCAGGTACTTTTAATAGGACATTAGGGTGAGTGATAGCGGTTACCTGCTACACCACCCTAATCCTTCTGACTCTCTTCTGATTTTACTGCTCAAAAACTAATTAACTTGTCCTTTTGTAATTAAAACAATTAATAAAAAATATGATTTTGGAAAAATACGAAGATTATGTGATAATACAAAATTGTTTAAAATATCAGGGGGGTTGCCAGTGCCTTCTTGCGGTATTTACAGTAGGTTTATATTATGGCCCCAGAAGTTAATTGAATCTACACTAAACTGTTGTGCACATTGACTCTTATTTTTCCAATTTTGATCCTTTGTTGCATTTATTTCAGTACGTTTCAGTATCTTTTTACTTGCTGCGTGAAATTGATGATAGAAATGTAAAATACTACAGTTGACTTTTCGATTGTTCATGAAATTCAATATGGAAGTTAGCACAAAACGAGAGTGAAGCACTCAGCTCCATAACGAATGATTTATGACATTGGGGTATTAGTTCTGCATTTACATATTTCAGTCGACGTTTTAATTTTTCTGGCGGATACAACGTGGAACGAGTGTCACGAGAACTTAATTGAAATAGATGGATAGCCAGGAAAAAATGTACAGAAATCTATGTACACATAAATTATTAATATCCCACTGGCCCAACTTTCAGCTTTTTTATTCGAGATGACCCAATTAATTTCTTATAATTTCCTTTTAAAGGTAAATAAAGCTGAAAATAATATAAAATTACCGAAAAATATTCTGTTATCGCCCAGTGAATTATCGTATATTTTTAGAAACTACTTTCGGTAGTACGAGACCTTTTCTCGGCCCCTCCCTGAATCTTTTCCTATTTACATACATCCCTTGTAGTATTTAATTAAGGTAAGTACCATAGACGTACGTACGTATTGCAGGTACAAACTATTTCCTTGCTTTGTGTGAAAATCATAAAAACAATTCGTTGTTGCTAACTGCTTCCTGTTGGAAAGTCTGTAGTTACATAAAAATGTTAGTACGAAAATGACATTGAAAATATTTTAAAAAGTTTAATAATATTCCTCAATTTTTCAGAATTTTCTAAAAAATTATAAATGTTCCAAAATTGTGTCGAATATTTTGGAGTGTTCTTCTCTAAATTATAAAAATTTTTTGTATAATATTTTTATCCGGGTAATGTCGATCATGTCCTTTGATCTTTGGTATTTCTAAATCTTCATTAAGTACTTTCTTTTTTAAACTTTAACATACCTAGTGATTAACTGAATATTGTCATTTCAAAGTTTATGGTTCTACAATTTTTTAAAATGACAAATTACTTGGCATCAAAGAGAAAATCTTGGGGTTATCAACTTTGTGGGTGTTTCTAAGTTGTGAGATTTTCTTTTCAGAAAAAAAGACTAATTTCAGGAAGAAAACAGAAAATTTGAAATAAAGGAGTGATGTCAACTTCGGAATCAAAACATAAAAAAATTAAAAAAACCTAGAGCCATGAATCTGTTCAAAGATGTTGGATTCATTCTTCTTAGAAGAAATAATATAGTTTCAGAAATGAAAATATATGAAAACTGAGGATTTCTATTTGAAACAACAAAGTGACTTGAAGTGACAATACTTGACATTAAAAAACAATTTCTACAGGTCATATTTTTGTATCTACTCAGAATTATAAGAAAAATCTACTGGCATATGTAAAAAAGGACACCGTGTATACTAAATGAGTTGTTAGGTGTAGTAGGGAATGAAAATGTAAATACGAAAATGACAGAATCTTTTAAAAAGTTATAGAGAACATTCCATAAACTTGCACAATTTTGCAGACTTTTCTAAAAAATTCTAAATGTTACCAAAAATAATTTCTTTTTATTGCATATTTAATTCCCTGACAAAAGGGTTTGTTTGTCTTCTTGAAACAAACTTAAAAGTAAGATCAGTAAGCTGTATCTATATCTTATTGTTTACTCAAAATGTCAAGCGCCTTCACCAAAAAGAAATATCGATATTAATAAGGCTATTCTGTTTTTAACGGATTTAGGTACAAAGTATATATAAATAAATATGATAAGTGCTTAATACAAAATCAAACTTTAAGAAATTTTTATGATGGAAAGAAAGTTAACTTTCAGTTTTAGAAAAAGCACACAAAAAAGGATTTTTGGTTCTCAAGGGTGCTAACATATTAAAATATACACACGTGAAGGGTTTGTCCTGTTTTAAGGGAAAATATGTGGTTCCAACACGATGGTGCTCCAGCACATTTTGCGTTAACTGTCAGAGGGTTCATGAATCAACAATTCGGAGATAGATGGATAGGTCGCGGGGGTCCTATCAGTTGGCCACCTAGATCGCCAGATTTGACGAAACTCGATTTTTTTCTATGGAGCCACATATAAAATATTGTATACAAGACTCCTCCAACTACAGCAGACGACATGAGGCAACGTATAATCTATGCCTTTGAAACAGTTTCCGTTGAGATGTTACAAAGAGTGCATAGATCCTTTCTGTCAAGGGTGCAAAAGTGTTCCAATCACAAAAGAGGACACTTTGAACATTTACTTTAAATAGTAAAAGATATTAAACTTTGACCATCTATTTATTTATTTACGTTTTAATTGTCTCAACTTACCAAATCTGACCGATAAGCACACTAGATCAAATAATTAATTGGTAATTATGAAAAAAGTAAAATATCTCTGAAATTACGAGGTTTAGGTATAAAATATTATAATGAAACATTAAGCAGAATTAACGCACCATTCCAAAAATTCAATAATAAACAGGGTGTTCCATTTGAAAAAATGGAGAAATCGCTCTTTGAAGGTTGCTCAATTGACTGCACCGTAAAAAACACCCTGTATAATAAAATTATGATTTTATTATTTTTTAGGTTTAGTACATCCGCTGGCAGCATAACTACTAAATATTTCATCTCAACTAATCGTAATACTCGTGCATTGAACTAAAAAGCCAAACCCTGTTGCAACCAATTTTTTTACATTTTCATTATGAACTCAAAAATGCAACATCCAAACCTAAAAACCTTTGTATCATTGAAAAGACAATTATAAGTAGATAATGAAAAACAAATAATATACAGGGTGTTTCATTAAAAAAAAAATATGTTGGAACGTGCTCCGATTTAGTGATTCACCCTGTATATGTCAAACTATTTTTAAAATATGCGTCTTTTGATACTGTATCATTCTTATAAAAAAAAATCTCCAATCTGATTTAATAAAGGCTATATTGACTTTTGACGCACTAATGAGCAACCCTGTATATTATATACTTCAAAAATATAAAACAATGTTTGTTTTTTTTTTCTAAGAATTATAAATTCTGCACTAACGGTGCTAATAATTGTATGGCATTAATTTTTTCACAGACAAACACGTCTGCCTTTTTGATTTGCAAATTCGTCGATTAAATCTTCGCAATCTAAACGTTGAAGTACGTCTGATTCGATGCATAGAATTTTTTTTTTTAACTTTCCAAATTTTCCGGCCCCGGAAATTTGCCGCCCTGGGCACTAGCCCCGATTGCCCTATAAATCCACCACTGAAAGTAACTAAAAAAAAAAAACTAAAATTACTAAAAAGAAAGTATACAGAAATGCCGTAAAGGGCTTTCAAAATTCTAGACATTCTTAAAAAGAAATTTAGAAGGTATCTTCTTCTAAATTTCGCTTGCACTTTTAATAATTATAAATATTAATTTTGTTTTATTTAACTGCAGTTGTGTTTGGTAATAATTATCTAATCGTGTGTAGAACAAATTTTTTATTTTACAAGAAATTAATGTAAATTAAAAATAAACGCCCTGTAAATGTCAATTTTATTATCTATTATTAATAGTAGTTGGTGGGCAGAGGTAACGCTTCTGATTGGCTATCCCCTACAGTTAAGTTTGATTCGAATAATGGGTCAAGCCGCAGTGGCAGTGGCAAAAGATCCCGCAGAGGCGCAAATCAGTTGTTTAATATTCGTAAATTATGTATGTACGTACAGTATGCTGTAAAATAATATGCTCTCAGTATCGTGATTATTGTGATTTTGACAACAAGAATTAAATGAATTTTCATCATCTTTATATAAGAAATTTCTTGTTAATCTTTCAAGTAAGAAATGTATTACGTTTGCATAATTTTTATTAAATATAACTATTTTTAAGTTTGACACTATTGCATTTTTAATACATATTTATTTTGTTATTCTATTTAATATATTCGTTCGTCATCCATTTTTTATTCAACATCCTGTGTGTAAATGTAGTCGCTGTTAGCATCATCATCATCATCATCATCATCATCGGCTTTAGTGATTATGGCTTTGACGACTGAAAACAGAATATAAATGATAAATACTTATTAGGTAGAGAATATCAGTTATTTTTTCGATTTTAAGTAGGTAGGTAGGTACTATGATACAATAAACTTAACAATGTAGGATTGCAAGCCAACGCAAAATGGTCTTCCTTTGCGCATGACGTCATCTTGAGAGTTCTGTTCTATTGGAATACACATAACAGTGTGTTAAATGATGCAGCTATTGTTAAAAAAACAAATAACGTAATTTAAACCTCTTTAAAAAAAAGGGAAAAGATACGCTACCAGAAATGCAATTCCTGTAGTAAAAGACTGTATTTTAATATTTATTTAATTTTCATTTAAAAGACTTTTACAAATGCATTAACCAGTAGCAATAGCTTACACATTTTGAAAGTGGTGTTTGGTTTTTTCCGGCGCGTCAATTTTCAAAATTTATTTATTCAATTTCAGTTCGATTTACGTTTACATTACACTTAGGTTTACTTGCTAAACTCCATTCTATTTTGCGAATGTCTGTCAATTTAAGGAATAGATAAATTAATAAAAAAAAAAAACCGAAATATGTATAGGTATTTAAACTTAAGTTGTTGTTTTTTATTGAATCCGAACTTTATTTAGTGACAATCTTAAGGAATGATTATGAGAACCACATTACAAATATGTATTTATTGTACAATTTTTTTAAACTTTTTTGTTAAATTTGAAGCGACTGTTTAAATCCCTTAGTCTGAAAAACATTCTGGATCGAAAAACTAATTTTTTCGTTAGTTCGTTAAGCTCGACAGATATGCTTTTGTCTAATAGTTTTTTTATATACCCAGATGTTATTAATAAGCTATCCCCGTTAAAAGTTTGAAATATACATTCCAACTCTTCAATTTTTCGCATAAACTCTTCTGAAGGTTTTTTTGAAACCACCTTCACAGACATAGTTCGTCCACGTAAATGTATTGGAGACTCTTCATAATTTTGCCCAGACTTGTGACAAAGATATCCAGCAAGATGTTCTGGACCATCAAAATGAGAGTCGCTCAGAATTTCTTCGAGAGGTGGTTCTGAGTTGTCAATATTTATTTTAGATAATAAATTTTCACTCAAATTTGATTTTCGTCCTTTCAAAAGCGAAAATAATGTGGTAAATGACCGTTATTAGTCGTTACACACATTACTTACTGAACGTTTTACTCTCAAGGTGACGTAGCGATAACCCGCCCATCCTGCGTGCAGTCCTACCTTCTTACGTTCATTGTATCATGGGTAGGTACCCAGTTTCTTTTCACTAGGTAGGTATTATAGATTTTGCTGTTTACTCATCCTGCACAGGAATCTTTTGTGATTGATTTTGCAGGCAACTGCTAATATTAACCGACTAAATTTTTTATTATTGTTTTGATATTTTTTTAGCAATATGGCGAAACGGGAAATCATTTTTAATAAGTATTAAATTATTACCTGCTTTGCTGGAATCAATTACGGGAACGTCACCTAAAAGAAAAAAATGGTTATTTTATATAATAACAACACACAAAATAGGTTTGATAAGTTATACTTACTGTCGTCGACATCGGTGGAGGTACCGGCGCCGGCGTTGTCATCTGCAGCAACTTGTTTCACATTCACAAGTGAGAGTTCGGCTAAAATAGATTAATTAGATAGATAGCTTTTTAAAAAGGGTTAACTTTAACATGTACCTATGCTTTGGACTTTACGAATTTGAATGTTTTCATTTTTATTTATAATAGATATACGAGTTACATCCACCAATAAATGATATTTTATGGCTTTTTTGTTGTAGTCAATTTTTCACAAACTTTCTTAAACACATGTGTCTAAGTTTTTTGAATTTTAATATTTTATTGTTTATTTAATGTTTATAATAACAGCAGAACAGTATAAACAGTTAAAGTATAAAATCTTAGGTTGACGAAAGTAAATCCTATTTTAATTCATTATTATATAATTTAATTTGTTTCTTGTCGCCTAAATGACACCGCTGCATTCAAACTTAGATAAATAAGTAGGTACATACATAAATAATAAAAAAATTTACTTACCATCATCACTTCCTCTTGGTCTGGCAAGGATGCCTAAAAGAAAATCGGATTAGACTCTAAAATTCTATCAACCCCTTGCAAAATTAGATAGAATTCCATGTAAAGAGGTAGGATGTTATACGAATAAATCGCAAAAAAAGTTTCTAATGTTTCTTGTTATTAAATAATTAAATAGTTAAAATTACTTACCAGAAATGCAAACGATTGCGAAGAAAAATAAAACTGTTTTGGACATTTTGTAGCAGAAAGTATTCTTACATATACGTATCTCTAAAAGTTTCGCTACTTATATACTAAAATTTATTGATCAAGTTATAAGATAAATGTTTTTTTTTTCGTTAACGGAGATATGCTACGTAAAAGTATCACGAACAAAAAAAAAATAGTCAAACGTCCTAGAATTTCAAACGTTTTGGTATAATTTTGAATTTTTAAACAAAGTGACAAAAGATTGTAGTAGGTAATATTCGTGTTGCCATATTCGTGTTTTAAAATTTACGGCGAGTTTAAAAAAGTCTCAAATTGTGTAAAAATGAATTTATTATAAAAAATATTCACAGCAGCCTATAAATTCTTAAACTGGGACTATGTACCTACATTAAGGCAAAAATATTATGCAAAGGCATTAAAAAACAGTGGTACCTACTGGGTGTCAAGAGTGTAAACAGGTGCAAAATATTTTTGAGGCTTCATCAATTGATCACTAAATTACTTTTATTAGCTTATTTTTTTTACTTTGGCCGCTTGGGTTGCTTCTATAAAATTTAAAATCCCCTCACTTGTCATGTCATTGTGGCGTCTAAGAGACTAATAAGGGATATAAAAAATCTCGATATGAATTATTGGAAGTAAAACATGCAATATTTAGTACAACCATGTGGCCTACGTAATAGTTTTGTGCCACATTAAGAAATAAGGCAGTATTCTATATTGGCGCAAAAACACTTCGAGGCAGTGGTGTATCCAAGGCGAATATGGGTATATTATATTAACCCCTCAATGGATAATCAACAGTAATCCTTAAAAAGGGGAATAAAATACGCGTCATTTTGTTTTAGTTTTATAGTTTAATATTATATATAATTTTCCAGAATAATAATATAATAATATATTTTATCTATTAACATGTCTGACCGAATTGTTTTAATTTATACTTTACGAAATATACCTATATAAGGGACATACCTACGCCCATTTCAAACTAGAAAAATACAATATCCTTGAAGTGTACTTTAACTCTTAGACTTTTTTAGGCTGAAAACTCATTAACTGTACAACTGTTTTGAATATATTATTATTATTATTATTTATTAGATAAGGGATGAGTTGCAGAATTAGAAATTTAGATAAATCATTTTCGTGCAACCAAAATAATTTATAAAACACATACGTTTTTGATTTTCTTCTTTTCTACGTATATATTTATTTATTTAGATAATGTGTTAATATAAGTAATACGATAACAGAATTGGGAATCAAATTTCAAGTTGATTAAAAAATAATAGAGTGTTTTGTCCATATTTGTTTGCAAAACAAAGTTTTGCCTGAAATTTATATGGTGTAAAAAATTGTGACGTCGCAATACAGTATTTCACTATCTGTTTAGTTGTGATTTTTAAACGTTTGTATCTTTTTTGTTTTTTTATCTAAATAATTAAAAAAATAGTGAAATATCTAATTTTATTTGTAATAGATAATTGTTTTACGTAGAAAAGATGCGGTGAAATAAAAGAAGACACTTGTAGAAGATTTTTATCGCGAATATACACATTGATATCTATTCAATATATTTCTTCTAAGCATTATTAAGTTAATCTATTGGAATTTATTTATTTTAAATAACTCTATTGTGTAATAGGTACTTCAAGAGACGCTCGTGGTAAATAATAAAATTACTTATATCAGTCAAAATAAATTCTTTAATGTAAAAATTTTTGAAGATTTCAGGGAATTAAGTACAACAGAAGTTGTCAGTTTTTTTTTATCGATGTTTAAACTATTAGATACTATTAGTACTAAAAAAATAAATTAGCATATTGCTCGTAAATTTGCTAGGTACGCCACTGTAAGGGGCGAAGGGGTATAAATTCTAAGGTCTATTATAGTTATTATTATTTTTAGATAAAAATTAAGTATCACATTCATCTGAAAACATATACCTATCTCCTACGCGTAGGAGCGAACTTCTGCAAACACCTTTCTAAACAAATCGAATTCTTAATATATTTTAAAAGAAGCATAACGCCCTCAAATAGTTTTATGTACATATTTGAGTTGCATTACACCTATTGTATTATTTTTATATACAGGGTTGCTCATTAGTGCGTTAAAGGTCAATATAGCCTTTATTAAATCAGATTGGAGATTTTTTTTTATAAGAATGATACAGTATCAAAAGACGCATATTTTAAAAATAGTTTGACATATACAGGGTGAATCACTAAATCGGAGCACGTTCCAACATATATTTTTTTAATGAAACACCCTGTATATTATTTGTTTTTCATAATCTACTTATAATTGTCTTTTCAATGATACAAAGGTTTTTGGGTTTGGATGTTGCATTGTTGAGTTCATAATGAAAATGTAAAAAAATTGGTTGCAACAGGGTTTGGCTTTTTAGTTCAATGCACGAGTATTACGATTAGTTGAGATGAAATATTTAGTAGTTATGCTGCCAGCGGATGTACTAAACCTAAAAAATAATAAAATCATAATTTTATTATACAGGGTGTTTTTTACGGTGCAGCCAATTGAGCAACCTTCAAAGAGCGATTTCTCCATTTTTTCAAATGGAACACCCTGTTTATTATTGAATTTTTGGAATGGTGCGTTAATTCTGCTTAATGTTTCATCATAATATTTTATACCTAAACCTCGTAATTTCAGAGATATTTTACTTTTTTCATAATTACCAATTAATTATTTGATCTAGTGTGCTTATCGGTCAGATTTGGTAAGTTGAGACAATTAAAACGTAAATAAATAGATGGTCAAAGTTTAATATCTTTTACTATTTAAAGTAAATGTTCAAAGTGTCCTCTTTTGTGATTGGAACACTTTTGCACCCTTGACAGAAAGGATCTATGCACTCTTTGTAACATCTCAACGGAAACTGTTTCAAAGGCATAGATTATACGTTGCCTCATATCGTCTGCTGTAGTTGAAGGAGTCTTGTATACAATATTTTTTATGTGGCTCCATAGAAAAAAATCGAGTTTCGTCAAATCTGGCGATCTAGGTGGCCAACTGATAGGACCCCCGCGACCTATCCATCTATCTCCGAATTGTTGATTCATGAACCCTCTGACAGTTAACGCAAAATGTGCTGGAGCACCATCGTGTTGGAACCACATATTTTCCTTTAAAACAGGAGGAACGTTTTGCAGAAGCTGAGGTAAATGTTCATGTTGCAAGAAATACAAATATTATATTGTGCATTATTTAAACGTTCATGATCCAATTAAAAAGTTTCCAATAATACCACCCCAAACATTTACTGTCCATTGTCTCTGCTTATCAACCGATCTCAGTACTTTTGGGTTTTCAGTTGCATAATGATGAAGATTATGACGGTTCGGTATACCACTCTGAGTAAATGTAGATTCGTCGGTAAATAACACTTTTTGGAAAAAGTTAGGTGTTACCCTTTCAGTTTCCAATCCCCATTCGCAAAATGTCCTTCTAGTCTCGAAATCGGGCTCCAACAGTTCTTGATGAAAGGAGATACTGTAGTCATGATATTTATTATTTTTAAACATGTTGCTTACAGTAGATCGTGGTACATTCATTTCTTTTGATATTTTTGTCGAACTAGTAGATGGCTCTTCAATTACTGATAATAGTACATTCAAATTTTCTTAGTCACTTGTTCTCTTTTTCCTTTCACATTTCTCATAACTGACAATTCCCGTCCTAGTGAACCTATCCTTAAGTTTTTCTAAACTGCTAACTGAAGGTTGTCTTCTATTAGGATATCTCTGTGCATACATTCGCTGAGTGAACAAACAATTTTGTTTAGCTGATCCCATAATGAAAATCATGTCAACGAATTCGTTTTTCTCAAACTGCATAATACCGACTTAACTAAAACCCCTAGTAATATGTAACAAGCAAAAATTGTTCAGGAAAACTACGAACCGAATCAAACTGGTATGATACGACAATGACAATAATGCAAAAATAATTGTAATAGTCACTAATACAGCACGCTTAACGTATTAAATTATTAGATGTATTAGACGCATTACGTATTTAATTATTATTTACTTGTGCCAATTTGTCAAATCTGACCGATCAGCACACTAGATCAAATCAAAAACAAATAATTAGCTGGAAATAATGAAAAAAGTGAAATATCTCTGAAATTACGAGGTTTAGGTATAAAATATTATAATGAAACATTAAGCAGAATTAACGCACCATTCCAAAAATTCAATAATATACACGGTGTTCTATTTGAAAAAATGGAGAAATCGCTCTTTGAAGGTTGCTCAATTGACTGCACCGTAAAAAACACCCTGTATAATAAAATTATGATTTTATTATTTTTTAGGTTTAGTACATCCGTTGGCAGCATAACTACTAAATATTTCATCTCAACTAATCGTAATAGTCGTGCATTGAACTAAAAAGCCAAACCCTGTTGCAACCAATTTTTTTACATTTTCATTATTAACTCAACAATGCAACATCCCAACCCAAAAATCTTTGTATCATTGAAAAGACAATTATAAGTAGATTATGAAAAACAAATAATATATAGGGTGTTTCATTTAAAAAAAATATGTTGGAACGTGCTGCGATTTAGTGATTCACCCTGTATATGTCAAACTATTTTTAAATATGCGTCTTTTGATACTGTATCATTCTCATAAAAAAAATCTCCAATCTGATTTAATAAAGGCCATATTGACCTTTGACGCACTAATGAGCAACCCTGTATATTATACGTTGTTGTTATCAGAATATCTAATATTTATTGGACAGAAATTCTAAATGTTCCAAAATTTTGTCGAAAATTCTAATGTTCCAAAATACCTTTTTTTGAATTGTAAACTTTTGTAGTGTTGTCCTATATTTCCACCCAGATAACGTCGATAATGACCTTCGACCTTTCTTATTTCCAAAGTATTTTATTATTTAAGATTAGATATACCTAGCGATTAGTGATCAACATTTTTGTTTGTAAGAACTGCTCGAAATATATTTACTCCGATAAAATTTTTCGAAGTAGATAATTAAAAGGTTACCAAGAATATTTTTTTTTAATACGTATTAAATACGTTGATAATAGGAATTGTTTCTCTTCTTGAACCAAAATTAAAAGTAAGATCAGCAACCTGTATATATACATGGACGATACAATTATCTTGTTTTGAAACAAAATTCTCGGAACAAAACGTTAAAAGATCATTCGCTTACCCTCTTTTGTATTATTTTCTCGTAAGATATGTTTGAAGGGTATCGCGACTGCTACATTTTACAGCCTCCACGCTACCTCTCATTGTTTCAAGGACTGATATATCTCCCCAGGGCCTTTAATACCTCTTACTTCTCTGGCAAGTGTAAGATATCAGTATGCAAATTCTTTAATTTGCTTGAATCTCATTTGCATATCTCTTTCCACGGAATCTGGTACTGTTTTAGTAGCGTAAGAGAGAGATTTGTCCTGTTTAGGGTTTTTTGATGGCAGACAAGCCGGAAGGTTGCGAACCGAAACGCTTTATGTGGCTAAAAACTCGCGCTCCGTTTCCCTATATAAAGCCAAGCAGCCGAAAACTTTTAGTGAATAAATTTTAACTCGACTGCAATAGTTCTGTAGGTACATTTAGAGGTGGAAATTACCATTTTATCTACTACCACTTATTACCACTTTAGAAATGAGAATCGTTGTTGTTGTTGTTGTTGTAGCAAAACAAGTAGTGCAATATTTATTTTGACATTAGATTTTTTGTCAATTCCTTTGAGAGGTCGGCAGGTCAAGAAAGGGCAAATTCCTCCTAATTTTATTTGTATAATTAATATTAACGATAGGGTGACCAAATGTTTTTTTTTTCGAACGTGTTACTATCGTTAGAAGTACCTACGAACAAAAGGACCCCTTCGTTGAAGATTTATATCAATTAGCCATCAGCAATTACGTGGGCATATACTTATATAAAAGATTAAAGGACCAATTCATGTCCAGCCCTTAATTGTTGCAAAATCGGAAAACGTCGAGAACAACAAGAAGTAACGACGTTAGCTCGAGGAAGAAGATACTACAGCGTCAAATTATCAGACACACAGAGAACGGAACATTTCCTAAACGATAAAACTAACAATTTTCTGGGCTACGCCGCGCTGGCAAAGTTCGAAAACGATCGTAAGTTGCAATTAGCGACGGTCGTATTCACTCACACACATACATTCATACGTATGTGTAACTAGGACATAGTGTAGAAGTCGTAATAACCGGCGAAGAGAAACACGCTTCGTCGCGGCCACAATTTCAGAAATATTATTTATCTAAGGGCTTTGCAACTCTGCCATACTTTGCAATCAGTTGCTGAGAACCGAATTTACGCGTCGCGTATTCTACTGCTATGCCCAGTGCGCGTGCTGAAAATCTAATATTGCCTGCTTTACAAGGTTTACTTACCTAAATATACAGAGCGTTTTAAAAGGATCAACGAACAATTCGTTACACTCTATGCAACTATAGAGGTAAACAAAGAGATCTTGTTAAGGAAAATTTACAAGAAAATGTAACAAAAACTTGGGAAAAGCTTTTGGTCAATATCACACTTGAAAGAATGCGAAAGAGGAAGTAATACTATAGAAGGACAATAGCACCATAGAAAATGAAGGATTAAATATGAGACATAGGGTACTACTTATACACATATGAGGAACAGAACAGGAATAGAGAAAAGCAGGTACTAGATTAAAGAAATACGAAGATTAACCGTAAATTAGATTAAGTGGAAGACTGACGTAAACAAAATTTTGTAAAAAAATTGTTACTCCTGTTATGTTCGACAGTATGAAGGAGTCACCAAAAATGGCTTTAAAGAACGTCACAATCTTTTTGGGTCCATTTAATACAATTTGAAATGTTTTATGATTGATTGATTTCCAAAATGATTTTAAGCATCCTTAATTCTCCTGAACAACTTTTAATAAGTTATGGGTCAGCACATAATTAGGTTCTAATTCAGCATCAGTTGAGAAACGATACAAAAAATTGTCTGTTTTCATTATTTCAACTTTTTTTGGCCCAGTGCACTGAATTTGCAAGACGCTGAATGCCAAACTGATTGATTGATTTCAAAAATAATTTTAGAGTTCCACTATTTTGGTGTATAACATTGAATTTATTCTGAGAAATCTATTTTCATTCAAAAAGTTTTAGAGAAATACGAAAAACTGTAGATAGGCCAGAGTGGATGTGAGTGCCCAATGAGTCTTCAGACTAACGAAATGAAGAAGGTAATTAACTAAACAACCTCTTGTACGATTTCATGAAGAAATTGTGATGGCTCTCATATTGGCTCACAACTCACTTTAAGGACACTGTATTTGCGGTTGGAAATAGGTAAAACATTTTAGTAAAGTGAAACCAGGTAACAACTCTTTGAGAATGGTCGAGAGACCGAAACGATTGTAAGAGTATTTACAAATTATTATAGTAAAACAATTTAAACGATATTCTGTGTTTCATTGAAATCTACGTTAATTATCACTTTAAGGAACATGAGTTTCTCGAGTTTCCATCCCTCTGGATTTTTATTGAACGAAATTTGTGAGACCCTGAATGCCAAACTGATTGATTGATTTCAAAAATAATTTTAGAGTTCCACTATTTTGGTGTATAACATTGAATTTATTCTGAGAAATCTATTTTCATTCAAAAAGTTTTAGAGAAATACGAAAAACTGTAGATAGGCCAGAGTGGATGTGAGTGCCCAATAAGTCTTCAAACTAACGAAATGAAGAAGGTTTTTAAACCTCTTGTACGATTTCATGATGAAATTGTGATGGCTCTCATATTGGCTCACAATTCACTTCAAGGAACACGAGTTTCTCGAGTTTCCATCCCTCTGGATTTATTGAACGAAATTTGTGAAACCCTGAATGCCAAACTGATTGATTGATTACAAAAATGATTTTAAGCATCCTCAATTCTCGTGAAAAACTTTTAATAAGTTATGGGTCAGCACATAATTAGGTTCTAATTCAGCATCAGTTGAGAAACGATACAAAAAATTGTCTGTTTTCATTATTTCAACTTTTTTTGGCCCAGTGAACTGAATTTGCAAGACCCTGAATGCTAAACTGATTTATTGATTTCAAAAATGATTTTCAGTTACCTTTATTTGGGTAAACAACTTTATAATGGTTCTAGGAAATTCATTTACATTTAATTAATTTAATTGAAATGCGAAACTTTGCTCTTGAAAAGGTAGAGTGGTTGTGGGTAGTCAAAAAGTCTTCAGAATGATGACTCTATCATGACGCTGATACCGATGACGATGACAATGATTTATCTCCTGATGAGATCTCATGTAGAATTTGTGGTATCATTCATATATGGTCAAAACTCACCTTAGGGAACATTAGTTTCTGCAATATCCATCTTTCTAGATCTATTGAACGAAATTTGTGAGACCCTGAATGCCAAACAGATTGATTGATTTCAAAAATAATTTTAGAGTTCCACTATTTTGGTGTATAACATTGAATTTATTCTGAGAAATGTATTTTCATTCAATAAGTTTTAGAGAAATACGAAAAACTGTAGATAGGCCAGAGTGGATGTGAGTGCCCAATGAGTCTTCAGACTAACGAAATGAAGAAGGTAATTAACTAAACAACCTCTTGTACGATTTCATGAAGAAATTGTAATGGCTCTCATATTGGCTCACAACTCACTTTAAGGAACATGAGTTTCTCGAGTTTCCATCCCTCTGGATTTATTGAACGAAATTTGTGAGACCCTGAATGCCAAACTGATTGATTGATTTCAAAAATAATTTTAGAGTTCCACTATTTTGGTGTATAACATTGAATTTATTCTGAGAAATGTATTTTCATTCAAATAGTTTTAGAGAAATACGAAAACTGTAGATAGGCCAGAGTGAATGTGAGTGCCCAATAAGTCATCAAACTAACGAAATGAAGAAGGTAATTAAACCTCTTGTACGATTTCATGAAGAAATTGTGATGGCTCTCTTCTTGGCTCACAACTCACTTTAAGGAACATGAGTTTCTCGAGTTTCCATCCCTCTGGATTTATTAAACAAAATTTAAGGTTCATTTATTTTGGTGTACAACTTTTAATAGTTCTAAGAAATCCATTTCCATTTAATTAATTTAATTGAAATGTGAAACTTTGATCTTGATAAGCTAGAGTGGTTGT
This sequence comes from Agrilus mali, assembly GCA_029378335.1. Classification (NCBI taxonomy): domain Eukaryota; kingdom Metazoa; phylum Arthropoda; class Insecta; order Coleoptera; family Buprestidae; genus Agrilus; species Agrilus mali. Next base: position 3,992,810 of record CM055660.1, read on the forward strand.
GATTGTTCAAAATATCTTCGGATAGATGACTATCATGGTGATGATGATGATGATTAAACTCCTCATTAGATATCATGCAGGAATTGTGAAATCTTTCATATTGTCTCAAAACTCATTTGAGGGAACTTTAGTTTCTAGAATTTTTACCCTTCTGGACCTATTGAATCAAATTTGTAAGACCCTGAATGTCAAGGTAACTGACTGATTTCAAAAACGATTTTAAGGTTCATTAATTTTTCTATTTAATTATGAGAGGTTCTGGGAAACCCATTTCTTTTTGATAGGTTATGGGTCGCCATAAAATCAGTAGGTTTCAATTTTTTAGCAGTCAAGGAACGATACAAAACTTCGTCTTTCGGAATTTCAACTTTTCTTGAACCAAGACGTTGAATGGCATGGTGATTGATTGGTTTCAAAAATGATTTTAGGATTTCTCTATTTTGGCGAGCAACTTTGAAACGGTTGTGAGAATCCCATTTCCGTTTAATAGGTTATGGGTCGGCACATAATTAGGTTTTAATTCGGCAGCAGTCGAGGACCGATATATTTAAAGAGCGGCTTTAGAACAGCAGAAACGTCCCGAGACCGGAATTTATCGTGGCAGGTTAATATATTCGCGCCGGTGCGTTTCCGAAGAAGGAAAACTCGCAACTACCTTCACCAGCTTTAACGGATATTTACGCCTTGCGGAATACTTTATTCGTCCTTCGGGACAATGGAAATTTATGTTAACTGAAAATATCCGGGCAATTATTACTTTTCTCAACCCCAAGAAGAACACTCTCCAGTTTAACGAGGTTATTTAGACACTACCAAGTTTATAACGCATCAGCTTGCTCACGATAATCGAAAAATATATACAAACCACATCTTCTATCTATATACATAACAAGCAATTTGGTTCAATTAAGGTGAAAAACAAATACTAACTGATTATCAAATAATTTGACATCAGGTTCTATGTGCAAGATCGTCTGTATCTATAGATACTTAGGTAGAGAATTAATAGATTCTTCCAGTTTAACGGTTTTCTTCCTTACAGGTGGCATGGGTCCGGGTGGATACACAAACCATTTTGTCGATCCACCACAACAAGATAACTCAAAATCCACGAATTTCTCTCAGTTACAACGACCACAGGACATGGTATCTACACATCCAGAACGTTCAAGAGTCAGATAGGGGATGGTACATGTGCCAAGTCAACACAGACCCAATGCGCAGTAGGCAGGGTTATCTGCAAGTTGTTGGTAAGTTGTTGACTCTTTAGAGCTTTTGAAGCAGGGAAGTTTTATTTTCGTTATTACAAAAAATTTGGTTAGTTAATATTTCATTATTTATTTTGTGAGCGGATATTCAATAATTATGTGAGATTAACATGGGATAAGGGCTAGCAGAGTCTGATCGAATTTTATTAGAGGAATGAGGGTGTCTTCAAGAATCTAAAGTTAACATTTTTTATTGCGTGATGTAACTATTTGATATCTAAATGATAGGGCTGTAAATATTTGTTGCTGTTTTTGTTTTATTAGGCAGATAGCTCATTAAAATGAAAATATAAACGATTCTTATGTCCTTGCCCTGACAACGTAGGTACAAAAAATATTTTTTTTTTACTTAAATACCAGTAGGAAATTTTGTTGTGTCGCCATCTGTGGAAAAGTTCCATTAGTGCAGCAAACAAATTACCTTGCATCCACTCCGTTTAGCCCGTCCACTCACTCATTTTCCTGCCAGAAATCATATAATTTTTCCGAAATGAAAGGAAAACTTTCATTAAAAAATTTACATCCCAAAGCTGCAGCGTACTCCCCGGTTACGGACATTTAACGAATATAAAAGGGAGTTAAATCCCCTGACCTACTTGTTGAAAGGTATTAACTTTAGAGTTGCTCGAAAAAAATTTTTACTGAATTCAGTAGGTACTTCTACACACGTGGACATTCGGGCGTTTACTTTACTACCTGCACAGATTTCTTTTTTATTTTTTTGAGTTAATGCTTCAACTCATTTTCTAGTTCTACATATGTAGCAGAGCGTTTCTGCATGGAATGCGTTTTCTCTAGGATCAAAACTATCAGAACATGGGAGAGTTCACGCTAGAAATGTTGACTTGTTGATAAACATAGGTACATAAAAATGTCAAAGAAAAGTCTCAAACTCAAACGTTTTTAGCATAAATTTTTTATTTCTCATTAAGCTAAACTTTGTGCTGTTCTCATTTGGGCAAAATAAACCAATTATTATTTTATTCTGCTCATAATGACATTTACATAATATAAAAATCCTGAAGAATAATTTTTAAATCAGTTAGGGTAAAATTTTAAGGGAGTTGATGTAAAATTTTCATTTTTAAAAAACACCAGACCCTACAGAACCAAAAAATTATGGACTTCACTAAATAGGGGTTCAGAAATATTGTCTAGTCCTTTCATAGAATCGTTAGGGTCATGTTATAAGTGAGGAAACTTGAAGAACAAATGTAGGAGAAAACTAGAAGTAAATCGTCGTGTTAGGATACAAGTTTAAAGATGTTGATGTAAAAAATATGATTTTAACAAATCATTAGCCCAATAAAACCGATCTAATTTCGCAAAATATATAGCCAAAAAATCATGAGCTTAGCTGAATAAGGATCCACAAATACTCTCTAGTCCTTTCAATGAGTCGTTAGGGTTATACTATGGCTGCGAAAACTCGAACAACAACAAAACTGAAAGAAAACAAAAAGTAAATCGTCAGGATAGGTTACATTTTTAAGGGTGTCAATGTAGAAAATATGATTTCAACAAACTTTGGGGCCAATAAAATCGATCTAATTTCACAAAAAATTCTACATCCTTAAAAAGTCATAGCAGTAAATAAATAAGAGTCCATAAATATTCTTTAGTCCTATTTAAATGTCCTTCCTTGGAGGTGATGAGATAGATAAGAAAATATTAAATAATTATTAGTTATACTGGTGGTTTTCCAACTACCAAAATGGCACGTCACATGATTTATCAAGTAATTTGCGGAATTCGGTACGTGTGGGTAGTGGTAGTAGAAAGAAAACTTAATCGTCATTCGGTTCGTGTTGTATTGGATGCGAAAATTACGGATTGGACTTCCCGTTCGGTTCGAGGTATTGAACCATGAATTGAGTAACTGCCGTCTCGTCTGTTCGAATCGAAGTTGGCAGTGGTCGTGCGAATCATTGTTCGCTACGTGCACGAAATCAAAGCTTTCGAGTTTATCAACCCATGACGCACTTTACTAGAGAACTACATCATTATTTGACGTGTCAATGCGATATGTGAATCTTTGTGGCAACGGTCCTTCAACGATCGCTACGACCTTATGGCATGCATCAAAGGATTCTCTCTCTCTCTCTCCCCTTACTCCCTCTTTGTAACTCCTCTCTGTGCTGTTATCCGTTAATGTTCAACAACTGAACAATTTCGTTGGAAACTATTTCGTGTGAGTGTTCAGATAGTGGGTACTACGTGTATACAACAAGCAACACCAATACGCAAGGGTTCAAACAAATTAAGTCATTTATAGTAATTTTGCTTCCCTAATTGAAGATGCGGTTTCAAGGGAATTATATTTCAGCTAAAAAAAATTGTGAAACTTCTTCAAGTGTTTATCTGTTACTTTTATTCATTTTGTTTCAACAAGTGCCATCGGTAAATCACTTCTTTAATTATTTGAATTCACCGCTACGACAAATACCTTTGCCACCCTACATACCCAGGGAGAAATTTTTGGTAATTGCTCCACATAAATATGTACAGTAACTGTAACAATTTTGAAAATCTAACACAAGATAATTTGTAATTTTACATATCTATTAGGTACGTTATGATGGAAAACCAATTAACATAATTATTAATTACCCCATTTCCAATGAGTTCACTCAAAAACATAATAGTTCGACTTTAGCGACTTTCAAAGGTCTTTGGCAAATCGTTTTGATGCATGCGTGTTCATAATAATGCACATTTGTTCCATTTAACCATTGTACGTACATCATTACCACGTTCGTATCATTTAGATAATATGCCTATACCCATTAAGGCCGGTAGCTCAAAATAATCTATTCCACTGTCAAATAAAATAATAGCCTGTCAGTGTTCCAAATGTGGTTTTATTTCCCGTGAAGAGCAGTGTCACATCTAAAAGCTCGGACTGTCATCCATAACGAATTTGCTCCACGCATTTAATATAATTTAGCTGTATCGAGAGGTTGCGTGTGGACCAATACTATTCACCAACATACGTCACATACTCACTTTTTAAACTGTCCAAAATTATAACTGAAACAGAGCTAGAATGTACGTTATGTAACATCCATGAAGAGTAATAGATAGAAGGACTGTTACAACCCAATTTATATGGATATTTATATCCCGTAGTGTGCAGAACGATTCTGCGCAACATAAGCAACGCCTCTTAATGGTTGTTGGTGCGCAGAACCTCAAATTTAACTACAGCGCGTTATAAATGAAGCTTTAGTGTAGGACATGGAGTCAAATGTTTGGATTTCGTCTCCTTCTTAATGTACCTATTTTAAAATCCTTGGAGGTCATTCATAAGCTGCACCTTTTGTTCTTCTTACAACTTTCAAAATTCTGACACAGCTCCAAGTGTCCATGTCAATAATGTAATGATAAATTGGCCTTTGAATTATTTTACAGTAGATGAGTAATTTGGTTTACCTTTGCAGTGCCACCGAAGATAATCGACAGAGAAACGAGTGGCGATATGGTCGTTTTGGAATCGACGAATGTCAGTCTCACATGCAAAGCAACCGGATCCCCTGAGCCGTATATAATGTGGAGAAGGGAAGACGGTGAAGACATTAGATATAACGGAGAAAATGGTACGATGAATCATTTCCTTTTCCTTCACATTTTTATTTTAGGGTGAATAACATTAAGCATCAGCACCACTTTTAAGATTTTGTATTGAAAAGTCTGAATGGTATTCTGTTAATGTAGCAATTTTATCTGTTTATTTATCTGTTAGATGAAAGATGACTACTTACAATAAATCGATCAGGATAAAAATGACATTCAAAATTTATCACCCTATATTTTTGGGATAAATGGATACTATCGTTATGTTTGTAAAAAGCTAACGATTTTGAAGAACTTTCCTAGTTCTATTGCATTTCTACATTTTTTGAAAATCTTAAAATACTTAAAAAAATCGACTAAAAATTTGTATTGTACAAAACACGTTTGTTAATTTGAAGTAGGTAATAGTGGAAGTTGTTATAATGGTGAGTAACTTGAACGAAGATGTTTTCCAGTGAACGTGGTTGACGGGGAAGTACTCTTCATAACAAAAGTGAGCCGTTTGCACATGGGAGTGTACTTGTGCATAGCATCGAACGGTATTCCACCTTCGATCAGCAAGAGGGTGACTCTCAAAGTGCAATGTAAGTTGCGAACTAAATTAAACTTGATTTTAATCGAATTTAATCGTGTGCAACTTCAGTTCCGCCGATGCTGTCGATACCGAACCAGCTGGAGGGAGCGTATCTGGGACAGGACGTCTCCCTCGAGTGTCACACCGAAGCCTTTCCCACATCCATAAATTACTGGACAACCGAGCGGGGCGACATGATTATTTCAGGTAGAGTGAAGGGCCTTACCCTTTTCACCCTCTTTCCGCCGAATAAACTTTTCTGCCAAAGATTATTTTACCCACAGCAGACAGTCGACTCGAACCTTTCAATTTCTGAAAAAGGAACTCACATCCAACTTTCCCCTTTCTAAAGTTTGTTTCTTCATTTGCTCTGATTTATAGTCGAATAATTCGACGAACGTATCTGCGGGACCGTGATTGACACTTACGACTTTTATTTTGAAATTTACAAAGCCAAATCACTCCTATTTCGATTAGCCTTTTGAATGATTTATAAGGCACTGCACTGAAAGATAAATAACTCTAAAGGATTATATATAATACCACGGAGGTCCTTCGAGCCGGATTCGGATTTCGACAGAAGACTAACATTTACACAATTTTATGGATTTATGAGTTTGAAGAGGCAGAATATTTTTAAAATAGAAAACTTAAGACTTAACACTAATAAAGAAAGTTTTTATTTAATTTAGAGAAATAAATTGATGTAATTTTGTACTTGAAGAGTTAAATCAAACTTAAAAATAAAACTTTTTCATTCTTAGATTTCACGTTAAACGACGTTTCTTTGGTTTTTAATTAAAATTAAAGTGGTACCGCGACAAGGTAACCCAAAGTAACGGAATCTATTAATAATTTCCCTTTTGTACGTTCCTGGCTCACAAACTTTCAAACTTTTTAGCAGGATATTTGCATTAATCAAATAGAACTTAGCCAGTTTTGGCCGCTGCGGGCACTCTTAGGGGAAACGGATTTTCTCTAAAAAATAAAACTTTTCCGCTAAAGTTCAAACAAAATTTACCAAGATATTTTCTTACGAAATTCGCCCGAGACGATCAATTTGAGAACCTGATTCTCTCCCTTAAAAAGCTAACAGACGCATTTCCATAAGAAATTAATTCTGTCTGGGGCACCAAGGAAAAGTTGGGGGGAATTGGGACACAAACAAAACATGGATGATTTAAAAAAAGTGAATTACTTCAAAAATTTTTGCAAACATCAGAAAACTCACAAACATCAAAGATGACAAATTGGTCCCCACTTCGCCACCCTAATTAATTTTTCTCAGCAGACGTCGGTTTAATTTAATTAAACTCTTGAGTAATCATTTTTTAAATAACGGAAACTTAATTAATAGATCACAATCGGTTAGGTAGACAAAGAAAAATTCATGTATAATTGAAAAATAAAAAAAAAAAGACCTTGTTACGAGAGAACTTTTTGAACAATTAACCTTCCCTTCAAAAACGTTCGTGTTACGGCTTTCAACAACACACAGCATTAAAATTTTTGTAACAGTCTTGCACCGCAATTTTCAATTAAAACTTTACTTGGTCTCGTTTGCAATAGAATCGTACAAGTGGCAAATAAACATGAAATAATTTGCAATATTGACGGTGTACCCAGGTACTGCCAAATATGTGGTCTTACACAGAGACAGAAATAAATAGGGACAGAGATGGGGGGAGAAATTCATTAACTTTACCAGAACGCGGCGTTCTAACGATATTAAATAATTCAAAGGGCATTTCTCTCCCGCGCCCTCTCTCATTCGCCTGTGTCACTCTCTTTAATAGTGAAACTTTTCCAAAAGGGCCGCTACGTTTAAAGAGTGCACAACTCGATAGAGTCATGACATGGCAAAGGGCAATTTGAGTACACTCTCAGGCAATGAATATTTTTAATTACTTACGTAGTCGAGTCACGGGTGGCGCCCTTTTTTTATAAATTGTGTTTTTTTATTTACAACGCCGCTAAACGAATGGTGTAACGAAAATTGAGAAGTGTCTCCAGTTAATGTAATAACTACATGTTTTCTTAATAATAGCAATTACAAAGATGTAAAAGTGTTTTCAACGACTGTATAAAGAATTAATATGAAAGTTTTGGAATTTCGCAAAAACGGTATTTGACAGTTTTAATATGTAAATACAACTTCCATATTTTACATTATCTGTTTAATCCACAAGTCTTTCATTAAAATTTATGTCCGAGTAAGTTATTTATACTGCACGTTGCTCAAATTGTGACCCGAATGAATTATTTCTGCGTTAAATCATCACATATGCGGAAATTTGATTGTAATAATAATCGTTATTTAATTTCCGTTGCGATATAAAATTCCACTGGCGTCAAATTGTCGTTCCCCATTTATATATTTGCTGTTATATTGTTCATAATAATTTTACTTAATAATAGTTTAGTGGGGCAGTTTAGGAAGGCGAAGTCCTGTAATGGACCGATTAAAATCACTTAATATACATACTGATTATAAAATGGGTTTATTCAAAATAAGCAATAATTATGAGAGTGATAGAGAATCAATTTTATCTATCTTCAACAATTTTTTGTAACAGTCACCTCAACTTGTCAATTTTTCAGTTTGCTCTTACTTTAAAGTGGCACTTGGTCTGGAGCAATAACGTCTTACATCTCACGAGTTTGTTGTGTCACAGTGAAATATTTTATGACCCCTTTCCTTCCCATTCATTCAGAATCAAAGTCTTCTAACCGACACGTTCGTTTTCCTAGTTCCTACTAAATTTAAATCGAATCAAATGTAGCAATATAAAACAATTTAACTTTACGCAATTTTACTTAACCTAAACTTAAACTCTTAAAGCAACCTAATTTATTAAGAGAAAAATACAACACTTGGTATTTTTGTCCTACAGTTTTATTTACATAATAACATAATTACCAATTCTCTTCACTACTTGCAACACAATGTTTGGCACCAAAAAAATGGCGCAACATACAAGTTACGAGTCCCCTCCCTTTCCTAGTCTAAAACAGAAAATAAATACACAATTGCTATGAGTGTTTTGTGATCAGTATCTACCGATAGAGAGAGGGTCTCCCCCTGTTTCAAGTTTCACCGCCACTTAGAGGATTTCATGGATTATTCCTCCTACACTTATTATTTATATGACGGTTAAGGTTCCTTCCTGAATAGGTACCTACTTAATAAAAGACAACTTTTTTGTATCGATTTTCAAATACCAAGTAGACGTATTTATTTAACATGTATATTTTCATTTCGATCGACTAGCAGGAGAAAAGTACATAGCAAACGTTATGGAAAACGGCTACAAGAAGTACATGAAGCTGAAAATTAAAAACGTCAACATCAACGACTTTGGTTCCTACAAGTGTGTGGCGAAGAATTCACTGGGCGAAACTGATGGTGTTATTAAGCTAGAAGGTGAGTTATGAATTTTAATTACATTATGATGATTAAGATGAATACTTTTTACCTTTTCACACCAAATTATGTACTGACCAACAAATGTAGCTAAAGTCGAAATAACTTATTTTCAACACGGGGAGAATTAGATAGTAATTTTTACTGTCGGTAATAAGAAAAATTACCATATCAGTGATTTATTAATGGAGGGGGGGAGCAAGATGGAAGGGGTGGCTCCTTTCACCTAAAGACTGCTTTATGCACAACGCCAGTTATTGCTGTTTTTTAATTTTTAACTGTATTGATTATTTATTTTAGAAATTCCCGCCCCAACCACCGTAAAAACTACAGTGCATTCACCCACTAGTTTGGCTAAGAAAAAGGGTAAGCTAAATTTTATCTTTTTTACTCCAACACCCTACAATATTTATTCGAGTGCATACGTAGACAAAAATTATTTTGCAATAAATTCGCCTTGTAAACTCGTTGTGGGATAAAATTTAGGGGATGGGAATTCATAACTATGTTTAAAAGTACGTGTAAGCGGAATAGATTAGATTTTCTTTGTTGAGTTTAAAAATAATTCACGGTTTATTGTGATTATGTTATACACTACATTTATGGTACAACGTCCCGCCGCGTCGGTAAAGATGAATAGGTAAATCCCTAACGCTATTTTGGTACAATAAAGGAGTCGTTTTTATAATAAAGCCGGAAAATCGTGTAGTTACTGTTTATTATGCAGAATATTTAGTTCAAAATTAATTGCTAGTCAAAAAGGACGTTGTTAAATAACTGCATACAAAGCTTTTGAATTAGTTACCTTAACAGTGAGTGAGTGAGTGGGTGACTGAGTCAGTGAATAAAAGGGTGGTAATACAGCGCCACCACCTTTCAATTGCGTTTTAAAGTACAAGGGAACGCTATTACGATATAAATAAAACTGCTTTTGCTATGGTTAAATGAACAATCTGCCTGTGGCTTAATTAAAAATAAGGCATCAGATAAAGCGCTGAAAATTTTGAAATGGAAATATTCAATAATTTATTTTCGTAAAGTTAGGCATAAAAGCGTCCATGTTAGAGGTCTTTCAGAATCTCCTAAGCAGAAATATGACTCCGACCAGGATTTTTGACCGCACAAACTCTTCCTCTTGTGTAACTCAGAGCACATGAGGTTTTAATATATTTGGTTTGGCAAACGTAAGGCTTAAATTAGATCAGTTGAGAGCACTAGTATTTATGCATATTTAAAGATAAAAAAATTACAAATGTTTGTACAATAATTTACTGAAATTTTATGTTGTTTGATATTACAACTGGTTTATCTAAAAATAAGAGGTTACATATTGCGACTTGGGTGCCATGATGACATCTTTGATAAATATTTAATGGGGCATGTCATAAACCTTTTTGACACGAACTGACGAACTGTTTTGATGTTTATATGTGGACATATTTTTTCAAGGAAATAAAGTATTTCCGATAAAGACCGAGGCCTTTGGGAAGAGTCTAATGATGCGAAAATTTTGTTTATAAGTCATTCTTTTTCAAACAATTTACAAAATTGTAGTATCGGAGGATTCACTCGTAAGAGCTCTTTTTTGTCGTGAAATACTTCTGCTCTGTTTTGTATTTCTTTTTATAAAAACGTGACACAATATCAATATCAGTAATACATTTCATATATAGAAATTTTTGAATAAAAAACTAGAAAATAGAATACCTAGAAGAAATATTTGTAACACACAACAGTTTCAGTTACAAATTATATTTATTGACCACAATGATAATTTCGCCAAACTGTGGCTTCTTCAGGTGAAAGAAATACTAAACTAAGACTGATTACAAATCACTTATATACTAATTATTACTAAACAAAGGGGGGGAGGGAAACAGTTAGGTACTTATATTACAAAATAATGTTATAAATTTAATAACGGTAAATTGTTGACATCAAGCTGGTCACTTAAAATTAAACCTTGTTTGTTTAACTTATTTATTTCTAAACATTCTAGTAAATGTTGAGCATATGTTGAGTAGGGTGAATTTTTTATATAAAACTTTTTGTGTTCGGAGATTCAGTCCTTAAAGGCTCTACCAGTCTGGCCAATGTAAGCTTTGTTGCAAGTACCGCATTCTAATTTATAAATGCCTTATTTAAAGTTTTTATTGGTCGTATCTTTATTGTTTATCAAAACATTGCCTAGAGAGTTATTGGTCTTGAAAGATATGACTGATTTTGTAAAATCAGGCATTTATAAATTACAATGCGGTACAAAACGTACAGTGGCCAGACTGGTAGAGCCTTTAAGGACAGAATCTCCGAACACAAAAAGAGATGCAAAAAATTTACCCCATTCAACATATGCTCAACATTTGTTACGAGAGTCTCATAATTTTAATAATAATTTCCAAATTTTACATGTAGAAAAGAAAAGTACAAAATTGAATTTACTAGAATGTTTAAAATAAAAAAATAAGTTAAATAAACAAGGTTTAATTTCAAGTGACCGGCTTGATGTCAACAATTTACCGTTATTAAATTTATAACATTATTTTGTAATATAAGTACCTAACTGTTTCCTTCCCCCCCTTTGTTTAGTAATAATTAGTATATAAGTGAATTTGTAATCAGTCTTAGTTTAGTATTTCTTCAACCTGAAGAAGCCACAGTGTAGCGAAATGATCATTGTGGTCAATAAATATAATTTGTAACTGAAACTGTTGTGTTATAAGTATATATTTTGAATATGGAGTTAAAACAATTAAAAGCTTCCTCAATTCAATAATTCAAGAAATATTTGTTTTTATGTTAATGTGTCTTTTTTCTTAATTTTCTTTTCTCAAACTACACAAAGCTTCCTTATTGTGGAATGCTTCAAATTTTATTTTAATATAGTAAAAGAGAAAATTTAATTCAACTTCTCCAGAAATACGAATCTAATATAGAGTGACATTTAAATTCCTCAGCTTGTAAATAGACCTGCTTTGGTTTATTATTAGTATCGAATACGGGAAGGAATTTATAAGGTCCTTATTGTTATCAAAATTGAAATATGACAAGAATGGTTGCATGTATGTACCCAAGTCGTAATCGTTGCTATTTATCGAGACGGAAAAAGCGACCACAGAAAATTCCATTGAGTGGTATGTTTGAAAACTCGTTACGGAATTGTACAAACTTCACCATCTGCTATATTTTCTTTCGACGATTTTGCTAACTTGCACACACCGTTAAAGTGCACAAAAATGGTTTACGTATACGCAGTATTATTTCCGGCATGATCGATGGAAATACGAACAGAGTTGAATGAAAACTAAATGGAATTGTCTGCTCAAACTAATTCGATACTTTTGATACCAAAGTACCGATAGGTTTCCACTAGTGATGTGAGAATTCGAATTAAAATACTCGTTGAATCCGAATATCTAAATACTCGGATGCATCCGAGTATGTCATACGATACGAATTCGAAACGGAATCGGATTAATTATTTTCAAGGAAAATGTGAATGCAAGAACGAGACGGTAGGTAACGGTCTCTCGCTCTCTCGACTCGACCTCGTCGTATCATTACATAAAGAAACGCGTCGCGCACCCGCTGACCCGGCCATTTCAAACTTTAAAGGGAAGCGGTCTTCTTTGTTTATGCACGTGTTCTCAAATACAATTATTTAATAATATATATCTCTTTATTAAAGGAAAAATAAATACTAAGAACCTATAACCTTATAAGAAATAAAATAAAAGTTCTTTGGCTTCGTATAAACATGTAAACCCCTATGTATGATTCATTCAACATTCGAGCGAAATCGTTGGCCTTGGTGGCTTTCGGCTACTTCGGCACGAACGACGACATCGGGTTGGATGGCACCACGGCAATATCGAATAGTATTGTGAATTCGGAATCGAGTAATTAATCCGAGTATTATTTGCATCCGATTCCGTATAATCCGAGTATTAAGTTCATCCGAATATTTACATCGCTAGTTTCCACTTCAGTAAAACTTTTCAGTCGATGTAATTTTGCATGTTATGTCGATAATGAAACCCTAATACAGGGCATTATTTTTATTTATTACATTTCCAAATATTTAATAAATAAATTAAACGAACAATTATGGCCATCAAGCCAAGATGGTTTTTATTCTTAATTAAATATGAAGTGAACATATTTCTAGAAAAACAAGGAATTTTCATTCATTTGGTAAAGTTTATGGATCCTTTATAAAGAATAAAATGAGCTAAGGCCAGTTTGTACCATTTAGTTCGCCTTTAGGATCATAAAGTGGAACGAAACGATTCCTTGGAGAAATATTAAAGGAATAACTTTTGTATACGTTGACACTTTTTCGAAATTCATAAGATAATAAGAAAAGTTATAAAATTAATCACATAATATCTTTAGCATTACCTTTTTTTATTAGCTTACACAAATGTATCACTTTTGGAATACTATTTTACAAAACTTAATCATCAAGAAATTTAGTTTCCCTTCAGGAGAAGCTAAGGCTCTTATTTTTTTTATTGGTTGCAATACAGGGCGTTTCTGAAATATGTACGGAGCTTTAGAGTGTCAACTATATGCAATGAGAATTACATGGTGATTTAAAGGGCAAAAAATTTGTTTGAAAGAACACAGCAAATTAAAAGTGGAAGCCGGTCCCGAATGTGGTTTGGCAATGTAGGTATAGTAGATGCCGATTGACAAACGGCTAAAGTAAACATAAACAAGTTATTATCGCTTAGATCATTAAACAATTAAAAATAATCTTGGTTTCAAAATATTTTATTTGTTTTTTATTTATCTTTATAAATCATCACCCCTGATGAAGGCAATATTTGCTGAAACAATTGTAATGTCCACAAATATAATATTTTTTAACCAAGTGTATTTTTAATTCTTTAATGATCTTTCGTGAAAATTCGCCACAGTGTTACATGAGAGGAGCCAGCGTTCTGTAGGTACTGGACACTTTGGGGGTTGTATTTTATGAAATTAGATCTTTCATCTTCAACAATGGTGATACGGTACATTACCGGTTTCTTACAATATCTGTACTACATTTGAGATGATTTTCATATTCAGAAATCTCGATTGGGGATGGTAGTGGCTGTATAATTCTATCGTTGAATCGATAATCGATATTGTATTGACGTATACAGGGGTTTTCAAGTTGATGGGCTATTAGAAGTATATGAATTAGTAGAAGGAATTAAATTCTGAAACTTGGGCTCATTTAGTTATTGTTTATGCCGCTAGTCGATACCAACTTTGTTATTTTAAATGGAATGGTATATTTTTTACGCTGAATTCGAATAAAACGTGTAATTCTAAGGTAAGTTTGATAACCAACTTGTACACCTATGACGATCGGTATCTGAGTTAATTTAATTTATAGGAAAAAAATCGCTACCGCAACCCAAATTATAAAAAATCATAACTTCCACAAAATACGCCTCAGAGTGTTGAAATTTTTACTAGTAATAGATGAATATTAGTGCTAACGCCTTGACAAAATTGAATTAAATAATTTATACAGGGCGTTCAAAATAAAATTCAAAAATTGAAAAACTTCAAACACGAATTACTTCGTTTTTTCAAATAGCACCTACTATTTTTTATCTTCTTTCGATCTATATGGATACTTCCTATTTTATTTGAAAATTTTGGAATAATTTGGAATTATTACTTAAAATAGGAAGTATCCATATAGATCGAAAGAGGATAACTCAGAAACCGATCGTCATAGGTGTACAAGTTGGTTATCAAACTTATCTTACAATTACACGTTTTATTCGAATTCAGCGTAAAAAATATATCATTCCATTTAAAATAACAAAGTTGGTATCGACTTCCGGTATAACCGGATGTAAATCGAACTTGAAAATATTTTTAAAAGAAGCGGCATAAACAATAACCAAATGAGCCCAAGTTTCAGAATTGAATTCCTTCTACTAATTCATATACTTCTAATAGCCCATCAACTTGAAAAACCCTGTATAAGTATCATGTCACACACTTTTGCCCTAATAACGACAACGACTGCCAATGATTGATGCAGTTAATTGAACGTGACGACATTGCCGTTATGATTTACCAGGGCCGGACTGGCTTTTACATGTATTTTCACGCGTTTCCTTAGAAAACGGTAAGCTTCCGGACTTGCAAACATTTAGTTAATTTTGTTCTTCCATAGTGTCCTATCACCTCCTTCAAACTAAGCACTTATTTCAGAACAACCCTGTATAATATTTTACAATTAGGGTTTGTGTCAGATTTATTGTTAACAGCGTAGATTTCGAATTTGAAATTTATAATTGTGAATTGGTATTCCATCAAGGATCAACCATCGTAAAAATTTATTTTAACATGAGAAATTTCCAAAAAGTGGTCAGTGGGTTAACTTGACTAGGAAAGGGTACGAAGTGTCATGCAACAGTTACGATATCATTTACGAATGAAAAATAACAGAACAAGAATTCGAGTGCAGGATAGGAGATGTCCTTTTATTACTGCGATGTCTGATGTAATTAAGGAACAGCCTTCCACGACAAGACAGGCAGGAAAGTAGGAAGGGGGTGTGATTGTGATATAAGTTTCATTGGTCGCAATACAGGGCAGCCTTTATGTGTCACAAACGTGCTTTTATGATACCGTTTTAGAGTCTTATTTGTAAAGTAGATAGAGCATTCTTTTACGAGAAAATATCATTCTATATCAGTTTATGAGAAGCTACGGCTACCGATGGCGCATTTATATGGTCATAAGGTAAACCGTCCGCGCGGCTTTATACGCCAAATAAATAATATTGCCCAATACAAACAGTTTATGGGGGTGGATTTTGTTTTACGAGAGGTCACAGTTTAAGACGCTGACATAATTTATGACGTGTGTTAAGGCAAAAACGCAAGTTCCGAAGGATTGGACAACAGAGTTATTGGAGACCAACGGCAGGAGTTGCAGCCCAGTTCCGGTAAGTCCCCTTCACGTCGTAAATCTCCCAAATAGTGCAGTCATTTCCTGCTTTAGAAAAGTCATTCATATAAAGTAACTTTACATTGTGTGTAGATCAGGAAACATATAACTCAAAAATGAATTACTTCATAATTTTTTTTGGGCAAAAACAACCGTTCAGGGGAGGGTCATACAAAAGGAAATGGAGTGGCCAAAAGTGACCAGCAAACCGGAAATTACTGACGTACTCTTCGCAACAACTATGTTCTATCCATACTATTTAAATTTCCACATAAAATTGATTCTATAATCTGAGCCAAGTAAAGTGGAGGCCAAAGCGATAAAACTTACAGGAAGTGTCAGCATCTACGCTCAGATGCAATAAAACTTTTACGTAACACATGTTGTAAACCACTTGAATGCTAGGTACCTACCTGAAAGTTTCTGTATCACAATTTTTGAATATTAGCAGCAAATATAGACTCAGTAAGTTATTATTGTGACAATTGTATTAAATCAAAAAACCCTTCAACCCCATTTTTAGTAGAAACAGTCCTGAAGACAAATTGTTGAATGTGAAATTAACGTAACGGTTTAAGATTGCTGCGGACGTATAAGGTAACGAAATTCTGGAAGGTCGGTGTTTCGCAGTATAGGAACACATTAGGGCTAATTTAATGGGATTTCGGTGTCGAAACAGGGCCAGCAGAATCTGTGTGTCCTGTATAATGTATAATATTTGAACGGTTGCCATCTAATTGATAGTCCGTGTTCGAATAGTCCGGAAGTAAATTTGTTCGGCCAACTTAGGTTGTAGCATGAAGTTGAAGGAAAGTTCCAAACTCAAACTTAAGATGAACTTACAAAGCAATGCACTTTACTACTTATTACCGTCTGAGTCAAACTAACTTACAGCCAATGTGAAATTTCTTGTGAAATAACCATATGGGCCCGTGCAATTCACGATCAACGGTCCATAATATGAAATTTCACTAGATTCATTATTCATCATGTAAGTCATGAAGATTATTTTAATATAGTGGTTGCTTATTAATTTTTAAATCTTTTACAAATTGTGACATGAATTATGTTGGGCAAATTGATAGGTTTTTTTGTGTCAGACTTTGAGAACACAAAAATGATTACAGAACAGTCAAATGATGTAAATGTTATAAAAATCAAGAAAACAAATTGAAACTGTTTACTGTAAGACTATTACGTGTTAATGTTATGTCTGATAATAAGGTTTATCATGTTTAATTAGAAGTTGAAGCTTCACTGTGTATTAATGCCGTGTTGTTGTTGCTGTTTTACAGATTATGGAATAGACGACGACTTCACAATTTCCTCAAATGGTTCCCCAGTATACCAGGAAGTGTCTGGTTGCAGTAGGAGACGTTCGAGCCTCTTCCTGGTCGTTTTGTTAATCTTCATGCTTCGCACAGTAACGAGGTGAATAATGAGGTTCGACTTAATACGCGGAAAATAATAGGTACGCTGATCGCGTGTGCTTTGGAAGCTCGTTCTCGTGTAAATAATGTAAAAAGCATAACAGAAAATAAAAGAAACTTTTGTATATGTGTGAGGTGCTTAAATAAAACCACTGACGAAATACCGTTCGTACCCTATCGTTACCTACCATCGTAGCCCCTAAAATACTAGTGTGTGATATTAATGCTAAGGTTCTGAAACAATGAAGTGTAATCCAATGTCAATAAAGCTTCAAAGATTATTATTTATTTTTTTACAAGATCAGAACACTACCAAAAGCCACAAATGCAGGTCAAACTCAAACTGCTCGTATATATTTATGTAAAAAAATGATATTCTTAACAATTCTGTTTGATATCATGAAAAACCCCTTAAAGGAACCAGATTTTAATCCCCCGTGTCACAAAATGCCATTCAAATAATATACTCTTAACAATAAGTCTGTTTGAGATCATAAGGAACATTTTAAAAAACAAGACTTGCAGTTCTTTATTTTACGAAGGGATAGTAAAATTTATATTTGAATGCTCCTCGTATCTGACTACTGAAAAATTGCTATCCAAAAAAATCGGTATTCTTAACAAGTCTGTTTGAGATTCGGGGTGTTCAGAGCTATCCACTGAATTATTTTGCTACTGCTGTCATCCCTAAATTGAAGTGTGTATTCAGTTGGAAACATTTCGCTATACATTTTTATTGTCTGCACTGTAAAATTAATGGCAACACTTACATCCACCCTTATAAAGAGTTATAGGGTGCTACATCGGAGCAAATGTAAAAAGGGGACGTAGAGCAATATAGTAAGTATAATGCGTTCTTTCATTGATAAAGCTTTTGGGGAGCATTAAAAAATTGTTTTGGCGCATGAGTTTTCTTGTTATTATTATTAACGTAAATATCATTAAAAATTTATTGTTTAGATAAATTATGAAAGAAAGAATAGTGGTCAAAATTTCATTCAATTTAAAAAGGCGATAATTTAGATAATTGTTTTCACTTACCAATGATGATAAAGTGTTCTTCTTTTCCTTCCAAGGGCAAGGTAAGTGAAGTACCAGGAGTGAAAAGTAAGTATTACGATTTATCTGTAACCAAAAGGTAAAATCTATTAATATAGTGGGTTAGTGGGTTTACAAATATACATATCAGAAAAATAAATAGATCAATAAAGTGTTTACTATAACAAAATAAAAACGCAAAGAATGTAAAAATGTCATGTACCTACATTAAATTTATACTTGGAAGTCTACGTATATACACAGTATGTCCCAAAAGAAACCTAACTTTTAATTTAAATCATAGAAACTGTACTGCATCTATACAACGTTGACGGTGTTTGAAATGAAGGTACATCAGTGTGTTTTATGTACATGTCGAAAAAAATACAATGGAACAAAGAGTAAATATTAAATTTTGTGTTTAATTCGAAAAAAAGTTTACTAAAACCTATGAACTGTTGAAGAAAGTGTATGATGATGATTGTATGTCTCGTACACAAGTTTATGAGTGGTTTCAAAGATTTAAAAGTGGAAAAGAAGACTTGAATGGCGATCCAAAGTCCAGTCGTCCGCAATTAGAAAATCGTGCTGATTTGGTGGTAAAAGTGCGTGAAATCAACGCATTTGATGGAAGTTTCGCTGTCAGAGTAAGAATTCTGTTTGGAGTATGTTGACTGAAGATTTGCGTAAACGAAAAGTTTGCGCGCGTTTTGTTACACATGAGTTGAATAAGGATCAAAAAGTCGCTCGTGTAGAGAATTATAAAGACATAATTTCCACTGCTGAAAACGATCCAAGTTTTCTTGATTCGATCATAACTGATGATGAAACATGGTACTTTAAATATCACCCTCAAACTAAGCGTCAATCAGCAGAATTGAAGTCGAAAGGCGAATCAAAACCCAAAAAACTGCGTTTCCAAAAGTCAAGAATCAAGACAATGTTGATAACTTATTATGATTCAAAGGGTATTGTCCACAAGGAATTTGTTCCAGAAGGTGAAACTGTTAACGCAGAATACTGTTTACAAGTTTTATATCGCTTGTGGTCGAGAATTGTTCGTGTTAGACCCGAATTTCCAGAAGGAAAACAGCTGTTTTTATTGCATGACAATGCACCTCCTCACAAGACCAAAAAACAGATTTGTGTCCTCGACTACCCTCCGTATTCGCTTGATCTAGTTCCATGTGGCTATTTTCTATTTCCCAGACTGAAAACTGCGATTCAAGCAACCGTGACGCAGATGCTAAAGAACATCCCCGAAATTGATATCAAAAAATCTATGTATACATTAGTTGATCATGCTAAACGTTGTATTGACTCTAATGGAGCCTACTTTGAATATGAATTATGTTTCGAACAAAAAATACAGTGCCTTTTATTCTATATTTAATAAGTTCGGTTTCTTTTGGGACATACTGTGTATGTATAGTGGCGTATCCAAGGAAAGGGGAATTTTCTAGTCTCTACACTTCAATTTTTTGACTTTAGAAAAAATAAAATTCAATATTTGTTTTATTCAATGTTTGATGAGCATATATTGATAGTTTTTGAATTTGAAAGAGGGCAGAAATTTTTGTGAAAAGGTTCCTTTCTCAAAATTTTAAATGCGCCCCTGTAAAAAACAAGCAATTAGTAATGTGTAATTTTGTAAAATCAAAAACATGGTACCATTTTAATTACATTATTGGTTTAAAAGCATTTTTATTGTTTATTTATTGATTTTCTGGAACACTAATGTCTTTGGTCCTTTGATATTTATACTGCTTTAAATAAAAACTATATTTTTTGGTTCCTCTTTATTCATGTGTTCGCTTCTAAAAACTTGTTTGTTGAAAACAAAAAAAAACATCTTGGCAAGGACATTCCTCATTAAAACTCATGTTTGCTTTTGCCCTTGTTTGTTAAACTTTATTTTTTGTTTTATATTAAGTATAGAATGTAGAATACGTCAGTTTTTGCCAAAATCATCGTCATTAACTCACTTTGAATCTCTAATAGGCACATACCAACTTTTTTGTTGTTTCCATTTTCATGTTAGCAACTGTGTTGACTTTTTATATAATTTAATAAATTATCAAAGAATTACTAAATCTTTAATGTACGTAATTAACTTCATAACTTTTTAATTAATTGGACAATGTAAAATGTCTCCCTTGTTTTGTGATGAAAACAGGTATCTATTAAGGAAAAGTAAACACACAAAATACTGTTAACGAAAGGTCACATTAAAATTAAACTTAAAAGTTGCACATTTTTCTTCTTAGAAAATGTTTTAATAGCCTATTTTTAGATATAATTGAAAAGTTCCATTCTGAAAGCACTTAATAAAACAAAAAACCTACCAGAATGATTTTAACACTGGATAATCATGGAGAACACAGACATGAAATTTAATTAATTACAAAAAGTAAGGAATTAGGTACGAGGGAAGACAGTTGATACAATTTTGGTAAAAATATATTGATTTATAGAAGCTATAATTTAACTAAATCAATAACTAGATAACTTGCCATTTTCATTAATAATTCATGTATCTAATCATAGTCACCCTCCTCTGTGCTTTTATAGGGTTGTTTACTGTACCAAAAGAAATAATATAGCAGATTAGCTCCAGTTGTGTTTCATAAGCGGAAGCGGTTTCTGTACATTTCTTGAGGGATTGCAGTTTTGCTCATATTATTTTACGTTTTTATAATTATACTAGATATGTCCGCGACTTCTTCCGCGTGGAATAGTGACTTTCGGCAGCATTTCAAATTTTTTCTTCTGTTTTTATTTTCTGGGCCGTACGCCCTTTTTGCCGACGTCATTACACAAAAACTTTCATTCCTTATTTTTGCGCCCTTTCGGGTAAAATTGTTACAAACTTTAAATATCGTATTTCTATCTAATCAAAAGTCTAAAAAATAAGTTTAAACCCTCTAACTTCATATCTACTTATCTATCTCTGTACCAAATTCTCATTTAAATCGGTTCAGTAGTTTGGGCGTGATTGCGTAACACACAGACAGACAGAGTTACTTTTGCATTTATAATATTATAGATACATATAGTTTAATTGTAGTTTAAAATAGTTCATATAGCTTAGTATTCAACTACTTTTATTGATCCAAATAAATAAAACCTCTATAACTTTTTACACTTAATATTTTAATTTACTGGGCCGTAAGCTTTTTGGACGACGTCATTACACAAAAACTTTCATCGGCTAATTTTATCCCCTTTAGGGTAAAATTTTTGCAAGCATTGAATGTGGTATTTATTTATATCTAATCAAAAGCCTAAAAAATTTTTAAAAATTACGGAATTTCCGCACAAACTTTCCTATTTCAACCCCTTACAACCCTTTTTTCGCATTAAAAAGTATCCTATGTCCTTTCTCAGGCTCTAGACTATCTCTGTATCAAATTTCATTTAAATCGGTTCAGTAAATTTTAGGCGAGATTGTGTAGCATACAGACAGAGTTACTTTCGCATTTATAATATTCCGCGAGTTCATTTTCATCGATTTTCCCATGGGAATAAGATATTTTCCCGCAGTAAAACGTAGCCTATGTGTTAATCAAGGGTGTCAGCTAACTCCATACCAAATTTTATTAAAATCGGTCTAGCCGTTTAGACGTGAAATAGTAACAAACACACACTCACAAACTTTCTTTATAATATTAGTGTGATGATAAATGCCCTTCCGTAATATCTGAACGACCTCTCGTTAATAGCGTTATTTTGAGGATACTTCTTGAGCCACTTTTTTTAACATTCATCTTAAATATCATGTAAAATACAACCACAAATAGAAGACAAGTTAGTATTCTAACAGGTCGAACAAGGGAAAGTTAAGCGAAAAGGGTGGTAAGTACTACCTGGAATGACTATAATTACCCCAAAAATTAAGCCCCAACCTCTCACAATGCCTTTACCCCCGTTACTCCTTTGTCTGGTGGTTAATTTTGCCCGTCGGTTATTACGGATTTGGTGCACGAAATGTATTATATGCTCAGAACGCCTTTATTACCATACATCTATGTGGATTACATTACACAGGGATGAACATTCTATTCGATGGAATTTTTAGATAGAATTAATTACTTATCTACCTGTCGAATTTCTACATTAATTCTACTATATAAAAAGAAGTAATTAAGAAATTTTGTGAGCTGTACTGATCCCGAAAGCAACTTTTATCCCTTAAAAAAAATATAGTGAAATAATTTTCAAATTATTCAGAATGCATCTTCTGCTATTAGTCCGATGTTTTCCACAAAAAATCGATGATAATATAAATAACCACATGTCGTGTAACAAACAAACAATTTAATTAAAAAAAGTCCAAAACATTTAAACCTTAGTTAACAAAATTTGAAACAGTTGATATGTTCCAGTGCTGTCGGCACAAGCTCATCAATTTTCACCGATTTCCACCCTCCCGTCCCTGTTGGTAGTAGGTACTAGTAGTACGTACAACTACCACTATATTACCGTGGTAGTACATTATCCGAACCGGTGGTGTTTCATGGCATGGAGTCCAATCTGTTCTCGACCGAGCGCCCAACTAACTCATGCATAATAATGAATTACGTCCCGGGGGTAAATTAAAATGTAGACTTAACCGTCTTTTAACTTTAGTTGCTCTTTAATACGATGATTTCTACATGGGGCATAAGTTCATACGGGAATGCAACCCCTTGATCCGTAAAGAAAACTCGCGTTAAAATAACCTACGAACTTCTGAAATTAATTAACTTCAACAATGGAACTGCTTCTAAAGATAAAAATACATATAAATACACACGTGACTAATATACTCGTATATACCTACGGAAAATACATTCCAACTATCTGTATTATGTTGCATTGTAAAGTCTTTGTATTAACGCTAAATTACCTTCTGTTCTGTTAAAATGGTAATATGCTAGCTGCAAGAAATGAAATTAAATGTTATACGTTGCATATGTATAAATAAAGTATTATTCTTAAGCAATTTTTGTTCCAGAAATCGATAACAACTACTTAATTCTTTCTGTGTTGCATAAAAAAGATACATAGACTGAAATGCGAATGCCTTTAGGATGAACTGTAGCGTCAGAGACTGTGTAAGTCAAAAACAAACTAGAAATGAGTTCTAAAAACATTCTACTTACATTAAGCTTTATTGCCCACAAATTAGTTTTGAAATAATTGTTTATTATGCCGAAATGAAATAAATAACAATTACTTTGTCCTTTCTGTAATGCGTTATCGATATACGTCAACTGAATGTCTTTAGGACGAACTGTAACGTTAGCTAGTGCGCATGTCACAAACTAGCTATAAATGAGTTCTAAAAACATTCTACCTACATGAAGCTTTATTTTTCTTCAATTTAGTTTTAAAACAACCTTTTAGTATTCCCAAATGAAATCAATAACAACTAATTTACTCTTTTACTGTAACGCATTCAGGAGATACGTCAGGTGAACTCCGGAATGTCTTTAGGACGAACTGTAGTGTTAGCTAGTGCGCATGTCACTAACGAGCTACAAATGAGTTTTAAAAACATTCTACCTACATATATGTATACACTTGTAGATATTCCCTGCTTGGCATTAAAAGGCGTAAAACGTCCCCAATTAAATAATTATCGTCTTTGACTTGGCAGTTTGGTTGAGATATTATATATGCATCTGTATTTATACATATGTGTTTACCTATGTATATAAAGTACAGTACAGAAGAGAGTCCATTAAAGGTTTGACTTTGCTATATTACGAAATGTGGTAAGTTTGAATCTCGTAGATAAAATTGTGTTTGAAATGTTTCGGTAGGTGAATTTCTGATATTTTACCGAAACGCTATATCAGAACGACGGACGTTTTCCCTTACCTTTGAACCCCAGAGAGACCACCTCACAATAAATATATAAACCTGTTCCAGTCGTGTGTGTAATGCGTAAAACAAAACGAATAAAATATTTAACGTTTAAGTGTTTGTTCGTTTTGTGCGGGAAAGAGCGTTCGTTTGAGGTCACAGTATATATATCCGTATTTACATCCTTTTTTTGTCCTTTGTTAGTAAATAACCTAATGGATTCTATTACATAAGTATATGTTGTGTACAGGTACATACATTTGCTTTATCTGTATGGAGGTTGTTGTGTTGTTTTATTTTATACCAAACAGGGGGAGCTGGCCGGGGTACTAAAAATTCCATCAAATCTCATTTAAAGGCAGAAAAATATTTTATTAAATCTTACAAAGGGGCGACAAATGATCCAAATTAAAATAACAATAGTCTATATATATTTAATATAACGAAAGAACATCCTCATATCAATTAAATGAATTAGGTCTTAATAGAGATAACTCTTTAAAAAAGGGGTACAGACAGCTAGCTAGTATTTCTTTGGTGTTTGAGTTGTCCTAACACGTAATAAAGCTGTGGTTTCTTTGTATTCGTGCACAGTTCCTGATAGTTTTAGATCCATTATACTCCCTCTAATTCATTACGAACTGCTTTTGTGTGTTTCTCGAAATGAACAACCCACTATGCTCTGCCTAACTACTATTGATTACTTTTCAATAAGAATTGATGTCTACGAAAAGGAGTTCAATTCCTTTGTTGTACTTACAACATACGACATCGAAAAACTTATAAATCGCTTGCGTCAGCTCATCATAATATATTAGTTGTATTATAATTTAATGGGCCATTTATATATAAATAATTGATTTGAACTTTACGTAATGAAAATCGCCAAGTAGCAAATAGGCACTTTACTGTTGTTGCCTACAGCTTAACAATAGTGTAATCCTTCCATTATTTGTATAATTTCCCCTGTTTTTAAGAAACACTCATCAAGAGCCAGTAACCTCGACTTCTTTGAGTTCTTGAGCTTCACATTTTTATCATTATCTTGACAACCCCGATCAATAAATTTTTAACTCCAAAATGGTGAGTTGATTGTATACAAATTTCTTACATTTGCATTCACATTTCAGAAATTAATGTCAAATTGAAGATTTGACTAAAGTTCAAATGTAATGCATTTAGTTTAGCTGTTACTTCCGTATCAGTGGCCTGATAATAATAGGACGATATTTGTTGGCTAGAGATCGTATTGTCGATGATGTCCAAAGTTAATAACATTATTTATGACCTGGTCGTAAAATCAAATGCGTATATGTCACGAAACTCATAAATATAGGAAAACCATAGCATATACTACAACATAGCGAGGAAAGTTCATAAAATGATAGGAAGTAGTCAAGTTCCTGCTCATTTCTTTTATTACTCTTGTTGGCCATGTTTCCTTCAGGCCTTTCGAAATCATGGGGCAGATAATGTCATAGTTTTCCATTGATTCAAACAACGAAGAAAATTACCATATATTTACAGGAGAATCAAATTTAGTACCTAAATATTTGACTTGGATAGAATGTGCAAACTTACTTTATATAATTCGTTTTAGGATACAAAGCACAAAACATTTTAAATTTAGTTTTAATTCCTCTCATTAGGTTTTATTTTCTTTGTGAGAAGGACTGAGAGTTGAGGACCTCATGTCCATAGAAATCTAAAGCATCCCGTTCAACTGGTTTAATTATATAAACAATGTACAAGTTTTCTTGAAAAGAACCAAGAGGGTTTTCTTCGAGAATCAAGAAGAGAAATTTCAGTCAATTAGCAAGGAAAACACGGATTCAGAAACGTTCCCATTCGTGGCCGCGTGATGTTTTTAGCAAAAGCTTTTCTAGAGTCGCTTTTCAAATTTACCAAGAGGTAGATAGGTACGTCTAGTCTACGAAAAAATCTTTCAGGTGTCGGTTGAGTTATCGACCTGTCTTGTTTCGTGTACGTAATGTGCGTGTATAGGTATATATTCACAGCGCCGGAAACGCTTAAGTGGCGGAAGAATTATGAAGTTGGAAACGGGGACACCAGGTCCCCTCAGAGGAAAAAGCACCTTCGAACGTGACTGTAAACAACCACCTGTGCCACTGAATATTTCATGATACGATGGTGAGCTTTCTTGATTCTCCTATTTCGCAGTCACTTAACCGTCAAACTGTTTGAGACGATTTCTTGATTGATACGTTTACAAACACCCTCCTCTTGTGTCGTTACTTTGCAAATTGATCCCAAGACATACATAAATACCAACAAGAAAAAGTATTCTGGGAGGATACCTAATGGAGTGACAATTAAAGTCAATGGTGGCTGATGCATAGGGTCACATGGTTGTAGAAGGAATTGCATGAAGCTCTTGGTAAGAAATTTATCGAAACTATCAGTGTGAATCCTGATCTCCATCCATTTGGTTCTCCTCAACGCGAATTCGAACAAGTGCCTCAATGTATTCATTTCCAACTTCCTTTCTGGTACTTTTTTTCATTCCCCTGCTTGTACTATTTCCTAATCAACGAATGTTGGAGGTGATTGATGTCAGTGGTACCTTTTATGTACCAGAAAGCCAACAGAAATTCTTTAAGAATGGCGTTGCTTTCAAGTTCAAAGAATATATGTGTGAGTAAGGATCTTTGCCACAAATAAGGAAATTATTAGTCTTGACTTTTAACTGTTTCCTCTATTTATAGAGAGTACTTCGTCAAAATTTTATCGAAACTATCAGTATGAATCCTGATTTCGATCCATTTGGTTCTCCTCAACGCGAATTCGAACAGGTGCTTGAATGTATTCATATCCAACTTCCTTTCTGGTGCTTGTATTTCATTCCCCTGCTTGTAATTTTTTTTATATTTTTCCTTATCAACGTATGCTACAGGCGATCGATATCAGTGGTACCTTTTACCAGAAAACCGACAGAAATTCTTTAAGATTGGTGTTGCTTTGAATTTCAAAGAATGTATGTGTGAGTCAGGATCTTTGCCACAAATAAGGAAATTATTAGTCTTGACTTTTAACTGTTTCCTCTATTTATGGAGAGTTCTTCGTCAAAATTTTATCGAAACTATCAGTGTGAATCCTGATTTCGATCCATTTGGTTCTCCTCAACGCGAATTCGAACAAGTGCTTGAATGTATTCATTTCCAACTTCCTTTCTGGTGCTTCTTTTTCATTTCCCTGCTTGTACTTTTCCCTTATCAACGAATGTTGAAGATGATCGATATATTTATGTACCAGAAAGCCGGCAGAAATTCTTTAAGATTGGTGTTGCTTTCAATTTCAAAGAATGTATGTGTGTCAGGATCTTTGCCACAAATAAGGAAATTATTAGTATTGACTTATAAGTGTTTCCTCTATATATGGAGAGTACTTGGCCAAAATTTTATCAAAACTATCAGTGTGAATCCTAATTTCGATCCATTTGTCTCTCCTCAACACGAATTCGAATAAGTGCCCCAATATATTCATTTCCAACTTCCTTTCTGGTGGCTCTTTTTCATTCCCCTGCTTGTACTTTTTTCTTATACTTTTCCCTTATCAACGAATGCTGCAGGCAATCGATATTAGTGGTACCTTTTATGTACCAGAAAGCCGGCAGAAATTCTTTAAGATTGGCGTTGCTTTCAAGTTCAAAGAATGTATGTGTAAGTAAGGATCTTTGCCACAAATAAGGAAATTATTAGTCTTGACTTTTAACTGTTTCCTCTATATATAGAGAGTTCTTCGTCAAAATTTTATCGAAACTATCAGTGTGAATCCTGATTTCGATCCATTTGGTTCTCCGCAACGCGAATTCGAACAAGTGCCTCAATGTAGTCATTTCCAACTTCCTTTCTGGTGCTTCTTGTTCATTCCCCTGCTTGTACTTTTTTCTTATACTTTTCCCTTATCAACAGATGTTGGAGGTGATCGATATCAATGGTACCTTTTATGTACCGGAAAGCTGGCACAAATTCATTGAGATAGGTGTTGCTTTCCAGGTTTAAAAGTGTGTGTGAGTGACAACCCTTGGTACAAATGAAGAAATTATTAATCGCAACCTTTGAAGGGTCCTTTATGAAGTATTTTCTTTATTCTTTTAACCTTGAAATTTCGCCATTGTTCGTTTCAATTCGTAAATTATTTTCCACGTTGCATGCAGCAATAATAAGAAAAAAAAAAAGTCGACTGTTGTGGTGGTTAGGTTTTTGTTTGCCTCCGGCAATTGACCTAATTCTGTTTCAATTTTTCTCTATCTCGGGAGACAGCGATTTGTAGAATTCGCAAATAAATACTCGGAATCCGATTTAAATTCAACTACTTCGCTCTAAACGAATCAGACCGAAAAGAATTTCTAACTGTGGATGCAACACTTTGGAGTGGTGCTAGAGGTGCTTTGGCTTACGTGATTCCACGTTACTCGAACAAATAAGACGTACATTCACCGGTGTTTAACTTTAATAGAAAAAGGTCATGAACCCACGAAATTAAGTACTTGATGCTTTTCTAGGACCAATACAGGTAGATAGTAACTCGTTACAATCCATTCAGTATTTTTACTATTTAATTGATCCAGTTTGCTGTTAAAATACAATTAGCAACTATAAAATCAAAATAAGACCGGAAAAGCCCTAAAACTAATGTAAGGACATTGCTTCATTTTAGGTTTTGACAGGATGTAATTTAATTTTCGTCCTCAACTAGAAATATGTACTTACCTATCTACCTAGGCAGTATAAAATGATCATTTTAAGACGTCTAAAGGAATTCCCCTTTAATTTAATTCGTTCGTCGAGATGAAAGCATGTACTTAAGTGTTACACGTTGCCATCGTCATCTACATTTACTCTCAATACATTTGCTCGCAGATTCATTACACACTCGACTCGTCGGACACTTTAAGGAACGAAAAGGGTCGTTTGTCTTTGGCTCGAAGGGACATCAAGACGTCGCTTACTTGAACTCTAACGTTTTCCGTCCCACTTGATGGCTTTTCGTCAAATAAGCGTCAGGATCAGTTACCGTGTCCGCACTAAACCAGGCGACGTAAGACATTTCCATCAAAAATTTTTATTCGTGATGATATTTCAGTTCACTTGTCTTACAATCGACACACGGCCACTAAGAGGTCGAGAAATAACGTTTGGAACATCTTTTTTTTGACTGACAATCGTCTAACTAACGAGATGAATACCTCACGACAGTATGCAACATGGCACAGATCGACTCAGCTTAGCAGATGAGTCTGCAAACAGTCTTTAAATAGAATTGTCGTCTCTCTCATTTATTCCCCGATGTAATTCAACTATGTACCTTGAAATAAAAAGTGCCACCTGAGTCCATTTTTTCCTAAACCAAACCGCTGATTGTGATAGGGAAATCTTATCTGGAAACTTGATATTCCTCCGAAATAAATTATTACAATGTGTTCCTCTTAGGTTGCCTGAACTGAGACATTTTGAAACGCCCTTGTAGAGGGTTTTATCTCCGTTATAAAATAGAAAATCGGTAGTGTAATGCGGTTACGAAAATGTACGTAAGTTTGGTAGTTCGAGGAACTATGTCGAGTTTGGCCTTTAACTTTTATCATTCGTTGTAACTTGGGATGCCATCGAGCCACCCCTTTCAGTTCCATCCCCTTTCTCTCAACAGTGATTCCCATAAATCTGAGCGCCGCCGCTGCGCAGCCAGCTTGACCGTAAGCCACTTTATTTATCGCGGCCAGAAGAACTCTTTACTTTCGGAACAAAGGCAATTTAACTCCAAAGATAAATGAAACGAAATAATTAAGTACATTAAGGTAACAAAAGAGCTAATCGAAATGTTCCTTCGGGAACCCCATTATCCTACGGCGATATCTAATGAGTCGCCACCAGAAAGCTGTTCGACGTAATAGAATGAAACTAAAAGTACTTACATGGGATGTAAAAGAACCCTGAAAATACACTTTATTTCATAAATTAGTTAAAAAAGCATTAATTGAAATTGCACTAACAATAATTGTTTGAAATCCAATCAACTTCCGAGGATGAGAAAGTCTTAAATGCACACAACACATTGCATTTATTCGTGTTCCTCTTGGCACTGTTCGGTCTCAATGGATTTGTAAGGGCTCTTTATCCTTCCGAGTGTTCCTTGTAGTCAACGCATTTAGTGGTTGAATTTCAATGTAAAATTATCACGCTCAGCCGCACAAAGTAAACACAGGGGACGGCGCGATCTGTTTGTCCCTCCCAAGTTACATGTTAAATTTCTAACGCCTCCTTTTGCATCCCTCGTGCTGTTATTGTTCCTTCTCACACCAAATTGAAATTAATTCAAAACGCTTCCGGAATTAATATACCTACTCCACAATGATACACATAGGGGGATAAACTATCAGCTGAGGGGTGCAAAATATTAATAAACGGGATAAGTGCCTACAGAAATGGGTTTCTGTTATATTCATGCACAAGGCCATTTTTAAAAAGAAAACATTTGAGAGTAGAACAAAAGGTATGAATGTTGGGGATGGGAAAATGATTTGGAAACTGCATTTATGTCATCGAAAATGATTTCATTAAATTACAGCCCCTTTAAACAGTTGTCCCATAGTGTCGCGAGGCGACCGTCTCAATATTTCGTATTACGTCTGATTCGAGAATACCTTACATGCAGAAGAAGCCAGTAATTTCGCCAATAAGCCTGACATTCATACACGAATGATCGTCGTAATCAGAAAAATAGTTTAGACTCCTAAAGGATATCAACATCGGCCTATTTTATAAATCAAAAAGACCAACAAAAATGTTGATCTGTCAACACCAGCTTGCAACGCGATTTGTGAATAAACACCAATAAACCGTCCATTTCCCGTAGGTATATTTTCCGGCATACTGACAGCTAGGCATTTATACAACATAATATCCTTTATGTCGAATTTTGAAAAATGTTCGTCTATTCAACAGAACGTAAGCTATCAACTGCATCGGCCGGAATTCTTTGAGGTAACGAGGAGCAATCGATACCAAAATTTAATATAGCGGACAGCCCATAAAGAACAGCCGAACGTTTTTTTTATTCCTTTCGGAAGGCGAAAAAAAAATAGGAGAAAAGGTAAAACGAACCGTATATTGGTATGAGAACCGAGAACGGACAAATCATGCAATGGACAGTGGAGTTATGAGGGCGCCGCGTTGTGCCGGCAGAAATCAAAACGTTCAATAAAAGATTAATTTGCTGTCGAAAAGAACTGGTCCACGAAATAGTATCGTCACAGTATCGGACTCGCAAGTAATTTCCTTTCATTTTAACCGGGCCACTTAACACAATAATAAGTATCTACGTAATTCAGGAACAAGGTTAACTCCAAAATGAAGGGATCCTTGTGCCATTCCATAAATTATCCTAATAAAAATATATTCGTACATTTAATGCCCATAAAAGTGGTCAACTTCCGTTAAGAATCGTGGAAATTATTTGATGTATGGGCTGAAGAATTTACAATAGTAAACGATAATCTATAGCATAATCCATAGAAGCCACAGAAAATATTAAACCATCAGGATTGGGAAAGTGTTCCGGTACTGAGTTGTCTTTCCGTTTTCAGTCGCGCACATGGGACAAAAGTAATACGTTCGCTAAAGGTTATGTGTGGAGCATTGCCTGAAATATTGCGTATCTCTGGAGATATACATGGATAAGAAATATAAGCAATAGTTCCGAAGATAGGGGTAGTAAATCACGAAATTCGATCTTGAGAGAACCATAAATTGCACCTGCGATCGGGAATAACGCTAAACGCCTCACTAACATCGCCCCATGGAAAACGGTTCCCGTCTGTTGTTGCTCCAAGTCGGGAGAGGCGCCTGGCGTGACGCGTCCCTCTCTCCAGACCACGCTGCCTGCCGCAACCATCGCACCGATCACGACGACGACGGCTTAGCAGTGCCAAATCGAAAACAGATCCCCTGATAATTCTCCACAATATCTACATGCATTTATTTATCGCCCCGATAATTCAACCCAAATGCGCCACTCGCGCGACCATTACCTACCTACTTTCCACCCTCTTTAAAAATTCTCTTCAGATAGTTAAAGAATACTTAGGGCTCTCGCAAAAACATCACGTAAAAATCGAGAAGGTTCTTTCACAAATTACTTTTTAACTTATATAAATGTAAATAAACGATGAATAAATAATGTCGATGGGTCTGAGAATTTTATCTAGTGGCTGAAAACGTAAATTTATTTTACTAGTATGTGGATGGGTTTGTGTGCATACAAAATTAATTTCCGAACGTCTAATTAACGGCGCAATGAATGACGAAAGTGTCGACAATAATAATACGTAGAGTGAGATCGAATATTCGACGCTTTTGTCGAATGCGACAGCTTTTACTCGCAGTAGGTTTTCGTTAGTGCAATTTCTCTTAGAAATTAGTGTCGTTAGTCGAATAACTTCCACAATCTGTTTTCTATGCATAAACGGCGTCCCGGCGGCATGCTAACAACTACCAAGACAAGCAAACGCTTACAGGGAAAACCGATATTACTATATCTTTATATACGTATGTATGTATTATGCACTACAAACGATTTAATCACACCCGCTCCCGAATGATTTTAAATACTCACTAATTGCTCTCCTATATACGGATTGAGTAGTTCGGTGTAATTGTGTCTAACTCTAAACGTACCGCCGACTACCCGATTAAAACATAAACCCTACGTCAAAACTCTAGCCCTTTATTCAATAACTGAACGTACCTGTATCCCGAGGTGTAACAGAATTAATGCACCAAGTGAAGGTAAATTCTGTATACTTAACGGGATTAAGTCATGGGGCTGATTTTTTTTTTTTTTACAGGAATTTTGTAGCAACAGTATTTTACAAAGAATGGAGGTCCATAAGAAGAGGTTGTCGTCCTTAAGGTACTGATAATATCTAATTAATTGCACATATTGAATTTCTGCGTTCTATTATCTTAAAGCACGCATATTGTTTATTAAAATTATTTAAATTATTCTAGAAAATTTTTTGGTCAAAATCAGGTGGGTTATCGAAATGCACCATTTACAAAATAACAGTTCGTTGTTGTTCACATTTCCTTTAACATAGATCAAGTTTATTAATGTGGCGAAATTACCATTGGTCGAAAGTATTAATGTATATAGAAATAAACGGCATATTACTTTGTTTATATATATACATTTATTTTTCTCGGGGTTGCAACAGAGTGGTAGCTGCAACAGCGGCGTCTATCTGCAGTAGCGGAGATTGCAGTTGCACAGCGGTCCTGCAGCTCGTAATTAAGGGTTTTGCAAAGGACCCGAGCCCTAAGCCGCAATTTTAGAAACAGAAAAGCTACGAAATTTACGACATAAATACACACACATACATTGTTTATATATATAATGTTCA
Organism: Agrilus mali; assembly: GCA_029378335.1. Lineage (NCBI taxonomy): Eukaryota > Metazoa > Arthropoda > Insecta > Coleoptera > Buprestidae > Agrilus > Agrilus mali. The sequence continues at coordinate 4,026,348 of CM055660.1, forward strand.
TATATCCGTTACACTTTATGGAAATATTTTGTATATCGTAAACCTTGGATGCCTTATTTTAGTGGAGTGCATTTACGCTAGCAGCTGATTAAAATCGGAAATACAGTTTAATTAAAAAACATAATAGAATGCACGTTTTCAATCTTTACTAGAAAAAGTAGATAAAGAGATGATCTTCCATGAAGTCGTTATCGATTACTTTATAGAATTATTGTAGAGCCACAAACAAAATTGATCGATTTTGTCATGGACGAAGCTTGTACCATCTGGAAAACGTTCCCGAGATGTCCGCAGTTTAATTAAAAAACATAATAGAATGCACGTTTTCAATCTTTACTAGAAAAAGTAGATAAAGAGATGATCTTCCATGAAGTCGTTATCGATTAATTTATAGAATTATTGTAGAGAACCACAAACAAAATTGATCAATTTTGTCATGGACGAAGCTTCTACCATCTGGAAAACGTTCCCGAGATGTCCGCAACTCACGTGCTTATAATAAGAGATTGCCATTCGAAAGAAAAATGTTTATCAGGGTTCGAAAAAGGAAAGGCAAGGAAACAGCCCGAATGGAGGTAATCCGGATTGTGATTAATCGCCCTCGATCGACGACATCGACGAAGCCTACGTCTCTACGTCGCCTTTTGTCGTCACGTTGTAACAAGTCGACCTTTCAAAAGAACTACTGCGATAATCATGAATGAGACCGACCCGGAAGATTAAAAAAATTACTGTACACTGTATAGAATTTTCTCCAATACAAAGCATGTTGTTTTTTGTTTTATAAAAAACGATAATTGTTTTTTGCCATATGATTTTGTCTGCCAGGATACCACAAGTCTCCAAAATTGACTTTTGGGTAATCAATAAATAAATTTACATACGTTCAGAAGATGGAAGCATTTAACCACAGAATTACTGACATAAAGCTCGAGGAGGTGGAATTGAATAAAAAAATTTGTTTTTCTTGCCATAAAATACTTTTATATATTGATTAATATTTTCTTGTTCGTCTCGACGACTAACTTATAAACTATATAACTCATTTAAGAGGAGTATTATGAAACTTTCCAATAACTATGCAGTTTGAATTCAATTTCCACGAAAGCAAGAGAAAAACTTAAGGCCCACAGATAAATAACCTCAAGTTTATGATGAACTTACAAACTAATACTTTGCTAATGTTCAAGTAGGGTAAGCAAACTTACGAATCGTTGGAACATTAAAAGATAATTATTAAGGAAAATAGGTAAATAAATAGATTTCTCAAGAAAAGCTTGTATAACATTTATTTCATATTTCATTCATTTTCTCATTTGTTTTATTAATAATATTTTCAGAAAGAAAATAAATACTAATTTGTCAAGCGCATGCGCTAAAGTAAGTACTAGCGGTCCTAAATCATACCGCTTCTCGCTTGCATACCGCTTAGAGTGTGGATAAGTGAAAACTAATTTAGTTCGCACGTAAGATGAATTTCCTATAAATTGTACGTCATTAGCAGTTATATTGTGAACTCGAGTCGAATTACACGGAACAGATGTGGGTGAGTTTGAAGCGTCTTGTGCGACAACGAAATCCTATACTTATCACAAGAGAAAAGCTGACGAGGATTAGAGCAAAGGGAATGGAATGCAATTCCTCAAGAAAGCACTAGAGAGATCGTTATTGCTAGCATACCTTGAAGATTGCAAAAGGTGTAATTAAAACCTAGACGAACTAGTATTATATGCGACACTGACAGTCTTATTGTAATTACAACTTAAAAGAACCATATCAAACGTAGATATACAGAAAGTACTAAATAAAGATTTATTAGATATAAAGATTCAATTATGTCTTATGTCAGGGGGCGATTGTTACTGTTGCCGGTCTTAACACAAAGGGCACGAGGGGTAATGTGACCACACGTTCTAAGTGCGTTCAACGAGTATAATTATTTTGATATTGCTATTTGTTTTAAAGATGCTATTTATAGATCCGGTCGGAATTCCGGAAGTCAAATGTCGATCTCTCTGTTAGTGGTTCCCCTATGAATTTATTCCCGCCGTCATGGCACTCTTGGACGTCAAAATGGTGCGATAGAGCGGCTATAGTTAGATTTACTTTTCTTGCCACGTCGCGATTCTATTGTCGCAGGACGTGTGTTTCAACAGCGTTAGCAGCAGAATCCAGGATTTTGACAGCTGTGGGTCAGATCCTGTGGGACTCCCAGACCTGTACGATGATTTGTGGTCGTGTCAGACGTTAGTTTCTACTGCATGATGGCCGTCGAAATCCTACTTCACGTCACTAGCAAACAATTCGATTTCTGAATTTGCTCGTTATCCACATATGTACACCCAAGATCCATCAATCCTTTTCCAATTGCATTCGACTCCCTTGTACATCCTTATTTATAAATACTATCACCATATTCAATTAAAATATTTTTCAGTACCCAAATGTTCAAATTTTGAGAATATTTCATTATTCATTTGTTTTATCTATAATCTCCTCAGAAACAAAAAGAACCATGCAGCTGTCAAGCGCATGCGTTACCGTATGTATTAGCCGTTCTAAAGCATACCGCTCCTCGCATGGAAGTTATTTTAGTCGTATTAAGGTGTGGGTAAGCGATCCGAATAAGTGAAAATTAATTTAGGTAGCACGTATGATGAATTTTCTATAAATTGTACGTTATTTTATGATATTTCATTAAGAGAAGTAGTCACTTTTTGAATATTAACTTTGACATGACTATTTACCATCATTTAGGAGAAATAATAATTTATTTAGTAGATTATCGGATTGTTAATGGACTTTCTGTGTCATTTAAGGATTTAACTACAAAAAATCCTTCAGATACAAAAGGGGGATTACCGTAATACATATTTTTGCACCAATCTCTTGGGGGTTTGGTACAGGAGAGATTTATTTAGCCATTTCTGTTGGTAAAGATAAGATAAGTAGATACTTATGGAGATTAAAGTTTTTAGTAATGGTAATGGCTGATAAAAAAAATAACATAATTTAAGAGGGTTTAAGAGAAGCAAGGTTTTTCAATAACTTCGCATCAGCTCTTTTTATTATTGTGGCGATAATGTAATCGAATTTTCAACGTTATGCGTTCTATGGTAATCCGTTTTATCTAAATGTATCTTCGAATGGTATATTTCACCGCAGTTTACGAGACGAACGCGAAGGAAAGTCGAGATGTGCCTCGGATTCTCATACATTATTCAAGCTATAGAGGCAATCCAAGTCGGTATAAAGTAAAACAAATACTGCTCGTTACCGGGATCGCCTTTATTAGAGCAGTCAGTCCAGTGGATCTTAAGGGTTTTGCTGAGTGGACTGTCGATCAGTCCATTCTTTTTCTATTACGCGTCGCAACGACCACTTTATCAGCCGGACGATTCCGAAAATAAAACGCTATAAAATTTAATTGGATTAAATTCATATCAACGAGCTACGAAAAAAAGGCAAAAATACGAAAGTTCCGTTCAATTTTATATACAACAGGAACACTGCGAGTTTATAAAATGAACAAAGGAAATTAGGAAAATTTATTGAGCTTCCAGACAGTTCATGAGTTAAACTTCGAGCGACACAAATACGTGTAGATAAGACATTTATTTCAATACAGAGGTTTTAAATTACTTTTAGAAATCTTCAATAATTTAGTTAATAAGGCAAGAAAGTAAATCATTTAAATATACATAATAAAATTAAAAGAGCAAAGTACTTTCCTTTTGGTATAGAGTTCATTGTTTTAGCAAAATATATAACACTGCAATTCTTTTTACAGTCTTTAATTTGAATGGCTCTATTCGAAACATATCATAGTTCTGTTTTAGTCCAAAAGCAAAATTATTTTCGCCCTTTACATACGTATAAGTATTACTCACTCCAGTGGCTACCCCACGTTCTTATTTTCCCGCATTTACCTTTCTAGAACTATCCATCATCTTAAAAAGTCTTAAGTTTCCAACTGATGTAGTTTCTCTCGTGTTAAGAAGCACCTGGTAGGTAGTGCAAGATGAAAATAATATTATTATATATCGTTTTGATTAAATTACGAATGTTTCTTGATGTATACTTAGTTTATTTACTGATACATAGGAACATACTCAAATTATTGTCATAACAATTTCTTTAATTAGTTGAGAAGGGTCATAAATGTTAAAGAACTTATTTTGTGATCTTCACATCTTTGTGATCAACATAAAATAGTTTAAAAAGGTCAGTACCTAGGTACCTACTGTATTTTGCGAAAAGAATCGATTTATAAAACGCACAATGGCGAAGTATACAAAAAAGCACTTAACAGAAAGGCAAAAAGTAATCGAATAACATATTTCATTTCCGCATTTGCATAATAAATGAGCGACCACGGCCGTCACCCGGGTCAATGATTGATGTAAACTGAAGAATCGCAGTATGCCAGGTTCAGCGCGACCACCCCCCAATTTGCAGCGTCTCGTCATCGGCCGCAGCAACGTCGCATCCCCCTCTCCCCCAACCACTTTCCGACCCAGCTGCATTATTCATCAGCCACGATAAAAGGATTTCTTTCGAACTTTTATCTGAACGGTAATTTGTTTACAAAACAAAGCACTACGGCATGGAAAACTTCACCTTCTTGCCGTAAAAATGAAAAATAATGAAAGAGGGCAGTCGAAATGCTTTTAGTGCCTTTTCAACTTTTCCTGTTGCTCTCGATCCAGTCCTAAATACAGGAAATCCATTTATTGGCTTCTATTAATAAGGCAACTGACCTAGCTATTCATTTAACAAAAATAAATAAATGAGGGAATATAAAAAGAACATATATTATTATACAGTGTGGCAAGTAATTCCTAGAAGGAGGAAGATCTGCGTAGATTTCGTTATTTATGAGGAAATAGATAAAGGGCTTGATTTTCAGGACTTTCAGAGAACGGTGTAGTACTTTGGAAATTCACCACTAGACTGGATCGCCCTCTCTACTGCCTATATGTGTTTAATTCATTGTGATTTTTTTGCTTCCTAAATGGAAAATAATTGTGTGGGGTTGTTGTGGGTAAATACGAAGACGGTAGAAAATAAAATGAGTAGATAGTTAACAAGTTTGACTATTTGGACTTCTAGGAGGCAATGGAATGCTTTAGAAATTTAGCACCACACAAGATCAACCTCTCTATTCACCTGATTTAATTCACTGTGATTTTCCTTTACATTCTAAATATAGAGTGAATGTGTTGGGTTGCTTTGGGGAGAAACGGATCTGATAGGAAATAAAATGAACAGAGAGCTGAAGAGTTTGACTTCCTGAACTTCCAGAGAACAGTGTAGTACTTTGGAAATATACCACTACACTGAATCATCCTCTCTACTTCTCATATTTAACTCACTGTGATTTCTTGCTTCCTAAATGTAAAATAATTGTGTGGGGTTGTTGTGGGTAGATACGAAGACGGTAGAAAACAAAACGAGTAGATAGTTATCAAGTTTGACTTCTTGGATTTCTAAGGAGAAGTGGAATGCCTTAGAAATTTACCACCACACTAGATCATCCTCTCTACTTCTCATATTTAACTCACTGTGAATTTTTTGCTTCCTAAATGCAAAATAATTGTGTGGGGTTGTTGTGGGTAGATACGAAGACGGTAGAACACAAAACGAGTAGATAGTTAGCAAGTTTGACTTCTTGGACTTCTAAGGAGAAGTGGAATGCGTTAGAAATTTACCCCCACACTAGATCAACCTCTCTATTCATCTGATTTAACTCACTGAGTGATTGTGTTGGGTTGCTTTGGGGAGAAACGGATTTGATACAAAATAAAATGAACAGAGAGCTGAAGAGTTTGACTTCCTGGACTTCCAGAGAACAGTGTAGTACTTTGGAAATTGACCACTACACTGGATCGCCCCCTCTACTGCCTATATGCCCATTATTTATTTATTTCACTCTGATACTTGCCAGTGTATTTATATTCTTGTTTATATATTTATATCACTTCCCAATGTTTGAGAATTTTTTTCAACTTCTTCCGGAATATTCCTCCCAAATCTTCTCGAACATTTTTGTATCAAAGTACACGTATGTGACATCGACGTATGAACCCTTATTCTCTAAAATGAGCCTCCCGATCGATTTCTTACGCATTGAGCCGTCTCCAATCCGTATCCAGCTAGCTAGAACATGTTTATTCAAATCGGAAGCATATTCGGCCTACCTGTAGCTCTCATATGGATTTTCTTTATCTATATCATCTTCAATGGATGCGGAAACCCGATAGTCATTTCAAAAGCACTTTTTGACAAAAGCTGGAGGTTCGGAAGGAAGTACAAAGCTTTTCGGTTTCCACTCACAAGAGCTATTCTCCTCTGCACCCCATCTCACTCTTCCTGTTCGGCCTTACCCTTGTACTACTACTTCTACCACCACCACCATCACCCCGATTGCGTTGCCTCGGCTAATAATACTTTCATGAATAGGGTAGGGTTAATAATATACCCGTTATGAGTAACGAGGGTGATAGCAACAAGTGGTTATTGTTGCCGACATTGCACCGCGCTTGCTTATCGTGCACAATAAACTTTTTATTTTATGCGGTACTAGTCATTAAGAAAACACACACGCACGCTCACACAGTGCATAGTTTCCGAGCAAGTTCACATTTATTGTTCACATTGTGCATTATGTTTCAAGTATGGCAATGTAAACTCGGATGACGTATACATAACATGTAACAAAGGGTGTAATGTTTCACTTGGAAACAATATCGGCCAACTTGACGACGCTATATCCCACGTTCTAACGGTGCATAACATAAAAGTCTTTGCGACCTTTTTTGACAATTAAATTTCCTTGATACAGTAGAATCCCTACCAAATCCACCTTAGACAGTTTAATATATAGTCTACACATTAATTAGTAACCACATTACCCTAATTATTGACCATCCCCACTACTGTACGTTACCAATATGTACGCTGCTTCCACTTTTTTTACAGACCGCGCGCGTTGGAATCAATGAACAAAAAAATTGATACATTTGAAATATAATAAAAGAAACGTTTATAAACCAACAATACTCAAAATCTTGAACAGATGGATTTTACGAGATAAAGTTCTCAATTCATTCATCTTGAGATCCTAATCTTTTTTTCACATTGTCTTAGTTTTAAGGACAAGACAATATCTATAATTCTTTTCACTCATGGAAACCCTATTTCTCGCTAAAATATTTATTATGTGTCTTTTCCGACTGAGTGAGTGTATATTTAAGTAATTCCATTTAGATTTTCTTTATTTTGGAGTTTCTAACGTGCTTGAATGTACAAATTAAGTTAACGTTTCTAATGAATTGCCACTAATCCTTTTAAAAAATTTCATTAGTTCCGTTTGCGAATGCAGCAATTAAATAAAGAGTGGATTTAAGATTTAATTCTGCAGCCAGCGGAATCTCTTCCAGTCTCGGTGCCGAGACAAAGTGAAAGACAAGCAGGCCAAGCAATGTGGAATTTTCCCGAGGGGAGTGACCAACGCCGTTTCCCATTGCCACTCACTTTAAAGAAACGTATAATAAATTATACGGCGAAAAAACGAACTTAGAGACCGGGAGACTTTCAATTTAGCGCAAGCACTAACGTTTTCCCAAGCCTCTGATTTCTGTTTACTAGCGAGAGCTTTAATGTTTCCTGACGCTTTTGTTGCTACCTGTAGAGGCTTTGGACTCTTCATTAGGTACTTTGGCTTCAACGAGTTCCAATGATAATAACTTTGAAATGTAAAAACGAGACATGCTGAATAAGACTCATCTACGTTATTACTGCCATTAATTTGATTCATAAAACCATAAAACTTAAAACATAAATTAATGTTCAAGAACTAATTAATTGTGACATATCTTAATAGAAATTCCAAAAATAATCAGAAAGTTGTTAAGCAATCTGTAAAGAATTTTACTTTAATTAAATCAAAACGTTTTTCCCATTGAACAGTTTAATGACTTAATGACATAAATGAAAAACAATTTACATGTTTCAGCTTCTGAAGATGGCGAATAGAATCAGCTATCTGAAGAATAAAATAGTGTTTGACTGGTTCTTATTTTACGGTTTCAATATCAGCTATTTTATTATACAGAAAGCTGCAGAAAAATTTACAATTCTCTACTGCTCCCTTACAATATTCCATCGCATATGCTTAAGTACAATGGCATGTACGTATGCAGGTGAAGGTAAGAATAGTCGTCCATTCGAAATCACTGTTTATTCTAGTTGAGAATGTGTGTGCATTATTCAAAGGCGACGATAAAAGATTCACTTTAAAACTTATATCCGCGGAGCAATTTGTTTACAAAGAACAGAAAAAGAGAATAAGAGGGAACGAAGAGGTGATTCGAGCTTCAGCAATGGTAGGTGGATAGGTAGGTAGGTACCAACCTACGTAAAATATAGACGAAAACTTTGCACCTTCTCCTTCTCCAGTCTCGTCTCCTCCACGTCCTCCTGTGCGGTCCCACGCCGCACCACAAACATACACACACACACACACGTCAACACATATTCACACCCTCTTCGAATAAATAGAACCGGGAGAGAAGAAGTGATATTGGTTTAGTTCGACGGGGGATCAGCGTTCCCCATATTGGATTGTATAGCAAGATCTGGGAGATTGTTGGGGATTTGCACAAGTCTCAGATCGAAACAGAACGTTTCGTCCAAGTTCGCGACGTGACTCAACTGCTAACGTTTACGCGATTGAAATTTATGAAAGGTAAAAATTCTTAACCTGTTCCGCGAACGACTTTGCGAAAGAAAAAGTTTCCATGCCCGTTCGTACCGCAAATGGCGAGAGATGTATCCGAGATGATCGCGGTATGGATCACACTCACCCCCATTGGCCGCAACCATTTTTCCGACCCTTTTCTGACTTAAGGGAACAGTCGTCGCCTTATACAGAATCACGTTTAACTTGCCGATGGCAATGGTTTTATCTTGTATTCGATGAATTTGCTCGCCTCTGCCGCAACACGCGATTAGAACAGAAAAGTTCGCTTGTTACAAACTTTTGATAAGCAATTTACCACAACCACCACCCTGCCTTTTAAAAGAATAGCCACTGCGTGAATTCTAAAACATCCAACAGCAAATTATTTATAAACTTTAAATTTAAATAGATTAGACTATTTGTAACAACACTCAGCAATTGTAAGATACAAAAAAATGGCAGTTTCTTGATGTCGTTTCTTTTTTCTTTTTGAGAAAAGCTCATTACGTATTTAAAAAAATTCACCACGGAATTTGTATCAAAAAAAGGAAATTTCTTACAGTTACCTATACGAGTACATTGAAATTTACCCACCCTGCACATTAATATTAGGTGACATTTTTGTTTTAAAAAATACTCGTTAATTAAAAGAAAACGAACAAAAAGGGACCAGGATGAACGTTAGTAATGACAAATGCAAGTAAGCACTAACTGGCAGAGACCAAATTAATGTTACACCCTACATTTCAAAAATATTATTAATTGGCAATTCACTGGTTGTTTTTTTTGCCTGCGTATGATGTTTCGATCATTGAATAACAGTCTCGTTCGTTGCTACTGTCCCACTTCAATCATTGGCGTCCCGACGCTAACTATCGTCTACATTAAGCAACGAGACTAACTAATTATGTATCTACTAAAAACAGACAGACACCCATTCAAAAAAAACATCTGGAAATCTGGTAAACTTTTAGGATCTTATTTATTTTTTGAACGACTAATATGGTTACTTATTTAAACAAATTCCTTAATAATAATTTATTTAACAGTGTGTACTTAATATTAATATTTATATAAAACATTATTTCTCTCGACCTATTCCGGAGTCTTTTCGTTCGTCTATTATGCGCGTGACACGTCGACGGTGCAGTATCTTTCGCTCTATTGACACACGCATTCGTTCGCTAAATTATGTACTAGAAAGTACGTAAAAAGTTGGATAAATATGTACTTCAAGATTTAACTGGCCCTTTAAACACCCACAAAATTAGTGATTGATAATACAATTGTTAAGAATTATTTTAAACAATTAATTACACTAAAAATTCGTTAGACAACTATTCTATTGGATAAGCTATTTATATTATTATACGTACCTTAAGTTATCCACTTATTTATGTGTTTCGCGTGAGTTCTTCATTATTTTCGTTGAAAACAACAAATAAAAATTTAATCTTTATGGAAAATCCGTTGCACCGCACCTGCTTTCCAAACAGAAAATAGGAGTGATCCTCCAACCCCGCTGAGCCGATTGAGATCGTTATTTATAAAGCAGAGGGATCGGCAATGAACATTCGAATAAAAAGCTGCCATGATGCCGCGCTTTATAAATAACAGATTTGTTTTAAACTGCAGATTCTGCGAACTTCTAATTGAGTTCCGACTATCTGTGACACCGAACACGCCAATTTCATTACTGATCAATCTCTTCATATGAGGCAACAAATCGGAAGAGGAGGGGGGATGTTTTGAGGCACAAATTCAATAAAACTTAATAAATTATATATACTATGTACCTATAGTCTTTTGAGTGATTGAATAGTCAAACTAGAGCCGAAAAATTAACTTCTAGATTCTGAAAGATGTGGATGGGCTTTTTGTTATTATTAAACTATTATGATTCAGGATTTGACTACGCAATGAGCAAAAATAGCAACGGTCTTGTAGTTTTGTGTTGCCTTCACTTGGTCTTGTACATTGAGCAAAATCCTAATTAATACCAACATCCAGACCAAGAACAACACCAAAATCAAGACCAAGACTTAGCTAAGCTGGCAAGACCAAAACTAATAATAAATGTAATATCTGAGCAAGAACAAACTAAAGGACAAGACTATATTAGACTTGTCTCGCACGTTTAGTAAGACCATGATCAAAATCAAGACAGATAATGCTACTTGAATTATGATCAACATTAAATGAGCAAGACTAAGATCAAGACGAAGACTTACTTACGTTTATAAAAATTTAATTGGTACTAGCATAACCATACGAGGCCAAAAGCAAGGGATGGTCTCTGATGGATTTAATTTGTCTGGCACATTCAGCCAGACCATGATCATAACCAAGATGTAGATAGGCTTGCTGGACCAAGAAAATATTATAAAGGCGAAAGTTTGTGAGTGTGTATGTTTGTTACTTTTTCACGTCTAAACGGCTGGAGCGATTTTAATAAAATTTGGTATGGAGTTAGCTGACACTCTGGATTAACACATTGGCTACGTTTTACTGCGGGAAAATATCTTATTCCCATGGGAAAATCGATGAAAATAAAATCGCGGAATATTATAAATGCGAAAGTAACTCTGTCTGTATGCTACACAATCTCGCCTAAAATTTACTGAACCGATTTAAATGAAATTTGGTACAGAGATAGTCTGGAGCCTGAGAAAGGACATAGGCTACTTTTAATGCGGAAAAGGGGTTGTAAGGGGTTGAAATAGGAAAGTTTCTGCGGAAATCCCGTAATTTTTAAAGATTTTTTAGGCTTTTGATTAGATATAAATAAATACGACATTTAATGTTAGTAAAAATTTTACCCTAAAGGGGATAAAATTAGCCGATGAAAGTTTTTGTGTAATGACGTCGTCCAAAAAGCTTACGGCCCAGAAAATTAAAATATTAAGTGTAAAAAGTTATACAGGTTTTGATTATTTGGATCAATAAAAGTAGTTGAATACTTAGCTATATAAACTATTTTAAACTATAATTAAACTATAATAATCTATAATATTATAAATGCGTAAGTAACTCTGTCTGTCTGTGTGTTACGCAATCATGCTCAAACTACTGAACCGATTTAAATGAGAATTTGGTACAGAGATAGATAAGTAAATATAAAACCAGAAGCTTGAAACTTATTTTTTAGGCTTTTGATTAGATATAAATACGACATTTAAAGTTTGTTAAAATTTTACCCTAAAGGGGGCAAAAATAAGGAATGAAAGTTTTTGGGTAATGACGTCGGCAAAAAGGCTTACGGCCCAGAAAATAAAAATATAGAAGAAAAAACTTTTAAATGCTCCCGAAAGTCACTATTCCACGTGACGAAGTCGCGGACATTGCTGTTCCTAATTAAAAAGACCACTATGTATTTTTCTGCTCATTTCCAGGTGAACTCTTATTTTTGCTTAATAACGTGAGATGTCAAGGGAATTATTTCGATTAAAAATTATTATGGTGCATGATAACTTATTAGTGTATGAAGCAAGGAATAGTACAGACAAAGTGTCTAAATGTTGCACTTTATCCGATCATTCTCGTAAATTGTCAATTTTCTTAGAGTATGCTTCTATTCAATGAAATCCCTTTTTATAGTCTATTTTCGTCCTGAACACAGAGATTCAGCTGGATAAGGTTGTCACATCTGGGCATATTTCTTAGTATGAGTGTGCAACTTTTAACAAGTTTATTGTTTATTGTTACACCAACAAAGAATGCGTAGACGCTATTAAATTTTAAAGCAACATTTTTAATTTTTGGTTCATCAAAAGTGACTACTAGTTAAGCTTCAAAAGGAAATACCTAGTAAAATATTCTAAGTACCAACTATTTTTATCTAAGTATTACGACTAGAATATCTTTTTATTACATAATATTCGTTAAATAGACAAATAATTATCTATTAATTTTTGTAGTTAAATTTTTTGAGATAAATAAAATAATTTTTTTTTAAGGGCCTTGTATTCTTTTTCAATCCTACCCTGTAACATATATTTATAAATTTCCCTGAAATTAAAGTCACAAGTTTTTGAAAGTGTAGAAAACTTTCGAAAAAATTTCTGTCTGAGGAAATTTGCATTTTTACGTATTGTAGTGACACCTAACAATGCAGGGTTGAATAAGCACATTTCCATTGAATTCTATTTCTAAAAGGAAATTTTCTGGTTAAAGCGTTCCACTGAAGCATTTATAAGGGTGAAAGGAAACTGTGTGGAAAATGGAAAATCAATACTGAGCCAGAGCGTTTGGTATTTTCAGGCACCAGAAGATGACTCTTGTTGTTTCAGTTTCAAAGGATTCAAAAGGACTAAAATAACAATTTTATTATATTTTCTATATAGCTCGATAGAATCCGTTGCTTATATACATAAAAAATTGTTTTAGGGTGGATGTAAATACGTGTAATGTTAGTTACAATTTGTATTTTTAATTTTTTTTTGTTCAGAGAACTTTTTCCCTTAAAAACAAAATTAAAATTCATTAGAATAATATTTCTTATTACATAGTCCGGCCCTGAATTTTATTAGTCGAGAATTAACTGATTAATTTACATGCTTCAATTAGGTATAATAATGTCCATCAATTATGGTAATATAGTATAAAAATAAATGAGCCTTGTGCAAAGCTTGTTCTTCATGATTTTATTGAACAACCTCAACATATCTTGCTAAAATTACCACTATCGATTACAATTTAATTGCTTCTTATCGTATTATTAGGATAAGCAGGGATCAAATCAAAACTTCGAAAAGTACCTCCACAAAAAAGTTGTTAATTGTTGTTAGAGTTATGCAAAGAATCAAGTGGATGTTGTGCTCCGCTCCATATTAGGATTTAGCTGAGTTCCCCAACTTAAATCGATCGTTTCACGTGGGCATATGACATTAAAGTTTAGGGAGTTTCGTATCAATTTCTGGGCGATTGTTTCGTTCCAGACTACGCCACGCAAAAGTTGCATGAGAAGGGCGGTTTCGTTGCCGCTCATTTCGAAACTTATTTCAAGTTGGACGTCAAAATTAACCGATGTAATTTCTCTTACCGGTCTCTGTTTACTTTAATGACTTCGCGATCACGAAATGGTAATTTGCAAGGAAAACAATCTTTTTTTTTATGAACAAACAAACTTGTCTTGCCAATCAAAAGGACAAAAACACATACACATAAAATGAAATTATTATTTAAATTAAGAGTCCATTAAAAATTTATAAATCACAGTAAGTCCCTTTTTTATAATATCAATGGATTAAATAAAGTATATAAGAAATATACATCAGCTTCACATTTGAACCTCACCTTTACACACTCCCTTATTCATCCTTTCTATTTGGCCTGTTACCTCGACTATTCCCCAGGATTTATCAAGAAGAAGTCGGGCACGCTGTCACGGTAATTGGACTGTGTGTTAGCTACGTGATTTCGTGGACATGGCGGTCGCCATTATTAGTCCAGTTGCACTAATGATGTAAGCCGAGAGCCAAGGTGAAGGATAAATCTAATACATGTCTTTCTAACTCGTCTTCCAATTAGCCGCTTACACGGGACACAACAGAAAGATTAGTGGAACTCAAATTTACTGCAACACTAAACCAACTTCACACATTATATGGCTGCAGCTAATAGATATCAAATTAGTTGATTGAAATTTTCCAATAAAGAGTTGAACAGAAATGATACGATTTGAAATGTTACTTTCGACAAATCAACGACAAGAAAAGCTAAGACAATAGAGTGCGTGGGAGAGGGTGCTCACTAACACTGTCTCCCTCTATCGCCCCAGCTCTCTTCATTCTGACCTTCCTTATTCTCTAAGGTTGCAAACTATCCGCACTTGCTTAGCTGATACACTAAGCTACAGACGCACTCGAAGTAACATTTCCACTAGTACACTGTTAAAAATTTTCGTAAAATTACAATTGTTTTACAAAACAAAAGATAAGTAAAATTACAAATCAGTGTATGGCAATACAAAATTAAAATACAATTTGGGTAATCTTCTAAGATACATGACGAAATCTACTAATACCAGTTGTAATTTTACAATCTTTATGTATAAATTCTACACACATTGTGATTTTACTGAACCGTTTATCAGCTTGCAATAGAAAGCATTTCGAATTTACAAACATTGTTTGTAATTTGATTTATTACAATTTTAAGAAAAATTACAAAACAAAATGTAATTGAAATTACAATGAAGTCAATGAAAGTTTAAAAATATTTTTCTTATTTTTATAGTTTTGATTATAGTGTATTGTAATTTTATTAAAAATAAATCTGCTGTAGCAGAACTAAATCATCAAAAACTTTTTTACACATTCTGGAAATGTGATGAATTTTTGAGACACAAAATAAAAATAATCTACAAAAAGAAAAAAATAATTAATAGAAATTCAAAATTATTACATCCATTGAACCACTCTTTCTATGATTATCTATTCACATCATAAACGAAGTTATTAGAAACGCTCGTGTTGTTATTTCTTGTATATTTTGCATAAAACATTAGTTTTATCAGTGGCCGCCAGATGGCGCTGTCGTCCATGTTTGCAGGACATTTGTATTTCAATATTTATGAAGCCAAAGATATCAACCCCGAGTAGTTATTAAATGAAAGCAATTCAACGGTGAGTGTTGATATATCATGTCATGCTTAACATTCTACGAATATCCTTCTAGACTTTCTTAACATAACTATTAGGTGTCTCAATTACAATGTTTTTTCTTGATGGCCCAAACATGCCATTTTTTTCTTTGATTTTGTCACTCGCGTTATCTCGATTTCTAAACATACTGAAATTACGAAGTATTTTTAGTATAACTTTAATAACATTACAATATTTGGATTTTTATATTACTAACTAGATTATTGGTAACTGTAGTAGTAAAATTGCTACGAATCTTCTATTTTGTAATATTCCTAAACTTAGTTGAAATGAATTGTGTAGTATAATTACAATAAAGTATACTGAAATTACTAAACATTTTCAGTATAATTTGTTTAACAAAATTACAATATTTGTATTGTAATATTACTAAACAGATTATAGGTAACACTTTAGTAAAATTACTACAAACGGGCTTTTTCTCAAGTTTAATTGGAATTAATTGTGTAAGTAAATTTACAAAACTGGATTTTACTTTTGCTATTTCGTAATGCGTTAAAACTTCGAACCATTGTTTTGAAAAATTACCATAGAAATTTCTAACAGTGTAGCTAATATACTTTTGTTCCTTCTTTCCCTCCCTCTGCGTCTCTCCCTCTCACTCTCCCCTTCTTTCCCATTATATTTCTAATTCATACTTTCCACGACCACATTCTATTTAAATTGCCTACAGACGCACTCGAGATGCATTTCTACACATAGCTTGCAAAGTTTTGCGCCTTCTCTCATTCTCTTTTTCTTATTTTCTGCTCTTTATTTTCCTTCTCTGTCGCTCCTATCTCTGATAATGTGTCTCTTCCTCTCTTTCAGCTACCATAATCTATCTGCGCTTGCTTAGTTACTGCGCGACCACCACCTATTTGCTAGAGCTAGCTCATACCCCTTTGCAATTTATCTCTTCCTGTTACTTTATTTATTTCTCTATCTATTACGGCCCCTTGTCTAAATAAGTCTCTCCTCCTCACTCAGCTCCACAATCGATTTATCTATGCTACAGATGCACTAAAAAACGTTTCTGTAGATACCTTATTCTCTCTATCCCGCTTTTTCTTTTCTGTCACACCTTTTCTCCCTTTTTTCTAATTATATTTTTGTTCTTTATCTCGACAGCTACATTATATCCGCGTTTACACAGCTAATGCATCAAACTACAGACGCACTCGAAGAAACAATTCCACAGGCAGTTTTTACATTTACACTTCTGTTTTTCTTTTTGAATCATTTGGCTCTGTTTTGCCCCTATCTCTAATTATTTGAATCTTCTCACCCTCCACAACCACAATCTATCGGCACTTTTTTAGTTGATGCACTAAGCTGCAGATACACTCAAAGAAACATTTCTGTAGGTAGCTTATTCTCTCAGTCCCGTTTTATCTTCTCCCTGTTACTCTCACTCTCCCCTTTTTCAAATTATGCCTCTCGTCCTTACTCTCCAAGGCTACATTCTACAGACGCACTCAAAGAAACATTTTTACAGCTATATTCCTGTTTCCTTCATCTTTTGTTTTTTATTCGCCCCTATTTCCAATTGTTTTCTTTCTGCTCGCCCTCCAGGACCACAATCTCACAATTAACTCTCCTCCTAGATTTACAAGGTATCGAAACATTAAAGTATCTAATAATAAAGACACTCTTGATTTGATTCTCTCTTTGAAATAGTTTTTAATACAATTTTATCTGAACCCACAAAAAAGAGAAATAGAAATATTTTTGTTATGATGTCAAAATAAACATATATGAGCAATTTTCTTAATATTGAAGATCAAATTAATTGGCCATTAAAGGAATCAATAAGATCTATAATGTATAATTTGGACCAGTTAGAAATAATCTAAAGCGTATTTAGCAAGTAAGGTCTGCACTTTGTAAATCTGCAGTCGTATTATTAGGCTCACTAAAGCTTCCCCCAAAGACTATGTAAGTTTTCTCAAGTTTAAAAAGTTTTCTTAAAAGCTGTAGGCACCTACTAGTAGGTGACTTACTATATTTCCACGATCCCAGAAACTTGAGAATAAAGAGGATTAGCGTGGGTTCAATAGCTTTATATGTCACCTGATAATCGATTTAAAATTTTTATATCTAACTTGTAATCTTATAAGTAGATAGATTGTAGCAGACAAGGAGTTTGTATAAAAATGGTAAACAAAATAGAGAAAAAGAGTTTAGAGAATGATGTTACAGGCTATTTTGATTGGGAAAACCATTTTTTATTCTTATAATCCACAAAAGCCAAAAACCTGATAAATCTGCAATATTTTTTTAGCTTTTCCAACCAGCGTCTCTTCAAAATATTTAGGTCGTAAATAACCACTCATTAAGTAAATATTGATCTTCTGTAGGTAGATGAAAAAGAAAATTTCAGAAAAACATTCGACAGATCATTAGGCGCGTAAGTGTTGCTTGTCACTGTCGAAATTTAATTTGTGCCTGTTCCTTAACGATTTATCTTAAAGTGAAATGACTTGAAGATTTTGTTAAGCGAGTGCTAACAAGCTTTAATTCTTGTCATTCGGAATATAAGGGTTCGGAAAGGGATCAGGCGGCAAGCAACCGATTTAGTTCTCCTTTCAAAGCCTTACCAGTTACGTAGCTTTTCGTTTAGGAAGATAACTCGAATTAGTAATGATTAATGCATCCGGCGTATCTACACTAATAAGTTCATAAACTTGTGAAACTCACAGTTGTGGAGTTATCAATCTCACCCCAAATAAAACTAAGTTTCTGGAAATCAATTTAATAATGATTTAATAACTATTTGACTTTCGATATTTTTGAAATATTTTTAGCACTCAGTTATGTACACCACTGTACCAAAAAATTTGGCATACAAAATTTACTACTGAGGTAACTTTAGAGTAACAATATCAACTAAAAAAGTTTTTACTTTTCCTTTTCTGAAAAATTGTCTGAAGTAGCAGTTATACATATTCAAACACTAGGTACTTTAAAATCCTTAATTTCTTAAATAAAATGTTAATTGTCCCAGATTTATGTTAATAAAGAAAAGGGACAGCTTTCAGTTAGGAAGTGCTATATATTTTAATAAAGAGTAAGAAAATGTATTTTTAGCTCACCTATATTTCCTCCTTAGTTATTCTTATTCTAATTTTTCTATAAAAATGTAACGAATTCTTGTAAAGATACTTTGCATAATATAAACTTAAAATTCCATCTGGCTCTAACTTAAAAGCTTCCTGTTTAAGATGTAAACTAGATTTATTACGAGTAAACGTGAGTAGCTGACTTCAAAAGATTCTAAGTAAGTTAATTAATTTATTAGTTAGGCAGGCAGTGGAGATGAAAGCTCACAGTGTTACTACGACAACTTTCGTGATTACTGAATACTATAGAAAATAAATACCTACCTACGTGTATCTCAAGTATAAATTTGAAAAGATATTGGCAACCCAAACACTTGAAATAATACCGAAGGCGGAAACTTTTCGTTTTAAACGAGGAAGCACTTATAGCAGTCGTTGTAGAGGTAGCTTAGGGTGTCATGAACCATAAGCAGTGACCAAAACCGAAAAAAACTCTTTTAATTTGATACGTTTTTGATTTGATAGTCATTATTCCTGAAAGAGGCTGAAGAGGGCCTTCCGCCCTACCCTCCGACTTTGCACTAAAGTGTAGGTCAAAGGGACAACCCGCCCTCCACTATTGATGGGAATGAAGCACCCAAAAGTTTTTTTCCCTGTCTATAGGTAGTCTACAATTTGCTCCAGCGCTACTTCACTTCAAGTTCACCTACATCGCCTTTATTTATTTTGTTGCCTTTGTTGTTTTTATTTTAACAGTCATTTTGAATATAAACTGTTATGGTGAATAATTTCTTATATAAGGTAATATTAACTTTAAAGACGCTAAAACTGCGATAACGGTAATGTGGAAAAGGCGCCGTAAGTCACAATTTCTTAAGGGGGACGTCTTCTAAAAATAATTTTTAGCTCGTGATCGGACAGCATTTCGCGTGTTTTCCCGCGAAGTAAAGGAAAAATAAACTACGCGACAAGGCGATACCTTCCTTACCTCGCACATGTATAATTTACAATTTCGTTTCGTCAGAAAGACGACGGAATATGAAGCTCTGGTTTTGTGTAAATGGAAAACACGGACGGCGACTGAGATGAATGTCCCAATATACATGTTTGGAGAACATTAGTGCCGTTGCCAGTCGTCGGCTGAGGTATCATTAAGACGTATAGCGTGTGGGCCTAGATCACGAACCTGCCCCCACAACCGAACCTACCCTCCTATTTCTTAAACCGTAAAGGAATATTTAAAGTTGTTCGCCAAACGACCGCCAAGGATAACGATCCCGCAAACTCCCCATCAACGCAAACGAATAATATAATACGCTATATGTTACCTTCGCATATATCCACCTAATACTACACTAAAATAAGGAAAGCCAATTTAGAATAACTGCCCTAAAAATTCATAAAACTATAAACCGTACACTGAAAATAAACAGGCACTAAATTGTGAATTATTATTAACGTTTAGGTACATACAAAATTACAATAGTCTAATTTTTTAGCCCCCATTTTTACTTTTATTATAAATAAATGCTGTAAATAAAGAATACTAATAAAACTGTCATTTAGGCGATAAAACTTATTATTATATACTGAACGATTAAATAAGGAAGCTAACTATTAAAGGAAAATGTTGGCTCCCCTTAGAGCAGCAGTTACAATAATAAGAACTTCGTGAAGACCGTTTTGTATTTGGCAACACCCCTTTGCATAAACAGCGTTCTATTTGAGGTTGTGACCTCTGGTAGAATTGCAAAGTTATTTTGACTTAGTTTCAGGACACGAACGGAGATAGTCACATAATTGACAATAGTTTCATTATTCAAAGGAGTCAGTTACAGATCTGACCCTTTGAAAGCCTTTGCTAGATTATCAGGCGAGGCGAGTGATAGGTACAGGTTGCACGTTGGCGTGACTTCTTGCTCTCAATATTGTACTAGCTCAATTTACGATTGTCTCGTTCAGGAGCAACTTCGACCGTTTCACGACTGCCAGGACTAAGACCTTTCACGAATTTATCCTTCCGAACAAAGTGCTCGCAAGAACAAAGCTTTTACTTCTAATTCGACTAAAGTTCCATGGTCATTGATTAGTTTAACGTAATGACTGCCACCTAATTTATCCCATCGGAACACATTCAGTTTAAAAATTTCAAATTCGAAGCATTACAAAATATCTAAAGGTAAAAGGACATTGGAAGGATCTTGAATACTTCCGGAAGCTTCTCGAATATTTCCTTTACATCACTAACCTTTTGCATGATTTGCGACCTTTCGCTGTCAAAAAGTACAAAAGCGTTTGTATCGATCGGCGGCTGCGGCGATTGCCCACAACAATATTCAAACTAATCGTCTTGTCTTCGGGGTATTTCCGTCGTCGTCGTTTGTTCATACTCGACGTTTCATCGCTCATTCAGTCGGCTTCTTCAGAAGTATATCTGATGACTGAAGAAACCGATTGAATGAGTGGTATGAACAAACAACGACAACGGAAATACCCCGAAGACAAGACGATTATGAACCACTGCCGTGAAATCCTACACTAAAATATTCAGTGTTTGAATGACCTTTAAATATTATCCTCAATATCATAACTGTTATCCTATGAACTCAGATGATTATTTATAAATGGAAAATCTTAGCGACGGTAAATAAAATAATTACTAATTGACATAGCCTGTTATATAAGTTTATTATTAATTGGTTCATATCAAACGTTTCTTCTTGTATCCCGACGCCAAGCGTCTGGAGATAAAAACAAAGCAGCGAAGCCTTTGTGCACTACTAACTAATTACCATTCAGTTAAAATAAATAATTAATCAGAAATTTAATAGGATTTAAGTTTCCATGTTACCTGGCTAATTACAGATGACATAATTTAATAAACGTAAGGTATAGAAAGCCGAAGCGAAGAGTAAAGTCTTCGATAACAATATTATCAAAACAAATATGCGGAAACATTAAGAAGCAATTATAAGAGCGAATGTTACCTACAAACGCGAGTTTCCAATAACGAGAACCTACAATTTACTTTGTATAAATGCAGTTAGAGAATGTTTACACTTTACACAGAAAACTCACCTTTATATTAGTGTTTTCACAGAACAAGTACGTTTTCTTTCATTTTAAACTCGAAAAACAGTCGAAGAACCGTTGAATAAAGAAAGAGCCGGTGAAGAGCAAACATTTTCAATAAAGTTTTTCCAATAGGTATGCTTCATCAATTTCAATTACTTTGTCGGAAGGACAATTTTCCGTATATCCAGTTATTGACATGTACATATGTGCATATATACATTCTGTATAGTGTTTTGCTGTTGAAAACTTTCAAACCGTGTCTATAATCAAAAGTAAAATGAAGGTGTAAAATGTTGGGAAGTAGCTCCATGAAAAACTTCCGCCATCTGTTATCCGAAAAGTTCACCAACTAAACGTGGTGGGGATGTTAAAAAATTGTATTATTTTGTAATTCTTTTAACTCCATTGATAAGATTAATGGAAAGGTCGTAAAAACATATGGAACTTTAGTTTAATTTAATTATGTCAATTTTCCTGAAATGTGCCCCAATTATCTAATATTCGTCGAAAGGACAAATTTATATTTGATATCCAGTTACTGATAATATTACATTGTGTATAGTGTCTTCATTTTAAAAACTTTCAGACTGTGTGCGCTCAAAAGTTAAAGGAAGCTGTAAAATGTTGGAAAGTGGCTTAATGAGAACCTTCTGCCATCTGTTATCGGAAAAGTTTCACTTGGTAGGGGGTGGAGATGTTAAAAAAATTTAATTTTTTAATTCATTCCATATATTGTTAGGATAAATAAAGGAGTGATGGCTATTTTAAATAGAAATTATAGAGTCATGGTGTTTCTTAGTATGTGTCCCAATTTCCTTCTCTTTACCCCAATTTGTATTTATCGAAAGGACCAATTTCCGAATGATATCCAGTCATTAGTTTATACTCTGTGTATAATGCATTCCTGTTGAAAACATTCAAACTCTAAAGTTAAATGAAGCTGTAAAATGTAGAGAAGTGGCTCCATGAATAACTTCCGCCATCTGCTATCGGAAAAGTTCACCAACTCAACGTAGTGGGGATGATAGAAAATTATATTATTTTGTAATTCTTTTAAATCCATTGATAAGTCGAAAGGTCGAAGAAACATATGGAATTTTAGTTTAATATGGTACATAAAAGGACTATGGCAAGTTTCCCAAAATGTGCCTAAATTTCCTTCTCTTTACCCATATTTGTATTTATCGAAAGGACCAATTTCCGTATAATATCCAGTTATTAGTTTATATTCTGTGTGTAATGCATTCCCGTTGAAAACTTTCAAACTCTCAAGTTAAATGAAGCTGTAAAATGTAGAGAAGTGGCTCCATGAATAACTTCCGCCATCTGCTATCGGAAAAGTTCACCAACTAAACGTGGTGGGGATGATAGAAAATTATATTATTTTGTAATTCTTTTAAATCCATTGATAAGATAAGTCGAAAGGTCGTAGAAGCATATGGAATTTTAGTTTAATATGGTACATAAAAGGACTATGGCAAGTTTCCCAAAATGTGCCTCGATTTCCTTCTCTACCCATATTTGTATTTATCGAAAGGACCAATTTCCGTATGATATCCAGTCATTAGTTTATACTCTGTGTATAATGCATTCCTGTTGAAAACTTTCAAACTGAGTGTGGGGTCTAAAGTTAAATGAACCTCTAAATTGTTGGGAAGTGGCTCAATGAATAACTTCCGATAAATGTTATCTGAAATGTTCACCAACTAAACGTTGGTGGGGATGTTAAAGAACTATATTATTTTGTTATTCTTTTAAATTCATTGATATGATAAATGTAAAGGTCTTAAAAACATATGGAATTTCAGTTTAATTAAATTATGTCACATTTCCTAAAATGTGTCCCTCATTTCCTTCTCTTTACCCCAATTAGTTTTTGTCGAAAGGACAAATTTCCATTTGATATTCAGTTATTGATAATATTACATTGTGTATAGTGTCTTGATTTTGAAAACTTTCAGACTGTGTGCGGTCAAAAGTTAAAGAAAGCTGCAAAATGTTGGAAAGTGGCTGAAAAGCAGCCTTCTGCCTTTTGTTATCGGAAAACTTTAACTTCATAGGGGTGGGGATGATAAAAAATTCTATTATTTTGTAATTCTTTTAGATCCATTGATAAGATAAGTCGAAAGGTCGTAGAAACATATGGAATTTTAGTTTAATATGGTACATTAAAGAATTATGGCAAGTTTCCCAAAATGTGCCTCAATTTCCTTCTCTTTACCCATATTTGTATTTATCGAAAGGACCAATTTCCGTATGATATCCAGTCATTAGTTTATACTCTGTGTATAATGCATTCCTGTTGAAAACTTTCAAACTGAGTGTGGGGTCTAAAATTAAATGAACCTCTAAATTGTTGGGAAGTGGCTCAATGAATAACTTCCGATAAATGTTATCTGAAAAGTTCACCAACTAAACGTTGATGGGGATGTTAAAGAAGTATATTATTTTGTAATTCTTTTAAATTCATTGATAAGATAAATCTAAAGGTCTTAAAAACCTATGGAATTTCAGTTTAATTAAATTATGGCAAGTTTCCCAAAATGTGCCTCAATTTCCTTCTCTTTACCCATATTTGTATTTATCGAAAGGACCAATTTCCGTATGATATCCAGTCATTAGTTTATACACTGTGTATAATGCATTCCTGTTGAAAACTTTCAAACTGAGTGTGGGGTCTAAAGTTAAATAAAC
This sequence comes from Agrilus mali, assembly GCA_029378335.1. Taxonomy (NCBI): domain Eukaryota; kingdom Metazoa; phylum Arthropoda; class Insecta; order Coleoptera; family Buprestidae; genus Agrilus; species Agrilus mali. The sequence continues at coordinate 4,050,566 of CM055660.1, forward strand.
CTCTAAATTGTTGGGAAGTGGCTCAATGAATAACTTCCGATAAATGTTATCTGAAATGTTCACCAACTAAACGTTGGTGGGGATGTTAAAGAACTATATTATTTTGTAATTCTTATAAATTCATTGATAAGATAAATGTAAAGGTCTTAAAAACATATGGAATTTCAGTTTAATTAAATTATGTTTCCTAAAATGTGTCCCAATTTCCTTCTCTTTACCCCAATTAATTTTTGTCGAAAGGACTAATTTCCATTTGATATCCAGTTATTGATAATATTACGTTGTGTATAGTGTCTTTACTTTAAAAACTTTCAGAGTGTGTGCGCTCAAAAGTTAAAGGAAGCTGCAAAATGTTGGAAAGTGGCTGAAAAACAACCTTCTGCCTTCTGTTATCTGAAAACTTTAACTTCATTAGGGTGGAGATGTTAAACGAATTGATACAATTTTTGAAATCATTCCATATATTGTTGGGATAAATGAAGGAGTGGTGGCTATTTTAAATAGAAATTATAGAAAGTCATGGTGTTTCCTAGTATGTTTCCCAATTTCCTTTTCTTTACCCCCAATTAATATTCGTCGAAAGGACAAATTTCCATATGGCATCCAGTTATTGATATTTATATTGAGAATAGTGTATTCCTGCTGAAAATTTACAAACTCTGCGTGCTCAAAGGTTAAATGAAACTGAAAGATTGGAAAATTTCCGCCGTCTGTTATTATCGGAAAACGTGGCGGAGACGATAAAAAAATATATTATTTTGTAATTACTTTCAATCCATTGATAACGCAAATGGAAAGGTCGTATATTTGCATTTAATTTTATTCCAAAATAAAAATTAAAGAAGTTATGTTAAGTTATCTAAAATATATTCAATCTTCCCCTTTTTACCCAACTATCACTGAATAGGACACTGTCGTTTTCTAAGTACTTTGAGCATTTGTTGTTGTTCAACATTTATACGTTATTGACATTTCCCCTATTGTTTACATTCCGGCTCATAAAATTTAAATGCCACAATCGGTGAAAGATTATGTGACAAACAACAGCGGCGTAGCGTTAGGTACTGACCTTAAGGGGTGGCGGTAGCGTAGGGGTATTGGAAAACTTTCTACCACCGACGTTGGTGGTAGTGAAGAAAAGCCCGCGAAGTTGGTTAGATTCATTCGTTGACGTACATGTACATATTGCCCCCCAGAAGGTTCCTACAGTGGTCTGTTTGTTTGGTGGTTGTATATGTAGTTCTTACGCAGGCGTTTTCATAGCGTCGTATAATAGAGCGTCCCGACGCTGCGAGTTAGTTGGCATGTGCCCGTCGCGGGTTCTTCACAGCGTCCAAGTGCGGCACTGTGCTCATGATGGCACGCGGGTGCAACGTGGTTCATGTTTTCGAACTCGCAATCGGTCTTATTATTCTACCCAGTATTTCTTTGGCACAATATTTGGGTAAGTTAATAGAAACCCGAAATATTATTAAAATTTTATTTTCTTAAAAAATATTTTTAACGAAACCATTATTAAATGCACATTAAGAAAAATAAAATATTTATAGATACAATTTCGATTTCATTTCTACTTTTTGTAGTAGGTATCATTTTACCAAATCAAAGCTAGATAGGGTTAATTTACTTTATTCATATAAAAATCACATTAATAAATAAATAAATTTGTTTAACTCTTTATGGTCTACAACATTTGAAAAGTTATATAAAAATTGATGGGGTCAAGAAATATTACTTAATATTCTTTGTACAAACTAGAGTCATTATAAGCCGAACTAAGTTTGCAAATTGTTATTACCCCAAATGCACCCTCATCGACGTTATTGGAAGGAGTTCAACATACATGGGCTCAAAGTTTTCATAACAAATCGTAAAATTTTAAGTTGTAAGATAGTTTTTCCATTCTTAAACAATTTTGATAACATTTCTTCCCATTGCAATGACATTAGACCGACTCAAAGTCAGAAATTGTGAACGCATTTATTTTTTTAAAAACGATAATGACAAATAAATTTATTTAACCCTCTCTGGCTTTTATTTGGCTTAATGATTAAACATTTGAAAACTATTTTATAGTCAAAATGTCCCAAATTTGTGACAGTAGAAAGTTAACGTATTAGATAAAAATGTAGTCAAAAAATGTAATAGATCATTACAATTTTTGTGTTGGAAGATTTGAAGCATAACGAGTAATAAATCTAAATTTTTAAAACACAATTTTCGAATAATTTATTCACACACACAAAGTTAAAAAAGTGATGCATATACATTTGTTTATTTATTTTTTTATTGCTATTGCATAGATCAGATGAAATTCTAGTATTTTAGAATGATTTTATTTAAATTTTTGTCAAAAGGAAAAGGAAAAGATCGTTACAATGTTTTACAATATCACAAATGTTTAATTCCATTAACTGATCATATTCTAGGATAATTTATGTAATTACTTATTTTTTAATTAAGATCTCTCTTTTCCTTTAACAAAATTTGAGAAGATTTTAATTTGAACCCGCCAATGCGATCACGCGAAATTTATTTCTTTTTAATAAAAAAAAAAAAAACGAAATTATAACATCAATTGAATTAAAAATTTGACGTGGAAATGCAATTTCATGCGATTTTGTAAGCCCTCTCCTCCCATTTTAAGGTCAGGTAATTAATTGGTACCCAAATATTTCCAGGGACTTTCATCGTAATTATATTTTTCGTATACAATATTATCTTATTGTTAAATTAATAGAAACCTGCTTCATGTTTTTTTAAAGTCATGTTATTATTTACTCTCAAACTTCATAAAATAGAATCATCTACCTGAAAGTTGTCAGTTGTCGTTATTAGAGCAGAAGTACCTATCTCTGAATACAAGAAATATATATATAAGAGGTTATAACAGAATGTTTTCAAAGAAAAGAATTTATTGAAACGTATATTTTGAAATAGCTTTAACGGACAACTAGAGAAATATTGCGCTGCCGATTTTTAATAAAGATTCGCAGCGTAAACAATTTTTTTCATTAAGTTCAAAAACGGAACAGTAGCAAATTTCCAAACTTTTGCAATTAAAAGTCGCCATCATTAAATTTGTCATTCGTTTGAAAAGGATCAATAAAATACCAGAACGGAATATTTAAAAAAAAGGGCAACTTACGTCAATTTTATGAAAAATTCTTTTAACAAAAGGACAATGAGAACAGGAAGATGGAAAATGCTTCACTGCAATTTATTTCCTTTGACTTTCGTAAGTCCAAAGGGTTTCTAAGTCAATTAATTTAGATGAAAGTGGTTTCAAATACTGTTGTAATTGGCGATTGTAAGTAATTCGTCAAAGAAATTTTTAAGATGGCAGAATGCGGCCTCTTCAAAAGAATAAAATTCTCAAATTTAGCTGCTTTTTAAATTCCCATTTCTTCTAATATTTAAAACCTCCCGTAAAGATTTTTTTTACGTAAATTCTTTACAAATGAATATTGGATAAAGAAGAGGCACTTTTCAACTTCTCAGCGGTAAAAATTCTTCCTTAGATTTTTATAAGCACTATTAAAAAACGAAACAATTATGCAGATTTAACAAAAATAAGTAATAGAAGAACAACATTCGTAGTGGGTCAATTTAAGAAGGCGATGTCCAAAATTAACTAATAAATAAAATAAGAAATAAAAACTATTACCTTGTACTTTGAAATATTCAAGTGACCTCATTGACCTTTAACACCCCAATAAACTTTGCTAAATACTATAATCTGTGGTTTTCAACTTTTATTTTCACTAAAGCCTTCGACGAAATTTTAGTCCATTTAGCCCTGTTTTTATTAGGGTTGACCTGAATCTAAACCTGCCAATGTTTTTAGAATATTAAAATGACGTTATTGACCTTTAATATATCAAGAAACTTAGTACATACTATTATTTATTTTTAATCAAATGATAATTGTCCAGTCAATTTAGACATTCGAAGCTACATAAATTCCCACCAAGCTGAAAATCAGTAAGATCGTTTAAAATATAATTAAAAATAAAATTTGAAAGTTCCCCATCTTTCCCCTGTATAGAAAAAATTTTATTCAAAGTTAAAGTTCAAAAAAATGAGTTTTTCGCGATTTTCAGCAAAACGGTAAGTTTTATCATAAAATAACTTCAGACAAAAATTGTAGATCATAAAATTATCTATAAAATATGTATAAATATTTTTTTTCCTAAAAGCCACTGTTTCTGAGATATCAGGTAAAATGGAACCCAGTCCCTTACTTCATACGCCAGTGTAACCTCGAGCCAACATCTGTCTCCTGTTCTATTGTATGCGTGGCTAGGGCCTTGTACCTGCTTTATGTCAGTGTGCCCAATAAATGAAATACTGTTAGTCTCAGGGTTGCCAGATTAAGGGATTTTCCCCAAAAAATAGGGAATTTTTTTTCCTTTGGGTTATTTTTTGGGGATATATTTTTCAGGGGAATTCTTCTGGGGAAAAATTTTCCTCTACAATCTTTTTTCTATTTGCACTAAATATTTTCTAGTTCTTGGGGATTTATTTGTCACATAGCTTATATTGGGGTATTTTAGAGATACATATTTTGTAGATAATTTTATGATCTACAATTTTTGTCTGGGGTAATTTTATGATAAAACTTACCGTTTTGCTGAAAATCGCGAAAAACTCATTTTTTTGACCTTTGACCTTGAATAAAATTTTTTCCATACAGGGGAAAGATGGGGAACGTTCAAATTTCATTTTTAATCATATTTTAAACAATCACACTGATTTTCAGCTTGGTGGGAATTTATGTAGCTTTACTCTTATTTTTTGGTCTAATTTGACCGGACTATAAGAAGTATATTACTATAGCCTTTAACGAAATTATGGTCTATAAAGCCCTGTTCTCATTACAACTGACATACTAAATTTAGGAAATTCAACTAAGAAATAATGTCGAAAATTATAGACTTTTATTTTCTTCCAAATCGATCTTAAACTTATTCATAAACGTATATTTCGAATGGGCTACGTTTCTAAAGTCGTGTTATTCACAACGTTGCCAGCCCAACAAAAATAAAAATTTCTAGACAATGGACGCATGAAACACGTTAAGAATAGGTAGGTGCTGTGTGTGTAGGGTTGGCGTCGAAAAAAATAACAATGAAATTGACTTGCATTGTAGCTGAGAGAGAGAGTTGAATACTTCCACATTTAAATTTTAAAATTGTAAAAACAAAAACCCAGTTGCTCATATATGAGAAGAAATACATACATACATATTCGAACCGTAGGTACATTCAGGATGAAAATATGTAATAGAATACTGCAGTGCCTCATGCGAGAGAGACAGATATCCACCTACATACATACATTATACTAAGTAGCTTCCTAGTTCTAGAAAGAGAAAAATATATTTGACTTCAGCCAAAGCACAATTTAAAAAATCTGATGACATTTACAATGGAAAATAAAAAATTGGTGTGTATGATTTCCTTATTAATTATTGGGTACAAAACAGGGTAAATTTACCTAAAATGTCGCTTTTAGAGTGTAATAATCAGCAATAACGATGTTTAACTAAAAACCGTTTATGGCCGATCGATAGGACATTAATAAATCTGTAGTATGTACGAACATGTGTTTGTTCTGTCTGTTTGACAGTTTTTATTATTTTTTTTTTCGAGCTTTCACTCCAAAGCTAGTTTTGATTAAAGTTGCCGCCGTATTTCCCGTATCCCACATACGATACGTAAATCACAGATTAGTTTGAGCTGTATAGGCACACATACACACAAAAATATCTACGTACGTTACACATACATTCATACATACATACATATAAAGACAGAGTTTTTTTCATACGTTAGCTGATATATCATCATCTATCTCGAGATTGCGTTATACGGTTCTTTTTTTACCTTATTACAATTTTAAAGGAATGAAAAGTTTTCCTGTTACACCCACCCACAGATATCAGATATCTGAAATAGGTAGAAATAGGAATTCTTTGATCAGCAATTTAATTTCTAATAAGCTGTAGGTAGATATATGTACAAACTTACCTAAAAATACCTAGATACGCAGGTTATTACCTGATCTATTACTGATACCAAATTACTTATTAGATTAACTGCATTTAAATATTGAATTAAACATTTTTCAAATAATTAAGAATCTAAAAAAAAATTTTTTGAAATAAGTAGGAAAATAATTTATTATAAATTTTATACATTACTAGCAGCAACACCCGGCGTTGCTCGGGTAAGAATATATCACACGTTTGGTGGAACATTCTAGAATATTCGCAAATTTAGAACTATCTCGAACATCCCGCAATGATTCAAAACATTCTCTTACTTTCTTTAACATTCTTGAATGATCTTCAAGATTCTGGAACATTCTTGAACATTGCCAAATTATTCTGATCATTCTCATCCCCAGTCCGTGCTGTTTTCTGGGTGAGAAGTGACATCAGTAGACGCCTGGCGGGAATGATTAATCGATTGATAATAATAATTGATCAGTTATCGACCACTGAGAGTTGAAGATTATTACAGTACTAATATCGCTATTTAAAAATGGTGGCTGGTGGTAGAAGTATGAAAATTAAAGGCCTATATGTATTTTTTAATGCCAAATCTCTACCTAAAAGGCGGTGCAGAAATGAGTGCACGTATTATGAAAAAAATAAACGTTACAAGCTTTTAAATCGAATTTTCTCGAAAACCGTTACTCTTACAAAAACACAAATGGTATATTTTTTGTAGGCAGTTATCTAAGCTACACATTTGAAAGCCACTGTTTTTTCGATAAAAGTAACCGTTAACGAGATATTTGCGATAAACTTTTTTTTATCGTGACCTTTCACCCCGCGTAACGTTTTTAGCGACACATGTATGACTGAGGGCTATTGGAATATTGTTGAGAACCACAAAAGGAAGGTTCATGCAAAAATCCAGCTATCCCCTAATTTTTCTGATGTGCAATTCCCCTTATTATTTGTTGGATTTCAAAAGGAAAATAAAATTCAAATATTTGTCTGATTGTGAGTATTTTTCCACATAGATAAATGCATCATATGCTTTCGTTCATTTCAGTTTTTTAGAATTTCCTAGAATTATTTTATCGATTAATTATTATAGTTTAATTAAGGTCTGCAATAAACAACAAATATGTTCCTTCAAAGAGGAGCAAATTTCAAATCTACCTGGTAGCCTTTTTTAAAATTTAGTTCAGCAATCACCACAAAAACAAAGTTATTGTATTAGGGTAAATAATTATTGTACATCGTATCAAATTATTTACATTTAATTAAGCAACATTACAGTACCGGTATGTTCGAGAGTTCAATCGTATTTATTTCGCATTGTTTTGAATGTATTTTTAATAATAATTACAGAACAATAATTACAAAACAAATTTCATGACATGTTAATTACTCATTGATTTTCGTGTGGTTGAATTCGAAATATACGTACATACGTACAAAGGTACATATTCAGTTACACTACAAAAAGAGTTCAGCCCCGTTATTAAATACAAACTATAAATGGAATTGCCAACCTTTTTGAACGAATCAATCGAAAGTTAATTGTAGTTGAATTGCTTTTCAATCCTACGTATGTACATAGAGTGAAATATTTGATGATCTATTGAATGGTAATTTGTACATAAAAAATTGAAAATATTTACACAAAAATACGTACAAGTACGACTCACCCTTCTGTAATCAACAGCAAACAAATAGGGAATCTATAACAAAAAATAATATTAATAAACGAAAGAACTGGTCAGTTTATTTTGGTGAAACATTTTAATAGATAATTTATAACTGAAGTTTAATATAAATTAAGTAAACACAAAATACCTACTATAAACAATACAAACAGTAATAAGAATAAAATTAAAAATTCCCTAATGTTATTTAAATAAGTATCAACAATACTTTTTTGGAATAAAAAAAATGAATCGTTTTTAGTTGAAATGAATACATATACAGGGTTTTTCAAGTTGATGGGCTATTAGAAGTATATGAATTAGCAGAAGGAATTCAATTCTGAAACTTGGGCTCATTTGGTTATTGTTTATGCCGCTTCTTTTAAAAATATTTTCAAGTTCGATTTACATCCGGTTATACCGGAAGTCGATACCAACTTTGTTATTTTAAATAGAATGATATATTTTTTACACTGAATTCGAATAAAACGTGTAATTCTAAGGTAAGTTTGATAACCAACTTGTACACCTATGACGATCGGTTTCTGAGTTAATTTAATTTATAGGAAAAAAATCGCTACCGCAACTCAAATTATAAAACATCATAACTTCCACAAAATACGACTTAGAGTGTTGAAATTTTTACTAGTAATAGCTGAATATTAGTGCTAACGCCTTGACAAAATTGAATTGAATAATTTATACAGGGCGTTCAAAATAAAATTCTAAAATTGAAAACTTTCAAACACGAATTACTTCGTTTTTTCAACTGGCACCTACAATTTTTTATTTTTTCAACGATTTCTTTTTATCCTCTTTCGATCTATATGGATACTTCCTATTTTATTTGAAAATTTTGAAATGATTTTGAATTATTACATAAAATAGGAAGTATCCATATAGATCGAAAGAGGATAAAAAAAGGAATCGATTGAAAAAATAAAAAATAGTAGGTGCCAGTTGAAAAAACGAAGTAATTCGTGTTTGAAATTTTTCAATTTTAGAATTTTATTTTGAACGCCCTGTGTAAATTATTCAATTCAATTTTGTCAAGGCGTTAGCACTAATATTCAGCTATTACTAGTAAAATTTTAACACTTAGTCGTATTTTGGGGAAGTTATGATGTTTTATAATTTGAGTTGCGGTAGCGATTTTTTTTCTATAAATTAAATTAACTTAGAAACCGATCGTCATAGGTGTACAAGTGGGTTATCAAACTTACCTTAGAATTACACGTTTTATTCAAATTCAGTGTAAAAAATATATCATTCCATTTAAAATAACAAAGTTGGTATCGACTTCCGGTATAACCGGATGTAAATCGAACTTGAAAATATTTTTAAAAGAAGCGGCATAAACAATAATTAAATGAACTCCAATTTCAGAATTGAATTCCTTCTACTAATTCATATACTTCTAATAGCCCATCAACTTGAAAAACCCTGTATATAAATGTAAAAGTATATCTAAAGGCATGTGTCTTACTCTTACATTATTTTTAATTAAGTTAAAAGGAAATTCAGAAGGTTTTCTTATCAACAAGGGATCCCCTATCATGTATTTCGAGATAAAAGGAAAAGAAGCAGGGAGGATAAAATTGTATTTTTAAGGTCTATGGAAAGTTTAAGTTGTAAGATTATTGAACACCTTGAAACTTTCCCTTTGAATCCCCGAAAAAAAGAGTAAACTTTAGGCCATTTCTAAAAATATATGTAGCATAAATAAATTCTTTTTAGTAGAATAATCCTTCAGGAAATCTACATAAGTTAAATGACCTAAAATACAAAATCAAATTCTACCTACCTTCTGGACATTTTTGGCATATAGTGAATGAAATAAAACTATTGGAATTAAAAATTAAATTAATCCTTCTTTATTATCTGATAGATTCAAACCACATTACGAGATTTTTCCTAGGCTTAAATAAATTATTATAGGTAACAATATATACGGCAATATATTTTTGCACTTTTAATTATTTGCATGCAATTTTTGGTTTAAAAGAAAGAACGTGTTCGTTTCGGTGTTGTTTTAGTTCGCATTTCAGCATTGCCTTTCAATTGAAATTAACGTCGAAAAAATAATTTTTAGATTGCCAGTGCATGTCATCCTTTTACGCTAATGGAACTATTTTTATATTTGAAAAAGTTTAACTTAGTAAATTTCAATAAACAGCGCATTCGAAATGGGGAAAAAAAGAGCTATTGAAACCAGCAATTGATATTAAGCTAAAAGTTTATCATTCATGCTTTCCACTCACAAAGTTTTATTGTTATTTGCATGGCAGGTGTCGCGAGTGGATTTTTTTTATTCCGCTTCTATAGCACCTAATACCTAGCTGTTAACTCAAAACTAACAAAAACACTTTGGTGAATAAAAAGTGGGATATTTTGCTGTCATGTGAATGACAGAAATTGTTATTTGTTTAGTACAGCGCAGAGTAGGTAGCAAAAAAGGAAAGAAAAAGTGAAATATTTAGTCAATCTGAACACTAAAAGAAACGTACCTGTAGTTCGATAAATATTTCACGTCATAATGGTTGTAAATCCAAAAAAATGTGCTAGAAAATTTTCGAAGCTCATGAACTTTGAGCTTCGGGTGCGCAGAAACGTAACTCCTCCCACTGTAAGCTTAATGCCAAAGCACAAGCTCCGCCTTCCGTTGATCTTGCTCATCTCATGGCTCATGAAATGTGTAAACTATGGAGATATGAAAAATAGTTCTGGACGATAGATGTTGCCAACATTCCTGCTGTTTCAAATAGAATGAGAAGGAGAGTTGTGTCGTGATGCAATGGAGGAGAAATTGAATGTGATAAGTGGTGGAAAGGTCCTTTTGAGAGACGTGTCGCCGTTCTAAATTGTTCTCTCGCCAAATATGCCGCAAATGACCCTATTATAAAGGGCAGCGAAACATGTACGGATTGCAGAATCGTACGGACAAAGGCAACACCTGGAGAGAAGGTTTTTTTGATTTATGATCTGCACCGGGACCACCGCTATTCTTTTCATTGTTGTCCGTGATTGTTTTAGGTGATAACGAGCATCCCATGAGGTTAAATTAACCAACCTGGAGGCGCGGATATATACGCTGCTTTCCCACCACCAACCCAAAAACCCGGCCATAAATCAGAAGTTCCTTCTCGCCGATTATATTTCGTTCTGCTTAATTCCTACACTGTTGCACTTCATTTATTATCTCGACTATTTTCTTTTCTGTTTGTGTGACTTCTAAAATGATCCTAAAGTAGAACTCACGCTAAACCGACATTACCTCATTCACACCAACCTACTAAAAAATTGTAACTGTATCAATTACTTTATTTAATTTATCTTTCAGCTTAATTTTATCCTAATTAAAGCGAAACTTCCTAGGTCCAAAAAAGATTTTTAAATTTTTAAATAAATTCTATGAATAAGGGCAATTAATACCGGAGGCGCCTTTTATGCACGAAAATGTTCCATCCCTCTTATTTCTTAATAGAAAATGTACACTATATATTTAAAAGAAAAATTTGTTACGATTTTTGGTCACAAATCGAATTATGTTATCTAAAATTTCACCTAAAAATTCTGTATAAATCATTTTCTTTGCCTAAGGGAAATGTTAACAGACTGATGCTGCATTAGAAGATTAGTGGAGTCCCTAATACAAAAAGGACCTTGTTGGTTGGTTGGTTTTAGGGAATAACTATATAAACCTTACTGGTAACTATGTAGTTCCTATGTTGTATGTTGTGTGTTGATGTGATGGTATGTAATTCGAGTAGCAGTAGTAGTAGTGGTGGTGGTTGTGAATTGTTTATTCGATGCCGCAAGTTCTACATATGTACCAAGGGCGAATTAAATTTGCAAATGCCTTCACGAGCAGATTTGTACATATTTATTTTGTGCTAAATAAACCATGAGCCAAATTTCTAGCAGCCAGCGTCTAACTTAACAAATACAAATTAATTATTCATTAAACGGCTTAAAAATGAAAGGTAAAAGGTTGAAGGGGAATTACCAAAATGAACAAAGCTTTGCTATAAACTATAGAACTATCGTAAATAGGTAACAAAGTTTCCTTAATGTGCGGGTCATTGAACTGTACTGACTAACAAATACACGAATTGAGTTCGTAGAACTAGTCTAACAAAATGAAGCTGTTGAGCTATTTAGGTCTCCAATGTTTCCTGGAAATCCAAGCAGTCCTCAAAAGTCGAGCTCTTCAGCTATCTCCTCGTTTTACTCTCTACCGTCTCCTCGTCTGCAACCACGTTTAATCATTTTACATGTAGAAGTAAAAGAAAATCCCAGTGAGTTAAACTTTGTCAGCAGAGAGAGTGATACAGTGTGGTGATAAATTTCCAAAGTATTCCACTGTTCCCTAGAACTACTTATATCTCCTCACTTTACTTTCTATCGTATACTCGTCTCTTTTCAGCAACTACATACCATTACTTTGCATTTAGAATGTAATAGAAAACAACAGTAGGTTAAATCTGGTTAGTAGAGAGGGTGATCGAATATAGTTGATCCATTTCCAAAATACTCCACTCTTCCCTCGAAGTCCAGGAACTCAAGCTCTTCATCTACCTCCTCATTTTTCCATATATCGTCTCTGGATCTCCCCACAGCAACTTCACATTATCATTTTCAAATAAGGAGGTAAAGAAAAATCAGAGTATTAAATTTTGTCAGCAGATAGAGTGATCCAGTGTGATGATAAATTTCCAAAGTATTCCACTGTTCCCTAGCACTACTTATATCTCCTCATTTTACTTTCTATCGTCTCCTCGTCTTTTCTCAGCAACTTCATGCCATGACTTTGCATTTAGTATGTAATAAAAAACAACAGTTAGTTAAATATGGTTAGTCGAAAGGGCGATCCAAAATGGTGATAAATTTCCAGAATACTCTACTCTTCCCTTGAACTCCAGGAACTCAACCTCCTCAGCTACCTCCTCATTTTTCTATCTATCGTCTGTGGATCTCCCCGCAGCAACTTCACATTATCATTTTCGAATTAGGAGGTAAAGAAAAATCAGAGTATTAAATTTTGTCAGCAGAGAGGGTGATCCAGTTTGGTGATCAATTTCCAAAGGTATTCCACTGTTCCCAAGAGCTATATCTCCTCACTTTACTTTCTATCGTCTCCTCGGCTCTTCTCAGCAACTTCATGCCATGACTTTGCATTTAGAATGTAATAAAAAACAACAGTTAGTTAAATATGGTTAGTCGAAAGGGCGATCCAAAATGGTGATAAATTTCCAGAATACTCTACTCTTCCCTTGAACTCCAGGAACTCAAGCTCCTCAGCTACCTCCTCATTTTCTATCTATCGTCTCTGGATCTCCCCACAGCAACTTCATATCATCATTTTTAAATTAGGAGGTAAAGAAAAATTAGAGTGAGTTAAGGTTTGTCAGCAGAGAGGGTGATCCAGTGTGGTGATAAATTTCCAAATGTATTCCACTACTCCCTGAAATTCTCGAACTCATACCTTTTGGATACCTACTTATTTTACTTTCTATTATCTCTACATCATTTAGAAAATTTCAGTGAGTTAAATCCGGAAAATAGAGAGGATAACTTTGTGTTGTGGTCCGTCAACAATTTATCTGTATTTTGCTTTAATGATTGCTTGATTTAAGAAGAAAATTTGAATGTAGGATATTTTTGTTTTGGTTTTGGTTTCGATGACCTCTTGCCTGTGTATTAATTAAATCAGTTGTGCAAATGGTTGTACAATTCCTCTAGTAATTCGGTATGAGTCGAATGCTTTACCGATCTGTTGGTAATTGTGGATAGGTAGCAATTATATGCAGTCGTAAAGTTTGCCATTGCTGCAGCAGCTATTACAGGAATAAGGAATAATTACATTTTAGCGTGCTAGGTGCAGCTGCATCTTGAAACCGAAACGCAATTATACCGAAGGAAGGAAAGCCGTTCTTAGAATATTAAGACCACACTGACTTTCAACTCTAATGAGATTTTCGATTAGTGTAACGCAATTCTAATTAATCCGGAAAATAACAAACAAAACGAGGATATTTACGTACCTTCTCCAAGAAGATCACTATTCAATTGAAAATCTGGAAATTTAAAAGAGAAATAAAAACGAAAATATATTCTGGAATTATTGCAAAAGGGTGCAATCGATAAATCGGGGACATAATTTCCTGGAGTCGGGGAAGTACGAAATGCTATACGGAGTATCCAGAAGTACCCTCCTCGAGGAAATTTCTGATTTATTACTTCAAAAATTTTGATGTGGCAAAATATTTGGTTGAGCAGTTCTTGAGTGACAGTTGCCACCCCAAAATTAAGCAACTGCTACAAACCACCCTTTATAACTATTTTAGAAGAGTGATCTTTTAAAACTTCATAAATGTGAAATTTGTGAAATTGAGACTAGCTATGTGACCTTTTTATGACATTTATTAATTTCAAGAACTAAAAGTTTCAATAAAATAGTAGAATTCTAAGAAATTGTGTAACTCGGTGAAGGTAAGGCGGAAAGAGTTTCAGGACAATTATTATTCTGCTTAAATAAGTTATCGTCTCGCTTGCCTTTAAATGTTATTCGCATTCGATTTCCACTGATTGCCTCGACGTTTCTCAGAACAGTGCATCTTTTATTTCATCAATTTGTTTATCTGTATTTGCGGCAATAAGTGGGCAGTGTGTATCGAAATAGAGGACAGTGAACACAATACAGAAATTGATTATATTTATTATCCATCATTTGCCAATCGTTGCGAAAACTATTGTTCGATTCGGGCTCTCGATTTCGAACAACTTCATCGACCGTACTAAAATTTATTTAATAAAACGCGCAAACGGTCGAACCGGTAATTTCGCTATAATAGAGCGAGCATACGTTTACATTCGCACAAAATCATCTACCCATAGGTATACAAAATTGTATTCGCTCAAATTGGAATGCGAAGCGTAACTATGAGCCATTCTATCCAGGAATTGAATGCCTGCAGAGAGAGAACCGTCTGAATTGCAGTTTCACCCGTCACTATACGTATATCTGGCCATGTGCGTCCTCTCTCATATTAAACATTAATTCGACCGAAATATGTGTTCTCTTATCAATTGTTTATACCTGAGTTCCCTGCCAGCCAACGCGGTACACACTAACACACACGATCGCGAAAATCGACAGATAGACGAATAACAATTACGACATAGACAATGGAAGGAGCTTGCCCGAGTTTATTATTGGTATTATTATTATTATTAACGCAAAGGGAACCTGGATTATCGTTGACCCTCGTTCAATTTGCTGCCCTTTGTTGTCTCACTATTTCACCGGGTATAACGCTGAATCTGATATATTTAATCACCATATACGTACCTACCTATCCAATTGTCTACATCTAATTAAATGACCTATATCGCGCCTTTAATAACGCAAGATCGATGTCACATTAATTTGTTACATATTCAACCCTGCAAGCACACTATAGGCAGAGGACCCATGTCTTCAACGTTCTGGTAGACTATAAAATTTCTCGCAAAATAATTTACGTACTCTTAGAACTTTTCTTCCTTGGAAAAAATATATGTGACCCATCTACTGATGTGTGGGGTGAAATAATTGTAGAAACCTATGAATAAGTCATTGGTTATGAAATAAAGATTTAATTTTAGTACAATATTATTTTTACTTCTACTTTACCCTAGAGTTAACAACGCATTTGTATAAGAAACTGTAGAACGTAAAAGAGACGTTTGGTAAGTAATGGAAGAAGGTAAGGAAGGGTTGATTGTGTGAGTGTAAAACTGTCGTACGAATTTTGGGTGTTCATCATTTACTTAAAACTTCCTGGAAATATAAGTACGAGCATTACAAGTTTAAAAGTGTCGTTGGTTGGGTTTTGGTGGTAGTAAAGTTGATGTCGTTGCCGAAAACTTTTTAGCAGACAACGTTGTTAACTTTAAAATCGCAAACTGTCCCGTTTCGTATGTCTATTTATCATCACTTTTTGAATATTTTGGATCCTGGCGATAATAAAAATTTTATGATCCGAACCCTTGGTGGCCCATAAAACAAATTAATATACATGACCGTTATAAATATATCCATAAAACAAAATATAGCGTGACAGTGTTGGTAAGAGCGGGCATTAAATTTTGGTGGTACCTACAATCGATATTCGCCCTACCTAGCCAACTACGTACCTTCGTATATAACTAAAAACACGCGGAAACGTCGGGGTAAAAAAAATGTATTTTTTCCGAATGGAACGCTCTGAGATAAGCGCACTTTAGTCCCGATGATGACGCAAACGCTGAATGATATTGAAAAAACATGGAAATTAGCAGGTCATTAATAGCCGTTATCGTCAAAAGGGGAATAAACAGCCCATTTTATGTTGTTCAAAATTATGTTTTCTTTGCAAAACGACCGCTGATAACATTCAACGGGCCTCAATAACCGACACGACACCGTCGAAATAATCTTATCCACGCGAATTTATGCAGAAATGTCAACAGAAACATTTTTATTCCTTTACACCTCCATTAACCCCTATACATACACATATTTCAAGCTGAATGCTGGGTATTTCTATTTTTTATATACAGGTAACAGGTAAGCCCTTTTTAAAAAAATTATTGAATAAAATAACTCCAATAACTGAGGGTACATAAATATGGGTTAAAAACCCACAAGTATATACCCCCTGAAGTTTTACAGAATTTTTGATGGTTAACGAGGTTTCTCCAAGCTTGTAGATGCTCCCGATTGAGCAGCAATGTGGTGGGGGAGCCAAATCCCCACTTCAAACCTTTTGGATGTTTCATTCCCACTAGTATTGGTAGGCGGGATGTCCCTCCGGCCTACACTTTAGTGCAAAGTCGAAGGGTAGGGCGGAAGACCCTCTTTAGACTCTTTTAGGAATAGTGGAAATGGGTGGCTGGTTGTTGAGGGAAGAAAGATGAGATGGACGAAACGAAAACAGAAAAGGATTGAAAGACTTTTTGTGGATTTTTACTGCCCTAGCATTTGCCTAAATGAGAAAAAGCAGTCGGCTCCGGAATCGAATCGATGATCTTCCGAATGCTAGGCAATGATATAGATTACTTGATCATGCCTCTCGGTTGCTTCTTCAGGAGTTACACGATGTTTGTATACCAGATCTTCACCCTAGCTTGTTGGCAAGAAGTCTGGGGTAGTTCTTCAACTTCCCTTTACTCTTGTATGAGTATTAACGCCCCCACAAAAAGGTAAAAAGCTTGAGAGAGGAACTATTCTGTTCGCTAGTATTCAGCCTTATTCTGTAACTTAATAGAAATGTAGACATCGAATCGAAATGTGAGCAAATCTAAATGTCCTCACTTCTATTGCTCTTGTCCATTTCGACGTTCGGTATTCTGTAACTAAAGTAGACGACGCGACAATCGAAGTTTATGATTTCTATAACACGTTAGGTGAAAAACGCGGAAATACTGCATTTTTCATGCGAATATGGGCCTTAGTAACCATCTGACAGTTGGTTACTTTAACCTAGCCGAACTTATAAAGCAAATACTGAGAATTGGGAGTAACGTACCCAAGGGTAAACCAGATGTCCAGTGAAACCCCTAGCAGGTAGAGAAATTTACACTGCCTTAAGAAACACTTTAATCAGTAGGCGCATGTGCGAAGAGCTTTCTATAATCGAATTAACGATTTCGACAGCTTCAATGCAGTCGAAATGTCATATTTCGATAGTCGACTTTATATTTCGGTTCGAGGAGTTACAGAATACCGATTCCGTACAATTTCTATTCTACCCCACCACTTCTATTCGATTTCAGGCATCTCTATTCGATTTGGAGTATA
Source organism: Agrilus mali (assembly GCA_029378335.1). NCBI lineage: Eukaryota > Metazoa > Arthropoda > Insecta > Coleoptera > Buprestidae > Agrilus > Agrilus mali. The sequence continues at coordinate 4,068,075 of CM055660.1, forward strand.
AGAATAGGCCTGAATGTATGGGGAAGCCAAATCCCTACTTCAATTGCTCCTTCATGCCCTGGATTTTATACTTCTTCCGAAAAAAAAGCTTTTGGTGTTTCATTTCCACTAGTATAGGTGGGCGGGATGTCCCTCCGGTCTACACTTTAGTGCAAAGTCGGAGAGTAGGGCAGAAGACCCCCTTTAGACTCTTTTAGGAATAATGGAAATGGGTGGCTGGTTGTTGAGGGAAGAAAGATGAGATGGACGAAATGAAAACAGAAAGACTATTTGTGGATTTTTACTGCCCTACCATTTGCCTAAATAATCCAAGGAAACCACAGAAAAAGCAGTCGGCTCCGGAATCGAATCGATGATCTTCCGAATGCTAAGCAATGATATAGATTACTTGATCATGCCTCTCGGTTGCTTCTTCAGGAGTTACAGGATGTTTGTATACCAGATCTTCACCCTAGCTTGTTGGCAAGAAGTCTGGGGTAGTTCTTCAACTTCCCTTTACTCTCATATGAGTATTAACCTCCTCCACAACAAGGTGAAAAGCTTGAGAGAGGAACTATTTTGTTCACTAGTAAGGTACTTGATACAAATAAGGCCTATGCTCAAATAAGGCCTGTAGTGCGGAAAAGTCATTTAAAATATATTTACATGAAAAATACTTCACACACGGATAGACGACAGTCCCACGACTCAGGAAACAGTGCGCGAGAGGCCCGCTCGCGCTCGCAGCGACACTCGTAGCCGGTCGTTTGTGACGCACGAGCGTTTTCATTGCGCGTTATTAATTTGTCGTAATTTCTATCGAATTTTAATACGTTATTCTTTGAAGTTTTGCTTCAAGTAATGTATACGGATCACAATATAACTCATCAAAAAGATAACTAAAACTTTAAATTGTAATTTTTAAAATATGCGAATTAAATACTGCTTATAACATTTATGAAATACAATGTACTAAATAAAGCCTACTTTTAAAATAGGCTTTATTTGCTGACCCTAGGCCTTAATAGGAATTCTGAAATATTGAAACAGATACTGACTCACGTCATTCCTATCTCCCGCCACACCTGACCATCGAGTATTTTCATCTGCCTCCCCCATATAACACGTACACCACCTCGAATAAATATTAATAACCAATATTGTCTCGAAAATTATGGTACTTATTAAGTTCCAAGGCCTTATTTAGTTACCTTGTTTAATTAAGGCCTGTGAAAAAAAATATATTCTTCAATATTTAATAATATTTTTGAGAAGATATGTTAATTTTCTAATTTTTGTTTGTTTGGATACCTTTTTTTATATAGTATTCTCTATTTCTTGTTAATATGGGACTTTAAGTCTGACTAACAATTTAAGCATAATATTTAGTAAAATAACTTACAAAGTTGTTCAAGGATCTCATGGAAACACTTGATAAAAGGCTCAGAAATATATATTTTTATAGATTAATACTCTAATAACAATATTCCTTTAATTTAAGGATATAGGCTTTGTTCAATCACTATGTTTTAAAAAGGCCCAAGGCTAAGGTTCCAGAATTACCTCTTTTTGAGTAATTTCTGATAAAAGATTACAATATGTTTTGTTAATTACTTAAAATATATGAACCAAAGAATAATGCCTCGCTTTTATTTATAACCTTTTCCAATAATTTATCAAGATTTGAGCGCTTGAAGTTAGGTAGGCCTTATTTGTATCACTTACCTTACTATGTCCGTTGAACAAACAAATTTTTCCTATAAATTAAATTCTTAATAGATCACATAGACTTTTATATAATTATCGATATCACGACAGTCAATTTTACACGTGTCAGAGCGTCAGAGAAGCTGAAAAATTATCGCTCGGAAATGTTGGCAAAAAATGCAATCGCACTCACGGAAACTTTTTTAACGAAGCAATTGATAAATACACGTGATTGCAACCGTTACTTCAAATAGATTTTGAATAACACTCCACATTCTATTGGTAGTTTTAAAAATTCATGTTCGAATATCTGTTCCGGTAATCTATGAACGTTCCGATGAATTTGTCCGGAAATATAATTGGTTCTGGCTGAAAGAGGATGTGCAGCCGGTGCCGTGGAAAAAAGCCGGAGTGCCCTAATAATTGTTAACATAGGGTCCGTACTCAGAATTTAAATTTTTGCTGTAATTTCAAAAAAATATTAACAATATTTAATGCCCATGAGATTTTGAAATACTTCTAGGAGGCTTTAGGACGTTATACATCAGCAGCTACTGTACATAAAATTCACATCAAAATTCCACCAGATATGAATATAGTTTCGAGAGAACGTACGTAAAATGGAATTGAATGAATGTTGATGTAAATTCATATCTAGAAATCCTTTCTTGTTATTTTTGAATGAGATTTCGCTCTGAACGTAGAAATTGTAATTGTGTCCTTTTATTGCTCGGCTCCGAAAAGGCACACAACGCAACGCCCGTTCAGGAAATATGCCGGATCCAAAAGACAATGGTGAATATGCAATGAAAGCCTCCACTTGCTTTCCAAGGACTAATTAGCGGCTTTGCTTTATTACACATGCCATCCTTCTGAATGAATTTCTCTTTTGCCATTTTATCAAAAGCTATCTTCAAATCACCAACGGCTATAACGTACAAGGTGCCGCAAAATGAAAGGACCAACACCCCATTCCTTCTATTCTTTTATTTAATTATTATGTTTTGTAATTAATATTTCATTTTCTTCAAATTTATTCCTCACATTTAATTGTAGCAGCTACCGACCTTCTGAGTTGGTAAATTTGCATTGACTTAAAGCAATTTCAAAAGCCATTGTTCGATAAATTAAGGCACTCTTGGCTAATATTCTCTTGAAAATAATTTGTTTAATTAGTCGAGAACTAATTTAATGCTTAAAAGTAGTTGCACTTGTATTCGATTCGTTTGTTAAGCTGCTTATGAATAAGTACAACTGTGCGAAGAAATTTTTCTCGATTCAAAAACTTTCCAGAAATTGTTCGAAGTTTCCAATATTGTTATCAACTTTATTTGCGATTGGCTAATTTAAGTTCGAACGTGTTGGCGTTCAATTTAAAATAAAATAAAAAGAAGTTGCAGTGGCAGAGGCAGTCCATTTAACGGCACTATTATACGTAACAGTACCAACAAAGTTTATCAATTCATATCTGTCCCGATTCTAAATTGGGTTTCTACACTTTAGTGTGCTTTGTTGTATAAGGACTTCTTGAAAAGTCGTCAGCTGCAATTTCAAAACCGTTTTCGATTATCAATAAATCGTACTACGAAAACAATAATCATAGCAATATGTCGAATTTAATCTTCTGAAGGCTAGTGGAAAATCATCATCGTTGGCTCACTCACCATTATTCATTTGTTGTTTGCTTAAACGTACTGCCTGTTAAACGTGTTCTTCTTAAACCGTTGACCTATGTACACCTGTCGTTAGCTCAAATGCAGTCAAGTCAAGTCCTTTGCCGACTTAAATTCACTTGTCGTTGGCTCATGTGCTGCCGCAGTCAGATAGAACTCGCCCTTTGTTGATTTAAGCGTTCAAAATCGACTTACGCACACCTGTCGTTAGCCCAAGTGCAGTCATCGTTAGCATATTTGCCCATATTGTCGGCTCAAGTACTCTCCGTCGACTTAAATTCACTTGCCGTTAGCTCAAGTGCAACATCAGTCAGTAAAAGATCGTTATTTATGGTCTTAAATGTTCATTGTCGACTGATGTAGACTTGCCATAGCCTTGTCAGTTTAAGGGACTTCTATTGACTTAAATTCGGTTGTTGTTATCTCAAGTGTGGCCGTAATAATAAAACGAGTTCTTCATCATTTCAACGAATAATCGTTAGCCTCTCAACAAATGTCGTTAGCTCAAGTGCAATTACGGTTAGATTATGCATTCTCCTTGTCGGCTCAAGTGCTCTCTGACGATTTAAATTCCGATAGCGTTAGCTAAAGTATAACTGCAGGCAGTAAGAAAGTTCTATACCATCTTAAGTACTCATCGTTGACTTCTGAGGAACTGCCGTTAACTCAAGCACAATTCCCGCTAGAATATACTTTTTACCAGCTCAAGTGCTTTATGTCCATTTAAATTCGCTTGTCGTTGACTTTTTTATCATTTCAAACTTCTATCGTTCAATTGTGAGAATATGTCGTTAGCTCAAGTGCAGTAATCGTTAGCACTTCTTGTCGGTTCAAGTGCTTTCTGTCGATTTAAATTCGTTTGTCGTTAGATTAGGTTTCATTACAATCATTAAACGAGTTCTTTATTATTTCAAGCATCCATCGTTAGCTTGTGTCAGTCGATAGCTCAAGTGCCGTTACTTTTCGAATATGCGTTCTTCTCGTCGGCTCGAGTACTTTCGGTCGATTTAGATTCGTTTATCGTTAGTTGAAGTATGGGTTAGGTCGTTAAACGAGTTATTTATCATTTGAAAAACTACCGTTGACTTGTAAGTATCAGTCGTTAGCTCAAGTGCCGTTACCGTTAGTTGATGAGTTTTTCTCGTCGATTCGAGTACTTTCTGTCGACTTAGATTCGCTTATCGTTAGTTGAAGTATGAATCCAGTCGTTAAGGGAGTTCTTTATTATTTGAAAAACTACCGTTGACTTGTAAGTATCAGTCGTTAGCTCAAGTGCCGTTACCGTTAGTTAATGGGTTCTTCTCGTCGGTTCGAGTACTTTCTGTCGACTTAGATTCGCTTGTGTTTAGTTTAAGTATGTCCGGGGTTATTTAGGTTTTTTTATCATCCCGAGGGCTATCATTGACTTCTGAGTTTTTGTCGTTAACTCAAGTGCAGTGTAAGTGTGCTGGTAAATAATAATCTTGAGTAGATACTCTTCATTGTATAATTAAGCGCTAGATGGGCGTAAAAAATTATAACGGAAAATATGTAAATGCATTTACAGGATAAATAATGCAAGTTCTAGTATTTACAGGTAATCCTAACAATAGTAATTCGTTTAAATTGCCGTTAAAAAAAAGAGATATAAAGACTATCCTCTCAGTTCGAATTAAAATATAACACAATGCACAAAGGTGCGAATCATTCAACCGTTACTGGAAGCGTATACAGAAAAATGGCAGTCCGCGTGTGAGTGATATCATGCATATATCGCAATCTAGATACAACAAAGCTATTCCGGCATCGTCTACATTACAACTTCAATGGACTAGTGACGCCGTTTGAAATTAAATGAGATTACAACCGCCGACGCCCGGAAACGGACTCCGTTCCGTCCACGTTCCAGTACATTTTTATTCTCCAATCTTCATAAATGTCACTTTTTACAGCAGAATCATGGGGTTTTTAACCAAAAGTTTATGCATTTTATTTTATATGATAACTCACCCCAGGCCCTCAACATCATTTCGGATTTATATAATGTTTAGGGCTGTTACATATACAGGGCGACCAAAAATGTTGCGTATGTATCTTTGGAAAATTAATGTTCAATAATTAAAATTCTTAATTACTTCTTTTCCTGAAATTCCATTAAAGGTTCTTGTTACCTAGATATTTTTATTTGATCTTTTACGTGAAAATTCCTGCAACAGTTGTCTGCGTCGTGGTAGTCAAAGGTTTCCTACTACCAAACCTTGACAAGGCTCTTTCAGACTTAGAGATTGCTAATGAGCTAAAACTTACCCGTTCTCTGTGTCTCTCCCTCTCCTGCATCCAACAGATTTCGCGTGCCTCTGTCAATTGTTCATCTTACCCTTGTTAACCGCGCCGCATCGCACTTTGGTAATTAGCAACAAAGTTTGCTGCCAACTTAGTCACTATCTAGTTGTTTAAGAGTAATTTACGCATCAATGAAACGTTTCTTACTACTTTGACTATAAATTGCGCTTCGGTGTAATTAAGCGATGAACAAAACCATCACAGAAATTAAGTCAAAGGGAGATAGATGACATAGATAAGGAACTAGAGAAATAAAAAACACCAGATAATAACTACAAACAGACCTCGTTTTAAAGGGTTGTTTAATAGAAATAATTTGTAAATGAGGCTTCTATATGATCGGTGGTTAATGTTTTCCTGCCTGGTAGTATTTAATTATACTTATTACGTATTTTGTATTTATTAAACAGAACAGAAATTTATTTACTTTCAAAGCTAATGGTGTTGTCTTAATTTAAGCAAAACGTATTTATCTAATAAAATCTAATTTGAGTTGCTCTTGCTGTTTAAAGACCCAGAAATCTCGAGGCCAGTGAATTTGAAAGCGTTTTATCTTATTAATATCAAAATTTATTAGGTGCAAATAAATTGAAACTTCCGGAAGTTAATTTGATTCGAAAAGGGTGAGCAAACTCTTTGTGTTTGTTCTCTTACGTTGAATAAATACGCATACCTATTTAATTGCTCAAAAATTGACCAAAAAATTAAATAAAGATATTTACATGGTCACTAATAAAAACAAATTAATTAAGAAAATGTCAGGGTAGAGGCAGTGATGATATTTGCAACTAAGACTGGTTACTTAATATTCTTAAGAGTTTCTAAAAGCTGCAGGTAGTTGCCTGCAGATGGCGATATACTGATAGCAACTTATTAAAATAAGTTTTACTTTAATAAATCGTTAGTAAACTAAAACACAAAAATTTAGTGTAGTGGTTCGTGGGTGTTTAATGCAACATAAACGGTAGGGTTGTAAATCAGTTTGAAGTTTACATTAAATTTTGTTATTTAATTATAATTGCTTGTAGATTTATTGTCGTAAATGATTTAAAGGTTTAGCTAAGAGCACAATAGGGAGAAGTTTCACAAGTTTTACTTTCACAAACTCCAATTCACAAGGGGTAGGTACAGAAGCAGTGGCATTGCGCAATGTTCCCTCCTGTACAACTTTTGCACTTTTATTGTCGTGCTTCTTAGCACTTTCAGAAACCTCGTGGGAATTTGCATTCATATAAAACTTTGGGCTATTTATCACCATTCTTCGGAATCGCGGTAGTATTATCACGCCAACCATAATCCGCCGGGGGTTTCCCTAATTGACTGAATACACTTTCATTTACTCGTTCGTTTGAGGAACAGAATTTGAATCAGACAGAAATGGATGAGTCCCAGAAAGGCTATCACTCAGCCGCCGTCCCACAACTGTCTAATATAATTTCTCTTTTCCTTTCTACTCCGACAGATTTCTTGTCGAAATTTTATTTTCTTACAAATAATGTTACCTTTTCTTTAGGAACGTAGCGAAAAAAGGGATATACACCAAAGCTCCTTTAACGGATATACCTACGTACTACCGACACAAAACCCACATTACGAACTCAAACAATTTCAAATAGGATAAAAACGTAGCTAACAAGAAATAATTTCAGGGATGATGTAACAAAAAACTATTTTTAGGCAATTACAATTATATAATAGATAGGTAGGTACTATCTAAACATTGACCATGAGAATTGTTTTTTAAAAAACTTCAAATAAACCCCTGGACGATTTTTTTATATGGCATATTATTACAGCCATAGAGTATACCAATAAAAAATTGTGAAACAAACTTAAAATAGACAAGAGCAAATTAAATAGCGACACGTCTGGACTCTATGGTGGATGTATGACAAGTATCTTCAGTAGAGTTGTGATTAACTTGGGAATCATGAAGATCTTTGCGAATAAAATTACAAAACCCTGTATTTACCCTCAGTATATTGTTTGTTATTCAACAAAACTCCCTGTTTATAAGGTAAGTGATACAAATAAGGCCTACCTAATTTCAAACGCTCAAATCTTGATAAATTATTGGAAAAGGTGATAAATAAAAGCGAGGCATTATTCTTTGGTTCATATATTTTAAGTAATTAACAAAACATATTGTAATCTTTTATCAGAAATTACTCAAAAAGAGGTAATTCTGGAACCTTAGCCTTGGGCCTTTTTAAAACATAGTGATTGAACAAAGCCTATATCCTTAAATTATAGGAATATTGTTATTAGAGTATTAATCTATAAAAATATATATTTCTGAGCCTTTTATCAAGTGTTTCCATGATCTCCTTGAACAACTTTGTAAGTTATTTTACTAAATATTATGCTTAAATTGTTAGTCAGACTTGAAGTCGCATATAAACAAGAAATAGAGAATAATATATAAAAAAAGGTATCCAAACAAACAAAAATTAGAAAATTAACATATATTCTCAAAAATATAATTAAATATTGAAAAATATATTTTTTTTCACAGGCCTTAATTAAACAAGGTAACTAAATAAGGCCTTGGAACTTAATAAGTACCATAATTTTCGAGACAATATTGGTTATTAATATTTATTCGAGGTGGTGTACGTGTTATATGGGGGAGGCAGATGAAAATACTCGATGGTCAGGTGTGGCGGGAGATAGGAATGACGTGAGTCAGTATCTGTTTCAATATTTTAGAATTCCTATTAAGGCCTAGGGTCAGCAAATAAAGCCTATTTTAAAAGTAGGCTTTATTTAGTACATTGTATTTCATAAATGTTATAAGCAGTATTTAATTCGCATATTTTAAAAATTACAATTTAAAGTTTTAGTTATCTTTTTGATGAGTTATATTGTGATCCGTATACATTACTTGAAGCAAAACTTCAAAGAATAACGTATTAAAATTCGATAGAAATTACGACAAATTAATAACGCGCAATGAAAACGCTCGTCCGTCACAAACGACCGGCCACGAGTGTCGCTGCGAGCGCGAGCGGGCCTCTCGCGCACTGTTTCCTGAGTCGTAGAACTGTCGTCTATCCGTGTGTGAAGTATTTTTCATGTAAATATATTTTAAATGACTTTTCCGCACTACAGGCCTTATTTGAGCATAGGCCTTATTTGTATCAAGTACCTTATATTACAACCAAACCTAACCTAACTAGTTCTCATTCAACCTTAACTATCCACCTTCACAATATTCAAATTGGGCATACGTTTAACTGTTTTCTTTATTGGTTTAATCGATTGATTATATAAATCATTTACGATGTCGTTAAAAGACTTTCAAGTGGTTCACCTTTTATCGTCACATAATCATTATCAACGGCCATCGTATACTAACCGATTCTTCAAAATCATGTCGCTAACAAAGACATTTCCCGACTTCTCGAACTCGAAACTTGATAATTACAACGTCGTGTCATATATCCATTTGTTCGATGCGAAAATAGGTAAGAATATTAGCTAAAAGCATTTAGATTTATCACTGTCATCGAAATTAACAGTTGGATGTTCGGTGTAGTGATGAAACCGTATAGGTCGCTATTTATATCAACGCCGATATAATGGAATCACATCTTACAGGTACATATTAGTATCTGTATGTTTATTTTCAGAAGTTCATCATTTTGTCGGTAAACTTTGTCCATAGTCAATAATATTGTTGTTTTCGTTGATGCCACTAAGACGCAATATAATAATAAAAAACAAAGTTCTACCATCAGTCGTTTAAATAATAGTGTGATGAAATCAATATAAACTGCTCGCCGTGTAAGCGCCGTGGGCGATAAACCAATGAGACTGAGAGTCACAAAAAAACATACACGACCACGTAATTGTGAATAAATTTTTTTGACATGAACTAATTGTAAGACAATTTGAGGACCATCCATGGCCTGTAACTGAAACTGAAACGTATTTTAGAATTTTCTTCGTAGAATTATTTAATTCGCTTGGTTTAGTCCCGCAGAAGTCAATTTGATATTCCTGGTGTTTATACTGTTCGAGCCCTCTCCTTTAATTTACCTGCTCGAGTTCACGTTACCTAAAGTGCTCGTTTGAATTGCTTTATCAATAACGCTAATAAAGATACGACGTTCATAACGTAACGTTGGATAGTTAAAAAGAGGGATGGAATCCCGCAGGAGATGCATTTTATACGATGGCACAAGGAGCTTGTTCGCGATCGTAAGTCGCTCAATGAAAAATGCAAATCAGATCGTAAACGCTTATCAAACATGTGCTGACAGCGAACAATTCCCGTTACCTGTTCGAAACTGCCGCGAACATCATCTACACCTAAAGACCGTAACTATGCGGTTGGAATTGCTATTAAAGTCGTAATTAAAGTTCCTCTATTAGTGCATGACTAACAAGGAGCACGTAAACCCAATAAAGTTCATGTAAACGACTGGTTCCGGTGTAACGACTTTTTCACCTTCTTACGTATGCGCCGTTGTTAAATTATTAAAATCGAACCGAATTGTCCATGTAAATAATCATCACCTTCCTCAACACAATTTATAGAGCCAACCTCCACTTAAGGGTAGTTGGTTTTCATATTAATTTTGTCGTGAGAAATTAACAAAAAGTGTCGCAGATTTATTAATAGTCAGGTAGTAGTGTCTACTAGAAAACCACTAAGAGTATACTAAGAAAATCGCATTAATAATCACAGTTAGCAGGCACTAAGTATAGTAGCCAACTAAAAAGTTAGTAGCGTGGTAGTCCGTGCTTAAGGGGGACAAATTTAATAAACACAACCTTGAGTGGCAGATTTTAATCTAATAAATGGTTTGGTTTTTAAGAAGCAACTTATTGATACAAAATATAAAATTAAAAAGAATAAGATGATAAATGGAAAGGAATCATAAAGTTAAATTAAAAAATAAAAAATTGAACTAGTACATGTCTTTTTAATTTATTTCAATGGGTAGTTATCCTTAAAAAATGACTACAATCGTTTTTATTAATATACTAGCAGCAATACCCGGTGTTGCTCGGGTAAAAATATATCACACGTTTGATGGAACATTCTAGAATATTCGCGAATTTAGAACTATCTAGAACATCCCATAATGGTTCAAAACATTTTCCAACTTTTTTTAACATTCTGAAACATTATTGAATGATCTTCAAGATTCTAGAAAATTCTTGAACATCATTCTGAAATGTTATAATAAAACATCCTTTTACTTCTTAGAACATATTTGAACTGCCTGTAACATTCTAAAAAAATCTGCTTCATTCTCATCCCCATTCCGTGGTGTTTGCTGGGTGAGTAGTGACATCAGTAGACGCCTGGCGAGGATGACTAATCGATTTATAATAATTGATCAGTTATCGACCACTGAGAGTTGAAGATTATTACAGTAGTAATATCGCTATTAAAAAATGAGAGTTGGTGGTAGAAGGGTGAAAATTAAGGGTTATATGTATTTTTTAATGCCAAATCATAAAAAAATAAAAAAAAAATTTTGCCCAAAAAATCAAAATAAAAAGTTAGGAACACTAGAATATTAGATGTACATCACTTAGAAACGTAGATGTACACTTTTTGAGAATTTCTAGATCATTCAAGAAATTTTTAGAACTTTTTCGAACATTCTAAGTCGATAATAACAGTTTGCGCTCATTTTAGATTTTTGTAGATCATTTCAGAAATTTTGAGATCTTTCCGGAAGTCCTTATGACTTAAAAAAGGCCAGAAATATTTCTTTACGCCTACAACTACCCACTTCCACCCACCGCGATCAAACTCCCTTACTCCCACCTGGAGACCAAGGGGTATTTACCACCCCAACAGGAAGTTGATTGGAGTAGGTAGAGATAGAGAAAACCCTGTCTTTACGTACGAACATTAGCATTTTATATATGTATTTAGATTTAGATTTAGATTTACATTAGCTAGTAATCTGAAATAATTACAAATTTTATTGAGTAAGCATTTTGTTTGTCTAATTCAAAGTTAATCATGTGAAAGTTAAATTTTATTCTTAAAATAATGATAATAATGATTCGTAAATGAAAAATGAATGAATTTATTTATTTATGTACATAAATTAGTTCCTAAAATATTAATTTATCTATTTATTTGTCATTAAGTAGGTGCATTCTACTGACAATGGGGTAAATCAATCCCTGTGTATAGACCGGACAAAATAAGGGTGGTTAATGTTAGAGTTTGATTTATTTCCGGGACTTTATTACATTTTTATACTATTCTGGGTTGTTTAAATTGTCCTTTATAAATAGGGAAAGATTATTACGTATTCTTTTTTGGGTATTTAGTCCTGTGCAGTTAATGATAAGTCCCACTGTTTGGAAGGAGTTGGTGTTGCATTTTGTACATTGTGGGGGTGTTTTTTTTTTATTAGGTGTACAAGCGTTAAATTAGTATGGGCAAAGCTTACGTATATCGTAACTTCTTAAATTGTTCATATTTTCGATGCCAATTGCTACCGGAATGTTGAACGCAAATAACTGCTACACCACTACAAAAATAAGTAAAAGGGAAAACACACCAACAACTCTTCCCTCCACTGTATTTAATAATAATGATTAATTATTTAACTTAAAAGTAATCGTCAAAAATACCATAGTTTACACGTTAAGTAAATCATTTGCTACAAGTTCGCACTGTTGTCACATCGCTTCGCACAAACCATTCTATTAGCTAGTGTCATTTTAACTGACGTCTTACTAGTAATATTGAGTTCACATTTTAACCAAATTTTCAACGTAGGTAATTTGCAAAAACACTAGTTAGTCTGTGTAATTCCCATGTAGTTTGTACTTTAGCCATAAATTTTAACTAAGGCATTTTTTTTTTCAAAATAACGGGTCATGTGGTCAGTTTGTATATTTTCCAACTACTTTGCAAATTAGCGAAGTGAGCATATTTACCCAAAATAAATTTATTCTCTCTCGTTTTAATTTTCATTTATTATGTATAATATTTGCAAATTTACCTTTCCGTTCGTTTTCTTTTTAGCTAGTTTATAATTACAATTTTTTCCTTAACTCGTTCGCCCTTCTCGTTCCATTTATTCAGCAAGAAGCATGTTTGTGGAAAGCACTCTAGGGTATTATACCTGTCATTTATTACGTAAACGATGGAACAAGTGCCTTGTTATTATATGTATAAATCTTTGTTTCCATTTCGTGCTTGCTCATACTATCTATCTCAATTTTTCAACTTCACATACTACGAAAACTATGAGACGAAGACGAACGTACACATTTTATTAATAGATATAAACTAGAATTATTATAATTCTAATACTAGTTAATTTGTAGCAAATAAAATGTCCTTTTGAAAATATTTTTGTTTCAGATAATCCCCGATTTAAAGAGCCCATCAGAAATGTTACAACAGCAGTTGGAAGGGAGGCGATCCTAGAGTGTCTCGTAGAAGATTTAGGGGGTTACAAGGTAAACCCGAAATCAAAATAAATGACCTTTAAGAATAAGATCAAAAATGTCAATAAAACTAATGATGTATTCTGTAATCACCCGATACTTGTAATGGAATTTTTTTGTTTTGCTCTTGAAAATATTGTTTGAAAAAAAATATTTTTACGACTATTTTTGGTTGGTATAAATAATTACATATTTTGGTATTCAATTTCTAATTTAGTTCCAAAAACAGTAACTTTAGAAGTTTTGTCTGTGATACAAACTTTTAATAACACCGCTTCACAATATTGTTGCAAATTCATTTTGAATTCATTACATTCTTCTTTGTTTCCTGTTAACAGTAATTGGTTTTAACGAAGTCCTATTCAATCGCGTACAAAAGCAATAAAGACGGAATTTCAATAGGAGGGATGTACAGTAAGGGATCAAAATTATGACATGAAATACCATTTCATTTAAACATAGGCCATGGCCAATATTTATACCTAATTCAATTATATTTTAAGCGTCCAAGTTTGGCGTAGACATGGCGCAGTAAAATTAATTGAGCATAAACTTACAAGAATTTTGATAGGGTGAGAAACCAAACATTTCTCTATGATAAGATACGATAAGTTAAAAGAAAAACGCAACGCCCTTTTGTTAAAAAAAATAGCTGTAAAATCAAACAATTATGTTCAACAACACCCTGTCGATTCATTTTTGTAATAATCTCAAGCGGTCCACGCCAAAGGACAATTTCACATAAGGGTAATTTTTAGATTAATCTTAGTATATTTAGGACTTATTTTGAGAAGATAACTGTAAACATTTAGTGAAGTGTTGCCCGAGTTTATTTTCACATTGACGTTTCAAAGGCGTTCAATTATTAGTCCAATTTTTGTCAGTCTCCTTCAACTCCTACTTCATATTTGCGCTCTCGAAATTTCCAGCCATTAAATGTAGCAAAATTGCTCGCCGGTTTAAATGAAAGTTTCCTCCGTCATGATAAAAATTTAATATTGAGCAGACGACTACAAGCAAGCACCTGACTTAATTGTTGCTTTTTGCTACTACTCGCGCTCGCTAGTTGTAACAAGACGTAGCCTAAATTAATATGATAAGCAAACACGCCGTTTAATTACCAACCCTTGCACTACGTTTTTGTCTTAGCATCCCTCCAAGGAGAACCTATTCAGAGAGTTACACCGCCCTTCAAAAAAAAATATTTTCTAAGCACCAACTTGAGCGGATTAGAACACGAGCCAAATTATATAAGGGAAAACAATGTTAAGTCATTAAGAGCGTTGATAATTATGTTTTATTAATATTAACATCAGCTCTTTATAGACCTTATTCTCTTTAATATTGGTGGTAGGTAATTACTAAAAGAAGTAGTCGACTCAAAATTGGTTTTAGTGTTTACCTGAAAAATGATTTAAGCGATTGATGAATAATTATAAATATAACACAAATATTTAATTTCAGGTGGCCTGGCTTCGTGTAGACACTCAGACGATTTTAACTATCCACAGTCACGTGATAACAAAAAACCATAGAATAGGTGTTACTCACAGCGAACATAGGACATGGTATCTTCATATAAGGGAGGTTCGTGAAACCGACATGGGGTGGTACATGTGTCAGATCAACACCGATCCAATGAAGAGTCAAGTGGGATACTTAGAAGTCGTAGGTGAGTTAAAAAAAGATGTAGACTAAATGGTAACGACCTTTGGAGGTCATCTATTTGACCATAAGTGTCCTGCCTAAGATTTTAAGAAAGTATATGAGACTTATCCCTAAATACTAAAGTAACTTTAACGAGGAATTTCTATACGAAAGATCGCCCAGGTAGCTGCTATAGACGATCTTTTTAATGTAAATCGGTTACTGGGTGTGCGTTTGAAGCGAAGCAATTCTGATGTAAATCCTTTGAGGATTATAGATCGATGATTCCTTGATTACATAAAACTTATTAAAGTCTCCAGGCGCGATCCGTGCCGCGCCGTCCGAAAAACAGGAGGGTTCGCGGAAGTGATTGTTTAAGGTGTCACAGCGATAAAATTGTTATTGAAATTTGACGAGATAACAAAACAAGCACTTAATTTCGAGTCGTAATAGAAATCGAAATATTAGGTCAAACGACAAAACTCGAAGAGGAAATTAAGTTTGAGAGTTCGGATGTGAATCGACAGTTTGCGCCCAGGGAAATAACATCTCGAACTAGCTCATAAACTCGCTGTTTAAGGAAGATATTAAGCAAAAGTTGACATCACATCGCTTCCCCGGTTTAATACCTACATTACGAAGCTTCCAGGCGTTCGTTGGTTTTTGTTTATTTCTTAGACGCGAGGTTTATCGGTGAGCAAACAAGACCTGAAGAAATCCGCAGAATAAGCTCCAATTCTCCACAAACGAAATATTTAACAACCACTGTAGAATTCCTTCCCTATTTTAAATTTCTTAGATGCAGTTCGTCGGATGTGCGTAAAATTTGCAGTGGTTTATCAACTCCATTCAGAGTATAGACATCTATTATTCATTTAACAATAGGTTTTTAGCGGTGTCGCACCCTTTTGAAATTTTTGGGAGAGAATAAGTTAGACGAACTCTACGGAAAACAAAACAATATTACAAATTGTTGCAGCGACATCCCCATGAACATCAAAAGCTGATACCTTTCATTTTTGTAAATAATCTGGACCTTTCTATTGATGATTTCAAAATTTGATACTTCTATAGAGAATCATAGAACACTGATTTTCATCACGAGCTGCCACTGGATCAGTAAGTTTTGTCCATTCGCAACGTGTATATGTACTAAATTTATTTTATTTTACTCGTACGTATACAGCGTGCGAAAATGAAGATTTTTAGGGTTCTGCACCTCAAAAGGAAAAAGCGAAACCCTTATAAAATCACTTCGTTGTCCGTCCGTCCGT
Source organism: Agrilus mali (assembly GCA_029378335.1). Classification (NCBI taxonomy): domain Eukaryota; kingdom Metazoa; phylum Arthropoda; class Insecta; order Coleoptera; family Buprestidae; genus Agrilus; species Agrilus mali. The sequence continues at coordinate 4,084,114 of CM055660.1, forward strand.
CCGTCTGTCAAGACCCTTTTTCTCAGGAACGCGTCGAGGTATCAAGCTAAAATTTATACCAAATACTCAGATCTATTGTCCCTTGGAGCTGTGAAAAAATCTAACTTCTAAGCTAACGCAATCAAAAGTTACAGCCGTTTATGCCGCAAATTTCCGCAAATTTTCGAATGAAAACCTACAGGATGCTTCCCGTGAACTCAGAATTTTGAAATTTGGTACGAAGCAACGTCTAATAGCACAGATAAAGGAAAAATTGCGAAAACCGTAAATTTTTAGTTACATCATATAATAAAAATATTTTTAATAATTTTAAAGTTACTACCCCTTTTCTCATGAACGCGTAGAGGTATTAAATTGAAATTCATATCAAATACTCAGGTCTATAATACCTTTAAGCTGTAACAAAATCAAACTTCTATGTCAACGCAATCAAAAGAAACAGCAATTTAAGCCGCATATTTTCAAACTCGCAACTACTCGCAAGGGAATCAAAAACCTAAAGGGTACTTCCAGTCGATTTAGAATCTTTAAATTTGGCATGAAGCAATGTTTTATAGCACATATAAAGGAAAAATTCCGAAAACCTTAAATTTTTAGTTACATCACATATATACAGGTTTGTACGGAACCCTCGGTGCGCGAGTTCGACTCGCACTTGGCCGGTATTTTTTTATAGTAAAATATAGTTGCCTTCTCTGTGGTTTATGTATTTGTTGTGAATAATCCTTTTTAACCAGAAGAAATTTTAATCAAGAATGCTGTATTTTTATTGTGGGCTTAATCTAAGAATTCTGTGTTTCAATTTAATTGCCATATTAAATTTCGAAGAAAGAAAAGACACTTTGGGCATTACTTACGCGAACGGAGTAGATACTTTTACTGTTATTGCTTTGACATGAATTTCTGGAATTTATCAAGTTATTCTTTGAATGTGACCTGGAGCCCTGTCTCCCGGATTGTTTTCATCCCAAGAAGAGAATAGGTATCAAAAGCAAAATTTGAATCGGGTAACTCACGATTGAAGCTTAAAATTGATTACACAACCTTTGGAATGTCTCCATAAAACGGAATTTTATTTAGGAAATAATTAATTGGCATTCCTAGTTGAAATTAAAACGCAAAAATTTTCTTCCCATTTATTGTCAAATACGATGTAGATTCTATATGAATAAATACGAATCATGCTCCAATATCCAATAGAGATCTAGGTAGGTACATATAATTATGTAAATTTGTAAATACTTATTTAAGACATAATCCACCTAAAGAAAGTCATCAAAATACCTAATCCACGTATGTATCTCGTTTGACCCATTAAAATTACGGTCATTAGCCGACCCAAGCCACTGAGAAAATAATTACTTTTAAGCATAGATATTATGTATAGAAAAGCGCTGTACAGCTTTCCTAAAATCTTTATTGGAAGTTTCTCGGTTCAGTGAGTTCAGAGGTAAAGATGGACTGATATTTTAAGGGATTTCTATTGGAAAACTTTAGTTCAGGATCTAAATTTTTAAATGCCCACCTTTTCACGAACTGTCTACCCAGGTAGCTTAAAAAGACACTATCTTATTTAGTCTTGCTAAATTTACTCAAACTACTTGGCAGAAAAGTCTTTTATTTATGTACAGAAAGGAAAGAAAAAATTGAAGAGGATCCCTTTTTTGTAACAGATATGAAATCTTAAAAGTCGTTCAAGATTTTAATGATGATAATAATATTATGTTTCTATTTATAGATTCAATTTTTCTAAGCTTTGTCTAGAAAACAAAGACAAAATCAACCCCTAATTCTTAATAATAATAGAAAAAGTTTGGGAAAGATGAATAAAAAGAGTGATATTATAAGACAAGAGACTTTGTTATTTATACCTACTGTAAATATATTTGTGAAAAGTTTTTGGGCCCTTTATTACATTGTTCAGTATGTACAGCTTTCAACAAGTAAATACCAAATCAATTCGCTATTTATACTTGTTACCGTTTTGGTATGAAGAGTTTGAGTTAAATGAGAAAAGTTTGTTACGAAATTTTAGGATATTGATACGTTGATAAATATTGCCAAATTGAATATAAAAAATGCACCTAATATTTTTTTACGAAATTTGAAAATTTACGCTTTCGTTTGATCAAGATTGATGAGATAACTATTGTACGTTTCGTTACAAACGAGTAAATATAAATTCAATTTCATGCATTTCGACATCTGAAAAACGAACAACATTTGTCATTATAATGATAATTCCGCAATTGTAAGGGCTCAAGTTTGAAATTTCGAACTGCCATTACTGGTTAGTCCTCCCTACATTCGGAACCACTTAATCCAACACGGTGGAAATTCACTAACTGTGTATCACCTCTTTTTTACTGCCAACGTTAATACAAAACAAATTTAATTCCCAATTAATTAGAAGCATTTTCTAATAATCTAACTTTTTTTTGTTTTATAAAATTGATTACGTCCACGTGAACCAACCATATGAAAATTAGTATTTTTATGCTTCATGGACTAGCAACCTGCAAATCCATTTCCTATCCATATAAATGGTACAAAATGAACGTTTGTGGATGCAATCTATCTAATGCATAAAAATTATTCGTAATCGAGAACTCCTGTAGTTTTGCCTAGGGTCTCGGTCATCACTGCTAGTTTCCAAGAGACTTCTGTTTTAATTCTTGATCTATCAGTCTTAATAGTTCTAACAAGCGTTGACAGACCTTGTAATTCCTCCTGAAATAATTTAAATACAAACAATTAATAGATCAGTGCTGAAGCCTTCAAAAATAGTAATAAGTGAAAAAAAAATTATAGTAGGATGAAACCCATTAAAAAAGGAAGAGAATATAACAGAAACGAAAGGAAAAATAATTAACGGGCGATCTGAGGTCGCGAAGGGGAATGGGAAGGGGGTGAGTTTTTAAGGGTAAAAAACGGTTTTCCTTGATTTCCGGAAACACTACAAGTCTTATGGAAAAAAGTTAAAAGGCAAAGTTGTAGGTAATAAAAAGATCTACAACTTTTGTATTTACACTTTTGTCACATAACCTCAAAATTTATGTGAAAAATTCAAATAACCACCTTTTTGGTTTTTTATTTTTCTTTTACAAAACAAATTTTTTTTACGAAAATTGGTGAAAACTTACCTATTTATGTCCCAAACACGCTCTAATTTTTTTGATTTGAAATATTTATTTTTTCACCTTATTTTTACTTAATATCGAAAAACCACCCTAATTTTCAATCGAAAATTCTCACATCAAAATATCTGCTTTTTTACAAACGTCCGTGGGCCTTTTCTTCGTTGAAATCTCTACTTTCTGATGGTGTAAAAAAATATACATTACTATGGTAAGTTTTCTCAGGAAATGCAAAAAAACGAAAATAAACTAGATTAATGTTTTTAAAAATATTATAATGAATAACGTTATCAGTATAAAGTATGTGAATTCAATAATACGATTTACATGTAAATTTATATATTATGAGATTTTCTATGACATAAATGTAATTAGAATTTAATAAATCAACTTTTTTACTGAAAAAAGTGGCAGCGGTCACATTTTTTAGATAAAATTCCCTTCGTTTTTTTGCATTTCCTGAGAAAACTTACCATAGTAATGTATATTTTTTTCACACCATCATAAAGTAGAGATTTCAACGAAGAAAGAGCCCACCAACGTTTTTAAAAAAGCAGATATTTTGACGTGAGAATTTTCGATTGAAAATTAGGGTGCTTTTTCGATATTAAGTAAAAATAAGGTGAAAAAATAAATATTTCAAATCAAAAAAATTACAGCGTGTTTGGGACATAAATAGGTAAGTTTTCACCAATTTTCGTAAAAATAATTTTTTTTGTAAAAGAAAAATAAAAAACCAAAAAGTTGGTTATTTGAATTTTTCACACAAATTTTGAGGTTATGTGACAAAAGTGTAAGTACAAAAGTTGTAGACCTTTCTATTACCTACAACTTTGCTATTTAACTTTTTTCCATAAGACTTGTAGTTTTTCCGGAAATCAAGAAAAACCGTTTTTTACCCTTGAAAACTCATCTCCTTCCCCTTCCCGACCTCAGATCGCCCGTAAACTATTTTTTCTCTCATTTCTGTTATATTCGCTTCCTTTTCCAATGGGTTTCATCCTACGATAATTTTTTTTGGTTTCAAGTCAAAACACGAGACAAAATTCTAACCGACACAACACATCGACATTATTTAATAATCGAATATTCATTTACAACTGACTTAACATTTGTATTTTTCATGGGACGTACCTTTGTAATTATACCATGAATAACTGCTATATCCACTGCTAAATCATAAAATATCAGATAAAATACTAAATTGCCCAATATTTGTGTCACAACGTATCGACATTATCGTATCGTCGAATATTGATTCTTCATGTATTTATTTACAATTGTCTATGATTGTGATGATTGATCTTTGGGTGTGTCGTTCAATGATTTTATATCTAAAACTTTTCATGCAAAAATTCTCAAACATGCGGAAATAATAAATTAATAAGCGAGATAATCCGTACAAGAGGGGTTGAATAGGATAGTTGAACAACCCTACTCTGCACGTCACATCGTTACTATCATTCCAGTTGTTATTACGTACATATTTTAGGTACCTACGAGTGGTTTGTTCGCTTAGCCGTAGGCCAACTCTTGGAAAACGTATAATGAATAGCAAGTGGAAGCAACTCCAGTTCTACCAACTTGGCCCATTGACTGTTGCTTTCACATCGTCGAAGTCTGTAGTTCTAACAACTACTCTTCGCGTACGCTGCTTTCTTCACCTCTTGACGGTCGACAACCCTCGCTGACGTGGAGAGCACTTTTCGACCGTAATTCAGTGGAAACTCAGTTATAAGCGGAACGAGAAACCGCAACGGATGAAAAAAGGCGGAAATTAAAAAAAAAAGCACCATCCTACACACAATCCGCTAGTTATTAGAGTAGACAGACACTTAATCAAAAGAGTAAGTGATTCGCTCTCTCGGTCTATGTGATCAATCAATTCAAACGTGGGCAGTGATAGGTGCCTTTAAAAGGATCAGTGTGCGAGCCAGGATAAGGGGATGACTTTCTCTAGGTCTTCCCTTAAAGCTATTACGTCAGGAATATATTAATACTCAAAAATATTACGTTATGTACATACCCAGATGAAAACATAAAAAGAGACTAAAATAGCGAAACGTTTTCAGAATATACAATCCAAGAAGTCAACAATTTGTGTTTATAAAATTTACGTTAAAGCTTTTGTATCGTAAAGTTTCAAAAGATATATTAATTGTTCACTAAAATTGTTTCACCAAACCATTGGCTTCTTTAGGTGAAGATGGTATGATTAAAGTTATTACCAAATTGGGACAAACTGGTCGCTCCTTCAATCAAAGGATTGAAGAACACAGAAAAAGCTTTACTAATGGAAAAGCTGATTAAAAGAAAAATATGCTTTTAATGATAATTTTCAAATTGTGAAAAAATTACCAAAAAGTCAGAAACGAAGTTTAGTTGAAAGTCTTTATATTAATAAATTCAATAAATTAAACATTTTACTAAATAATAAAATTGATGTAAATAGTTCCCCACTGTTAAATTAAGGTTTTTTTTCAAACATTTAGTGTTCCTGTCTTTTTCCTTCTTCCTTTGTTTCCCACCCCATAATTACTTATTAAATTTTAGTGGGTATTTAAGCCAATTTTGTAATAATTTTAGCTATAGGGTAAGTGCACCAGTGAATGAACAGTTAAGGCATTTACAGAATTTGGATAATCTTTATAAATTAATTATGTTATATTAAAATATCATCTTAGTTTATACATACATCTTATTTAATCATGATTAGGATTACGGTTAAAGAATTCACTTACGTTTAATCTTGAATTGAAAGGGAATATAACTATTTAATTCTGCATAAAACTCCAATAAATGAACAAGCAATACCAGTAAATGAACACCATTGTTCCAATAAATGAACTAAGAATGTAAATGGTAAAATTTATTAGAACAATTGAAAAAATTGAAAATATAATACGAATAAAGGACATTTTGCGTGTAAATGTAAATATAAAACTAAGGAATCGCCTTAAAAGACGATTACTTAGACGAAAATGTGCTCAAACGCGTATTCACACTAGTTTTCAATTAATGAACATATTGTTCATTTACTGGGAATACTACGCGACCCAGTGAATGAATAATACTTTTGCCGGTTTTTGCGATGATAATTTGTATTTTCAGGTTATGTTAGCAGTTATTATAACGATAAATATAACAGTGTATTAAAATTATCAAAAATTATGAGGCGACCAAGTCTATTACTCTTATTATACACTGCTGTTACTTACATGCTCGCTTATTAACTCTTAGGGAACACCTTGGTTAGCTAAAACAGTTGTCAACAAAATGCTCTTGTTTTCAATCGGTGGAATGGAACTTAATACTGTTTGAGACAACAATAAAACAGAGTAAGAGGGATTTATAGGAAATCCCAATAAGTTAGAGAAATGCGACAGAAGCTTAAGAATCGTATATTAGTTCAGAATTGTTCATTTACTGGTACTGTTCATTCACTGGTACTCTTACCCTACCATCTTCACCTGAATAAGCCAATGTTTTGGTGAAATAATTATTATTGTAGTGAACAATTATTATATCTTTTGAAACTTTACAATCGTTTCATTTTAATTCATTTGATATAAAATTTCAACAAGTACAGCTTACAACCATTACTTACTTACTTTTGTATCTTCTATTTACTCTATTATCACCCCTGTTTTGAGAAATTGCCCTTTGTTCGGGACTTTACTATTGTGCAACAGTAACCGTCATGCCATTTCTTTATGATTACAGCATTTGTGTAGACAGTTCCTATTCATGTGAGGTTTTTAAAATAACCAATTTCCAGAGACACAGAACCCAGATTGGTTGCAACTTTTGTAACAACAAAACGCGAAGATTTTCGTTTACATTTTTGCTCGGTTCGCGATGTACAAATGACGCTTTTAAAAAATTGCTGGAGGGGTTAAAAGTGCAAACAGAGTTGGGTGAACAGTGCAACTTTTTGCTTCCAACGTCCTATCTACATGGAGCTTTTGTTGTTTTTATGGCGTTGTAAAGTATGCAAAGGATGCGTTACACTTTTTATTACTGCCGTGAAGGTCCATTAAAAGGAAGCCCGTTCGCAATAAAATGTAAATCACTGAAATGATAGAGTTGATATGACTGGCATTGTTGTCTCGCCTTAGGTCGCAGACTGTCATGAATGCTCGAAATAAAGGTCAAAAATTTAATTTTGTAACTACTTTAAAGTTGAAACCCATAACATAACATTTGTTGCGTTCGTCATAGAACTTATAATGGAGTTAATATCGTAAACCTGCTCGCGACAGTATGCAATGTCTTTGCTTTTCATATTAGACGACAAAAAACTGTTCCATTGATAATTCTTCTTCAAAATGAATAATATAGTGTAGAGTAGAGTATTCGTTTAGAGAAGTTACAATGGAAATTCAAGGGCGTTAATTGTTCAAAATTTTGTTTGCTAGTAGACGTTGGCGGTTCTAACATTACAAGTTCTAACCCACATTAGAAACGGAAAACGTTTAATGTCCTCCTCTTAGAACTTATAATGGGATTCATAGTCAATCTGCTCGCGACAGCATGCAATGTTGATAACCGTTTCATATATAACAACAAAGAAAAACAGATTCTGCTCCAACGTGAATAATATCCTTACCAGAATTTATTTCGTTTTGCAAAATTACAATGGCAAATCGAGGGCGTTAATTGTTCCAAATTTTGTATATTAGTAGGCGCCATCGCCATCAATTCAGATCCCTTTAAGTTGGTGGTTCTACCAATCTCTTTTTCGTGGGCCTTATTACATTTATACAACAAAGAAGTGGAATTAAGCCATAGCAAAATATACGGAACACTGACTGGGAACAGTATCGCTTTCGCAACGCTATTTGCATAAATTTGCATTTTATTACTTACACTGATTAAGTTTATTTAATTTGTCATTTTGGAGGCTTCTGCCCGTGGATTTCATATTCCTGCCCGGAAGGTTAACAGTCAGCCTGCTGTGATGGTATTATTGAGCGTCAGTTTTCTTTGTTAGTACGTTCACACCACCGTTAATATTTTGGAATATCGATCATTACAACCAGTGGGGGTCGTGGATATGTTAAAAAAGCGGACACAATCAACAAATGTTAATTTTGTTTATAGAGAAAATTTATTCCTTACTTTTACGTCACCTCACATAACAATTGATAACTGTAGAGTTAATAAAACATGAAATTAGATAAAGGGAAATCAGCACTGCAGGGTTGAGTATTATTTTGTGATAGTTATAGGGGAGAGTTGCCTATATTGAACCATTTTTAAAAAAAATACTGTAATTCAAACAAATAAATAAAAAAAAGATATTTCAATGTAAATAGAAGTTGACCACCCAGTTTACAACTTGTAGATAATAACGAAAACGTCATGTAAAATGCCTTTCGATACAAAAGATAAGTTTAAAAAAATTTCATTTTAGGAAACCGGTCTCTTAAATTCAACTAACTGTTTCCTAATTTGAACTGCTTGTTAAGAGACATTTTTAGCTTACTAAAAACTTTTTATTTTTATATATAACAAATACTTGTAACATAGGAACAAATTTTGGACTGTTGTATAGCCAGATTCGTCAACATTGAATATATATTGGCTGTAACTTTATATTATTTGTCAATAGCATTTCAAAAATTTGCATTACTTTTTCTCTGTCAAAACCTCGTGCCCTGGCAAAAGATGTAGATTCTGGTTGGCGCACTGCTAGTTCGGGGTGTCTACGCATAAATGCATAGAACCACTTTTTACCGGCAATTTTTTTATCTGTGTTAAATGGATGGCGCAACGTGTGTTTTTCCGCCAACTGAAAAGCTAATCGCCTTATGTCTGTTATGGTAAATCCATAGAGCATTTCTTCAAATTGAATAATTCGCTTTACTAGTGCATTTTCAGTTTCACACATTTGTTTCCAAATTTTTTCACATCGTCTTTGGCCAGTTTATTAGTACCTCTTACATGCCTCAGAAGAGTGGATTTGGATATATTGTATATCTTCGACTACATTCATTTTAACCTACTTCACCTTCTTTATAACCTCTAATAGCCATAGCCATGTCAGTTTCTGTATAACGTCCATATTTGCTGCGCTTAGACATTCCTGAAACAAGTAGCATTAATTGAACCAATTCAATTAACATAGTAGCCTAAATTGAACCAGTTCAAATTAGGAAACATTAATCAGTTCAATATAGGCAACACGGGCCAGCATAATTCTTTCAACCTCACTTTTGTAAAAAATGACGATTCTGGATTGAAGTTCTAAGAGAATATTTCTAACAGTATATTGCAATCGTGCACACAACAGAAATTGCTCACCTCGATCCGTTTCCATAATACGCACTTAAACAAAACAGCAAAAAAATTACATCTCAGGTACAAGAAATACAAAACTACATGCCCTGCTCACTAGTCTGCCAAATGAGATGAAATTCGAACTTAGCCATCTACAGATACTTAAATTTTGATCCTCAATGATCGATGGCGCCAAAACTATCATTTGTAGAAAATAAGTATGAGGTTCAATTTAGGTATGGGTTCAATATACGTAACTCTCCCCTAAGATAAAGACTTCGACTTATTTCTAGCAATTTCGGTGTGATTTCTTTGTACTTTAGCCCAAAAAGAAAATTCAGATTTGAGTTTTTCAGAAATTTGTTAAAACTGTCAGGTCTTATATTTTAATTTTGCAAAAAATATAATTTAATTATAATAAACTCTTTTATCAACCAGGACAAAATAAAGCATTGCCTATTATTGATTTGTACTTTCGAGTAATCCACATAATATTATCTGTGTAAAATAGTGTTCCTGGAATTATTAAAATTCATTTTTATTGCGTTTGTAAGCAAAGGTAATACCTAATAAGCACATAAATGGAACTGTACAATTTCAGAGAAATTTGATGTCATTAAGCTAAATAAAACTTTTCTATTTATTCGACTAATGAATTTCATTTATTGATCTAATAGAATTTATTATTTATAACTGCTAAAATTGCAAAAGCTTTCTATGTAATTGTAGAACATCAAAGGAATAGCATCCATCAGATGAATAAATAATTACCGTTGGGGTTGGTTCTAGTACCTAGTTCCGTATTTAGTGATTTTGTTACAAGGGTAACTACCACAATAAGTTTAAGCAGCTTGTATAATCAGGGCAGTTGGAAGTTTTTAAAATACAAATTTCAAGAGAACGTTTTCTTATAACTGCTTGTGTTAAAACGACTTTCTCAAAATTTTATTTCAAAAACTTTTTATGAAATGTCTCGATTACTCAAGAGAAGATTTTATGAGAATTTTTCACAAATTTATTTGCACTTCCTTCCTCATAAAATTTTACGATGCCGTATCAAATCTGTTCAAATTTTATAACGCATTTGCAGGTGGGTAGATAAGAAAATCTCTTCAAATCTGTATATATATGTACTTATATTACTCCAAAACTGTCAGTAAATACCTAATTAAAGCAGATTTGGTAATTTTTTAAAAATATACAAGTAACTCTTATTGTTTCAGTTCCGCCGGATATTTTGGACCATTCGACAAGTTCGGATGTGATTGTGAGAGAGGGTGCATCAATAAGTTTACGATGCGCGGCCCGGGGATCTCCTGAACCAACCATTACGTGGAAAAGGGAAAATGGAGAAAATATATACCTGCCTAATGGACAGCAAGGTAAACAAACCACAAAAACACTGAATAATATACAATCTCTTCCAAAGTTGTAATAACATAATCAAGCGTATAAAATTGTTACCTAATAATTGGATAACAATGAAGGTACCACCAGGGGTTAAATTGCATACTAATTTCGGACTCGGTTTACAATTTTAGACGAAACACTTAATGTAGTTAATATGGGAAATATGACGAAATTATGCACAAATATAACTGAAACCTAATGGTAGAACGCTTTTGTTAGAAGAGGTTTGACGTTTAAATTATCGAATTCCCTAAATTCCACATTTACGTGAGTTATATTGTCGTAAATGAATGAATAATTAGTAAATTTGAAATATGGCTAAAAAGCCTAATATTTAACCATAGATAGTTTGAGTGACCACAGCAAATATCAAACATTATGGTTTTACGTAGTATGCTTTTTTATCGCTTGTGTCTAAAATAAAAAGGCTTTAAGGGACCATAGACACTTACTGAATTATAGCTCCTTCAGCAAAAGAAATGGAAGACCAAATGAATGACAAATGGTAGGATTCTTTCTGTGACATAAAGGGTCAGCTACAAATATTGTAAGAGCAAAACTAGAAAAACTAGGGGAGGGGGGAAGTTCTACATTAATAAAATGTGAGGCATGAGAAACTCTAACCGAGCGGCATGGGCTAGTCGTCTAGATCTTTGCTTAGCATTCGGGAGGTCACCGGTTCGATTCCGGGACCGGTTACTCTGGTCTAAGTTGTTATGGGGTTTCCTTGAATCATTTAGGCAAATACTAGGGTAGTAATATTTCACAGATAGTCTTTCACTTCCCTTCTGTCTTCATTTCGTCCCTCTCATCTTTCTTCCCCCAACCATCACCCACCCATTCCCACTATTCCTGAAGAAGGCTGAAGAGGGCCTTCCGCCCTTCCCCTCCGACTTTGCACAAGAGTGTAGGTCGGGGGACAGCCCGCCCACCAATATTAGTGGGAATGAAGATCGGTTCAGGATAAAATAGTAGGGCACCTTTTGTGCGATAAGGGCCAGTTGGGAATATTTCAGAAGCAAAATTGGGACTTAGGGGCAAGCAGAAAAAGTCCTAGATATATGGCGAAGGGTGTGAGAATTTTTTGTAAGAATAAGAAGATCGGGCCAGAGTTTCATTACATTATAGGACGCCTTCTGGGCCATAAAGGGCCTTTCAGAAATATTAAAGTAGAACAGAAATAGAACTGAAGGAGGCTAGAGAAAGTTCTTGGTACATTGTGAGGGTTGAGAAATTTTCTAATTCTTTTTGACTATGAGAAGATCGGCTCAGAAGTTGATAAGACGATAGAATGTCCAGTGTTCCAAAAAAAAGGCTAGTTAGAAATATTTAAGAAGGAAAAACGGGACTAAAGTAGGCAGAGGAATAAGAAATTTTCTGTTTTTAAATTTTCCAACGAGAAAATTGGTGAGGAGTTGATAGGATAATAGGACGGATTCTATGCCATTAAGGGTCATTTAGAAATATCAAAGTAGAACAGAAATAGGACCAAAGGAGAAAAGAAAAAGTTTCTGATACATCATAAGGGATAAGAAATTTTCCAATTTCTTTTGGAGAACGGAAAGTTTGGCTCAGGATTTGATAGGACGATGGAATGCTTTCTGTGCCGTAAAGAAACAGTTAGAAAATTTTCAGAAGTAAAAATAGAGCTACAGTGGGGCAGAGAAAGTCCTAAATAAATTTTGAGAGGTAAGAAATTTTCTAATTTCTTTTGGAGAATGAGAAGATCGGTTCAGGATTTAGTAGGATGATAGAATCCTTTCTGTGTCATAAAGGGCCAAATAGAAATATTATGGAAGTAAAAGTAGTAGTAGTGGGATAGGTAGATTTCTAAAAGAATATTGGCAAAGGTTCAGGATCTAATAGAATGTTAGAATGCCTTGTTTGACAGACATAAATGGTCAGTTAGAAATATTATAAAAGCAGAAATAGGACTAATGTGGGATAGAGAAAGTCCTAAGTATGTCATAAGGAATGGGAAATTCGCAATTTCCTTTGAGAATGAAAAAACCGACTTAGGATTTGATAGGATGATAGGACTCTGTGTATACCATAAGGGGTGAAAAATATTTCAGAAGCTCACTAAGACTTAAGGGGGCAGAGATAGTGCTAAATATATTTGAAGGATAAGAAATTTGCAATTTGTTCTTTTTTTTTGGAGAATGAGTAATTGGCTCACGAGTTAAATGAGTTTTGAGGCAAACTGATGATGATCGGCGCAAAAACTTTATGAATTTGTGTCTTGTAGGTATATTTAGCTATTTCCTTATACATATGTACCATACATCTACCTGGTAAATTACCTAGGGAAAATTAACTGTTGTTTTGTTGTTCCGCAATCGATCAATCACTCAGTAAATCCCATTTCGTCCACTAGCTGGTTTATCAAGAGAAATTGACAATTTGTTCGTTTATTTTCAAGTTTCAAGCTTCAGTGGTCCTGTTCTCAATATCACGCAGGTCAGCAGAAGGCAAATGGGTCACTACCTGTGTATCGCATCAAATGGTGTCCCGCCGTCTGTTAGCAAAAGGATAACAGTCATCGTCAATTGTAAGTCTTCAATTTTTTTCTACTTTCCCAAAAATATTGTGATCTTATTTGTAATCATATTGATTTGAAAAATTCACTAGCACTTTTATTTTAATATGTTATACATTATCTTGAATTTTCGCAAATTTATTTTGAATAGGATAATGATTAAGTTTGTGATAGTCGAATTTCTGTGTTTGTTACAGTTCCCCCAATGATATGGATTCAAAATCAGTTAATTGGTGCGTATGAGGGCCAGATGGTTACGCTGGAATGCCATTCGGAAGCATATCCGAAATCGATTAACTATTGGACAAAGGACTCTGGAGATATAATTGCCCAAAGTAAGTCAATAGGTCCTTACAGTAGAATTGACAAGTAACAGATATATTATTGGACATCGTAATTTCCATTTAATGCAATACCAACTATTTATAACGTAATGTGTGAGGGTAAACTACACCAGAGAAAATTACTGAAAAGTTTTAACAGTTTTAGCAACAGGAATGTTCAAGTAAAAATATTTTTTTTGTATTTTCCCGAAAAAAAAAACAAGGGGTCAATAAAATGAGTAATAAGGAATGACCACTAAAAATGTATAATCTCAAATCAATTCCTAATATGTACGTAACTTTCAACTTCATCTATGTCTCGTCTCTATTTTTTTGCTTTTACTCCTATTTCTGGATTTAATTCTTAGAAAGGATCTTATCATCATTATGACTTCTCCTGCCCTTTAATGACTTGAATTATTCTTATTCTTTCACAGTCATCATTTTTCTACTAGGTACACCACCCTTAACTCATGAAAATATTGTTTTGGCCAATTCAAAATATCGAGTAATTAATTTCAATAATATCCGAATGGTTTCAACTTATCAATCGCATCCTGTGTCCAACACTGTCTTGATTTATTGCTTTAAAAAGAAGCGGGTGGTATCTATAAAAAAAATATAATAATAAAGGATGATTTAGGGACATAATCTTTTGAAGGGTGGCTCGGTTCGAAACGTCCTGTTAAATATTGATTAGTTTGTCTTGTAGGTATAAGTAAGATGATTGCTTGGAGTGAAAATGTCTTTCTTTCACGTTCAGGTGCAAAATACGAACCGACGATAATAGAATCTTCGTACAAAGTGCAGATGAAGCTGGCGATAAAGTCGCTTAGTCACGACGATTACGGCAGCTACAAATGCGTGGCAAAAAACTCACTCGGCGACACCGATGGAACCATCAGGCTTGTTCGTAAGTGAAATTTATTGGAAAATTCGGTATCGATAGCCTTTTTCAAGTGGTCCTTTTGTTTCAGAAATTGCTAGGCCGACCGCCATTCATCAAACAACGGGCGATCCGGACGGTGGAGGTGAGTGTCACAATTTTTTTTTTTTTTTTCGATAAAACATGCATGATATGTTAAGCTTGGCGGTAATTTAGATTTAAGATAAGATTTAAAACAAAAGCACTGGCTTGATTAATACCAGCGGCTGCCCTCGATAAATAACTCAACTCAACAAAAAAATGTCTAAATGAGAAAGCAGCAAAGGGGATTATTAAAGAATAATAATAATAAAATACAGATTAATATATTACGTAGGAGAACACAAAACTAATCAATTATTTAAACAATTGTTTCTTACATATATATTACCCGGGTAAGAATATATTACACGTTCGATGGAACATTCTGGAGCATTCGCGAATTTGAAACTATCCAGAACATCCCATAATGATTCAAAACATTTTAACATTTTTTAATATTCTGAAACATTCTTGAATGATCTTCAAGATTCTGGAACATTCTTGAACATTGCCAAATCAATCTGAAATGTTATACCTAATAAAACATTATTTTACTTCTTAGAACATATTTCGTTGAACTCCCTGTAACATTCTAAAAAAAATCTGCTTCATTTTCATCCCCAGTCTGTGCTGTGTGCTGTTTGCTGGGTGAGTAGTGACATCAGTAGACGCCTGGCGGGAATGACTGACTAATCGATTGATAATAATTGATCAGTTATCGACCACTGAGAGTTGAAAATTATTACAGTACTAATTTCGCTATTAAAAAATGGGGGTTGGTGGTAGAAAATCACTGCAAATATCACCTGCAAGTCCTTGCGACAACAGAAACTTACGAGAAGGTTCTAGAAATGATCAGTAATACTTATTCTATGAGTGTGATCAGCACATCACTTTAGTTGAAGCAATTGGTGTAGGAACAAGAAAAATTATATTACTAGATACACCACAAATTTCTTACAAAATATATTTTAAACCCATTTATTGAAAATTATTTGTCTGTAGGAATCTGGTGGCCTATTTCAATGTATATATAGTATGTTAAGGGGTTAGCACACGTGCGTTTCATTAATACTAATTTGTTTATCTTATGTAAAATTTTACACGTATTAAGTTAAAGAGCTAAACGTATCTTACGTGACACAAAGGGGATTATATTCCCTTAGTTGTAGTCTAATGTTCTTCAAACGTATAATTAAGGCCCCAGAATTTCACCTTGACGTCAACATAATCACATTAACGAGCTGAAATTTTGGAAATTGTTCCAAATGATTAACACTAAATATTCTCGAGAAGAAGGCAACCGTATCCTTATAATCAGACTTTCCCTTTACATTTCCTCTTTTATAGGCTTTTGTAACGAGATAATCGGGTACCTATCTACCTTTACAAAATTCATTACTAAATATTTATTTTTTCGTACTTATACAGTCAACAAGATTAAACTAAAGTAGTATTAAGGCTAATTAAACAGCAATACATAGAAAAAAAAACATAAAACGCACTGAAAAACGAATTATAGTACATTAACATGACGATGTTGCTGTAACAGCCGGTGTTTTATGACTAGATTTCTAAGAATTTTATCACATATTCTTTTATTGCCACCACGAAAGGAATTTCCACAAAAAGGGTTCGCAAATAGGCAATAAAATTTTATTTACTGGTCCTTTCAAATACGAGCACTTCTTAACAATAGGCCTTTTACGTTTCGCTACTAATGTAGCCATAATACAAAATTTGAATTTGAAAAGATTGCTTGGTTCAGCTATAAAGAGAAGAGGAACTGTTGCCTAAGCCAACATCAGTCACTCAATTTAAAATATTGAAACTTAATCAAAACTGTGTCATTATCCTAAAATTGAATAGAAGGTGGTAAAATTTTTAATTTTTTAGAACCTATGTCAAATATTTTACATTAAAAAAATAAGTCACTTGCTTACCTAAGTATAATTAAGTTTCTTTAAAATTTCAATATCTTGATGCAGATTTCTTGTAAATATACATATTTTCAACTAAAAAGAACAGCAAGCAGTTTGACTGTTCTCTCCTCCAGAAATGATTTATCTTCAGCAAATAACGTCTTGAGAAAGTACGCCAGATGGAAGTAACGGTTGTTGGTTACGTGCCTATCAGTTAGATAGCTGCTAGGAGGATTTAGAATTCAGACGAGATCCTTATTAGAAAAGATCTTGTTGAACATTATTGAATACCTCAATAACTAGCGAATATCTGTAACAGATGGCGTTCACTGTGCATTCTGTATTTATTGATCGAACACAGTCACTAGTTATATTTACTGTAAGAGCCATGGCGTGCTGATGAGAACCATAAAGTTTTAATAGAAAAATGAGGAATAACAACATATCAATTACTTTTTGTTACGTTCGTACAGAATCTTATTAATAGATGTATACTTTAGATAATGTAAATTTCGCCGAATTCTGACAGGTATTAGGTAAGTAAACTCTATTGTTATAAACAAGCTAATGTAGTTGCGCTAGAGTGGTTATAACCTCAACTTATTCTCCTTAAATTTGTATAACCGTGACTGGCAGTCTCTCGAGTACCTACCTACCGCAAAATATAAAACGAATTTATTTTGGCTGTTTTCCAACCGACGAAAATGCCGTTTTCGGGATGTATCTCGCAGATAGCCGTCTAAACAGGGATTACTTAAACGTATCAGGACTGCATAAGCATACCCATAGATTTTATTTAATTCGCACACCGATAGAACAATTTTATTAATAAAAAGTCATAACAAATACACAATAAATCTTTTTTGTTCAGATGATAAGAGATTTTTCAATTATTCAATGCAAGAATGATCAGGCATTCGGTCCAATAAATTCGGCTGCAGAAATAATAACTAAATAACTTTTTATTGTCTGACAAAATCACCATCAATAAAAAATAAATAAAAAGTTTTTTACTCTCTCATGATTGCTGTATTAATTATTTTTGAAGATTTAAATTGACGGGAAAACTACAAAGTATTCAAACTACTTTCTATTAATGAACTTCTTCTTTAATGACCATCGACTTTGACGGTAGTTGCAGCGGAAAAAATCGGGACATAATGTTATATGAAAATAATGAAAGCTTAGGTTAGGTTAGGTTGTTGGATTGGGTACGATAGGACATTTCTTGAAACAATAGGAATAAGAGAGTATAAGAGGATAGTGGTGGTAAAGGTGCACTTCCAACAAAGACTTGAAGACCTTAGGGTGATGTGTTATACAATATTTAATTTTTCCTTCGACTAACAAGTTCGATTTTCCAGTAAACGGTTATTGCATAACGAGCTCATTTCTCAATAGAAGTGAGTTAGGAACATATAGGTACCTACCAAAAGTCGAAGTGGGTGAGTACTTTCAAGCGTGATTCGTCTTCCAAAAATGTAAATATTTGCGGAACTAAGTAGAGAAGTTGCACAAGTAAAATTCGTTTATATCTACATATAAATCTCAAACGAATCTGATGGTTCGCTGATCTTTGAGAGGCAACTGCTTTTCTAAATAATTAACGTTCAAAAAGCTTATGCCGATTTAAATTATGTACACGCGTTCCTACAGGAGTAAAGCTGCGTTCAAAGGGAGGACCGTCTTCCCCCGTGGGAAATGGAAGGAAATGTTTTTCAGACGATAACCAAACTTGAACCTTAGCTGATAATAATAATAATACGCGCTAAGTCTTTCGCTCGTTCGAAATGCGGAAACGGAAAAACTGACTGTTAAATGATGCAGCAGCCGTCCAAAAGTATAAAACTTTTATTAACTTTCTTATCCTACTGTAAAATACCTGCCTGCTACAAAATCGGAAAAAATTTTAAGGGTCAATAAACTTCAGCACTCCTTTACAGAAATCTACCGTAAAAAGGCAGAAATAACAACGAACATTCCGTACAAAGCAACGCAATACCAACTAAATATAACTTCTTCAAACATTTTAAACTTTAACTTCTACCCCATTACTTACTTTCTAAAATTATTTTTTGTATCGGGGCTCATATACATATGTGCCACCGACATTTTATTTATTCCTCGTCAGCGGCAAGTATAAATACAACACAAAGAGGCTGAGGAGTTTTCTTCTTTAAACTGACCCAATAAATTTCAATAGATCGAAAAGCAATGAAACTGACTTTGAATAATTTTAACCATCTTGAGAGGACTTGTCCTTTCTGGCCCAGGATGACGTTATTCGCTTTTTTTACTAGATATAATTTCCTTAAACTGTTATCTGACATGCTCAACTTTCTTTTACATAAAGGCATGTATTGTTAAGATTAGCGCAGAATGTTTGATGGAAAATGGTGCATGTTATGAAGCGAACAAGAAAAGCATTCGACCATTGTGCTGATAGTTTGCCCAATGCTTGTCAGAATCAGAAAGCTTCGAGGGTTACAAACAACAAAGAGATTGTTCGGGCAGTAAGTATTGTGTAGTAACACTAGCAGCAACATTTTCGGTCTCCAAGATCTTCCGCAGCGTTCACAGAAATAACTTCGAAACTACTACAAGGCACGCAAAGTCCAAGTTATCGGTTAGTAGTAGGGTGTGTACAGGTTGGCCGGGGGCACTAAGATTGTTAAATCAAACTTTAGCCAACGGCTGCCAACTTTGCAACGATACCACTATAGGTACTTACTAATTGCTACGAGTTTTCTGGTTAAAGCCTTTTTTCAAACTAGTTTTATTTAATTGGATAGACGTTGTTCGATAAATTACATATACGTATACAGGGTGGGCCACTAAAAATAATCCAGAGAAAGATTCACATTTCAAAAAATTTCCAAAGGTGGGGTGAAGGATTACGATTTATATATTTTAACAAAACGATTACTTAGGTTTGATATCATTAATAGTTTGTTATAAAAAAATTTAATTATCATGAAATACTAAAACGAAAATGAGCTCGGGCGCCACTTTGTCAAACAAAGAAAAGAATGAATGCAACGAAAACTTTATTGAACACCGGGTAGTGCATCGGTGGTTCCTGCAGAATCCTGAAACTCTACAGAGCTCGAAGCTCTCTTAAAAAAAACACAAAAAAAACTTGAAGAGTATATTAAAAAAAAGATCACAAAATTTAGTAAAACACTTACAAAATGAACATAAGCCCACCCAAAACGGTTTCATACGCTAGTGTTAGGACTGTTGCCGGGCTTCGGGTATAAAGGGGACTTTGTATCAATGAGAGGGGGCCGGACGCAAATAGTGATTTGGGGACCAACCTTTGTAATTATTATGAATGTAGCCTGTAGGTCTTAAGTTGCCTTATTGGATCCCGGTTGGTCCGAGTTTATAATCGCCCTTGGCCTACTAGTGCGTGCTTCAGGAGTCTTCGCCCCTACCCTTAGTCCAGCTTATCAGTCCATCGGGAACCTATCTAGGTGGTGGATGGGCTGACAAAAAAAATGTAACACAAAAAAAATGTAATTAATCGTAAAACAAAAAAAATTAAACAAAGGTTAGAATATTGACGGCATTGAAGATGCCCAAATAAATTAAAAGGTACGGAAGGGTGCAGGAGAGTCTCTGTCGAGTCAAAGAAACATACAACACACAACAATCTACTCCCCAGATACCACAAGAACAAAAAAAAATATTTAAAATCAAAAATTACTTGGAATAAAGATGTGAGGAGCTAAATTAATAAATAAATTACAAAAATTGCCTCAAAGGCTCAAAGGATTAACTAGATAAAAAAGATATAATAAATGCCTCGTGGCAAAAAAAAAAATTAATTGACTAAAAAAGTTAAAGTGAATTTAGAATTAACAATTGAAATTAATTAAAGGCTTTACACATTAAAAATAAATTTATAAGAATTAATTTGTTAAAAAAAACTTTACTGAAAATACTAAAAGGGTACCTGGTTCAAAAGAAAAACTCAAACGCATAACCAATCACAGAACACGAACAGAAAAACAGACACACACACACGTCAGGCCAGTGACAAGGATCGAGGAAAAAGACCTCGAGCACCGACCGGAAAGTTTCATCGATCCCTCCATCGATCGCCTAGTCCTGCGCGAAGGTTGTTAGCCTTGATGATAAGACGGAAGGTCGATCAACATTAAGAAATAATCAACAAAACTGAACCAAGACAAAGACAAACTGAATCGAATTAAATAAAACTTTAGTAACGGGATTTTTCATAGAAAAAAAATAACAATATTTAAACAACATTATTTTTTTTGGCAACTCCAACCCTAGGGTTTTAATTATCCAACTGGACGTTCCTTTATCTCAAAACTTCCGGATAGTTACACCCTCGTTATTAAACTGTTCCCTTATTTTTAAAATAAATCGCAAAACTACCTAATCCTGCAATATTTTTTCTGAGTTTTATAAGTCCTTATCTTCATTATTTATAAATCAAACTTCTAAGTAACTCAGACTTTATTGGTAGCCTTTCTAAAAAAAAAGTAATAAATTGTTGCGTGGGTGAAACAGACTTTATTAAGCTTCATGGAATTATAAGATGCTAAATTTTATACCGACCCTTTTTTATATTCCCGGTTATTAATTATGCATGTTGCCCACGAAATTTAGGGAATCAGTTCTCGATGTGAATCCAGAGATATCGTCCAATTTTAGGTATATTATTTAAGTGTTTGCTCATCTTCTGTCAGCTTGAAAAATCGATTTTCACAAAAAAAAGAACCCACAATCCGCACCCGATTATTAATAAAACTCAATAAAAACCACTCGTTGAATCCAAGCACATATACAGTTTTTATCAAATAATCCACTAATTGATTAGCGTACTAGATGAAAATTTCTGTGCCCTTATGACCTTTTACAATAGCTCTATTTGTTTAAAAATTAATTTCTCTATTAGCACAATCTGGTAGCCTTTTCATTAATTCCAGGGGTGGGTTGGTACCTAAGCAATAAAGCCCACACGCAGCCCCAACGCCCCCTTCTTAATGCAGACATAATTTGTGAAGGAATCGATAACAAAATTACAGTTTCTGTATACAGCAGGGGTAGCGGAAAAACTACTAAAATATATGTTTGACTCTTTGACCGATAATAGGAATCCAAATTGTAGGCACTTAACAATAATTGCGAGCCAGCCATATTGAGCCATCGCATGTCTGAAAGAAGTTATATCCAGGAGTCGAGTCTATAATATTATACCTTTCGGTAACTATAACGCTATTAAATATCACCTATAAGTCTCCCTTTTCGTCATACAAAAGAAAATACTTCAATGCTAACATAATTTTTGTAGATGATAAGGTCCTATTTTGAGATTAGGATCATTTGGAAACTACAGTATTTAGTTTATCAATAAATCACAGCTTATGGATTGATATTATGGATACTAATAGACAGATGAGTCAAAAAAATTGAGAATTGTTTGTATTTCTCGTTCTGTGGCGTGTAATATGTCCAACAACTTTAAAAATTGTTTATGAAGTTTTTTTTGGATAATGTAGTCGTTTTTTTATATCCATATATTCTAGAAATGACTTTTGATATTCTGTTATCTTCACCTTGTCACTTTTTCACCATTATTTTATCATCATCACCTACCATCCCACCCTAAACAGGCTTTTTTCCACAATCTACCACTTTGTACAACAATTCGAGTCAGTGGAATAACACGTTTCTTTCCCAGCAAGTACCTTAGTAAAATGGTTCGTTCATACCTTAGCACTCAAAAAGAGTTAGAGTACATCGATTTAATCAGAGTTTTGTCAGTACTCAGTAGTAGCTTAATATAGTGGTTAGATTACAACTGTAGACTTGACAAAAGACTCATCGGCTCCATTCCATCGCTTTAGTAAAAGTTTTCTGTGGTTTTTTGGTGGTGGTGGTAGTTTCTGGGGTGTAATATAGGATACAATCTTTCGTAAGAATTTTCTAACTCTTTTCGTTCTGTGTGTTTCTCGCTTTCTGCACTAACACTCACTTTTTTCCACGATTCGTCAAGGGTAATGTGAAGAGTTCTTCAGCCTTGCTCTACCACTTTACACACTAATCTAGGTCGTTGGGATAACACGTCAACAAATATAACTTTGTGGGAATGAAACATTAAAATGGCTTATTCAGCTAATTTATTCATTCGAAAAGAGACCCTAACGGTTAGATTCTGATGTACCGACTTAGTCAACGCCCATCAATATGAACTGATGGGAGTGAAACACCAAAGTTTTCCCCTGAATAGCTTAATACAGTGGTTAGATTACAGCTGTAGACTGTAGACCAGTATAAACACTCCCATCAATACAAGCTGATACACGAAAGTGACTAAAACCAGAAGTTGGAGAACAGACCTGTAACTTAATTTCTGGGCTCATCCCTTACTCAAAGTTGTTACGTAAATAGTCTTGATAACTCTTTTATTTCTGTGTGTTTGTCTCTTGTACTATCACCAACCGCCCATTCCTCCGCTTTTTCAATGGTAAGGTGAAGAAATTCTTTAATCTTTTGCATCATCTTGTACCATAGAGGAGGCAATTTCAATGGGCTACTCCCAGCATTAACTGGTGGGAATGCAAAGTTGTGGCTTCTCTGTGGTTCACCCTTCATAAAAATAAATTTGGTATTCTCTAATAATTTACAATTTTATTATATTCCTAAAGGGTATATTCCTTTTTTGTATTATAATTAGGTACAGTTTATTTTTCTGTTCACTTAAATATAAATATATTTAGCTGCTTCAGCGAAATTAAATGAAAAGCCTTCGAGCAATGAAAACATTTCCCTAACTTCATACAAATTTTACAAAACATTAAACATCTTCAGAGTAAATTATTCATTAATTAATTAAACTGATTTAAAAGGGGCTAATGTCAACTACATCCACTCTGCTTGTTTTCAATTTAAGAACAAAATGGCTACCAATTTTACGTAACTGTTTGCCAAAAAACAAAAAAGAATTACGTCATAAAATATTCCTACGTTTCTATTTATTTTCGTAATACATTAAATTATAAATTATCTCTTTTCCTGAAAGGGCGTTCTTCCCTTTGTTGATCATCAAGAACATTCGACAATAAAAGGTCAGCAGCTTAACGATTTTGTACTACCCATTTAAATAGCATCAAGGACAAGAGCCCCTTCAAGGATGATACAGTGATGGTTTCCCATAACCTTCGTGGCCAAAGAGTAGTCATTAACTTTAAACCTTTTCAATAATTTCACGTCGTCAATAAAGGCCTAAAATTTTACATCAGGGTAATCTTTTGGTGCTCTTAATGTAAACTCTTTTAGAACGCTTACGTGGCTTGGGTCGTATTTGAGATTGACCCCGAAGAATTACTATGACTAACGGAGAAATGCTTTAGAAATTAAAAAATGATTATTCTGATGGATATTTTGACCTCTCTTGAGCAACCAGAGGTCTCAAATTTGTTCCTTCAATTAAATCTGTTTTGACCGGACCGACAATACATCTTGTCTAAGGCCGACACAACCTCGCTGTCTCACAAAAAAGAGTGCAATCAAGTGCTAAGTGGAACGATATTTAGGGTAATTGCTTTTTTCCGTCCTTTCACCCAAAATGTTTCGTATCATTAGATTCTTTTATTTGGCAATTCGTTTAAAGTGGAAACCTTTGGAGGGCATTTCAATTAAATAACTGAGACGTATAGTTATCTATTATATCCATGCTTAGATTGAAGAGCACACTCCGGTGTCACGTTAGGTAAGCGAAACTCAGTAAATAATTCATCAGCTAACGCGAAAATCCACTTCAGACACTGAGACAGCTGCACGTCATCTCTATACGTTGCACTTCTGTGCCAAGAGGGGAAGATTTTCTGAAATATGCATTTTCACAGGACTTGACTTGGTTAGCTAACACTGAACGCATAATAAATTAACAACAGTGTTTTTTTCTAAAGCGACAAAAAATGTCATGACATTACTAATCCAATTAGTGCCTGTGGAAATGAAAATGTTTAAATCTATTTCGTGTTTTTTTAAGCAAGTTCAACAGTTACTTGCTTGCTACACTGTTAGAAATTTCTATAGTAATTTTAAAAAAAAAAAGGTTGGAAGTTGTGATGCACCACGATATAGTAAAAGTAAAATCCAGTTAGTTTTGTATATTTACTACACAATTAATTCCAATTAAATTTGGGAAAATTACAAAACGTTTGTAGTAATTTTACTAAAGAGTTACCTATAATCTGTTTAGTAAAATTACAATACAAATATTGTAATTTAGTTAAATAAATTATAGTGAAATTGTTTATTAATTTCAGTATACTTTATTGTAATTATACTACACAATTCATTTCAACTAAGTTTAGGAATATTACAAAATATTCGTAGCAATTTTACTACAGTTACCAATAATCTAGTTGGTAATATAAAAATACAAATATTACATTGTTATTAAAGTTATACTAAAATTACTTCGTAATTTCAGTATGTTTAGAAGTAGAGATGTGTCATTCGTGAATGATTCGATCTTTGGGATTGGATCACTTGAAAGTATTGAATGATACGATCTTCGTTCTGCGCAATCGGTCGATCACCGAATGCTTAATCGGTATCCGCCAGCCGGTACTTCGTATTCGAATCGATACCTTATCTATGATCGATACATAACGGACGACCGGCGACGGAATAAGATCAACTATCGAGATCGGGACTATCGAGTGCAGTGCAGTATTTCGTTTGCAAGAAAATATAAAAGACTCATTGAACATATTTATAAATATTATTCATGTCCTCGCTGGTTAGTAATTTAATTTATAAAAGCAAACAATACTTTTTATTTCAGTGTTATCGAACAGCGATTTTTCTTTTATTATTTATATGTACATTGTTACGTTCAGAAAGAGCTTCACTATATGTGTATTACTTGGTATATATGGATGTCAATAATATATGTATCTAAACTATAAGAATATATATTTAGTTTTCTTTTTGCAGGAGAGGGTTTCTATACCAACACATTGTTACAACAGTGCAACAATGTTTTTTTAACAATTTTTACTATAGAAATCTTCTCCTCGTCCAAATAAAACAGAGATAGCCATTGTATGCGACATGCGAGCCATGCGTTGCAAGTGGCAAGCACAAACAACAGAGTGATCGAATGAAGTGATTGATACAAAAGATTCGAACATTTTTGTAGTCAATCACCGATCGATCGAATCATAAAGTGAATGAATGACACCTATGTTAGAAGTTAGAAAGATATTCCTAAAAAGTTAAGCATGATATGATATATCAACATCACCGTTGAGTTGCTTTTATTTATTAACTACCCGGGGTTGATATCTTTGGCTTCATAAATATTGGAATACAAATGTCCTGCAAACATGGGCGCGACAGCGCCATCTGGCGGCCACTGATCAAACTCATGTTTTTATGCAAAAAGACAAGAAATAACACGAGTGTTTCTAATAACTTAGTTTATGATGTGAATAGATAATCATAGAAAGGGTGGTTCAATGGATGTATTAATATTGAATTTATATTTATTATTTTTTTCTTTTTATAGATTATTTTTATTTTGTGTCTCAAAAATTCATCACATTTCCAGAATGTGTAAAAAAAGTATTGATGATTTAGTTCTGCTATACAGCAGATTTATTTTTAGTAAAATTACAATACACTATGGAATCCTATAATCAAGACTGTAAAAATAAGAAAAATATTTTTAAACTTTCATTGACTTCATTGTAATTTCAATTACATTTTGTTTTGTAATTTTTCTTAAAATTGTAATAAATCAAATTACAAACAATGTTTGTAAATTCGAAATGCTTTCTATTGCAAGCTGATAAACGGTTCAATAAAATCACAATGTGTGTAGAATTTATACATAAAGATTGTAAAAATGGTATTAGTAGATTTCCTCATGTATCATAGAAGATTACTTAAATTGTATTGTAATTTTGTATTGCCATACACTGATTTGTAATTTTACTTATCTTTTGTTTTGGAAAACAATTGTAATTTTACTAGAAACAGACAATTTCATATACTTCCTGTATATTCAGATCATTTGCTTCAACATAATTTTATGGTTTAAAGTTGCTTACAAGTTTGTAGCACAATTGCAATACCTAGAGAAATATTTGTAAAACCTTATTATGAATGTGCTTACGTATATCTACATGGAGTTAATAAAAATTTTATTGTTCCAGATATGCCTCCGTACATGCTTAAGGGAGCCATTGGGGATGCACATCGCGCTTCAGAAGCAGGGCAACTGATATTATTAACCCTCCCATGTGTAATTCTTTTAATAGTCGGGTAACAATAAGTGCTCCGCTGATACATAATAACAATGTTTTGTACAATGGATGAGGAACAGACTCGTCAGTAGATGTTGCATCTACTGTTTTAATTTGAAAACTTTAACTTTATGGTGAAAGAAATGCAGTCAATACCGACGTGATGGTTGTTTACTCCTTCTAATAATGTCTAATTAAGTAATTGTTATACTTATGGAAAGACTTTGGTGATTTGCTGTGAACTACAACATACCTAACACTGTCCATTTTCTTCTTAACCAATTGACAATAACCACAAGTTCCAAGCCCATTTTACTACGTACTTGCTTACAACCTCATCTTTCTAAAACTACCTACTATACAAATCTTATTCGAAAGATTATTCAGATATTCATCCCTTCAGAAAATCTTACACACATTGACTTAAGTCGTTAAAGACTATCAAAGGTTTATAGAAAAATAATATTTGCAGCCAATTGTTTTTATTTTTGAATATTTGGTACCCTTTGTACCAGATGTACAACTTATCTCTTTTATTCACATCCTCTTCTTCTACCAATTTCTAATTTTAAAACTTATCTATTATATCAAAACAATTTAATTTAAAAAATAATTTCGGCTATAATTCAAGAAATTTCCCCAAACTCGGTTGTGCATCAAGAGATGATACCTAAAGGGATTTTTAGCGTTTTAAACTGGAAAGGGTAAAACCTATTTTTTTGTACTATTTTCTGAAATCTTTTTCATGTTGGGCATCTATTGCAGGTTAGGTTAAGTTGCTGTGAACTGAATTTTATTAATTTTGACTCACAAGCTTAGGCACCCCTCATTGACAAGCAGCCTAACCTAACCTTACTTTCCCTTAAGAAAGTAATAGGTAAAAAATAATAAATAAACATAAAAAGTTTTTTACCCCCTTCGGTTTGAATGGCCATAAATCCATTCAGGTGTCATCATCCTCTTCAAACTTCAAAACTCTAGCCATATTCTGCACTTATTTATTTACTTATCTACCATAAGAACGTGCATTACCTTAGTAGATAATAGTGCATTCGTTGACTTAAATTTCAAAAATTTGAACCCCCTGTAAAAGTGTAAATCCGTCACTGTTCCACATCATCATCTATCTGTTCGTGATGTTAGTGTGTCCATATAAATAAAAGTGCGTTAAAGAAGAAGCGGATTTGTGAGGTGAAAATTTATGTGTTTCTTTAAGCGATGATCTAGTTAAGTAATAAAATGCAACCTAATGGTGAGTGCCACTTAACTCAACCACCAGATGGGCAAGAAAGAACTACACAACAACCAACAACCAACAACAGTAGTAACGGCAGCATTTTAAAACGGTATGATGAAGATGTCTAACTTTATTATTATTAGTGTTTATACGTAGAAGGAACGGTACGAAAGAGACGAGACTACTGATGTTTACCTATGTATGTACCTATGTACTTAGATTTAAAGTGCGAACGGCGGAAGTACGTGTTATTATTATGTAGCGGACGATAGATATACGAAGGCTTCGCTTTCAACGAGCTTTTTATCGTGAAAGTGACTTGGCAATTGCTAAGGAGGAAAACGCAAATTGATGTAAAAAGTTTTATTACATTACAACACGATCTTAATTCTTAAAGGTTATTTTATTGCTCTACAGTTTTTGTAAAAAATAAAGGATGAGTGTCTACAATAAGCATCCGAATGAAACGTTCGACATTTTAAAAATAGTAATGTTCAGTTTCAATAAATTTTGTATACAGGATGTTTCAAATTTAATTGGCCAGACTTAAAATCCGAAAACAAAAAAAATTTTTTCGAAAACACTTCAGTAATTACTCATGTCCCTTTAAGTATTGGAAGCCAAAATTTTTTCACAGTCCCATCAACATATTTTATAAACTACATAAAATAAAATACTGATAGTAAGTGATAGGGTGTTTCAGATTTTACTGGTCAAGGAAATCAGAAAAAAGTTTCCTTTAAAAAAAGGTACCTATGTCCAAAAACACTTTGGTAAGTAGGGGCGGGGGGTTAAACTGCTGTAGGATATGCAACGAAAAGATGGTTGTAATTTCTTTTATTGATGTGGGGTGACTCAATCAAACGTGATCGTAACTTTTTGCTATTTATTTTAATAAAAAATACGATGAATATAGTCTATTTACAAACAGGAAAAAAGGAAAAAACTCGTCTTAACATTTACGCTACAACTTATCGACTGACTATTACAAACTACCTTCGCCACTTGTCCCAAAACTACCTGCAAACACAACACCCTTCTCAGAACTATTCAAACTTAAGCCTACACAACATACAGTCAGTCACACGATCAATTACACTAAAAATTAAAATCTAAATAAAAACCGTTACTAGTTACTACACTGCTTTTAAACTTTTCACAATAAAGATATACATGTTAAGTCCCCCCGCAATTTTTTATTTAGTACATACAAATAAAACACAATCGTAAGTGTTAAGTTACAATAAAATTAATATACAGAGTGAGTCAGATTTAAGCAGTTAGTAAAATCTTAATTCAGAACTCTACAATAAAAAACAGTTTCTTTTACAAAGATACAAATGGAAGCAATTTGTTAAATTATTTGGGATCCAAAATTGAATTTTTCAGTTTACGAAGAAGGAAAAATAACTTTTTTTGAGTTATAAATTTTTTAAACAAGTTTTTAAGGCCAAATTTTTTAAAATAAAATTCGAACACGTAAGAAAGTTCTGCTTAAAATTAAAAGATGGTGACCATTATTATCTATGGTGGAAGTACCTAAGGAATGATTTAAAAAAAATATTTAGTTGCGTTTCTTAATAATATACGTCTACTAAAATTAATTTTTAAATTTGGGGAAAAAATTAAAAACTAAATTTTGGCCACATCCACATCGTTGGGTAGAACCGAAGTAATCTAAAAAAAATCTAAAGACTCGGTAGTCGGAAATTTATTAAACATAATGAAAAATAATATAATTATAATTAGTATTAAATTTGTACTCTTGATAAAGGCATCACATGCCGAAACAATTGTAGAGTGGTTAATAAACCTTTTTGAAACATATAAAAGCTACTTTTTTATTCGATTTATTATTAATCTAAAAAAATTCTAGACATATTATCGTCGTAAGAATGTGGATTTTAAATTTGACAAGTTAAACTTGGAACACATGTATTTATGACTTTCCCTAAAGTGTTTTGTTACACTGTATCGTCATATATGTATTGTTCAAATTATTGGGCCAGACATTTTTGACATTACACGAACCAAACTATAGAGATAAAAAAAAGAAGAGTTTCTGTACATATTATCGTCACAACAATGCAAATTTTAAGTTTGGCCAGTCCAACTTAAGACACCCCTTATTTATGAGTAATGACTTTTACTGGAATTGTTTGGTTACTCTGTTTCTGTTGCTTAACCGTCATAAGATGAAATATCTTGTTTTAATTATCATTTTAGACATTTCTATCATTACAAACGTTGAACAGTGGATAATTGGCACTTGACACTTAGGTACTCTTTGATACCAGACCTTATGGTCTATACCAAAAATTAATAAAAGGTAATCGATATTAAACAAATGTAATTAATTTACCCCATATGTGATATACTAAGAATCTCTTGTATAATTTAAAAGGAAAAAGTTCTTGTTTGGGTAATTTTATTTATTTTAAGTTCCTCGTAATAAATTGTAACAGCTCACGATAAATTTCTATAAAACAAAACAAAAAAATAATAAGTACCTACCTCATTGAGTATCTTATTTTTTATTTTCTTATTCTTATTTTGCATTATACGTTATTTAATATTACCAACCTTTTTGCCATAAATTAAAAAAGTATAAGTACTACATAGCCATTACCTAAGGGTACATAATTTACTGTTATTTTTTTAATCTTACTTTATAATTATTGAGGGTTGTTATCCTTAAAATAAGTAACAAAAAAGTTGTTGGTTTTATTATTTGTAGGAAATATTTTTACTACTAGATAGATTTATGCTCTTACCAGTATTTTACATCAATAATTTGTGAAAGTAATTTACTTTTAAATTACTTACTACAGCAAATTTTGTTTTAGTACAACAGAAGGCTTCTTCTGTAGTAGGTACATTATGTATCATTTTTCTCAAGTAAATTTAGTTGCGGTACCTATTATCCTTAATAAGTAACTTCTTTATATTATTGGGGTAATTTTAATTATATCACCAGTGTTTCTAAAATTGATTTATACAAATACAATGAAATATCTATAGATAGATGCTACAAAAGCAGTATTTCAGTATTTTTTATTTTCTTTACTGAATGCTGCAGATTATGAATTATTTTTTTTTTACATAATGAGCTATCAAAGATTCAAAGCTTTTCAAAAGTATTTTCAGATTTAAAGTGTAATTACAAATTGTTTTAAAATTGATTAGAGGAACGCCCATCAAAATAGTGATTGAATGTTACCTTATCCACAGAGTCAATATCATTGCAGCATTTTGTTAATAAAATTATGAGGTATTTATTGTTAGTGTCCTTTCCAGATGCTAGATAATGGTGTAAGAATAGAATGTACATTTAACATTATTTATTTTCATAGAAAAGATGAATTTAAAAATGTAAATCTAATTTTACGTACGTATTTTGAGCTTAAGGTGATGTACAAAGTATCATTTAGTTAGGTAGCTATTCTGCTAAAATCTGTACAGCTTTTTGTAACAATTATTAAGGATGACGTAATAAGTAAGGAAGGAATAAATTGTAACACTTCATTAGCAAACCACACCCACATATACAATATTAGCCTCTTTTCTTCCTTAATATTTAAGGCATTTAAAGACTGACTAACTATATTATTTTGCGCATTTATTGTTCTCATTTGCGATGTCATTTTCGTTTGTGCAGATCATTTTGTAGTGTAAACAATGTGTAGAAGATAATTAAATAAAATTTAATCGTAAAAGGATCCTTTGTATTTGTAATATATACGAATAAAAAAAATAATGTTTTGAAAAATGTTCGCTGATTGAAACGAGACCATCAAAATCATTTTTATTTTGAGTTGGCCCACAATTATAATAACTTCACATTGTGATATACTTAATATTAATAATACAAACTGACCCCAACTGAATTGTATTGTATTATAACATGGTCGTTGTGGCAATGTTTCTGATTTATCTTGGATCTAACAATGGTATTTAAATCTTATTAATAACCTTGTTTGGCGTCAGTACCTGCGGTGAGTTCTGAGTGGAAGTGATTTACTGGGTAATTATACATTAATTACGTTGGGTTTCAACATAAAGGGGATGAAACTTGGTCAACGGTGGGTTTCTACCAACGTCACGATAATATCTAGACACAGCGAAGGTAAGAATTGTTTGAAGCGAATAAATGTGGCCACTAATCAATTTACTGCTTGTAAAAATACTAAATAGGTAAGGTTAAATTTTATAAACATCCTTTTGATGGTTAGGAAATATGCACTATTATTTAATAAACAAAATATTGGTCCTCAGAGCCGGATTTTTTGAGAAAACAAAATTATTTGTACCTGTTCCCTAAATAATTTACAATTAATTAATAAACTTCTTTAAATATTTACTAAACCACCAAATTATTTTCCTTTTTTAGCTTCAAATTTTCATTTTTATTCACTTTTATTAAAAACAATTTTCAATATTGACATAAAAATGTTTCGAGTCAATTTCCTAATCCATTATTAACAGTAGCCTTAGGCCTCTTGGGATTACACACTAAATTAATCAAATGAGAACAAAAATCAGTCCAAAACAAATTTGCCAGGAACGTGTCTAGAATTTAAAATTAAATTTACTAGAAATGGGATAAATGTTTAGAATAAAAGGGGCAATATTCTGAAATAATTTGTATAAAAGTTATTAAACATTCTCAAAATACCTATTAGATAAGTTTTTTATTTTGCAATTTGGATTTGAAATAAATATGCGAGACAAATTTAAAAATTTACGTGTACCGTCAACGGGTAGTTGTGATGATAAGGAACTTTATTTAATTTAACAACTCGGTACCTAACTATTCAGTTTCGTTTGGTATTCATGTCGTGGTTAAGTGGTTTTATTCTTTATGACGGGTTAAATTTAGTATTCTAACTAGATCAAAGTACAAAAATGCCCCGAGCATGCTAATGCACGAAATTCCTATGTAAGTGTCAACTAATTTTCCCGAGACGGAAACTATACATTACACGCGGTGACGTAACCGTTTGCGACAAAACTTTATCGATCACGTCTTTCAAATATTGTTTCCATAAACCAATACAATTCGCTACTGTTATATATCGACCAATAATACACAATGCTCGGGCTTAATTTCCTCTTCACACTGTACGCTACATCAAATAATAGGGAGTAAGCTTTTACCCCTTTGTGCCACCGCGTATAATACCTACACTTTTCACTTAACAAAGGAATTGTTTACACATTTTACCTAATACAAGAACTGTTTTTATGAATATATGTATTTGAGGTACACCTAAACTTTAAACTCACCTATCTATTATTATCAACATTAAGTATCTTATTCCTCGCACAACTTTTTCAGTATCTCATGAACCACGAAATGTCCAAAGGCGGACTCTTTCCATTTATAATACAATGAAGGGTGATGGAAATCCAATAAATGCAAATTGCAAATTTTGAGAGGTGTTATTCATTGTACAAAAGATTCTGAGAGTTTATTTAGTTAAAAACAGTTTTAAGAAAAGTTGGAGATATGATTAGTAATTTTCGCCTGTAAGACACGAAAATAAATGAGTAGGTAATTTCTGTAATCAGTCATTTTTTAAAAGCTTTTATTTAACTTGCAGTGTATGTTTGTTCGGGTGGAATCTTGCTACTCAATTTTGAAGCAGATATCTTCAACCGATTGAGCTGAAATTTTGTATACACGTTAAGTTTGGATGACAATACACGAAAAGCTGTGTGACGTCATTCTAAATCCAATATGTCGGACACAAATACAAGATGGCGGAATAGTTATTTTTTATGCACTTCTACAATATGCGTATCAATTGAAAGGGCTTGCCGAGAATAATTAGAAAAATATTCACACCACTCTTAATCCAATATGGCGGACTTTTAGAGTTTTTTATGCTTTCTTATAGTATGGGTATTAAATGAAAGGGTTCGCTGAGAATAAAAAGGTAGGTTAAAAGAAAGCTGGTGATTATAAGCTCCGTTACACTAATCCACCTGAAATTTGGTGTAGAGACCTCGATCATTCTTGAGGTAGAATTTTTTGAGCCTGTAACATCGGTTGATTAACTTTGACTTGTGTGATTTAGCGAGATGGGCGTCATCAGCATTGGTCTGCAACCTGTCTAGGAGAAGGACAACTCCAAAATCAAACAATGATGCGTTCAATGAGATGAACAGACTCAGAAGCCTAGCCAGCGATAACTAAAAAGTAAAAAATAAATTAAAAGCAAAAAACCTTTTTAAAGAAAGCTTTTATTTAAATGCTCTAAAAAGAAGAAAATAAAAATTTCCTTTAAAATTTTAACTATCAACTTATAACCTCATTATACACAATTTATATGATCATAAAAACTTGTTGCGCGATTTACTTGTGTAAATAAACTAGTACCTATTTAATTGAGTAACTTAATCTGCTAAGTTTAATTTCAGCAAACCTCGCCACAAGAATTGGTGATCATATAAATTGTGTATAATGAGGTTATAAATTGATAGTGAAAATTTTAAAGGAAAATTGTATTTTCTTCTTTTTAGAGCATTTAAGTAAAAGTTTTTTTTTTAATGGTTTTTTGCTTTTAATTTTACCTTAACTGTTTGTACAAACAGGGATGAACTAAGGTGCTTGAGCATTTATCGTTTATTTTTTTAGTGAGTGGATGGCATCATAAGCTTACATTTTACTACATATTTAAAATAAACATTTCACTTTGAAAATATTGCATGTACATACAATTTTGTCTAATGACGCCCTATCGCCTTGTCCTTTTTTTTCGGAAACATCTTATGCGAATTGATTCTTGCAAAGTCTACAAAGTATTAAAAATACATTAAAGTCTGGAGCACTTAAAGCCCAGATTCGATAGGAAAACAAGTGATTCAGTGGCTTTTGCCTCTCTCACTACTATATATCACAAGTTCAGCAAAAAACTCACGCACCGTTCCCTCTTTGCTCGCTCGTTTCAGCTTTTTCTTTTCCCAATAATCTTGGTCGCGATATTGGGACATAAAGATGATTTATACCACGTTCTTCCGCATGGCGCTTAATAATCTAGATTAGGTATGCCATCCCACACATACTTACACAGTCACATATAGGTACATACATACAAGCATACATTTACCGTAATCTAAAGGTGAACTAATCGTTTAAGCTGAGTGGACTTTGCGTTGCTGTTTCGGCATATTTTAGTTTCGTTTTGCTCTTTCGTTCCACTGACGTGACGGCAGATTCACTCTAACGGGGCTGTCGTATAAGATGGAAATAATCTGCGGATTTATCTTCATTCTGGTGACACTCCAGAGAAACCATTTATACACATTATTTTGTAATCTTTAAACCGAAACACTGGCTGATATGCCAAGCCACGACATACTTTTTAAAATGCAATTTATTTTACGTATAATACAGTATGCTCTCGGTCCAGTACTACTTTCCTAACCACATTCTTAAAGTGAAATAAAATAAAATTGTACTTCGAGATGATAGACTGCAGAAATAAAAAGAGGTGGTGACCCTAAGTAGGATAATGATGGGATGTTTTCCAATTCCTTATGTTATAATAACTACTCTTACGTCCAGAAGAAATCCCTAAAACTGTGTACACAGGTATGTCTTAGATTAAATAATTCCAACGTCCTTTACGTTATTCTCGTATATAATATTGTAAACCGTGCATAAGCTATTCTAAGCATCATATATATGTAGGTGGTTAAATCCTTGAAGTGGAGCTGGAGTCTATTTGTACTCTACAACTGACATGATCAATGTTCATCTCTCAAATGCCAAAATATTCTCTAATCACATATGTAGGTAGTAGTACGTAGTAGTAGTACCTATGTAACATATGAATTTGCAACGCCTCTGTGTGCCTCAATGGCATCGAGACCATGTGCGTTACGAACGTTAACAATAAGATGCGGTTCAAATAGGAACTGCAATTCCTAATTACCTTTGGGATCCTGTACAATAATATTCGCAGACAGTAATGCGTACTACATAGATATATATATATACATACAAAGATATATGCAAACATAAATATGTATATGTAAGCCTCTTTGCTACTACCAAATACTCTCAAAAGTAAACCACTCTTCTTCTGTATTTATTATTTGATTTGGTAGACATCAATTAATCACAAGAGAGATTCGTTGCTAGTTTTTGTAGCTTCTTAATTTTTTTATGATTTTTTTTTCAAGTTTAGCTCACTTCAGGGCAGTTTATTTAAGTGTTTCACGACGTCTACAGCGAAACCAAACAACAAATAAACAGATTTGTCTTCTAAAAACATCACATCATTAAATTTAATTGAGTACGATAATGTCGTAGAACAAAACAAAAACAATGTTTGCGCAACGTATGCGAGAGAGTGAAAGTTTATAGAATGGATAGTAGTCCGGTATGCGCAAGCGTATGTTTCGCCTAGTTATGATAGTTACCCTTCTAACAACATCCGGCATGACAACCTGTAACCCTAATACTTACCCACTTTAATTATGAATAAACATGCATGTAACACTATATAACTCAAAACTGTTGGTTTGTTATTAATACAGAAATTTCAGTAATCTAGCAGGTTACTTTTAAAACTAAAAATGCAGTTGTACACAAGCAAAGAAAAAAATATAAGTATGGTAACTTTCTTGAAACTTTATCAAGTAGTTTTTGTCGTACAGTTTAACTTGCTTCAGGGCAATTTATCCGAATATTTCAGGACGTTTACTACGAAATAAAAAAAAAGTAAACAAGTTTGTCGTCTAAAAACATCATTAAATTTAATGAAGCAAGGCAATGTCATAGAACAAAACATAACTGGACTGAAGTCAAGAGTTCACGCTGTATGTAAGCGACGTATTGCGAGAGAGCAGATGTTTATAGAACGGATAGTAAACGAGTTGCGCAAGCGCACATTACGTGTAGCTCTATTATTCTAAAAATATCTTAACTCTTTTAATCTCACATGGGGAGAGAGACAATTCAAAAGACATCTGTCTGATGGTTTGTTGTACGTGAAGTACTGTAAGTCTCAAAAATTATTGAATTTAATTCAGTGCAATGTTTTTTGCAATCTAGAACGTTATACATAAATAATAAAATACTCAGAGCTTTAAGGGGTAAAGAGTTCATTTATTATAAAAACAACACCAACGTTTCGGTTCAGATGTGAACCTTTATCAAGGTGGTTTTTTGAGTTATATTTTAAGAAACATAAGCTGTTAAAATATAACTCAAAAAACCACCTTGATAAAGGTTCACATCTGAACCGAAACGTTGGTGTTGTTTTTATAATAAATGAACTCTTTACCCCTTAAAGCTCTGAGTATTTTATTATAAACAGTAGGGGAAGAAAAAATGGAAAACGTTATACATAAATTCTAAGATTAAAAATAAAGTTCATACAAGTAAGCGAAAAAATTCCCTATCAGTAATCGTGTGGGATGCCCAAAACTGACAAATTAGTACATGATAACGCCCCGACCGCTCTATATAATGTCAGCAATACACTAGTTTAATAATAAAGTGTCTATTAAACGCATCAAATCGAAATAAATTTATATGCACACACACGCCATTCTATAAAATTAGTTAAGCTTAATAGAAACATCAATGCAATGTCCTGTTTAAACGTTAGCTGCAAATATATACCGGTTACAACGTAGTTGTCGGCTACATTGGACGCTGAATGCTGCCAACTCTACTGTGACAATAATTGCTGAAATTTTAGGAGTAACTAGGGTGGAACAGTTAGGACCTTTAGTGGCCAGTGAATACTATGTTCACAGTAAAATGAACGCTACTTTGGAATTGAATTTAACTCACTCTCACATGCCGGCTACGTTAACGTTGCTCCTATTTCAGATTTTATGGTTGAAATTAGTCGAAGAATTAATATTCGTGCAGGGCATTGTCATTTCCGAACTAGTCAACTATTAAACGAAATCTCTTACTATTAAGAGTTGAATGGTACCTATTTTAAAATTCAAATATAGTGCTCATATTTTTGCAAAATTTATTGTTATATATTTCATTATATCTATTACATTTGTTCAAATTTAAATATGCAACGTGTTGAATTTGAAACACGGTACTTCGACTTAGTTGCACGGTATATTTTGGCAGTGATCAACTTCCAAAGTTTCGTTTGGGGGTAACTAAAAGAGCACTATGTGGGTTATTATAAAACAACAAGTTAAGGAGTCATGAAGAGTCAATAAAATTAAACAAGCGAGTCGGAAAGGTTTGGGTGGTGCAGCGGGTGACCGCTATTACTTTAACGTCCCAAAAGACCCTGCCGTTATCAACGCTCCTAGTTGATAGTTAAATAGGGAAGCAGTTTTATAAATTTTTGTAATTAGTTTTTAAATGTTATCTGTTTTACAACCTTTATCAATTCATTAAATCTTACAGACAATCATATAAAATTCGCTTATTCTTGACAGTATATCGGTAGAATATTCTAAAATAGTTCGTATGTGGAAATTCAATTTTAAACTTCAGTTTTACTTTTACTTATTTGCGTCTATAATGTTAACTAATAGTTTTAGTGTTTATTGTAACCAAAATACTCATAATTGAAAATCCGAAAATCAAAACTTTAAATTCACTACTTAGGTGGTAATAGTTACAAATTAGAAGTTTTAAAACTTACCCAAAATTTAGACATGATCAATTGCAGACAATTCCTTCTCCACTTTTTTACTTAATACAATCTGAAAAAATTAAATATCAATCAGCACTGCGATACAGAACATACAATCACACATTTACATTCAACAGCAGATAAAATTTTTAAAATTCATTTATAGAATCTATTTTATGAAAAGTTTGCGTTTCATACTAATCTTAATCTCCATTTAACAAAATACCGCAAACATTCCCGATACTCTCCTACATAAGTTACTCCGATCGGATTCCATAAATCCTTTAAGTGTGAAACGATTTGGTATTAAAAACGTAAATTGTTTTTTACAGTTGGTAGGTTTCAGAATTCAAAGGCACTCCCTACAAATCCAATTACGTGTGCCGCCCTTCAAATAAATTCGCGGTATCGGTTGACATCGCGACGCCAGAGACGCTGCTTGTTCCGTTCTGCATCCCATCCATCCACCCTCCCTCCCACCCTTAAACACTTACAAAAACAATCGACTAATGCAACACCTTATGCCGATTTATCTTTTACATTCAAGATTAAAAGTAACTTCTAATGGCGTCGTTTGTATGTGTAGATAAGACTCCCTGGCAGAATTCATTACTTGGAACAACGGCACATATTCGAGGCACGTATTTACAGGTCGCCCTTTTCGAAATAATGCGTTGGCAGAAACAAACACGACTACCGCCTTCCTATATTTCTACGAATAAATGGTTACTTGTAGGCAAGACATGTTGTAACAACTACAGGTACGTGTAGGAGTCTGCTCTTTTATTTGTAAAAATCCCAGAAATTCTATGAAAAAAATCAGTCACTTAACGAAGCGAGTCAAAACAGAAATCGAAGATAAGTCTACAAGCTACCAATTATAATCAAATGGGTACTACTCTTATAAATAGACAGGCACTAGATGAAGTAAACTAAATAACATGTTGATGTAGATCAAGGCCAATAAATACACTGTGCTGTGTCTTTTAAATCTTTTGTGATTTCTTTTTAAGTTTACCTACGTAAGCTGAAACAGGCAGTTAAGAAAGTGGGCTAAATAACGGGCAATTGTACATGCCAAATCTCAAAAGAGTACAACTCAGATGTATGTTTGGATCATTACAATGAAACTAAATAGAAGCTTAATTGAGCTAAACGTCAAACAGCTAATAGCATACCAGCATGTCGCAGACAGGATCTGAAAGTAAAAAACAGACAACTAATACAGTGAGCTAAATAACAGTCAGCTATGCAAGGAACAGAGTCACAAAGAAGTACCACTTAAGAGTAGGTATATTTCATATACTTTAGGAAAATTTGACACCTTAAATAAACTAAAATAATCAGCTAATCTAATATAAGTACCGTAGCACACCACCTAGAATTTCCATCAGAAGAAAAGCAGGCAGCTATTAAATAAGGTGAGCTTAATAACAGGCAGTTGTGTAAGCTTTTGAATCACATACCATAGATGTACAGTTAGGATGTATATTGCATGTTGTCGCTTGTGATCTTTATAAAGAAACTATGTAATAGCTTGAATGAGGTATGTTACAGGCAGCTACCAAGCTACAACGTTGCAGATAAGTACCTACTGTAAAGGACTAATATGTCTGCTACGATTTCCTCGAAAAAAGCAGACAGTTAATAATGTGAGCATAATAACAGTCAGCTGTACAAGCTGCCGGGTTATGTGAGCTAGATGACATACAGTTTGTTAGCTTTAGTCAGCTAAATGATTTGCAGGTAACAACAGTGTTTTAGACAACGTCTGCTAGGTCTCTTAGGTACACTGAGAGGACGTTAATTCGTTCCCAGTAGTTTTCTTAAATGGCAACGTCGCGCCTTTTCGGTCTGTATGTTGTCGATAATGTAGGAAACAATAATATTGCGAGCAGAATCGCATCTATTGCTCGCTAGTTTCGTGACTGTTTCAATGTTTACATACTTAATATACAGGGTCTTTCAAGTTGATGGGCTATTAGTATATGAATTAATAATATGAAACTTGGGCTCATTTGGTTATTGTTTATGCCGCTTCTTTTAAAAATATTTTTAATTTCGATTTACATCCGGTTATACCGGAAGTAGATGTTAACTTTCTTATTTTAAATGGAATGACATACTTCAAATTGTAGATTTTCTCAAAAAGTATAAGCAAAGTTATATGATAGTCCCATATCAAAAGACGCCAAATTCAATGAAGAATTCAAATATGTAGTCAAAAATGGGTCATTCTATTTAAACAAATTGACTTATGCCTCTTTGAAGTTGACCAACTTGGACCACAAAATTTGAACACCCTGTACATTTTAGTTAATAACCACATTTTTTTTCGATAATGTGAATAGTTATTAATAATTGTTACGAGTTATAAATCAAAATCTAAAAAATTAATTGAATTACGGTTTTTTAAATGTTAACGTCCAGATGTCAAAAATTTTGAAAAAAATTAAATAACTCAAAATCCATTAATATTTTCGAAGTAGTGCCTCCTAAAAAATATGCATGAATTCAGATTTTCTATCGGAAAATGTAAAAGAAAAGTATGTCATTCCATTTAAAATAAGAAAGTTAACATCGACTTCCGGTATAACCGGATGTAAATCGAAATTGAAAATATTTTTAAAAAAAGCGGCATAAACTATAACCAAATGAGCCCAAGTTTCAGAATTGAATTCATTATACTAATTCATATACTAATAGCCCATCAACTTGTAAGACCCTGTATATTAAGTATATAAACATTGAAACAGCCACGAAACTAGCCAGCAATAGATGCGATTCTGCTAGCAATATTATTGTTTCCTACATTATCGACAACATACAGACCGAAAAGGCGTGACGTTGCCATTTAAGAAAACTATTCGGAAAGAATTAACGTCCTCTCAGTATACATTTCATCAAGAAATTCCATGAAAAAACAGAAAACAAATAAGATAAGCTAAATAACAGTCAGCTGTATTAGTTATCGAGTAAGAAAGGAGTACAATATAGAATAATATTGCAGATTTTTTGGATTTTTATAAAGAAAAGGTGCAGAAGCCTAAATGAGTTAGATGACAGACAGCTTGTTAGCTTAAGTTAGCTAAATGACATGCAATAACATTGTAAACCTAATCTGTATAAGACACTTACCTTAAACCCAGAAATTTCATAAAATAAACAGAAAACTAATAAGCTGAGTTAAAGAACAGCCAGCTGTACAAGCTCTCGAGCTACAAAAGAGTACAACTTAGCAGGATATTGTATGCTTGCTTTTTATTTTCTTTAAATATATATTTTATAGAACTTGAATGACCTAAATGACAGGCAGCCTGTTAACTTAAATGAGCTAAATGAAGAGCAGCAAACAAGCTACCATGTGGCATATAAGCACTACATAAGGCTGTTTTGCACGTCTAGCCAAAAAAACAGTCAGCTTTAAAAACTGGCGAATCACAAATGGAGTACTACATACAAGTGTAGGTATTGCATGTCTTTTAGGATTCTAATAAATAAAATACTTGTCTCATGAGTACGTGACCTAAATGTGTGAGCCATCTAGTCGCAAACAAGTGCTGTAAAGAAATAAATTGCATCTGATTTATAGATTTGTATTTAATTTCATTCTAATAAGGGGATATTTTTTGGGATTACGAACTTGTTATCAAAGTTGATCCAAAATAAATGTGCCTAACAAAAGTACCAGAAAATGGAAAACTTTTAATTAACGAGAACATTTAGTTAAACTTTTCCAGTTTTCTGAGATAATTTGAGCTACATTATTTATAAATCGAGTAGTCGTTTAAAAAACCTAAACTTTGCTTATACGTTTATATTACTGCCTTTTTATTACAGAATGTGGAATTCAGCTTATCAATTATTAATTAAGCATCTCCAAAAAACTATTTTTAATGGTCTTCTTCTGTTTTTGTTTCACTAGTTTTTGGCTTTTGCCTTTAAGGGCTAGGGATAATGAAAATTCCTGGAAAGTAGATACAAGTAGGTAGGTATATAAAATAAAAAAAATCAACCAGACGATTTGTAAATATTTACTTCATTAAGGACTGGGTTTACGATCTCCTTTGAAATCCTAATAAAGTTCGAATAAATATAATATAAAAAAACAGTTGTTGGTAATTTTCTTGAAGATACTAATAAACCAATATTGTCATAAATTAAATATCTAACAGGAACGTTGTTGTATTATTTACGTTAGTATGTTTATAACTGTTTGCTTGTAATATAAGTTAAATTAAGAACGATTAGATACAAATTTGACTCAAACATTTATGTATTCCTTTTTGGGAAACTTTAATCTATTTAGGGGATGTCGAATGCCTCAATGTTTGTCCACCTTCAGCAACATTTCAGTCTCGTATTTTGCATACCCTGATTGCCATTTTTAATAAGAAGTGAAAGAACCCCGTTTTGAAACGGACTATTCACTCATTTCAGTCCCAAGATTAGCTTGTTTAATAGGACGTACAACTTCAAAACTGTAATTCTAGCAAAGTATGGCGAACTTGTTCCTTTTAACCGGTTTCTTCTTTTCACCTGCTGAAACGTGAAATAGTGTTCTGAATGATGAATAAGCTAGAATGACTTTCTGTGAACTCCGAAACGACACTCCGTAAATTCGCATCCCTAAATATTGCATACATCTGCACTCGTACACAGTCCGAAGCGGACCCCGTTTAAATCACTTTGAAGTTCACAAAATGTACACTAGATGATGCATCTTGACAAATCAACTACAGGATTTTCCACAATGGGAAAATCTAAAACAACAATAAGGTGCAAAAATATTGAAATCTAAATATAGAATGAGGATGAGGGTCCAAAAAGTAC
Source organism: Agrilus mali (assembly GCA_029378335.1). Taxonomy (NCBI): domain Eukaryota; kingdom Metazoa; phylum Arthropoda; class Insecta; order Coleoptera; family Buprestidae; genus Agrilus; species Agrilus mali. The sequence continues at coordinate 4,127,693 of CM055660.1, forward strand.
GAAAAATTGCTCTAAAAATAAGAAATGTGTTGACGAAACATACTTCACCTGCAAATGCCAGCCAGTAGGGCATTGTTTTTGAAAAGAGGCCTGAATGACTTAATTAAAATAACAACGAGTCCGCGGGTACTACGCTGAAAAACAAAAGAAAGTTTGTTTCAGTAAGAAAGTGAAGGCTGATCAAGAAAAACTTGTGATGTTTAAAAATGCGGATAATTAAGGTTTTCGGTTCTAACTGCTAACGACAGAGATTAATCAAGTTTTTAATTAAAGTTTTTTGTAGATTGCCTTTGACGTACCTAAGTCGAAAATGCAAAAAACATCTTGTAATTTATCCTACGTGAAAGTAGTTCCACGAACACTACATCGAAAACAATTTACATTTTTTATTGCACACACTAATTAGCTTAATAATCTCATTAGCTTTAGAATTCCCGAGAGTTACAAAATTTGGTCCTTAGAGCCGAATTCAACTTGAAATCTGGAAGTACCTACCTAATATACCTTTAGTCGGAAATAGTTTAAAATGGTTAAAACTATATCATGGTAGTTTTTCCCATCTTGTGGTGCCGAACAGGGAAATTCAATCAATGTGTCCCTGTTTCGGCCATATTGTTTAAACTTTTTCAATAGAATTAGGATGTTAAATAAACCAAATGTTTGTTACGTGGTCTAATGTGCCGCTAATAGTGTAATGTACTTTCCATATGTAAACAGTTTCTGCGAATAATTAAACTCCCAAATGTCGGATCATTTTGCAGTTGAAAGGGCACATTTTCCCTTTACAATGCTAATTATTTACGGTAACGTAGCCGTAATGATCTCCAATGCTATTTTCCCCTACATTTAAGTAAGTACCTACACCATTATGTCGTTACAATTAATAATGCACACATAATTAAAATATTACGCTAAAATACCTGTGTTTTGTGTAAATGTTCTACTCGTGACACGGAATGCATCAACACCGACACATTATTCCAATTACATGTGAAGAAAATAGTCAAAAATTTGAATTATTAGACGCAGCTTTAGCATTTACGGGTATACAAGATTTATAGTAATAGGAATGTTTAGAATATTTGCAGTTTACAAAACTGAATCCACTAAGTCACTCAATGAATCAAAGCTTGAAAGAAATTTAGACTTTTAATTTTCAAAATGATTGAATTTCTACAATTAAAGTTACGGTTACATGTTTAGTGGATAAGTTCTTATTAGTCACAGAGTTGTTTCAATTTTTTGATGTGAAACATGTATAGGCGCGGGTAAGCCGGATTGTTGGCATGGCGATCGTGGCGATTGTGAATAATAAGTGAATTATTATTTCTTAAATGGCAACGTCGCGCCTTTTCGGTCTATATGTTCTCGATAATGTAGGAAACAATAATATTGCGAGCAGAATCGCATCTATTGCTCGCTAGTTTCGAGGCTGTTTCAATGTTTACATACTTAATATACAGGGTCTTTCAAGTTGATGGGCTATTAGTATATTAATTAGTAAAAGGAATTCAATTCTGAAACTTGGGCTCATTTGGTTATTGTTTATGCCGCTTCTTTTAAAAATATTTTCAAGTAGAAGTAGATGTTAACTTTCTTATTTTATACATACTTCAAATTGTAGATTTTCTCAAAAAGTATAAGCAAAGTTATATGATAGTCCCATATCAAAAGACGCCAAATTCAATGAAGAATTCAAATATGTAGTCAAAAATGGGTCATTCTATTTAAACAAATTGACTTATGCCTCTTTGAAGTTGACCAACTTGGACCACAAAATTTGAACACCCTGTACATTTTAGTTAATAACCACATTTTTTTTCGATAATGTGAATAGTGATAAATAATTGTTACGAGTTATAAAGCAAAATCTCAAAAATTAATTGAATTACAGTTTTTTAAATGTTAACGTGCAGATGTCAAAAATTCTGAAAAAAAGTAAATAACTCAAAATCCATCAATATTTTTGGGGAAGTGCCTCCTATAAAATATGCATTACTATCGGAAAATGTAAAACAAAGTATGTCATTCAATTTAAAATAAGAAAGTTACCATTTATTTCCGGTATAACCGGATGTAAATCGAAATTGAAAATATTTTTAGAAGCGGCATAAACAATAACCAAATGAGCCCAAGTTTCAGAATTGAATTCATTCTACTAATTCATATACTAATAGCCCATCAACTTAAAAGACCCTGTATATTAAGTATGTAAACATTGAAACAGCCACGAAGCTAGCGAGCAATCGATGCGATTCTGCTCGCAATATTATTGTTTCTTACATTATCCATATCATACAGACCGAAAAGGCGCGACGTTGCCATTTAAGAAAACTACTGGGAACGAATTAACGTCCTCTCAGTGTACATTTCACCTGACGAATGATATTTCATTTTTACATGAGAAATTATTTCCGTACAGTCACAGAGGTTCAATAATTTTTAAAACCAATAAAGATAAACTACCATTGATTTTAGCTGGAGATTTCAATGTAAATTTTGCTAAAGATGAATCAATGCCATTAGTTACGTTCCTCCAAAAAGAATTTCAATTGCAAATTAACAACAATCCAAGAGAACCTACTACCAGATATGCAACAACAACAACAATAGATGCTGCATTTATTAGATGTCTTGATAATGTTATGATCAATACTTTTGTAACATACTTCAGTTATCCTCGACCAATTATCACAGTAATGTTGTTAGAGGCAACATCGAATATAACTATTACTGAAGTCACTGATTAAAAGAATTGAGTTGTCGCAACTTGAAATAAATTTTTGTATTTAATAAAAATAAATGTTTATTAAATAAATAGTCATCATTTTATGGAAAAAATTGTAATATTTGATTTTTTCTTCGTATTTGAGTATCAAATTAAAGTAGCAATTACTCTTGTATCTGATTAAGTATAATGCACGGAAAAAAGAGTATATTTAATGTGAATAAATAACACTTCATTCAAGAAAATCTTTGTTTCATATATACGCAAATAAATATTTTCTTGAATAAAGAGTTTAAAAGTTTTAATGGTAATCAAATGCTGCGTTTCATTTAAGAATATATACTTTCAGTTAAATACAGCAACGTTTGAAGCGAAAAAGAGTTTACTTACGAAGACCATAATATTTCTTCGTTAGAATAATGTATTCCTTTAAACAGAATATTTATCTACTGATTTCAACAATTTCGTTTTCTTAAAATAAGATTTGCGGGCTTGGAATAATACTATTTTTCTTCAACACAAGAAACGGATGTTTCCATTTAAGATGGTACTTCTTCATAATAAACACGATTAATATTTGAGTTTAAAGCGATATATTTTTGTATTAAACATGAAACATTTTCATACTAAAATAACAAAAATTTGTTTGAAAATTAAATTTTTCTTAATTTTTTATTTTTAATAATAAAGCAATTTTACAAATCAATGGAATGGTATATAAATAAGATGTGATTATTGTAACATATCTTTATTGAACATAAAATAATAAAAAGGACAACGATACACACATGAACAATAGTATGAAAGGAACTAAAAAAATTGCTTAAGACATTTTAGTGTTACGTATGATTCACCAGTAGGGAGTGTACGCATCATGACTGGAAAATGCGTCTTTTTATTTTTATCCATGATAAGAACTTTACTTCCATTTACTGATTCGACCTTATTAAATGTAACGTAGTGATTGCTCAAGTTTGCCATTTTGATAAGAAGTTGTTTAGTCCAAATAATTCCAGTAGCTGTAATATAAATTATTGTTTTTAATTTAAAATCAAAACTAGAATTCTTGGTTTATCGATCAAACGATTCTCATCATAAAACAATCGACTTGCTAAAAGTGTAAATTTTCTATCATAGATAACCTTTTCTATACATATACAATCCACAATAAACGATTTTCAAATAGCAGTAGGTAGTAGCCATTTTTTCTTTATCGAGATAAAGCGCGCTTACAAATTTTGCTAAACTGTAGATACCTACTGCTATTTAAAAAACAGTTTTATTTTACTACTACTTCGTTGAGGATTCGTTGTGGATAAAATTGATTTGTAGATATTTATGTACCTATATACAGCAGATAACGTGATACAGAATGAATTAAAAACTTAATTCTAATATTGCGGCTCTATTATACATATTTACCATGCAAAATTTTGCATTATTTCATACTTCTATTTTAAATATAATTAATAAATAAATTCGTAAAAATTAAGTATTTTAATGGGTACTTACTTGCAAATGCGTCTCCAAATTCTCCAAAGCCAATTTTAATTAAAAATTCTTCCATTTTATTATAAAAATATACCCCTGCTTTTTCAGAAAATTTTATTGTGCACCAACAACTCGCTTTACACTGATAGTTCATTAACGTATGACGCAATATATTGAAAATTGAAACGGGAGACAAATATGTAGCTCATCAAAGCGTCACATATTTGTACTAAATTAAATGTTCTTTAAAATAAAATGATAATGCTTTATCGAAAGCAGAACTGTTTTGTTTCGAAGAAGTGCTTTTCCAATCCAGTTTTCGGCTACTTGAATAGAATTAATATTTATTTGTTTCAAAACAGAAATGTCTTAAAATTAAGAAATCACTTTTTGTTTAAACCATTCAAAAAGTTGTAGCAAAAGAAACATTTTCATTCCAAGTAGTTCCTTGACTTGTTTTAAGAACAGAGTTAGTCTTCGATCGAAACCTGTATAAATTTGTTTCAAAACAGAAATTCTTTCTTTAAATCAATTGCAGTAAGTAAATAAAAGTGTTGAAGGAAATATTCTTGTTTTCTTAACACAAAGCAAAATACTAAAAAGAAGTATTTATTTATTTAAAATGAGTAAATATCTTCAAAGCAATATATTTTCTTGTTTTAAAATAGTTTTTTTTTTTCTGTGTGCTGGGATCATTTCTTTCGTAATTTTAACTTAATGATGACGTCACAATACGACACAACGCGGAAGCGGTTTAATTTTTGTTAGGACAATTATACGCAATAGAGAAATAAAGTTTCAACATAACGCCTCATTACCTACCTGGGGCGGCGGCAACGATGTCGACGTCGGTGGCGCGGTACACGGTTATCGGCGACCAAGCGTCGGATTTTATTTTTATTTTCGTACGTCACGCAAGTCCGATTGCAATCGGAATTCCTATTGTAATTAAATAGTCAACTTGAATGGGCAACTTTTAATGGTCTTGCGATCCTGCGCGATAATACCACCTTTGTAGGAATGGAAAATTACTTTTCTGTTAAATTGGTTTAATTCTCCGTACAAATTACGGATACGGTTCTCTTTGTACTTAATTGATTCGGATAAACGCCTTTATAACTGCATGTTGCCCCAGATTTACATTATTCTGGGAACAATAACAAAAATAATTTCATCAAAGTTAATCTTCAAGAATAACTGCTCTCATAGTCATGTCTCAAAGTCCACAAAATCTTGATGATTCTCATTTTAAGTACAGTTACTTACTGTCAGATGGCAAAAGGTAACTTTAAGGAAGGTATGATGTCATTCTTAACGCACCTTAACAAGTATACCTAACAGTTTTTGTTGGTTATTCAACTGGTTCGAAAACAATTAACTAATTGGACAGTTGCTGGAGCTCCAAGTATTTGCTCGGGTTCTGTACGTGATCCGTCCTGGTTGGCTATTATTACCTATATCTCTTAGAAAGTTCAAATTAAACTCTTTAAAGCTGTGTGCAGACATTTTTCCCGAAAGTGTAGAGACCTGATAGGAGAGTAGGGGGTGGGGGTACTTACTTTGAATATCCAGGCAAATCGGATTCTCCTTCGAAACGGTCGACTAACACAATGAGTTCCACTTTAGAAAGCGAAAGAATGAACGCATTCTAAAGTACATAGTTCGAATAGTAGGTTGGTTCGTTCATTCCTAGCTGGATCTGTTTTCTCCGAAGCGGATTTTAGAAAGCTAAATTACAGGCTGTTGCTGCTGCTGCTTCAGACGAAATGCATTTCCACCCCCGTAAAGACTGGCATCATATTACCTACTTAAACCGGTACTGCAATCATTACCTACCGACGTAGCAAAGGACTCCCATTAAAAACATTAAATTTCTTTCTAAATGTAAGAAAATTGTTGAGCCATTTTTAATGCTAAAATAGTCTGGGCAGAATGTCTAACAAAGGTGAAAATATCACGGTTGAGAATAGGCCAAATATTGTCTAAATTCTGAAAGCTCAAAACTGCATCCTCTTAAGAAATGATGATTGAACACAAACTGTTGCAACATCTGAGTAAAGTGAAGTGATTTTGATCAAAATAAGAACTATCACGTAAATTGAATTCATAGTTTTTACAGTCAATTTTTAGTACCTAAATATTTAACGCAACAAGCTTGATTTAATCGCCACTTTACTTAAAACAGTTTTTGTGGATTCTTGAATATCAAAAGATTGCGGTCAAATCAGAACCGCAACTCAACACAACATGAGTCTATTTGCAGAAGTTTATTGAACGTAAAGGTGATCAAATTATCAACGAAACATTTATTGATTCTTGACTGACTGTCAAAAGATTAAACTTAAACTACTTGATGTCGCAGCTTTTGCTGTTAGTGAAACAACACAGCAAGTGCAGTAAAAAAAAATCAGTAGCTAGCAACAATAATCCTAGTTTTTATGTTCGAATGAGATAAAACTAAAAGTGTGGTTAAATAATTGCACAAAGATGAATTGACATAGTATTTGCAGTAGGTTGATTACAATTATGTTGAATTGTTAGTATTTACGGTTAAGTTGCTTTAACCTACCAACTTAGCTTTTGCGGACAAATGAAACATTACAAGTATACTCTAATGAACTGGGTAGTTGATGAGTTGACACAATATTTTTAGAAGCTTGATTACAATAATGTTGAATATTTAGTATTTGCAGTCAAGTTTTATTGACTTGGCAACTGTAGTCTTAGTTTCTACGGTCAAATGACACAAGACCAAATTGTGGTTAAATGAATTCTGAAGAAATCAATCAACATAATAGTTGCAGTCGCTTGGTTACAATATTGTTGAATCCTTAGCAATCCTCCTGGTCAAGTTTTCCTTTTGACTTGGCAACTACTATGCTAACTTTTTCGGTGAAATGAAACTACATTAAAGGTGTAGTTATTTAATTGTGCATTTACTGATTACCGTGCACTAGCTTTATTACTACCTAGCACCTACGGTCTTAGTTTTTTGCGACCAAATGAGACAACATGCCAAGTGTGGTTAAAGAGTTGCAGTATGATGAACTGACACAATATTTTCAATAGCTTGATTGTTAGAAAATTGAATCTTTAGCATTTGCGGTTAAGTTTCTCTCACGAATATGAAAGTAATATTTTTGACTGCCAAAGGATTGAATCTGTTGTAATTTTTGCGGTCAAATACACTAGAAAGTTGGTGTTTGGTACAGTGACAAGTTAATGTTAATACAACGCATATTTCAGGGAACTAACCCCGATTGTACAGGATAAAATTTATCTCGTTAACGAAAAAAACTCAATTAAAATCGGCTCGTCCTTGCTGCCCCAGACAGTCAACGACTGATAGACGAAGGTCTCAAATTTTTTCAGCAAAATTTACGTTTTTCTAGCTCCCTTCCACTGAATTTCATTACAAAATAGGTAAACCTTGAGAAAATAGTTTATAGGAGGCTCTCTTATTTATTATACGAGGGCGGATAAAATATAAACGAGCCTTTTTAAATTGAGTGCCGGATAGTTGTTCAAGGCGCATACGGGCGTTAGCAACTTGAAGTGGGGATATTAGGAAACACGGAAACGACTCGTCGTATTGCTGTGTTTGCTTGGTTAGTAGCTATCACAATGAGTGAGAAAGAGATGCATAGCAGCGTTGCGCAACGGATTATTATTAAGTTTCTTACACGTGAAAACGTGAAACCAGCTTAAATTTTGCGCAGATTGCTAGCACAGTTCGGAAATGAAACGCTTTCGTAGCAACGGGTAAAAGTTTGGTGCAAAGAATTTAATGAAGGGTGTAATCGTGTCGAAAATGTAAATCATACTCGTCGTCCGCGCACCAGCATATCGCCGGTTAACATTGCACGCGTTAGAAACCTTATTGTAGGGGACCACCACGCCACTGTGCTTCAGATATCTGTTGAACTCGGCATCAGCTATGGGAGTGTCCACACAATCATAACGAAAAACTGCGGATTCCGAAAAATTTCAGCTCATTGGATCCCAAAGTTGCTGAGTGAAGATGAAAAAGCTGCTCGAGTTCGCATCGCAGCTTTAACGCAGGCCCAAATCAGTGAAATGCACTATACTCAGTCGGAGCACCATCCATATAAACCAAACTTATCCCCTTGTGATTTCCACATGTTTGGGCCCCTCAAAGAATTAGGTACTAGGAGGCGAGCGATTTATGACTGATGAACATGTGGAGGCGTTTGTGCGCAACTGGATAGACTCCCGCCCTGCTTCTTTTTATGAAAACGAGATGAAAAAACTACCAACCCGTTAGGAAAAATGTATTTAATCAAACAAGGCTGATATGTCGAAAAATAGAGAAATTTGTGTTTTTGTGAAAATTTTCAAAATAAATGTTTTACGAACAAAGGCTTGTTTCACAAAAATATTTTTGAGAAAAATCAGCGAAAATTGGATTTCTACTATTGTTATTTAATTAAGTATTAATTTACTTTTATGCACAAAAAATGAGATATATTCTTCCGTTTTTTTTTGTTGTCGAAGTTATTTTCTCCATGGAATTAACATCATATAAAATAAAATATTTACGTTTAATTTTCCCCTGTCATAAATCATTCAATATATCTCTGCGGTTTGTTATAAAGCAACAATAAGGGAACGGCCTTGCTGTCGTTTGCAGTGTAATCCTCTTATTTTCTATTGTGTCATCGGAATGAGAGGTTTGTACGTTTAGATCATTTATTCTTATCAGTTCCTATGCACACTAATTGAACGGAGCAGAATACAAAGAATCAATTCTTGTGGAACGCAATCGTTCGTTTGTTTTAAATTTAAAGACCTACATAGTTGCAAATAATTTGTATGATAAATCGACAAAAAATACTGCCTATTCAAGTTAGGATATGAATCTTATTAAAAGAATCCATATAATAACCAATTAATTTCAAAGAAATAGGGATATTTAACAGTAGCATGGTCGCATTGTCTGATTCAGGATAAATCTCAACTTGGACCATTCTGCATACTGTAGCGAACGTACATGTACATATGCGATGAAATTTGTGTAAGCGCCGCGGGAAATAAATCGATAAATAGTAACTTTATAGTTACGTCAAAAGGATCCTTACTTCTACACGCTCATCCGCATAGGTACATTTAGTCTCATTTGAAATATTGGTGACATTTCTAACAGTTTCTTTTATTTAATTTTCATTAACGCTCTTCGTTTTTCTATTTATAATAATTGAAAGATACTGTTCTTCCACTTGAATGAATATGAAAACGCGGGATGATATTAGACGTTAAGAAAATGATTTCTGCAAATAATTAATACCTACGTGGAATCTTCTTTGTTTTCAATTACGAAATAATCTACTTAATATTTGGCATGTCGTCACTCTGCTTCGTATAACGAAAGACAGACGTCTGATAGTAAGTAAGGTGTGCTAACATGCATTCATTGAGTTGTCAAGAGTTCGTGTAAATTTAATTGTGTACTTTGGCAACCGACTAGTTAATGGCTTACAGACTCAGAGATCACGCTACAGTTTCACTCGAATAGTAATTACAGAATCAAACTGTTCGTTGTATTATGTGCAGTGCACCCTTTCAACCCCTTCGGGCCTCCTGTTATTCGGATACGCCGCCTGTTCCTTGGTGGTACTTGTACTTACGTTTGGTTATAACGCAGCAGCGGCGCCGCATCCTCGTCGCCGACGTCGCGACGCGTCGTTGCCAAGGCAGGCTCGTTTGCCAGACGTATATGATAAGAATACACGAAATCAATTACAGCCGTCTAATTGGATGGAATTAACGTGCCGTTAAACTAAAATTTCTTAGCCGTAATTTCGGAATACGTGACGATATTGAAATCATTGCTTCTTAGTTATTATGAAAAGTCTTCTTCCAACTTCTGGTTGTCGATTGTGGAAACTTTCAAGCCACTATTATTTCAATTAAACTTTAACGACAAACACATATTGTAGCTCTCCTAACGTTGCTCATTAAGGTAGCCATGGGCGGTGCAGAATGTGGGGATGGAAGAGAAACTACCCCATAAATTAAAGACCCGTTTTGCCCCTTAAATATATTTTACCAAAAAAGCTTACGTACCTACTTAGATACTTTAAACTTTTTCCTATATGCTTTAGGTTGAAAAATTGTGAAGAACATTCCTCACTCTGTAAATACTCGAAATTGTATCTCTTTAAACATGTTAGTTCTTTTCGGTAAATACTTGACGATATTGAAATCATCGCTTCCTAGTCATTAGGTATTTAATGTTTCCTTTGAACTTCTGATTGTCAAAAATTTCAAGCCACCATTATTTTATTTCGACTCTTTACCTTGCCCATCAACGTAGTCAGGGGAGAAAAGAAAAACCGCACAATAATATAATAATAAAATTAGAAAGCAAAAGCATTTATGTACACTTTCTTATGAACTGAATTAATTTTTATTAATACGCTTCCAGTTAGAAAACTGTAAAGTGTCTCCCTAATTGTGTAAATACTCGAAATTGTGTTGGTTTGTTTTGGTAATTTCGTAACAACTGAATCTGTTGAAAATGGGGTATAAATTGGACTGTATACTTGCACCCTGGGGTCACTTAGGCGTTACAGAAAATTTGGAAACGTTCTGAAACAGAAGCGGTTTCCCTGTGAGGTTTAAATCGGTCTGAGGTGGTTGAATGCGAACAAGGGTTGAAAGTGGAGCAACGATTGTCGAATCGAGAACTTAATGACGCCAACGGTGTCCCAAGAGGGGTAATTGACGGGTGGCAGACAACCGTGAAAGCCAATGTCCCTGTATACTTACCCCCCACTCGGCCAGTTACACCCAGCTGCGATCTTCCAATTATTACTCCAACTCTCCTTGCCACTTTATTGGCGATTCCTTTGTTCTTCGACGTATACGTACATCAACGCTTATTAAAGATAGTAAAAGTTAAGGGCAGTTTCATAAGAAATATAATATTTGTTAATGTCTATATAGTAGGTTTGTATGTAGGTCATAAAATTTTTTGCAGTTGATAGAGCTGACAATAATTAATAAGTCTAGTAAGAAAACGAAACCACAAAAATGTTTGTTTTTTTAATTAATAATCATCCCCCTTTTAACGTGCTTAAATGTAGCTGTTCATAGGACCCTGGATGTGTCGTAGGGGTAACTATTAAGAACAAATTTTTCAAAATGAATACCGATAATCATTTCGCTCAAAGCTCACTTATATTGGTTCTTTGTTTTCGATCACATTTCTAATCTGCCGATCACAAATTTCTTTTTGAACACGTTTCTGCTCCACGAACTCCTTTTTAAAAGGTCAATAATGTGTTACAGGTGCTTGTTCGCGAGTTAATGACCGGTTTCTAACTTATTCTGCGCCCTAATGGAAACGGAATGCGACAATGAAAAATTAATTAAAATCGTCTGTACTATTTCCAAATCAATTCTTGATAGGAAATAAATCGAACTTAGACTCTACAGGTCTTATAAAAATGACTGCAAGTTCTTCAAGACACTGAGCTATTGTTTGGAACAGTGCGGTGGCCTTTTTCAACCCTTAAGATAGTATTTATTAAGAAATCACTGCCTATTTTAATTTGTACTAGGATTTAATTAATTTGTATAGTAGAGCATACAAAATTCAATCTTCCACAGGCTACAGACAACTGTTCTGAAATCAGAAAAATTAAATGCAATAAACAATGGTATTGTACCTACTAAAATTGTTCGATTAGTGTAGGGGCGTTTAAGTCCCGTTTGACTTTCGTCATAATCGTCATCAACCCCACAAATATTTGAAATGAGTGTACTCAATGGAAGGTTCTTATTATGAAATAAACTTTCAGCTTTTGTGTATATTATCCTTTTATCTAGACACATAAACAGGCTATTAATAAAACAAAAGGAGAAGTGACCAATGTTTGCCGGTCGCTTCACTTTCGATTGCGTGACAAAACCATATTTCCTCCTTTGGGAACCTTTAGTAATAAAACGGGGCGATTTGTACCTGACAAGATTTTTTAGCAGATAATACTTCCGCAGTCCCTCCCTTGATCAGGACAATGTCTCTTGAAAGTAAAATCAACATTCACGCTAAATTGCTCTTGAAATACTTATAGGGGAGTAATTTGTTTTAAGAGGAAAAGCGTGAATCCCTTCTGAAAGGACATAAAAGCACGAAATATATTAAGTGCAATAGAAAAAAAAGGTAATTTAGGTAAACGTGTGTCGCAAAAAAAGAATGTCAAGGAAACGTGGGTAAAGGAAGCTATTTAATATAATAGAGCGCAAATGGTAAAAAAAGGTGAGAAAACGTTTTTAAGTGAGGAAAACTTTTGAATATTTAAGTTCCTTCAGCCAGTCGGTAATTTTTTCTTTCAGCATATACAGGGTGTTTTTGAAATAAGTGCAGAGCTTACATCCGGAAGTTTAACTTTTTCGAGGAGAGCCAGTCCGGCCCTCGTAGATCACGACAACGGCAATGCCGCATTTGATTAGCTGGTAATTAACAGCATCAATCTTTGGCAATAGGTCAATGTATCACTGCAGAACAATAAGTTGTTGTTACAATGGCGTTTACTACGGCAGAAGTGTGTGGCAGGCATGATACGTACTTCTGTACGTCAAACATCGATTATTTATCAATACAACGATCGAATTGTGCAGCCCCTACCACCCCTAACGAAGATTTCTAAATCTGCAAATGATCTCATGTGCAGTACCACTGTTGAAGACGAAACGTTTGATTTCATAAAAGACAACCCTTAAAGTGTCTAGTGTGGAACGTTTGCTCCTCTCATGTAAGAGTTTGGTGAATTTTAAAGAAATGGTTGATACAAGAAGGAGGGCTGTAAAATATGAAGAAAAATTGGGGGAATTACCGGAAGGGGACTTAAGAAAGGAGATATGGAAGAAAAAGATATTGGGGATCAGGAAAAAATTAAATATGATGTGGAAAAGGATAAGGCCTTAACAAAAATGGCAATAAGTAAAGAACAAATGGAAGAGTGGAGAGGAAAGGGATTGAATGTTAGTAGGATGGTGGGGAAAAGATGTAATGAAATAGTAAGAGGTGAAGATTTGAGAAAAATTTGGGAATCAAGATACGCGAAAGGTATGAGGGAGTTTATATGGGTAGAATGGCAAGGGGATGAGGTGCCAGGATGTCTAAGAGAAGGAAAAAGTATAGAGATAATAGCTAGATTCAGAATGGGGAATGAGTGTAATGAGAATAAGTTTTAGATAATTGTGTAGAGTATGTGGCGAGAAGAGTGAATCAATGGAGCATGTATTAGAAGAAGTAACGGGGAAGAATGAGAGGGAGAAACTTGGAAGGATAATAAATGCGGATGGTAGTGGTCTGGCCCTATTGAAGCAAATTTTAAAGAGAAGAGGTGTGGAAAGGGGGAAGGGAAATACATAAATCACTTCTAGGACTAGCTTCGAACTGTAATTTGCTGATTTTTCAAAACAAAAAAAAATTATTTCTTAAACACGCTGCTATTACTGCATATAGTTCCTCTAAAGCTTTCTCAGTTATTTCAGAAATGTAGAAGGAATTACTGTTTTTAATATCTAGTAAAACAAGTAGAGAAACTTTAACACACATCTCTTATAGAAAACACTTTCCAAATTAATCATCTCGTTTGAAGTAAATCTATGTGCCACCGTCGTACGATTTATTACTCGTCAGTAGCAAATCAAAGGAAGCTCTCCGATCCATACCATTAACGTTTTGAATATAATATTTTTGCAGTACCTATCAAACATCGACGTTAGAGCTTTTTGTCTCTGTTCAAAGTTACGTAATTGCCTTTGGCTGCACTAATAACAAACTCACTGTGCGCCGACGAAACAAACAAAATTTATTTGTTTGTTGAATAAACCAGCACGTAAACGTCTTCTTTATTCTTCTACGAAACGTAATTATTTCTCAAGTCCGAGTTTCGACGAATTTTCCTTATAGTCGACATTTACTTTTCGCCAGTTATTACGGTGCAGTGCATATTTGTTTTATGCGGTTCGTTGTAAAGAAAAGTTTCATTTCTGCGGTAGTTGCGAATATAAAAGAGCGGGCCGGAGAATGTTATTTCGGATCAAATTATTAGTCCCTGCTGCCGTCTATTAACCTTTAGAGAGTTTACGGCCGTGGATTTGCTCGCAAGTAGTAGATGTAGAGGCAGGTATTTGTTTAGCACACCGTCAGACCATTATTATGCGCCTTGTTACGCCGTTGGTCGTTTTATTGCCCTCTAGGATCATTTGTTTTACGAATAACGAGCAATGGCCCCACCAATGGATCTACCCTCCATCAAACAAAGCATACGTAAAATATACTCCGCTCTCTTTTTATTATTTTTTTTTTGTGAAAATCATCCCTTTTAAAACGTTTTAACAAGAAATTAATTTAAGTCGCAACAAAAAAATACATATAACCCTTAATTTTCATCCTTCTACCACCAACCTCCATTTTTTAATAGCGATATTAGTACTGTAATAATCTTTAACTCTCAGTAATTTTTCGATAACTGATCAATTATTATCAATCGATTAGTCATCCCCGCCAGGCGTCTACTGATGTCACTACTCACCCAGCAAACAGCACGTAGTGGGGATGAGAATGAAGCAGATTTTTTTAGAATGTTACAGGGAGTTCAAATATTATGTTCTAAGAAGTAAAAGAATGTTTTATTATAACATTTCAGAATGATTTGGCAATGTTCAAGAATGTTCCAGAATCTTGAAGATCATTCAAGAATGTTTCAGAATGTTAAAAAAAGTTAGAAAATGTTTTGAATCATTATGGGATGTTCTGGATAGTTCTAAATTCGCGAATATTCTAGAATGTTCCATCAAACGTGTAATATATTCTTACCCGGGCAACTCCGGGTATTGCTGTTAGTTTTAATATAAAATGTTCCTGACTATGCATCGCTTTCTTTTGATTTTTACACCTATTACAAAATTAACACAGAATAACACATTTTTTTCTTAGTCCGGCCCTGATTTTTATTAGTCCAGGAATCAATTGATTAGCATGTTTCAATTATAATAAAGACTTCAAGAACTTCCACGACAGCCTCCAAGGAAAATTGTGTAGGTACAAAGTTGGCCAATGCTTTTAAAAGATGATTCATGAGATACTGAACTACCTCTACTTACTTTAAGCCCCTAATTTAATCATATATCTTTCAAGATATAAAATTATTTTCTGACCGTTGGTAATAGTACTAACATCAAATATTGGTCTTCTTCCTATTGGTAGAACCTGGGCACAAATTTTATTTTTCATTTTTAGTTTTGTCGCTTTTCATGTTTATTCAGGTATACATACCTACATATAAGTATGGATTGAAAAATAACCATCGGAGCCAACACCGATATAAAAATTCTAAGAATGCAAGTATCTCAGCGCGATTTTCTACTTCCCTGGCAAATTTCAGAAATATATTATACCGTCGACCGGGGATGATGATATTCATGCCGTTCTGTAACCAGTGTTCTATAAAGAATCTGCATATTCGTATATGTAGATATAGATTTAAGCATTTGTAGAGATTTACAAGGAAAAAAGAATAGAAACAAATCTATCCGATTTTGATCTTTGAACGTTACCTACCATTCAGAGATTACGGTTGTGCAAAGCATTTTTATATATTGTATCGTATAGCACAGGATTCACTTGGATTAAGAGTTATTTCAGGCGTGTGGAATCTAATATTTTGTCCACGTACGTTTCAAGAACATTTCAATTGGCTTCTTCAGTGTAAACTTTTACCTTTATTTCTGCTAACCTAACCTAACCTAACCTAACCACTCCATTTTTGGAATTAATAAGAATTGATAAGAAAGAAATTCGTCACCTGATAATGCCACTGTAAGTTCAAGCTTTTAATATTCCTTCTAACATTAATCCTTGTAAATTTTAAAACAGTCTGAAAATTATTTTATGTAAAATAATTTATAGTGCAGTAAGTGTTTAAATGCGAATTGTTTTAATGTCATAATAGTCCGATCAATTTAGACATTCGAAGCTACATAAATTCCCACCAAGCTGAAAATCAGTAAGATTTTTTAAAATATGATTAAAAATAAAATTTTAAAGTTCCCCATCTTTCCCCTGTATGGAAAAATTTTTATTCAAGGTTAAAGGTCAAAAAAATGAGTTTTTCGCGATTTTAAGTAAAACGGTAAGTTTTATCATAAAAATACTTCAGACAAAAATTGTAGATCATAACATTATCTATAAAATATGTATGAATATTTTTTTTCCTAAGAGCCACCGTTTCTGAGATATCAGGTAAAATGAAACCCAGTCCCTTATTTTATACGCCAGTGTAACCTCGAGACAACATCTGTCTCCTGTTCAATTGTATGCGTGGCTAGGGTCCTATACCTGCTTTATGTCAGTGTGCCCAATAAATGAAATACTGTTAGTCTCAGGGTTGCTAGATTGGGGGATTTTCCGCAAAAAATAGGGGATTGTTTTTCCTTTGGGGTATTTTTTGGGGATATATTTTTCAGGGCAATTCTTCTGGGGAAAATTTTTCCTCTACAATCATTTTTCAATTTGAACTAAATATTTTCTAGTTCTTGGGGATTTATTTGTCACATAGCTTATTTTGGGGTATTTTAGAGATACATACTTTATAGATAATTTTATGATCTACAATTTTTGTCTGGGGTATTTTTATCATAAATCCTACCGTTTTGCATAAAATCGTGAAAAACTCATTTTTTTGACCTTTAACCTTGAATAAAAAATTTTCCATGCAGGGGAAAGATGGGGAACTTTAAAATTTAATTTTTAATCATATTTTAAATAATCTGACTGATTTTCAGCTTGGTGGGAATTTATGTAGCTTTACTCTTATTTTTTGGTCTAATTTGACCGGACTATAAGTGGCTTATACATACCTAACATAATACAGTAATGTAATAACTCACACTAACCAGAGGACCTTATATTAAGTCCACTTGATACACAACTACCCCTGCGGGTATCCCTGTATTATACCTATAAAAATAATACTAAAAGGTGCTATAATGTATTTTGTATATTTTTTTTATGGCTAAATAGACTACCTACTTATATGGGTGTATGACATTTTATTAGTAAGGGGGCAGCGTGTTGAAGTGGTTTACTAGTCTCATAAAAAGTTTATGGAAAATAAAGGTCTGCCATGCAGTACCTATACATATTATAGGCATTACGTCATCAATACGTTTGTGCCAGTGCTAAGTTGTCATAATGGAAATAAAAATCTTGAATCGTAAAAATTTACGAACTTGAATAATCCCTCTCCATTGTTACTATTGCTATTTGCATAAAACTTTCTATATCATTGTAGAAAAAAAATACCCTAATAAGAAACAGCAGTTGAAAAAAGAAGAAAACATTTCTTTTAAATTCATGATCCCATTGAAGGAGTACCTACCAATTTGTACTTATTGCCCTCAAAGATTACGAGGCTATTTCGATTTTATACCTGACTTTCGTGCTCTAGTTAACATCGGCATCTCGTTTCCCTAGGCCACGAATGTGGACTTTTATTGCTCTGTTGCAGTAGTTGGCTATGAATGTAAATTCGAACCTGACTTTTCAATATCTCGTTAAACTAAAAATGCGAACTGGCCGTAAATCTTAACCAACCCATACTTAACAACAGCGGGCGACACCGAACGAGCCGCGACATGCAACCCTTAACTAGCACATAATTATTAAGACCCGCGTCCGTCGCGACCCTCGCGGGGTACACAATTCTTTTTAACCACATACAACCACACTATAAACCACCTACTGCTACCACTACTACCATCGTTAGATGTAGCCAACATTATTTCGGTACTTACCAACTGAATCTTCCCTTAGGTATTATTGACTTTTTAAAATGATTGATTTATTTAATAGGGTCCTTGGATTTTATTGACCCTTATTTTTTTTTTAAGTTAATGATACTGTGAGGTCGTGATTACATCAAAGCCTTTCGTGTGCTAATCAGATCCTTTTTACCTCTTCACAAATGTGACGTTCGATAAAAAAATTAAGAAAATCACAAACAGGGTTGTAGAATTTGTGCTGACCGAAGCAGACAAATGTATAAGTGGTGTAGTGGTCGTTTTTGTTCCCAATGCACGAACGTCGGTCACTCCTAAACGTCCCTAATAATACAGAAACAGTAATAAACCGAAATCGCGGTCAATTAGCTTCTATTACTCGACAATGGGGGGGTTTAACACCTCTCCGCGGTCTTTGAACGTAAAACACATATCCACCGGATGAGGGAGTGCAGACAGGTCAAATTAATCCAACGTCCGATTGGCGTGCGCGGTCTCTTTTACTTTGAAACAAACGAAACCCAACCCAACCAACCCCAATATCCTCCTTTTCACCCTCTTTGCTTTTCTCGTGCTAAGTCGTTGCGAAGATACTTTATTGTACGACGGCAAAACGGAACTCGGGTAAAAAGGATCGTGCCGCCGACGACGAAGAACATATTTCTGCGAAAGCTCCTGCCAGAATTAATGTAAATCACGTTCTCAGAGACCTTAGGCTTCACAAATAGAACGGTTTCGACCACAGACGAATATTCGCTACAGGGGTTACGTATTAGATAGGCATAATGTCTTATATTTCTTTTGAAAGGGAACCGTAACTAATTCAGTTTTCCATTACATATCTCAGCAAAAAACTACAGGATGACACTTCTTTTAGACGAATATACGATAATGTTTTCTAGCCATTTATCATTTTAAAAATACATCCTTAAAGACTATTACAGTACACCTCCATCACAACAATTTTATTTGAACGTATATTATTATTAAGTATATGTAAAGCAATATCATTTTACCATACGAAGAAGTTACTTTAATTTTGACCAAATTAACAGGAACTCAGCTTCCTAATTGTGAAACGTCGAGGTTTATCAACTCAAAAGTCCTTTTAGGGGACTTCCATTAATTTCGTGAGGCTTTCATCTGATTATTTGGGCCCCCTCCCCTTGGTGAGATTTAGTGAGATGTGGTAGACCCCCTCTTACCCCTCACGTAAGACCCACACAATAAATTTTAATCAAATTACTACATAGTATTACTAACTATCTAAGAATTAGTGTAATAATGAAATTTTCTTGCAGACTACATGACAACCTCAAAAAAATAATTAATTATATTACTTTAGGTTAGGTTCCATATTCCATTGGACGAATGGATGAATATTTAAGGGTGCTGCCAGTTACACTAAATCTTATTGTTGCAATTTCTCAACACCCTGTATAGGAAATTAAATCTGGCTGATCAAAAGGATATTGTATTAAAATAGGTAATTACTTTTATTTGAAAAGCCTTTTATTTTTATTTAGGGGCTGTTCATAGAATACGTCACACTAAAATTAGCTTTACCCCCTTCCCCCCGGTTGTCACGCTGTCACACTTTCTGTGACCCCCCTGTAAATATTACGTCACAAAAACTAAACCCCCCCTGAACATGATAAATTTTCATTGATTAATACACAAATTTTGATAGTAAAAAATAGTTTTTTTATTTTCATAATAAAATTTAAATAAATTAATTAATATCTTTTGTAACGAACAAATAAATAATATTTCTATTTACCAGAAGTCCAAGTATTCTGTAAAATTTCAGTAAAATTTTTTGATGAACGACAAACGTCACGTTGCCATAGACCCCCCGCCCCCCTAGTCACATCTTGTCATACTCAGCCAGACCCCTCCCCCATTGTATGCGAACGTATTTTATGAACGGCCCCTTATAGTTTGGCCACAATTAGCATACTGAGCACTTTTTGGGTTGCACTGTATACAGACCTGGTAACTTACGAACCGAAATTACACATTTCTTTGTCGCCATTTTTAATTTATATTTCTATACTTTGTACTGATTATCAAAAGATGATGCCACCTGTTGTGATTGCATCTAACATCGCTATGTTCGGTTCGTAAGTTACCAGGTCTGTATATTTTAACTCAAAAATTGACGTAACATTTCAATTATAATTAATAGATGTACTCTTAAGCTACTTATTTCATTTTATTAGTTAAAATAATATTTATAATTGAAAGACGTTATTACAATAACATGTAAGGTACCTAATCAGTTAATTCCCAGACTAGTCAAATTCAGGCCCGGACTAATAAAAAATGCATTATTCTACTTTAAATTGTAATAGGTCCAAAAACAGAAGGAAAGTGGTACATAGTGGGGGACATTAGATAGTTTATAATGGTTTCGAATTTGATAAATATTTTATTTTTATTATATACTAATAATATGTTAGAATGTTATAACATAAATGAACGAAAAAGTAAAGTAAAAATGCTCAAGCACCTTAGTCCATCCCTGGCTGTTATACAGCTAAGGCAAAATGTTCACCTAACATAGAAATTACACAAACACAGGTTTAGAGTATGTTTTTTCATCCACACCTATGTAAAAAATATCACCTGTTTCTCTGAAAAATATCCTAAACTAAAGTAACATCCCTTAAACCCTTTAAATTGCATATCACACTAATTTTATAAAGGCGAAAGTTTGTGAGTGTGTGAGTGTGTATGTTTGTTACTTCTTCACGTCTAAACGGCTGGATCGATTTTAATAAAATTTGGTATGGAGTTAGCTGACACCCTGGATTAACACATAGGCTACGTTTTACTGCGGGAAAATATCTTATTCCCATGGGAAAATCGATGAAAATGAATTCGCGGAATATTATAAATGCGAAAGTAACTCTGTCTGTATGCTACACAATCTCGCCTAAAATTTACTGAACCGATTTAAATGAAATTTGGTACAGAGATAGTTTAGAGTCTGAGAAAGGACATAGGCTATTTTTTAATACGAAAAAAAGGGTTGTAAAGGGTTGAAATAGGAAAGTTTGTGCGGAAATTCCGTTATTTTTAAAGATAGAAGCTTGAAACTTATTTTTTAGGCTTTTGATTAGATATAAATAAATACGACATTCAATGTTTGTAAAAATTTTACCCTAAAGGGGATAAAATTAGCCGATGAAAGTTTTTGCGTAATGACGTCGTCCAAAAAGCTTACGGCCCAGAAAATTAAAATATTAAGTGTAAAAAGTTATAGAGGTTTTGTTTCTTTGGATCAATAAAAGTAGTTGAATACTAAGCTATATAAACTATTTAAAACTATAATTAAATTATATTAATCTATAATATTATAAATGCGAAAGTAACTCTGTCTGTCTGTGTGTTACGCAATCAGGCCCAAACTACTGAACCGATTTAAATGAGAATTTGGTACAGAGATAGATAAGTAGATATAAAGCTAAAGGCTTGAAACTTATTTTTTAGGCTTTTGATTAGATATAAATACGACATTTAAAGTTTGTAAAAATTTTACCCTAAAGGGGGCAAAAATAAGGAATGAAAGTTTTTGTGTAATGACGTCGGCAAAAAGGCTTACGGCCCAGAAAATAAAAATATAGAAAAAACAATATAAATGCTGCCGAAAGTCACTATTCCACGCGGACGAAGTCGCGGGCATAGCCTGTATTACATATATGAAAAAAAAGCTGCAGATGTTTCTACGTATTTGCCTATACCTTTAGGACACACGGCTTCAAAAACATTAAAATTATTTAAATATACGGAAATCAAGCACCGTTCAAATGAACCAAGAAAAACCAAGTTAGTGTAGTGGACGGTGGACCGATGAGATTGAAACGAATTATTTCTTTAGCGGTTGTGTCTAACACCTTCGGTGATATTGTGTTGAGAATATGGTTTAGTTAATTATTCTACCATTGAAGGTCTACGTTCTTGTTCTTGTAAGGGGTTGGTGACGTTGGGTTTTAGGTCGATGATTTGACCGCCATGACACATTAAATTAAATAATTAAATTTAATCTTCGGTTGCTAAAGTCCTGGTATCCATTACGATGTATAAATCTTTCCCTTTGCCACATTGCATGCCATAATTTACCTAAGTTCCAATCAAATTAAATTCCCCAACGAATGGTTATAAGTCACTCTGTGCAAATCGATAGTCGCAGATTCGCCTTCTAAATGTCATCCATCAGCACTAGTAGTAGGTAGTAGGTACGTAGGTAACCTACTGGATACATATATAGGTGGTGGTGGTATGTTTGGT
The DNA here is from genome assembly GCA_029378335.1 of Agrilus mali. Classification (NCBI taxonomy): domain Eukaryota; kingdom Metazoa; phylum Arthropoda; class Insecta; order Coleoptera; family Buprestidae; genus Agrilus; species Agrilus mali. The sequence goes on from CM055660.1 coordinate 4,150,020, forward strand.
GACATGGGTTAGTTATAATGTCTTGTCGAAATCCACATCCAATCCAATAACATGCAAATGTATGTAAAGCAGTTATCAAACATATTACGTGTTAGCCCCGGTAGTAATACGACTGAATTCCCTTAAAATTGTACCACGCTACCTACGTAACCATAACGCTTGGTTACAATAATGCAATCAGCCAGGGTTTAATGACGAGAGAGGCTCCTTTCATAATTGAACGTTCCCTTTTCTCTGTTAAATTATTATTCCCGGTGACGTTTGATATTCAATGACCGAGAATTGATCGAGTAGAATTAAGAAGGAATTGCAATTAGCATTGCGATCGCGATTTACGTGTGTATGGTTATCTACAGAATTTCCGAATGAAATGAAAGGAATTCCGAATCAACTTCAAAAGCTAATATCATATGTAGTACCCCATTAGCAGGAACCCTCTGTTCAACTTCGCTACACAATCTAATTGGAGATCAGAATATTAGTTCAGGAATGAAATCAAATGTATGTAATCGTGTTGTCTTCAGGGTATTGCCGTGGTCGTCGTTTGTTCATACTTGACGTTTCACCGCTCATTCAGTCGGCTTCTTCAGAAGTACATCTGATAACTAGTGTTGTCGCATTCGCTTCGAACACAACAACAACACCAGGCATCACATATGCTTCTGAAAAAGACAACTGAATGAGCGGTAGTAAAATAAGTCTTTTTACGTCAAAATCTTATCCTGGTATAATTTTTAAAAGAATATTAAAGTTTTGACAAATTGATTTTTTTGCACAGCGAAAACTAAGCTAACAGAAAACAACAAAGACGATGTGCACATAAGTAACCAAGCAGCTAAAGCAAATGAATTGCTGGGGGAATATAGTGAATAGGACAAAAATTGTGCAGAAGTAACTGGGAAAGAAGGGTGGTATTTTCTAAAACGTTGGTAAAAAGTATACTCTTTTATGGAATCGAGATATGGGGATGGAAAGATTATAGAACAGTAGACAATATTTATAAAAGGTATATAAAGTGGGTATTGCGTTTAAAAAGAAGTACACCAGACTACATTTTAAGAAGGGAAACAAAATGTGGGTAAATGGTGGAAGATACTATGCAAGAAGGAGGGCTGTAAAATATGAAGAAAATTTGGGAGAATTACCGGAAGGGGACTTAAGGAACGAGATATGGAGGAAAAAGGTATTGGGGATCGGGACAAACAATAAATATGATGTGGAAAGGGATAAATTTTCAACAGAAATGGCAATAACTAAAGAACAAATGGAAGAGTGGAAAGAAAAGGGATTTATTTTAGTAGGATGGTGAGGAAAAGATGTAATGAAATAGTAAGAGGTGAGGATTTGAAAAAATTTTGGGAATCCAGATACGCGAAAGGTATGAGGGAGTTTAAATGGGTAGAATGGCAAGGGGATGAGGTACCAGGATATCTAAGAGAAGGAAAAAATATAGAGATCAAAGCTAGATTCAGAATAGGGAATGAGGGTAATGAGAATAAGTTTTGGATGGAAGAAAGTAAGAGATTGTGTAGAGTATGTGGAGAGAAGAGTGAATAAATGGAGCATGTATTAGAAGAAGTAATGGGGAAGAATGAGAGGGGGAAACTTGAAAGGATAATAAATGCGGATGGTAGTAGTCTGGCCCTATTGAAGCAATTTTTAAAAAGAACAGGTGTGGAAAGGGGGGAGCGAAAATATAGGAAAAATGAACATAACGGAAAAGGAAGGGAAGTGCTTAGTGTAAATATTTTAATTTTTGTAGGTTGGAGAATATATTTTGTGTGTGGAAATGTAAACATAACTTTTTAGTTTCAATAAAGCTCTTACTACAAATTTTTGTAGTTTATTGAAAAAATGAAAAAAAAATGCTAATTAGATCAGTCTGCTTCAGGATTTTCCTAAATAATCACGTCGTATTTTAAGTAAACATTTCGTATAAAAATAAAGAAAACACGTCTCGTAAAATGAAACTATTTAAGGAAATTACCTGCTCGCAGCTCAGACCCATTTAATTTTCGAGTATTAAGCAATATTTCATCTTTTCCATCTTAAGCAGCTTTCTGCAACTGATCTAATAACTATGCAAATGTGTTTGTTCTTAATACTCAATTATGTAAATGAGAGCATTTTCTGCCTCTAAATCTTCAATGACATTTAATTTCAATGTTGATTATTTTAGACGAAAAGCATACTACAATTTTCACTTCACTAAGCAGGTTTCTCTGATTAGTATTTTCGTGGTTTAGTTTCTTCTTTACTACTTTTCGTAGTTAATTTCTGACTCTAATAATCTCCACACGACTCATTATACATTATAAGTACACAAGTGAGCTGAGACACTTCCGATATTCTCTACTACCCGTCCTAAAGCATACGATGTACCTGATGGATACCGCAATTGAAATAACTACCAAGCACCCCTGTGATACAAGCATTCAAAACTAAAGTATGAAATTTACAACTAATTACGTTATCTCATTTAATAATTGATTATAAACATGATTGGGTACTAAAATTCTGTTTAAATTTTATAGAATTGTTTATGTAAGAAATACGATATTTAGAGACAAAATAATTTTGCATCAAGGAATGGGATGGCTTTGTTCTCTTCCCTTTGAAAGAAGCCATTCAAAAAATTTCTACTTTCGAAACGTCGAGTGGCTTGTTTATCTTTAATTTTAAAATTTTACCTTTCTACAGAAGTAATTTCAGTGTACACGGGTTCTTGCTATAATAATATCCTCTTCAGCGGTAGTAGAACAGGAGGCTACTGTAAGAAGATCGTAATTAGAAAAACATCGTTGTACGGAACCGGATGAACAAATTTACCTGCAGGTTCAATTTGCTTCTTAAACTTGGAATGTCTAATTAGCTAAAAGGTTGTAAAACAAATAGAAATACTACTTTGTGGTGGGTGAACAAAGAAAGGCCGAAGTTTTTTATTTTTCAAACCGACCACAGAATTAAGTAATTATAATGTTCAAAGACAGGAGATTTTAAAGAACACCGCTCCGATATTTCCATAGGGTCAACAGGGTAATTTTTGAATATACACGTTTGTTATTGTGTTTTAAATTAAAACAACGTCGTGCCCTGAAAGATATCTGCTAAAATTTCTTATAGTGCAGCACACTTCACTCCGTCAAATGTCCGCAGAAGAGGCGGAGCAAAAGTTTACTTGACGATAACACGTGAACTAAAAAGTGTACGTGATTTGTTAAGGGCGGAGCTTATATTTGAGTAGTAGCGGGCGGAGGTATGCCTCTGTGCGGACCAATGCCAGACCTAAAGAGAATTTGGTAACCTTGATATGACACGCCTTCATTTTTGAATGTAGCGAAATTTCAAATAAGTACAAACCCATTTATTGGTTATACAAAGGCAAATGCATCTGTACGTTGATTTGATTTAGTAATTAATATTTCCACAAATTTACAATAACCCTAAATTTGTCATTTAAGTACTTTACATGATTATCAGCATTATTGATTTATTCAGCTCATTTCTGATTCAAATTGGTCTATTTAGTCACAGTTGATAATGCACTTACTAAAGTACATTACCATTTTGAAAATGGTGTAATCTTCTGACTACTGACTTTTCGAACAAGTCAAATGTCCTTTGAATGGAACAAGTCCCCTGTTTGTAACTCTCTTGTGTAAATCGTGTGGCATTTATTCGAGAAACCTTTGGCTGCAACGCAAAAACCATAATGTTATTCGCGGTACATTAACCACGGAGGGGATAGATCCGCCACTGGCAAGAGTGTGTTGAACATTTACTTGAAATGTCAGTATTGGGCCAATATTTCATGCAATGACTCAGGGATGAGACGGTTCATAAGGCATTGGTCTTCCCTTACATTACCGAAACATCCAGGGGGTGAAAGAACAATACCCTTCGGATGCGAACAGAAATAATTAACTTCGACTGTCGCTAAAGCAATTTGCCTCGATCATAAATTTACTCGTCCATTTCCTTTCTCGATTTGCTATTGTTTTTTTATAATAACGTTATTTCCGTTTTGATACTTATAAATTGTATTGGAGAGCACTGGCTTTGCTTCTGGTTTTCGGTTTTATCTGTTTCCAATAAACGAAAGGAAAAGCCATGATTTCTAAAAAAAGAGCAGGGGAAAGAAATTCAGCAAGCATGACATGGACAAAATAACTTTTAACTAAAGCCAGTGGCAGCTCGTGGATAGGTTTTGTATTTCCTTTAGATATTTTACCCCCAGGGGGGGTCATGATGTAGATCCTGAGGACATGTATACATATATTGTAATGTATACAATAATAATATAAATTTTGTGTTTTCAGATTCGATACAATGTTTGAGAGGGCGATTTATATTTCTAAGTTCCTTGGTCACGAAAACTAAACCCATGTGCAATGCAACGACATAAATCCGCGTGTTGTACCAGTTTTATGCCAAAATAATGGAGGAAAATTCGATTAACTTTGACGTAAGTGCTGCTGAAACAGTAACTACCCTTTAGTTTATTGCCTCGTCAAGAATTGAATTACTCTTTAATTACTTAAGTATCCTATTACAGATTGTTGAAGTTTGAATGGACAACTGACTCACCCGATTTATCGCTTCCTCACTGCAGATTGTGCCGTTCATTTTATTAGCTACTGACCCTTAAGTGGCCATTGAAAAGTAAAACCCAAATTCATTTCGAAACAGTATCTAAATGTAGTATTACTTTTTATGTAGGTATGTGGACTGTAATAACTACAAAAGCATGGAATATTTCATTATTTCAAAATGATCGATATTTCAGGTATTTGTATTAGCATAGTTCGCTGTGTAAGCACCGTGGGAAATGATTCGATAAGCGGTGCCACCGTGAGGTTGTAAAATGTACGCTCATGCACATACATGACCGTGTTTCAAGACTTTCGAAAGCTTCCACGAAAAATTAGGATTTCGTTCTTAAAATGCGACAGTAATATAAATATGTAGATAAAGACAGCAGGTGACATAAACAGTTCTGAATACCAAATAATACAGGGTGAAATAATTATCTAAAAAAGAGTGTATATTTATGCCTGGATAGTTATGAAATTTTTGAGTGGAACTTTTTAAAAAGAAGCTAACGAGAGTGGTTGGGCTTTATTTATAAATTCTTGCGGTGCGGCGAATTTGTTATCGGTTAATTAAAACTGCCCTATTTTGCTGTAATTGTTCTACAAATCATTCGGGTACAGGGCTTATTGCGGAAATATGTTAAGACCGCCGTAATTTTTGACGCTGATAACCGCTTTCATCTACCTTGGAAAAATGAATTTCGCGTAACGCTGTAGATTTAAATGAGCCCTTAATTTTTTAACGTCTCTGTTCAATTACGCGAAACCACCGGAAGAAAAATAGAATTCTAAATCCAGATAAACCGAGTGAGAAAAACAAATGGCCAGGTTTAATCACTTTTACGCCACTGCAGAAAATAATAGGATAAAAATGCGTTACTCACGTGGGATTAAACAATTCATAAATTATTATGCCACTGGCGGACGCGACGCGATGTTGTTCCCTTCCATCCAGGATTTGGAGATTCGGAAACGTTAAATAAAAAAAAAATTACTGTTCCCCAAAAATTATATCTTACAAATCCTGTGTTCGTCCTAAAAATTGCGTAAATATATTTTATTCAAATTTTAATTTTGATGAACATCATTCTACTGACTAATTATGGCCTTTTTTTAATTTTGTACCACTTAAAAATATTGAAATCGTAGCTTTTTCTTTTTAAAGCCTGCAACTAAAGTAGAATTTCTATCTTCAAATTTCGCCTTATCTGGGTAAATAATCCCTCGGGAAAACATCACGATAGCCTTATGTAAAATTATTTTTATGGTGGCTTTTCCAATAATAGCACTCTTTTTGTTTACCTCCTGTATAAAGGGTGAATAAAGCTGTCAGTATAAATGATTTACAAAAATTTCCCAATTTTCATTTATGATGATCGATTTGTATGCATTGCATGTACCTTTTTTTTTCACGGTCCCAGGAAAAAACATCATTTCTAGTTCACGAAAACGATTCTTTAATAGGCCCGAGGCCTGGCACCGTTGAATTTTTTATTTTATTTTAGTTATGTGGCAAGCAAGCGTAAACTCCATTTAGGATAACTTCAATAGAACTTCAAAGGCAACGGCCCTGGCTGAAGAGGGTTATTCGCAAACCAACTTTATGCTGTTCCAATAACTAATACTTTTCTCATTTAAGGGAAAATCGGGGACTTTGGGAAAAAGCGCCAATGGCTGGCTTGACCGACCAATCGCTTTGGAGGTTTAATAAAGAGCTCAAATTAAATGCTCGTTAGAGAGCCATTCATACCTCAATTATACCTCAAAGTCTAGACCATTTCGACATCCAATTTGCCAAGCAAATTGTAAGGGGAAACCCGTACTGTTTACTCACCAAAAAGTATTACACAGCATTCACAATATTCAACTAACAAAATTTAATCTATCTATTTTGAATTTATATTTTAAAATAATTTAAACTGTATATGTAGGATGTTTGAGGAACCTCAAAGATGCCAACAAAATAGAACGTTATATTCAGGAAAAGTTTTTCGGTTTTGGAGTTAGTATTTGAATAAAAGTATGGCACACTCGCCTGTGCCGCGTGGCGTCCACACGGTGGGCGGGCGTTGGTGGTTGCTACTACCCATTCTGCTTACGTGGAGCAGTTTCGGTTTCGTCCGTGGTATTTTACTGAGAACAAAAACAAGTTACTAAACCACTAAATGTTATTAAATAAATAAAACCACTAAATGTTATCAAATAAATAAAACCCCTTGGAGACGTTTCACTGTTTATTAGAATGCCCATTTCACCGGCTAATTATTTTCTCAATTATTAAATTTGTTGCAAGTATCTATGTATTTATTTAACAAAATAAATTAAATCTGTATAATGTATCGAAACATTTTCATTCTAGCTATTTTTAAACATTTGTTGATGCCATTTTTGGAGCGAATAAAAGGGACTTACGAAATTGAACTTCGGCTTCTCCGATGATGGGATTTATATAGGGAGGGGTGTAAATAACAACAGGATACGCAATTCGTAAAACAATCAGGAAAAGGATGAACATAGTTGTGGTTATGTGTATATAAGATTTTAACGAAATTGAAAGAAGCACGGTCTCATTCTCCCTCTATTCCCGTAGAGATTACGAACAAAAGCGGGAGTAGGGCATGTACACAAAACTTGCACTGTACACAAAAGGCTTTATGTGTCAAGCGAACTTACGGCACTCGCTGGGAATTTAGTAGCGTCGCACTAAGAAATTCTTAATATTTTTCTAAGTACTTACTTACTTACTCACTTACTTACCTAGTCTGAAGGAAATTGGAAATACTTTTTACGACTGGTAGGTACAACTCGTGCTTTAAACATTATAAAATACCAGTTAGAATTAAGCGTACGACATTATTTAATAATGTATTAAATCTAAATAATTAGTCAATAGAATGTATGTGCTTACCAAGGAATATCGTTAAGGAACTATGAACTTTAATACAAATAGTAGCACTAGGTACATAACGTACCTACAGGATGTCAGGTAAAAAGAAGAAAATTTTATGAAAGTACTTTACCAACCGGCCATTTCCTATACCCACCTGCCGTTATATTTGAACCGGAACATATCATAAAGTTTGTTATATCTATCGATTCCTTTCATGTGCATTAGCTAATGAAAGGAAATGGATTAGTGGCCATAACGCTACCACCTATAGCTACATATACGATAATACGTACGGGGCTGATAGAGAATGGGCAGGTAGACTGGCAATTGTTGCAAGAGTCATGTTAGTGATAGATAATGTGAAACGCAATCTCTTTTATTACTTAAACCATAAAGTCATAAAACTTGAATTTTCATAATTATCTCCATGCGTATTAACTAAAAGCAAAATTTCTTTATCTCAAACTACAGAGATAATTTTATAATCCTGACATTTAAAGCAGTTCAATGATTAATTCCGCAATTTTGCAAACAAACCAATCAGATTTGGTAAATGTCCAGACTCTATATTTCTAGGGACTCTAATACTCCCCTACCTTGCCGGAGCAAACAAACACAATACGACAAACAAATTTGGTTAGTTCTTCACAAGATTCTCTCCGGTTAATTTATTAATTAATAAAACATCCCTTGAAAGGTATTGGTCTCTCTGTTAAGGCAGGTACGTAATACTTCGTGTTGTTACATGTCCCTCAGTAACGTTTTTTTTTTTTATTCTAGAAAATCTGGAATGTGTTTTCTTAATGGAACAGCAAGCAGCACTTCATAAAACTGATTACATATGTCTATTATGACATATTTGTTCGACGCAGAACGACGAGGTGTGGTGAGGCCTTGCAGGCAACTTGTTTGTTTGCTCTATGTCCAGTATATTACTTTGCTCTTGTTGATATTTGAAATCATATTGGTGAACTGTCGATTAGAGCAAACAACAGCAGGCAATCTCATAATCGCTCTCACCTATGTACCTATTCGAATACATTTGTTTGAACAACGAGTTTTTCCTACAAACTTATAAAAATAGTCTCTTCCTAAAGTGGAAATTACAAAATTTGAATTTGGTTCGTTTTATTTATTAAAAATGAATTTCCATAAAGTAACGGCGGATACAATCAATTATCATAATATTAAATAAACTTTCCGGTACCTAGCTGGGTAGACTTCTAGTTTTATTTGTGATGAACTATAAGGAAGAGACTAGTTTTAAAAGTTTGTAGGGAAAACTCGTTGTTCAAACAAATGTATTCGAATAGGTACATAGGTGAGAGCGATTATGAGATTGCCTGCTGTTGTTTTTTAAAGTGGAAATTACAAAATTTGAATTTGGTTCGTTTTATTTATTAATATTATGATCATTGTACAATTATCATTAGGCGTTATCATAAATAATTACCTAAAGGGGCGATCGATACCGGTGGTAATATAAATCATACCTAGGGAAACTTACGAGAAGTTTTCAGAATATTCGATAACCAAATAAATAAGCGGTGAAAAGTATACACAGATAGAAACACAGTGCGATCCATAAAAACCTGAACCATTTCAATAGGCCATAATTTCCCTTTGAAAGCTCGTAGAATGTAGAAATTTGTTTTAATCATCTCAGTGGCTCTGGGTGATTTGGTAACACTGACAATTGTTGACAGTTGACAGCAAGATGGAGCAACGCGCCATACATCTAATGCCACCATGGAACTTGTAACCAGTTTCTTTGATAATCGAATAATCTCAAAAGGTCTGTGGTCCCCCAGATCCCCTGACCTAACCTCGTCGGATTTTTTCTTGTGGGGGTATCTAAAAAATAGAGTGTACAAGAATAGGCCATGGACAATTGATATTCTTAAGGAATCCATTCGAACCGAAATAAGTAACATTGGCGAGGATACTCTCCTTAAAACTTCAGAGAATATGGTGAGACGAGTGCAAACATGTATTGATGCTGGTGGAGGTCACTTCCAACAATCTCTCTGAGATGTTTATATTGTAATGTAATATCCAAATTGTGTATTATACTTTACCAAAGTTGCACGTGTGTCCTATTATTGGTTCAAAAGTTATTGTCTATTGAAATGGTTCAGGTTTATATGAATCGCACTGTAGTAATCGATTGTTTGAGAAATATGTAAGTGTGTTAAATAAATTGCTATTATATTCACGAGGCTCTAAATATAACTGAATAACCATCAGTAACACTCCCTCGACGAGTCTGTATGAGATTAATTAGTTTTCGACCCAATTGTGAGGAAAATATGAAGAGAGATATAACTTATTTACAGTTTCTCTTTCTGTAATGAAAACGACCTTATCGGATTTCAAGTTATAATTGATTTTCTTCAATATCAGCTTTATGAAACAGTAGTACGTACACAGTTACTTCGGATTTAAGGAAAACAGCGTCAGTAACATATTTGATATCTAATGGTGATAAATTCGATTAAGCACGTCAGTCACTAAGTATCATAGTACAACAGAAAGAATCCACGAAAAAATAAAATACTTTATCGTTAAAACTGGTAATTTTCAGAATTGGTAACAAAATATCATCAGGCTACCTGTATTAAGTGTTAAGTGTCAGAGATGAAGGAGGTACGTGTAGTCAACCTTTGGTATACGCCGCCCCTTTTCATTATTCTCATTGGACGTGCTTTAGGATTGCACTGCTTTTCGCGTATTTGGCACATGTCAGAACTCGAGTGGTATCGTCACGCCTTCTGGGCGGACAATTGACAGGACGAACTACATATAAATTGAGGGTATGGACTAGTTTTGATAACCAAGCGGCATGGTCCAGTCGTCTATTCTGGGGCTGACTGCCATGGTCCAAGTTTTTCTGTGGCTTCCAGTGGCGGATTTACCAGCAGGTTGAATAGGCTAGAGCCTAGGGCGGCAAATGTGTAAATCCGCCACTGGTGGCTTCATTAAACCATTTAGGTAAATGCTGGGATAGAAATATTCCACAAAGTCTTTCAATTTTTTTATGTCTTCATTTCTTCCGCCTTATCGTTCTTCCCCCAACCACCACCCACCAATTTCTACTATTCCTAAAGGAGGCTGAAAAGGGCCTTCCGCCTTACCCTTAGATTTTGCACGAGTGTGGGCCGAAGGGACAGCCCGCACACAAACATTGGTGAGAATAAAATACCAAAAAGATGATATCGACTTCTTCTATTATTCAGGCAGTTAGGAAGTTAATGATCTAAAGCAGGTCAATACGAACCCCAAAAATATCTAACCAAGGTTTAGGAGGTCACCAGAGCTGCTTAATTACTTTTGTGAATGGTTATTAGTGATAAATACCTCGTGACTCAAAGCACCTTAATGTGAGGGTAGTTGTTTGAAGCACACGTTCGGTAAACGGCCTCGTAACGGACGTGTATCGAGCTATATGTCGCCGTTTATAATCCATTTCATTTCGGATCTCGTCATAAGATCTCAAGAGGGAACACAAGTGGTCCAAATTGCTTCCTTCATACGCATTCTTGTCGTCCGACGCGACGTTCTCATAACATCGCACGGGAGAAACAGGAGAGTAACAAAGGAGCACACACAGAACTGAACTTGGCTGGCTCGAGCCAACGCCGCCGTGGTGGTAGCAGTGTCGCATTTGCATAATGGAATTTCTTTCCAAATCGCTGCTCAACATCTGCTGTTGTCGAGCAATGTGCCTTCCATCCATGTCGACAACGGCATCTCGAACGAAATAGGAAGTGACATACCGTACTTTTCGACGACGTCAACTCCTCTGACAAATTAACAGCTCTACATGGACGAGATTGAAAACTTTTATAAAGACTAAACTGCTTTTTAATGATAGTTACAATCGGAACGTTTAATTATCCTGCCAAATATCGAAGAAAGTTTTCAAAGAATTCACTTATTATTTTACCGATAGGTAAGTGGAAATTTTTGTGCCAAAAGTGAGTACCTACAAGAGTCTTCACTCAAAAGGAGCGGTATTTATTAAGGCCATAACTACAAGTTGCCAAGAAACTTCCTAAATAATTTATTGATTATTCCTTTTACAAATTAAAATTTTAATCATGAATGGAACGTGATTGAATAAACTGACTTAAGTCATTGTAGGCAAATGACCAAGAGAGGTTTCCAACAATTTATTGATAATATCCCTGCAAACTAAAATTTAACTAATGAGTGGCACGTTTTTGAGCCGAAAGTGAACACAAACTACTCATGATTTGACTAATAGTCCGTGATTAAAAGTATCGAAAACAATTTGCAAACAATTTATTGACTTTCCCTTAAAATTGAACATTTACTTATGGGTGAATGTCTATTTTATGAATAATTATTTTCTAACAAATGAAAAATACTCTTGCAAAAAAGGAAATTTTTTATATTAATATGAAAACGATAATTTAGTTATTACTTTGAATGAACCCTTTTCAGAAAAGAATGGTGCAAAAAAGAGTACCTGCACTTTTATCGGTATTCATAAAATGTGCCAGTTTGCTATTTGCTTTTTGTTTTCTGACTGTTAAACCAGTTTAACATAAAACTTGAACTGAGTGTCCTCAACTTTTACTCCCCCATATTTGCACTCGGCTATTAAGTAAATACGTAAGTGGTTTATGTGTAGAGAACCATGCGAATAAAATAAAGGGAGGGAGTGGGTGGAGTTCCTGTTACATTCGTTTCGAGAGTTACAATCAATACACGCAACAACTGGGCCCTTTAGTCAATTTCGGTAAAAGTATTCCTACTTGTAAACCATGGAATAAGGGACTCATCATTTACTTTATTACATACTTTCCATTTAAAATAGCGATAATTTGGTTTCAGGAAATCAAATGAATTCAAAAATTGAATAATCCTTAAAAAAAGTCTATAGTCAAATGACTCGCTTGTTACTCAGCTTTTACTTCAAATAGTTTAATAAGTACTTAGATATATTGAAAATAGCTATCTAAAATTATCAAGGCCGGAAGATAAAGCGGAAACCTCTTTCAAGCTCCATACATGAATGTTGGAGATGGATAAATGGTGGTTAAAGAGGAATAGCTGAGAAGGATATCGACAAGAGGCAACATGACGTCCTGGAAAGTCATTTTATTCCTTTAACGGTGCCAATTGATGTGTAACTGTTGCAGTAGAGCTATTATAGTGATAAAATGGCATACGTACTCTGATATTAGAATTGAAGGTATCAAAAAGCGGAAGCGCAGTTGGAAAGTAGGAGGATATTCTAGAAAATACTTTATGCATGAATTACCAGACGCCAGTTCAAAGGGCTGAATGTAAGGAGGGGAGAAGATATTTTTGCAAAAGGTGTGATAATTTACTGCTTCGCCGCACGTAATATTTTCCGGCCGAACAGAGCGACTGCTGTTTTATCTTTCCTTTTACGATTGTAACTGCTATTTCTTTAAGCTGGTGGAATCATGGCACGTGAGGAACGGGAAATTGCAGATTTAAACTTCCTTTGCTGCAAGCAAAGTTCTTCCTGGTCACTGTTCAGTTTGATGCCATTTATTACTCACCGACTTCGATTTTACAACCGTCTCACCTTCTGAACTCACTTAACAACAAAATGTATACTACATTTATTATTAGTAATAATTAATAATTATTTAAACAAGAAAGGGACGAATAAATATTGTTATGCTTGGAGAATTTAGAAACCAAATGTCAAAATCAGTGAGGATATTAAGTACTTCAGAAATTTATCAAACACTAGACGTGGATCGCGATTTTAAATACATAAAAACGTCATGAGCTCTGACCTTGGTATTCGCAGAGACGAAGCTCCACCCTTTTCGTATTTTACTACCGACTATCCTTGTTTAGGGGTACTTTATATTTATAAGATCATCTATGACACACTTCTTCTATTTCTAACTCAAAGGCAATAAGATTTATTAAAATTACCCAATTCGTTATGGTTTGCTTCATTAAACAGTGTGTAATTAGTAGCGGTCGATTAAAATCCTGAGGAGTCCTGCAACAAATTCGGGAAACGGGTAAGACTGACGTCTGCAGTGAGTGCATTATCATAATAAATAGGTAGAGAGTATAAAAACAACTTTGGGTACAAGTTTCACTAATTTATTGGTCAATACTCAATAATATTATTTCGACATTCACGTTATTTTCAAGAGTAATATGAAATAATGCATTATCATTGAGAACGGTTTCAACTACGCGTGTTCTGACTTAGTTCAGGTGAAGAGGCACTTTCGAAAGTTCCCAGATGAAAACAACATTTTAATACAGAGAGAAACTATGCTCGCGCAAGTTGTACAACTCTGAAAGTTTTTAAGCAGTTGTTCCCGGATTCTCGAAATTTTATTACAATCGAAAAGTTGTGCGCTAGCTAGCAAGTTTAAACTCAGCACAAAGATTGAAATTTATTCCAACTCTTGAATCGTTTGCTTGCCTGTTTGCATAGTATTTGCTCAACAAAAGTCGTTTTGGCTTTTACATTTATTTATTTTACCATCGGGAACCCCTATCACGTGTAATAACAATGAGAATCGGTGGATTGGACTTGTAATGGATTTAGAAACTTACGCGGATTAAATTTACTCTCTCTGGTAGGTATTACGTCTTCAATCGGTCGGGATAACAAACTAAAATTCCCTTTTATCTAAGGATTTACGACCTTTACATGCAATTTAACTAAAAGCATAAATGAAGTGCCTAATTGGAAGACACAAAAAATTGGATAAGAGGAAACTCGTGGGCCCATTGGGTGAGAGATGATCAAACTACTGGCAAACTCCGTCTCAAATTACATTTTTATGTTTAATAACTGTTGTTTATTTAAAAAATATTCCAAGTTTAATTTTTCCTGCTTTTAAAAAGTTCTTCGAAATACCAAAAGCAAACAGAATTATCACAAGTCATATTTATGTCTTCTGGAACATGGGAACTTAACATAGATAGGTACAAACAAATAAAAATGCTATTTACCTCCATATTTATAAGGAGGAATGAGTATTTTATAGTTGACGTATATGATTTGAAGCGATCGCGATCGCGAATAGGTAGGTAGGTAGAGGTATGTACGCAAGCAGGATTCGGATTCCAAATAAGAATGCTTTAAACTCATAAATTCAAAAGGTACTTACGAGCGAACCACTTCGAACTGCAAATACTCAAAGGGCATGCATTCACGAACACTATTCTGTCGTAATCATCGATAAAGTAGATACATACGTTCCAGGCAAGAAGAGCATACAATTTTTACGAACTAACACAGATTAAATTTCAGAAGCACATTCAGTCCAAAAAGTACCTGGAACCAAGTAGTCAAATATCATAGGAATTAATTGCAGTCTAAAGTCTGATTTACAGGTATTATTGAAAAAGTGTTCCCTGAATTGGTACCTACGTAACAGTAATCGTTGCAAATCTCTACAGATAACGCTTAGTGAGCTCAAACAGACACGTAAATACGATTAAACTTCGATAACTCAATGTCGATAAACTATCTATGAGAAATACGTATAATTTTTACTTGATAACTCGAGCTCTCGAACTTCTGTTACTCAAATATCTTGATAAGTCGAATATTCTGGTAAAATCCCTCGTTAAAATACAATTTTGTCGCCTGTTTTAAATTAAATTTTATAAAAAGGTGGAATGTGGTGCAACAAAAAAAATATTACTTCTATCTATCTGAATAAAACAAACAAACACCTAATATCCACAAAACGTTTAGAAACATAAAAACGTTTCGACACCCAAGATGTCATCCTTAGTTAGAGTCTCTATTTCAAAGCACTCCTTCGATTTTCTTATACCCTATTACCCAACTAATATTATAAAGGCGAAAGTTTGTGAGTGTGTGAGTGTGTATGTTTGTTACTTCTTCACGTCTAAACGGCTGGTGCGATTTTAATAAAATTTGGTATGAAGTTAGCTGACACTCTGGATTAACACATAGGCTACGTTTTACTCCGGGAAAATATCTTATTCCCATAGGAAAATCGATGAAAATTAATTCGCGGAATATTATAAATGCGAAAGTAACTCTGTCTGTATGCTACACAATCTCACCTAAAATTTACCCAACCGATTTAAATGAAATTTGGTAGGGAGTTAGCTGACACCCTGGATTAACACACAGGCTACGTTTTACTGCGGGAAAATATCTTATTCCTATGGGAAAAAGTTGTTAATTGATAGGAGAAAGGAAAGTAGATTCCCCATTTCCCCTTTTATTCAAGTCAGGAAGGTGATAGTAACTTCAGATAAATATTGGGTAAGTAATTTTTAATTACCTAACAAATAAAATTGTCATAGGGCGAAACTGATGTCTCTGAATAAATATTAACATTAATTTATCACATAAGTATTCTGTATAGCATGGGTATTTTGTATTTTATAATATTTAGTCAAACGTCAATAAGTAGAATTTTTGATAAATCGAACCAAGTAGGTTGGTAATAGCATCAACTATGAGAAAAATTTTTACTTGATATCTTGATAAATCGAGGATATTTGGCGCCAATTTCGGTTAGTCGGATTTTTTGAAGGAATCCTTTAATAAAATACGATTTTAACTTCTCTTTTTAATAGCGATAGTGTGCATTTAGGCAGTGAGGCAATTCACATTCTACAATTATTTATCTTCAAAAAGTACTTTAAAAACTTTGTCATTTGACCAATAATTCAAACTTATAAAATAGTGGAAACTGGGTCACTGAAAAAAGATGTTAATCACACTAATATTATAAAGGCGAAAGTGAGTGAGTGTGTGAGTGTGTATGTTTGTTACTTCTTCACGTCTAACCGGTTGGAGCGATTTTAATAAAATTTGGTATGGAGTTAGCTGATACCCTGGATTAACACATAGGCTACGTTTTACTGCGGGAAAATATCTTATTCCCATGAGAAAATCGATGAAAATGAATTCGCGGATTATTATTTATAAATGCGAAAGTAACTCTGTCTGTATGCTACACAATCTCGCCTAAAATTTACTGAACCGATTTAAATGAAATTTGGTACAGAGATAGTCAAGAGCCTGAGAAAGGGCATAGGCTACTTTTTAATGCGAAGAAAGGGTTGTAAGGGGTTGAAATAGGAAAGTTTTTGCGGAAATTCCGTATTTTCTAAAGATATAAGCTTCAAACTTATTTTTTAGGCTTTTGATTAGATATACCTAAATAAATACGACATTCAATGTTTGTAAAAATTTTACCCTAAAGGGGATAAAATTAGCCGATGAAAGTTTTTGTGTAATGACGTCGTCCAAAAAGCTTACGGCCCAGAAAATTAAAATATTAAGTGTAAAAAGTTACCGAGGTTTTGTTTATTTGGATCAATAAAAGTAGTTGAATACTAAGCTATATAAACTATTTTAAACTATAATTAAACTATATTCATCTATAATATTATAAATGCGAAAGTAACTCTGTCTGTCTGTGTGTTACGCGATCACGCCCAAACTGCTGAACCGATTTAAATCAGAATTTGGTACAGAGATAGATAAGTAGATATAAAGCTAGAGGCTTGGAACTTATTTTTTAGGCTTTTGATTAGATATAAACACGACATTTAAAGTTTGTAAAAGTTTTACCCTAAAGGGGGCAAAAATAAGGAATGAAAGTTTTTGTGTAATGACGTCGGCCAAAAGGCTTACGGCCCAGAAAATAAAAATATAGAAGAAAAAAATATTAAATGCGGCCGAAAGTCACTATTCCACGCGGACGAAGTCGCGGGCATAGCATATATGTTCAGTAAGTCGAAGTATCGATTCGTCGAATTTTTTTGCGTCAGGATGACTCGATTTATCGAAGTTCGACTACTGCTTCCCATCTTAGGGGTTGCTATTAAGAGTTTTTATATAAATATCCTATAAATGTTAATATTTTCCATAAAAAAATTAAATTCTTATGTTCTCATAGGGGGAAAAGTTTCCATAAAAGTACGCGTAGGTAAATTATTCACGATGATATCAATTGGGAACAACCATTTGAAGAAGAGATTAAATAAAAGATATCTCGGCGTCCCGTCCTCCAGAAGCAAATGTCCTATTTGATCCTGAAAATACGTCGCTTTAATAATAATGTTACACTACGCAAGCGTTCCTGCCATCTCACCCGAATGCGAATTCTAGTGGCAGTACAAGAGCAGATCTGCAACAGAGAAAACGTTCTTCAAATTTTCCATCCTACGACAGGAAAATTACGTAAGTCGTTTCTTTTATAATTATGTATTAATATTGACTGTCTATAAATTAGGTACCTACCTAACTAAAATTTAGAGATACTTTAAGTACCTTCTTTTCGTACTGAAAGTTTTTCAAAACTACCCCTTCCTGATATAGTTGCTTTAACGATTTATACAAATTAATTTCCAAAAAAAATAATTACATAAGCATGTACCCATAAAGGACCATCTATCTATCCATAAATTAGTACCAATAAAATTCTCGTTCTCTTTCAAAAACTATTTTGGCACATTATTTTACATAAGGATATTTGTCGCCAATTCAAACTGAAGTAATTTAATTTTAATAAAATAGTTCCTATAATAGCCCTATATACTATGCCTAGTGTTTTGGCTCATTTTACAAACTAATTTTTTAAGTAAATAAATTATTTGTGACAATTTATCTTATTGAATGTTTTTCTATTATTGATTTTCAAATTTTGCTTGCAACCCCTAACTAGTTTTTCTTTCAAAATTTTATTTACAGCATCTACCCTTTGAACCTAGCTGAATGAACGAGAACGGGGTGCCGCCTATTACAATAGGTGAGTATACATACAACCCTTGGCGTTGTAACCATAGCCTTTCAAACAGAACGAAATTACAGAACCGCAATAAAAGTTTTACGTGAGAAACCGGGCAGCGAAGAGAACAGAACAGAACAGGTAGGTTATATGGCAGCAAACAGCTTCTAATTAAACATGGCAAACAAACACCACTCGAATTTTACGTTTGCTTCTCGAAAATTACTAAGAAAGAAAAGAAAAAGATTCGGCCAATCAAGCTACGCAGTCGTACGTAAATTAGGGCCAATAAAAATTGAGTTTATTAAGCTGATTCAAAATTAAAAAAATAATTACATCCCGCCTGATTTTCTAATAACTAATTAAAAATTTTATGTGGAAACTGAAATATCTTTCGGAATGTTCTTTCCTTGGCATTTCCCATTTGAAAACTTTTGTATATAGGCTCAATTAGTTAAATTTCAAAAATAGATGTTGAAATAATTCCAATGAGTCTATATACAAAAATATATACAGATTTTTCAATCTTTATATTTTCAAAATTATTGTATTTTAAATTATACAATTAACAGGGTTGATACAATTTAACCCAAAAAAAGGCGTTGGAATAAAACATTTTTTTTATTTGCCTGAACATACCTTTGATCTCTAATTGACTTATTCATTTATTGACCTATCTCTGTAAGCGTAAAATGAAACTCCTTTTCGATCTTACGTAGGTAGGTACCCTATTTTAAAATGGAGAGAAAATTTTGCAAACTTTGTAATCAGTGGATGTCGTGAATTTTGTGCAGAAGCTAAATTTAAGCGGAGGACGGTGAGAACAGGGCGAACTTCAGCACATCAAAGACTTTCTAAATCATCCCTACTTTTCAGCACGAGTAATTCATGAAGAGCAATTAACTTTAATTAAGTTGGAAACTTCGACATGAGCTCGCCTTTCTTCTTTTGTGTTGGACGTGCTAGTAACATTGAAGTGCTTATTGGACATGAATCTAATCGAAATTAAATGTCATACTAACTATCAATCACATACAGTAATTAAACTAAAAAAACAAAAAAAAAAACGTATCAGTAGAAACTAATTTGCAAATTTGTCGTTAACATGTAAGAAAGAATTTTTAGTTCTTGACTTAAAAACAGGTAGAATAATATTAAATAGTGATAATAAGTTTGAATGATAAAACAAATACAAATGTAGTGGCAAATAAAAATTAATCAAGGAATAACTCCATTTCGAAGATTCTTTAGCAACTTTCAAATTCTTTACCAATGTAATCGTTTGAAGAGGTTTCATACACAAGCAAAAAAACAACAAAATTAACTTTAAAAAGAATAAGTCGCATAAATTCAGATGTATGAAAAAAATACATTAATTTTTAATTATTTTGTACCCCCTTAAAATAATTAATTATGCATAAAACTCTCAAATATCAATCAATATACTCGTATAAGTAACTGTGCATATATAACGCATTTTTTTTGTTTTAATTATTAAGAGAAGCATATATTTTGAATATTTTAATTGTTTTAGGTTCACTCCAAGGGGGGCCTTGTTAAGGAAATATTACTCATTGTCAGTATCATCCCCTGAAGACGACTAGATAGTAGATACTGAGGAGTTTGCAACGTTAAATTATTAATTGTGTACCCAATTGAAAATAAATAAACAATTAGTAAGAATGTAATTTGTTAAATAAAACATTTTACTGGTGGTCTTCTCATTTCCCTAAACTCTTTAATAAGCTAATTGAAATAAAAATAAAATCATATGTAAAAAAGAAATATTTAAAAAATAGTTGGATATTGTTTTGTGTAAAATGTATTTATTTTAAAATAATTTAGTGATGTATGTAAGTGCTCATTAGGGTTATTCTACATGCAAAGTGGTCAGAGGGCACCAACGTTTGGCCAATATATTAGATTAAGTTAATCAGATAATATAATAAAATTATTCAATATTCATTAATAATTGTTTATAAAAGTCGATTTAAAAGTAATTATATTTTTATTTGGTTCCTTATTGAAATCGTTTCTAATTTATATAACTATTCTTTTAATAGACTATTTTTTACAAAAAAGGCTATGAAAATACTCTTTTGGCGAAAGGCAATGAGTGGTGTCATAATTTTGTGTTGAGTTTGTCTTTAGAATCTTTATAAATGACCTACGTAAATTTGTTGTTTAATTAAATGAACAATCCTAAATAAGGCAGAACTGTATGTAATGTTTAAAAAACACAATTATAGGTACATTACTTATTTACCTTTTTATTTATTTAATACTCAGAAGGTACTTTGTAATAATTCCAAAAGCACAGTAATTAGGAATTTTATTATTTTTAATTTTATAAATACTAAACAAGAAAATCTCTCTTATAAAGTAATGAACAAAAATTTTAATTAAAATAAAGGGAAAAATGCTTTTAAATGTTTCACAATTTATTTGTGAAAAAATCTACGTATGTTTTTGGTTATTCGCTCTTTCTCAAGAGTAATTTATTACTGAACAGAAAGGAGGGATATCGATAAGCTAGGGAAAGTGGCCCCTTTAGAAAAATTTTAAAAATATGTTTTTTGAATAGCATGAGCCTTATACGTAATGAAAATACAATTTATTCTCCAAAAATATCAATTATTTGTAAAATACTATTTAAATAAATATGCATTCTTCTAAAATATTTTGAATTAAACTTACATTTGTTAGTTTGGCATGCAATTTATTATAAATAAAAGAAGTGACTACGTTTTATTCACAGGAAATAGCGATAGACTGTGGTCAAAACGGCGTTTTTTTTTTTTATAATTATACTTTTTTTTACTGTATCAAGTTTTTTCAGACATGAGCGCATTTTTTGTAGCATTTTAATTTTTGTATTTTTATGTTCGCTGACGTCTAAAGAACAACATCTAAAAAATCACGAAGCTAAAAAAATGCGCTCATTGTAAAATAAAACTTTTTTTATGCATGAGCACTTATCATATCAAATACATGAAACCAACGTACAGCACGTCATAAATTATAGTCAGTTTGTGCAAAATGCAACAGCGAACTCCTCCGAGGGCGGATGGTCAGATGATTCTGATACAGAATAGATATATTATTTTCAGTATATTTTGTTTCATTTTATTATAACTTATGATTTCTTGTATGCTTAACCTACAAATGTAAGTTTGACTTAAAATATTTTAGAATAATGCATATTTATTTAAATAGTATTTTAAAGATAATTAAAGACACTTTTGAAGAATAAATTGTATTTTCATTACGTATGAGGCTCATACTATTCAAAAAATATATTTTTTTCAAATTTTCTAAACGGATAACTTTTCATAGCTTTACGGTACCCCTCCTTTGTTTTTACTTCAAACAGAAGTATGTGTAATTTTCAATGATTACACATTACACATATCTGCTGCATCTTTATGTAGCAAAATATGAATGCCCCAATTGATATCGATATCGTCAATCGATTTTATGGTTTATTTTCTGCACTTTCCCTCCAAAAATATCTAAATATCACAGGTACTTTGTATAAATAAATAATCAATCAACTCGTTTTCCATACCCACATATTCCGTGAAAAACAAACCATCATCAGTCATCAAAGACAAGCTGTTATTATTGGAATAAAGAGAATAACTAATTAAGAGTTCACATCAACATGCCTATTATTAAAGAACCATAATTTTTTACTGTCTATTTCAATTCAAAATTTTGTATATAAACCTGCTATTAGAATTGCATAATATAAACGGTTTAATTATAAATTTGTGTACCATTCAATATACTCGTAGTACATGTATACATTTTTTATTAATGAATAGTTCTTAATGAATAAAACGACCTTATCTACTTGTAGCGTTATAATTATTGGGCAGATGGTAAATATAAATTTTGCTATTGCACAAAATCAAAAGACATTTTTATAAAATACGTATTTCACAACGTTAAATATTAAACGCCTCTTTCTTTCATAAATAAATCTACTTTTTGAAATTTGCAGCAATGTACCTACTGTACAAAGATAATATTTAATTTTATAACAAAACCTTCATTCATTATATGACTCAAACCAAACCCAAAAATTGGCGAACAACATGTTTTGCAAATAATTAAATATAAGCGGAATAAATAATTCTTACCTGTGAGGGTGTTTAAAACACCACTTGCAAAGAGGAACGGGATGGTTCTGTAACAATTTAACAATGGTACCTACTCTAGAAGTTGCGATCAAGAAATTACGTATCAATTTCAACGAAGTTAATTAAAAAGGGACTTGGGTGGAGGCGCGGGGGTTGGTCGAATTCCGTTTCTCTTTTAATTATCCGCAGCTGAAATGGGTCGGTGGTGTTCAGCATTACGCATCTTTTAATTTCAACCCAAGTCCTTATTTACAGCTCCAAAGGTTTCAAACAAATTTAGCTTAGGCACTCGCAATCCTTAGTAAATTGCACCAACAAGGACTTTATAACAAGGACGTTTACTCGTTAAAAACTTCTGGAACCGCTCGTGCATTAACATCAAAAGAAATTTTATTTCACGGTGCATTCAAATTAGCTCTCACCATATGCCCCACGTAAACTGTATGGAACCGAGAAATTTTTAAAAACAAATACCGCAACTGCTCCCACATTGGATTGTTTTAAACTTATTCCAGTGGAAAACTTTACAATACCGGCATATATATTTTTTTTTATTTGCCGGTTTCTCCATACATAACTTTCTCTGCAACATGCACGTTCTATAATAACAGAATGTACTTAAGGGATGCTCTGTTAAAAAAAAAATGAAAAAGAATTTCAAGAAAATCCAATAGTGCCCTTACGAATTTGGCGCTTATGCAGAAATTCCAGAAACACGCTAGCCATTAACTGACCCCTGAATAGCAATTCCCTAGCTGTAATATTCTTAAAAAAGGGAAATTAATTGTACCAACTTCCATTTTGTATATGAAACGTAAATTTTTGTATCAAATTTTCCACAGTAATTTTAGAATAAATGGAAGACTTAACTGTCTATTGCACAAAGAATGTGAATCACCCGTTACAATTGGATGCCTACGTTTTGGTGTAAACGCTATGTTGTGATTTATTCATACAACGATCCTCTTTCTTGCTCTTAACAGAATTAAGCTCCCGAATTAATTTAGTTTTTACTTAAGAGTTTCATTAAGGTTATGGTGCTCTTCTCGAACCGCACGCCATCCACCATCTGAACATACGCGCTATTTTAATAGAACCTGAATGTGCAAAACAGAGATAAGAGCCCGCTGAGACGAACAAGAACCAACTTCTTGCTATAGCTTGTTGATTAATTTTTAGATTAATTCATTAAGCTGCAACAACAAAAAAAAATCCGCACACCCCAATAATACGAAAATATCTGACTTAATTAAAGGCAATTATTACCTATCACAAAACCTATCCGATTTAAATTAACTTTACAAGGGTAAATAGTTAATCACGTAAAGAAATTATAAAAAATAAAATAAATTAGGTACGTTATAATAATAATTGTTGAGCATGACAAAGGGTCATGTTCCGGAATTGAAAAAGGACTCAACGATCCCTGACCATCGTGTAAACGGTTAGGCATCAATAGAAATTGCTTCCATTTATTTTTACGGGGCTGACCGCTGAACGGCCACTTAGCCATGGCAAAAAGTTGAAAAAGTCACGCATTCCTCCGGGACCTCTCCGCCACACGTCCTCTCCTTCCGGTTCCCGGTGAATTACTCGCGCCACTACACAACCTACCGGTCGTATCGGGCATCGGGGGAAAACTTAAAGCGTTAAAACGACTTTACGTGGACTGTAGGTATATTGGAGCGGTTGAAACAACAAAAATGCCATCAAAAAGAGAATGAATGGTTTCTAGGTAAAACACCAAGAGAAGATGCACACCAGAGAAACACGAAAAGCGAAACAAAACAGAAAATAAAATGTTTTCAAAGCAATATATATGTTAGTAGAATGAGCCTCGGAGGGCGCATGCTCGTTAGGTGCCCGCTATGCCTCATTCCAAAAACATACGCCCTAATATGTAGCATAATAAGCATTACAGTCAGTTTAGTTTAGTCAATAATGTTTAAGCCATCAAAACTCTTTTTTAGCTCATTAAATATTTGCTACACTTCATTCTGTGCCACCTAAAAAATATTTTTAGTATCCATTACCTACACCTTCTGTAGGTCATTAAATTTTAACTTATTCTTACTCGATGGTCAGACTAACAACAAAAAACCTTTCGTCAAACAAACTAATGTATGTGTTTCAAATTACTTTCGAATAAGTTTCATTCCGAGACTGATACCTGTGCAAAAAGGGCCCTAATGGAGTATGTTCATTTATTAATTTAGAAGTTTAGAAGTAAGTACCAAGTAAAGTGAAAAGTTCTGTTGAATAAATTAGACAAAATATTTACCTTTAAGACCTATAAGAGTCGTACTACATAATAAACATATTCAGACCAGCTTTTTATAAAAAATGAAAAAACAATTGATACCTCTGTACACGTAGCTATACCTGGTATGTAAGCGTGTATTTTCTAAATGGCAAAATAAGTGCCTGAAGTAAACAGCCTCGTGCCTGACGGCGTCCTCCTTAAATTTATAATGTCCCATCAGTCTTGTATCTTCGTCACATCGTTAAAACAGTTTTCGTGTAGAAATCCCTGTACTTCTTTCTGTTTGATTGAGAGGCGCATAGGGATGCATCCCGAATTCAAGACCATCAATATTAATGGATTCGCGAAATGCCGCTATATCACTTACACAAATACACTCACACATATACAGAAATAATTTACATAGAAACACGTAAGAGTCACCGTCTAGTAGATTTACCAAGTTTAGTTGTTCGTCATTTACTAAATCCAAAGCTGGTTATTTTCTAATGATAAGTAAACAGTTACAACAAATACAATTGAATTAATTTTGTACTTGTATAGTGTCCGCAATGAAGGCGGGCCTTATAGACGACGACGTGTCATATGCGCCGCCCTCATTGATTGTTGCTAAAACGTTTCAAAATCTTAGGAGTATACGCAGAGGCATAACTCATAAATGATTAAACAAGTCATGTTAACACTACCTCCGCCTTCTTTGCGGACACTTGACGACAACCTACACTATTGATTAAAATGCAGCTTACGATCTTAATTTAACTTTTGCTACATAAAATGTTATATAGCTCTGTTTTTGGCTTAATTAAACTAGTTGCATGTTATTAAATTAGATTACGCAGTATTTCACTTAATTATATAATCCGCTTTTATACCTAATAAATTGTACTCTTACCGAATATTTTAACAGTAGCAATTAGCGTTCAAAGTAAATACGACAAAACGTTCCAATATTTTTCGTCAATTAACATAAAAATACAACCGGAACCGGAACGAAATGTTCCCACAACCATATCCGATTATCGGATTATCAGCCTGCTCTACAATTAACCTTTACATACAATCGATTCACATGCTCCCTGTTTCCCTTGCTATACCTCTGTTCATCCCTTGGTTTCTATCTACTACCTGTGTTCAAATTGTAAATTGTAAATTGTAAATAAACGACATTGATTCGTTTGCTATTAGCTAATTGCCTACCTACGCCTGCTTTGTTTTTGGATAACTACAATAGTTACACATCAGAAACAGAATAAAAACGTGTATAACACAATCGTTTGTACATATGTTTTTTCTTTTCGTTAATGCATGACATTTCAAAATGAATTGCCTTGTCTAATTAGATATGGAAGTTATTTCAATAAATTACTATTTTTTAAAGACTGAAAAAAATATTCAGTCAAATTAGTAGATAGATGAATTATTTTATTTTCTTCAAATTAAACCGTCTGTAACGATAAATTAATATAAAAGGCAACGCTGTCATTGTGAAGTAACGCTTTAGGACGAGTAGTAGCAAGCGCATGCTCAGTTTTAGTTCGCTACAGCTCGTCCCAAAAAGATACCGCTTGTCGATAAACACTGTCACTGTGTCTCGAATGTAAGTAAACTTGTTGTAATATCACCATTGTAAAAGAGAATGAGACAAGGAAATTTTTGTGAGAACAGTTACATCATTAAAACTCATTAATCACTGTCACGAACAACAATTTAGGAAAATTGAAAACATAGGGTCACAGCCAGTGTCGATTTTATTAAGATTGATGTCAACAAAGCTGGGGCTAGGTTCAGTGTCAAAGCAAGAATGCAGTTCTTTTGGGGCAAAGAGGTTTCATTACAAAACTCCATTTGTGCGTAGACTCCCTTTCTAATAACGACGAAATAATTAGTTCCCTTATGAGAAGAATGAAACCTGGTTATTTTAATGACGACCCCAATTCATTCGTTATGAAATCAAATCAAATAAAGATATCTTTGAGCATTTTATTATGACCGACAAAATAGAGTTACCTTCGTTTCCTGATAACGTCATCGATAACAACTTCGTATTTTAGATAACTCAATGGGTGGTGCTGTTTGTATCGGCAAAAAGCTTTTGATTAGACATTTTGCTGAAAGGAGTAAACTACTTAAACTACTTGGCACCCTGTCGCGTTATCTCAGCACTTCATTAACAGGCAAGGGTGCGTGAGCAGACGATTTAAATTGCGGGGATTGTTTTATCTCTAATCTTAATGAAGCTTTAAATACGGTTTTCTTCGCCCTCAAGAAGGCGCCAAACTGGGGAAAGAAAGGAAAAGTAATGCGAGGGTGAAATTCTTACAACATTTTGTACGTCAATGTTTTCTTACTTTGGTCACTTACCAACCCTCAACCAAACAAACTTAACATAAGAATATAGACATTTTAGAAAGTTAAAATAAAATATATTAATTAACAATCCTACCAACAATATTAAGGTACATTTAATGATTAATATGAATATTAAAAAACGACTTAACGATTTAAATTTGTTTTTATCTATTGATAATTGAATTCAATCGAGTACAAAAATGTTTTTTGAATCAAGCTCATAGGAGCTTGCCATTTTGACCAACGTATGTGCCTAGCTGCTACTGCAGGTATATTTCATAATTAATGTTATTTTATAAAGGATCAAATAATAATTATGAATGGTTTTGTTTATAAATATGTCCACCTGTATAGTAGAAGAAAAATAAAATTTGAATCAAATTTATTTGCCCAGAGCTTAAAATGCACTCCTTTAATCCGTGGGAGAGGAAAAGACTGAGTTTGGGATAATGGTCCCAGCAAAGCCATTAGGCAATTAGATTAAAGCGCTTTTACGCTGATTGCAGGACCGATCGAAAATTTCAGCAATTGATGTTACGTTGTAAAAATTTATATCTACGTGGACGTGAACGAGTCGTTAAGTGGATAAAACAACTTTCTTATTGACCCTTTTACTCTACAGGGTAGACCATTACGTTATATCAAAATCACATCTAATCAAGTTGTATGTAGCTACAAAGTACGTCATAAAAGAAAAGTTTAAAACCCAAAATCCCTCATAAAATAATTAAATAACAAAATCAAAATTCCACCCTCAGATGTAAATTGAAATAGAGTTCCTAGTCGTTGAATGGTAATAAGTAATCAATAGAAAAAAAATACCAGAGATCCATAAGGATAGTTATGTTCAACGTTTCGTCATTAGATGTTACCTTCTTCAATAATTTATCTGAAAATTCTTCAAATTCTAATTTTGACTTAAAACTCAAAAAGCAAAAAACTAATGCCAATAGAAATATGTTCTGGCACCAATACGCCATTTAATTATCTCTGGCTAAGGAATATATAAATCAATTGCTAGGAATGTCAAAATATACCCACGAAACGTTCATCATCTCTTTATGGACGATTAACTTCTGGTTTTGTACGACCAACCTACGAAATTCTGATTATTTTCAAATAAATACATCAGGTGAACTGATGTTTTCAGAATCTGTCATAAATAAAGGCGCATGCGTCAAAGCAGTGACGACTCGTTAAACACTGCATGAATTTTAGTTTAAAAAAAAAATTCTGCACATTTCAAGCAAAACGCCAAGAGATATCCTGCATCATAACATTATACTGCTTCTACATGTTATTGTAAATATATTGACTGCTGTTATTTTTCTTTGCTTAATGAGTATCGTTCAGTATTTATTAATAAATTTCTGAAATAAGCATAGGAAAGATAATTTAGTTAGGTAATACGTTTCAGGATCAATTTAGTTCAGGATCATTTGATTTTGGGCTATTTGTTATATTTTTGAATGAAGTGGCGATTAGAATTCGTCACGTACGAGTTTGGTAAAGTATATCCAAATATTTACCACATTTAATCTTGTACATTTACCATTTAACATCACCTTTTATGGATGATTGCAAGTTCGGCGCGGGACATTGTCATCGTGATCGAATCCTAAATCGAAAGGTACTTCATGCATTCCCGATGTAGCCCTTCGTGCAATTGCACACGTATGGATTGTTCATTAGACTGCGCGACACAATCAAGAAATTGACAAGAAAAAAAGGACGAGAGCCCGGCACGTGCCCAACATATTGCCAACATCTTAAAGCGAAATATTTTCGAAGGGTGAAGTCCGTATTGGCAGAATGAAAAATAGAGGATGAGACAGAGACGGCTGGCTAAACGTGGAGAAGAATCCGAAATTTATCAGTGCTATTTCTCGTCGAAAGCGTTACCCTTAATGCCCCTAAACGTGTCCGGTTTTACACGATTTTGATAGTTTACTGCAAATTACCTGCAGTAGGTATTTCAAAGAACCGGATGCATTTCCTGCAGACTTCGAGATTTTAGAGACCTTTATATCCACAGACTCACTAAACCAAACGCTTTCGATCTTCCACGAATATCACGACAGACGTCTGGCCGGTGCCAAGAATCGAAAATCGCGGGCCACAATTTATAAAAATGACTTCTGGGGGAACTTTCAACAATAAACATGACATAAACAAAATTGAGCTGGAACCCAAATAAATATCTACCTACAATGTTATTTTTTCCAAAAATAGAACTGAACAATTCTTAGAAGTACCTTCCCTATTTTAAATATATTATACTTTAATTATTATTTCATGAATTTATTGATCAATTAATTATCTCTTATAAGTAAATGTAACACTGCAAAAGATTCCAGTGCTTATAAAACAATTTCATCCAAAAAATGCGCATTTGATCTTTTTCAGGTAGGTACCAACTAAACTGTAAAAAATGTGGAGTATGTTTGTAATAACAGCAATGCAATTTTTCGTGCTTTCAACAAAACGGCGCTTCCACCGAAAAACTGGGCAATTACTAAAATTTCCGCTTGAGAACAACATTAGCCCACACGATTGATCACCACAAAAGCAATATCATCGGTTATTCATGTGGAAATTGGTCGGTCTCTAACAGATGCTGTAACCGATTTGGATCGGTGCCAAAAGGACAATCGACAATTTGCCGACAAGAGATAGCAACAGCGATGATGGGGAAATAAAACTGAATTCCGAAAGTTGTTGTTTGAGGTAATAAAGTAGTAAAGGGAATGCATGTTGTCTAACTTATGAACCGAAGAGACGTAAACTTTTTAATTATTCTCGGTTTTGAAATATGCATCATGAAAAGGTCATTTCGCGAAAAACGAAACTAATAACATACATAACATAATCTTGTAGAAATTTTATTAGGCTCCTAAATTCCGCATAAAAGATTCTCCTCCCTCTCTTTCTCTTAAAACGACAAATATAACATTTTATGTATTTATAGAGTAGCTGAATGCGTTGAAATTATCATATAACAAAAATATTGCAAAATGATAATAGGTGAAATTGGTCAATAAGACCTAATCTTCCACCAAAATTATGAAGGTAATACAATTTCTTTATTTGTTTTCCTTTTGACGACAAACTGAGCTCGTAAATATTTGTGAAAAGTCGAAACTGATGTGCTCAAAATCATTTTGAAGTAATTTTTGACGAATAATAATCGACGACAATCTCTTATACAGATACCAAATTCTACTAAAGTAATTGATCAACTGACCTGAGCCAATAGTGCGTCAAGCCTTAAATTCAAAACCTTTGCTTAAAATGCTTTGATCTTTAATAAAGTCCTAATTACATTAAGGCTTAAGTTTAATACAACTGATGTGAAAAGAGCTTCGTGCACACCATAAAGGCTTCAAATAAAACAAAATAACTTTCAATACTTCTAGAGGCTCAAGCCCTTTTGATGATTTTGCTTTTGAAAGGACTTTAAACAATAAAAGGATCTTAAAAACCAAGAACCATAAAAGAGCTTCAAACTCATTGATAGATCTTTAACATTTTAAAATAGCTTCGAGCACATGCTGAAGGTTTGAATTATACCAAAAGGGCTTCAAATGTTACGAAAGGATTAAAGCCCTTTTGATGGTTTTGCTCTGCTTTGCATTTTGGAAGAACTTCAGATGCTTTAAAAAAACTTCAAGCGTCTTAAAAGGGCCTCAAATTCATTGATAGGACTTTAAGAATTATTAAAAGGCTTTTTAGCACATGATAAAGGTTTAAATTAGAACAAAAGGGCTTCAAATATTTCGAGGGGCTTAAAGTTCTTTTAATAGTATTATTCTACTTTAAAAATACTCAAGCACCTTAAGGGGCCTCAATTTCACTAATAGGTATTTTTAGCATCTGATAACGGTTTGAATTATACCAAAACGGTTTTAAATACTTCGGGAAGCTTAAAGACCTTCTGATAGTTTTGTTCTGCTTTGCATTTTGAAAAGACTTCAGACATTTCAAAAGAACCTCAAGCACATTAAAAGGGTCTCAGATTCATTACTAGGACTTTAAAAATTATCAAAGGGCTTTTTAGCACTTGATGATAAATGTTTAAATTAGAACAAATGGGCTTCAAATATTTTGAGAAACTTAAAGTTCTTTTAATAATATTATTCTATTTTGAATTTTTAAAGGCCTTTAGACGCTTTAAAAAAACTCAAACACCATAAGGAACCTCAATTTCACTAATAGGTATTTTTAGCATCTGATAAAGGTTTGAATTATACCAAAACGGTAGCAAATACTTCTGGAAACTTAAAGGCCTTCTGATAGTTTTGTTCTGCTTTGCATTTTGAAAGGACTTCAGACATTTCAAAAGAACCTCAAGCACATTAAGAGGGTCTCAGATTCATTACTAGGACTTTAAAAATGATCAAAGGACTTTTTAGCACTTGATGATTAATGTTTAAATTAGAACAAAAGGATTTCAAAGATTTCAAGAGGCTTAACCCTTTAGGTATCTTCGGGAGAATATTTTCCCACCGCATTCGTAGCTTAGATAGTAACGGGAAAATATCTTCCCACCTGCGCAGTAGTGTACTTTTGTACTACAGATTTGATATCTGCCATGGAAACCGCCAACTTGTGTAAACTTCTAGAAGCAACGGATTTAGGTGGGAAGTGATTATCCCAGTGGGTGGTAGTTGAGTGCTCAAAGTAGTTTATTATAAGGTGATCGACTTATATCTATAAATAACTTCAATTAGTGGTACTTAGCCTAAAAGAGAGAGGTAGGTATTATTTTTAGAGATATAAATCAATAATTCAGAATAGTCGAAATACAACATTGTGACGGAAAACATATCAAATACCTTTTTATTATCGAACCTTACATTATAAATTATGCAAAACAAAAATCTAATTGAATCAAAATATCTTTACTTATTATTTATTTATGTTTTTAGTATTACATTACTATCACGAGACTATTCTAGTGTCCCATGATTATTACAATAGATTCGTAGCAATTTCGGCTAAGATAATATTTTGTTATAAAGCAGTTAGATATACATATAAAATGTGTACCTAGGTGTATATGCAAAAGTATTATAAGTATATGTAAATTCTTACATACTGTAAAAATAAAGAGGAAATGAAGAAAAATGGTACCAAATATCTAACACCTCTAACATTTAGATCCCTATTAGTAAACGAATTGAATGGGTCATACTGCAGTAAAAAGAGGTCAGGATACGCACCTACCAAGGGAAGTGGCAAAAAACGAAACAGATCAGATAGTGCCAAGACAATTGAAAATACTGTAAGATTGTTTGATGTAGGATCACACATACCTGAAGTGATTACAAAATATCGTTTATATATAGAAGCAGTAGATATTTTTTTAATGTCTTATTTTTATTTTAGCATTTATTATCATTTCATGTACGAATACGTGGTGGGAAACTATTATCCCTATGGAGTCAATATTTGTTTTACTTTTGCTAAAACTCCTTGGGGTAATAATTTCCCACCATTTTTTTTAAAAACTACAATAAATTTTCAAACAAATTCTCATCAGATGGTTTCTTCTAGACCTCAGTTGGTTATATTTTTAATATAAAGAATTTTAAATAACCCCCAGTCTTTTGCCACTTAAAGGGTTAAAGTTCTTTTACTAGTATTATTTCACTTTGTATTTTGAAAGGACTTCAGACACTTTCAAAAGACCTCGCTAAAGTAATTAAAATGCAGTATTACTAAGCCTTGAACTACATTTTCAATCAAAAAGTAATAAAAGCTCCGCCCTTCTCTGATATGGTACCATTAGTTTGCCACACGACTCCCCATTATTATTATTTACAAAAATAAAGAAAAAAACACCCTTTAGAAATATAATTTTCTTTTGCGAGTACCAAATTTGGCCCTTGGTACTTTTTTTCTCTTTTAAATAACCCCTTTAACATTTAAATACACTAATTAGAAGTTTCATAAATATTGTGTTACTGTGACGTCATAGGAAAGATAAACAAAATTTCATGAAAGATTCATATACGTAGAAAACGTACCTCAATTACACCTTTAAACATATATATCTATACGCAGTTATGTATTTATTCACCCATGAAATAATTTTCATTAAAAATATGCTTCACTCACCTAAAATACCATAAATCTCATAATGGCTACTCTGCTACAGCACGTTGAATCACGCAAAACAACATATTAAAAAATTGTCTATTAAACTATTATTAAAATTTATTCATACCGGCTTAGCACACTGTATAATTTAAAAGTCCGCGCACACATTATTTAATTCCGTATCAAAATCAACATTTACTGCGAAAACGATACACGAAACCGACACGACGACGATAAAGGACACCGATGTTTCTAATACATAATTTAATACAATAAACGAATAAACAAGTCAGTCATTTAGAGTAGGAGTAAAATAGCTATTACTAGAAGGATTAGAGGCGAATCCGTGGTGCCCTCTTACAACTTTCAGATCTACTTACGCATGTGACATTGGAAAGTCTCTAAATGTAAAGGTAGGTTCACACATTTTTAACACGAAGAGAATAAATAATTTTTCTAGTACAGTTTTCTATTCGTAGTTTAGTTTAGTACCTGTTGGATTTTTAACCTTGAATTTAAGCAGCAAAAGGTTAAAAATTAGCAAAATGAATATTTTATAATAAATTACAATTAATATGCTCCAAATCATATCAATCGGCGTAAAAAAATGAAACGAATATGACTATCTTTAATTTTGTTTCAGTTACTTAATAAAGTTTTCTTTTGGTTAAAAATCCTCCCCTCATCATCTTTTTTGAATAGATTTTTTATTTAGTCTGCGCGCCTTACAAGATAAATTACTAATCTGATTAATTAGCAAAACTGAAATTAGCTTCGATGTTCTAAGAAATTTCAATACAAACTTTTTCTAGTCGCAGAAAGAATTACGTAGAATTCCTTTTTGTAAAAAATCTGCGACGCTTCTAAGATTCAAGTAAATTAATTCTGCCGTTTATGATTGCGTCTAAGGATTTTTTTGTCCTAGTAGAAAAAGAACTGGCGCTCTCTTTTGAACTTTGATTTAATCACTTATTTAAACGAGGACGTATTTAACAAGTATATTGATAATATTTCATTTCTTATGGAACTGAAAAAATAAATCTTCATTAAAGTGAATTGGATTATTATCATCAAAGGACCGAAACATGTTCACGTTTCGTAAAATTTCTAGACTCGTCATCAAGGATAGTAAACTGAAAGATGGTGCACTCTTTTTCTATAGTAAACTAAGTTAAGAGTCAGCAAAGAGGGCGTGTGCTAGAGGCGGAGCGTATGCACTCTCTAGTATCCTTAATGGAGACATAAATACACACGTCATACGTAAGCTCCGCCTTTATTTGGCACACTTTATAAATGTTCTATTTTTCGAATTATTATTCTATTCATTTTCCTTTGGCCTTTGTGATGCTACAGTAATTAATTAGTCGATTTAAGTTACGTAAAATCAAAGAACGTATATTTTAACGCCAAAATTAATTTCCGTATTTAAGCCTTTCTTGCATCCAACGTCCGAGAATTCATGAATTTCTCCGAATAAATTCCGAACTTTTAATAAGAAATCGGGTATTTTTCGCAACCTATTAAATTTCTGCTATTAATTTTCCTACATAGACGCGTCAGCTATAGAATCAGGTTTTAATTAATGTTCCATTTTCCGGGAGAGAAATGAAAAACGACGTTATTAATAAAAAATTCGCAGGATTCGTATTAACATTCTATTGCAACTTGTACTGCTCAAACCCTTTTGATCCACATCTTTTAGTTTTAGACGTTGCAATTGCAAGATTTAGGGTAACAATTAAGAAACAATCGGAAAAGATTATGAAAAATTACACAAGTCCAACAACAACTGGATTATGAAATAAATATCTACAGATTAAAATGTGAATAGAAGCACAGAAAGCTTCCGGCTAAAGGGAGCCAAAAAATTCTAGTTGAATCGGAATTAATAAACGATTGGAGACAAAACAATTGTAGAACGAACAAAATAGCTCAAACCCCAACGCCAAAACACGACAGTTTAGTTGTCCGAAGCACTTTTCGGTAACAAAGTTACCTTCTTCAGGGACTGAAATGAACTAAACCTAAAAGAGAACTTATCCTAATATATACTGAAAGTTGTTAAGGTTCAGTGAACATGGTTCAGCAGCAATGTTGATGATGTTCAATGGACCTTGACAATAACAAAAGATGATAATTAAACTACACGAAATAGCGGAGATCCAGGGATAGGACCCTTGTCATTGTTAAGTAAAATTTGGTTATTTTTACCTTTAGCTCAAATCGAAGATAGCGAAAATGTCGTCCACGTATCTAAGCTATCTAAAGTTTTTTCCTCGAATATGGCTTAGATACGTGGACGACATTTTCGCTATCTTCGATTTGAGCTCCAGAAGTCTCCAAGACTTTCTTGACGTTTTAAATTCACGTTTCGGTTCGGTCAAATTTACTGTTGAATTAGAGAAAGATGGCAAGCTACCATTTTTAGATGCGCTGGTTATAAGAAATGGGAATTCTTTAGAATTTGATATCTATAGAAAACACACTAATACCTCTAGATTTATAATCAACGACTCTAATCATTGCGTTCAACATAAAATGGCTAGTTTTAATTTCCTTGTACATAGATTGCTTAGTTTTCCTCTAAGTAAAAGTAGATATCACAAGGAACTCTGTACAATTAAGAAAATTGCGATTGACAATGGTTACAATAGTAACATCATTGATAAATTAGTTAATAAGATTAAATTTAAGAATTCTGTTTCAAGATCTTCGACTTTTCAAACAGACACCAGTAAGACCAAGTTTATTACTATGCCATACGAGCCAAGATTTACTCGAGGATTCGAAGGCATTTTTCGTAAACTTGGTTTTCGCATTGCCTACAGTTCAACTGGTAACTCCCTTCAAACTCTCCTCGGTAACCCCAAGGATAAAATTCCTTTCTTAGAAAAGTCGGGGATATATGAAATTAGCTGTAATAACTGTAGTAAAAAATATATTGGACAAACTAGACGCTCAATCCAAACTAGGTTCAAGGAGCATTTAGCTCATGCACGGTTTGGTAGAGCCGAAAAATCTAGTGTTGCCCAACATATTCTTACTGAAGAACATAATATTAATATTAATAATCTTAAATTAGTTAAGGAAGTTAGGAATAATTGTGTACTAGATAGTTTTGAAAGTTTATGCATCTGTAAAAATAACCAAATTTTACTTAACAATGACAAGGGTCCTATCCGTGGATCTCCGCTATTTAGTTTAGTTTAATTATCATCTTTTGTTATTGTCAAGGTCCATTGAACATCATCAACATTGCTGCTGAACCATGTTCACTGAACCTTAACAACTTTCAGTATATATTAGGATAAGTTCTCTGTTAGGTTTAGTTCACTTCAGTCCCTGAAGAAGGTAACTTTGTTACCGAAAAGTGCTTCGGACAACTAAAGTGTCGTGTTTTGGCGTTGGGGTTTGAGCTATTTTGTTCGTTCTACAACAACCGCCAAAGTTTTTCCAGTCTTCATTCGACAAAACAATTGTTGTTTTAATATAAGCTCAAAAATTTTATTGCTATTGAACTAAACCGAAATAACTAGCCAATCCAGTCGTTATAATAATTCATATTATTTGTGATACTAATTTAAAAGTTAAGACAAAAAAAAAGTTTGCAAGGTTATGTTTGTTAAAGTATATTATAAATTGATTTAGCATTTCCAAATTATATGTATATTAATGATGACATTCTTTCAGTGTAATCAAAGTGCTTCCAGCTGTCTAAGAAATATTGATATACTTTTAAAAAACTAGTCGAATAAGCAGAGTAAACTCGAATTTAGTCTATAATAAAGTAATACGTGCGGCAGTTTGCAATAAATATATTTCGTAAACGTGTTGCCCCGGGGGTGCTCGCACCGCACCGGGGAACTTTATCGTGTCTGTTCTCAATAAGTATTTTCCAAGTTAAGCTGTATATTATGAGATGAGAAATAGTCTACTAAAATGCTCTAGTTATTTATTGGGAAATCATATCCAAATACGATTCGATTCGATTCGTGTGGGGACGATAATAAAGTATACCTACGTATAACACCCCTAAATCAGATAAATGTGCAGGTTCAAACGGGCTCGTTTTGAGATATTGCCGGTTATTTGCAAAGGAAAGCCCTACCTACAGATATTTGTTTCGATAAGTGTACGATTTTCGGGTTTCCAAAGGTGACGATAAGAAATCCTCTTTTATATAAATTATTATTATGAATCTTGTACAATAGAACGTCCACGTAAGGTAAAAATAACTTTCACAAAGAAGACGAGGGACACATTACGAGAATACCAATAACTAAAACGTATTAGAAGTATAATGATAGCGTAAAATAACTAAATTGGGTAATAAAGCGTGGTCATCGAATAAAACCTCCCTTCATTTAGCCAGTTTCGTGACACGTCGTACATATGTTGATTCATTGTGTACCAGGTGAAGTTTAACACAAATAAATTTGGGGAACAAAGAAGAAGAAGTAGATTACGACTACTATTTAGTACCTACGTATGTCTTTTTAGCAATAAATAATTTTGCTCCAAAAAGTAGCAAGTAGGTAATATAAAAGTGCAACTTAAGTATAAAATTTCAGTAGGAAGAACAAAAACAAAAAATGACAACGTAAGATTGTGATGGTTGTCAGATTGTTAAAAATATTAGACGTGTCACACAAAAACCCTCCTCAGCTGACAATTATATACTCGTAAACCCATGGGAGGTTTAGATAGATCCCTGAATGTGAACAAAATAATTTTATAAAGATGGAAAACTATGGAAAAAAGTAGGTACTTACCTACTTATTGTTAGATAGTAAAAGTTTAATGCGTCTTTTTGTTTTACGGTTAAACCCCACCGGTTTACGTTCTGTTAATAATTTAACAAGGAGGGTAGAAAAACTGAGAACCCTGGAACTATTTTCTAATTACTTCTAAAACTCACACCACTATCGTTCGTTATCGGTTGAGGCTTTTAGTTGTGTTTCCTTCTTTAATAAATTATCTATTAAAGTTTTTATGAGAGACTGTCGTAGGCAATTAAACTTTTATTTGAAACCAATAATATCAATACGTTTTCAATGGATGGAAACACAATTTAATGTTCCACTGCAATCAATTGTATGAATTTTTTGGCTCATTGGGCGAACTTCATTTAATCAAAATTTATAAATTGAATGTTAATTATTAACCAATTGCTATTTTAATAAGACACACCTGCCTTCAAGTAGAGTTAAGTCTGTTTGAAAATGTGCGCCTGGATCCTTTCAATAATGAGTCACCTCGTTTACCCGACATACGCAAATTTTTTGTAGCCGAGTTGCCAATTTTAGTCACACGAGACTATTCCCAATATTAGATTATTTGCTTCGGTTCTGTTGAATACTTTTAAATTTTAAATTAGATGTACATAGCTCCCATTTCATCCCCACAGTTAATATTTAATGAAACAAAAGATACAGCTAAAAAAGCTACTAATTTATGACGAAATTAATAAAAAAGAATACTAATAATAACAATCAAGTATTTGCACTAACAATATGTACCTATATTAAGGTTTTGATATATGTATATATTATTAATAAAATTAATTTGTTTGAATTTACCCTGAAAAAATTGACAGCCTTCACAACCCTCTTTCTCGCACAAATTCTACCAGCACCCTCTGGAGTTTAATTTTCACTAATTCCTATTTTTAACAGACCTCAAAAAGAAGAATCTCAATTTCACAATAATTTTTTGTATGATTTTTCGCCGATTGTGAACCAACTTTAGCGATTCTTTTTTTATTGAAAGGCTAATATCTAAAGGGTGATCTCATTTGGAGTTGAAGAAAATTATTCATTAATAGAGGTGAAAAATTGGGGTAGGTACCTTTTAAAAACGCAGTTTGTAGTCAGTTTTTATTTTATGATATATGACAATAAAATAATTACATCACTAACTAAGTAGCTCATCATTTAAATTTGTTCTTTTATAAACAAACAAAGTTCTGGCCAATAAAAAGCCATGTTTATAAATTTTTAAAAAATTCCCTTTTTTTTTATTTACCCTGGAAAAATCGGCAACCCTGCACCTTCTTATTTCGTACGAGTTCAACCAATATCTTCTGGAACTCAATTTCTATTTTTAATATACTTCAAAAAAGAGGATCCCAAATTAACTGTAATTTTTCTTTGTATTTGACTTTGTAACTGCCTATTATGAGCTGATTTTATTTAACGATTCCTTTTTCATTGAAAATGTAATATCTGAAGGAAATATTCCATCACTGAGAGTCGAAAATTAATTGAGCCTGTATAAGAGCAGCCTAAAGTTAATTTTTCTTTTTAAAGAAATGCATACAATGATATAATTATATCACTCCTTAATTATTGAAAGTACTTGTTCTTTTATAAACTAACTAAATTCTGGTTGGTAAAAAGCCAGATTTATACATTTTTACAAAATCCTGTTTGTTTAAATTGACCCTAAAAAAATCACAAACACGACAACCCTCTTTTCTTTCACAAGTTCCACCACCACCTTCCAGAACTCAATTTTTATTCATTCCTATTGTAACTGGTCTAGAAAAGGAGGATCTCAATTTAACTGTAATTTTTGTTTGTATATTATTCTTCGTTGGAAAGCTCATATCTGAAGGCTAGTCTCATTCAAACTTGAAGAAAGTATATCATCCCTAAAAGTAGAAAATTAGAGACTCAGTTTGAAGTCAAATTTTAGTTTGTGAGAGAAATATAAACAAAATAACTTAAATTATT
Source organism: Agrilus mali (assembly GCA_029378335.1). Classification (NCBI taxonomy): domain Eukaryota; kingdom Metazoa; phylum Arthropoda; class Insecta; order Coleoptera; family Buprestidae; genus Agrilus; species Agrilus mali. Next base: position 4,189,858 of record CM055660.1, read on the forward strand.
TAAAGTTGAGTGTTCTTCAGAATTATTGTCGACAAAAAGCCAGATTTATAGATGCTTATAAAATTCCATTTGTTTAAATTTTCTCTGGTAAAATAGACAATCACCACAACCCTCTCTTGTCGTGAGAACTCTGCCAGTATCCTCTAAAACTCAATTTTCATTCATTCTTATTTTAAACAGGTTTCAAAAACCATCAGGACCTCAATTTAACTATAATTTTTATTTTAATTGTGATCCGATTTTAACGATTTCTATTTTTATTGAAAAGGTAATGTCTGAGGGGTGATCTTTGATCGAGTTTGAATTTGAAGAAAATTTTCCGTCCCTAAAAGTATAAAATTAGACAAATTTTTTATTTTCTCGTAAAAATTAACAATTCCTCAAACAAATTCCAACAAAAACTGATTTTGGGTCTTTTTTCCCGTGCTCTATTGTTTATTCGTTTGGCACTTGTTCTGCCTCCTCATCCTGATCTTGACCTTTCCAAAACAAACGCAGACCGCCGCGGTAGCACTTAGAAGAAGAGATGGAGTCAACAGTAAACTCATTAACGACGGCATGTGTCGCGTGTTCCAATGGCACGAGTAGCGCACGCGCTTCAAAGTTGTCTGATAAAAAACGGCGTCGCGACGCGTCGCCCCAAAAGTTGCCGGTAGTTTGCTCGCGACGCGCATAGCGTACGCTATATCTCTGAGCTACATCACTTCTTGCTTGGTCCATGGAACGCGACTGTCACTTTCGGACCGCGATGTCCTCATGGTATGTCACCGTCACCGTCGTCATTATCACCTGCTGCTGCTTCTGTTGGGCTAGTGTTTCAAACGGAGATCCAAACTCAGGTAAAAAACTTTTAAAACTTTCATTCAACCCGAAATTGTAGCACCCATTTAACGAAAAGGAGATAACGAATGTGAAAATACAATTTTTCAACGTCTTCAGCAGTACCTATTGTAGTTTTTGAATATTAGTTACTGTCATCAAAGTTGATAACTTTCAGAGTTTTCTTTTGTATAGGTAGTGGCAAAAAAAACATTTATTTCATTTCATTTGATTCAGTTCTAGACATTCCAAAAAAAATATTATTGAGAACCCCTTCGCCAATAGAAATCTCCCTAATTATATAAATATTAATTAAAACTGTTATTAATATGGTAAGATACAAAAGTTAATAAGAATAAACAATCCCTTATTACTTATTTAGAGTATCGCCCCTTAGCAACTATGAATCCTTACACTCCCCTCTGTTTAACTAGAAATTTCAGCTTGCCCGCCTTCGTGGAACAGGAATAAGAAACTAATTCTAACTTTCCCTGAATAGCAAACGAGAAATTAAAATGCCAAGGTTGATTTTCATCATCAGAAACCTTTCAAATTACAAAAACTAATTTATGCATTTTATGAATCGAAGTGTTTTGGGTTTCTGGCGCTTTACAGCTTTTTAAAGCATTTAGAATATATATACTGTGTTAGTTTGTTTTCTTTTCTATAAGCTGATTAAAATATTAAAACTTCGACTTGCTTTTATTCTAGAAAGTTTGGACATTCAGTTAAGATGGTAAACTTAATAGCATTAACAGAAATCATTTCGAAGAGTGTAATCAAATAAAAATTAAAAAAGAATTTTGTTATTTATTAATCATTGTGAATCTGTGTCCATTTAATGATCCAAAAATGCAACGGTCTTCAATTTGATTCCTATCAAGAACTTTTCGACATAATTACGTTATTGCAATGCCTATCATTCATTCAATATTATATTAAAGGGAGGCTTCATTGAACACATAACACTTTGTGATAATTGCACTCCAGTATTCAGTTATAATTTAGCAGTTTACAATTAAATTACCTTTCAACTGTAGTGGTTTTCATGAACTACTCCTCCCTCAATATACGTAGGTACCATACAAAACTTCAGGCAACAAAGAGAAAGTTATGAAACACGACAGACAACACTCAACACTGTCGGATGCAGTTTCTAATTTTCTAGTTTACCTCTTATTATGACCTAATTTGATCTGGGAGCATGTATCTATGCATTTGATAGTTAAATAACGTGTCCTAGACCAAATTAAATAAAAACAATCAGGTGGTTGAATTATCAAAAAATGTATTGCTAAAGTACTAGCAGCAAAATAAATACACACTTACCAAAAGTTCAGTTGATTTGAGCTTTGCATATTAACCAAAAATCAAGGTAAAATCGATATTATGGAATTTGATATAGTAACGGTCACACAGAAACATTGATAGTTAAATAATTCACAATGTGTGGCTAAAGTACGAGCACTAAGAAATATACACATTAGCCAGAAATGAATGTTGGTTAGTTTTCATTGTAACCAATGGTTCAGATAACAAAAGATCCTTATATCATAAAATGTGCGGTTAAAGTATAAACAAAAAAAGAAATGCACATTAACCACAGATAAATGCTGGTAACTTTACTTATCTGACAACGTCCAAGGTAAGGGAAAACCTTTAGGTGATTGAAGTTTCAAAAATATGTAACTAAGGTGCTAGCAACAAAAAAGTGTAGCTCAAATACCAGCAATGTACGAAACACACAATAACCAAAAATGAATGTTAGTTTGTTTACACATCTGACAATGACTTAAGTAAAGAAAAACCTTAGCTAGTTAAATTTTCAAAAATGTGTGGTTGAGGTACTAGCAGCACCAAAAATGTACACATTAGCCAGAGATAAACGTTGGTTAGTTTACAAATTAGCTAAACAACCAGGTAATGAAAAATACTTCAGCAGTAAGATCAAGAAACGTATGGCTAGAAGTTCAAACAATAATAAAGAACATTAGCCAGAAATAAATATTGGTTATTTACCACATTATCCAACGACCCAGATGAGGAAAAATCTTCAAGTAGTTAAACTATCAAGAAATGCGTGGCTTTAGTACTAACAATAAAGCACATACACATTAGCCAATAATAACTGTTGGTTACTTTACATATTAACCAATGACTCAGATGATGAAAAATAGCTTCGTATTTAAATTATCAAAAAATGTGAAATGTATGCATACAATCAAAGAAACGCACCATAGCCGAAAATAAATTTTGGTAAATTTGCATAATTACCAACCAAAGGTTATTCTAGATACATAATGATGTTTTTATCGAAACTCTCTAATAGTTCATATATTATCCAACTTACCAAGTGCATTTTTGCCAAAAAAGACAGAGATATGACTATTTATGACCCATCTTTAATATTATTCGCTGTGAATTGTTCTGTTTTTCGGTACACAATTTTATCTTATTGCTTTGATAAAGTGTTGAGGAAGTAGTTAGGCACCTACCTTAAAAAATTGATATTCTCCGCCATGAACCCGACTCGAAATGATGATTTCCCTTCACGAATGTACTATGTCATGTTGGCATTCACCCGAAACATTAATTTACTATCCCGACATGTCTCCGTTCTTCTGTTTATCATTTACGTCTCGAGGTATTTTTTTTGCAAAGATGTTCCATCTCCAAGAAAATAAAATGTTACACCCGAAAGATACTTATAATCTTATTTTACGTGTACGAAAATGGAAAGGAATAAACAGGAAAAACAAAATATGGTTTTCAAAATAGACACCGTTTTTTATATAAGTAAGAGGTAAGAGGGTGGTATTTTTCATCTCCGTAAATAAATTAAAGTGGCTCACCGGGTTTAGGGGCACATGCATAAATTTTAGAGAAAAACTCACAAGGACAGAAAAATTCAACCATTTTATGTAGGCAGGTAGCCTAGCTTATGATAATTTACAAACTGCATATTATGAGCATTTCGTTTTTTATACGAGGCATAATTTATTATTGCTCAACACTCATGAAAGATCACTAACAAAAAGTAAATCTACAATTTTTTTATTAACAAATACTAACAGCAGCAGAAGGCAACAAATTGTAAGTAAAAAATATAAAATGTGAGGTTATACTGAGCACTTCACTTCATGCAAATTAGTCATCACAAATTTACCACAAGAGAATATTCCTTTTCCTTCCTAGAAATATTTTGAGATGGGTTTCTAATTAAGGATTATGAAAGAGTTTTCTGGTTTGGTTCACATGTTAGTATTTCATTACATGTACCTAATTAAATGTATGGTAAAAGGAGGGTTCCCCTTTTTGACCTTCTTTGTGGTTTTCCGATCGAGCTACTGTCTCTATCAAGGAAACAGAGCTGCCAACCTTTACCGCGAACAAAATAAACACTGAACAGATTATCGTAACGATCGTCTCGCATCAGATTCCGGATAAACTGCGGTCGCTTCATTTGTTTAATTCAAAAAGCTGCCCCGGCCAACAACTCGGGCTTCAATGAAATAAGAGAAACGAACCCTCGATTTCCCTTTAACGTCACGTTTTCATTTTAATTTATCTGCCGTAATTAGAGGATTACGTTTGGAAATACAAAACGGAACAAGTTGTGTAGACGAATTAATCGAATATGCAAGGCCAATGGATCAACGTAACGTGTGTTTAACCATCTCATTAGCTAATTAAAATCTAGATCGGTTTCCCGTCAACGTAGGTAAGGTAACAAAGATAAAAAGATCGATTGGTGTATTTCAGATGCTGAAAATGAGAAGAATTTAACTGATCTACTAAACTAACTAAATAAGTCAACGAAGACCGATTTTTGAAGCAGTGCTTCCTTTTGGATAATCCGGGATCGCCCAATGATAATCAAGACTAGCTCGAGCAAACGAACCCACGACCCTTTCTTACCCTCTGTCTCTCTCTTTCCCTGGCCCTCTCCATTTCTTCCTCTCTGTCCCTTCATTTTCCTCCGTATATCTGTTTCTCTCCTCATCACTCGCTTAGCTGATTCTCTAAACTCTTTTCACAAGGCAAGAGCCTAAAGTCAAGATCAAGAAAATAATTTATCAGTTCCTGATTCAAGAGTGTCGATATTAGGCTTTCACTAAGACAAAAGTCTTGATCTCAGTGTGCAACCCTTGAAAACTATGATCAGGAAAATACTTTTTTTGCATTATGCTATTCCTTTATCAAATTTTCTTGTTTTAATCTCAGAGTTTCGATATTTGAGTTTCTTCAAATCTTGAACTTTAATCTCGACGTCCAATTCTTGTCTTGACTTGAAAATAAAGTTTTAAAAAAAAAATTGTTGCGTTGTGCTGCTCCACCATCACACTTGATTCATAAGTCTCGATATTAGGGTTTCGCCAAAGACAAGAGTCCTGATCTCGACGTCCAACTCGTGTCTTGACTTTAAATTGAGATTAAAAAAAAATTTTCTTTTGCGTTGTGCTGTTCCATAATTAGAATTTATCGTCTTGATTCAAGAGTGTCGATATTAGGCTTTCACCAAGACAAAAGTCTTGATCTCAGTATGCAACCCTTGCCTTTAACTTGAAAACTATGATCAGGAAAATATTTTTTCTTGCATTATGCTATTCCTTAATCAGTGTCTTGTCTTTATCTCAGAATTTCGATATTTGGGTTACTTCAAAACTTGAACATTAATCTCGACGTCCAATTCTTGTCTTGACTTGAAAATAAAGATAAAAAAAATTTTTTTTATTGCGTTGTGCTGCTCCACCATCAGACTTGATTCATAAGTCTCGATATTAAGGTTTCGCCAAAGACAAGAGTCCTGATCTCGACGTCCAACTCGTGTCTTGACTTTAAATTGAGATTAAAAAAAAAATTTCTTTTTGCGTTGTGCTGTTCCATAATTAGAATTTATCGTCTTGATTCAAGAGTGTCGATATTAGGCTTTCACCAAGACAAAAGTCTTGATCTCAGTATGCAACCCTTGCCTTTAACTTGAAAACTATGATCAGGAAAATATTTTTTCTTGCATTATGCTATTCCTTAATCAGTGTCTTGTCTTTATCTCATAATTTCGATATTTGGGTTACTTCAAAACTTGAACATTAATCTCGACGTCCAATTCTTGTCTTGACTTGAAAATAAAGATAAAAAAAAATTTTTTTATTGCGTTGTGCTGCTCCACCATCAGACTTGATTCAGAAGTCTCGATATTAGGGTTTCACCAAAGACAAGAGTCCTGATCTCGACGTCCAACTCGTGTCTAGACTTTAAATTGAGATTAAGAAAAATTTCTTCTTGCGTTGTGCTGTTCCATAATTAGAATTTATTGTCTTAATTCAAGAGTCGATATTGGGGTTTCACCTAGCCAAGAGTCTTGATTTCGACATCCAACTCTTATCTTGACTTGAAAAATAAGATCACTGAAACAATTAATTTTGAACCGAAAGGATCAATATTAGGATTCCACCAAAGCAAAAGTCTTGATCTTGACATCTGAGTTTTGTATTGACTTAAGCAAAGATCAAGAAGTTTATTTTTTTATGCAATTTTTTTAGTCATAATGTTTTGTCTTGATTCAATTGTCTCGAGATAGGGTTTCCCCAAAAGACCAGAATCTTGTTCTCGACATGGAACTCTTGTCTGTATTTGAAAATTAACAAAACCAAGCGATTAAGTTTTTATTATACTAGACTCTTGGCAAAATCTCCACATCAAAAATTCTTGAGGTAATTCTCTTGACACCAGAGCTCTTGTCTCAATTCAATACAAGTTTATGTTAAAAATTCTTGAAAATCAATATTTTAGTAAAACCCTGTAATACGAATTGCGTTCCCATAAGTAGTTAATAAAGACGCTCTTGATTTGACACTCTCTTAGTATCTTTTTTTAATATAAGTTCCATCTAACTTTTTTAATCACTAACTAATTGACAGTAAATAATGAGATGACTGCATTTCCCAATAAAAAAACACCCCTTTAGTTCCTATGTAATTTACAATGAATAAATATTCATCAGTTATAGCAACAAAAGCCTTTGAAATTGTTTCCATCTTCCTTTATTTAAAACTCAAGAGTACGTACTCGAAAACAATTCAGAGCACCCACATTAATCCACATTTCCTATTATTCTAATTTAGCAGCTTATATGGAAATAGAAAGAAAACCCGAATAACGTCACGACTACATTTGGATAATATCTGTAGTAGCTTTCATTTCAAAAGAGCGCCTGCCATTAATAATCGTCAGGCTTCATACGAATCTCAAAATAACTTTGAACGCAGCCGAAATAACTCCGGTTTCATATATCTACATAAATATTATTTCACCACCCAATATTCGTATTGATTTCCAACTACAGATAAAAATTAAAATTGGGCTTTAATGTTTATAAATTAAATGTTTTACCATATAAATTTTTGTAAAGTAACTCCTTACCCACATGAAAGTGTTTGTATTGACAAAACTGATCGTTTTAAGGTGCAACACTGAAAGAACTGAGCTGAATATAATCATATGGACAAAAGGTGCCGCCAAATCGATACTTTGAGCTACTTTTGCTAATAACAGCAACTTAAATATGATTTTTTAATCTACAACGAAACTATTTCAGTACACTGTTTGTACATTCACATACATCTAGATTTACAGTCTGCACCCCATTAGGTTCCAAGAGAACCCGACCAATAACCCTAGTCTCCACAGTCACTTTCTCGCTCGCATTCTCATTTAATTTCGTCTCCTTTCTCGCTTTCACCACATATGCGTAAATTCTCACCTGCTTCTCATTTTGAAAACACCACACCTATTTCTTAAAAGATATTGTAGTTGAACCCCCATGATAAATAGTATACCATTATCTGTCTTTATTTACGACAGTTTGCTGTAGGGCAAGACGATATCAAGTAGGTTAAATGATAGATAGACTCCTCCTTATACCTACATACAGGAAACTTTCCATCGTTGTTTAAAGTTTTCTCTCTTTCTATTTTGCACACACATAGATGTGGAGGAACTATATTCGAACGTAAATTCACAAAGTGACATTTTAAAGTTGTTGGGATTTTCATTGCAGCGCGACGAGGAAAACTAGCAAGCAGATAGACACGTAATATTGTACCTATATATAGAGAAATAGAAAAGCTCCCAGTTGAATTATGCATAGCGTTGCATTCATCATGCGTTTTCAAAACCTGTTAAGTACTTACCCCGATAAAATTTATGTATGTAGCCTACACAAACATCGAATCTAATTAGCAGCTGCTAATTTTCGCTTTAATTCTACACATGGTATGTACACGTATTGAAATCGTTTGTGTTTCAGGCGCTATTTTGCTAATGTGTGATAATTAACATTGCGCTGTAAATTACAAACGAAACGTTTTCGTAACGTTCATCTGGGTACTTAAATAAATCTTTTTAAATTAGCAACATAAGTAGAGGTAATTCAAAATCTCATGAGCGAAAGCGGTAAGAGGCGGAGCTTACGTTCGAACATTTACTAATAAGATAATTCACGCCCAGATATTCTGAAATACGGTTACAAGTTGTTACATAACACAAGTTTAAGGGGCTTTAAGTAAGAGAAGGGGATAGATAACGTTCAAATATCTCTAGAAGTTTTTCAAATGCATGAAAACTGGCAGAGGAGGAGCTTAAGTTCTAAAATTTGGTAAGAATAAGAGGAGATCTACTTCTACTCGCTCTGAACTCAGGGTACATCATGAGACTCTGAAACACTTAAGCAATGGGTTTTTAAGCACAGTAGGGGTATGGATAACTCTTAAGAGTTCTTGAAAACATCTCCAATAGCCTTTTAAATGCGTAATAACTGTGAGAGGCGGAGCATCAGTTCTAACATTTACCAAAAATGGGAGTTTTGTCTCAACGCACTCCAACCATAAGAATCATGATGAGATTCTGCAATACCTATATAGAAGTTATTACAAAAGAAAACAAGTTAAGGAATGGGTCTGCAAGCCAAAATAAGGGGATGGTTATCCCTCAAGAGTTTTTAAAAACATCTGCAGAAATGTTTTGAATTAGCAATAACGATGAGAGGAGGAGCTAATGTTTGAACATTTACTAAGAATGGGAGGAGTTTTGCATTTGGGCAATGTAAGCTTAGGGTTAATGATAAAATCTGAAATACCTGTAAAAGTTGTTACAGGAAGTAGGTTAAAGAATAGGATTTCAAACTAAATACGGGGATGAATAACCCTCAAGAGTTTTTCAAAATGTCTCCAGAAATATTTTGAATGTCCAAAGACGATGAGAGGATGAGCTTACGTTCTAATATTTAACAAGAATTTGAAGATATTCATAACGATACTCTCAAATTCCTCTGCAAGTAATTACAGAAAACAAGTTAGAGAATGGTATTACAAGCAAAATATGGAAAAGAGTTTGTCAAAATACCTCTAAAAGCCTTTCCCCACAATTTTAAACAAATATTTAAAATTATGTGTTGCAAAAAATAAGTTTAAAAAGCCTTCAAATAAATAAAAAATATGTATAAGTCTGGAGAGCTTTTAAAATTTCTTCAGTAACCTTTTCTCACATTTTCGATAAGTGAGTAGGTATTTAATATCGCCAATAAGCTGTGTTTTGAACTTAGTAACTCATTTATTTGTTTGTCTTTTAAGGTCAAAAGGGCAACGTAAAACCCACCCCTGCCAAAGAAATAAACATTCCAATATTTAAATTAAGGTATAAACAGATTTATTTAGAGACGAGATAGAACTGTTTTAGGATTACGAACATGTACGCACATCTAAATCGATTTCAGGACATCGTGAACGTATTACATGTGTAATGGCGTTATAAGTCGTTCTATACCCAATCAGTTTTATTGCAATTTATAGGAATATTCTGAAGAATTTGTCTTTTTCCCTTTTCCAAATCAAGTTCTTAGCAAATTGGATTTCTCGTGGTCATATTGCAACATATAGATAATATTCAACCAGATGTTCTACCCCTTATAATTTGACAGCCCAATTAACCCCTTTAATTTTTGAAAATAATCCTAAATCTACAAGTGGACGCCCATTTTAATTATTTGTGCTCAAAATAGATAGAGGCTGAAGCATTGGAAATGTACCGCTAGTTTTTTAATTGAAATCATTGTTATAATTTCCTTTCCTTGTTTAATTAGGTACTCTTTATAGGGTGAGGTATATATTTGTTCGAATATTACCAAGTGGGAGAGAGGAATCCAAATTAAAAAAAAAAACATTTCACCTAGTCCTAATAAAATATACAAACATAAAGATTAAATTTAATTACAAGCAGCTATACTTCAATATTGATAACACAAGCCCTGTAAGAGAGAGGGCAATGTGATTTCGGTTTGGATAAATAGGATTAGTTAATTAATTAACTTGATGCGAGTTCCTGACTATTGATGTAGCTTGTAGGCAAGATCGTAATTGATACAAATATAATTGCAAATCTCTTTCATTAATATACCTAATTCAAAAGCAGTTCTTCTTCCTATGTTACCAATTGCTTACCAATTTTGTTCATTATTTCATTCAGTACTTTTAATAGTTATAGCGCCTCATATTCAAGATATTTTTAAACGTTTAAAACCCAATACTTTTTAATGTTTCAGCAATGATTCACTCACAACGCGACGTTTATTTATTTGTTTATTTATATTTTGTTGTAAATGGTCAAAGATCTTTCATCAATTTATGAAATTCTTTCCCTAAAATACACACGAATTTATAAATTCTTTATCTTCTTATTAAAGTCATTGTGTGCGAATTAAATTCAATTTTAAAAAGGCTTAACCTCCACACAACAAAAATACCCTAAAAATCAATTTTACCAATAATTAATATCTCCTTTTATTCGCACCCCTCAAAGAAGTGACTCGCACTGATTGATGATTAAAAACTATTTTATTAAAAGCTGGAAAAGGAAAATACTTTCCAAAAAATTATACGTTGAATATTGGCAAAGTTACACCCAAATCACTGTTTATTATTTACTAATTAAAGAGTATCATGAAGCGACATCCACTAATTAGCTACATGAACTAAACATTCGAAGACAGGAGTCCATCGATGTTCAATCAACATTTTAAATCAAGGGGAACGTGAAATATGGATATGTAAGAACGTTTATTGCACCATTATTTCTGATTTTAATTAGAACTTTGAAACTCTCGGATCAGTGGAATCAATCAAACTAAATTTTCAGGCGGCCTAATAGCAAAGGGTTTTAAGCAATAATTCATTACCCTAGGCAAACATTCCAATGGTATAGGCATATTTAAATAGGTCCTACCTATTGGCAAATGAACAACTTTATAACTGGCTTTATATGACTGCAGTTTTGCTCGCATGGAAATAACAAACTTTCATCAGTTTTAGAACTATAGCAACCAATTAGGTGTTTTATTAATGGTCCATATACAGGGTTTTTCAAGTTGATGGGCTATTAGAAGTATATGAATTAGTAGAAGGAATTCAATTCTGAAACTTGGGCTTATTTGGTTATTGTTTATGCCGCTTCTTTTAAAAATATTTTCAAGTTCGATTTACATCCGGTTATACCGGAAGTCGATACCAACTTTGTTATTTTAAATAGAATGGTATATTTTTCACGCTGAATTCGAATAAAACGTATAATTCTAAGGTAAGTTTGATAACCAACTTGTACACCTATGACGATCGGTTTCTGAGTTAAATTAATTTATAGAAAAAAAATCGCTACCGCAACCCAAATTATAAAAAATCATGACTTCCACAAAATACGACTTAGAGTGTTGAAATTTTTACTAGTAATAGCTGAATATTAGTGCTAACGCCTTGACAAAATTGAATTAATTAATTTATACAGGGCGTTCAAAATAAAATTCTAAAGTTGAAAAATTTCAAACACGAATTACCTCGTTTTTTCAAATGGCACCTACTATTTTTTATTTTTTCAATCGATTCCTTTTTTTATCCTCTTTCGATCTATATAGATACTTCCTATTTTATGTAATAATTCAAAATTATTCCAAAATTTTCAAATAAAATAAAAAATATCCATATAGATCGAAAGAGGATAAAAAAAGGAATCGATTGAAAAAATAAAAAATAGTAGGTGCCATTTGAAAAAACGAGGTAATTCGTGTTTGAAATTTTTCAATTTTAGAATTTTATTTTGAACGCCCTGTATAAATTATTTAATTCAATTTTGTCAAGGCGTTAGCACTAATATTCAGCTATTACTAGTAAAAATTTCAACACTCTAAGTCGTATTTTGTGGAAGTCATGATTTTTTATAATTTGGGTTGCGGTAGCGATTTTTTTTCTATAAATTAAATTAACTCAGAAACCGATCGTCATAGGTGTACAAGTTGGTTATCAAACTTACCTTAGAATTACACGTTTTATTCGAATTCAGCGTGAAAAATATACTATTCCATTTAAAATAACAAAGTTGGTATCGACTTCCGGTATAACCGGATGTAAATCGAACTTGAAAATATTTTTAAAAGAAGCGGCATAAACAATAACCAAATTGAATTCCTTCTACTAATTCATATACTTCTAATAGCCCATCAACTTGAAAAACCCTGTATATCCAACCTTTTTTCAACATTCACGTCGTCAATGTATCATATATTGATCTCTTTTGACACCCATCCTGAGTACTCCTCTGGATATGACCCTTATTGTGTCAAATCATCTCAAGTCGTCTTTACATCAGTGAAATATCATTCGTTTTTTTATTAGGTGAAATGTACACAACAAACATAATTAATTCACTTCCATCTTCTAGTATACTATAGTAAACGACACCGTCGAACCGAGTGGGATCGCACAGATGCTTACACATGGCGAGCGTCGCCATGGCATGCAATCGGCACGATCGCCACGCCAACGATCCGATTTACCCGCGCCTGTAGATGTATCACATCAATAAATAGTAGCAAAGCAAGTTGATAGGTGTGTGTTGAAGGGAGGTAGGTAAATAAAAAAGGTCAATCCAGGGTTTTCGATATTACTGAAAAAAATTTAATCCTCTTACTTCTTACCAGCTGTCTCCATGACCACTCTCTCAAGATAACATATAGTCTACCTAAACTGAAATTCAGGAAACTTTTTCGGCCAAATCAAACTAATTTCAATTTGTGGTAATGTACAGATCACATTTTTAAAAGAATCTATTAAAATAAACTTCAATTTTTTCTGTTCAACAACGTTCTCTTTCATTGTTATGACATACATAATTCCAAAGCCTTTATTTCCTTGAAACCTTGTTTCTGTTTTAATTAATTTAAGTGTGATTTTAGTCTTCATCTTACATTAAGGCCAATTTTAATCATAATCAGATATTATTAGACTTTTGGCTGAATTATGCCATTATGTCAACAGCTCTAGAAATCAATTTTACTATAAATACAAAATTCAAAATGTTTATATTTGTTATTTTCAAAATTTTCGGCGCATTTTGTAAAATGTACCTAGCAAGTGCTTAAAGGGAACAAAGCGAAGACAATTCGTTGCAATCACCACTATGACATGTTATACTTTTCCACTGCGATGAGCTCATGTTCGATCTGTTCAGGCTTCGCTTGAGTTACTGGCAATTTTCTTCGATGTTAAACTGGGTATACATTTGGCATGGTTCGCTTTGAAGTGCGCGATTCTTCCAGAAATTTGTCATATCTGTTGAAGAACTACTCGTTTATATTTAAATATGAAAACTCGGGTGCAATCGGCCACAAACTAAAATAAAAATGCAACTAACTCTAGGCTCCTACATACTTAAAGGTAAAATAATAATCAATTGAACGGAACGATTTTTTCAGATCTGACGTACTAGGCCTCTTATTATAAACACATAAGGGATAAAATAATGACGATAAAAATAAAATGGTTCTTTTACAGTACAAAGTTAAATAAAAATTTATGATTATCTAGTTATCTTTTCATTTATCCGTTGACAATACGTTTACGCTTCCGAGACTAGTATTGTACGTACGTATCATCCCCCCTAACACCATCCGTGGTGTTCATTTTCCGATCTCGTTTGGCAAAAGATTTATGTGGTGCTTTTATTTTTCGTTATCCAAAAGCAACAGTACGCCTAGACATATTGGCACAAGAACGAGAATAAAAAGGCTAGTCTAAGCCAACCGTAATACAATGGACAAACGAATCGATACTTTGTAGTCGACCGTCCCCCAGCATGCAAAACGCACTGCTAGCGAAAATTCTGGCAATAAACCAATAGTCGACGCAGCAATATCGTCCTGTATCCATCTGACAACAACAATGCACGCCGCTCTGGAGGGAATTTGTAATATAATCCCAACAACAGAAAAAAACAACTTGAAATTCAATCGATACCATTTTATCGAATTATTTTGGTAACTATAACGATATTCTCAAAGGAAAAAGGGATCTCTGTAACTGTTTATGCTAAAAAACTACAAAAACATAACGATCAATGGGCCAAGGAAAGAATGATGCGCTAGCAAAGTTGTTAGAGTCAAATTATCCGATCCTGATCCTGATGGACTTATATCGATAATATTTTATTATTTTTATTTTATTGCTCATTACAATTGACTGATCTAAGTATTGATTCTATACACGTCAGGGTAGGTTTGCAATAAAAGGAACAATTTAAAAAAACTGGACCGTTTGGGGGTAGCCAGGAGCAGAATTAAGAACAGTTCTTGCAGTAAGAAGTAATGATAAAAAAATGTTATAGTGAAAATTAAAATTACGCCTTTCCTAAAACTTTTTCCCCCAAAGAAAGATTCTTGCGATTTTTTTAAATTGTAGTTTCTCACAATAAACAAGCTTCCTTATAATCATCGCCCTTAAGATTTCTTCCATCACTATAACTCTTCTGGCAGTTTTTGTTGCTTCATTTTGAGATCATAGTGTCTCACATTAAGCCTTGGAAATACTATACTCCCCTAGATTTTTTCCATCTTCATACTCTTTGAGCCTTTGCTTAGGTTTAACTATATCTTACTGTCCTGCATCACAATGAACCATGAAACTTTTTCATAACTACGATCCTTAAGATTCTTTCCATCACGATAATCTTGAAACTTTCGTGTATCACGAAAAAACTTGAAGCTTTCTAATGTTTATTATCCTGAAGACTTTTTATATCACTGTAGTCCTTGAAACTTTACTTAAATTTATCTAAGTTGTAGTGTATCACACTGAAACGTGAAGCTTTCTCACGACTACAATCCTTAATAATATTTTCATCACTACAATCCTTGTAACTTTACTTAAATTATAGTGTCTCACAATAAACCTTCAAGCTCTCTTATAATTAACATTCCTAAGACTTTTTTCCATCGCTACAATTCTTCTAACAGTATTTCATGCTACAATTTGAGATTCTAGTGTCTCCCATTAAGACTTCAAGCTTTCTCATTGCTACAATCCCTAAGATTTTTTCAATCTATATACTCCTTCAGCTTTTCCTTATAATTTAATTTTGGTGCCTTACTACATCACAATAAACTTTAAAGCTTTCTAGTTTTTTTTATCCTAAAGACTTTTTTAATCACTGTTATTTTTGAGGCTTTATCTGAGTTGTAGTGTATCACACTGAAACGTGAGGTTTCTCACGACTACAATCCTTAATAATATTTTCATCACTACAATCCTTGTAACTTTACTTAAATAATAGTGTCTCACAATAAACCTTCAAGCTTTCTTATAATTAACATTGCTAAGATAGATTTTTTCCATCGGTACAATTCTTCTAACAGTATTTCATGCTACAATTTGAGATTCTAGTGTCTCACATTAAGCCTTGAAGCTTTCTCATTGCTACAATCCCTAAGATTTTTTCAATCTATATACTCCTTCAGCTTTTCCTTATAATTTAATTTTGGTGTCTTACTACATCACAATAAACTTTAAAGCTTTCTAGTTTTTTTTATCCTAAAGACTTTTTTAATCACTGTTATTTTTGAGTATTTATCTGTGTTGTAGTGTATCACACTGAAACGTGAAGCTTTCTCACGACTACAATCCTTAATAATCGTATTTTCATCACTACAATCCTTGTAACTTTACTTAAATAATAGTGTCTCACAATAAACCTTCAAGCTTTCTTATAATTAACATTGCTAAGATAGATTTTTTTCCATCGGTACAATTCTTCTAACAGTATTTCATGCTACAATTTGAGATTCTAGTGTCTCACATTAAGCCTTGAAGCTTTCTCATTGTTACAATCCCTAAGATTTTTTCAATCTGTATACTCCTTCAGCTTTTCCTTATAATTTAATTTTGGTGTCTTACTACATCACAATAAACTTTAAAGCTTTCTAGTTTTTTTTATCCTAAAGACTTTTTTAATCACTGTTATTTTTGAGGCTTTATCTGAGTTGTAGTGTATCACACTGAAACGTGAGCTTTCTCACGACTACAATCCTTAATAATATTTTCATCACTACAATCCTTGTAACTTTACTTAAATAATAGTGTCTCACAATAAACCTTCAAGCTTTCTTATAATTAACATTGCTAAGATAGATTTTTTTCCATCGGTACAATTCTTCTAACAGTATTTCATGCTACAATTTGAGATTCTAGTGTCTCCCATTAAGACTTCAAGCTTTCTCATTGCTACAATCCCTAAGATTTTTTCAATCTATATACTCCTTCAGCTTTTCCTTATAATTTAATCTTGGTGTCTTACTACATCACAATAAACCTTAAAGCTTTCTAATTTTTTTTATCCTAAAGACCTTATCCATCACTGTAATCCTTGAGGGTTTATCTATGTTGTAGTATATCACATTAAAACGTTACACTTTCTCACAATTATAATCCTTAAGAATCTTTTCTTCACTGTATGCTTGAAACTTTACTTAAATTATAGTGTCTCACAATAAATCCTCTAGCTTTCTTATAATCACCATTCTTAAGCTTTTTCCATCATCAGCACAATTCTTCAGGTAATAATTGTTGCTATATTTTGAGATTTTAGTGTTTCGCGTTAAACTTTGAAACTTTCTCATAACTACAATCCTTAAGATTCTTTCCATCGCCATAATCCGTGATACTTTTTAATAGTAGAGCCTCATAAGCCTTCCTAATTTTTTTATGTATCATTACAATTCTTCAGATATTATTTGTTACTACATTTCAAGGTTCTAGTGCCTCACATTGAACCTTGAGGCTTTCTCATTTTATCAATCCTTATGACCTTTTCCATCACTGCTACTATGTGAAATACTCTTCGCTCCAATCCTCAAGTCTTGCCCTTTGCTGCATCCTTAATTTAATCCTTAATACTTTGACATACATATGTCAATTTCTAGCAAAACTCGTTAATAATTTTACAGTATAAACAAATTCATTTTTTGGCGCATTTTTCTTAGCTTTTACGTTAATAGCTGAGAAGAATGTTCGAGAAAATGATTTACAAAATATTCTAACTTTTGTAAATGTCGGTCTTATCTTGGCACTCTTTCGCACAGACGTTTCGCATATTTGTTTAGCAAAATAATGTTTAAAGACACAAACAGTAGACGGGTCGTAAACGTTGGAATGTAAACTAGCACGGGGGGATATAAGAGTAGGTATAATAGAGAATTTGAAGCACGCTCACCTCAAATCGCGTGTTAAGCAACAATAAGAGAAAGTGAAAACCACCCCACGTTTCGTTCTGACTCCGTGGTGATTTATTTATTTCAACCGAAAAGTTAGTTCCTTAATGGTTCGAGTTGCCTTGAAGAGACGAAGGGCTTTACAGCACTATTGTTATGCAGAAATGATTTAAGAAACTCACCCCTTTGCACAATTAAATTGAACGCGAAAAGAAACCTAAATCTCATTCGAGAAAGTTGTTTATTGTTCGAGGAATTGTAAACGTCTTGAAAACAATTACAATTATTTATTATTGGGTAAATATGCATGGTCTGATGATGCTCATTACACTACCATAAAGATATAATCGTGCAACTGTAGGATTCTCTTTTTCAAGTGAGATTAATTTTTAAGTTGGTACACTTTAATAGCAAAAATCAACACTGGCTGAATGAAGCAAAATTTGAATAAATAATTGGCAAGTACTGAAATTGTAAATTAGAAAGATAAAACGTGTAAAAAGGCAATCCAGTGCTTTGAATATTATCATTCATTTTAACCATTACATTACATTGCATAGATTTCATAAATATTCAATTTAAACCGTACAACATTTTGTATTCACAAGTGGACAACTAGTTAAGGTTCAGTGGTGAAATCTAACCATAAAATCACTTATCTGGTGGTGAATCGACTTGCGCTTTGCGGTTTAATTTAAAATGCATCCCTCACATGTCGCGTCGAAAGGGTTGGGGGAAGGTTCGCTTAACTTTTGTTCTATTGCTCGCTTTTTTGCCATTCGTTATACTTCGAAGAATGGCAAATTCCTTCGTTGAAATTCTATTAAAATTCACATCCCTCCATTTCACTCGGCTTTAAAATTAAAGGTATTATAAAGTACAGCATCTGCTAATCGAATTTCTGTTTTATGCTTTCAATTTTCTCATTTCATTGTAGGCACTCGTGGCGGCCTCTTCGTTTGACTGTTCATCTCAAATAGGATATTGAGCAATAAATTAAAATTAATTAATAAAACTGAAATCAAATTTTATGATAAACAATGTTCTTTTTTTTAGACACAACTACACTGCTTGTAGGATTTTACTTAAAAAAAGTTAATTGAAATTTCACATCAGTCTGTAGGAAAATAAACAGAAATTAATTTAAGCAAATTCCCAAGAGAATATAAAACTCTTTTTGATGATGTATAGGAAACAATAAATATTTCATGTAGGTAATTGAAATTATTTAATTATGTTTCAAAATATAGTTTAGAGATAAAGGAAAGACCAATTAAAAAAAATGTTTTTGTCACCTAATGCAAACTTTTTAAAATATTTCTTGAACTCACATTGATTCAAATTGGACGACAGAACAGGTACTTTTTAAAAAGTACTTATATTTTTCAAAAAATTTATACTTTTAAATAAAGGAGTACATTCTTGAAACATCGTAAATATACCTATAGTAAATTGATCTATAGAACGAAATTTGCAATGTCTTGAAGAACGTCAATAAAAGCAAATAATGATGAAAATAAATCCAGTTTGGTAGGTAGGTACATATGAAATAACATTTCTTTCCAAGTTTTCAACAAAATAATGACTCCTGAAGATTCAGCTTACATACATTATTATCTAGCTACCTACTAAAAGAAATAAATTGAACCAACTTTAGCATATTCTCTTTTCAGAATCATCTCTTATCACTGAAAATATTCTTAGTAGGTACTTATTCAATAATTAACAAACCATAATATACGTCATTAGATGCTATTTGCTCGTCGGTCTAATTAAGGGAAAGGCGAAGTAGATTGTAAATTAACTATTCTAAGGGTAAATAACGTTTTTCAGGGTAAAAGTATAGGTAGCAATGGGAATGATTTTCTGTCATGAAAGATCTAGGGGCACGGGAGTGCCCCCGCCAAGACGAATCAAGCGGAGCGCAAGGGCACTACCTACCTTTTCTGGAAACGTTTCATGGTTTTTTTGAACTCTCATAACTTTGGTTTGGATGATGCTAAATAGTTAAAAATTTCAAGATATAATGACACCAGTACAATTATTAAACATACAAAGTTTGAATGTCGTAGTTATTATACTTTAGATATTATTAATGTCTAAAAACCCCCGATTTCGTCACTGATTCACTCACTGACCATCAAAATTCTTAAGGTACTTCCTGAAGTCCCAGAACGCTGAAATTTGGTATGTAAGCTAATATTGCTACAAAGACAACAAAACAAATAAAAAACCAAACCTAACCTAACCTATCCCCTCGAAATAGGAGGTGGAAATTTGTATGCGACTTGCACTACATTTGCACTAACTACATAATCATGCAGTAATAACTATTGAAAAGCTAGATATATGAAAATAATAATAAAATAGTTATAACAAATAAAAAATATGAATGTCATATTTTTTTGAAAATCATCCCCTAACTTAAAAATGGAGTGAAAGTTTAAACACGGTGTAATAGTGACGATGACATCAGCCGATGTCACTAGATGGCGCTGACTGTATTTTGAAATGCGCTATCGACATTTTTTATTGCGAATAATGAACGATTGTTAGGAAATATTTGCATATCATATTCGTAATTTCGTAGTCGTATCGTATCGTCGTAATAATTCTATATTTCGTTCGTATTATTTGTTACTTTAGTTACTGGTCCAAATTACCAAAAAGTCCATTAAACAACTTACAAAAATATATGAAATCCCACCAAAAACATTTTCATGTAAAAATGTTGCCAAGACGAGACTACATAACTTACCCTGTGAAAAAGTTATCAGATCTCGTATAAAGCCAAGCTCTAAAGACTACACGCTCTAAACCTACAAGCTCTACACTACACCTTAATAAAAATCTATGAAAAAGTAGTCAGATTTCATGTAGAGCCAAGATTCTTGATCTATGCACCCTTACTCTACCAAGCCTAACTTCACATACTCTACATTTTAGTCAAAACATGTGGCTTGGCCGTTTTACTTCACACACGATGAACGAATGCCTATGAAATCTTAGTAACGGCCAAGTATCATGTTTTGACTAAAATGTAGAGTGTGTGAAGTTAGTCTTGGTAAAGTAAGGGCGCATAGATCAAGAATCTTGGCTCTACATGAGATCTGACCACTTTTTCATAGATTTTGATTAAGGTGTAGTGTAGAGCTTGTAAGTTTAGAGCGTGTAGTCTTTAGAGCTTGGTTTTATACGAGATCTGATAACTTTTTCACAGGGTAAGCTTGGCAACATTTTTTGTTTACAATGTTTTTGGTGGGATTATTATTTCTGAGATCAAAAATTTATGGTGAACATCGTCGTCCTAAACTGACCCAGTGTATAAAAATAATTTTTACTGCGGAAACAGGTAAAGAGCAGTAACCACCATACCCACTAACCCACTCCAATTCCGCTCTCAACCAATCACCATACAATCTTTCAACCTCTTCAAGACCATTTTTTTTTTTTTTCTTAGGGGAGGGGAAATATTCGAAGGACGCCTACCGACTAGAACCCCTCCCCTTCAGGCCGTTATAGGGTAGTTATACCCTCTTCAGCCAAATGGTGTGCATGTTTGTTGGTTAATGGTTAAACATTGCTAGTAGAGTTTGGGCGTTGCCCAGTAGTTGAAGGAGTATTTCGCCGGGAGTTTCAGCTCCTTTTAGGTGGTTGGCAAGTTTAAATATCGCTTGCTTGATTGACGGTAGGTCAAGTGTGCCGAAAATCATCGCTGCCTCAGTTGTTGTATCCTTTATCTCTTTCGGTTTCGGTTTTGGCGGACGTTGTGTGTTGGATCGCTTCTTGAAAGCAGGGCAGCCACCGTAGCTCACAGGGTGTGGTCCGCCACAATTCCTACAGGTAGCCTTTTCTTCCCTTGGTTTTGGACAGTCTGCAACTAGGCGCACTTGACACATCTGGGAGCCATATTGCAGTTACGCTGTACATGTCCGATGCGTTGGCAACGGCGGCATTGTACTGGGCGGTGTTGTTTGTATTTCTCTACTTTTACGCAGAGCTGGCAGCACGTCGTTGTGTTTAGGATAATGTCTTCATTGACCTTGGGTACGATTAAGAGTACCAGCGGTATTTCCTTCCTTCTGGATTTCATCCTGTGTACAGTGATCTGTCCCATCCCTTTCCTGGCTAGGTCTTTTCAGACTTCTTCTGTCGATAATGTCGTAGGTATGCCTTTCATAACTAGCTTTGATGGTCGATTCGTTAAATTGGAAAATGTGTAGTACATTGTGTCTGTCCTGTCGAATAGCTTCTTCATCCTGTTATAATCTTCTTGGGAACGGGGCTGAACTCTCACTCCATTTCTCGTGTTCGTTGCCTTGGTGAACTCAATTCTGTGCTTTTCCAAGTCCTTGTATACTTCGGTCCATGCTTCACCATGATGAACGATAAAGGGTGGTACTGGCTGTTCGTCGGTATTGTCTTCTTGCAGCGGTTCGTAAACGTTGGAAGTCGTTGTGGCAGCAACTGTTGTCGTGGTATGCGAAATCTTTCTCGTTTTCCGTGGCTTCTCGTATCCTTCTTCCGTATCATCCATCACTGACGATGGTGAGTCTTAAGAAAGACTGATTTCTGTCGCTGAATTGGCTCTAACGTAGGCTGGTGTAATTCGCTGTTATCAGGAGTTGTTACTCAAACGAGAGTAGGGCTCGACGTCAAGACCACTGGTAACCACTTCTCTTTTATAGTTTACAAGTCCCAACTTTAATGCAAAATTCCAAACCTACCCTAGCACCTGTCACCCTGTAGTAGCTAGCATATGTAGGTTATTCTAACCCTATTCGTATTTGCTCTCACGTATGTTTCCAACTTTACAAACGTAGTGTACACGTAGATCTTAAAAGTTCATGCAACGAGAGTTGAGAAGAAGTCATAAAATGGAAAACTGCTTGCCACAAAATCGGTGTCTGGGGTTTTAAAGAGGCCCTTAAACTCCTAGATCCTAATGATATTAAGTACATAAAAGTTTAAAGTTCCTCATGTGCTCTATCCAAAATAAAGGAAAGTGCATTCGTAAACGAAACCTGATACAAGTTCGCAACTGTTGTGTTCTGTCAAGCGATACGTAAATAATTTGATTTTGATCTATTGTACCTAGAACGTATTCTTGACTGAAACTTATCTATAACACCCTAATACCTCTCACTGTTAAATTTATGACTTGTCTGAAGTACTAGCCCTATTTATTAAAGAAACAATTTGGAAACTTTTATTTAAAGTTTTCAAAGCGAAAATAAAGCCTGAGCATCAAAAATTAAAAATTTATTTATTTATCAACCTCATAAACAGTATTTATTTCTCCTCTAAACTCTAAACAGCACAGTGTTGCCGCCGGCATCGATCGCCTTAGGACCACTCTGTTTATAGAATTTTTCCGTCATTAGATATTGCAATTTGTACTAGAAGTATATGCATAAATCTGTAGAGCTGGCAAAGAATTTATTTACCTTCTAACCATTAAATTTAAATCGATTCAAGGCAGCAAATTTTCCGCAACATGGAAGTAGTCGACGAATAAATAATTCTCGTTTACATTGATTGACGTAAATCAAGCAACAAATATTAAAAAGGGTTTCCATAAATTAATGAGTTCGAAATTCTACAAATAGGTGCATAACCAAACAATGTAGAAGCACTTTAATAAAATGTTGAGTTCCTTAGAGCTTGGGTTGCTCTTCTTTTTAGTCTCATTAGCTGAACTACTGTACCTACAGTTGAGCAACTAAAATGAGTAAGAATATTTACGTTGAAAGAGTACCTACCTATCGTCCTACTGCAAGTTTAATTTAAATGCTATATGTACTATGTAGAAATATTCCCACAGAATAACGACAGTTGCGGTTTTGTTCGTTCTTTCGCAAGACAAGTACATAATTCGAGAGTAAATAGAAAATACTTGTACTTGTGGAAACCCAGGTACAAAGAATGTTGTGAATATTTCTATGATTAAGTAAACAAAGTAGTCCGGTCAAATTAAATCAAAAAATAAGAGTAAAGCTACATAAATTCCCACCAAGCTGAAAATCAGTGAGATTGTTTAAAATATGTTTAAAAATAAAATTTGAAAGTTCCCCATCTTTCCCCTGTATGGAAAAAAATTTATTCAAGGTTAAAGGTCAAAAAAATGAGTTTTTCGCCATTTTCAGTAAAACGGTAAGTTTTATCTTAAAATTACCTCAGACAAAAATTTTAGATCATAAAATTATCTATAAAATACGTATCTCTAAAATACCCCCAAATAAGCTCTGTGACAAATAAATCCCAAAGAACTAGAAAATATTTAGTGCAAATAGAAAAAAGATTGTAGAGGAAAATTTTTCCCCAGAAGAATTTCCCTGAAAAATATATCCCCAAAAAATACCCCAAAGGAAAAAACTCCCCTATTTTTTGGGGAAAATCCTCTAATCTGGCAACCCTGAGACTAACAGTATTTCATTTATTAGGCACACTGACATAAAGCAGGTATAAGACCCTAGCCACGCATACAATTGAACAGGAGACAGATGTTGTCTCGAGGTTACACTGGCGTATAAAATAAGGGACTGGGTTTCATTTAACCTAATATCTCAGAAACGGTGGCTCTTAGGAAAGAAAATATTGATACGTATTCTATAGACAATTGTAAGGTCTACAATTTTTGTCTGAAGTATTTTTATGATAAAACTTACCGTTTTGCTGAAAATCGCGAAAAACTCTTTTTCTTGACCTTTGACCTTGAATAAAAATTTTTCCATACAGGGGAAAGATAGGGAACTTTCAAGTTTCATTTTTAATCATATTGTAAACGATCTTACTGATTTTCAGCTTGGTGGGAATTTATGTAGCTTCGAATGTCTAAATTGACCGGACTAAAGACCATTGCAATGCTTGTTTAACGACACAATTGTCTGCAAATACGGACAGGAATTCGTTGAGTTGACGAGTTCCCCAATTACAACTTCAACTAAAAATTAATATAATAACATAATCAACGACCAAGATCAAAAATTACTTTGAGAAGTTTAATTAAAGGATAAATGGGCAAGAACTTATTAGGCACTTTGAGCACACACAAATATTTGAAGAGATTTGTTTCCTGAAGGAGTGCATTTATTAAATTGAGAAAATTGAAGAAATCATGTACGTAGAACAAACGACTAGGGCATTTAAAGAAATAACAAAAGAACATTATTTATTTATAAAATATTTAGAATTTTATTTTTTACAAATGTTTCCTCGAAAAATTCGTAACTTACAGTTTCAATGCTTTTTGAGATAGTTCGTTAAATTGATCCTTAACTTTTACAAATAGTAACTGAATTCTTTCCCTTTTCTTGCCCTTAGGTATCTCATTACTTCATTAATTTTATATTCGCCCAGTGTTCGAATTCAGAATTTGTCCATTCGTTATTACCAAGTTCAAAGAGTGAAAAGGTAAACAAAAAATAGTTTGGTGGCCCTTTCGGAATTGGGAGACAAATATGCTGTAAAACGTCCGAATTCAAATAAGCGCCGACCTTATGGGAGCGTAGAATTGTTGAAAAGTTTCCGTAAGTGATTCCTTGAAGTTTCCAAGAAATGTTACCGCTACTTTCTATCCATCGAACGCCCCCTATTTCTAATATCTAGTATAGATTGGACGATATCAAAACTTTGCTAACATTTCCTGATATCGTCTCACTGTAGAGAAAGTGGTTTTAAACTTTATATAAATTTTGGAATAAAAGATGTGACAAAATTACCTGATACCTATTCAGGATGAATTTGTGGATATGAAGTAAAAAACAAAGAAATCTAACCTCACTAAATGTAACGGAACATAAATTTCATTTATGTAAAATATCGTCAATTTTCAATTTTCCAAACTAGATTTTCGTTTAGATTTTTAAAAGACTACATAATGGTAAGTATGGGAGTATTAAGGGACTCCAAATGAGATTTAAAGGTCCAAAAGTAGTACTTTGTCTGTTTGAAGACACGCTCACGTTCCATTATGGGAGCATTAGATGGGTTACGTAGCTAAAGGGAATAATGGCAAAGGTCAATAAAAGTCAGACGACGTATTTTTGACAGTGAGGGGGAAATTGCAGATCATTTGCGGACGTCTACAACGCCACTCGGCAACTAACTAATGACATTTTTACGACGTCTCTGGTATCTTGGTGTAACGACTGGCGTGACTCACGATGATATTTTTGCACGGAAGCCGGTGCATTTGCCTTAGCGATATTATTTTTATGCTTTTCCAGTCATTGATAAACACTTTTATAAAAATAGAAGCGACGTTAATGCCAACCGATGACAAAGAAACGCAATTTTTTAATTTTTTAATGTCACTCCCCAACCTGACTGATCTCCCATTGTCTTTTACTGCCTTATTTAATAAAATACGTACAAAACAATGTCACACCAAGGCACCTTCATGGCTCCGGTATAAGTAAAATTAAATATTACAGTGTCGTACACCTACATTGCCTTGGGGGAACGTGAAAAGAAACAATAAATGTTCCTCAGTATACCACAAATTTTATTTCTCCTAAGGTAACGTATAGCTTGAGTACGGGAAAGTTGTTCAAACCCCACTGTTGTCAAAATGTTTTGCTAATTTCTTGGATTTCTAGTGATTCCTAAAGGACTCGACGATTCCGGTTTCCAATCTACTGTTTTGCTTCATGACATTCCTTTCAGAATTGATCCGAATTCCTCTGGAACTCTTGAATCTTAATTCCAAGTAGTTTATTTGAAACTTGGTGATTTTGGTCCTCGAACACCTTAACCCAAAAAAGTCTTCTGACACTTCTGCTTAGCAATTAACAGTTATATTTCCTAATTTCACTTAAACTCAAAATTTGATTGATTTCGATGGTTCTCTTAAAACTGCTAGGTCCAAATTCTTCCTAAACCTAACAATTCTTAGTTGATTTTGGCTCCCAAATGTTTCATTAGAATCTCATCGTCGCGGTTCCTAGGAGCCGGCCGATCCTGTCTCCATAGAGTTCGAGATTTAACTATCCTGATTCGTCTTTAGACTTGATATTTCTTACTACAATAGTTCATAGGTTTTGGTTTTTACACGTTTCTTTTGAGCTCCATGTTGCTTGTTCCCCGAGGTTTCACTAAAGTTGGACGAAGAAACTTCACCATAACTTAAGGTGATCCTATATCCTGATAATTCATTTGGCACATAACTTCCAATAGTTCAAAAATATTGCTTTGTATACATTTCTTTGAAACTCCACAATTCCTTTTCCAAAAACAAATGGATTCTGATGTAGAAGAGTTACCCTGGAAGTCCAAATTCTACTTTTTCATAGTTTCACTAAGATGAGACAATCCTCTGAAACGATTCTGGTTCATCTTTGCACTCAACAATTTTTACTCTAATTGATTCAAGGGTATTGGTTTTTAACAGTTTCTTTCGAATTTCATCGTCCTCTTTGCAAACGATTCTTCTGAAACTCAGCGTTTATAATTTTAGAGAGTTATTCGAATTCTTTTTAGCAGTTACTTCACCAAAAGTGGATAATCCTCATAAGTATTCATGGTTCTTTTGAAACTTAACGATCCAGGTTCATCTTTGGATTTCACAACATTAATTCCCAATGGTTCAGATGTTTTGGTTTGCAGACATTTCTTTAAAACTCGACAAATTTGATTTCAAAAAAAAAACAGCGATTCTAAATCTCAAGAGTCCCGATTCTAGTTCCAGGTAGCTGTATTAAAACTGAACGATCCTGTCTCCTAATAACTTCTTTAAAACATTCTGATTCATTTTTGAAAATAACACTTGCTACTCCCAATAATTCAAAATTCTTGTTTTCAAATGTTTCTTTGGAACTACCTGTTCCATACGTTCGATAATTTTAATTTGGTTCACAACAATTGGACGATCCTGTCTCTTAATAACTTCTTTGAAACCTAACTATCCTGATTCGTCTTTAAATTCGGCAATTCTTATTCCGAATCGTTTTGGTTTGTCCATCTTTCTTTGCATCTCCATCATTTTGGCTCCGGAAAATTCGACTATTCTGAGTTGAAACCCTAAAAGTTTAAATTCCATTTAGCAATATATCATCAGTAAAATTAAATGATCCTGTCTCCTGATGACTCCTGTAAAGTCGACAATTCTTAATACCAACCATTTAAATCTTTCGATTCTACCATTCTGATTTCAAAAGATTTTTCTACAATTCATCTATTCTTATATATGAGTAGTATTTCAGGACCATAAACTCTGGTTGGTAGTAGTTTCACAACAGCTGAACGATTCTGACTTCTGACAGTTTCTTTGAAGTTTTACGATCCCAATTCTTCTATGAATTGGGCCAAAAATTTTGACTTTCAAATATTTTTTTGGCATGATTCCAATTTTGGTTTCTAATGGCTCCTCAAGATCTCAACGTTTCTTTCCTGTAGTGTTCCTAATTTTTATGTCCAGTAGGTAAGTAGTTCCTTTCGATTTCAATGATTCTATCTCACAGTTTTCCCAAAATTCGACAATACTGGTTCCAATTGATAGTTTCTTTATAACTTAATCTTAATTGTAACACATCCTATAAAATTCTGCAATTTTTGAAGTTGCATAAATTTGGTTCTGAATAATTTCTCTAAAACTGGTAATTAAGGTTCTTGATTGTGAATTTCTTTATAACCAACTAATAACTTCTCTAATATTTGAATCCCATACGTAAATTCCGTAACTAGGTGCACTATATGACAAGCTGCTCTGCCTCCATTACTTTCTTTGTCGAGTAACAATTTTTCAATGTGTGTTTATGAAGATCGATTATCGAAATCCATTCAATGATTGAACGTCATCAACGTACTAAGTAAATGCGTTTCAATATGCAAAACAAGCCAAACGCCAACTTCGACGTTTAAATCACCTATTGCAACTACAATCTATTCAATGTCATTTCCATGTTGGGTGGGTGGTAAATAGGTATGTGCTCCTGCAGCAAGCATGAAAGCGTAACGTGGCGTGTGTATCAAATGATAACACATTTACGAACTAATACCGGCTTATAAAAAGGATTAAATTGAAAACCAATCACATAAAAGTCAATTGGTAGATTGCAGACTGTAGATTTTTATTATGCGTTGATGACAATTTAATTGGGCAATATTTACCTGAAAATACTGATTGGGTTTTGAATAAATTAAAAGATATCTATCTAAAATGTTTTCCATTCATACTAACGGTCTTATAATAAAGCCAAAAAATCCAAAGTGGCTTTTGAAATTCTTTTTGCCCCTACTTTAATTTGATTCCCCATTTAATTTTCTAGAATTTACATTTGTCCCAGTGGCAACACTTCAATTTTGCCTTTATTTAAACGATATCTCCAATAATGGATGGCACTTAGAGATTATAATTGAAATCATGGAACTAAACATGCTGGCCAGGGTTTGGCACCGCAGATGTTTACAATGCATTCAGTATTATGTAGAATTCCTTGATCAGTGGCTTTGACTGAATGCCAATTGTGAGGCAATTTTGAGCTCATTAACTCTCATCTGTTGATATTACAACGTTTGAATAATAATCAACAAGCGCACTATTAACTGACCGAAACTTTATCGGTGATATTATTCCCCTACACCCTTTTAGACTTTTTCAAAAATGTCAACTACAGGGATAATAATTAACCCTCATATTATGTAAGCATCTCAAATTTTAATTATTAAATTTACGTTTTATTTAATGCAAGGAACGACTGCTTACGTAATTTCAATATTGAATTTTATAAAAATAGAATATTTTAATTACTGGTCCTGAACGTGTTTATTTCTTATAAAAACTGACAACTGTAAAAATATTATACACTCATCTGTACCTAATCATTAGGTAAAAAAGTTAATACAGTTTTTTTAAGAATATAACCATAAATGATGACATTTGTTGGTACTTGATAGTTATTTATTAATCTTGTTATCAACTAGTAGCTTCTTAAAGAAACAAAGTCAGAAATTGACTATTTCTAAACAACTTACCTATTAATATGCGCCCTGTATTTCCCTTAAACTTAATATAATTATCAATTTTTATATAGGTACTTCTATAGCAGCAAATTATTTTCAAAGGAAAATAGCAAACATAATTCTAAAAAATTGGCCATTTCAATTTTTCTTTCTTGATTGCCAATAATTTTGACTGATTGACTTTAGTGCGTATTAAGCCGTTGTAATTTGTAAATTTTAACGCAAATCTTCCTGAAATGGGAATATAGATCAGTTTTAATGCCGCGTTCTACATTGCTTATTAAATTAAACCTCCTGGGGCGACTGTAATTTACAACCGCGGTCCTCTATAAAGGACTTAATAATCATCACCCTCCTTAAACTCACGACCAGTGGCCAGTCCCGCGGTCTCCCCGTTTCAGGTTAATACAAAGCTGTTACTCTCGCCACATGTCAGGTTTGCCTATTATTAGAGACGGGAGCAGCCCAATGGTCAGTCACTTGAGGATTTAATAATTAAATTGCTGGTCAAGACAGCAATATGTAGGTACACTAAGTGAAGTTGAAACGTATAAGGGAATCTGCGATGATTAGAATTTCTGTAATCCTCTGACATTTATTAACCAGCAAAATGTTCATCCATTTGTGTTAACTTTAAGATTAAATCATCCAAGCACAAATAACACTCGCTTGTAAAGATTTATTCTACATATAAGCATGGCACTAGGAGTTAATTTTTGTAAAGGGTGAGTTGAATTTAAAATTCTAGAGAAAATGTAGGTATCGATTTTTCACTTGACCAAGGGCTAGCAATAGATATTTTTTAATTACTTAATTTCAATCAGCATGGTAGAAATCGTAGAATTCTCTTCATCCGTTTTGCTTTAATTTACAATTGGTAGGAAAGGAGGAAGGGTGGCTTGTGCTTCACGTCATTGGACCAAGAGAAATCCAATTTCGGTTTTATTCGATTTATTTTCGCAATTATTACAGGTTCAAGTCTTTAGGTAAATTAACGCTGAATAAATTCGGTGGAGAGTGAGATACTTTAAAAAGATTACGTTTTGACTTTGCTAGTGGTAACTGACGAAGATGAAGAAGAAAACGAAGTAGTATAAGAAAATTTAATTGAAAGCACACGAGACGCAATCGGATAAAGACGCTGGTGGAAAAGATGGGATTCGTGAGCCGAAGATTTAACCTGCTACTTATAGTGATTAATTGGAGCACAGCTCCGGAAGAATGCTCCAAGTGAAGCCAAAAATTATGGACAATTGTGAGAGCGGCTACTTTGCACTTAAGCCGGAAATTACACTTAGAACCTGGCAATATGTTAGCTTATCGCGTATACTTCGGCTTCCTAGCCGCAAACTCATGAAAAGAATTTAAGGCGTCATATAAAAACAGCTACTCGATTTATATCATTATTACTTAACTTAAATAACAGTGAAAATAAATTGAACAAATAGTTATTATATTCAATATTCACTCCATAAAAAAACTCAACCACTTTTGGAGACAAGTTGTACCGAAGGATTTTTAAAACACGATGATCTCTAATACTTGACTATTGTTCCCAAAAGTATTTGCTGTAGTGATCGACAAATGTGATGTAATCAATATATATATATATATATATATAATAAAAATAATATAATTACTGAAGCGCAACTGCTGAAATTCTAGAGTCCTTTATGTTCCCTGTAGCACCCGTAGTGTCTAATAATTTTAGTTCTCAAGATTACCTTCAGTACTCGACGATTACTGAATCTCTAGAGTCGGCGATGACTTTTAAAACCCAATTTATTTTTTATAATTCCCAATAGCAATTTTTGGAACCTAAGATCATCTCTCATCTTACGGTTCTACGTAGTTTTCAAATGAACTTCCAATGTCCAACATTTTTAGAATTCTCAGTAGTACCCTCTAAGTACCTAAAAATTCCGTAAGCTCAGCTGTAGAAACATTTTATTACTGGTAGATTTTACATACCTAGTTCTCAATAGAATCTTCAGTGACCAACAATTTTAAAGTTCTCAATAGTATCCTCAGTATCTAATGATTCCTAAAACCCAACAGTAAGTACTTAAAAGGTGATCTACTGATTTTTGAGGACCAATACAATACACTCATCGATGGTATGTAATTCTCAATAGTACCTACAGTGCCTCACAAATGTAGATTTCAAAAATATCGTCAACTCAACAATTCCTGAAATCCTATTGTCCACCAATAGCAGCACCCCTACACTTGACAGCTCAACACAATGCTTCACTATGTTTAGAACCCAATGCCATCTCTAGCTTTCTTTAGTCTCCGATTCTTATGAATTTTAGAATCCCCAGTAGTACCCTTAGTACCTGAAGATGTCTGAAGCCCAATTGTAAGTACTCGACTACAGGTACTTCATGATTTTTAGAGCCTAAAGTATATTTTTAATTCGTTTGACGTATCTATAATTCCTAAAAATACGGCTGTTGAGAGATAATTCGACTTCTATAGAGTGCCTTTAAAACAAGAATTTCTACAGTCCTACAGTCGTCCTGTAATAGCAAATCTAGTATTCGACTATTTTTCAAAGTTTCAACCAGTAAGTACCAACATAGAATCCTCGACTAATTTTAGAGTCTAGTACCATCTCTTGCTTTTAATAGAAACTCCATTGACTAACAATTCTAGAATTGTCATGGTACTCCTGTAAATACTCTTGAAGAACCAATCACTTTTCTAGTGGGTACCAGTCGACCTAATTTAATTCCTAAAAGTTTCCTTGTTTCTCTATGATTCTTTCAATCCTTTAATTCAGGATTCTGGTTTGCGAAATTATCTCTGGTAGTCGGAAACTCTTTCATTCTCGTACTATAATTTTGAAGATTAGAAACTTAATAAAGTCTGTTGTGTGCTTTTCTTCACAAACTTTTACTGTTCATATTTATTACTAGCAGCATATTAAGAATATATTACACGTTTGATGGAACATTCTAGAATATTCGCGAATTTAGAACTATCCAGTCCAGAACATCATTTTCTAACTTTTTTTAACATTCTGAAACATTCTCGAATGATAATAATTGATCAGTTATCGACCACTGAGAGTTGAAGATTATTACAGTACTAATATCGTTATTAAAAAATGGGGGTTGATAGTAAAGGGGTGAAAATTAAGGGTTATATGTATTTTTTAACGCTGTATCATAATAAAATAAAAACAAAGAATGTTGTCTAAAAATTTAAAAAACAATTTGGGGCTGGGCCACCTTTAACATTTAGGGGGATAAAAAATAAATGTTGGGCGATTCGCAGACCTAACCGATATGCACACAAAATTTCATGTAAATCGGTCGAGCCATTTCGGAGGAGTTTAATTACAAACACTGTGACACGAGAATTTTATATATTAGATTTTGTGTAAAACGTAAATGTAAATTTGAACATGTGGCAAGTTTATTAATGAAAATAACTCAATTTGTTTGTTATTAAAACAGTCTTTCATTACGAAATAGGTAACACATAAAAAATTCTATTACTCTACACAGCATTTAGCTATCATCCAGTTTCCAATTTTAAAATTCAAATTTGTAACGTTCATGTAAAATTGTGCTAACCAAGCTAACTATATTACTTATATAAAAAGCAAAAAAAAAAACAAGGAAACAGTTTTTACGGTATAGAAAAAGGAATTAATTAGTATAAAATCAGTAGACCAGGAAGGTAGGTAGGTACACTCACCTAGTTACGATAATTATCTCTTTCAACTAAGGATCTTTTCGTTTTAAAAAACTCTCATCAATGCCTTAACGAAAGTAATGTGTTTACATAGGAACCCCTATTCAAATGTCATTACACTTTCAAAAAGTTTAATCTCCAAATAAATCTCCTTTACCTGTGCAATCCTGAATTATTTACCTACAAAGATGCATGCATGTTTGTAGCAAGTGAATTTAAATAAACAGAGAGTTAATTTTACCCTCCATAGGTACACCATACATCTGTAACGAAGTAACATAAATAGTAAATGAAATGTTTGCTCAAAAAAATAATAAAACAACTCCTCTAGAGCTTTAGTGTTTAGTTAAATCAAAGAAAATAACATTTGCAGAAAAAGAACTAATTTGCAGCCCTACCTTTACGTTACAACAGAAAAGGTAGGGAGAGAAAGAGATTGGAGGATAAGGGAGGAGGAAGAGGTTATAGATAGAGAGAAAGAGGGATAGAAAAAGGGGAGGATGGGGAAGGGAGGTCCCGATATGTTACAGGTACATGTACCTCCTACCACACACAAGTCGTAATCTATATTTGATGAAATAGTTTCTACGCCAATAAAACTTCGCATAATATCTTCATGCAGGAGCAGGCTAACTGAACTGTTTTAATGAACCAATTAGTAAACTAATTAAATTTTGCTGTTCAA
This sequence comes from Agrilus mali, assembly GCA_029378335.1. NCBI lineage: Eukaryota > Metazoa > Arthropoda > Insecta > Coleoptera > Buprestidae > Agrilus > Agrilus mali. The sequence continues at coordinate 4,223,610 of CM055660.1, forward strand.
ACAGTACGTCGGTCGTATGTATTGCAGTTTGCAATATATATACACACACTAGTATGTGCAAGTACGTATTATAGTTAACTGAAAAATACTTTATCTTGTTCAGTTTTATTAGGTATTCGTAGCAGTTCCTGCTTCGTTAATAAATTGAACTTTTCTGTTTGATAACTGTCAACAGGGTTAATTAAAAATTATTATTTTACAAATATTAATTCTTCAATCTTCATCCGCATTATCGTTGCTGAGCTGTCTTATTAACATATTGAAACGTTCTCACCCTAATGTTTATGTATAAGTTATGAGAGTGACCATGACGCTCTTGCCTTTAATTAATATTTAATTGGTAATTTGATTAAATCGACCGAAGTGACCACCTAGGTACCTAATATATTTGTGATTTCTATAAGATATTCAACTATCTCCCTAGAGGGAAAAGGGATGGGATCGATTTCAGAGCTGATTACCTCTTCGTATTTTGTATCAAGCTCTGAAAGGAAACAGTAATTATCTTAACTAAGTCGTTCTCCCTTCCAGTTCCTTAATTTATTCCTTAATGTCTTTAATCATTCGTGCACAACCACATCACACATCCCTTTTTCTTTCTCTATAAAGTAACTAAGGGAATGAACGAACCTTTCAAACTGGTTCATTTTGTTCTCGTTGATAAAGGCTCAAATGCGTTAATGAATAATTATTTTCTATAATTATATATATACAGAATACAGAATACACGTTCGCTTTCTCTTTATGTTACAGGCGGTCCCCGATTTAATGGTCCAATATCAAACGCAACAGTTCCTGTAGGAAGAGACGCAATGCTCAAATGTTCAGTGGATAACCTTTCTATTTATAAAGCAAGTACCAATTTTTTATTATTATTTGTAAAAGAGCAAATAAGGGTAAATTTCAAAAACAAATACTAGATTAACTAAATACATAATTAAAACAATTGCTACCCTCAAATAATTTAAATAGAAATATTGGTGTATATTTTCAATCCCAAAGGGATGGTCCCATTTTTGTTCCTGACACTTTATTTTCTTTTCAGGTAGCTTGGTTACGTGTTGACACACAAACTATTCTAACAATTCATGTGCATGTTATAACGAAGAACAATAGGATAGGTGTAACACACAGTGAACAAAAAACGTGGTATTTGCATATCCGAAACGTAAAAGAGTCAGATAGGGGTTGGTATATGTGCCAAATAAACACAGATCCTATGAAAAGTCAAGTTGGTTTTTTGGATGTCGTTGGTAAGTATCATAATATGATCTTTTGGTGATTGACAATTTGTTCGTTTGAATTATTATTAAATCATTTCATTATTTGGTCAATTGATAAAACGATTATTTGATCTTATGATTGCTTAATTGCTTATTCCTTTGAAAATTTGAATATTTCATCACTTGGTTCCTTTATTGTTTGATCATTTAGTTATTTGATAATTACATCAATTGATTATTGGACTATTAGCTGATTTCGTTATTTGAATATTTGATCGTTTGACCATTTGATCAGTTTATTATTAAATCATTTGGAAATTGTATCGTTAAACAATATTAAATGTGATCAATGGTCAATTGACTATTTAACTATATGATCATTTTAGGATTTGATTTTTGGGTCAATTGATTTTTTGACTACTTAATTATTTTTTCATCAACTACTTGATTTTTATTTACAAATTTAATTTATCGATTGTTTGATCATTTAATTATTTAATCGCTTAGGCACTCGATCAATTGGCTTTTTAACTGATTAATCATTCAGATATTTGATCGCTGGATCAATTAATTATTTGACTATTTGGTTATTTGATCATTTAATCAAATGCTTGCTTGACATTCGTTAGACCATTTAATCAATAGATTGTTTGCGGGATTATTGTTTTTGTTATTTGGTTACTTGAACATTCAATATCAATTGATTACTTAACCGCATAATTATTTAATCGTTTTACCACTTGATGAATTAATTGTTTGTTCGTTGGAATGTTTAATTTTTTAGTAATTTGACTATTTTAGTGGTTTGGCCATTTGATTGTTTGATCGTTTTGCAATCAAATCAATTAATTGTTTAGTCATTTGATTAATTGGTTGCTTATTTGTTCGACAATGTGATTATTTAATGACTTGACTGTTTTGTGATTTGATCGTTTGAATATTTGTTCATTGCGTCAATTCACTATTTGACTTGGTAGTTATTTAATCACTTAACCATTTCATCAACTGATTGCTTCATTATTTAACCATTTGATCAGTCGATTGTTTGATCGTTTAATAGTTTGACTATTTGGGCAATTAATTGTTTGATTATTTAATAATTTGACCATTTAATCAACTGACTGTTTGTTCATTTGATTGTTTGATGATTAGATTTTATGGCGGTTTGATAATTTGTATGATTAATTATTTTGCCATTTTATCAATTAACTCTTTAATCGTGTAATTATTTGAATATTTGATCAAATGAATGATCAATTATTTAATCGTTTGATCACTCGACTTTTTATTTGTTCAGTGGTTTGATTCATTCACTTGTTTGGTTATTTGATTAATTATTTCTGTTTTTCGTTACTATATTATTTTCTTTTTTTTTTCAAGTTCCTCCTGACATTCTCGATTTCCCCACAAGCGCTGATCTTACGGTGCATGAAGGTTCAAATGTCACTTTCACATGTGCAGCAAGGGGATCTCCAGATCCAGTAATAACATGGAGAAGGGAAGGGGGTGAACCGATATCGTTGGGAAATGGGAACGAAGGTATGTCCTATTCATCCACCATTTATTATCGTTATGTTTACAGAAATTACTAAACATAATATTTAACGACTTAGGGTTGAAAAGCTGCCACACAAACGTATACTTTGAACAACATTGGATTTAAATAAAATTAAATTTGATGAGGATTTTAACACAAATAAAAGTATAAAAAATTTGATTTTGTCACACGGCTTATCATCCGGATTAGGCGTTCTGTTATTGGTAGGTGCAAACATGGATTAGCTGGGTCTTAAAAACTGGCATTGTTCGGGTTTTCCGAGGGTTTAAAAGCCTTTGTATTCTTCATTTTTTCGATCAGTGAGAAGCGTCGCAGCAAGCTATACGTAATATCGTGGCAACTGAACAAAAAAACAAAGAACTCGTTGCGTCAGTTCGTGTGATAACAGCATGTGCTACACTTTTCATACAACTTCGATATTTTGTTTCCCTGATTTATGATTTTAAACCCTTATGAACGTTCTTGCCCACCGTGGCGTGCTATTTTATTGTTCCGGTCCTGTGCAAGTGTGAATAATACGATCAGATAAACAAACCACAAACGTGTAGGTAACTATGAGAAATTATTGTTTGTTTGGTTTTCATCTGCGAATATCATATTTATATCAATTATTAATTGGTTTACGAACAAAACAAAATTTGAACTGATGTTTGTGTGTTGTCATTTAGGGAGTTTACAAAACCTAATTAATGTGTAAAATAAACATAATACTACTACTATATAGTTTGTTACAATTTTTCCGTTTTTATTCACTAAATAAAGGCTTAAAAGGGTCTTGTGTCTTTTTGTGCTACTTCTGTTTGAAATGAAACAATTTCTGGACACACACAAGTTATAAAAGTAAGAAAATGAAGTGATCGATTTGGCAAACACGACGAATGTTTCCGGTATTCACCGCCATGTCTAGGTATCCCCACCGACCGGAAGTGGTGCATAAAAGGAGCCCGAACACGTGTAACGTTGATTAGTTTACCCTTCAACCCGTGTAAATCGTGGTTTCCTTCCAGTGATGAGATTTCTGGTCAATGTAAACTGCCAACCGGTGTATATGTACATACTTATGTACATACCTACTACCTACCAGATAATCGAATGCGTGAATTATACATTCATCTAATTAACAAGTGGCTATTCAATATTCAGTATAGGTAAACCTACGATATCTTGTCAGGATTAGTTCTGATCCTTGATCTAGATTTACAAACATAATAAATCGCGGATTAGTTATTTAAATTGAATTTGAGGCGCACCTTTTGGATATAAAGCAGAAGAATCTCCATCAGGCGTAGCAGTTTGAGCATTTCATGATTTTATATTAGTCACAATATTTAAACAGTTTCTCACCATATTTTACTTTATGTTGTTTTAGCTTAAGAAATTGAAATTAGTGCAATAAAATGTGAAGAATCGTATTAACCATGTCCTTTGTGAAAATTATTAAATCGGCTCTTTAGAACACTAAAGCTTTAGTTATTATTACTTTAATTTGTTAAGAAAATATTTTTTTTTATTCTAGATAATAGTCAATATAAGAACAGTAAACTTTTATTCCCCTTCTATAGCACATTAAGTTAATTTTTTCAGGTTTATATCTGTTTTAACAGCTTTTATTTAACTTGCAATGTAACATATGTTTGTTCGGGTGGAATTTTGCTACTGAATTTTGAAGCAGATATCTTCAACCGATTGAGCTGAAATTTTGTATACACGTTTAGTTTGGATGACAATACACGATAAGCTGTGTCACGTCATTCTAAATCCAATATGGCGGACCATCCAAGATGGCGGAATAGTTATTTTGAATGCATTTCTACAATATGGGTATCAAATGAAAGGGCTTGCCGAGAATAATTAGAAAAATATTCTGACATCACTGTTAATACAATATAGCGGACTTTTAGAGTTTTTTATGCTTTCTTATAGTATGGGTATTAAATGAAAGGGTTCGCTGAGAATAAAAAGGCAGGTTAAAAAAAAAGATGGTAATTATAAGCTCCGTTGCTCTAATCCACCTGAAATTTCGTGTAGAGACCTCGATTATCCTTGAGGTAGAATTTTTTGAGCCTGTAACATCGGTTGATTAACTTTGACTTGTGTAATTTAGCGAGATGGGCGTCATCAGCATTGGTCTGCAACCTGTCTAGGAGAAGGACAACTCAAAAATCAAACAATGATGCGTTGAATGAGATGAACAGACTCAGAAACCTAGCCAGCGATAACTAAAAAATAAAACAAATTAAAAGAAAAAAACCTTTTTTAAAAAAGCTTTTATTTATAGATATGCTCTAAAAAGAAGAAAATAAAAATTTCCTTTAAACTTAAAACCTCATTATACACAATTTATATGATCATAAAAGCTTGTAGCGCGATTTACTTGTGTACATAAACTAGTACCTATTTAATTGAGTAACTTAATCTGCTAAGTTTAGTTTTTCTAAAATTTCAGCAAACCTCGCGACAAGCTTTGATGATCATATAAATTGTGTATAATGAGGTTTTAAGTTTAAATTTTTATTTTCTTCTTTTTAGAGCATATAAATAAGAGTTTTTTTAAAAAAGGTGTTTTTCTTTTAATTTTTTCCGTTATTATACGAACACTTACAACCTACATTCTCTGAAAGTATTGTTTTATTACTTTTCCCTCTTCCAAATTTCCAAAATTCGCCTCGATTCTTCGTCAATTTGATTTCCGCCCCCATCATGGCTTATCGTTTAGGGTTAACGTGAAGTGCTAACGTCTTCGAATCGCGCGGGAATTCCACCGTCAAGACGTTATTTAGAAATCTCGTTAAGATTTGCCGATAACCGTATTGCCAGTTAACGAGTTCATTCGCTGAATCAGACTCGTTTCGTAACCTCTAGATATGAATGGAAACATTCCAACACAATAATATAAACCCTCGGTTGTACAGTGTTCAACTCGGATTACGCCTTTCTATACCTCAGAATAGTGCAAATTTAATTAAAAGCTTAAATAACGGTTGGCTACCTACCGACGGGTACATACAGTTAAGTAGAACTCGGTTATAACCGACACGAAGGGGCTAAGAAGTCTGTTCGATATAGCCGGATATTCCCTAAAGGCGATATTTATTCAAGTAGTAATTAATTAATTTATTCACTAAAATTACACGTTTATGGTAACCTCTGTTCATTATAGCCGATTTGTACTGCGTATGTATTTTTATATTGGTGTAAGGACAAGTTTATACTTTTTACAGAAAATAATAGAGTTATAATAACGTATCTAAGAGTAATGGTATTGTGTAAATCGGTAGATGGTTCAAACATTTATGTAAGCCTTAGATACATACACCCTTAGTTTGCATCATTGACTGATTAAGCCAGCTGAGCTTTTCAGGGAATCCCCTGCAAATCTCCTTTAATGTGATATGCTCATGTTCACAATCTAATCAAATATAGGTATGTTACAACGTTTCATATAAGCTCTTTGTGTCAACTCATCCTCATTGAAACAAATGCCAGATAACTTATCATGGTTACAAAGAGTAGTTACTAATTAGCCTACAGTTTATGATCTTGTGGATTATTTTCCAAGATAATCCCCTTTTATATGTTGTACGACTTGTCAAATTACCCTCGCTTGCCTGACTAAAAATTTTAATGGTCATGCACAATTATCGTTGAATTTAATTTAAAAAACATTACCAAAATCAACTTCAAGAAGGAATGTCAATTTTTTTAGATTCTAGAGCCATCTATAGGATTCCAACCTTTCAGGAAATTTTGAAATATTCTTAAATCTTCTGGAAGATTCTAAAACATTTCCGAAACTTCCATATAATTTCTTTCTAAACCTTCCGAAAAATTCTAAAACATTTTTGAACCTTCCGGATAATTCAAGGACTTTCTGAAACCTGAAAAGTTCTAAAGCATTTTCCAACCTTCCGGAAAATTGTAGGACTTTGAAGAACCTTATGGGAAGTTCTGAAACATTTTATAAGCTTCTCGACAATTCCAGAACCTTTTAGAAAGTTCTAAATCATGTTTCAAATTTCTAGATAATTCAAGGACTTTCTAAAATCTTCAGAAAAGTTGTAAAGCATTTTCAAACCTTCCGGATAATTCAAGGCCGTTGAAGAACCTTCTGGGAAGTTCAGAAACATTTTATAGCCTTCTCGACAATTCCAGAACCTTCTAGAAAGTTCTTAATCATGTTTCAAATTTCTAGATAATTCAAGGACTTTCTAAAACCTTCAGAAAAGTTGTAAAGCATTTTCAAACCTTCCGGATAATTCAAGGCCGTTGAAGAACCTTCTGGGAAGTTCTGAAACATTTTATAATCTATAGGATAATTCCAGAACTTTCTAGAACCTTCTAGTTTTAACTTTCTGGATAATTCTAGGACTTTCAAGAACCATCTGGAAAATTCTAAAACATTCTTGAACCTTCCGGAAAATTCTAGAACATTCTCCAAAACTCAAATACATTAAATTGCACTTATCTACCAGACTTTATTACTTTATTATTTACATTTATTGATTGATGTTTCTTGTACGAATTTTCCTATATCACTAAGGCACATTGTGTACAATATGAATGCAATAAGGTCCTTCTCTGGCACGTTTAGTGACTTACAAAATATTGAAAACATCTGCATAATACGTCTTACAAACCCGCAATGGTCATCGACTGACTTTTTTATTTAATATCAGGGCAAACACCCTGAACGCTTGAATTAATTTTTAAAGGATAGGATAGGTACTTAGCTGTGACGTTTTGTACAAAAAGAATGGTTGTTTATTCTATTATGCCTTTTTATTTGGAGGGACAATTTTATCTCTTCAATTATTTGTATTCTACCTACTTCCTTATTGAAAATAAAAGGTATAAAATAATTTCTCTCAGCTAGTATTTACCATTCCAACGAGTTTACATAAACACTCGACAACTGCTTACCAATATACATATGTATGCCAAAAAAGTCGCTGTGTAAACGAAAATTTACTAGAAGATATATATTTCGTGTTTGGCAATATTGTTAAATATTTTCTGGCAAAAAAGGGAAATTGTGATACAGATTTAAAATCACTCTTTTTTCTGCCATTCTTCCTCCAAAAGTCCTTTTAAATATTCCCTTGTGTAAAGAAACAGCATCACAATAATATATTTCGCTTTAGCTGACATACACTGTTTCTGACGGGTTTTTGCTTTCAACTGACAAACTTAAAAATAATGGTTTCTTCGAAGACTCCAGCTTTAAAATAAGATTGAACGTAATGGATTTTTTGGGAAAAATAATGTAGGTAGAACAAAAAGTCACAAATCGCTTTAGAGGTGACTCTCATACAAGCATATAATTTGTATATCACGCAATAAAAATTAACGATCAAAATATGTGGGTAAGTAATTACATTCATAAAAAGAAATGGGACTCAAAACAAAAAACACAAGGAATCCATGTTGAAAATTTTATCAACGCTTTTTCTTACTTTCCGAAAAAGTTTTATATACCTACTTATAATATAATTCTCTATACTTAGGTATACACAGGGTCACCAAGGGCATTATCTGGCTTCTTAGTAGTTTGATATCAAGACAATTTAAGAAAAAGTTAAAAACTAACAAGTTAATCTATTTTTATTTAATTTTGCAGGGGTGAACTTTCCGATATCATTTACACTTGGAGCCAGCCATTATATATTCCCAGGCCCCTTGCTACTCCAGTTGAAATTGTCCAAACCAATATTTGGCTCTCCAAAGTTTTCCCGTTACAAAAATTTGAAGAAGCTTAAAAAACTAATCATTTTATGTGCATTTTTGAATTTCATAGTGGAGGACCCCAGGTACCATTATATGCCCGTAGACCCTCAGTAGACCGTGCCACCCCAATTAAAAATCTTAAACTACTTCTATGGTTAAAATCCTACCTTTATTTTAAATATGCTCAGCCAGTAAATCCACTAATGCCAATAATTACACCTTTGAGGTCTACTTAATTCCATCCCTGGTAGTTTCTGGAAGTGATTTTATACGTATCTCATCCAACAGTTTTTCTAGAGACGTTGAAATTCACTTTTAAATACACCGACAAACGTCCCGACCAACACACAATTTTCGGAGAATTCAATTAAATTAAACCCCTTCATCTATCAAATTTTAATAAATCTAATTACAAATTTAAAAAAAAACTTTAATATTATAAATCATCATATACGCGATTTTGTGTTAATAAAATACGTAGTCAGACTTCAATTCATACTACAAAATGCTACATGGTGTTTACGTTATTAGTGAAATTAATTTTACCACAACCTACGCTCGTCGTTATCGTCATTTTTTATTCTTTCTTCGGCAAAGTCTTTTTACTACCCCTACTCTCCGCATAATCACTCTCTCACACACACACGCTGTAGTTAAGTTACGATGGTAATCGACTTATAAACAATTTTGTATCATTTAGTGTTCATACTGCCATCTGATTGCAGATACTTTTGTTTAGATTTCAAAACAGTGGTTCAGTATCGTTTTCTCGTTAACCGTCCTAATAAGCAATGTTTATTTGCCATCTGAATACTCATCACTCTCTCGCACTTACAGTATAATACGAGGGCGGATCAAATATAAACGAGCCTTTTTAAGTTGAGCGCCGGATAGTTGTTCAAAGCGCATACGGGCATTACCAACTTGGAGTGGGGATATTAGGTGACACGGAAACGACTCGTCGTATTGCTGTGTTTGCTTGGTGAGTAGCTATCACAATGAGTGAGAAAGAGATGCATAGCAGCGTTGCGCAACGGATTATTATTAAGTTTCTTACACGTGAAAACGTGAAACCATCTGAAATTTTGCAGATTGCTAGCACAGTTCGGAAATGAAACGCTTTCGTGGCAACAGGTAAAAGTTTGGTTCAAATAATTTAACGAAGGGCGTAATAGTGTCGAAAATGTAAATCATCCTCGTCGTCCGAGCACCAGCATATCACCGGTTAACATTGCACGCGTTAGAAACCTTATTGAAGGGGACCACCACGCCACTGTACTTCAGATATCTGTTGAACTCGGCATCATCTATGGGAGTGTCCACACAATCATAACGAAAAACTGGAGATTCCGAAAAATTTCAGCTCGTTGGGTCCCAAAGTGGCTGAGTGAAGATCAAAAAGCTGCTCGAGCTCGCATCGCAGCTTTAACGCAGGCCCAAATCAGTTAAATGCACTAGACTCAGTCGGAGCACCATCCATATAGCCCAAACTTACCCCCTTGTGATTTCCACATGTTTGGACCCCTCAAAGAATCACTAGGAGGCGAGCGATTTCAGACTGATGAACATGTGGAGGCGTTTGTGCGCAACTGGATAGACTCCCGCTCTGCTTCTGTTTATGAAAACGAGATGAAAAAACTACCAATCCGTTGGGAAAAATGTATAATCAAACAAGGGAGAGATGTCGAAAAATAGAAAAATTTGTTTTTGTGATAATTTTCAAAATAAACGTTTTATGAACAAAGGCTCGTTTATATTTGATCCATCCTTGTAATAATAAGTCATGACAGTAATTAACTTGCAGGGCCAGATTTAACAGCCCATGAGCATAAATACAGGGGGGTCATTTTGTAGGAAAATTCTTGCATAAGTTCTGTACTATTTATCACTGTGTGGTGAAACAATTATAGTGATATAATAAAAAAAAATTCTTAAAGCTTTCAAAATTTTCAACAAATGTTAGCTTCTAGTATCAATAACCTAAATAATTAATTACAAAACTGTAAAATTGGTAAAGTAAAGACTAAACTTTAAAGATTTACGTACCTAAACCTTACAAATTTATTTTTACGTGATTATATACAGGGTTTTTCAAGTTGATGGGCTATTAGAAGTATATGAATTAGTAGAAGGAATTCAATTCTGAAACTTGGGCTCATTTGGTTATTGTTTATGCCGCTTCTTTTAAAAATATTTTCAAGTTCGATTTACATCCGATTATACCGGAAGTCGATACCAACTCTGTTATTTTAAATGGAATGGTATATTTTTTACGCTGAATTCGAATAAAACGCGTAATTCTAAGGTAAGTTTGATAACCACTTTGTACACCTATGACGATCGGTTTCTGAGTTAATTTAATTTATAGAAAAAACATCGCTACCGCAACCCAAATTATAAAAAATCATAACGTCCACAAAATACGACTAAGAGTGTTGAAATTTTTACTAGTAATAGCTGAATATTATTGCTAACGCCTTGACAAAATTGAGTTAAATAATTTATACAGGGCGTTCAAAATAAAATTCTAAAATTGAAAAACTTCAAACACGAATTACTTCGTTTTTTCAAATGGCACCTACTATTTTTATTTTTTCAATCGATTCCTTTTTTTATCCTCTTTTGATCCATATGGATACTTCCTATTTTATTTGAAAATTTTGGAATAATTTTGAATTATTACTTAAAATAGGAAGTATCTATATAGATCGAAAGAGGATAAAAAAAGGAATCGATTGAAAAAATAAAAAAAAGTAGGTGCCATTTAAAAAAACGAGGTAATTCGTGTTTCAAGTTTTTCAATTGTAGAATTTTATTTTGAACGCCCTGTATAAATTATTTAATTCAATTTTGTCAAGGCGTTAGCACTAATATTCAGCTATTACTAGTAAAAATTTCAACACTCTAAGTCGTATTTTGTGGAAGTTATGATTTTTTATAATTTGGGTTGCGGTAGCGATTTTTTTTTTTATAAATTAAATTAACTCAGAAACCGATCGTCACAGGTGTACAAGTTGGTTATCAATATTACCTTAGAATTACACGTTTTATTCGAATTCAGCGTGAAAAATATACCATTCCATTTAAAATAACAAAGTTGGTATCGACTTCCGGTATAACCGGATGTAAATCGAACTTGAAAATATTTTTAAAAGAAGCGGCATAAACAATAACCAAATGAGCCCAAGTTTCAGAATTTAATTCCTTCTACTAATTCATATACTTCTAATAGCCCATCAACTTGAAAAACCCTGTATAAGTAGGTACATGCCAATACGTATCTAGTTTTTTGAAAATAAAATAGGTGGGTAAACTATACAAAAGATAAGAAACATGAACTGGGTCGCATTAACCTGAGGACAGTTTTTCGGTGATATCGGTCTTGTTATTGTACGATGTGACGCCGGAACTTCTACTTCCTTTAAAGGAAAAACATTTATTTATCTATCTATAAAGGTCAACTCGGATTTATCATAAAAAAAAACTACTGACAAAAACGAGAATAATGTGAAGTCCAATCTTGACACATCTATGAAGCTTTGAATAATAATAAAAATTGCAAAACACTTTCGTAATTATAAAAAAAATAAAACACTGTTGTGGTTTCCACAAATATTATTATTAGTCATCTGTTCCTAATAATAATAATAATAATTAAGGTAAAATATTGTAATTTATATAAAAAAAAAGATGTTTGATAAATAATTGAGCAATATTAAAAGAAATTTTACCGCTCAAACGACATAGGAATAAGAAATTTAACTTCCATATTCACTAAAATTTTAAAAAGTTAAGCTCACAGTTAGTTAATCATCCCCTAAACTTTTCTAACGAGCTTAGCAACGTCCCCAGAAGCCTCGGCTCCAAAGTTTCGACATAAACTACCACTAAGCAATGACGTACCTACATATATAGATACCCACACTTTCTGAGCTCTACCTACTAAATTATTATGCATTATTGTAATCAGGTAAATGGACGTGTGACAGATTTGTCACACACTAGCATCAAATTGCAACCCCCACACCTTTACACTGAGCACAGTCACTTATCCACCATACACGTAACGTCATGCAACGGCTCGTTAAATAAGTAAGTTACGACGCTGACGGTGGCAGTCGGTTCGTAAAAAATAAGCACTTGCACGAGTTTTACGTCGGGACTTTCATGCAACTTTAAACCCTCTGAAAGCATAAGCTGCCGATTAAACTACCGTTTACTTTATACTCCTTTTATATTCTTTTGAAAAATTGAAGCGCACTTACAAGGAGCACCATAGGTACGTCTGATCGACGAGACACTACCACTAACTAAAGCCATTACGGAAATGTATTTGTATCAAATAAAATCGATTTTCTCCAAAGGGAGGCATAATACAGGGTTTTAAAGTTTCAGAAGTATTTCCTATTTCGATCTCTCGAGTAAAAAGAAACTTGTGACATGTAACACTGAACAATAAGCGACTATGTATTTTAAATAATATATTCGGTATGGTACGATTCCTCCCCGCGGCCAACAAAATCACCAGGTAAATTTTGAATGATGGTGCAATTCCGCCCCGAACTTTTGCAGGTAATAATTTTGATAGTACTATTCCGCCCCGATTGTATCTACATAGAAGCATCTAAGGTAAATAAATATTAAATTAATTATCTAATTATATTCAAAAATTATACTTTACTAATGTATCCCTCATAATAACACGAAACCAAGCTGTACGAGTGTTATGTGTTTCTTAATTAAGGTAGTTAATTAAAATTAAATAATCTTAGACAATAGATAATCCTATAAAGGGGTAATTTAAAATTTACCATATTAGTGTATATAATTGAATATTATTTGTCAACAGTAGGTACATCAATTAGTTTGAACTTTGCAATTAGCAAATAAGTTATTAGGGGTTAGGTTAGGTTAGAACATAATACAAAAAATCTTCTAAAATTTGTTTGAATGTTTACTTTATATCGTAATTATATAAATCATATATATTAACCTATGTATTTCGTCGGGATGGAATCGTGCCATAGATTTTAAAGACCACAAAACATTGGGGCGGAATCGTACCATACGTTTTAACCGTGGGGTGGAATCGTACCCTGCCCAGTATATTTAGGGTCTTTAAAGTTAATATTATTTAAAATACTAACTAATAAAAGAAAACACTAACAATAACAATTTATACACAAAATGAACAAAAATACGAAATATAAATATAAATGAAAATATATACAATAAGATACAAAAATGGAAATGCAAGTAACAAAATGCAAGAACAAGACAGAAAAAATAAAACAAAATAAATGTAGACAATGTATGTAAGCTTACCAATGCCGGAGCACATTGTTAGACTCTATATAGACCTGTCCCTCCGACCTACACTCTGCTGCAAAGCCGGAGAGTAGGGCGGTATCATCTGATATACTTCTGATGAAGCCGACTGAATGGGCGATGAAACGTCAAGTATGAACAAACGACGACCACGACAATACCCGGAAGACAACACGATTAACAGAGGGATTAGTGAGTTCACAGGGTCGTAATCAAACAAATTTACGAACACGATTTGCGTACTCAATTTTCATTAGATTGAAAAAGTTTTTCTTGTATTTTGTGCCAGGAATGATTATAAATGTCACATCCTGTATACATATTATGGGTAGTCAATTAAAGACATGACATAATTTCTAATTTACTTAAAGTATTAGGTAGCCGGTTATGGAATTATAGAACACCACTAGCGTATAATGATAATAAAGTTGAGTCATTGGGTCATTGTTTAATTACATTTTTTTTTCGTTCCAGTTCTGAAGATAGAGGGTAGCGAGTTCGAAATGGTAAAAGTAAATCGACTTCAAATGGGCCCGTACTTGTGCATCGCATCTAATGGTGTTCCCCCATCTGTTAGCAAGAGGATCATGCTTGATGTTCATTGTAAGAATCTGTTTATTTTGTAAACTTGCATGTACACGCTTCGGGGCCTCCCTTTCTTCCAAATGGAGTCAGGGAAGCATGAGCTAATTCTAATTTACTTTTCAAAATTGAACGAAAGCCGGCAAAAAGAAAGCTGGGAAGCAAAAATCAATTTTATATAAGTTTATTTAAGGAATAGGGTAGTGGTAGATCAACAAACCCACTCTGCACAGCTCTCTTCAGAAGAGAAATCAATTTAAAAATTTCAAATTACGTCTTTTAATAAATAACGTAAATAACCATCCACATAATAAAAATATATTAAAATAAGTTATTAAGTGCCTTTAGTCGCTATTTAATTTGCCACCTGTTTATTTCGATTGCACGTGACACTGTTCTGCAATAAGACCTTCAGTCTTACCTTCTTCATAATTTATAATTAATAAATAATGTTCTTTGATAATTACCTTCTAATGGAACTAACAGTTCGTTATAACGTTATGTTATGCTGTGTACGTTCAGGACGCCACTGGCTATAATTCGCTGGCAGAAACATCTAAATTTATTTCAATGGCTGGATAATACCACGGATAATGCCACCCCATGTCGTGTACTAAGTTGTTGTTTTCATTATCTCTCACTCTCGTGAAATTAGTAGTCGAGTGTTTGCAGGTTCGCCCGTTGTTATCTGTTTATTCCAAAACCAAATATCTTAATGCATCCCCTACTACTGCTACAGCTACTACAACAGCAATCCTCTATAAACGAGATTACGAACAAAATAATCTCATTCCGAGACAACTTCATGAACTGCCGCACTTCGTTTTCCTTTTATTACCTATGTAATACGTATAATATGCCCCGTTTCATATACCCACGTGCAACTTATTATTCGCATTCTGATGTGAAAATTACCTATGGTATAGGGGCCGTTCATAAAATACGTTAGCATACAAGGGAGGGAGGAGTCTTGCTAAGTGTGACAAGATGTGACAAGGGGGACAGGGGGTCTACGGCATCGTGACGTTCGTCGCCCGTCAAAAAATTTTACTGAATTTTTGCAAAATCCTTGGACTTCTGATAAATACAAATATTATTTATTGGTTCGTTACAAAAGATATTTATTAATTATTTTAATTTTATTATGAAAATAAAATAAATATTTTTGACTATCAAAACTTGTGTATTATCAATCAGAATTTATCATGTTCAAGGGGGGAGGGTGTTTAGTTTTTGTGACGTAATATTTACAAGGGGGCCACAGAAAGTGTGACACAACGTGACAACCGGGGGTTGGAGTCAAAAAAAGCTAATTTTTTGCGTGACATATTTTATGAACAGCCCCTTACGTTTAGCAGTCGTATAACGATACATTACAAATCTAAAGGTTTTAATATACTTAACACTGCGGGGGATGCACTTATTGTGAAACATAATTATAATAATTAAGTAAATTAAAACAAAAGGAAAAGTTTCACCAAATTTTAGTATAAGATTTACTCTTTTCCTTTGAAAATGGTCGCGTGACCGAAACTTGTTAGGAGTTTTAATAAAATTTGGTGAAACTTTTCCTTTTGTTTTAATTTACTTAATTATTCTAAAGGTTTTTCTGTGCCACAAATGCCACAAAATGCAGCGAGGGGCGGATTTTATAATAATGCAATCATATTAAATATTTAAAAAATATTGATTCGACAGTTAGGAGGTTAATTCTCGGAACTCAAAGATCTGTCCAGCCTTTCGCATACATACAGTGGCGTAGGTACATTTAAATCTTGGTGGTGACTGAACATTCGCTAGGTACTTGATGAAACATATATACATTTCCAAATCAAAAAATGATTAAAATGTGCAAAAGTATTACAAAAACCTCTGACAAATTTTTCAGTAAGGCAGTATCTTATATCCATCCAAGTCGTGTTTTCGGATATTTCTTAAGAACCTTATTGACAAACCATATTAAAAGAAGCAACAACAATTAACTACATTTAAACTTACGTATATCAAGCTAGCACGACAAAGTTATTTTTCCGATTTCTGACTTACACTATAATTTGTCGCTAATTTGTTACCAAATCCAAAAATTTGTCGCTCGTGCCGTTTAGTCATGATCAGCTGGTATGTTAGCTTGATATCAAGCTAGCACTACACATAGCGTATCTCGAAAACGAAATGTCGTAGGATATTACTATAAAGGCCATAATTTGTCGCTAATTTGTCACTGAAAGATGACACATTCAACGAATTTGTCGCTAGTCTTATCGCCAAATGATAAGCGAAAAACTGCTGGAAAACATCAAACAATTAAACAAGGAGTTACATTTGTTTTAAGAGACCGGATTTATTTACCAAATTTTTTTAAATTAGGTTTTCCCTGTTTCCCCCAAGATGGACAACACGTTACCTTTCGAGGATTTGATGGCTTTCCAGTAGTTTTTTGCTTATCAGTTGGCGATAAGACTAGCGACAAATTCTTTGAATGTGTCATCTTTCAGCGACAAATTAGCGACAAATTATGGCCTTCACTGTAATATCCTACGACATTTCCTTCTCGAGATATGCTATATGCTAGTGCCAGTTTGATGGTTTTCCAGGACTTTTTCGCTTATCAGTTAAAGATAAGACTAGCAACAAATTCTTTGAATGTATCACCTTTCAGCGACAAATTAGCGACAAATTATGACCTTTACTGTAATATCCTACGACATTTCCTTCTCAGATATGCTATATGCAGTGCCAGTTTGATGGTTTTCCAGGAGTTTTTCGCTTATCAGTTAAAGATAAGACTAGCAACAAATTCTTTAAATGTATCACCTTTCAGCGACAAATTAGCGACAAATTATGACCTTTACTGTAATATCCTACGACATTTCCTTCTCGAGATATGCTATATGTAGTGGCAGTTTGATGGTTTTCCAGCACTTTTTCGATAAGATAAGACTAGCGACAAATTCGTTGAATGTGTCATCTTTCAGCGACAAATTATGGCCTTTATATTGATATCCTACGACATTTCCTTTTCGAGATATGTACTGCTAATTATGGCTAAACGGCACGAGCGACAAATTTTTGGATTTGATAACAAATTAGCGACAAATTATAGTGCAAGTTAGAAATCGGAAAAATAACATTGTCGTGCTAGCTTGATATACGTTTTAAACTTGATAACTGTTGTTCAATAACAAAAAATGGATTTTGAATTTAACTGATGTTATAATTCCTTAAGACGTTGAAGAATAAGTTAGTTTAAGACTTGGTTTTTCCAATCCCATTAATAATACGGATTTTTTAATCGCTGATCTATTAAATACATGCAATTTGCAATATTTAGATTTCGTCCCATTAGATGATAATCGAAAATATGCACAAAAGCTTTACCTGATCAGACGATCTTTAGTGTTTTAATTGTTGCTGTTAAAAAAGAAAAGGAAAAATTTTCCAAATGAAAATAAAACTGATAAAAAGGCGTGTTGTAGCTGCTACAGTAGTATCTTTAGCTATTATTGTTACCACCTAATAAGAACTTAATGAGTTTCTGGCACTCCATAATTAATACAAACCTAATTGTAATTGTTGTGAAAACTGTATGTAGTATTAGACCAATAATAAATAACAAAAATAACAACTGTATTATTCTTAACAAATATTTAAAAGCACAACAGGGAGCCTGGATATAAATACCGCCACACCAAAAAAAAATGAGAATATTTTCTATTAGTCTATTACACACATGACTTGTAATTATTTGCCTATTTAAATGTGTTTCATAAGTACCCGACGAGCTTTCAATTATTCCAAACGTTTAAATGTACGCCGCTGTATGTATTCAAAAGCCTGGACAGACCCTTGCCTGCATCGTTTCTGAGAATTTTACATCAACAAAGTTTGAAGAGGGTCTAACTAAGTTTCTTACTATAAAATCCTAGCGGCATATGAAAATTCGTATAAGTACCTTCAATCATATTTTCATATACCTAGGTAGGTATCTAATAAAAACATAAAAGCCTTTTTGAGGGGTGTCATGTCTTGCTCGAGAGATTTTGAAAGTTCAGTTGGTTTAACTATTTTCAGAGAAGCCAGATAAGATAATAAATAGTGACCTTTCGCAAATTGATAATAACCTTGCTATAACTTATATTGAAAGAAGCTTTTTGCCAAATTTTTAGCTCTTTGCCACGTGGCCTCACACTGTCATATTCCATGATTTTTAGTTTTCAAGCATATCTCAGGCACTAATAAAGATTTTTTTAAAAACAGTAAAAAGGTAATGAAAGCACGCAATAACATTTTAAAAAGATTTGGGCACCAAATTTAAGTTTTCACGAGCGTTTGAAAACTTTTAATAGCTAAAAATTGCTACTCACAATCAGTCACAAAAAAAAAATGTTTCTTATATTTTAACCTTATTATTAAGCTGATTGTTTTCCGTTTTTTAAAATGGATGGAACGTGGTACGAAAAATTAAAAATAGATTTTTATATCCACGTTTTAAAAATTGACCTCGTCATGTCCACTTGCATGAGACTGTTTTACTGATTCCTTCAAATTAGTGCCTGAATCTACCTACGCACTTTCAGAAATTAGGTAACGGATTTTTATACGCTTCAATAAGCAGCTTCTCAACGAGGAAAAGGAAAAATCGGGGAAATACCATCTACGTATAGCTACCTAAATAAAGAGCCTTTTTAATATCATCCTGAATTTAAAGATTGTTTCGGAAAATTATATTTCCTTGATTTAGAACACACTTATTCATTCATGTATATTTTTATATAGATAGTTAGATGAATTTAATAGAAATGGAATGCAATTAAATAAATTTGAATACGTAGGAATTTAAAGTTTAATTTATTAAAAATTGTAACTACATAGGTACAAAGAATACAATAGTAAAATGTATTCACGTCTTAACTCGTAAGATATCCTATTAGGTATATAATAGAAATTTCTCCCGTTTTTCAAAAGTCATTATTAAAGTTCTCTAGGTACAACTTTTCATAAACAAAATTACTACGTCATTTGTTGATAACAGACTCGTCTTAACAAATGTAGTAGAGCTTTATTAAATTAAAAAGTTATGTTTACATTTCTACATAGGTACACAAAAAAAAGAAACATATTATATTCTCCAACTTACAAAAATTTAAATATTTACTCTAAGCACTTCCCTTCCTTTTCCCTTATATTCATTTTTCCTGTGTTTTCTCTCCCACCCTTTCTACACCTCTTCCTTTTAAAATTTGCTTCAATAGGGCCAGACCATTACCATCCGCATTTATTATCCTTCCAAGTTCCTTCCTCTCATTTTCCCCCGTTACTTCTTCTAATACATGCTTCATTGATTCACTCTTCTCTCCACATACTCCAAAACTTATTCTCATTACACTCATTGCTGGTTTTGAATCTAGCTATGATCACTATACTTTTTGCTTCTCTTAGATATCCTGGCACCTCATCCCCTTGCCATTCTACCCATACAAACTCCCTCATACCTTTCGCCTATCTGGATTCCAAAAATTTTCTCAAATCCTCACCTCTTACTATTTCATTACATCTTTTCCCCACCATCCTTCTAACATTTAATCCCTTTTCTCTCCACTCTTCCATTTGTTCTTTATTATTGCCATTTCTGTTAAGGCTTTGTCCCTTTCCACATCATATTTATTTTTTGTCCCGATCCCCAATACCTTTTCCCCCCATATCTCTCTTCTAATGTCCCCTTCCGGTAATTCTCCCAATTTTTCGTCATATTTTACAACCCTTCTTCTTGTATCTTCTACCATTTCCCCACATTTTGTTTCCCTTCTTAAAATGTAGTCTGGAGTACTTCTTTTTAAGCGCAACGCCCATTTTAACAAATGATGATTATGATTTTAAGCTGCCAGATAAAATGACACAATTATTTTTTTTAGTCCCTCCAATGATATCAATAGCAAATCAGCTTGTTGGTGCTCATCAAGGGCAAAACGTATCAATAGAATGTCACTCTGAAGCATTTCCAAAGTCCATGAACTATTGGACCAAAGAAAATGGTACGACAATAGTATCAGGTAAGTAATAATTTTTTTAATAAACTGAATATTTGTCTTGAAGGCTTTTAAGGAAGGATTAAATCCAGACGTATCACCAGTCTTGTATTTCTACCACTTTTTATATTCTAAGCTCGAGACAATGGAACTTTAAAACTATTTTTTAATTAAAATTCCATCTCGTCCAAGAAACCGATTAATTTTTTCCCCTTTTTTTCGCTTACTTGTGTTAGTTTATTTATTTGTACGGTATTTCTATACTGCTGAACTATTTAAAAAAATTCCGGGTATTCTTTTGTCACCCTGTATGTAAGTAAAGTAAGTTAGTTTCTCTTAAAAAACAAATACTGAAATACTGAGAGAATTTGTGGCAAAAAAAATTATAAAATGAAAGAGTCATTTTATATGAAAACTGTATCAAGCGCCTGTAGAATTCCAACACATTTTTATTATCATAATTTAAAATTCCTCTCCATGTCACTTCTCTTTTTTGTGCAAAACTGCCATTTTAAAACGGAAAGCTCGCAGTTATTGCACGTTCCTTGTTCGTCTTCGGCTTTGTATCGTAAAATGGAATACCGGCAAGTAATTGCCATAAAAGATCACAAAAAGACGAGCACGAGCACAGTAGATGTACATACGTCTGTCTGCTGGATATATCGTAGATATAATTCGACTTATGAATCGCAGGTTTGTGTTGTTAACTTTCATCAGGACAAAATTTTCTGCCATATTTATTGAAGGAAGTAAGCAGTCACGAAACAGTGAAATTTATAGAAATGAAAACGCGACGTGAATTATTTTACAAATTTACTCCATCACAAAATTATAAAGAGATAGAATTTGAACCAAACAAAAATGCCATAAAATCATGTTTTATTATAAATAAATATAGGGCCATAAAATTAACTTAGTTAGTTATGAAATTTTATCCAAAAGGGTACCAGTACCCTCAAAAAAATTGTTAATATATATTTTATTGTCATGGTAATGGCAAACAAAATATGTGGTAAAAGAAAGTATAGTTGCAGAAAATAATTATCTAATACGAGAAAATTTTCGTTGTTTAACGTTTTCCTTGCGGTTTTCCCTGGAGATTCTTTAGGAAAAATTCTTTTCGACCCTCCCCTGACAAGCTAATCTGCGCAGTCTTTGATTAAGTTAGTGGTTGATGAATTATGGATGCCGAGCTCGTGATGCTTACAGGAACCATTTATCATTAAAGATTATCTGCGAGTTCAACATGACACTAAGACAAAATTGTTTAGACAAACAATCAGTGGTTAATAAACAATGACTTATAACCTGGTGAACTAACGGCATTGTAGACGTATTACTTATTCAATGCACTGTACTTTACTTGCAGAATAATAACTGGTACAATTAATCTTATTCATGGAGTAACTTTTTAAAATTTTTGTTGCTTATTATTATTCGAAATATTTTCTTAAACCTATCAGAACACTCATCTTGAATATTTTCGGACCAGTTTTCTGTCGTCGACATACGACTAATCGGTTTTTGCCCCTTTACACAATTAAAATACTATTTAAATGCACTAAAATTCGGTTATAACGTACTCGAGAGGATTTCAGGAATAAGAACGCTATATCAAATGAACTTAACACTTTGGAGGGTGCAACTGATGTGAAACATACTGAATGTAAAAAATTTTTTAAAATAAAAAAAGTAGAAAGTTTTACCAATTTAATAAAAGCCTGGCATGTTTCGGTCACATGACCATTATCAAAGTTAATAGTGAGATTTATACTAAGGGCTGCTAAAGACTTAAAACTAATACACACATAAAATGAGAGGGGAGTCTACGAAACTTAATTCTAGTTGGTCGTTGACCAAATCCATATTATCTGTATCCAAGTGATGATTTAAAGAGACACAATGATTGGAAAAACCAGTTTTTTTGTCTTTTTTATTTATATTATTTAGATGCTCTTTTATTCTAATATTGATATCTCTACCAGTTTGTCCTATATAACAAGCATTACAATTATTACAACGTATTTTATATATAGGTACCACTTTTTTCTAAAATATCTATCGTTGGTTAAAATTTTGAAAAAAGTAAACTTAAATAATTGTAATTTTCTTTTCTACCAAGGTTGCATTAAATTTGTTAAGAATATGTTTAAATTTAAAGCCACAATTATTTATGAATGTAGCAGATGCAAACATTTTATTTTTTGTAGGAGAGATTAAACTATTGTTATAAAGAAGTTGGGATGATATCTTCCTTTGTTTTCTGTTGTTCTCCACAGTGGTGTCAGTAAAAGCAAGAAATTGTCTCTACTCGAAACGTATGAAATAAAAGAACTTTAGCACAAAATACGGATTTGGTTAACAACCAACTAGAATTAAGTTTCGTAGATTCTCCTTTCATTTTATGTTGTAAGGTATAAATTGTGTGTACTTTAGTTTAAAGCCTTTAGTACAGATCTTACTCTTACCTTTGATAATGGTCATGTGACCGAAACATGTCAGGTTTTTATTAAATTGGTGAAACTTTCTACTTGTCTTATTTTTTGCTATATTAAATATTTGTTAACAGAATTAGACCCATTTGCTTACAGTCTCTTTAGGAAAGTACATAGTTTTTCAGTATCGTGACACTGTTGTCCTTTTCAAAAACCTAAATTTACAGTTGTCGACTTGTTAATTATTTAATTAAAAGTTTCAAAATTACATTAAAGGACGTTTATATTATTAGAAAGAAATTCTTAAATTAAAATACGTCGTGCTATACAGAAAGTTGCTAATGCTAAACTAAAAAATATTTATTAATAAATATTTGATTTTCTGGATATTTCTGGATCCGGATATTTAGTATTTTAGTATATTAGGCATATGTAATAAAGTTGAGATTATTGGGTAAGTAATCCATAAAAATGGCCTGAAGCCTGGACTTGTAGTGCGTTGTACCGGTAAGTCCACAAAAAGTTACGTTATAAGTGAATTTTATGTATAAAAGTTGTTTATTGTGGGCACGATATGAATTTTTAAATATTGATTTTGTTAATACTTACATATGTAGCTAATTATTATTTTTATTTTCTTTACATTATACCATAATAATTAAGCATACACTAGATCAGCTACATTAATTGGCTATTACTCGGTTCGCCAGATATTCTAATTACAATCCCATTTGACGCATCGAAACATTCACGATTTACAAAGGGCATCTACAAACTTTGATTATATCAAACAATTCGGTGTAATGAATTTCCATCCCTTTATTTCTGTATCATTATAAATAAACTACCTTTTATTTAATTCAAAATATAAGTACACTAGCAGCAAAACCCGGCGTTGCCCGGGCAAGAATACGTATATTACACGTTTGATGGAACATTCTAGAATATTCGCGAATTTAGAACTATCCAGAATGTCCCATAATGATTTAAAACATTTTCTAACTTTTTTTAACATTCTGAAACATTCTTGAATGATCTTCAAGATTCTGGAACATTCTTGAATATTGCCAAATCATTTTAAAATGTTATAATAAAACATTCTTTTACTTCTTAAAACATATTTGAACTCCCTGTAATATTCTAAAAAAATCTGCTTCATTATCATCCCCACTCCGTGCTGTTTGCTGGGTGAGTAGTGACATCAGTAGACGCCTGGCGGGGATGACTAATCGATTAATAATAATTGATCAGTTATCGACCACTGAAAGTTGAAGATTATGATAGTACTAATATCGCTATTAAAAAATGGGGGTTGGTGGTAGAAGGATGAAAATTAAGGGTTATATGTATTTTTTAAAGCCAAATCATAAAAAAATAAACTTAAATTTTGTCTAAAAAATTAAAAAAAATTTAAGGGTGGACAACCCTTAACATTTAGGGGTATAAAAAATAAATGTTGGCTGATTCGCAGACCTAACCGATATGCACACAAATTTTCAGGAAAATCGGTCGAGCCATTTCGGAGGAGTTTAATTACAAACACCGTGACACGAGAATTTTATATATTAGAAGTAGATGAGTCCGAAATATTTTGTACCTACAGTCATACTTCGTTAACTCAAACTTCGATAAGTCGAACCAAATTGGTTGCAATAGCATCAACTATTAAGGAGAATTACGTGTAACTTTTACTTGATTATTCAAACTCTCAAGCTTCTATTACTCGATAATCGTGATCAGTGGCGGTTTTACTGTAGGTGCATTTGTTCAGTGAACCCCCTTAAAAATTGAACTAGTTACACCATATAATCTTATCCTTTTAATATTTATTATATTATTGATGACTATCGTATAATATACATCTCTTTTACCATTTCATAGTTCATAGTTACAAAACACCAACCCGTAACCCATAGAAAATATTTAAATTTTTGTTGTGTCGCTGACGACTTCACCTAACTTTTTTGGTTCAATTTTTGATTCTGAACATATCACGTGAGCGATACTCCGTTTGATGTCCATGTGTTAGAGAGAGAGGTAGTCGGACGCGTGAAATGGAAGATAAAATACACTCAACATACAGCGTTTAGGTGCACTGCACGAGAAGCCGGAATCAGCCGGAATAATGTCGTGCTACGTCGGCACGGCTACCCGACATTCTGCCAGGGTTTTGCAACTTAGGTTAGCCTGCCACCTGGTGAAAATGTTCAGTACGAGTCAGTTTTAAAGGCTCTGAAAGCTAGTGTTGGTAGGAACCGATATTTAAAAAAATATGTTCAAAAGCATGTTCAGATTTCAGAGTTCAAAGTCCACTTATTGTAAATGACGCACCATTTATTGCACAATACGTGTTAATTAAAATATTACGTAAATGATGGAGTCGTGTTCGGTAAAATATATTAAAGAAAATTCAAATAATTTTCAAAATCGTTTCGAAATAAAGAAAAGGGGTCCACCTCGCCCAAAACTACAGCTGACACAAGAGTGTACATTAAAAAATAAAAAGTTCAAACGTGTGTTTAAAGTAGAACAGTATAAAAAAACTTCGTGGTTGTGTGGGTGTAATAAATTAAACGCATTATTTTGCTTTCCATGCCTGATTTTTGCCGGTAATCCTAATTTTAATGTGTTGAGTGTGCTTGCTAATGCGGTGCATTTACAACATCGTGAAATACGCTTCATGTTCTGATATTACCTACATGTTATTAACTTTGTGAACCCCATTCGTATTCGACCACGAGCCGCCACTGATCGTGATAATAAATATTATAAGTCGAATTTTGTGGAGAATTCCTTAATAATGTACGATTTTAACGTCTCTTTTTAATAGCATTAAAACGTACTTTAAAAACTTTATCTTTTCATCAAAAATTAAATATTATTAAAATATAAAAAAGGGCATGGAAAGTGGTGAACGGGAAAGAGAGATTTTAATTTAATGAAATAAAAAACAATTAAAGAAAATATTATTTTGGAAAAATATGCGCACATTATGACAGTACCTCTAGATAAGTTTCTTAGGTGATTCAAGTTATCGAAGTACAACTGTAGTTTAAAGTTTACTGATAGAAAAATGGATAACAAACGTTCAACAATACTAACAATAACATAGCAATTTATAAAAATATAGAATGTACAAAGATGAACACTGAACTCCATAAAGGAAACTGTGAACGAGCACCCTCCAGTTTTTCGCTTAGATTCAATTCAATGTTTGCACCTATATTGCTACTTTTTTAAACCGAAACTGAATTGATCTCGAAAAGTAACATAAGCATAAAAAGCGTATTTTAAATTGGAAGTAGATTGCAGGATATTTGATGTAAGGCCGTAAAATCGTTTTCCGATAATTGCTTTTAGAGAAAGTTAAAGTTAGAAGTAGTGTTAAAAGCTTCTTATACCTATCTACAGAAATACGTTACGACTACATTGCAATGTCTTCGCTCAATTTTCAGGAAATTTTATACAAAACGTTTACAATACGATATAACAAAACGTTATTGAACCACATTTTTATTGTGAGAATCGTCCCCCAATAAAAACCGCTCCCAAGTTGCTTAACTCAAAATATAATACAAAAAACAATAAGTTAGTAAGATGGAATAATAAAAGGAAACAAAAATTTTCTTAATTTAAGGACTTTTATTAGAATTCTGGAGCTACCCTTTAAAAAAAATTTAATCAAGATTTAGGGATTTTAGGAATTAAATTATTTACGTCAGGAAGAAAGAAATAAGTACCGGCGTAAATACAATTGCCTATTTTTTTTTCTTTCATTTTACCCCGTATTTTTCCTCCAGACAAGATTACTTCTTTCTTTTCTCAATTTTAATCCACTATTAAATGAAACATTTTTGGTTATAAGTTTTTTGAGTTCTGTCTTTTGAACTTATTATTCTGTCATCGCACTTCGTGAATCCGACACGTAAAATGAAATTGTAGAAGATCGAAATTAGAAAAGTTCGCAGTCCTTTTAACACTCATTCAGTGAAACCGAGACATCTCGCTCGGTGACATCAAATCAAAAGAACTTTACGATTACAATTCGGAATGTTCATAAAGCTTAACTTTTCTAATGAACGTTCAAATTAATATCTTATAGTAATAAATGAACGAACATTTTTTTTTTACTTTCCGAAAAAACGAAGAATGAAATTATCCGCAATTTTACCAAATTACAGATTGTATTGAAGTATACAGGGTGACCATAGAGAACTATTATATCGTAGCTTTCATTTTTCAAAATATGTTTTGCACATAATTGAGAGGGTGAGAAATTGAGTTACAAGACATTTGTAATGTTATCCACCCTTAGGAAATTATTAAAACAGGAAACCTTCACTTTTTAATAGATATAATAAATTTTATATGTTGGTGCTAGTAAATAACTTGTATTGTCTTAACGTAAACAAAAAACTACCTACCAACTAACACGACAGCCTTTATTTCGTTCATGTAGCCTTTTCTTACCGTAACCTTAAGATTCTTACCAATTATAAAAAGTATGCACGTTTAATTTAGGATCGTAAGGTTTTGGTAGAGAAAGATAACACTAACGAAGTGAAATAATAAGCTTTTGACCTGATTGTATGTATTTTGGGACATAAAATTACAGAAAGAAAATCTTCTGGTCTCGATTTTCCTTTTCACTTTTTAATACCTACATTTTGGAGTCTTCGTTATTAATTTTATCTGTTGATGCCGATGAGTCAATAAATAACTTTCTAAAACACCTGAAAAGACAGTCCCATTGTATTGTTTTAACGTAAATAAACAAAGCGTTTTGTGTGTGAACGCAAAAAACTACCTCCTAACTGATTTAACATTTTTTAAATAAACAGAGAAAAAACTATCTTATTAAAATTACTTAATTAATGTTGTAAACTAAATTAATTATGTTTTTCGTTTGTTCTTTGCGCTTGACTGGTGCATAGCCTGATATTTTATTTTCAACACTAATGTAATTAAGTTTAACATGAGGGGAGTGAAGTCTATGAACAAATAAATTGTTCAGTGTTAATGAGAACAGAAAAAAGAACACTTTGCAGACGTGATAAAATTTAATTATTTGCATCTCGAATAAAATAAATTGCAAGTGTTGTTAAGGAGGTGAATAAATATTGCAAATTGCAACATACAAAGCAGGAAACGTCTTTTTATGGATTACATATTTTTTTGTCGAATGTAATTACCTAATTCTACTTCCTGTTGGTAGCAGATTTTAGTAATTTAATTAGGTAATAAAAATATATTTGTACGACAATGATCCACACTTCCACATCATTTATTTAATTAGTAGGTATAAAAATATTTTTAGTAAAATTAGAAAATAAAATTTCTATTAGGTACTCTCTAAATTCTGGATGTGATCATTAACTATTATACATTTGTGGTAAACTATTTTGCATAAGTCCAACATACAGATTAACTCCTATTGTTTACTGGCTTTGGAAAATTATCAAATAAATACCTACCAATAAATGTTATTTTTATCGTTGTTTTTACCTATTTGTTATAATCAAACCTAGATTTATTTTAAATAAATGCCATCAAGTATAACTTTTTTCATGTTTCATTTCCAGGAGGAAAATTCAAAGTTGAATTAGAAGAATACAGTTTTAAGAAGCGTATGAGATTGCACATTTCCAGTGTTTCACATTCAGACTTTGGTATCTACAAATGCATAGCAAAAAATTCGTTAGGGGAAGCAGATGGCAGCATTAAAATTTATTGTGAGTATATTTATTTAAAAAAAACTAAGGTTTATTATATAAAGTGATTTCTTTTTTGTAGTCATACCATTGCCAACCACCACATCACCAATAAGTACTCCAACAGGGTTTCCCTGGAAAACGTTATCATAATAGGTAAGTCTGAAAGTTCTCATTCCTTGCAATTATTAGGTAAGATTATATACAATTGTCAGGGGCGGCTTGATGATTAAAAAAATATATATATCAAACAGGGAGGAAGAATCTGTATCCTAATCTACCCCCCAGATACGCCACTCTTACCAATACTGTAACGTTTAGAAGCAATATAAATTTAAAAGTTTTCCTTTGAAGTGCTTCTAATCAAGTCTAAAACTAAAACTCTAACTGTTACATCAGGCAATAAGTTCATGATTAAACTCTTGAAGATTTTTCCTTTATAACAACAAAGTTTGTTGTTACGTTACCTTTTAGAATTAAGTTGTCAAACATTCGACTACATTTTATATTTAATATAAGTACAAGAGCATGCAAAATGTTTCCATCATCCCCATCTAATACAACTTTTATCAAAACGAATTTTTTTTTCTAATTTATTTTTTTATGGAAAACTGTAAACATTTTTGACTTAAATTCTTACACCCTTCTGAGTATTTTTTAATTCTAACTAAAGATAAGAATGGGTAGAAATTAATAAGTTATGTCTTGAAACAATTTATTTTAAACATTATTTCTTGTATAAATAATAGCTTTTGTATTTTTTTTGTCATTTTCATTGTATCTGTTAAGAAATATAAGTACTAGTTGTGTGTACACATCATCGATCATATTCTTGTATTTTATTCATAAGTTGGTGGCAACATAATGGAGGTTTAGAAGCAATCACCGTCCATGTAAACATCAGGTAAAAGGCATACGTCACGCTTTTTCTATTTTTATTCCTATTCATTTGCATTCAGCGTAGTAATAGTAACAACAACAATAGAGGAAGGAAAATTGCATTCAAAACTGGTGCAAATGAATTATTATTGTCAGTCATTTTTCGTTATGTTCGGTTTTATTGTACCTAATGGTGATGTGTATAACATAAATAAATTATCAAAGAAGTTATCAATCTAACAGTTGGTTATTACTTGAAAAGATATCTAACAATAAATTATAAAAGACCATTAAAAGTTTTATATGAGCCCTGCCTCAGTAAAATGCCTAATGAGCAAAAGTCTGAATAGTCGTGTCTTACCGACTAAAACCAAGATCAAGACCAAAACAGAGATATGGTTGCCAGGCCAAGACATAATCAACGACTCCAAAACCAAAACTTAGTAAGCAAGATAAAAATTAAGACAAGGACTGTAAGACCAAGACTACAACTGACAGTGCTAGACTTAAGTTAAGACCAAGACTACATACATAAAGCCAAGATTAACACCAACACTAAAACAGAACAGAAAACCGAAGCTAAAACATATTGTGGAAAAGGCGAAGACTAAAGGTAGTATACTAAAGCCTGGGGCCAAAACTAAATAAACAAGACTAGGTATAAGGATAAGACTGAGCTCAAGATTAAGACCAAGATAAAAATCAGGGCTCAAACAGTACAAGACTAAGACTAAAATAAAGCCTAAGACCTCTTGTAGAAAATCAAGATCAAAACTAGAACCATGACTACAATCAGGACAAGACAAGACCAATACCTAACCTAGGACGTATTGTGGAAAAGACGTTGGCTAAAGGCTAAAAACTAAATAAACAAGAGTAAAATCAAGACCAAGACCTAAAACTAAACCTCAAATGTACAAGATTAAGACCGGTACGAAACCTAAGATGTTTTGTGGAAATGCAAAATCAAGAATGAGACTAAAGGTTGTAGACTGAGACCAAGCCTCACGTCAAGACCAATCCTAACGTCAGAACCAATACTAAGACTCAGACCAACATCAAAACCAAAAACACTCGAGATCAAGACAAAAACCAAAACTAATTAAATAAGACCAATACTAAGTCCAAAGTGAAGACCAAGACTGACACCAAGATCAAAATCAAAACTCTAAATTTAGAGGACTAAGACCAAGACCAGGCTTAAGACGTATTGTGGCAAAGCAAGATCATCACGAAGGGAAAGGATACTAGACTAAGAGCAACACTAAGACTAAATCAGTACATACAACCAAGCCTACAGCTAAGACTAAAACTATTAATTTACAAGACTATAAAAATTTGTGGAAAAGCAACATCAATACGAAGATAAAAGGTTTAGATTAAGATTAAACAAGACCAAGCCAAGTTAATGCCTAAAACCGATGAAAACAAAATTAACAAGACCGAGCCTAAAGTCAAGACCAATATCAAAAATATTAATTTACAAAACTAAGACAATTTGTGGAAATGTAAAATACAAAGATTAAAGGCACTGGACTAAGACTAGGACGTAAACTAAATGGACAAGATCAATCCTAAACAGAAAGGCAAGATCCAGCCTGAAACCAAGGCTAGACTACCTTAGTCCCATATTGGTCGTGTGTTTATTGACTACAATATTTATCCTTTATGAAAACAGTACACATTTTCCATGAACAATCTCCATAGTATTCCCTCCATATATACGTATATACTTTCCTGTCAATGTTTTTTATTAATCGTCAGTTGGTCGTATTCGATTAGAATCTTCTTCGGCATGTTGATGAGAAGGAGTATAGGATCGCCTTCTACATCACATTATTTTCGTAATGAAATTCCTGAGGTTCTAAAAACTGTTTCATCGTTTTTTTCAGAAAAAATTGCCCCTCCCGCGAACACAAAATACCAGCCGGATATTAACAACAGTTTCGGAAACGTAATAGAGGCGGGTAAGTAGTTAACCACTGTAGTAATACTGATAAAAAATAAATGACTTTTTAAAAAGCATCCTGCACCTTCGTATATTACAGAGATTGGAGTAATTAGTACGGCTAATGAAGTTCATTCCTATAAATCGTACGACACTTGGGCTTTATCGTCATCGGTTGGTAAAAGTTCCCTAGAACTTTCGACGTTGGCTTATTTATTACTTAGATGTATTACAAACGGTTGAATAACCTTTACAGTTAGTTAGCTCTTTTTTTATACTTACTTATATCAAATGAATCCTGCAATGCACTGTATTTTAGCTATTAATGTAAAATAAATAATACCTACTTTCTTATAATCAACGCTTTTATTTACTTATTCGATTTTCTTTTGTATAATCCCTTGAAGACACAGCTTATCGATTAATAACCCTTGGCGTTTACACAGCGAGCTGTACAAAATTCATACTCGCTCTTCTTTTAAATACGAAGAAAACAAATTTAGATTTTATAATCCTAAATGAAAAGTATTATTATCCGTAATAGGTAGGAAGACGATTCTTCAATGTGCCTTTGAAATGAAATCTATTGAAGACGTTCAATGAAACGTTTCTTCTTATCGTAAGAATTCAGAAGGAAAATAATTGAGAGTAGGTTGCACAACCTGAATGCTCAGAAATTTAATTTCTTTTACCTATATTACTTCATTTTTCCTTTGGATCAATACCTACTCAATTAAATTCAATGAACGAAACGTAGGCGCGTTCCTTTTGATTCGAAAAATTTAATTGATGATTTAGTCCTATAATGTACTTAAATACAACCCTTTTGGAATCACTTTGATAAATTAACTTATCATTTTTCATCTATTTCGATTAAAAATTCGTCAAAACAAAGATTGTTATTAAATTTTTAAATTGATAAATAAAATAGATTAACACTCTTGTTTAACATTTGATATTTTTCTGTAGCAGTAAAAATGTCCTCCACATTCTTAAGCTTGTGTTTAGGGGAAGCAGGTGAATTTTTGTATTAACTAAATATGAAATAAATATTTTCATTTCATAAAACCATTCAGTAAAAATCAATTATAACGAGCTTGAGGGATCTTAAAATCAATATGCTGATAAAACAGAACTTACAGTCTCTTTGTCTCTTTGCTTATTTTAATACTTTGGAAAAATTCATATATATATCCAAATATGGTCTATGATTTATCAGAGACAAACTTCCAATTTTGTTTTTCTTTCATGACATTTAATCAAACCATTTATATTTTTTGAGTTAATTTAATTTATAGAAAAAAAATCGTTACCGCAACCCAAATTATAAAAAATCATAACCACAAAATACGACTCAGAGTGTTGAAATTTTTACTAGTAATAGCTGAATATTAGTGCTAACGCCTTGACAAAATTGAACGAAAAAATTTATACAGGGCGTTCAAAATAAATTTCTAAAGTTTCAAAACTTCAAACACGAATAACTTCGTTTTTCCAAAAGGCACCTACCATTTTTAATTTTGTCAATCGATTCCTTTTTTATCCTCTTTCGATCTATATGGATACTTCCTATCGCTTTATTTGAAAATCTTGAAATAATTTTGAATTATTACTTAAAATAGCTAATTTTAATATTTTCCGCATAAAAGGGTGTGCCTTGGACAAATGATAACTAACGGCAATCAATACAAAATGAAACCAAAAATCGCCTATTCGATTAATTTTTGTTACAAAAAATAATCAAAAACGAAAACTTCAATTGAAGTATTCACTATAAACATTTGTCTCATTTGTCTTGAACATCTCCCTAACAGAAATTGAGATTGTCGTTAGTTGCCAATTGTCCAAGGCGCACTCTTATTACCCCAAAATTAAAAAAATTATCTATATTTTATAAATTCTAAATTACTCAAAATTTTTCAATTAAAGCAGTAGGGAGTGTCTATATGAATCGAAACAGTATAAAAAAGGAATCGATTGAAAAAATAAAAAATGGTAGGTACCATTTGAAAAAACGAAGTTATTCGTGTTAGATGTTCTTCAACTTAAGAATTTTATTTTGAACGGCCTGTATGAATTATTTAGTTCAATTTAGTCAAGGCGTTAGCACTAATATTCAACTATTAATAGTAAAAATTTCAACACTCTGAGTCGTATTTTGTGGAAATTATGATTTTTATAATTTGGGTTGCGGTAACGATTTTTTTTTTTTTCTATAAATTAAATTAACTCAGAAACCGATCGTCATAGGTGTACAAGTTGGTTATCAATCTTACCTTAGAATTACACGTTTTATTCGAATTCAGCTAAAAAATATACTCTTCCATTTAAAATGACAAAGTTGAAGTCGACTTCCGGTATAACCGGATGTAAATCGAACTTGAAAATATTATTAGAAGAAGCGTCATAAACAATAACCAAATGAGCCCAAGTTTCAGAATTGAATTCCTTTTACTTATTCATATATGTACTTCTAATAGCCCGTCAACTTGAAAACCCCTGTATATGTATACAAGTCTGCGGTAGAAAAATAGACATATAATTTCCAGTGTTTCTAAAAAGCTTTGAATTATAAATGTCAAAGGACAAGTTTGAAACTATAAATGTTTATTGAAATTTATATTACTGTAATTTTCTAGCACCAGTTCTATAATAAATAACTGCTATAAAAATAAAATTAGATCGTCACAACCCTACGTAAAATGAAATAAATCGTCCTTATTTCAGGTACCTAATTAAGTTTTTATCGAAACATCACACATTTTTGCAATAATAATTCCTAAATAAGTAAAAGTAGAAGTGATTTTTATTTCTTATTATTACGACCTCAAATATTGTATCTGGTTACATATTTCTACAAAATTTGCAATTTGAAACAGACATGTAGGTACTGTAATTTATTTTTCCATTTTCTTCGAGTGTAAGTAAGTAAGGTTGTTGCGAGAAGCTTCGGTAATATCAACCTCAATAAGATTTTGATATCAGTTACCATCGAAACAAAGCCAATAGCCAAGAATATACCCACAACGACAATATCAAATGACTTTTATAAATTGAATCATAAACGATAAAAATCGCATTCAAAACAACGCCATTGCATCTAATAAGAATATAGTACGTAATGGTAGACACATGTCGCATAAACATTGCATAAAAGATTGAAGAAAATTTCCGTTCGATCCCAACTAAACAGGTTTAAAGTCTCATACAGGAACCAGGAGCGGTCGCCTCTATGCATTTACATAGCCTCAAATTTCCCAGAAAATGATGCGAAATGCAGAACTCGGAATATTAACATCTTCGTTATTACACTAACTTGGGCTTGTTAAATTTTATGGCGTCCTCGTTATAGCGAGCTAATAGGCATCTGAGGGGAGTTCCCAAAATATGCACCCGCCATTGTGGTCATTTTATTGCCAACTTCAAGCATGACCTGCGGCGAATATAGGGATTTTTATGCAAACTTTGTCGTATTTTTTCCTTCGCCAACATTTTTCCGTTTATGCCTCTAAAAACAATAAATTTGCTTCCACACGAAGCCCCAACAATATCTAACTAGGTAATTAGAACAGAAGCTATCGGAAATTGGGTGTATTTGAGTTCTTTGTTATCCTTAATAAAAAACAAATAAGATTTTTATGTTTCCTGCTCTTACATCATGTGTTGACTTCGGTTAACTATTTCGCAAAAACACTGAACAGTTATTAAAACTATTTTCTTTTATCAATATTACCTTCAGATGATTAGTTACGTTCTTGGTCAAAAATGATTAAACAATTAATTAAGTCGTACTGAAATTTTTAAAAAACCATTTATGGCAAAATCAAAGTTCAAATCTTCAATAATTGTAGTACCTACCTATTAGAAAAGATATTAGTAGCATAACTTATCTACTAATGCATTTTCTAGTACAAAGATCTCCCCAAAAGTATGTCCCTTCATTAACTTTATCCATTTAAAGATGAAAAGAAATAGGAATGTTGATTACAATCAAAGTACAATTTTAAAATTAATTGATTAAAACTGTCAAATATTTATTTAAAACTAACAATGTATTTGTTTTTATCATTAAAAGCTTTAAAATGATAACAATCAATAAATTGTATATATGGCCATCTTAACAGAATTGTTATTCGCAACCATTATGTTCATTATTACTTAAAAAGCAGTTATTTTGTAGAAAATTAATTTAAGAGCTTTAATTTATTGGTACTATTGAGTTTTATACATATCTCACTATTTTTTGTAACTTGTACAGGGCGGTTCATTATAATGTCGCCCCCCTTTAACTTTGTTATTTGAAGTGTCCCAAAAAAATTAAAGGTATGGTTATGTAGGTGCTAAAAAATACTTTTCTTCTATTTATAACAAAAATTTTAAAAATGATCAGTATACAGGGAAAACCAAAAAGTTCATTTTTTTTAAATGGATCACCCTATATATGAATTTATTTTTCGATTCCTCGTAAAATTCTAAGCATAATTTATATAACATACCCTATACCTAAATTAAATAGTTTCTGAAATATTCGCATTTGAAACGTTATCATCAAATATTTTATTAAACAATTGTTACAAATAAAGAAGTCCTAGTCCACGCTTTCTATTGAAAACAAATAACTAACAGTAACATTATATAAACAAAACCGTGTATACGACCACCAAATTGAAAACCTCGATCATCTTAAATATTTGATACGGAATTAAATTAATAATTTAAATGAAAACAACCCAGCATTATTAACAGATTGATTAGAGAAAATGCGAAGAACCCTTATACAACGTGTTGAAGAAAATGGAGGCCCAGTAGAGCATATTTATATTTAATTAAAAATTGTTTTTGTCATATTATTTATTGTTAGATTTCTTCGTTTGTTGTTGTTTAATAAAATATTTGATGATAACGTTTCAAATGCGAATACTTTGGAAACTATTGAATTTAGGTATAGAGTATCTTATATAAATTATGCTTAGAATTTTACGAGGAATCGAAAAATAAATTCATATATAGGGTGATCCATTTAAAAAAAATGAACTTTTTGGTTTTCCCTGTATACTGATCATTTTTCAAATTATTGTTATAAATAGAAAAAAAGTATTTTTTTAGCACCTACATAACCATACCTTTAATTTTTTTGGGACACTCGAAATAACTACGTTAAAGGGGGGCGACATTATAATGAATCACCCTGTACAAATAAATAGACTTTTACTTTCTATTTGACCTTTGTATGAAGCCAAAAAATCAATTTGCTAGCACCAGGAGATTTTTTAGTTCAATAATTATCCACAAAGTAGCAGCACCTCCCGGGTCAACTCTTAATTGGGAAAAGTCTTTAATTGATATTTATTTGATTACTTACTAATTGAAAAATTTCATTGTCTTTTAATAGGCGGACATTAACGCCTGCTATATGATGGTTGATTATAAAACAGGACCATATAACAACATACGAAAATAACTTTCGTAAATATTATTACATAACTTGAACCCTTTCAAACTTCATAAATTTTATCTCATTTCCACTTACTAATTATCAGCCAAGCGTCATTGAATTCTTAAAAGAAGATTTATTAGAGTGAATAATTTAATTATACATAATATTACATGATTACAATATTAAACTCTACGGTAGGGGATGAAACTGTAGAGGTGTTAATTAAAAAATATAATTATTTGATAAAGTTTTACTCATGTAACTTATAGATAAGGTACAAGATATTTCCTTAAATACATGTTACCTGATTATATTCGAACAGTTTGAATTTTTATTTTTATTAAAAAGGCTGTTCTTGAGAAATTGTTGATACAAAATATTCCAATTTTTATCCAACGATAAATAAATTATAAATAAAGAGAAATTAAACAATATCTTAGAACATTGAACATTTTGGAGAAATGAGCTGAGTTAAATGCAGCTCATTGACGCAGTCTACTTTCACTAACTATCATATAAGACCAAGATCATTACCAAAAAAGTGTTAGTCCAATATCAAGACTAAGAGAATATTAATAAATATTGTCTCCTGCTTGGAAAAAATGGACACAATTAGTGACAAATAATAATATCCAACTCTGATTATGTTATTTAGTGATGCACTATCTGTACTTATTTAGATAGGTACTATTCTGGTCATTAATTAATTTGCCTCATTGAACTTTTCAATAAATTAACAGTCCAAACAAAAGCAATATACCCACCTATCTATCGTTGACTATTATTTCCGGTAAATATTGTAATAAAAATGGAAGCTCGTTTATTAACCGAATTGACAATAAACAGAGGTGTGTGGATCATACATGGTCCGGTTCAACTGTCATTAAATGAAACGAAAAGAACGATCGCGGTGTTATTTACAAATAATAAATAATTTTCGAACAATTGGACTTGTTTGATAGATAATACACACATACAGCTAACTAATAATAGTTTATCCACTCTGATGGTAAATCAGTACCGACTTATACATACATATATGTGTATGTATTCAATCTGTCCTTTACAATGTGGTGCACTTTAACCATTCAACCATTCAATGCATTTGTTCCAATTGGTTGTTGGAGATATAAACACAGGGTTGTGTCTGAAGTTGTCCACCAATTAAAATTTGTTTTTGTGATGCATCACGCAACAAATTAATATTACGTTTAGTTTGAAAGTAGGGTTCAGTTGAGGGATTTACTGGGTAAAGTACAGAAAAGTTGATCAATTGATAATTTTTTTTTATAACAAATTATGTATATGTACCTAATTATCCTCAAATCCACAAAATGTAAGATTTATTTTTTAATATATTCCCTGCTGCAAAGATTATTGTTGAGATTTCTTTTAACTAGAAGAAGAAAGAGAATTATTGAGTTGTTTCGACCTTTACTTGATGAAAATCCATAATTAAAGAATAAAAACACTTGTATATGATTTTCACAAATTATTTATTAATTTAGCAACATGTTTCACCTTAACTTAGGCTTCTTCAGACTATCGAGTATTTACTAGATAAAACTACTTCAGGTCCTTAAATAGCTACTGATAATAAATAGGGGGTGGTATTGGGTTTAAACAAATTCAGTAGAGGGGAGTTGTTACATTCTACTTGGTCATTTAAAATTATTCCTAGTTTTTTTATATCTGTTTTCGAATAACATTAATTTTTGTCCTTTTTTATTTATATGTAAAATCTCGAAATTTTCATTAAAACTATGTCCTTCTACAGTTACATGGTTCGCATATGTTGAGTCTGTTCTGTTTTTTACATATGTAACTATTTTTGTGTTCTCATATACGTTTTTTAAATTTTCTCCCTGTTTGACCAATGTAGACTTTAGCGCAAGAGCCACAAGTTAGCTTATAAACTCTTATTGTCTTTTTACTTGTATCTTTGTTTATCAAAAATATAATTAAAACACTTACTTTGTTTTTTCTATCACTTTATTATTGCAAATATTGCGACTATAGTTTCGGCAACACAGTTGCCATTATCAAGCGATTCTTGTGAATGAACATAAACAGGTATAAAACTTGTATTTGATAATGGCAACTGTGTTGCCGAAACTATAGTCGCAATATTTGCAATAATAAAGTGATAGAAAAAACAAAGTTAGTGTTTTAATTATATTTTTGATTATGATTAACTATCACGAAGTAACTGCCAACTCAATCGAATATTTGTATCTTTGTTGTTTTTGATCAATTTTTCTAAACAGTAATTGGTTTTATAAGCAATATTCAACCCAATGTTTCTTGAATACGAATAAATTTTATCAGTTAAATTACCTAAATAACTTATGCTATTATATTTTTTGGTTTTGTTTTCTTTAACCGGATACTTATTCTGATTTTAAACCTCTATTTTGTTTTTTTTTTTTTAATATTAATTGATCTATAATAGAAAGAGAAAATTTAGTGAAACCAAATCTGAATAGTATGGCCGATGCTTATTAAGTTAGGTTAGGATATTTCTAATGTACCTACCATTATGTGATACGTTTTCGTCCCTTTTCATTCCAATTTTCTGTATGGACTCCTGACTCAAAATAACTTATGTTTCCGAATAAAATTCAACTGCATGAATTTTTTTACCTACCTTAATATTTCATACTTCCAATTAAAAAGTAATCAGTGTTGGTATGAAAAGAATTTACTTCCTACTTCTGTATAATCTAGCAAAAGGTAATTTGTAAGTAGTAATAGTAGTATTCGTAGTAAGATAAGAGCAAAAAAGGGTAGCATCGTTAATGAGAGCCCCGAGGGTTTGATGGTAGGTACAAAAGGCTCTTTGATTAAACTACAAAAACCGGAAATAACTCTAACCATCTAATTTTTCGTCTTAGAACGAAGTCTAGAATGACAAATGTCATTCTTCATTTAATCTTTACTTTAGCCACTCGGCGCACAGTTTCTACTTAAAGGGCTTTGTTTTCCAACATGGAATTCCGGAACAAAATTAATAACCGAGAATCACGGTAGAACTGGTTGGAAATACAAAAGAACGGACGATGCCTTGTCACTGCTGAATGAAAAGTACAGTATGATAGAGGCGACTACAAGAACAAAAAAAAAAAATAAAGTAATTTTGCTTTATCTTCCTCAGTACTAACAATTGAATTCCGCAGCATCTGCTATGCAGTATAAGAAGACAGCACACACTTCTAGAAAATTTGGTTTAAAAACTTCGACGTTCTACGAATTATCCTCATGAAGTACTTGTCGGTGATCTGAATTTTATTTGAATAATCACTTCACTGTTTTTTCTCATTTACGATTTCAATTATGAAGAATAAAATACGTTGTAATTTAGAAATATGTATTGTAGGTATAAATTAAATAAAATCAATATTTTAGTCTGACTTGTTGTCATTAGTTCGTTTTTGATACTACTGTCTCTGAGGACCTTTTCTTCTGATTCACGATCCTAACAATCATGAAATAATAAAAATTATAACAATAGAAATAGGAAATCATAATAATAAAATAAACAATTATCTTACAACCTTCCCTAGTGGCATAGAAAAATTCGTAAACATTATAAACTATCTTACGTCCTTGACCATGCACCACATTCTTTTTACCTAATTAAATTATAACCATAAATTAAATATGTTACTTTAATACAGGTATATAATAAAATAAATAACTCAAATGAATAAAAATAATTAAATTAAATAACTTGAAAGATAGACAATTCTGGGCACTATACCAACCATTTTTTTTTTTAAGTTGGAATTTGTGAGAACTAATGAAATGGGCTAGACTTTTTTTCACTGCGCAGTCAAAGGTCGTAGTTCATGATATACTGAACAATCTCTAATTTAACAAGGCTTTTATATTATTTTAGTACGTATTCTGCATATTCAGGATTTTAGAAACAGTTCGCTGCGCCCAAATAATAGGATGAGTCGTGGAATAAATCAGAAGGAGAGCTATTATTCTCAATAATAAAATGATACTGCCGCTTGTGCTTCGCAAATTTCAACTCATTTGTCGGCACTCAATCGATACAGACGGATATTATGTATGTACATACAACAAAAAAAAGTAATAAAGTTAAACATATTTTTAATTAAGT
Organism: Agrilus mali; assembly: GCA_029378335.1. Lineage (NCBI taxonomy): Eukaryota > Metazoa > Arthropoda > Insecta > Coleoptera > Buprestidae > Agrilus > Agrilus mali. The sequence continues at coordinate 4,264,590 of CM055660.1, forward strand.
ATTTCGAAATTAATATTATTTGTTTATTATTAACCTTAAACGGCTTTAAATTTGTTAAATTTTGGTGAAAACCGCACGTAAATCGGTTAAAAATTAACCAATCTGTCTCCTTTAATATCTCACTTTAATTTGTATAGCGGGTGGCGCCTTTTTTGTTTACACCGCATACCTTTAAGTGCACGTGTCCTTAAAACTGACCTACAAGACAAAAATAATGATGGCCGCCCACGCGTCAGCCAATCAGAAGCGTCGCACCTGTTTAAAACAATTAGAATGCGTAAGGCAGGTTAGTAACCCTCGTGCTATAGTAGAGTGTACATCGCTGCGTCAAAAGTTGGGTTATAATTACGTAAAAACCTATAATTATTATTTTCATAATTGATATTGCTAATATTACGTTGTTGCATTTACAATAAAAGTTAATCAAACGTGTAAAAATATAAAATAGATATTTCGATATTATGTACAAAAAAACAAAGTAATAAAGTTAAACATATTTTTAATTAAGTATTTCGAAATTAATATTATTTGTTTATTATTAACGTTAAACAGCTTTAAATTTGAAAGAAACAGAAAGCTCCCCAATAACAAAAACTAAAAGAAAAACAACAGTAAAAACGATTGAAATTGTTTCAGTGCGTTTGTTTATCATACCTACATACTTTCGTCAGCGTTTTTCATACTTATTTGATTACTTGTTTATCAGGCATTCTGTTCTACTGTTTAAAAGTACACATAACAGTAAATGCAATTTTATCATTCACGAGAACCACAAACAAATGGAATGTTGTGGCTTTGTCTCTGAATTTGAAATAAATGTCAATATAACGATATCCAATTTGAAATTATTATAGGCTTTTGCAAAGGCCGTTTGTAATATGTGGAATAGTTTTATGTTTTCAGTTAAATAAGCATCAAATTGGTTATGAAACAGCGAATTTACATTTAACGCTAATAGAAATAAATAGATTCGGATTTGTAATACATAATGTACTTGGGGACGTAAAATATTATTTAAACTGATTTCAGCAGATTTGTAAACAACTTATAAACACAAAAATGTTTTTTGTATCTACCTAAGCACATTTTTTTTTTTTAATTTTCATATCTGCCCAATTAGCTCGAAGTTTAACACTTATTTTATAAATGACAGGATAAAACTATTACGATTTTATTCATACTCCTCATTTAGGTCACCTGAAGGTAAAGATAAAATAATTCTACTACAATTAATAATATATTCTACTGTTGAAATTGTTAGTTTGTGAATTATTTATGGATTTTACCTGGTACTTAAGTATGTGAAGATCAACAGTACCGATTGGTTTGGGAATTGTTTACCTTTAATTTTATTTTTTGCTATTCAAAAGTAATCAGAGTCAGTAACCTAATACTATGGAAAAAAAATTCCCAATATTTCAATTACATCATTCTCTTGGTTATCTTTCAGAATCAAAGAATCGTTAATTTCCACTTTAGTATAGATAATATAAGAGTTCAAAGGCTGTCTAAGCACAACCCTGCCATTAATTCCTTTAATGAAACAAATATTCTTTTGTAACCGATATTTCCTCGAAACAAAGACAAGTTAAACTCTTTCTAATTTTTTTTTTGTTTGCAATTTCTCTGAGAATATTCGTTTCTCCAATAAAAAAGGCATCATTAAGTTGGTAAATGATGAGAAAGTTTACAACGCAACGTTGACTATCTGAAAGTTTTAACGGTAGGTATAGGTAAACATCTTTGTTCTAACAATCAATTATTCCCTGGGTTATCGATTGAGGCGCTTGCCAACACAAAATTCTACTTTGGATACAGCCTTTTATGATGCTGGCTGGCGAAGTTGATTTATTAATGGATTTACTACTCGAGAATGTGACAATCAACTGAACAAAAGCCTACCATGAAAAGACAAGTTTGCTTGGCACTTATAAATAATGCCCAATATAACAGCAAATAAACCCGATGCGGTTGGTGATTGTCAATCAAAAAAAAAACTTCTACTTATTTCGATATTTTATCCATAAGAAATAAGCCGGCCGGCGTATCTATTTTGTGTCAAATTATGTCAATAAATCAATACGTGTCTAGATCCATATGAAATTAGAAATTTTCTGCAACTCTTATAAGAATAAGTAGGTAAATATAAGAAACAACTAAACTCCACGAGATTTAACCTGCCTGAAAAAATAGAATGTTTTAAGATTAAGTAGTAGTATGATATTTAATAGCACCCCAAAAACTTACTATTATGCATTAACTCCCCCTTCTGTGTATTAACACTTTAATTAAGTATTAGCAATGTTATGTCTAGGTATGAAGGAATACAAATTAAAGAGACTTCCCAAAAGTAAGTTTCATTTTCATCATCTAAGTAATTAAAAAAAAAGGAACTAAGAAATTAAATTGTATTCATTACAATATTCCCATTCAACAAAACCTAATGACTAAATTTTATTATGTATTGCAGTAAATATGCCATAAGTAGAAGTTTAAAGTTTTTTTTATATAAAACCTGAAGTTGAAAATTACAAAGTTAAACTTAAAACTAATTATTTTAAGGTACAAACTATTATATATATAAAATTCTCGTGTCACAATCTTAGTTACCATCCTCCTCCGAAACGGCTTGACCGATTTTTATGAAATTTTATATGCATATTCAGTAGGTCTGAGAATCGAGAACTATCTATTTTTCATACCCCTAAGTGATAAGGGTTGTCCATCACTAACTTTTTTGTTTTATTTTTGGACAAAATTTTTTTTATTTTTTTATGATTTGGCATTAAAAAATACATATAACCCTTAATTTTCATCCTTCTACCACCAACCTCCATTTTTTAATAGCGATATTAGTACTGTAATAATCTTCAACTCTCAGTGGTCAATAACTGATCAATTATTATCAATCGTCGAGATGGTGGTGAGGCTAATCTCTTGGTGAAACATTTTAAAAAATTTTATAATTCGAAAAGAAAACTTGGTTTTGTAAGTAACTCTTCGATAATGGCATTATAGCCGAAACATATGTCAGAGTAGTAATAAATATAAGTGAAACAGAAAAAACCAAGAGTTTTCTTTTCGAATTATAAAATATTATCAATCGATTAGTCATCCCCGCCAGGCGTCTACTGATGTCACTACTCACCCAGCAAACAGCACGAAGTGGGGATTAGAATGAAGCAGATTTTTTTAGAATGTTACAGGGAGTTCAAATATTTTTTAAGAAGTAAAAGAATGTTTTATTATAACATTTCAGAATGATTTGGCAATGTTCAAGAATGTTCCAGAACCTTGACGATCATTCAAGAATGTTTCAGAATGTAAAAAAAAGTTAAAAATGTTTTGAATCATTATGGGATGTTCTGGATAGTTCTAAATTCGTGAATATTCTAGAATGTTCCAACAAACGTGTGATATCTTCTTACCCCAGCAACGCCGGGTATTGCTGCTAGTACTATTTATTATAATAGTTAAAGGTATTGGTGGTTATCATTAAACAATTTAAAATGATAAGAATAAATAAATTGTATCTATGACTATCGTAACGCAATTGTTATTGGCAACAATAATGTCATCTACTGCTCAAGATGCATTTATTTTGTAGGAAATTCATTTGTGAGCTTTTGTTGAATATTTAGCACTATTATTGCTTTTTTGTAACTTATACAAATAAATATAATTTTACTTTCTCTTTGTCCTTTGTATAGAACGATTGAAAGTTGTACATATCAGTAACTTTTAGTTTAATAATTGTCCACAAAAAAGCAGCACCTCCCGGGTCTACTCTTAATTGGGAGGAGTTTTTAATTGGTATTTATTTGGTTGCTTATTAGTTAAAATATTTCATTGTTTTTTAATCAAATATGATGGTCAAGTATAAAATAAAACCAAACGATGGTAACTTTCGTAAATATTATTCTACAACATCAACCCCTTAAAACTTTTATCTCAGTTCATTTTACAATTATCAGTAAAATGTCATTAAATTTTTATTGTACTTAAGATTTATTAGAGTATATAATCCAATTATATAAATATAGGTAACGTTGTCTTTGTAGGTAGGTAGGTACTTAGGTACCTAATAACAATTTTTAAACTCTATGGTAACGAATGAAACTGTGAAGGTGTTAATTAAAAAAAATGGTTATTTATTTAATAAAACTTTATTTATGTAATTTATAAGGTACGAAGTATTCTCTTAGATACACGCCTAGTCATATTCGAACAATCTTTTAATTTTCAAATTGGTACTCCCCAAATCTTTTTTTTTTCGAATTTCCAATTTTCTACCAAAACACAAATTTGAAAATATTATATTGACTGTAATAATACGTATTAAGAAAGGTAATTTAATTTAATTATTTCAGGCATCCGTACGAACTTTATCCTTATCTATATTTACAGTTTTTACAAAATCGTTTATAAAAAACATTGGTATGTAACTCCTTTGACTTTGGCCTGAAAAAAACGGGTCCTAATTTACAACATATTAAGTTACGTATAGTTCTAGTTCGGTTTGCCGTCTTTTAATTCCTTGGAAAAAAGAATTCTCAAAATTCCGATTACAGGAGCTTCGAAGCACAGCGATATGGCAAAGGACATCAGGAATGACGTAACCACGTTTCCGAAAAAGACAACCAACTGAAATTAACACAAAATCAATTTTAAAGCATTACATTTACATTAAATTTATATTGATAATACAGGTAGACCCTGTTCAAACTTTTTTGACTTAAAATTCTTACAAACGAAGCAAGTCTGTTCGAGCTTTCGTATACAGTGACGTATATTTAAATTTTCGTAGTATGCAAGTACTTAAACAGTATTACATACAAACCATTCTAAATACATTTATCACATAACGAAAAAATACTCAAAATCAAAACCAAAAGGAAAATTTCTGCTTGTGGGACCTTGCTGAACCACTGGAAAATTATTTAAAAATAGTTTGGAACACTTAAATATTAATTTCAGTAAAGATAAATTTAATTATTTGCTTTTAACATATTCACGTGGAATTTTGTGTTGTGTTGTAGCGTTTGATTTGATTTTCTAATGGTATTAAACAGGAAATTTCACCTGAATATCAGTCTAATTGGTTATGCCGGTGGGATTTAGAAACAGTGGTTGATACGTGACATTTGTCTCGGGGGTATATCATCGGTTACTTACCACGATGCCTTGCTGCATATGAAAGGGCCCATCCATATCGAAGCTAGTCAGACACATTATCATTGGATGAACGAGGTAGGCACAATACGTCAATCTGCTAAGAGGAAGTATTCCCCTAAATCCCAAAATGTAATCTATTATGCCACCATAGCCGTGACGGCAGGCAATCACTATCCAGGCTATGGATAAACCCCACGCTGTGTGTCCCAGAGCTGCCTGTTTTCAGAACGAAAATTGAGAAACAACGACGATAATATATTCCCAACCAAATGTAAGTAAGATGCAAACAACAAATTAAATTACATTATTCATCTTATTTTATCTCCATTTAGCAAATTTAAAAGAATCACAACTACAACCCATTCAATACATAATTAGTATTACTTATTAGGGTCATTAATTTTAATTAGATATACAAAATTTTCTTTGAGAATGGTCGAGAGACCGAAACAATATTGTAAGAGAAATCTTTAATAAATTTAGTAAAACATTTAACACCGTATTTTTTTATTTAACGTAACAATAAATTCCACAATTTTCAAAATAGTTTCATGTTTTCTCTTGTATCTAACCCATTTCAATAACTTCAAGAGACTATTTAATATATTTTTTTAATTTTTTTACATACCTAACACCTACAATTAATTGCTATCTATTAAAACTAATGAAATGTCTTCCCTTATTTGGTGGTGGATACATACTTCTATATTTTATTTATGTATATTATGTGTTAAACGAGTCCAATAAATTAGTATTCGCGTCCTTCAAGGCGCAATGCTGTTTGGCGTGCAATAAACACATTTGTTTCGAAATAAATTATTATTGCCTACTTAACGCCTTTGCTGCAGAAACAACTACGTAAATGCACATATGATTTGTCCCAAAGGTCAGCCTTACCCCTGCAGTAAGCTTTTAGTTATTTAAATTAATCCAACTAGCCAGTGCTAAATGTTTCTGAAAGTATGTACAGGGTGATTCATTATAATGTCGCCCCCCTTTAACTTTGTTATTTGGAGTGACCTAAAAAAATTAAAAGAATGGTTATGTAGGTGCTAAAAAATACGTTTTTTCTATTTATAACAAAAATTTGAAAAATGATCAGTATACAGGAAAAACCAAAAAGTTCATTTTTTTTAAATGGATCACCCTATATATGAATTCATTTTTCGATTCCTCGTAAAATTCTGAGCATAATTTATATAACATACCGTATACCTAAATTCAATAGTTTCTGAAATATTCTCATTTGAAACGTTATCATCAAATATTTTATTAAACAATTGTTACAAATAAAGTAGTCCTAGTCCACGCTTTTTATTGAAAACAAATACCTAACAGTGACATTATATAAACAAAACCGTGTATACGACCACCAAAGTGAAAACCTCGATCATCTTAAATATTTGATACGGAATTAAATTAATAATTTAAATGAAAACAACCCAGCATTATTAACAGATTGATTAGAGAAAATGCGAAGAACCCTTATACAACGTGTTGAATAAATTGGAGGCCCAGTAGAGCATATTTATATTTAACTAAAAATTGTTTTTGTCATATTATTTATTGTTAGATTTCTTGGTTTGTTGTTGTTTAATAAAATATTTGATGATAACGTTTCAAATGAGAATATTTTAGAAACTATTGAATTTAGGTATACAGTATGTTATATAAACGATGCTTAGAATTTTACGAGGAATCGAAAAATAAATTCATATATAGGGTGATCCATTAAAAAAATGAACTTTTTGGTTTTCCCTGTATACTGATCATTTTTCAAATTTTTGTTATAAATAGAAAAAAAGTATTTTTTAGCACATACATAACCATACCTTTAATTTTTTGGGACACTCGAAATAACAAAGTTAAAGGTGGGCGACATTATAATAAATCACCTTGTACGTAAGTTCTTAAAAGTAGACCTATTGGGGGGTGTAAAAAAAACTTATTGAGATAACTAAGTAAATTTAAGAGCTTATAAGAAAATAATGGGTAAATAAAGTAAAGAGTCTGTTTTCAATAGCTAGGTACTGTATATGTACATACAGGGGGTTGCTTTACTAGTAACTTCTAATTATACGTTCCTAAGTACTTTTTAGGTAGGTAGTTAAATGTGCAGAAATTAATTCATAAGGTTAAGAATAATAAAAAAATTTTCTTTTTGTATATCCATAAAAGCCTACAACCCCCTTTTTTATTTTATTCTATTCTGAATCCAATTTATTTATAACGTCACTAATAGTTACCTCCAATTTTTTTTGCAGTTGTTTTAAGAATTCCAATTAATTGGCCTTAAAGTGTTCAATTTTATAAAGTGTTGGGAGAACTGAACTTTTTTTCATCAGTTCCTAATCTCCCCACAAGAAAATGGAATTTGAAACTCGAAGGATTACCTACCTATACCCTCTTACTTTGCAAATTAATTCAAGCAACGTTCTTCCCTATTTCCACCCTACCTATCTATCATTCACTCCAAAATTTATAATAAAATGTTATACGTACATAAAAAGCGGACTCAGGAACCTTCATTCCGTCGTTTCCAACACAGTAGACGAGGAACAATAGGCATCCAATAGATAGTAACCATAACAAGGGCACCAAGACTTTGTGTACCTCCAGTTTTCCTTTTAAGTTAAACACAAAGTAACCCGTTATCATCCCCACAATGTACGGCCCTACCCTTAGCCAAGGCTTATCGTACAATTGATCGAATAGGGCAAAGGGCTCTTCTATCCTAGCCACGTACTTGTATTGCATCGCCACCAAGAATGTTGTTGTCCAAGACAAAAGTAGAAATATTATTACTGTGGTGGCAGCGAATTTAAAGTATTTTCCACCCCTAAGAACATAAATTATAAGATTAATGGAAACTACGTTAAAAGATTGTCTTTGCAGAAGAAGTAATAAAATTTATAGAGGCCCAACAAGAAGTTTGAGGAGTGAGGAACCAAAATTATGGTAAATAAAAAATATTAAATATTAATGAAACTTAGAGGCTGACATGGATATCGAAACCTAAAAGGAGACATCCATTAATAAAGGATTCTTTAAGACCGTATTAAGGGACACCATTCCCTTATTGTAATGTTGAATTTAATTGATATTAATCTGATTACTTATAAGTTAAAATTTTTCATTTTCTTTTAATAGGCGGATACTAACGCCTGCTAGCTACCATTTTAGCATAATATTAAGGTCAATTCTCAAACAGGACCAAAGCCCCGTAAAATTTTATTATACTTTTTCTTACCAATTATCGGTAAAATGTGACTAAATTCTTGTAAATTTACTGTTCCTTTATTTTAATTTCAATAACTGCTGTTTTTTCTTATAAAGTTTTTAATACAATAAATAAAAAATTTAGTTAATCGATTTTCCCAAAAAATGGACAATAAATTCCTTTTACTGGCTTACAAAAACGTGCACGAGTAGCTTGAGGAAGAATGTCCCTTAATTGTGCTCGCAAAAATAGTTTCTCTATTCGTTGTTTAGAATTTTATGTACACCGATTCAACAAGTGGAAAATATATTAAAGGATGTTTTTAAGGGCGTAATAAATTCCAGACGTTTAAAATTCTGCACAAACTTGAATTAGACAACACAATTTTCATTCAACACCAAAGAGAAACCCACAGTATGACACCATGAGGATGAGGATGAGGATGAGGATGAGGGGATGAGGATGAGGATGAGGATGAGGATGAGGATGAGGATGAGGATGAGGATGAGGATGAGGATGAGGATGAGGATGAGGATGAGGATGAGGATGAGGATGAGGATGAGGATGAGGATGAGGATGAGGATGAGGATGAGGATGAGGATGAGGATGAGGATGAGGATGAGGATGAGGATGAGGATGAGGATGAGGATGAGGATGAGGATGAGGATGAGGATGAGGATGAGGATGAGGATGAGGATGAGGATGAGGATGAGGATGAGGATGAGGATGAGGATGAGGATGAGGATGAGGATGAGGATGAGGATGAGGATGAGGATGAGGATGAGGATGAGGATGAGGATGAGGATGAGGATGAGGATGAGGATGAGGATGAGGATGAGGATGAGGATGAGGATGAGGATGAGGATGAGGATGAGGATGAGGATGAGGATGAGGATGAGGATGAGGATGAGGATGAGGATGAGGATGAGGATGAGGACGAGGATGAGGACGAGGACGAGGACGAGGACGAGGACGAGGACGAGGAGGAGGAGGAGGAGGACGAGGACGAGGACGAGAACGAGGACGAGGACGAGGACGAGGATAAGGATGAGGGCGAGGATGAGGTGATGAAGTTAATAAGTTACCTACCGAAAAAGAGCCATAATGAGACCAGAAACAGGAGTAAAAAGGGAGAAGTAAATAATTAGGGCTGTTGGAGATATCAATAAGTACATAATAATTTCTTACCTTGCGCCAATCATAAGAAGAATACTAGCCATAATAAAGAACTGCATATCATTCGAAATATACCATGACCAAAGCATACAGAACTCTGTTTGAGGGAAGAAATTGTTAATATATAATGCGTTCCTCCACCAGTACTTCGAACAGCTGATGTGGTCTATAATTGCCGGACTAAACACAGAACTGCTGTGGAAATATCTCATTGCTATTTCGTTCATCCCCAAAACGTAGAGATAGGCAGGGGTGAGGCGAAGAAACCGATAAATGATTAACAAGCCCAGTTTGGGGACTTCCCCTATATATGAACCACGGGGAATACGTTCCAAGGGATGTTTATCTTGCTTGTACCATTTTGTTCTTATGTACGTGAGAGTTACAAGAAAACCACTGAAAAGAGAAACATACTGAAGTCAAAAGACATTATCATGAATACAATTAGTAAATTATATTAATTAATAATATCCAATTAAAATCTGAAATAGGTAATAATTTTACCAGTACCTACTCTTGGTAGATAAATTTTTTGATCTATTAAAAAATTGAAAAATTGGTGAAGAAATCTTTTCAGTATTCGAAATTCGTAAACAACCCATTTCGTAAACAACCAATTTTTAAAGGAACCATCCCCATTATGTTTTTTTTAATTTTTATTTATATATATTTAAATGAGGTCGTAAGAAGAATATACGATCGGATAAGTTTTCTTTCATTGACAGCATCTTTGTGTACATCTTCCATCTGTATTTCATAAAAACTTTCTTTCTCTATTAAATTGGAAAACACCCTTCTGAATAAACTGTCAATACAATAAAAAGCACGAAAGGAAAAGGAGCTTTTTACGCAGGTATATATAATGCGATTTAACTGATTCAATTTCTTGCCCCTTCACATAGGGTAGGTATTTTCCCGACTACTTATGTAAGTACTTATTTTTATGTAGTAAAAAACGCAAATGAAAACGATTTGGTTATATTTATTTTTTTATGTCTTCTCCCCTGTTTATTTCAAATATACTTATATCAGTAACTTTATTTCGAATAATAAATAAGTTTTCAAATTCTTACTCTCTAAAGAACATAAAAAAAAACATTGTTGTTTCATATAGGTACTCACCTTATAAAGAAGAAGGTATCCACTGAAAAGGTTGCATTTGAAATGGTGCGATACATAAAAGTCTTTTCGGTTATTGTGCGCATAGATTTGTTGTCAGCGACAGCAAATACTTCAAGATAAGTATGGACGAGAATTATCCAGGCAATGCTAAGAAATCGGAGACCGTGAATAGATCTGATCGAGTCTTTGGGCAAAGGGTCAACGTTCAGTATCGACTTCCCATTCTTAATGGCTGAAAAGCAGAGGAGCAGTCGGAGAAAAATGCCTGAAAAAGGAAATGGCTTATCATTACTTCATCTCCCGCAATAAAATAAGTATTGATTCTATGAATTGATTAGCATGACTCGTATTATTTATGACGCTGTCCAAGCTAAAGGCTCATAAGATTTTGAAGCACCTCTACTTCAGAATCCTAATTTATGAAATTTAATGTTTTTCTGAGAAAAATAAATGCAATTTTACTTATTTGAGTGTGTCTCCATTGAAATGTAGTCCACTGAATTCTAATCACGTTTCTTGTACTGGTTGTTCGTTCCTGAACATCAATCAAACTCACAAACTTTTCTTTATTTTTTTTTAACTTATTATATGGAGCAAATGCGAAAATCTAGTTCAATTTTTAAAAGGATTTGATAGAGCAAAACGAAAATCGCAGAGTGCGTTGGGCATTGAATAATGACGACACAAGTTAAAACTGAACTCTGCTGCAATTTATTATTTTGACTGTCATAAATTTGATCTGTGTTTATTCATAATTCACAAGAAAATGGGAAAGATGGAAAGAAAGAATTTTTTAATTTGTGTCCTTAACAGTTAAGTATTTCAGTAAACAGATTAATTATAACTTAATAAATTAAGATATTAAGTACAGTGGTTTTTGCTAAGAAAGGTCAATGAGGTCCTACATTCTAGGCAACTCGTCATACATGGAAAAATAATTGTAGCATATTCTCAGAATTTTTTATTAGTTGCCACAAGAAAATGGTAAGAAAATAAAATTATTTAAATATATTTGGTCTTAAACGGTATCTACTTGAGTAAAAAATAACTATAACATAATAAATAAAGATAAATACAGCAGTGTTAACTAAAAAAGGTCAACTAGGTCCTAGATTCTAGGCAACTCTTTGTACATTACGGAATAATCGTAGCATATTCTCTGCATTATTTATTATGATACATTCGTTTTTATTTTAATTTTATCTATTACTATAAAACTTACTTGGTTTGTACTTTTCGCAATTGTCACAATCTGTGCCTTTCATAGAATTTGTATGATGTTTAAGGCTTTCTACGTTATTGTTGTTGTTATTTGACATAATCTCTTTGGATTTGGTGGTCATCTTTTTGGCATAGAAATGGTCGGCGGATGTAGCTATTAGAACGAGGCAAATAACTGCTAATCCAACTCCACTACAACAGAAAAGAAAAATAAATATGTATATACATAATTGTTTAGTTATATTAAAATAAAAGTATTGTTTGGTAGGGCATAAGACTAACCCAAAATAAAATTTGTATTCATAGAGTCAACAGTCTACAATTTTCAATATTTGGATTTAAATATCAGATAACTGAAGATATGTGATGTAAACCTTTTGGAAAATACAAGATCGTGTTAGTCCAAACAGCCTTCAGACTGAAGACCTAATGCTATAGATGAGCCATTACAAATTAAGACATTATTCACATAGGTACGTAATCAAGATAATTTAATACTTTTTTTTTGTGGGAGAATAAAAGTGACTCTAGGTACTTTACTGTGGTCCCCACATAATGACTATTTATTAAGTCGTTTCAGTTGACATTATTTCTGTGTGAATAACGGACTATAAATCATCAATTTACCTTAAAGTTTTCCTTGTTATAACACGATTTCACAAGATTAATAGTATGAGAAACTGACATAGAGGGCATCCCAGAACGCAATTAGTTGGTTTACAGCAGCATAAGCAAAATTGACACCTGTCAGGTTTAACTATTCAGGATTCTAAGACATCAATGTTTTTCTCTCGTTTTATAATTAACGATCTTTAAAATAAAATAAAGTGGGAATACAAAAGGTTCTTATGCACAAAAGTTGATTCGTTTTCTCGTTTACTTTACATGACACAAACACGCATGTTTATATCAACTTCAGTCTCTTCATGGTGTTTATAAAACAATTTCTATGTAAGGTAATAATCCTGATAAAGGTCATATATTTATTTATTATTACAATCAACCATAAACCAAAATTAACGACATCACACAATAAGCAGGTCGTCAAGTCGGAACGGACCAAGAAGGCAATCTTCCTCAAATCCGCCCCTGGATGTACAAGTAAGTACGTATTACATAAAACATGAGGCAGTGGTGGTATGTCCCTATTTACGAGCAATGTCTATATGTAATGAGGAGCATATAAACGATAAATTTCGAAACGTGGACCAATAAAGTTCTTGCACGGCGGATATTCCAATAAACTTCATCTGGAAAGGAATATTAAAAACGACGAAAGATGATCCACTACTACGTACCTACCTAATACCTAGAACTGAGTTACTTTGTTCTTTTTTAATTTTAAGGAGACAATATTATCCATTATTATTATTTGCTCAAGAAAGTAATAAAACCCCGGACTTTCAGCAATTTTCAGGAATTCCACAATTAAAGTATGGGCATAAGAAAGAAGGGAGAGCGGAACTACTGAGGTACAACTTGAAAATTTTATTACTCTTTAGTTTCGTTTTTTCTTTGCATTTAAAAACTGAATTTGATAAATTTGATCGAATACTTTCTTAGTCAAATGAATATTTTGTTTTAAATGCACATTTCCTTGATGTTTTTTAAACCCACAAGAAATTGTTTCCAGTACAGCTACATCTAATATAATATAAAATTCTTGTCTCACAATGTTATTTACCATACTCCTCCGAAACGGCTTTACCGATTTTTAGGATAAGTATAAGGATTTTAGTGATAAGGGTTGTCCACCCCTAAGTTTTTTATTTTTTGGATAATTTTTTTTTAATGAATTGGCATTAAAAAATACATATAACTCTTAATTTTCACCCTTCTACCACCAACCCCCATTTTTTAATAGCGATATTAGTACTGTAATAATGTTCAACTCTCAGTGGTCGATAACTGATCAATTATTATCAATCGATTAGTAATCCCCGCCAGGCGTCTACTGATGTCACTACTCACCCAGCAAACAGCACGGAGTGGGGATGAGAATGAAGCAGATTTTTTTAGAATGTTACAGGCAGTTCAACTATGTTCTAAGAAGTATAAGAATGTTTTATTATAACATTTCAGAATGATTTGACAATGTTCAAGAATGTTCCAGAATCTTGAAAATCATTCAAGAATGTTTCAGAATGTTAAAAAAGTTAGAAAATCATTATGGGATGTTCTGGATAGTTCTAAATTCGCGAATATTCTAGAATGTTCCATCAATCGTGTGATATATTCTTACCCGAGCAACGCCTGGTTAGTACTTATATATACCAATTAGATAAAATAAAAATATTTTATGTAAAAAGCTTGTCTCGTTCAAAGAAATCCAGAATCATATAAAACGTTTACAAAACTAGAACATTTTGTTGTATAACTGTTACATCATTATCGATGAGGGATGTGGTGGTGGTAAATTTGACTATTTTGTAAATTCTGAGTGTGGTAATGGAATTAAACTTCCCCAAGTCACATTATTGGATTTCTGCTTTAACTGTTTGTAGTGTTTTTTTTTTTCCAAGGGGATAATGTCAGGTAGTTGTGAGTTTGTATTCAGTTGGATTCGACTAAACTAACGTAAGCTAATGAAATAAAGTAGAGAGACTCGACATGGAAGAGGAAAACGGTTAGGCCATAGATTAGACCGCAGCAAGCGGTGGAGTCTGGCGCGCGGCATGGCTCGGTTGGAAATTTATTTGGACGAACAAACCACACGTGCAATCCCATGTGACGGCACCAAATGCCTACAAATTAATTCCCGATGATATAGCGCCAGACAAGTGGGATTCGCTCGTGTTGTTACGCCACGATCGCGTCCCTATATGCAAAATAAATGAAGTTGCATTTTTGGACGCGAGCAAAATGCCACTTATCAATTTCGAAATGGGGGAGGCTTAAATAACGAACAGGTACCTGTCTGTCTTTTGCTACCCCGTTTCACATCATTTAACCTGATAAACTGTCGCTCAATTGTGGCCGCGTGGGTACCTAATAATACCTAAACCAAAAACTGGATGGACAGGGACACACGAGATGTATTAAACGATACACTGGTAAACAGAATAAACAGGGCATGTTTTCATGCCAGGCTGGTAGATATAAATAAAAAATTAGATTAGGCGTTACTTTTGAACACTCAAAGATAATTGAATCTACAGGTACATGATGGACAATGGAAATTCGCTACAAATATAAATTTCTAAAACACTGCTTCCTTTCCTACTCAACCTGTACCTCGAAGTATTATTAAACTACAAATCGAAAAGTACCTTACTAAAATTCCTTTCAATTGAATTAGATTTGTCAATGATTTTAAGAAAATACACTACACAAAAACTATTGTTAAATTTAATTTCAAAGAATTATCTACCTATGGTTTATCCTTACGATCTTTCTATGTTTGCTATATATATCTAAAGACCTTGTTCAAATTTGATTGATGAAAATTCTCAGAAAGGAAGGAGGTCAATTCTCGAAACTCAAAGCTCTGTCCAGGCTTTTGCATGATTAATAAAGTTTTTAAGAAATGTCCGAAAGTACGACAGGGGGATGGATATAAAATACTACCACACTGAAAAATTTGTCGGAGGTTTTTGTAATTCATTTGCGCCTTTTCATTAATCATTAATTTAGAAATGTATCAAGTACGTAGCAAACTTTCAATTACTATGTCACTGTATGTATACCAAAGCTCGGACAGACCCTTACATTCCGAGAATTAACCAACCAACCTCTTGTCTGTTTGAACAAAGTCTACCAATAAATTGAATGAATTAAAAAATCACTTCAAAGAATTTCTCAATCAACATCTAGCTTCACTAAAACGAAAGAAGTTAATGGATAGCATACCTACCCGATTATGTGCAACTTGACGTCCTGGAATAAGGAATAGTCTCCTGGAACAGGTCGTATACCAACTATTGTAAGATGAGCCCCTTGGCTTCGCTCATGGGCCAAAAGCTGTCGAATGTCTGATGATGAACATGATCCTGGAAGACACTGGCCTATGTTCAATTGGCGAGTCTTTAAAAAATAAAAAAAAACTGATATACTGAAGACAACTAAAAAAAAATACAGATGCCCCCCTACCCCATGAGGATAATAAAGTTGTAATTCCTGACTTTGAAGTTTAATTTTATAATAATTATTGATATTTTTGTGGGGGACAGACTGTCAAGTTTATATTTTTTTAAATTATTATTAGATACTTTTTGCTGTTTCAATTTATTATTCTTTCACATCAGCATGTGAACGATAGTTCAAGGAAAAAAGTAAAAAAAAAGAGGGTAGAAACTTATTTTCCTTTCAATTTCTTATGTGACGCAGTGTAGTGTGCAATTATAATATGTATATATGTACTTATGTATGAGTAAGAACAAACTTAAACTAAAACTTGCGGCATTCTTTCTCTTATATTATTTATTAGTTCAGAATTGGTTCCAGTCCAAAGCTCAGACGTCAATATCCTGAGTACGATCGTCGGAAATGTTATGTAGAAGGACTGACACTTTTGATCAATAATAAAATAAGTCAGAAAATTAAAGTGCAAACTTAAAGTTTTTAAAACAAACTTACAAACTTCTTTTATTTGATCGTTTACCTAAGTATTCAAAAATGTAGATGTAGGCTCTTATGTAATGTAGATAGTATACGTTGTCTGCTCCAATTATCTTGTAATTCATTGAATCTAGAAAGACTTTTATCCTTTTTTTGGCTTACAGAAATTTGTTCACCTCAAGAGTTTAAAAAGTTATGGCTTAAAATTTTTTGACCCAATTGAAGGTACAGCTTGATTACTCTAAGATAAACTCTGAAGAGTTTACAGTCGGCGTAGAAGAAAGAAAGAGAACGCATTCGGAGGAAGAAAGATACAATCAACGCTCGACAAATTACGACAAATAAATATACTAGTGCTTGAGGTCTCCTCTCCGGTAGTCGTTAATTTAGTTTATACCTGAATCTCCCGATACTGTTATGTACCCAAAATTATTATACTCGTACATAGATAACCTTCCAGTAATGAAACGTATTAATATCGTAGCATTTTGCACACTATATTGGCAGCTTTTATATTCTTTAAAATATAATAATTATATAAAATATTTCGACCATTTTTAAATGAATAGTCGGGCGATTTAGTATGCGCCCTGACAAGTACTCTGCTTCAAACTAAGCATGCAAATGCATCTCTGTGGCTATCGCCAGCAAGGCGTTACCTTTTGCCATTGCGCATCTTAAGAACCCAGAGACCATCCTAGAGTAATTTTACTGTACATCCTGTTGGATTATCCGCTCTACAGCCCGGATCTTACGCATTGTGATTTAAGATAATTCCCCATATGAAAGGGTCAATTAAATGGGCAAGTGTTTACAACCGAGAAAGATACAACGTAGAAATGTTTTTTTGTTTTTTAAGAAAACGAGCAGATTATTATTAAATATTTACTTTTCAACATCAGACGTTTGAAAACAAACCATGTAATTTAAAACGATTTTGCAGACAAATTATTACTGGTCTCGTCTTTCCAGAACTCCAATAACTACATGGAAGATCAATTTATTTATGAACTTGGCAAACAATCTCTAACGTTAGTTATTGCTTCTTCTCGCAAAGTCTTTAATTTTATCTTATTATTGCGGTTTTACAGCGAAACTTCGTAAATCAAAACTCCATTAATTTTGAGTCAAACTCATATCAAAAGTACATAATTACCTTCCTATTTTACTTTGTAAGTGAATTTGATAGGTATTTATTGTAAGTTATCTTCATATACTTGAACCATTTTGTACTTTAGATATTTTGTAATAACCAGAAATATCTGTATACATAAAATTTTCAGGTCAATGTGTAAAAGATACACTAGTGGTTTGTTTTATTACAGGTATATAATAAATTAATGGTCGTTGGTTAGTATATTTTATTCAAATTATGCGGTATCCTCAGATAGTAGAATTTACAGCTACTTGACCAACGCTACGTCTTTTAATAGATAGTAAACATTTATTTAGTTATTTATTCATTAGGGACTAGCAACTAACAATCTTGTTGTTAGTCAAGGTAAAGGAACGTTTAGAATGTTCTCGATTGCGCATTTTTATGGCCTTTACGGAAATTTATTGAGCTTGAAACAACATTTTAGACACACTTACATATATTTGTCAGAAAGGGAACTGATTGTTAATCTGTTGCTTATATATTATTAAATCTTTAGGAAGAACAGTTTTGCAATCCGTTAATTATGAGATAAGCAACTTATAAGTAAAAATTATCCTTAAGAATGTTAGTAGAGTGCGATCCTGTTAACCTAGAGGTCTTTCAATATCTCATGAACAACAACATGCACAAGGGGAGCGAGCACCCTATTGCATATTGATTTGGTTGTTAGCTATAGTAGAATTATTTTATTTTTGTCCTTTACCTCCTATCGAATTGGGGTTGTGGGGAATGCTGAAGGGAAGTGTACTGAACAGAGAAAAAATTATTTTGGTCATCCCCTGTTAAAAAAATATAGAGGATTGTAAAATGAAAATTTGGTATTTTACGTATATTAATATCACAGAGAATATAACAGAAATGAAAGAAAAAATAATTTACGGGCGATCTGAGGACGGAAAGGGGAAGGAGGTAAGTTTTAAGGGTAAAAACGGTTTTCCTTGATTTCTGGAAAAACTACAAGTCTTATGGAAAAAGGTTACATGGCAAAGTTGTAGGTAATAAAAAGATCTACAACTTTTGTATTTGCACTATTGTCACATAACCTCAAAATTTGTGTGAAAAATTCAAATAACCAACTTTTTGGTTTTTTATTTTTATCTTTGACAAAAATTTTTTATTTTTCACGAAATTTAGTGAAAACTTACCCATTTATGTCCCAAATACGCTGTAATTGTTTTGATTTGAAATATTTATTTTTTCACTTTATTTTTACTTAATATCGAAAAAGCACCCTAATTTTCAATCGAAAATTCTCACGTCAAAATATCTGTTTTTTTTTTAAACGTTGGTGGGCTTGTTCTTCGTTGAAATATCTACTTTCTGATGGTGTGAAAAAAAAATATACATTACTATGGTAAGTTTTCTCAGGAAATGCAAAACAACGAAGGGAATTTTATCTAAAAAATGTGACCGCTGCTATTTTTTTCAGTAAAAAGTTGATTTATTAAATTCTAATTAAAATTTATGTGATAGAAAATCTCATAATATATAAATATACATGTAAATCGTACTATTGAATTCACATACTTTATACTGATTGCGTTATTCATTATATTTTTAAAAACATTAATCCAGTTTGCCTCGTTTTTTTGCATTTCCTGAGAAAACTTACCATCGTAATGTATATTTTTTTTTCACACCATCAGAAAGTAGATATTTCAGCGAAGGACAAGCCCACCAACATTTTTAAAAAAGCATATATTTTGACGTGAGAATTTTCGATTGAAAATTAGGGTGCTTTTTCGATATTAAGTAAAAATAAGGTGAAAAAATAAATATTTCAAATCAAACAAATTACAGCGTATTTGGGACATAAATGGGTAAGTTTTCATCAAATTTCGTGAAAAATAAAAATTTTTTTGTCAAAGATAAAAATAAAAAACCAAAAAGTTGGTTATTTGAATTTTTCACACAAATTTTGAGGTTATGTGAAAAATAGTGTGAATACAAAAGTTGTAGATCTTTTTATTATCTACAACTTTGCTATTTAACTTTTTTCTATAAGACTTGTAGCTTTTACAGAAATCAAGGAAAACCGTTTTTTACCCTTAAAAACTCACCCCCTTTCCCTTCCCGACCTCAGATCGCCCGTAAATTATTTTTCTTTTCATTTCTGTTATATTCTTTTCCTTTTACAATGGGTTTCATCCTACTATAATTTTTTTTGGTTTCAAAAATTATCTACCCTGGTCCATAACGTTCTCGAGCATTTTAACTTTTTTAACTATTTCGTTTATTTTTTTCGTTCTAACATATAATTATTTTAAAATGAAATGCTCCAGTTTGCTTTAAAAACTTTTACAAAATTCAAGTAGAATAATATATTTCTTATTATTCCAGGAATTAACTGATTAACTTACCCTTTTCCTTTGTAATAATGACTATTGATTGTGAATATTACTTTAAGCTTTAACATTTACAATGAAATAAACCAAAACTGAATACAATGAAGGTCATTGTCTTTAGAAGGTAAAAATGAATCGGGCGGAATTTCCGTCCCTGTTTGTGGTTCATAGGATACTGAACTGCCTCTAACAGTATAAGTATCTACTCTACTAATTCACATTCACCATTTCGTATGAAATTACTTAATAGTTGTGTTAACTGCTAAATTGTTGTAAGCATAATTTTCATGTTTTATTTTGTGCAAGTGCACCTGCCAAAATAATGATTTCCAAATATTAGCAAAAGTAGGAAACGGTCTAGGTGCTTGTTGCATGTAAATAATTTTTTGCTACACGAAAAATTGATAACTAGGTCACAATTAGCACGGTACTTCAAACGTAACGAACTAACACACAAACCTAACTATACTTACAATTAGTTATAAATAGTTTCATAAACGTAGCACGCAAACAACAATTTACTGATTAGTGATTACCTGCTGTAAGATATAATACCTAAGTGGTATATAATGTATTTATGTAACTATATGGTACATGTTACTAACGATGTACCTATTGTTAATTTTCTCCATAGCATCCATCACTTTTTAATGTAGTACATCTAATTTCTTCAGATATATAATAATTTATGCTCGATAGTCACAAAAGGATGCAGTTTATAACAGAAATAGGTTTGTTTCTCAACATCTACTAGAATTAAAATTCTTCCTCTATTTCATAATAAATTAGATAAGGTTCTCGGAACATGTGGAAATGTGGCACATGTAGATACCAATGTTCACGTTACACAACTCAATATTTACTTAGAAAGCTAACCGCCAATATTATTACCTCCCAAGATACTTTACATCTAATTAACAATTTCAATTGGCTATTGTTGTTGCAGGCCATATTTGAAAATACTAAAAATATTAAGATTTTAAAAGCAAGAATTGACAAGGTTCGATTATTGATAATAAGACCACCAGCATTAATGTTGACATATTAAAACAAAAAAAGGTTTTGTAAAATTTTCCAGCAGGTGGGTGTTTTTTTATTCTTGTAGTTAGTGTGATATCTATTAATTAAATTTTTATTGTAAAACTTTGCTTACCACAGGCGTCAGTTTTTCATTAATGTTCATTCTAACTTTGGCGACGAAAAAGTGAACAGGAAACGGCGGAACTTCCGGATTACCGGAAGGATCAGTCAGTTCGCTGCAGTGAACACTGGATCCTAACCAGTAATCGTTACCAAAGAAAAATAAGCCGTCGTATCTTCCGGAAGCATCGTTCACTGTAATAGAATAGAAAATGTTAAAATAAATCTACCAAACAAATTACACACTAAAAATGTTAATAGAAAATAACAAATTGGAGAAATTTTCTAGTACCTACGTAGATACTAAAATTTTATATAAATTATAAACTCATTATAAAATAATTTTCATATGAGGAGGAAGAGCAGTATTCCTACTACATCTAAACCGAAATCTCTTTAAGGAGTTTGGAGGGGTCCAAAATAAAAAAAAAAACTTCCCATAGATTATTTATGGAAGTTCCCTTTTTTTAATCAATAAATTGGCATATATTTATCACATTGATACACTACATTTTATGCTTACTAACGAACGTAATAAATAATTGAAATCAATGTAAAATAACAGAAGTTTACAATGTTAATTTTTCAGGCTTTTGTAAGCATAAATCACTGTGAATTTAGATTGCTTCAATAAGCTGCATTTAACTAAGCTCATTTCTTTCAAAATTCAACGACCTAAGAGATTGTTTACTGTAATCTCTCTTTATGAAATTATAGGTAATGTCTTTTTAATTTATTTTGGGGGATAAAAATTGGAAACTTTTGTATCAAAAAATTTTCAAGAACAACCAAAAACAAAATGAAAATTCAAACTGTTATATATATACGAACAGGTAACATGAGTTATAAGTTACATGAGTAAAATATTATTAAATAATCACATTTTTTAATTAACACGTTCACAGTATCGTCCCCTACCATAGAGTTTAACAATTGCTATTAGGTAAATACAAAGAGAACGTTATCACACTAATATTATAAAGGCGAAAGTTTGTGAGTGTGTGAGTGTGTATGTTTGTTACTTCTTCACGTCTAAACGGTTGGAGCGATTTTAATAAAATTTGGTATGGAGTTAACTGACACCCTGGATTAACACATAGGCTGCGTTTTACTGCGGGAAAATATCTTATTCCCATAGTAAAATCGATGAAAATGAATTCGCGGAATATTATAAATGCGAAAGTAACTCTGTCTGTATGCTACACAATCTCGCCTAAAATTTACTGAACCGATTTAAATGAAATCTGGTACAGAGATAGTCTAGAGCCTGAGAAAGGACATAGGCTACTTTTTAATGCGAAAAAAGGGTTGTAAGGGTTGAAATAGGAAAATTTGTGCGGAAGTTCCGTAATTTTTAAAGATTTTTTAGGCTTTTGATTAGATATAGATATAAATAAATACATTCAATGTTTGTAAAAATTTTACCCTAGAGGGGACAAAAATATGGAATGCAAGTTTTTGTGTAATGATGTCGGCAAAAGGCTTACGGCCCAGAAAATAAAAATATAGAAGAAAAAATTTTAAATGCTGCCGAAAGTTACTATTCCACGCGGACGAAGTCGCGGGCATAGCTAGTATTTATATAATTGTTAAACTAAAAATTAGTGATACATACAATTGGTGCTAATAAATGGACATAAAGTGAACCTCTATTATTTTGTATAAGTTACAAAAAAATAGCAAAATAAATTTGTAAATTCCTTAAGAATAATAAAGCTGACAAATTAATTTTCATAAATCATATTAAAGGGTGGATAGTAGATACCGAAAATGGAAAACGACAGTTTGAAAACATCCCTCAATTAGGTGAGGTCTAAACAGAAAACATTTAACAAATCTTATTCAGAAGAGGGAAGGTAGTTGAAACTCCCACGTCAATTTTTTAATTGCAAGAATTTTTACATTGCTTTTCTTCTTTTAATTAAAAACTCATTGTTAAGTACATCTCACATGAAGGGGGAAGAGAGTGGGGTAATTAAGATGCCCTTAATAATTTAATTATTTATTACTTCCGGCTTTTAACGACTTTAATGTAAAGTTACCGTCCAGTTTACATAATAATCATTATTACAAGATAATTAAAGAAAGATGAAAAACGATACCTAAGTACAATTTCATGTATTTGTTATTTGTCAAGATAAAACAATTAACAATATACGTTAACATATTTAAACAAAAGTCGTCGGAAATGTTTAAAATAACCAAGTGCCTTAAAACTTAAACGCTTTCAACTAAACTTTCACTTTCATGTAAGTATTTGACCTCCAATAAAAGTGGAAGTTAAAAATCTGTGTATTCATCATATAAAAAGCGCGTCTGGTATTCCCATTATTTAAAATTTGATCAAAACGTACTTTTTGAGCAGAGATCTCTCTTTTTAATGGCAATTAGTGTTAGCGCCTCTCAAGTAGGCGAATACATAATTAAGACGCAATTATCATCAACATCAAAACCTTAACAATAAATTAAGTAGGTAAGTACCTACTTGGTATGTTTCCTGATGGTTACAGGACAAGAAGATTATTTAATATCTTTGAATAATTATACAGGGTGATTTAAAAGTAAGTTACGTAGTTAATGATTCTCATAGTTTCAGCCAATTTGGCTCATTGTCATTTTATATGTATGTGTATGGGTGGTACAACTTTCTCGTCTCTTTTGAGAAGTCCCTTAAAAAAGAACTAAAAATACCACTGAAGGTTCGCCTTTCTTCAATAATGAGTTATTTGCTATATTCGTTGGTACCAAACCCTCCCCTCTCCTTTACTTTCTAAACTTGCATACATAAATGAAAATGTTCTGAATGGATACTCTTTTTAGTCAATGGGAACCTTCAGTGCTAAAAATTTATACACAACTATTTTTATGTCTACCACCACTACTTCCAAGCAAAGCAAAGTTTTGCAATAATTTTTTAACAATAACCCTGATTGTCTCTTTTTTCTCCCATTCCCTTTAAAAACGTGAAATCCCGTATTAAAAGAAATTTGACAATTCAAGATTGGTAATAGTGACATATACTGCAACAGTCTAGCACATTGACCCCAAAAACCATGTCAAAGTTCATTCAATGATTTTCGAACCTCAATAATTGACGCCAGCCATTAAATTTTATTTATTAAATTACACGATGGAAAAAGAAACAGAATCATTAAACTTTCTATTAAAAGTTAAAGGAATAAAAGAATGTAGAGAGAATATGGACACTCCCTTGGTATTTGTATATACAACACAAGGGTTAGATTATAATTTAATAGGTTATGAGTAAATTGAAGAAGCATTATTTCGATTGAAAAGGACCAAAGAAATTGCCCTCGAACAGTCTGAAGTGGATGGGTTTTCTTAAGAGAGATTTTTTCTCGAAAATCCCAAAACTCCGGAATTTGGAGAGCAAGAATTTTGTTTAAAGTTACTGTCTGTAAAAATTTTTCATTTTTTACGAAAACAAAAAAAAAATCTGCTCTTGTATACTTTTGCGTTAAATTAATTATTATTAAAATAATTATCCAAAACATGTAAAACGATTGCTGAAAGGTGATACTCTTACTGACTATTTAGGTACATACTTATGTGTATGGTATTATCTATAGGTTTTCCGCTGGAAAGAGCAAGTGGTTCGTTCGTTTTCTAATTTCAAGTTCAATAAAAAATTTCGGCACTATTGTACGCAATACCAAGACCATTAATTCATTATCGACACACGCAATAATATAGGCAGCAATAGGAACAATTAACAGGCTGTCACTTTCACATTGATGTCCGCAATAAATAAATACATTAGGTATATGTGTAGAGTCGGCGATTTTGTTTGCCAAAAATAAACTTACTTGATGATCTTAAACTTGGAAACGTTTTTAATGAAAAAATTACAATAATATGAACAAGAAATAAAACTGGTTTTTTATTTCACACTGGAATTTATTAATTTCCCTACAATTGTTTCGGCTGGTTAGAGACTTTTTATTTAACTTGCAATGTATGTTTGTTCGGGTGGAATCTTGCTACTCAATTTTGAAGCAGATATCTTCAACCGATTGAGCTGAAATTGTATATACACGTTTAGTTTGGATGACAATACACGATAAGCTATGTGACGTCATTCTAAATCCAATATGGCGGACCATCCAAGATGGCGGAATAGTTATTTTTAATGCATTTCTACAATATGGGTATCAAATGAAAGGGCTTGCCGAGAATAATTAGAAAAATATTCTTACACCACTCGTAATCCAATATGGCCGACTTTTAGAGTTTTTTATGCTTTCTTATCGTATGGGTATTAAATGAAAGGGTTCGCTGAGAATAAAAAGGCAGGTTAAAAAAAAAATGGTGATTATAAGCTTCGTTGCTCTAATCCACCTGAAATTTGGTGTAGAGGCCTCGATTATTCTTGAGGTAGAATAGAAACATCGGTTGATTAACTTTGACTTGTGTGATTTGGCGAGATGGGCGTCATCAGCATTGGTCTGCAACCTGTCTAGGAGAAGGACAACTCAAAAATCAAACAATGATGCTTTCAGTAAGATGAACAGACTCAGAATCTAGCCAGCGATAACTAAAAAGTAAACAATAAATCAAAAGAAAAAAACCTTCTTTAAAAAATGCTTTTATTTATATGCTCTAAAAAGAAGAAAATAAAATTTCCTATAACATTTTAACTATCAACCATAACCTCATTATACACAATTTATATTATCATAAAAGCTTGTTGCGCGATTTACTTGTGTAAATATACTAGTACCTATTTAATTGAGTAACTTAATCTGCTAAGTTTAATTTTTTTTAATATCAGCAAACCTCGCGACAAGCTTTTATGATCATATAAATTGTGTATAATGAGGTTATAAGTTGTTAGTTAAAATTTTAGAGGAAATTTTTATTTTCTTCTTTTTAGAGCATTTAAATAAAAGCTTTTTTAAAAAAGGTTTTTGCTTTTAATTTATTATTTCACACTGGAATTTATTAATTTCCCTACAACTGTTTCAGCTGGTTAGATCCTTTTTCAAGAGAGTACAATATACTAAATATTACATTTGTGATGTGGTCTTAAATACTAGTGGTGCTCGGTTGGGGATAGAAACCTAAGTACTCGTCTATTATTAGGTTATTTTGGAACTAATTGGTCGTTGCTGATATTGTCTTTTTTCCATTTGTTCCAGTACATTAAGTCTGTTTCCTTTATTTTCAGGATGTAATAGACTGATGTTTTCAAATCTAAAGAGTGATTAGAGTTGATACAATGTGTACTTAAATCTGTGTTACAAATTCCTTTTAAGATATCCTTTTTGTGTTCTTCGAATCGTGTTCTTAGGTTTCTGCCCATTTGGCCTATATAATATGTGTTGTAATACTACATTTTAAAAAATTACGTAGATATCTTCTTCCTTGTTTTCTTCCTCGCAACCTTGGTTTGTCTCCTATCTGTTTTCCCACCACTGTCCTTCTTACTAATTAATTAATTAAATACTTAAAGACACTAATGATGTGGTAAGTACCGGTACGTACAACTGGGCCAAATAAGAAATATAATAAACCGACTCATTCTTCACGTGCTAAACGCCAAAATTATTCTTAAGTACTTAGATACGTTTACTGCTCACAATAATTACTTATTGAAACGTGTCTAGAAGGCATTATAGCATGCTGCAGAAAGTGTAACGCTCACGACTAATAAATTTTAAAACATTATATAACACTTATTATATTGCTACGCCATGCTTTACTGTGTATGTAGGTATGTATTTAAATCGCCTATTCAAATAATTACCACTGCTGTCTGCGTCTTTTATTGCATTATGCTGTCTATCCTTGCGCAACTTGGCGATAATGATTTGCAAACTGCGGTAGATAATATTCAAATAGTATATTTGTAACCAGTTAGCCACAAGGACTAAATTCTTTAGAAGAAGGAAAGTTTGTCCTTCGAAATGAGCTGTCTGAGGTTATTGTAGAAAAAAGTAGAGACGGAGAAAGGTTTTAATGAAACGTTTCTTAATTCCATGTCAGGGAGTATCAAAAAGTTGACCAATTTTTAGTCCTTATTGTAAATAATTCTCAAAGAACATAAAAGAAAATCAAATGGCACTTTAAATAAAAATATTGTGATTACAAGTCATAAGGAATATTTTTTCTAGTGGATTAGTCAGAATTAAGTATTAGGTCCTTATATTTTTAAAATTTAATTGAGTTGAACTTTGACAACCCTTAGAACTTATGTTCTATTTAAACCTTACTCAGGAATGACCTGCAATAATTTCAAGTGATCTACCTTTAAGGACAAGTTTGCAAAAGTGATATATTTTCTTTAATAACAACCCCAATACTTGTAGGTATTCGTCTAGTTTAGTATTGTCGATTATGGTAAATAATGACAAAATTTTCTTTATTTGTTTTTGTATTACACTTACAAAGTTTCAGTTCAACCCCAAAGCCTCCCAAAAATATTATTTGATACACCTTCTTTTAAAAATTTGAATAGGTATAGTTAAGTAAGTACCTACCTACTATATATTAATGTGATAAAGTTTCTTAGCTTTTATTAAAAAATACTTTTTTAAACGATGAGTATACATGGTTTTTCAAGTTGATGGACTATTAGAAGTATAGGAATTACCAAAAGAAATTCAATTCTCAAACTTGGGCTCATTTAGTTATTGTTTATGCCGCTTCTTTTAAAAGTATTTTCAAATTCGATTTATATCCGGTTATACCGGAAGTCGACACCAACTTTGTTATTTTAAATGGAATGGTATATTTTTTACGATGAATTCGAATAAAACGTGTAATTCTAAGGTAAGTTTGATAACCAACTTGTACACCTATGACGATCGGTTTCTGAGTTTTAATTTATAGAAAAAAAAATCGTTATCGCAACCCAAATTACAAAAAATCATAACTTCCACAAAATACGACTCAGACTGTTGAAATTTTTACTAGTAATAGCTGAATATCAGTGCTAACGCCTTGAAAAAATTGAACTAAATAGTTTATACAGGGCGTTCAAAATAAAATTCTAAAATTTAAAAACTTCAAACGCGAATAACTTCGTTTTTTCAATATATTTTAGAAAAATTAGTAATTATTGCACTTCTAGGTCTAGGAGATTAAAATAAAGGACAATTGATTTGTCTTTAATATAATAGAAATTGTCAAAATTTTCAATAATTCACTTTTGTAAATAAGTAACATGATGAAATTTTTAATGTTTAATTTTTGAAAATAACTATATTTTTAAAAATTCAGTACCTAGGTATCGATATTTCATGGAGTGGAATGAGGAACAATTGATTCATGTTTAAAGCAAAATAAATTTTAAACAAATATTATTAATTCACTTGAATAAAGTAAAATATTGTAAATTAGTTAATGCAATTCTTTGGCTCTTTGTTTTGAAAAATTGATACATTTTACAAGTTGAGTAGAAATTAGGTCAACTTTTGTGGAGATGCAATGAACAATAAAGTGTTTGTCTTTAAAATAGTAGAAATTAAATATATTTTATATTTAAAAATTGAAAACTTAGTTGTATAAGTTGATTTTTTTGGTGGATAAAATAGAAAGCAATTGACTTCTTTTAAAAAAAAGCATAAATTGTAAAAATTGGCAATAATAAGCTTAGCAAAAGTGTAATATGATAAAATTTTCAATTTTTAAAAATATGTTTTTAAAAATTGGGTACCTAGGTATTGATATTGTTAAGGGATGAAGTGCAAGCACAATTAATTCATCATTAAAACAGTAGAAATAGCAAAATATGCTAATAATTCACTTAATTAAAGTTAATTACTATAAATATGTTGATCTGATACTTTTTTTTAATTTTTAACTTTAGAGGGATGAAATTTTAAAAAAAAATGTAATGCAAACTAATTATTATTTTAAAATTCTCATTTTTATTTTTGAGTTGAAATTCCAATTCAGTGATTTTAATTTTTTTTGCGCATTCATTAAGTTTTTCTTTTAATTAATAATCAGAACTCACTTTTTATGGCCCATGTGGTCCCATTGTATAATTCACTCAGATAAACCTGCATGTCAGTCCTACACTTGACATTTTCCACAGAGTTTAATCTGCTTTCCCAGTTATGGTGGTTGTAGAGTCCCCGAAGCCATTCCATTTCCGGCAAACGTTTCGAAGGACTATCTGGACTTTCTTCAATCACAGGATCGCTCGCGGACGCCATCGCTATCGGTATTTGGATACCGTTCGACAAATACGATAAATCAGTCGAATTATAGGTCACAAAATTCACCGAGAAAACACCACCGAACCACAAGAACACCAGCGTAAAAAAACCGAAAAATGCCATAACTAATAAGTAGTAAATAAATACCCAAGAATCCTTTTGAATGAAAAATACCTTTTTTTGTAGATTTTAAAATTTAAAAATTTAATAAGTTTATATTTTTTAAGATGTACCCCACACGAACTGTGTATTAATTAAATTAAACACTTGAGGCACATAATTATTATTTTGTTGGAAGATTAACACAAGAATCTCTTTTCTTTTTTCGATTCCCGATAGTATTGTCAAGTAATGAGTTTGAGATTCATTTTGTTAATGAAGATTTCTTCTTTTCACCGGTTTTACGGAAGCAGCGGTAAGTCGGTAGTTAATAAGTTGTTAGTTAGTTGTATGGTGTACGCGGTTCACAAGACGTTTTACTTTCGATTTCTGTGACGGCTAAACAAGACACAACAACAACAGGTATCGTTCTCACCAAATTCACTCTTGGTGGTTGGAGAAAGGTGCCGACCGAGAAGCAATGAATATTATGCTGTGTCACCGTGCCACCACTTAATTCAACTTAATTCTCGATATTATAAAAGACGAATGCGAATGGACAACGATGATGTAAGGGTGACCGCTGTTGCTCCACATTTGCAAGAAAAAATGTCCTCGACTTACCTACTACAACTACAGAGAGAAAAAGACCCAGAAGGTTCATGCGATTTCTCGCGACAAAACTATTCATTGAATCAATTAGTTTAAGGTCTGTTTTATGCTCTTCTGATAATAGTGCTCGTCAGGCTCTAATTGTCTCCAGATATTATCTTTGGGCAATAAATAAGGAGATAGTTACAATTAGCAGAAATAATCATGAAATGAAATTTGTTGTTTTTTGTGAGAAAATATTTTGTTAGGAATTGCAGATTTTGCACAGTCAGAAATAAGACACTAAATTAACAAAGAGATCAAAAATTGGTGGCTATTTGGTCATAATTTTTTGAAAAAGCAGTCCTAGGAGAAAATTGTCTAGAATCATATAATCAATTTATAATTCAATTGACAAAATAAAAAACGCTAACTAAAATGTAAGGAGATTAAGACCTCTCGAAATTGTGTAAATTTGATAAAAAATTCAGCATACAATCCTTACTCAGTCGCAGTAATGTCTGATATATTTTTCAGAATGATATAAGAACAATTAATCTTGAATATAAAAGAAGCTAAGAAATAGAAGAATCTCATGAGCTTTGACCTTGTAACGTGCAAGACTTAACTTAAAGACTAAGCATCTCGCTATTCCTGTACATTTATCTGCTCATGAGATTTTGAAAGACCTCGAACAAGATCTTTTTTAGTTTTACAAGAGTATAACTTAAAAAACTATCGAAACAAGTTAACATATTAATTGTGTGTATTTTTTTTAATATGTAAAACACTATTTTGCTCCCTCCTTCCCCCTCAGTAAGCTCAAAATGAATACTTTTTAATGTAGGCAGTTAATGTCGTGGAACACTGGTCATGCATTGACTGACTGGCTTACACTTGACCTATTTTTCTTTTTTCACTTTTTGTAAAAGACGAATAACTACTTTTTTATTTTTCTTTTGTTGACATTCAACTAATATTATTTTGTTTAATTTTTGTAAACTTCAATGGTTTAAGAATAACAATTTTTGTTAAATAACACAATTTGAAAATAGGACACTTAAGTGGATATTCTTATTGTCAAAGAAATTTAAACGTTTGTTGAGCACGTATATTGTTAATAAGGACGTCCTCCAATAATAGACATTTTACCTTTAAAAACATTATCAAATTATCCAATTGTAAACTACTTTTGAATATAAGAAATATATAAATGCAGATAATATCAAAACCTCGTTGTCCAAGAGTTATTAAAACATTACAACCTTCTAGTGGATAATTATAATTATTTATTATGTTGCATTTATGCAAAATAGTTTACCTAAAATGTGTAACAATGATCACATCCGGAATTTAGAGAGTACCTATGAGAAATTTTATTTTCTAATTTTATTTACTAAAAACATTTTCATAATAATTAAATAAATGACGTGGAAGTAAAACTCGGGAGTGTGGATCCTCGTTACTTAACATTACAAACATATTTTTGTTACATAATTAAATTACTAAAATCTGCCACCAACAGGAAGTAGAATTAGGTAACTACATTCAACAAAAAAAATATGTACTTAATCCATAAAAAGATGTTTTCTGCTCATTCCAACCAAATAATTTATTTTTTATGCTGCAATTTGCAATATCTATTTGCCTCCTTAATAACACTTGCAAAAGATGCAAATAATTAAATTTTATCACGTCTGCAACGTGTTCTTTTTTTCTGTTCTCATTAACACTGAACAATTTATTTGTTCATAGACTTCACGCCCCTCATGTTAAACTTAATTACATTAGTGTTGATAATAAAATATCAGACTATGCACCAGTCAAGCGCAAAGAACAAACGAAAAACATACTTCCTTGTTGCCCATTAATTTAGTTTACAACATTAATTAAGTAATTTTAATAAGATAGTTTTTTCTCTGTTTATTAAAAAAATGTTAAATCAGTTAGGAGGTAGTTTTTTGCGTTCACACACAATGCTTTGTTTATTTACATTAAAACAATACAATGGGACTGTGTTTTCAGGTGTTTTAGAAAGTTATTTATTAATTCATCAGCATCAACAAATAAAATTAATAACGAAGACTACAAAAGGTAGGTAGGTATTAAAAAGTGAAAAAGAAAATCGAAACCAAAAAGTCTTCTTTCTGTAATTTATTGTCCCAAAATACATACAATCAGGTCAAAAGCTTATTATTTCACTTCGTTAGTGTTATCCTTCTCTACCAAAACCTTACAATACTAAATTAAATGTGCATACTTTTTTATTATTGCTTAGAATATTAAGGTTACGGCAAGAAAAGGCTACATTAACGGAATAAAGGCTACCGTGGCCACGTTATGAACTGCACAACAGTTATCAGTTTATTGTGCTTTTGAATTTTTGTTTGACTTTTTTTTATGGGCAGTTAGTTTTTTTTGATTTGCAATAAATAGCTTTCGAACCATAATATAAAACGAGGGGTGGGTATTTAGGTTCCTTTTTATTTGGCCATTTGCAAAAATAACACGTTATTTCCATTATTATTACAAATAACAACCAACAGAGGCAATATAATTGTAATTCGTTAAATAAAATGCAATCGGGGCGAGGGCAACTATTATTTGGACGTAAAAGAGGTCATTTATTGGCTTGATTTGAATTTTCGAAGCCACATTTTTACCGTTCAGCATGCAAGGCATAGATATACGTGCGCCGTTTGAACAAACAATTCCAGCTTAGTAATTCGCAATAATTAAACTTTCGACTGCTGGCGCGCACAGGGAAATTTTATTATAAAATTGCCGCGGTGATTAAAAAAGCCATTCGCGGTCGCAAAACAAATGTCAGTTAATTTTACACAACACACACTTACATACATACATAGGATATATAAATGGAGACAGATAGCTACACATCCCAGTACCTACAGTGGGTTGTGGATATGGATACAATACAGTTACGTAGACGTCTACGTAAATAAGTACTTATGTACATATAGGTACATATAGTATATATGTGCAAGTGTATTTGTGAGCACTTTCTACTTTACTCGCGATATTACCTAACCACGGAAAGTCTGGCGAGATTAGGTTATGAGTATTGCGTAATAACCGTTATATCGAAACCGGTTCGGACACTTCCAATAACATACTTAAATTCTGCAGTATTTCTCTTTACTATCCGTCGGTAAAAGCGGATATTTTATCACTTTTCACAGTCTGGAGGAAATTCTTTTCAACTGAATATTAACAAAAAACAATAAGAGGCTGAAGCGGAATTTCCGCCCTCTAGTCCGGATTTGTACCAGAGTGTAGGTTGAAGGAGCTGCCCTTCAATCAGTATTAGATAATAACTAACTGGAAGGAATGAAACACTAAAAATTTTTTTCTTGTTGCAGAACCATACAGCCTTTGAATTATAATAGTTCCAAAAATAAATAACGAAATCCTTTAAAAACAAAATTGTACCTATAGACCAGGGTCGATAATTTTTGAAACCAAAAAAAATTATAGTAGGATGAAACCCATTGGAAAAGGAAGAGAATAGAACAGAAATGAAAATTAAGGGTAAAAAATGGTTTTCCTTGATTTCCGGAAAAACTACAAGTCTTATAGAAAAAAGTGAAATAGCAAACTTATAGGTAATAAAAAGATCTACAACTATTGTATTTACACTTTTGTCACATAACCTCAAAATTTATGAGAAAACTTCAAATAACCAACTTTTTGGTTTTTTATTTTTATCTTTTACAAAAAAATTTTTTTTTTCACGAAACTTGGTGAAAACTTACCTCTTTATGTCCCAAACACGCTGTAATTTTTTTGATTTGAAATAATTATTTTTTCACCTTATTTTTACTTAATATCGAAAAAGCACCCTAATTTTCAATCGAAAATTCTCACGTCAAAATATCTGCTTTTTTAAAAACTTCGGTGGGCCTTTTCTTCGTTGAAATCTCTACTTTCTGATGGTGTGAAAAAAAATATACATTGCTATGGTAAGTTTTCTCAGGAAATGCAAAAAAACGAAAAAAAGCTATATTAAGTTTTTTAAAAATATTATAATGAATAACGTAATCAGTATAAAGTATGTGAATTCAATAGTACGAATTACATGTATATTTATATATTATGAGATTTTCTATGACATAAATGTAATTAGAATTTAATAAATCAACTTTTTTACTGAAAAAAATAGCAGCGGTCTCATTTTTTATAAAAAATTCCTTTCGTTTTTTTGCATTTCCTGAGAAAACTTACCATAGTAATGTATATTTTTTTCACACCATCAGAAAGTAGAGATTTCAACGAAGAAAAAGCCCACCAACGTTTTTAAAAAAGCAGATATTTTGACGTGAAAATTTTCGATTAAAAATTCGGATGCTTTTTCGATATTAAGTAAAAATAAGGTGAAAAAATAAATATCCTACTATAATTTTTTTTCACTTTCTACTATTTTTGAAGGCTTCAGCACTGGTCTACTAATCATTTTTATTTTAAAAACTATTAAACAATTAATAAATGAGAGACTTCACATAATACTTAGTAGATATTATTGTTGTTAGTTTTGGTAATGAAATAAAACTTAATTTTGAAAAGAGCATCTCTTAATACAGAAATAGTAGTGTTCATATTATTTTCTTCCTCTTCCCAGCTAATCCAACCCTTAATCAAATAAATGCTCAAATTGAGTACCACCTACGTTGATATTGTAGATACGAATTTTGTTAAAATTTTTGCCTTACATTATCAGGCATTTCAGGAATTATTCCCTTGCATTCAGCAATGATACGTTTCAATGGTAGGTACCGACAAAAAAGAGTCCAAAAGAGATGGCACTGGGGATCTAATTGGCCATTCTAAACCAACATCTTAGACCCACAAATTGAGAATATTTTGAAAATAGATCATTATAACTCTTCATTTATTTTTACTTATATACATATATTTAAATTTTAGAGGTTAGATTAGCCGCAAAAGGAAATCAAATTATACGATCACCCTTTCTGTATTAATTGATGCCCCTCTTTAAAACTAAGTTGATCTACATATTTGAGGTATTTTCTGAAATTTGAACTTTTCTTCCAAAAAGTCTTCTGGCTGTTTTTCTATTATAGCTCACCCTGTATATAAACTACGGTAAGACGGAAATTTTGGTAAATTCTGTCCTATTTCATCTCTATTTGGTCACGCAGTTGTGGCTTATAAAAGAAAATTGTAACAAATTCATTCTCTGCTTATTAAACAAACCATTACAACCGCAAAAATACTTCCTTCTGAAATCGAAATTGAAACCGGAACAACATCAATTCGATAAACACTTGACTTATTAGTCTCTAGTGCCTCTAATTGTTCATCCTTATGTATTATTTATAGTGAGAAGTTAATTATACTTTCGGTTGGTTTGTGACCTCAAACTTGACCCAAGGCAACGTGAGCATTAAATTAAAAAAATTAAACATTTATCGCATTGTAGATACGACAGAATTTCCATTTGTTTGGGTTAAAGATCACAACTTTTTATTTTCTTTTTAAGTCTCACGTGGATATTTTAGTTAGTTACCTATAATAACTACGATGATTAACTTTAATAAATTAACAACATCTGTTAAGTTATTTAATAGAGAAAGTTTAACGTTTGCATTAAAATAACAAACATTCGTCAACAAATCATTTAAGTCTTGTAACTACAAAGAAATTTGTTTTTTAAATAAGCAAGATTTTATTAATCACGTTTTTATTATCAGGGACAATTTCTCCATTATATGATAGAACTGGGATAATACTATTAGGGGAGAGTGCCTCTTGCAAAAAAAATTTAAGCACTTGCTTAAAGACATTAAATGTAAATACAGTTTAAAGTCTGCCATATAAATATAACGAACTTCTAATTAACGAGAAACTCCTTAAAGCGAAGAAGATGCTAAGGTTGTTAGGTTTATTGTTATCTAATATATAAAATTCTCGTTGTCCACCCCTATCTTTTCTTTTATTTTTTGGACAATTTTTTTTTATTTGTTTATGGTTTGGCATTAAAAAATACATATAACTCTTAATTTTCACCCTTCTACCACCAACCCCCATTTTTTAATAGCGATATTAGTACTGTAATAATGTTCAACTCTCAGTGGTCGATAACTGATCAATTATTATCAATCGATTAGTAATCCCCGCCAGGCGTCTACTGATGTCACTACTCACCCAGCAAACAGCACGGAGTGGGGATGAGAAAGAAGCAGATTTTTTTAGAAATGTTACATCAGGGAGTTCAAATATGTTCTAAGAAGTAAAATAATGTTTTATTATAACATTTGAGAATGATTTGGCAATGTTCAAGAATGATCCAGAATCTTGAAGATCATTCAAGGATGTTTCAGAATGTTAAAAAAAGTTAGAAAATGTTTTGAATCATTATGGGATGTTCTGGATAGTTCTAAATTCGCGAATATTCTAGAATGTTCCATCAAACGTGTAATATAATCTTACATGGCATACTGGCAAAGTAAAAAACGACAAACAATGTTAACGGATTATAATTTTATTAGGTGTGTATTTTTTTTTTTATTTAATTTAGTCAAAATGAAAACCACTTATTCGTAAAATTTAATTAACTTCTTTTATCCTCAGTTTAGCGCCCTTTATTTTCGCTATATAGAAATATGGAGGAGTAGAATATTAGAAATAAGAAAGAGCAACAGGTGTGATAAAGAGAGAATTAAGGCTAAACCTTTCTGAACCTAAAAAATTTTTTCATTACAATAAATACGTAGATGAGAAGAAATTGTATTTCATCCACCTGATGATGAAATAAAAATTTGAATATTAAAAAGAGTGTTTCTTTTATTTTATTTAATAAAATGGATTTTCAACAAGTAAAGGCTAATACAGTGAATAATAAAGTCTTATTTAATATTTATCTGTAGGTACACACAGTGTTGAAACTAAGAAACTAACTTTTGTGTAGAACGAGGAAGTTCTTTATTTAGATAGATACTTCATCCAATATACATAATTATTTCAATAGAAAGTTTTAATAAAAATAAATATGGCACTTATCTATTATTATTTATTAAATGTCATTATGTGTTAGGTAGGAACATATTCATATTTTTTTGTGAGCACTCGTTAAAGGCGCATTTGATCACCAAATTTACTTTCTGCAAAAGAATTATAATATTATATAATATAATAACGTATTTTACAACATAATAAAATTAATGAGCAAACAACTTTTAAAACCGGATGTATGTAGCACCTAATAGATAATAATAGATTAGAAATTACATGTGAGCAAGGTTCCTACACAAGTTATTTTTTAGTACTAAGGGGTAAGTACTATACATAGATATATGTTTTACCATTTTAAGTTTAAGATACTTTAACTTCACACAGTTATTATTTTCCTAACAAGGATCTAAAATGAAATTTCACTCTATGGGCTACATAATTACATACTTATGAATATATATACGTATCAAATAATAAAAGTAACGATGTGAATGTATTTAGATAATATCCAGTTGTTTATCATATGATAAATGCCTAATATACATATCTCATACATTTCAAATGAATGGTTTATGAATCAAAGGAATTGCTAGTGGGTCTTGTTTAAACTTATTCAATTCAATAATTGCGTCACAAGCAGGAAAATACAAAATTAGAAATACTTATAAAAAATATACTAGGTAAAATGAAGCCATTAGCATTATATATTTTTTCCTTTATTATATGTTTATGTGGGAATAATTAGAGCTCATTAGGATATAAGATTTTTATTGAATGTAAATGACATTAACGTTTCGTTTCTAATTTTTTATTGAAAGTAAAATTCACTTGGTGACCACATATTGAGTATTTGCACCATTTCGGTGTTAGAAAAATAGAATGTTTATTGCATCTTAAAGAAATAATCTCATTTCGAAAAAAAAAAAAAGGATAGGAAGACCCAAATTTTATCATAATGTTGAGAAAGCAATTAATTACCTATTTTAAATCAAACTCAAAGCTATTAAGGGGTTGAAAATATTTAATTACTAGCTATGCCCGCGACTTCGTCCGCGTGGAAAAGTGACTTTTGGCAGCATTTTTAATTATTTTCTTCTATATTTTTATTTTCTGGGCCGTAAGCCTTTTTGCCGACGTCATTACACAAAAACTTTCATTCCTTATTTTTACCCCCTTTAGGGTAAAATTTTTACAAACTTTAAATGTCGTATTTATATCTAATCAAAAACCTAAAAAATAAGTTTCAAGCCTCTAGCTTTGTATCTACTTATCTATCTCTGTACCAAATTCTCATTTAAATCGGTTCGGTAGTTTGGGCGTGATTGCGTAACACACAAACAGACAGTTACTTTCGCATTTATAATAAAATAGATTAATATAGTTTATTTTAGTTTAAAATAGTTTATTCAGCTTAGTATTCAACTACTTTTATTGGTCCAAATAAACAAAACCTCTATAACTTTTTACACTTAATATTTTAATTTTCTGGACCGAAAGCTTTTTGGACGACGTCATTACACAAAAACTTTCGTCGGCTAATTTTATCCCCTTTAGGGTAAAATTTTTACAAACATTGAATGTCTTATTTATTTATATCTAATCAAAATCCTAAACAATAAGTTTTAAGCTTCTATCTTTAAAAATTACGGAATTTCCGCAAAGACTTTCCTATTTCAACCCCTTATAACCCTTCTTTCACATTAAAAAGTAGCCTATGTCCTTTCTCAGGCTCTAAACTATCTCTGTACCAAATTTCATTTAAATCGATTCAGTATTTTAGGCGAGATTGTGTAGCATACAGACAGAGTTACTTTCGCATTTATAATATTCCGCGAATTCATTTTCATCGATTTTTCCATGGTAATAAGATATTTTCCCGCAGTAAAACGTAGCCTATATGTTAATCTAGGGTGTCAGCTAACTCCATACAAAATTTTATTAAAATCGCCCCAGCCGTTTAGACGTAAAGAAGTAACAAACATACACACTCACAAACTTTCGCCTTTATAATATTAGTGTGATTCTAAACCAACCTCCGAAGTTTCGCCTTAAAAACCTGAAATAACTTAAAAATTTTTAACCCCTTAACAGCTTTGAGTTTGATTTCAGAAAAGTAATGAATTCTTTTCTCAACTCTATGGTGAAACTCGGATTTTTCTATCTTTTCTGTTGCTTTGAAATGAGATTATTTCTCCGAAACATCATAAACATTATTTTCTTTTAAATGCTAAATAACGCCAAAATAGTGCAACTTTGACTCAATATGTGCGGTCATCAAAGTGAACCTTTATTTTAATGATTAGTTCCACTTTAAAAAATTAAGTTAGGTACCTATTGTCCAAGCGTACACTTTGTATAATCAAAAATACTTTTAGAATATTAACGAGTTAATTTGGTGAAACTTTTACTTGAATCACATTTTCATAATGCCAATAATAAAGGCACCTTTGCCGCACCCTAAATACCTAAATTTATTTATAATTTTTCCTTCAAGAAAACCATCCCTTTTACTTCCTTTGGTGTTAATAATTGCTATTTCTAATTTTGAAAAATCTTAACTCCAAAAAATTTCTTCCAGGTACGTGTTTAGTCCCAATCTAATATAAATGGGCTTGATTCTCGCGACGTTGTTTGAAGAAAATATTCTAATTAGAAGATAAAATTAATTGACAACGGAACTCGGGATATTTTAAAGTTAAATTAGATCAATTTTCTACAATTCAAAAGTAAAAGATCGAACTGCTAATTGCGTCACGCTTTTAATTACTTTTTTTTTTGGTGTGAATGTCATCCTATTAAACTTGAGAAATCAGACATCCAGGAAGTTTAGGTAATGTCCATAACCGTAAACCAAATTATACATAAATAATGTATGTAGGTAGAGGTACCTATAATACGTATGTACCTCCATCTCGTAGTGGCAGACGTTGCGTAAACTGTGATCATTTCTCCAAAAATTGCATTAGCTCGAGGGCTATTTAAATAATATTCTGACCAACAATGTTACTACACCGTCTCTGACCAAAACCACTTTCTCTCCAGGTTTTCGTCCACACCTGCCTTTCTTTTATTACTGGCTATTTTTTATTTTGATGTCTACTTCCCGACAAAGAAACCGAATCTTCCGCAACAAATTCTTACGTACCTGAAATCTACTTGCGTATTAGATGATATTCATTTGCCAAAAATTACACCATAATAATATAATTATACGGAAGTCTACTATTATATAATAGTTAATACTATAATTATGCTTTGTCACTGTCTTGAGCATAAGCTTTTAAAAATAATGCACCCCTTCTTCCTAAGAAACAACAGCAGATGACTAGTGAGAATCACTGACAGAGGTGTACAAAAATACCAGAATAATTCGAAAAGGTATCTCATTTTTGGTCTATACTTCACCATAAATTGACCCTTTATCTTTTACAGTTTCTTCGAAAAAGATATAGAATTGGGGTGATTACCCATTTTTTTAACTACAAACTAAACATTATTTTCTAACTATATAACACTACATCAGGATCTCATCTTAGGGCCAAAAGTAGAACTATCTGTGGTTTATACTCCACCCTAAAATCAACCCCTTATCTTCTACAGTTCTTTCAATTAACAGCTACACAATTTTTCTCTCCTGGAATAATATTTCTTTCGTCTGGAGTCTTAAGAAAACTTTTAGCTAACTGTGTTGGTTATTTATTTATCAACCCCATCTTAAATTAATAAGATTAAGTATCTTAAGTGGACATTATGTGACATAAAATTAATATATCAGTTAAAGGATAAGATTTGCAGCCTTATTCATAGTCAGTTAATAGTGACTACTAGCAAGCTACTAAGAGCGTACTAAGAAAATCGTATTCATAGTGACATTTGGTAGACTACTAAGCTTAGTAGCTACTAAAAAAGTTAGTAGCGTGGTGGCCCGTGTTTAAGTGGTACAAATACGATAAACATAACCTCGAGTAGTAGATTTTAAATTAATCTACGGCTTTTAAGAAGCGGGTTAATGGTACAAAATACAAAATTAAAAAGAATACCACAAGAATAAGATGGAAAATAGAAAGGATTTATAAAATTGAATTGAAAAATTAAAAATCAAACTGGTACATGTCGTGTTAATTTATTTCAGTGGGCAGTTATCTTTTAAAAATTATTTCAATCGTTTTTTCTGAAATAATTACAAACTTTATTGAATTAACATCTAGTTTGTATATTTTAAAGTAAATTGCGTAATAATGATTCGTAAATGAAAAATAATTGAATTTATTAGTAATTTATTCAGGCTCAGAACATAAGTAAGTTTATTTATTTATTTGTCAGTAAATACATCCCACTGAGAGAAATAAATCCTGTTTGTAGACCGGACAAAATAAAGGTTGTTAATATTAGAAGCTGATTTCTTCCTTCGAGAACATCATTGCATTTTATACAACTCTGGGTTGTTTAAATTGTCCTTTATCGATTAGATATTGTTATATATTCTTCTTTGGGTATTTAGTCCTGGGCAGTTGATGATATATCCCATTGTTTGGATGGAGTTGGTGTTACAGTTTGTACATTGTGGGGTAGTTATTCATTAGGTATACATGTGTTAAATATGTATAGCCAATTCTGAGTATTTTTTGTAATGTAACTTCTTAAATTGATATTTTTTTCGATATTAATTGTTATGGGAATGTTGAACGTAAATAACAGCTACACTACTACAAAAATACGTAAAAGAGAAAACACACCAAAAACTCTTCCATGCACTGTATTGAATAATAAGTTAACTTAAAAGTAAGGTTAGGCCGTTACACGTCAAAAATAGACGTTCAGTAGGTCATTTGTTACAATTTCGCGCCGTTGTCAAATCGTTTCGACGCAAACCATTCTACTAGCTAGTAGCGTACTAACTGACGTCTATGAATACGATGCAGATAGTAGCGTCTTAGTAGCTACTAGTTAGTAAACTACTTAGATCCTACTAAACCGTTGACTATGAATAAGGCTGTTGTTTAACAAAAGAAAGTTCAATATGGTTGTCTAAAAACTTTGTGAAATATCCATCTCATTTATATTTGAGCACCCCTCGTATCATAATTAGCATAATTAATGGGACCAATTTGCCATCTAACGTCGAAATTAGAAAATAAAATAAAAGAGAATTAATGGAATTACATTACATATCTGACATCTAGCGTCAATAACTAAACACTAAAAAAATGAAAGTTGATAATATCTAAACTACCCCTCATCTTGTAACTAATGAAGTGCTTCAAAGATCATTAAAATAAAGCATAATTGCTTGTTCATTCTGTATATTGCTTTTCTAATTTTGTAATTTAAAATATATTATTTTGTAAGGTAAATTATTTGCCCACGAAAAGAAAAGTTTTATACGACTAATGTGACGGTACTTGCGACACTGTCCACATTTTCAAAAATAGATATGTCAACAATGTCAATAACCTCTTTAACCTCCAAAAAAGGTCTTTTT
This sequence comes from Agrilus mali, assembly GCA_029378335.1. Classification (NCBI taxonomy): domain Eukaryota; kingdom Metazoa; phylum Arthropoda; class Insecta; order Coleoptera; family Buprestidae; genus Agrilus; species Agrilus mali. The sequence goes on from CM055660.1 coordinate 4,307,053, forward strand.
ATAAATTAGAAAATGTAATTGTTAAGTACATCGTTGAATACTTTTTTGAAATAAAAGTTAAAAATTGTATATAGAATTAGCTAATAGAAGTATCAAAATGACAGAGCAAATTATTAACGAAATGGAAAATGCTGCTAACATAATAACGGTAATGCATTTACATTTGCTGCAATATTGCAACTGTGGACTGTTTTTAACGTAAAAACTTCTAGGCACCTCCAAATTTGGTAACGGACGATCAACGTAGAACTGCAGAAACTATCTTCTTAAATTTCAGAAAGACAAAAAATCCATACAATATATGCAAACAAATCTTGGAAACATCTAGAGTTCCTTTTGTTCTATTTGAGACTGCAGAAGTTTTAAAAAATGCACTTATTAGAGAATGGTCATTTCTACCAGAGCAAAATATAGTTGCTTTACGGCAGTATCTTATGCAATATGTAATTTTTAAAGAAGGACTGCCACATTATGTCCAAGAGCGCATTTTACAAGTTGTTGCCATCATGGTAAAGAGAGCTAGTGTAGATGACTTTGGTCAGGAACGTTCTAATATATTGAAAGAAATAGAAAATTTGGTTTTAAATGGTTCACATGAAAAGGTATGTACAAACTTCAATTTTACCTAATTAAGAATGCATTCACTTCTGGTTAATATTTAAATATTAAATAAGCAAAGAAGGGGTTGGAGTTAATAGAAGTGGTAAACCATACATATATTTGGAATCAACAAAACTCTACTTATGTAATACCTAAACCCTCCCATAACATTTTAATTTAACATCATTCATGCACCATTATTATCATCTTTTTTTCCATAAATACTGTAAATGACTCTCTTTTGCCTAATTTTTTTATGTGAATTTTTAATTAAAAGTATGAATGTTAACAAGAACCTTTTATTTCCAGAAAATGATTGGTTGTAGCCTTATATTGTGTATGTTACAAGAATATGCATCTTCAGTTAAATCTACAGATGTTGGTTTACCCTGGGAAGTTCATTTTAAAGCCAAAAAGCATTTTGAGGCCACTGATATGAAGCGAATATTTCAATTCTGCATTCCACTTTTATCAGAACTGGTCAAAAACGACATCCCTTTTGAAAAGAATCTTTATGACCTTATGTTGAAATTATTAGAAATCGTTTCCACCATATTAACCTGGGGCTACATATCACCACTCTATATCCTTTTCATAAATTATAGCTGAAGTTACAGTAATTTTAGTTGAAATTTTTCCTTTTTAATGTCATACTTATTATTTGAATGTAATTAATATTTTCTTAACTAAATATTACGTCCTAAGAAGTTAATTGGAGTATACGAGTCAGTATACGAATCTTCTAATCCGCCATTGTTACGTTTAAGTATGCTCTGGAAGGATGTGATATTTTCTCCCGAATTCGTTCCCTTAATGTTTCAAATTTATTGGAAAGTCCGCGACCAAGAAACTTTAGCCCATTACGCCCTTATGTGCCTTGTACAGTTAGCTTCTTTAAATGGTGGTATTATGGGAGATGACGATTTACGTATACAATATTTTACCACATACATGGAAAATTTTTTAAAACTAACAAATAGGTAAAATTAGTTATTGGTTTTTTAGAAAAAGATTCGTTTCAATACACTGTTTTTTTACAGTGTAAATATTAGAAATAAGGAATCTATAGGAATATCAAATATTGTTCGAAAATTACAACTCTATTTTGCAAGAGATCTCCAAAAAATTCCCAAAAATATTCAAGAGTCGTTTTTAGACGACATTACAAGAATAACGTGTTTCTTCATTGAAGGCGCAGCTAAAGAAGAAATGGTGAGATAAAATATTTTTAAATACTTAGTTATTTATGGTGGGCGTTAATTAAAGAAAACTAATTTTCTTTATAATTGTAAAATTTCACAATTTATTAAAAACATCATTTAATTTAGCTTACTTATCTTACAATATACTTATTCATAGACGTTACTACGTAATTTAATTATAAAACTAATTTTATGTATCATAATTAAAAATGTGTAGAATTCAGATGATGACAAGTATTACGTGGAAGCACTTGAAAATATGCTCGAAGCATGGACCAGTATTTTACAAGAATTCGTGGCTGATAGCGAAAACTCTGTATTTAACGCTGCCACACAAATTTTTAATTCGTATTTAAAGTGTCACATTGGTCCTCCTGATGGCTGTAGGGGCGTAAGAGAAGAACCTGAGGAAATAGAAGATAATGAAGACAACGACCGCATTAAATTTAGAGACCAACTGCAGGTAATAGGAATGATTGGTCGTACCATCCTCAGACATTCGCTTCCTCTCCTATTTGGGTCTGTTTTATTTTAATTTTATTAAACAAGCATATTAAAAATGTAAATTTTAGTTTATTAGAGGATAGGATAATGAAATTGAGAACCATGTTACATGTTATGCAAAATCAAGCACTGACCCTTAACGATGCAGCGACTTTAGACAATCTTTTCGAAGATATTCATTGGACAATTTTGATTGCTGGCCATACTCTCTGCATGGACAGTGAGGGTGAAACCCCCATGATTCCTTCAGAAATAATGCAATACTCACTAGAGCAATGTAACAAGGAAGAAACGACTCTAGAAGACACTTTACGTTTTTTGGCGTCAATACAACAGGTTGTACAATCTAAAATAAAATGTTTTCGTTAGTTTCAAAAATGTTTTTCTTTTTTAGATTGGAGCGGAAGTAGATTCCAGAAATAAATGCGATCATGCTCTTAGGATTTTTTGTGATGTTTTAAAACTTTGTTCTTTAGAAAGTTCAGCAGCAGAAGCTAAACTGGGGCACTTTATGAGTCCTGAGGTTGGATGTACCCTTATGTGGTTTTTGAAAAGGTGGTGTCTCTCGTTTCTACTGCCTACCGAAGCTTATTATCAAGAGGTTGAAATTATTCAACACTTTCAATTTATTCTATTAATGATTTTTTGTTTTTATTTACAGATAAGTCCCACAATTGTGTGTGCTTTAGGTAAAGATACAGAAGGGGCTTCTTTTGTTGTAAATTACATTTTGTCGAAGATTCAATCAAATATATGCCATTTTAATTCTGAACCTGTTCTTCTCAAAGACACTGTCGAACTTTTCGCCGACATTGTTTGCGTTAAAGAAAAGTAAGTGGGAGTCGTTTTGCACGTTTGGTGTTCAGGCGTTACTTATTTCAAATTGCTTAGGAAGCTTGGATAAAATAGTTGTTTTATATTCTTTTAGAATTACCTTTTACAGATCAGCATATATAGTGAAAACAGAAGGTCTCTGGAATTTGGTGAACTTACAATCGAAACTAGATGCAGGATCGTTACCTCAAAACGTACGCCGGGGTCTTTACAAAGGTTTCGTGAAAGCGGGGGCGTCTCTTTCGAACCCCCAAGAAGCTAATGAATACTTCCAGCAAATTTTCAAACCTCTACAGTCTCGATTCAAAGGACTCCTATCTCAAGAAAACTTCAATCGTATTTATCAAGAAGAAAATGTGCGCAAAGAAGTAATCGACATCCTGGAATGTTTTATAGGGGTTACAAAAGGTGCTCAAATGTCAACAGTACAAATACTATTCGATTACATCGCCCCCGTCTTATCAGAGCTTCCAGTATTTATTCAACTATATCACAACTACCAGGTGATAGTACAATTGATTCTGGAATTATTTGGACAAACTGCTAAATACATGTTGTGTATTCTTGGTCATTTGGACAGCAAACGTTTATATGAGTTCACATTGGCCACCATTCAAGCGTATGCCAAGTGCAATGCTAACCGCTTTACATCGGAAGCTTTCCAAGAAGAGTCGAGTTATCAAGACTTGTTGCTCGTTCTTGAACTTTTAACTATGATTTTGACAAAAGACTGTCTCGATTTCAGTTCGCAAAGCTTAACTGAAGAAGTGACAGTGACCGCGGCAGACGTGGCTCTCTTCGGGCTAAACTTTGTTATGCCTTTAATGACCCTCGACTTATTAAAATACCCTTCACTTTGTGCTCAGTACTATAAGCTCATCGTTCTCATAAGCGACATCCATCCTGACAAGGTGTGCACGTTACCAGAACCTATGTTGACTGCTCTCTTGAACTCCGTCAGTTTGGGTCTAACTTCCGGTTTCGGTAACGACGTCATACAACACTGTCTCGATTTTATACAATCTTTAGCAGGACACGTGTACGATAATCAGGAGACTGAAAAAGTGGCGTATACTTTACTGGAGCCTTTTCTTAAGCTCCTACTCGATTTAACTTTAATGCACGAACTCAGTTCTGATGTAATGGTATTCGCAAGCACGGCAATCTACTCCCTCATTTGTTGCTATAACGATCGATATCGATCCATCGTGGAAGAATTGATTCGGACGCAACCGGACTCACTTGTGGCAGATCGTCTCGCGGCTGCATTTACTCAACTGACCAATAACGTTCCTTTGACTTGCGAACGTTGGCCAAAGCTCAAATTCCGTGACAATTTTGATAAATTTATCGCGAATGTACACGGTTTTCTGTTGGTTAAATAAGTGCCAATTATTTTGTTATTGCAGCCTTAACTGTTGCTTTATTTAGTATTTTTTATTTTATTTATAAATACCGGGTGTTTCATTAAGGGCCAAATCTCGGAAACTACTAGCTGTGGAAATTGAGGGAAAAAATTGTTACATGGCAATTAAATTGGGAAATCTTAGATATTATTTTTTAAGTTCCGCATTTCACTGTAAGAGGGGCAGTTGATAAGGTGAATCTTAAAATTTAATATTTCTCGTTTTAAGGTAAAATTTTAATATTATTAGAAAGCCTGAAAAATTCCGTATAAATTTTGTCTTAGGCTCATCGGTGAGTCGATTTTTTTAACAAGAATGGGGGAAGCCCCTGAATGTCTAATTATTTAAATCTCTCTATCTTCTAAAGGACTTATCCGATTTTAGCATACTCACGGCCATTTTGATTATAATTTTTTTTTTTATGAATTTCTACACCCAATAGATTTCAAGATATGGCCAGTGGCCACTCTTAATGAAGCATTCGGTGTTTATAAGCGAAATATAATGTGTTTGTTTTGGTTATATATAATTTTCGTTTAAAAGGTGATAGTAATTGGGTTGGAAAGGGTAATCTGCCCGTACAATAATCTTTATTAAAAAATTTTGAGTTAAACGCGTACTCCATATACATATGCATATACTATTTATTGTGAGTGCAGATCACCCACTCTTACCTGGCTATACACCCTTTATCATTTAATATAGGCAATTGTGCCTAAGAAGACCAGAGGCAGGATATCCTATTCATATAGAAATCGCTCATTACACAACCACTACTTCATCTTCTATCCTTTAATAATTATAACGCTGTTCAGACAAATTTAGATTGAATAAGTAACTGGTACAAAATAAACCTCTTGGTGTGCTTTACGAATTTAAATTGATTAACTCAATGTACATTTTGACTGTTATGCAATCAACAGGATGTAGACTACTGTTGATAGCATAACATGATTTTATTTTGTACCAGTTACTTATTTAATTAAAAAATAAACAGCTAAATCCATATCATTTACATTTAGGTTGTTTAATCTCCTATCTCTAGTCTTGTTGGTTGTGCCACAATTTTAAGTGCATGGTCCCATATAAGATTTAAAAAAAAAAAGCACTGATAAGAAATAGACATTTTATTTGTAATTATATTACTCAAATACAACAATTGTTCTAATTTTTTAAGTTTTCATTATTTTTTGTTTGCTTTTTTTTTAGTTTTTGTGTTTATAGTTGTCTTAAGCAGTGAAATTAGTAATATATGTATGTATATTATTTATTAGATAATTTGGTAATATATTTATAATTAGAATGTGATGCATTTTCATCATAAAGTGGCTTAACAATGAAACAAATACAGTAAACGATATTTTTATACTGAATGTGATTTTGGTAGGACAAAAAATAAAAAGAAACATGTTTATGACTAATGTTTTATCCTCAAACGCTTTTATATTATACTTGATGAATTTTCAAACTGTAAAATAATTTTATTTCACTAGATATTTAATTTTTTTAATAAATAAATATTCAAACATAACGATAACTCATTTTATTAACATAGCTTTCACTCTGTTCCAAAATAATGTCGCCACTTTTGTGAAAAGATTTCGCAAGAATATTTGGTTTGTAAAAATGTAGTTATTTATTATTTCGAAACAAAAATCTTATTCATATCGAAGTTTAAATTTCTATTACATTATTCTGTATTATTAATCCTTGATGTATCTTCTTTCTTTCTTTCTCGAAAACATCTTATAATTTTATATCAGATAGTTTGATCGAGTTTCTGCAAGTATTTTTAAATTGTTATCAACATACTATACGATGAATTAGTTTAATCTACAAAAGTTTTACAAATTAATATAAAAGAATCTAATGATGTTATCGTGAGGCTTGTGCTTGTTTTTCTGCTTTTGTAGTTTCGTCAATTTTTGTTAAGAATTCTTTCAATTTTACTACACGCATGAAATCTACGCAGTCTTCAAACATAAATGCTTCTTCGGCACATTTTAAAGAACATGTTGGGTTACGTTTATAACATTCTAATACACGAACGTTTGGACAAAATTCTTTAGTTTTTCGTATCATTTTCTCTATATTTTTTATTAAGCTTTCTATATCTATTTCACTTAATCCATAAACCATCGAATGTACGTTATCAATACATTTGAGCTTATTAAATAGCTCTAAATCGTCAATATTTACAGTTTCATATCCTTTAGGCTCGGCTACAAAAATATAACAAATTTAAAGTTAAATAATGATTCAAAAATGATTTTATAATGTCACTTACATGCTCCTGTTGTAATCCTTTTTACTAGTTTATCTGATAAATTATAAACTGTTGGTCCCGAACTGCATTTTTGGCAACTACTCCCCATAATTCGAAAAAAAATAGGTGATTTCTTTACAATATGAAAACGAAAATTTTAAAAATGACAAGTTTTTAATAAGTTTTACAATTAATGGCAAAAAAGACATTTATGACTAAACGAATTAATTAAAATGAGATCTATCCACTTTTGATTTAGGATGAAAACTTACGTAAAATAAGACAAGTAATATAATTAAAATACTTTAATTAAACGATTTTAAAAATAAGCATTAATGAGAAATTTTTGAATTCAATTTTAACCGCCACGAAAAACGAAGGAGCGCGTTGATTGGTGCATAATGTTGGAGCAGAAAAGGGCAAACCAAACCCGTTGCAAAATGGCGTTGTGTCGTTTTATTATAATTAAATAATTTAATTGGGTTTAGTGCCATTTAAGACGTTTTTTATTTAGAAAACATATACAATGGATGCCGTAAAATCTTTTAATTCGGAGGTAAGTTTGTTTATCTTTTATTTCGTTTGATTTATTGTTATTTTAACATTTCCCTCTGCATAACCTTATCTATTAATTACTTCAGCTTTCCGGATTATACGAAGTAAAACCACCAATTTCGAAAGCTAAAATGACATCTATTACTAGGGGAGCTATAAAGGCAATAAAATTTTACAAACACGTTGTTCAAAGTGTGGAAAAATTCATATTAAAATGCAAGCCAGAATACAAGGTGCCAGGGCTATATGTCATTGACTCCATAGTAAGACAGTCCCGGCATCAGTTTGGTGCCGACAGAGACGTGTTTGCCCCCAGATTTGCAAAAAATATCCAACAGACGTTCATGAACCTTTTTAAATGCCCTCCAGAAGATAAAGTAAGTATTTCGATTATGCAGTTACCCTTTACATATTTGTAACATAATGTATTTGTTAAAATGTTAAGTGGGTAGTTGAATATTTTTATATTTTGCAGAGCAAAGTGATTCGAGTATTGAATTTGTGGCAGAAGAATCAAGTATTTCATCCAGAAGTAATTCAGCCATTGTTTGATCTTGCTGATCCAAATCATCCTGCGTACAGGGACCAAGCACAGGTTCAGAGCAATGGAATTTCTGCACAAGTCATGGGAAACAACTTAATTAAAGGTGTGTGCAAATTTCAGTTACTTAAGTTTTTGTAAATATACACAGTGTGCCAAAACATTAAATAATATTGAGGGCTTATTATTTATTTAATGAAATGGAAGTAAATTTAAGAGGCCAACAGAATAAACAGCAATGTTATGGTGTAACATGTAAAAGTAATTTAAAAAGCATTTGAACTGCAATAATATTCAACTGAAAATGCTTGTCATCACTGTTTCTAAAGCAAACATGATTTATATTCAGTAGTTTTTTGCATTGGCTTTTTAAATTAAATTGAACAATTTAATTTATGAATACTTATAAATAAAATAATATACATATACTGAAATTACTTATACATTTGTACAAATAATTTTCAAATGGTAATTATTAGGGCTAAGTAAAATCGCGAATTATCCATATTAACTGAAACTAATAGTTTAACTCAGTACATATGTTGTTCAGAAATTAAGATAAGGGTCACAGACAAAGCAAAGGTAAAAAGTTTGGCACACTGTGTCGGTATAGGTACATTTCTCAAATAGTTGTTCATATTAGGTTCGCCAGCAATCCAGAAGAGTCCCGCAAAGGCGCCCCTGCAAGGGACACTGCAGACTGATCCGTCAATGGGGCACATCAGTGGAGCTACTAATAATTCGGTACCTATCGTTTTAAAAGCGGAATTAAAAAAAGCACTAGTCAAAGAGAATTATGACTTTAATGGACTTGTTTCAAGTTTAATATGTTCGTTACATAATAAAGTAATTAGAAATGTAGTTCTTCAATAACATAACTCAAAAACATCTAGGGGGTAAAGCAGAGCCAAGTGCAGCAAGAAGAAAAAGTTTCATTTGGTCTAAGACTTGTTCGCTTCATTACCTAATATCTAGTAATGCCCACCTTTTTTTGGATCTCTATATTTTTTTGTATTTTACCTTATTATCACTTGCAGTGCTTAATGTACTTAATACCAAGTGTTGTGTGTTGTGAAACAAGTCCATTTAAATAGAAATGTGTTAAAAATTTAATAATAAAACTGGCTGTTTTACAGCCATGAATGCTGTCCACCTTAATGTGTGAAATTCAGTACATTTTCAGATACTTTGTATAATTTATTTAATCCACATGGGTTTCTTGTAATGTAATTTTATACAAAAAAATATATTCTATGTATATCTAGTGACCCATATATGATTAATTCGTTTTATTAGTTTTGTTTTATAAAAAAAATATTTAAAATTTAATGTTTTTTCATCTATTTTCCATCCATATTATTTGAAAGTATTTTATTTATTATGCTTTTGGTTAAATTAGGTTTATTTGAAACCTAATTTTGTGTTAACGAGATAAAAAGTAAACAAAAACTATTTTTAAGTCGTTTGTATTTGCGGGTATTTTATTTTCTGTATACTTTTTGGTGTAGTACAAAAATTTATAACAGACTTACTAATTTAAAGATGAATGAAATATTTTTAATATTTGTACATTCATATATCTGTGATATTTCCTTTTATATTTTATTTGTATCGTGTACTGAAATAATTAGTTAAAAATTGTTGGTTTTGAACAAGAAAATTCAACATTGTCCTTTTTTTCAGATCCTGCAAGATCCAAACGCGTTGGCGCAACTACAACAGCTGCACAAACTTCTCCAACAACAGCAGGCGGCTGAGGGGACATTAAACAAAATTCAAGGACCACCAGTGCGTTTTGACCGAAAACTTTTAGATTTTGATTATGATGACGAAGAGGATGAAGAACATATGGCGCCGTCTCCCAAACCAGGAAATTCAGCAATTGAAACTGTTGGAAGGTAAGATAAAAATAATTAAGCATTTCATTGTATTTTCATTAAGACTTTTTATCAAATAAATTAAATGTTATTATTTGCAGTTTACTTTCGAATCCTGAAGTTTTGCGACAGTTGCAAACGCTCCAACAGACTATGACCCAACAACAACAAGAAATGGACATTGAAAAGTTACGAAAATTACAAGAAATGAAGCAGCAAGAGGAAGAATTTGATAAACATCTTGCTCAGACGGTACCTGTAAGTGGTATTTTAAAATTATACTTTTATACTGCTTCTTAATCCTGGAACAGCTTTAATTTTTTTTAATTGGCTTTTAAAATTAATAGCAATATTTTTTTTAATGTAGCTACTGTTTTTTTTTATATCACTTACCTCAAATATATGTTTGATAATAATTAACCGAGTTGGTAATAAAAAAATGTTAATTGTTTTGGATCTTCAGAATCTACCCTTTGCGGCTGAATGTGAACTAAAGCCGCCTCCGTCACTAAGCAACTCACCAGCTATCCCATCCGGTTATTATTTCCCGCCCAGCTGCGGTCAAGATGTTAGTATACCACCTCCGAATTATAAGCCACCGTTACCTTACGATATGCAACAGTCGCAGGATAGCAACATGATTGGTGTGGGAGGGAGTACATATAAAGACGTAAACGAGGATAGTGATGACATAGAGGTATGTGGTTACCATTAGAATTCATTATCAATGAAAACTAGGCCTGGGGTTTTTTTATAAATCCTCACATTTTTCCATTACCACCTACTTCCACTACTTCCAGTTAAAGTATTAGAGTGTATTCATTTGTCAATAGCTCTGAAACGGACGATGACATCGAACTTCGGTTTTAACTGTTATTGCGAATTGCGCCCTCTCGAATAGTACTCGATACGATATTTGTAGACACTTAATTTCTCTTTCAAACAAGCCTGAGTTTGCTAAAATCGGAATAAGTCGTTTAGGAGGTACAGTGATTTAAATAATTTAATGTTTCAGTGGCTTCCCCCACTCTTAGTAAGGTCGGTACGATAATGAACCTCAGACAAAACGTATGCAATGCAGGCTTTCTAATGATATTATTAAAATTATAACATAATGTAAGAATTTTTGGAGAAATTTTGAATTTTATGATTTACCTTATCAATTACTTTTCTCATTATCATTTCAGTAATTTTTTTTTTTTTCTTTGCCCAATAGTTTCCGAAATATGGCCGGTAACCATCCTTAATGAAACACTCGGATTTTTAGTTTTCAAATATTAGAATACACCTGTTTAATAATGTTTTTCTATTAAAGGTAATTAATCTGGACCGCAGTCATTCAAGAAGTCTATCTCCAAGGGATGACAGACATCGACGTAGAAGGAGTCGCTCGAGAGAACGTTCTCGCGATAGGGGTAGAACCAGAGATTCTCATCGAAGAAGGCGATCTCGCAGTAAATCATCCAGGTCAAGATCACGTTCAAAAACCAGGCGACATCGATCTCGCTCAAGAGATAGAGATAAAGATCGTGAAAAAGAAACTGAAAAAGAAAAGGAAAGAAAGAAACGGGGACTTCCACCTATTAAAAAGGAACATCTTAGTGGTATGTTTTATTCACATTCATAATATAAATTAACTAATGTTTTGCTTTAGTTTGCAGTACAACCTTATGGGTTGGCCATCTCTCAAAATTGGTACATCAAGAAGAGTTATCTGACACTTTCGGAAAAATCGGCGAAATTGTTAGCATCGATCTGATTCCTCCAAGAGGATGTGCATTTATTGTAATGCATCGACGTCAAGACGCCGCCAAATGTCTATATAAATTAAAAAATCATAAGTTGCAAGGAAAAGCAATAACAGTAAGCACAAAAAAAAAAATTTATCTGTAGGTATAGCTTTTGTTTTCCAATGTTTAGGTAGCGTGGGCGCCAGGTAAAGGCGTTAAAGGTAAAGATTTGAAGGATTATTGGGAAGTAGAGCAGGGAGTGTCGTATGTACCATGGTCAAAAATTAAGCCTGATATCGATCTCGATTTGCTCGAAGATGGTGGAATGATAGACGAAGAAACAGTTCCAGAGTGGATGAAAGCTCGCCTCGCACAACAACAGCAAAAACCACAGCCTCCTCAAGTTATTTTACCTAATATATCAGTTACCGCAGACGGTAACGTAAGTTTTGTAACGATACCAGGAACTGCAGCAAATTCATCTGTGGACACTACACAACCGCCCCCAATGCCGCCAAATGCTGCAGGTGGTCTCATTCAGCCACCTCCAGCTATGCCTCTATCCCTCGTACCTCCATTTCAACTAAATAACAGGCTACTGGGCATGAATTTGTCGGGTATGATTCCAAATGTACCCATTGGAGTTCCACCGCCCAGCATGCCACCACCTATGATTCCAAATCAACTTTTGGGCTTAAGTGGGTCACCTTTTGGACAGGGCGTGTTATCACAATTATCACTAGATAAAGTGCAACCTCCTATGTCATCTGAATCATTACTAGGACTACCAGGAGGACCCGCATTTGGTCTTCCGTCACCGGCAATGACAGCTTCGCACGATGATCATAACATGGACGTGGAAATGGAAGATGCTGACCAGCACATAAGAGGTAATGAACGAAGGGGATCTTCAAGTACAATGCTTAGCGATCAATTATTAGCTCACGTTCAACAAAAGGACACTTTTAGCGCAGCCGTTAGCAGGCTACATGCAGTTACGGGTAGTGGTAGATATCGCGATGAAGATGGTCACAGAAGAAATAACGATTCGCGTGGTGAAGGACGTGATGATCGAGAAAGAGGCGGTCGCGAATATGGACGCCGGGACCGAAGGGATAGATCGCGCAGCCGTGACCGGAACCGTAGCAGAGGAGACAGAAACGACCGAAGAGATCGTAAAGATCGTGGAGGAAACAGTAGATGGAGTGACCGTGATCGCGATCGTGACCAGCAAAGATTGTCGTCAGAGCGAAACAACGACAAAAAGAATAACAGTGAGAAAAGCTTAAACGACCGCCTTATGGAAATGGCGAATTCAAGTGTATATCCCGCAGAAAAGGATGATAAAAATCCTCGTCCATTATTCGAACCACCACTACCACTTTTCGATGATCGTTCAGTTGACCTAAAACCACTTCCAAAAGAAATGGAAGATAATTTACTAGAAGATTTCGTGCCGCCATTTGATCCACGATCAGCTCTTCACGGCGATAATTTCGAACAACGCGGTCCCAAAAACGACCTTTTTGAACCAAATCCAATGGATGATTTTGTACCAGATAATAATGACACTTTTCCACCGGCAGATGAAAAATATTGTCCTCCTAATAACGATGGACGTTTCGAACCTCCCAATGAACATTTCGAAGACGATTATCGCGGTCCACCACCACACAATGATAGTTTTGGACCAGGAGACGAATTTCATCCACGAGGTGCCGGCCGTAGAAGGTGGAATGGTCCACAAGAGGAATTCGAACAACCTGGACCCAATTTTGATAGCGAACACGGTTTTGACGATTTAGACAATGTAGAAAACGATATGATGAATAGGGGTGGAATGTTCCGTAGGAGGGACGGTCCTGGGTTCCAAGAAGAAATAGGCATGAATAATGATGAATTTGACCCACAGATGAGACCGAGACCAGTAGGTCCACCAGGTCTTTTGGGACCGCCTGGTCGTATGGGACCTCCTGCGCCATTGGGTCCACCAGGTCTACTAGGACCACCTGGAGCTGAATTTTGGAGACCTCCGAGGCCAATGATGCGTGGGCCTGGACCAGACGGATTTGGACCCCGTATGCGACAACCTGGGCCGAGAATGTTCAATCCAAGGGGAGGAATGAGGGGACCCCGTCCACCAGGTTAGTTAGCATAATTATCTTTAGAGTAAGGTAACATTCTTTTTTTGTTTTTTTAGTACATATTTACGTCATCATAGAATAAATAAAATAATTGTTTTCTTGTTTTTATTTGCAATTGTAGGTCCATGGATGGAAGGTGGTATGCGACCTAATTTTAATCCACGTTTTGACGGACCACCGCGTTTTGATGCTCCTCGTTTTGACGGTCCCCGCTTCGATGGCCCTCCACGTTTCGACGGTCCGCCTAGGTTTGACGGTCCACAACGTTTCGATGGCCCCCCCGAATTCTTCAGGGGTCGATTACACGGTCGTGGTGGATTCGATTCGCGTCGAGGCAGGCGGGACGATCGTAGACGTTTTCGCGGACCGGACTTTGAACCTCCCGATGAAAGCGGCGGTGATTTCGAAAGTGGTCCTGAAGAATGGCCCAGAAATAGACGAGACGACAGAAATGGTGGCCGTTTCATGAAGAGGGACTTTGAAGAAGAGGGTGATGGTGATTGGCATAGAAAGGGATTCCGCGGAAAAAGTACTAGGTGGGCTAACAGTTCTCAAGAAGAACGAGAAGAAGGTCAAGAACAAAACGATGGAGGAAATGAGGGAAATGGTCCCCAAGAAAAAATCGAGGCAGATGGTGAATACAAAGACGATGTTGTGAATCAAGAACAAGAACAAGATCAAGATCAAGCAGTTGAAGAAACTGTGAAAGGATGTGCGACTCCTCTTAGAGACGAAATACCGGAAACGGTAGATGGTGAAGTAAATCAAGGCCAAAATCAGGAGGTTGTGAATGATGCAGGAGCCAGAGAAACGGAAGCGGAAGCTTAACAATCAAAGTGAGCAAAACACAATATTTTGTTTTTACAAAACATTTTTATGAATTAGTTATATCTAGAACTTTATGGAAACTAAGATAGTAAAAGTACATACATTTAATATTAATTAATTAAACGTCAAAAGTGTTGCAAATATGTTGGATGGACTTGGACTTAAAAAAACACTTTTATGCTGTGATACTAGGTGTAGTGAACACAGGGGACCATGCTGTCTTGTGTCTAGCTTTATTTTTAAGCTAAAATTGAGTCAATAAATCGAGGATATTTTATTTATACACGAACAAAATTTTTCTTTTTTCTCTATTATCGTATAAATCTATGAAAGTGTGATTAATAGATTAATTGGTTAAATTTTTAATGGCAACTAAACTTATAAATACAAGGTATTTATAATTCTCATTCTGGGATAAATATTCGATAATGCTCCCATTTAATTTTTTTTTATTTCTAAAATGCTTAATTATTAATTTTTATGGATCAATTTCGTGCTGACGACAATTGATTTCTAACTGATATATTTACAATAAAAACGTATATATCATTTAAAATATAAAATTAAGCACAGCACAAGGTAAATTGGCTTAAATACGAAAATAGTAAAATTATAGTTTAAAATTATGTTGAAAAGTAAAACGACATTTATTATAATATTAATTTAATAACAAAGGACATTTAGTGGCAGTGTCTGCGAAAGGTAGGTCCGTTGTGTTCACACTGATGGCTTCACAGGAGGAGCTTGTGTCGGCCCTCAAATTGAGGGACCGATACCAGGTATGGTCCAATTTTATTCTCTCTACATGTTTGCAGCAAATTGGAAACTATCCGACAAATTGTTTTAATATAAATTAGACTCAAATACTAATGGAGCTTTTATCTTATGGGATGTTAGTATATTATATTTGTTTCAATTCGAAGATGCTCCACATATACATAAATTAATAATTTCATACTCAATAAACAAAGAGAATGTGAAGTGTTCGGTTTTTCATATTTTTGTTTTTATTAACATTTTCCGTATATATAAAATTTCCATTATATCTAATAAAGAATGTTTTTTTATATTTTCTTTTTATCATATCGGTTGTTTTAGTTGTCTATTGTATATTAACGATTTTTTTTCTTTCACATTCTTTAATTCGCTATTTACACTAAGTTTTAATTAATAGAAATATATACTTGCCCATAAAGAAAATAATTTTCTTTCTAATGTATAGGTAAAGAAAATAAAAATAAATGTATTATAAAATTAAGTTTCTGTAGAATGGTAAGGGACGTCTTTAATTCTTCATAACTGCATGGGAATATTTTCAAATTACTTATTAGTAAAATTATTATAATTAGAACTATGTTTGGCAATTTTGTTTTATTGTTAATTTATTTTTATATCGTTTCTTAAAATTAAAACATAGTCTTCTTTCTACACAGGGTAACGAAATTAGAGTGGTTATAATCAGGCATTAAAAAATATTGAAATATTTCACGTTATCTGAAAAGGGTTTAATGGCGTGGCGAGTTCACCAATTTCTATATATATGTCATCCACAGAGAACGTAACGAGGACGAAATTTTTTTCATTGCAATTGTATTGACAGTCTTGATACGTTTTCTGAGGATCCCAACGACAAAAGTTAGCGAAATGTTTGGACAAACACCTCCTTCGGTGGTCTTGCCAATCCTGTACTAGTGTCCATTGAGTCTTTTTCAACGAAACTCTTTATTTTTAACATAGATTGCAAAGAACTGTTTTACAAAGTTATGATATGCTTTTAACTTCGTAACTTATTTAAATATTTTTGTCGGAAGTTTCCATCTTAAAACATTGCCAGTACATAAATCGTTTATTTACTTTCAGTGTTTTCCCCAAAAAGACTAGAGATAGGAGCTTATATATCTCTAGTCTTTTTGACTTTTGCGTTAGTACTATTTTGAATGTATATAAAAAAGAATCGATTGATCATGTACCTATGTAAAAAAAGAAAGTAAATCAAGTAACTAATTTAAAGAGGTAGAAGTTTAAACTTTTACAATATTTGTTAAATAATAACAAAGGAATCAACAAAAAGATTATGTAATTTATTTAATGCATATATAAGGTGTTTAGGTGTTATAATAAATAAAAAAGCCTAAAAAATACTTGGTCACAGTGCATGTTAAAAATTAGTTAATGTTTTATTATAATTTTTTAAATACTCGTGATCGTGAAAAGTAATAACTTAAGAGGTTGATACAATTTTCTAACATGAATTAGTTAATATGATCATATAATTACATGATTATAATTTTTCCACTGCTTTATTATAATAATTTCCTAATATTATTTGAAAACATTGTGTAACTTCAGCTTGTGTGTCAGTTACGCAAAAATTTTATCAAATACTTTCAATGTAAATCCACACATTTATTTAAAAATAAATTATCGTGTTATAAGAAACAGTTTCTATAGATTAATTGCAATTAAACGACTGCAAATAATATTTATTATAAATATACAGTAAAGAAATAAGAAAATGGAACTTTTTTCATTGTAGTATTCAGCATTTATTGCTTTACCGTTTTCCACCTTTTCAGCTACGCCACTGGTTTGTAAAAAGAATAAACTGGCTAAATGGTTACTCTACATCACAGGCACTAAAATGTATAATGGCCGACAGAATTTGTAAACAAATATTTCATAACCTATAAATTTTATAATAAAAATGTTTCTTTTTCAAAATGAGCTTACCATACATGGCAGAAAACCTATTTTTAATAATTCTATTAAGTTTATCAGCAGTTGCAGGTGATTACATGGTAGTTCATTCAAATTCCAAGGGCTACAAAGCAATTTCAGATAATGTTACTCATGCTGTTATCGGAGGCTTATCTTGGTTTATTGTTTCTTTTAATTGCAAGCGGTACACACACAGTACTCTTTTAGAAATATTTTTATGTACCCTTCTTGCTTCTATAATTGATATTGATCATTTTGTTGCTGCTAGATCTTTGAGGTTAAAGGTAATAGTAAAAATTCGTATTTGCGACAAAATTAAAAAAGACTTGATTTTTTAGGACGCAACGAACCTATCTAATAGGCCAATCCTTCATTGTTCTACTGTGCCATTGGTTTTAGTTCTCACCTTAGCTGTTTTAGCATTTTTGGCCCAATCAAGATGTATTTTTATCATTTCCTTAATATTTCTTACTGCATTTGGTAGTCACCACACAAGGGATGCTGCCAGGCGAGGGTATTGGCTCTATCCTTATGGTTCAACATCGCCAATACCTTATAAATACTATATTTTAATTACTATTGCTATACCGTTTTGTATAGTCCATCTTTTAAACTTTTACTTACATTTAACTTCAAAAACTTATACAAGAATAGAACAAATCACTATTTAATATATTTGTTATGTTAACGTTATTGACTTAATAAAATTAATAAAAAAATATGTATTTAGGAAAAATTGTGTGCTAAGTAGAATCCGAACGGTGATAACGTGCGGCAGGTTCGAACTCTACCCTAGATTTATAGTTTTTTTTTTGAAATGGTTGTGCACTTAATAGAAATACTTAAAAAATATACTTATAGTAATATTTTAACTTCATTTTTTTATCTATTCTTGAGTTACTTAGACATTAAAAATATTTATAATAAAGAAACTGCTTATACTCGTAATTGCATTTAAAAATAGTTTGAAGCAATAATAAACCCTAGAATGGTTTCGATTGATTAGTTTTTTGTGAAATTGAAGCAATTCTGGAGACTATTTCAAATAATTTTCTCTATTTATTACACTTATTGAAAAAAAGTGTTTATTGACTTAATGATATTAATTTCCTAGTAAGTTGTTATTAAGATTTTTTTCTTTGTTATTTCTGCTATAACATTGATAATGTGTGATAAAATTAATATTTAACATTTCAAGAATTTGATTGATCACATAATATACTCCAAAAAAAAAATAATAGGTCAGATTCAAACATTTTAATAAAAAAAAACGTCATCATTGGGTACAATAAATTAAAATTGCATTTCATTTACCATTCGCTGTAATACGACAAAATATTTATTATAATGTAATAATATTAACATCAGAAATTAAGTATCTATAGTATCTTACCCTATCGAAATTTACAATATTTGACAGATACCCATAATGATTAGGTATTTGGCACACAACGAAAAAGTTTTTTTAAAAAAGTTATGATTAATACATGGGTACCATTATACTTACTGAGGCGATATCGGTCTGATAAGCAAATTATCAAAGTGCTTGGAACGAAATACCTACATCAACCTAATAAGTGGGTAAAAGTACATACAGGGTGAATATAAATAATGTGTACCTAATATAAATTAGAAATAAAAACACTGTTATAATTTCCACAATTTTTATTATAAGGTACCTATAATAAAATTTGGGGAAATGATAGAGGCTTAGACTATTGGAAAAATATTCTATACCTACTACTAATACTTACTGACAAATAAAAAGCGGACAATTTTTTATAAATTAAAGTGATAACATTATTCTTATCGAAATTGCAATTTTTAATTTGCTTCAGGAATTTTTTAATCTAAGTACCTATATACCTACTATAAAAATATGTATTATGCGCATAGGTATTAAAATGATATTATATTTTTAATGGTAGCACAATATGTATTACAGTTTTCGAATTTTCGTGTACAAATAATGATTATTTATTTATTGAAGATTGAAATGTGTGTATTAATCCTCTAAATTAAGTATACTTACTAATAGATACGAGATAAGATAAAGGGAGGAACAATTCATTTTATGAACAGTGACTGTAGTGCGAAATCTTTGTTGAGTTAAGAAGGATTACCATACGTATACCCATGTATTTAAAACAATGGTAAGTACCAAATTCATACACGGTTAACTTACCTATTTTTTTTTGTATTTGTTACCGTCCCGTACGTTAATTGTATGCGTTTTATCACATTGTTTTCAACCTTATCGTTTCTATAATAATTTGTGCGGTAGGCCGATTGGAAAAATTAGTCATGTTCACTACCGTAAGTACTTTTTTAGAAACAGGTACTTGATATGTGTACCTAATATATGCAACTAGTAGGTAGCTAGTAATATTAAAAAATAAGTCAAGTGTTAGCATGTTCTTAATATATATTTGTTTATAATAATTGTGGTTCATAATGCTCGTATTATGTTGTGTGTGATAGTTCTAGAACTAATGTTGGTGAACAAGTACTAATAGGAAAAAACATTTTCCTGATGGCTAATGAAATATGAAAAATCAGGTACAAATTGTTTTATTCCTGATAAACTTTTTTGGAAGTCAAGTCAAACCAAGGGTAATAAAAATTAACTTTAAACATGTAAAATGATTTTCCAAAAATTGATATTTTAGAAAACTGTAAATTATACACAATAAAATAATAAAAAACAATAATTTGGGTATAGGTACCTTTTAGATTTATTGAGCTAATGATTCACAGTTGTTGTAGGACTGTAGATAAATATGTACAATATGACTGATACTAGGATAGGTAATGAATGATATAAATATGTAGATGTTATCAATTAAGTGAATGTATTAAAAATGTTTTATCCATGAAATAGATATATGTAGGTACAAATGAGTTATTTGAAAACAATCTTCTTAATTGTTAGTAAATAGTTCATATATTATACAGGGTGTACAAATTTTGATGTTTATAAGTATAGGACAAGTATAAGTACCATAATAAGTGTAAAAGACAAAAAAAATTAATAAGCAATGGGAGCTTCTCCATGTCCATTTCTAAGAAAAAATTGTTGGTGTTTTCAAAAATTACTATCGTCTTTGTTTTGGAGTTACAATAAGCAAAAGTTTAAAATTTTGAGTTTATGCTACATGAAAAAGCAACTTATGTTCTTCAAGTATTTTTTTACGACGTAGAATGAAGTGGTATTGAATTTTAAGATAAAGTTATTTTTTTTAAATAGAAATCATAGTTGAGCATGCTTTAGTTAAAAAGATAATTTTTTTCTCTTTTTAACGTCATATGTATTACCTACATGATACAAGTTGGATCGCATTCGACGTTTTGAAGCATTTAACAACAAAAATTACATTTTCAAAGCAGTGATCAGCCTTTTTCTTTTTACAATTTTCATTTCTTCTTAAATCTGAAAAATATCCTACGAAAATTACGAAATACTCTACACATTGGAATGCTTTACCTAATACTTCAAGTGCTGAATAAAAACCGTGATGTGGCATACAAAACGTTATTTTATTTTTACAATTATCCAAACAAATAAATTTGTCTCAAAAAACTAGAGAAAAACTGTATTTTTTTTATCTGCCCTTTATCTAGATACAAATATCGAAATTTGTCCATCTTGTATGTTGTATGTAAAAATTGCATTCCATCTTTTTGTGAATTGTCTCTTACACGTATACGTTTTTTATTTTTTGGAATAAAACGCTTTGGAGAACTTTTACTTAGTTGTAATTGATCTCTTTATAAATTCGTTTCGACCTACAAGGTCCTCTTCATGGTTTCTTTTTCTGAAGATGACAAAATATTTTATTCCAAAAAATCAATTAATTATGATTAAGTGCTTTAACGAACTTTTACTTAATTTTGATTGAATCTTTTTACAGTTTCGTTTCGACTTACAAAGTTATCTTTATAATTTATTATTCTGAAGATGATCTCGCAGGTCGAAACGAATTAATAAAAAAATAAGTAAATGTTCCTTAAAGTGTTTTATTTAAAGTTTCGTGCGCTAGAGAACTATTGAATCAAATTTTCAAGTCTTATACCTACACTTATTGAATTTTTTTGTTCACAGGTCGACGTAAATTTAGTGATTTATATATCAGTAGGCGTTCTTGGTGCGTTAATAGCCCTTATAATTGGAGCACTCATAGGCCTTTACGTATGGGTGAACTCCCTATCGAGACTTTTAAAAAAACAGGACGATGACGATCCTTACAAAAATTATTTAAAGTAAATACCTACCCTTTATATACTTTATTATTAGTGATAACTGGGGCCTTCTATGATAGGACTTTTTTTATTATGAATTCAAATTTAAGGAGATCAAAGTTTATTCCTGAAATTAATGTATTGTGAAGTAATTGAATTAGATCAAAGCAATTTTTTATTCTGAATATAAATTGATTAAATTGTTTTTTTTTTTTTTTTGGTTTTGTCATCTTAGAAAATATCCGAGCATTCCTCGTATGAATCCAGTGCCTGGTGAAGAATTATCAAAAAGGTATGTGATGTCCACCGGAAATACGGATTACGATTCACTTCCATCGCAAAAGTTTTCTAGGAATCCACTCACCAGCAGATCCATGATGGAAAGAAGAATGTCCCCATCAGTAATCGGGGAATTGAACAACAGAATTTCTAGGGAACAAGGACCTGCTTCCAAATCTAACGGATATTATTCCGGGTATGTAGAAAAAATATCTAATTGACTAATTAAAAACATATTGTGTAGAATTAATCAAGTATTGAACGATACAAAACTACGTTATTAGAATGTCTAGTTTGTTCGTACCTACGTATTTTTTTTTTCTTTAGTAAATATCCTAATTGAAAAAAGTCCCACCTTCAATAAAAGTGACATAAAAATAAATGTTAACTAAAAATATCGAATTATTTCAGTTTTTATTGTTCTCTGAAATAGATAATGTATCAAATAATTCCAATGATTAGGTCTTATCGAATAAATTGGGAGATAATAGTGAATTCCAATATGTTCGTTTCATTACCTATTTTCGTTCAGTTCAATTATATAATACTAAAACTTTTTCTAATACCTAATAATAAAAAAACCTAATTGAGCAGATATTAGAGAATAGGTGTATCTATGGGGATTAATCAATTTTTTAAACCTTTTTTTAAAAAAGAAATAATAAGAGACGTTCTTCTACTTTAAAAATCTTTCATAGATAACAATACATTGTTTCGTAAATATATTTTGTTATTTTTATTTTTAAACTAGCTATGCCCGCGACTTCGTCCGCGTGTAATAGTGACTTTCGACAGCATTTGAAATTTCTTTCTTCTATATTTTTATTTTCTGGGTCGTAAGCCTTTTTGCCGACGTCATTAGGTACACAAAAACATTCATTCCTTATTTTTTTCTCCTTTGGGGTAAAATTTGTAAAAATGTCGTATTTATATCTAATCAGAAGCCTAAAAAATCTTTAAAAATTACGGAATTTCCGCACAAACATTCCTATTTCAACCCCTTAGAACCCTTTTTTCGCATTAAAAAGTATCCTTTGTCCTTTCTCAGGCTCTAGACTATCTCTGTACTAAATTTCATTTAAATCGGTTCAGTAAATTTTAGGCGAGATTGTGTAGCATACAGACAGAGTTACTTTCGCATTTATAATATTGCGCGAATTCATTTTCATCGATTTTCCCATGGGAATAAGATATTTTTCCGCAGTAAAACGTAGCCTATGTGTTAATCCAGGGTGTCAGCTAACTCCATACCAAATTTTATTAAAATCGCTCCAGCCGTTTAGACGTGAAGAAGTAACAAACATGCACACTCACAAACTTTCGCCTTTATAATATAAGTGTGATAAACGTTGGTAACAAAGATTAACGCCTTTTTCAGCTTTAAAAAAACATACAGTGTGTCCAAGATTAAGAGTTGTAACTTTTGCACTGTGGTGTTCAGAGCCGTACTCAGGAAAAATTTTAAATGGTATCAAAACAGGCTAAAACGTGTTTATGCAATTACTAGTGTAATATCATCTAATTAAGAATTAAAAATGGCTTCTGATTATTTTGTCGTAACAATAACAAAAATATAAACTGATGATGACCCTTTGGACTTCAAAAGAGTTGCTACCATTGAATAGCACGGAAAAGTGCCAATAAAATGTGGAGTTTGTTTTGATTTCCGTTCTCAAATAAACGAAACGGTTTTTAGATTTTTTCTGGATATTTCAGGAACTGCTCGGAATTAAAAAAAACTTTCTACACGACATATTGTTAGGCATAAAAATACGCAACTTTTCTCTTTTTTAGTCGACTCCGTATCTCTTATTATTGTTTACGAGATTCTAATGCTATCCCATCTTAACTTACAATTAGACACACCGTATATTAAACGTAAAAGAGGCAAAGTACTTACTCAAAATACGTAGCAGCATAAAAATATGGAAAAAGTCGTAGTAGATACATTACAATGATTAGATACTTTTTGTTTTTTTTTTATTTTTTTTTTGTTTCAGTGATAATCTTGACTCTTTTTCTAAACCTGGTAAACAAGACGTAGTTTATTATGGTGGTGGAGCAGTAAAGGACAGGCCAAATATGGCGTACTGAGAATAATTTTCTATTATATTTGTTTTTGTTAATTAATTGTCCAATTTATATCGTACGTACTTTTACTGGTAGGTAGGTACCTACTTAATTACTTACTGTTTTACTACAATTTTGTTTTAAAGAGCCACAGCAGACTTTATTAAGCACTTGCAATAAGTAGGTACTCTACAAATGTTATACATACTTAGTAGCTTAGTACATAGTACCTAACACATCGTTAGTTTTTCGGCGGGTGTTATTCTTTGATGATAGTAGTAGTTTGTAATTTTTTAACACTTACGTACCTACATACTATCATGTAAGAAAGTGAAATATTTTGTTAATAACTTTTTATCTATGTACCTACAATATGTACGTATCTTTGTACCTATTTATGTAAATATTTATTACGTAATATTTAAAAGAAAGATAATGTAGAACACCCTGTATGTATGATATTTTAATCATAGATTTCCAATATGTACCTAGGTATTTAAAAATTAAATATACAAGATACTTTTTATACTTAAGTACTTATTATTAATTGTTATTTGTACCTACTTTAATCTTATAACAATATGTTGTTAATAAAAATGCATTCTTGGTTATTGCAAATTATTATAATTAGGTATATTGTAATTACATTTGAATTACCATTTATGGGGTTTCCTCAATTAAAACATTAAGGAACATATCTGATGTAATGAATAATACCAAAATAGAACTTTCGCATTGCTTTTTAATATCGATTATTTTTAATTCAACATAATTTTTATGTTTTAGTTAGGTACTGTAAAAAACTTAGGAACAGACAAAAATTAATAGAAATGGTACTTAGGGACCGTTCATAAAATACGTTCGCATACAAGGGGGGAGGGGTCTTGCTGAGTGTGACAAGATGTGAATTTTTACAGAATCCTTGGACTTCTGATAAATAGAAATATTATTTATTTGTTCGTTACAAAAGATATTTATTAATTTCTTTAAATTTTATTATGAAAATAAAATATATATTTTTGACTATCAAAATTTGTGTATTATCAATCAGAATTTGTCAGGTCCGGGAGGTGTTTAGTTTTTGTGACGTACCAAATATTTACAGCGGGGTCACAGAAAGTGTGACACATCGTGACAACCGGTGGGGAGGGGGTCGAAAACTGCTATTTTTAGTGTGACGTATTTTATGAACAGTCCCTTACCCTTATTATTTTTTTTAGGGTTCCGCGCCTCAAAAGGAAAAAGCGGAACCCTTATAGGCTCACTTTGTTGTCCGTCCGTCCGTCCGTCGGTCAAGACCCTTTTTCTCAGGAACGCGTGGAGGTATCAAGCTAAAATTTATACCAAATACTCAGGTCTATTGTCCCTTGGAGCTTTGAAAAAATAAAACTTCTAAGCCAACGCAATCAAAAGATACAGCCGTGTATGCCGCAAATTTCCGCAAATTTTCGAATCAAAACCTACAGGGTACTTCCCGTGAACTCAGAATCTTGAAATTTGGTACGAAGCAACGTCTTATAGCACATATAAAGGAAAAATTGCGAAAACCGTAAATTTTTAGTTACATCACATACTAAAAATATTTTTAATAATTTTAAAGTTAACGCGTAGAGGTATTAAATTGAAATTCATATCAAATACTCAGGTCTATAATACCTTTAAGCTATAAAAAAATCAAACTTCTATGTCAACGAAATCAAACGAAACGGCAATTTAAGCCGCATATTTTCAAACTCGCAACTACTCGCAAGGGAATCAAAACCTAAAGGGTACTTCCAGTCGATTTAGAATCTTGAAATTTGGCATGAAGCAATGTTTTATAGCACATATAAAGGAAAAATTCCGAAAACCTTAAATTTTTAGTTACATCACATATATACAGGTTTGTACGGAACCCTCGGTGCGCGAGTACGACTCGCACTTGGCCGGTATTTTTTTATTTATTAACAATTTTTAAATTCACCTTTCGTTAGTAGATACTATTTACTAACATGAAAGTATTTTCTTAGTTAATGTGCAGATGTTTATCACAAATAGGTATCATCATCTCTGGTCTTTGTGTTATCTTCACATTATATCTCAACTTTTTTTTTACTTTTTGGACGGACAAAAAAGGATTAATTGCTTATAAAAACTTGTCTTCGCGTAATCTATTCTACTGATGTAGGAAAGAAAGGTGTACATAAGGTCGTTAAGTTTATATACAGGCCACATCTTGTCTTTATTATAAATAACTACAAAAATCTACATCGAGTTTAGTTGTTTACGGAAATTGTCGGTGGTAACACGGTGGATTTTTTTCGTGCGATTGGACTACCTTCTGATGCCAGTGTGATTATTAGTGTATTATTAATTATTAATTAGAAGTGAACAATAACAGGAAGTGAGGAAGTGCACAATCAGTAAGGTTAAAGGATACTTCAATTTCGAAGAATAATGATTTAATTAAAGGGGTAAGTTTTTCAATAAGTGTTTTGTTTAATTTTATGTAGGTAGTTAAAACTAAATAACTACACAGACTGTTTTATAATTAAATCAATACAGTAACAACATTATGTAGGTAGGTACCTATTATTCTTTCATGATTTTTTTAATTATGTACGAATAAAATACATAAATATATTTTAAAAAAAGGGCTAGGGTATATAGATTTTTTAATAATGTGATTAAGGTAATTTTACTAAAGAGAGAAAATACGAAATATTTACATGAACCCATGAGGATAATTTTGGCTTTTTAGCTTGAGGGTACAGTGTAGCGGGGGTTTGAAGGGTATGAAATGCCCCTATGTGTAAAGAGTACCTAATGGTCCTCCCAAGAATATTTTAAAAGGCTGGCATTGCATTGTTAGTTTTTTAAGCTTCTTCACGATATTTTATTTCAAAGTTATGGAGTGCCAACTAACTAACTGCTACCCCTGGTGCCCTAAAATTCATGTACCTAATAACATAAACCAAGAACTGTTATTATATTTTAGCCTTAAAAAGGCCCCCAAACAAGAGGTAAAACGTCAGTATTATTTGTTTTTTAAATAATAAATTACTTTTGTAGGTATATATCCATTATAATGTAGTAATGGACACTGCACCTTAATAGATACTTAATTCAATTTAAACGAGGTATTAGCATCATAAGGGTGACTGGCATTTAATTTTTAGAAGTTCTTGAACTAGACTGATAATAGATACATAATAAACTGTGCTGCAACAAAATGAAATATATGAAGGCACTGTAAATTTTTGTTTTAGTTTGGGGGTACTAATTTTACTTTTGGAATTCTTAACATCCCTCAGCACCTCTTAGTTGCATCTATGGTTATTAATAATTGGTTGTTTGTGATAGTTGTCTTTTTACATATTTCAAAAATATATATACAGTATATTTCGTTTATAATGACGATGAAAGGACCATTAAATTCCGTCGCTATATCCGGAAGTCGCTATATAAAAAGAAAGAGGGAAAGAATGAAAGAAGGAAATTAGACAGGAAGAAAAGTACTACCCAGTAGTAACTGATTCTTAGATTTAACTTTATCAACCTTAACATTTATTAACAATTACTAAGTAAGTACAACTGCTGGCTATCTGTGAATGTAAACAAAAGATAAAACAGTTTTGTGTTTAGACTCGGTCGCAATATCGGTCAGTATGAGATTTGTAGCATCTTGTAATTAATAGTTTATTAAAATTAGTCGCTAAAACCGAAATCGACGTTACATCCGAAGTCGTTACGTTACAGCCAAATTTTCTTCTTAATTTACTCCTTAAATTCAAGGGGCTTATGTGTTATATCATTGGCGGATTTACCAGCAGGCTGAATAGGCTAGACGCAGGGGTTCCCAACCTTTTGTACTCTAGACCACATTCTAAAATATCGGTAGGGTGGCGGGCACCACCTATTTTTTATCAACAAACTCCTTCCATAACTTCTCATTTTCCCATAATTTATTTTCTTATATTCATAATTTGTAAATAAATAATAAACAAAAATATTTCAAGATAATAAATTATTATTAAAATTTCATACACACGAAGAAAATTGGCAAAACAAATTAAACAAATAGATACAAAAAAAAAACATTTTATAAAAAATATACTGTCAATGTGGAATATGTCAATGTGATTTTTGGCATTTCATATTATTAGCAAACAATCATAAAGATGCTCATCGGTGAGTCGAGATCTATATCTTGATTTTATAAGTTCATGTTTGAAAACAATGATTCGCATAAATATTTCGAACCGAAAAATGATTCAATTTTATATGCCACATGACAAATAAATAAAAATAATTCATATTTTAAATTAATGTTTATGAAAAAAATCTGTGTCTCTGTTGCATAGTGGCGAGCACATACGAATCGTTCCGTGGGCGCCATGGTGCCCGCGGGCACAAGGTTGGGAACCTCTGGGCTTAGAGCCTAGGGCGGCAGATTTTAGGGAGCGACAAACTTTGCTCAAAAATTTTTTTGTCTTACAGAAATAAAAAAAAATTATTATCTTATACACGGAAAAAAACGAGGCTCAAAAAATCAGCAAAAATTAAAATATTTTAGTGCTATACCTACAGTGTAATGAATACACTAACGTCTGTACCTATATAAATAATTACTAAACGCTTATTTATAAAATATACAATTGAGATTTTGAATTTTTAAAATATTCCAATAGCGTTTAAGTATTACATTTTAAATTTACTATTTTTACCTATTTTTTTAATTAATTATTGCCGTAATTTTTTCTTTAGGTCCACCCACACTATTCAATTAATGTCTAATATGTTTCACCACATAACCACATAAATATAGATAGAAGAGAAGTGGGATCCGAAAAGTTATTACTTTTCTATTGATATTTCTGATTATATTAACAACCTGTTTGAGTGTAGAATAAAAATTTAATAAATTTACACGTAAAAAATTGCATATTGTTGCATAGAATTTCATAAATATTATACATTTCTTAGAATGATGATAGTTAAAAAAACCAATAATGAAAATATTGTAATGAATAAAAGCTATAAATATCCAATCAACGAAAGTTCTCTTAACATCCTTACATTTTTAGTCCTAATGAATTCGTATCAATATTTATTGATTAGTCTTATAAAAATATAATACAATCATAAAGTTGCAATTTCATTGACAAAAAATTGATTGTGAGTTAGGGTATAGATTTGCAGGTGTCAGTGGGGGCTGCAAATTTTGAATAGCCTACAGGCGGCAAATGTGTAA
Organism: Agrilus mali; assembly: GCA_029378335.1. Lineage (NCBI taxonomy): Eukaryota > Metazoa > Arthropoda > Insecta > Coleoptera > Buprestidae > Agrilus > Agrilus mali. Next base: position 4,336,079 of record CM055660.1, read on the forward strand.
ATCAGCCACTGTGTTATGTCGTTATAACCAAAATGTCGTTACAACCGAAGTCGTTATAAATGAAATCCACTGTACTACTGTTTCTCAATTTTAAAAATTCATATTATATTTTCGCAGTAAAAATAGAATGGCAGACTTTTGTTTTCCTGATTTTTTATTACTTAAATTAACATTCCCTGTAAATTTCATTGACAAACAATTCATATACCTACCTAAGTATAGGTATATTTTACATATTAAAAATTAAAATGAAAAATTAATTGCTAATTAATGAAGCGACATATACACATCTGGCAATGAACTTATCTAATAATCTTTTTAAGGACTATTACCTACTAAAAAAGTATCAGACGCGAACAAATGATTTAGTAGATACTTTATTTTTATTTTTAATTGATTATTAATTAATAACGCAGCGATAATAGTATGCCAGAAATAAATTAACTTTAGCGTTAAAAATTTCTGCCGCCAACTCCTTAGCTATAGATATTCAAAATACAGTTTAAATTACGTATATTTGCAATAGATTTTTTAATTTGAATGCAAATATGATTATATCAAAGCGCCGTTAGATACCTACTGATTGAGCCATTTTTGCAAATAGTAGAAGCATTTTCTATGGAATAGAAATCACGATGTAGCACTTGGGTGTGTAAATATTTGAATAAGTACCTACCGTGAATGTTGAATGTACACATATATCTACAGATATATATTATGTTCGTCCATACGTGTGTTAGAGTAGACAATGAGTATTGAATGGATTTGCATATCGTCATTTACGTTATTATATCGGTTTGTTTTGGGGGCGTTTGACATTGAAAAGAACGGTTTTCCGCGTGTAGTGATTCCCACCGGCGGGTGGCTCACCCTTTAGTGTCGTTTCCACGGTAACGGCACACTTGTACGCCCGACTCATCTGATATGTTTGTCTAAAGATTTTATACCAATTACATTCCAGTTTGCCAAAGCGCTTTTTTTTAACGTTGAAGGGCTCTCGCGAAAGCGAAAAGTGTACTATTTAAGAGGACTTGTCTAAAATTTCGCGTGAAACCTTAAAAGGGGATTTAAATTCATTCTTCTGAAACACAAGAGACAAGAGGGCTTGTGTTGATGTAATGCAATTTGTTTAACGACGACCATTTTACGCGGAAATCGGTTTGGATTTTGTTTATTTAAAATGTACAGGCAGTTCCATAAGGCACGTGAACCACTGGACGAATTGATTGAGACAGAGGACAAATTTTAATAAGAATGGACATTAAAATTTGTTAATTTAAATTTAAATATGAAACCGGATGGAATTTTTAAATAGATTCCTTCGCTAACTCGAATCACCATAAATAAATAATGTATTTGCAGGTGATTGTTTTTTTTTTTGTTACAAATAAATAGATAGATAGATGGATATAGGTATATAAAATAGATACTAGATATGCCCGCGACTTCCGCGTGAAATAGTGACTTTCGGCAGCAATAAAACTTTTTTTCTTCTATATTTTTATTTTCTGGGCCGTAAGCTTTTTAGGCGAGGTCATTACACAAAAACTTTCATCGGCTAATTTTATCCCCTTTAAGGTAAAATTTTTACAAACATTGAATGTCGTATTTATTTATATCTAATCAAAAGCCTAAAAAATCTTTAAAAATTACGGAATTTCCGCACAAACTTTCCTATTTCAACCCCGTACAACCCTTTTTTCGCATTAAAAAGTAGGCTTTGTCCTTTCTCAGGCTCTAGACTATCTCTGTACCAAATTTCATTTAAATCGGTTCAGTAAATTTTAGGCGAGATTGTGTAGAATACAGACAGAGTTACTTTCACATTTATAATATTCCGCGAATTCATTTTCATCGATTTTCCCATGGGAATAAGATATTTTCCCGCAGTAAAACGTAGCCTATGTGTTAATCCAGGGTGTCAGCTAATTCCATACCAAATTTTATTAATATTGTTCCAGCCGTTTAGACGTGAAGAAGTAACAAATATACACACTCACTCACTTTCGCCTTTATAATATTAGTGTGATTAACATCTTTTTTCAGTGACCCAGTTTCCACTATTTTATAAGTTTGAATTATTGGTCAAAAGACAAAGTTTTTAAAGTAATTTTTAATGATAAATAATTGTAGAATGTGCCTCACTGCTTAAATGCACACTATATATATATATATAGTTAAATTCGTATTTTATTAAAGGATTCCTTCAAAAAATCCGACTAACCGAAATTGGCGCCAAATATCCTCGATTTATCAAGATATCAAGTAAAAATTTTTCTCATAGTTGATGCTATTACCAACCTACTTGGTTCGATTTATCAAAAATTCTACTTATTGACGTTTGACTAAATATTATAAAATACAAAATACCCATGCTATACAGAATACTTATGTGATAAATTAATAAGTTAAATAAAAGACACAATTTTTTGAGTTTCAAAGTTTATTTGAAAAAAGTTTCACCACACAGTGGCTTAATCAGGTGGATGAAGAAATGATACATATTTATTAGCAATAGCGGCTTATATACAAGTTTAAAGGGTGGGAAGTTTTAGATTTAGTAGTGGTGAGTTCTTAATCTCTAACTGATCGTTTTATAAAATATTATCTCTATTATGGTTAATTATTTCTAACGATTCTAACGAATTTAACATTTTGCTTTTATTAGAATCGTTAGAAAAATAATTAACCATAATAGAGATAATATTTTATTAAACGATCAGTTAGAGAATCAGAACTCACCACTACTAAATCTAAAACTTCCCACCCTTTGAACTTGTATATAAGCCGCTATTATTAATAAATATGTATCATTTCTTCATACACCTGATTAAGCCACTGTGTGGTGAAACTATAGTCGTGATACTTTTTTCAAATAAACTTTGAAACTCAAAAAATTGTGTCTTTTATTTAACTTATTAATATGGAGTTTCAACACGTATCAGCCTCTTCAATTCGTGATAAATTAATGTTAATATTTCTTCAGAGACATCAGTTTCGCCCTATGACAATTTTATTTGTTAGGTAATTAAAAATTACTTACCCAATATTTATCTGAAGTTACTATCACCTTCCTGGCTTGAATAAAAGGGGAAATGGGGAATCTGCTTTCATTTCTCCTATCAATTAAGAACTTTTATCATGCAGTAAATTTAAATGAGTAAATTAGGGGAGTAAATGATGGGAGTTAGGGGATCCCACCCCATGTCTTACTAAACCGTACTGAAGGGGAGGGATCATCTCACATAATTAATGGACGTGTGAAATAGAGTTCATAATACTTAATAAGTATTTGGGGTAAAAAATATATTTATCTTTTTTTTTGTCATAAAAACTATTAATTTTGTGTTACCTAATACGAAAATATATGAAAATTAATTATTTTCGCGTTACGTAACAGGAAATTAATTATTTTTAAATTATTCCCACCATACGTAACACAGTATTAATTATTTGGATAAGGTTATGGTGTGTAAAGGTTGGTCCCATCCCCCTCTTCCGCGAAATGGACTTTGTTTTAATTCTCTGGAATTTATGAGGGTATAAAAGAGATAACGTCGGTTTAGGGGAGGGAAGAGAGACATAATTAATAATCGAATTTTGCTAAATGTTTAATCAATTAAAACCATCGTTAGATGTTGCGGCCATATCAATAAATATATAGATAATTTGTGAGCATTTCAATATAATTTCAAGAAAATAAAGTAACTGTTTATTTTGTTCTCTTTCGTAGTCAAATTTATCATTGCTGATTTATTACCTAATTAGTTGTCATGTAAAACTATGTCCTGGCGCATTCACCGAAATTTAAAATTTTGTAAAAAAATATTAAAGCGATTCCTTTTTTCACGATTCTAGTATTAAGCAACATTTCATACTATACTACACTACATGATTTCATAATTCATTTTTCTAAGAAATATAAATTCTACAAAATATACCATGAAATTAAGTACCTACATAGTAATTATAGAACAAAATGCATTTTAAATAAGTTTGTGACTTGTTAAAAAAAACATTTATTAATTATATAAAATCTTCATTTATTCTAATTCTAATAAATCGGAAGTTTTGGCCCCGTCTCGTGGTTCGCATTGTTTGGTAACTCGTGACTGAATATTCCTAGGACGTTAGTCAGTTGTTTAGATTGCATTTCAAATAAGTTTATGAATAGTTAAAGAAAACTTTTCTTAATTGCTCAAAACCTTGTTTGATTCTAATTCTAAGAAATAAAAGGTTTTGGCCCCGTCTGTTGTAGTAGTCGTCGTCGTCATTATTTGGTAACACGTGACTTTTAACGTCACCAGGATCTTTGTCAGTTGTTTTTTTTACGTAATAATAGAGCTACAAACAAAAGCTTCAATATGACTCCAATTACACGCTCTATTTGGAATTATTTCCATACTATCGTGCACTTGTCTCTCATTGTTAAGAAACAAACGACGTTCGGTTTCCAGTTGAGTTGAGTTGACGTGTGGGCACGTGGCAGATCGTTGACGAATGATCACAATGTTCACGTGTCTCGCCACGGGAATCCCCGTTTTAATGAGATGAGAGAGACTTCCCTTGTTAAATTTACCCTGTTTCACTAAACTGGCTAAAATTTTTCCTCTTTGAGTTAACAGTATTATAACTAAGTCAATTGACTCTTAAAGTTTGAAAGAAATGTTAAACTTTTCAAAACTTTAGTAATTGCAATGTGGGTTGAATTTTTTAAAATTTTGAATGTTTGAACACTCTAGTTTTATAGACATTGTTAGGACTCGTATTATTATTTAAAAAATAATTTTATGTACTTACCATGATACCTAAATATGTAGTTGAAGAAGAGAAAACAAAAAATAATAAAAATAACAAATTTATTCGACATTTGGTCTGATATACATACGTGTACACTGTTTCTTCAATAGGATTATTATTTTGCACATTGTAATGTATGTATGTATGTATGGTAATTTACATATAGATATAAATTTCACAGTCTTAAATTTATTGTCGCAAACATACTATTTACACTGATAATATTTATTTACACTAGAACGTTTTGTATAGGTATTTTATTTTTACATATCTACATCTTACCCCCCAACGGAGGGTCTGGCTCTCCAATGTACCAAATAGGTACGAAATTAAATTTAAAAGAAGTTGGTCGTAAAGCGCCACCTCTTGATAATTTAAAACACTTTTTCTCTATTTAACTGTACAATTTCACAAACTTTGTATAGTTAGGTTAGATTAATAAATATAATTATATTAATAATTATGTTTGCTGAATGTTATGTTTGTATTTTACACTTATGGCACTTATACTCGGGTTGAAAATTTACAGGATACCTACATTACCGGCAAATTCGTTAAATTGTTTATTTGTTTGTATGTTGCACAGCAAGCTTAATAATTAAAATTCACTACGTAATAAATAATTATTAATTATATCAATAAAATTACTACGTATATTAAATGGTCCACCCAAAATTTGTAAAGATACGTATTGTACAAAAATAAATAATTATATTTTAATTAAGTACATATCAACAATTAATTCGTCAATCTTTGCCTTTCAATTGTTTGTGCCAGATAAACAACTGAGGAGAAGATTAATTGAACAATTGAATAAACAACAATTGCGTTGCTATATCCCTTCATCTTTGCCTCTCATTTGTTTATGTTGCTATTAGCAACAATTGAACAATTGCTATTAATAATGAAGCTACATTATAAGAAGATTAAAGTTGGTTGTTCTAGTGGAGTTTGTTTGGGACAAAGCATAAACAGTCACAATTGTGGGCGGTCTTTCTCTGCGTAGTAGTTGTTTGCGCAGCTTTATGGTTGTAAGTTTCTGTGCACAAAGAACATTTCTTACTCCTGCGCATAGACCAGAAAACACGTACCGCCCACTCTACTCAAGTTAAGTCTTTTGCCACCACTCTTCTTGACACTCTTTATATTTTTGTTTCTCTTTGAGAAGAGATTCATTGTTGCAATTGAACAAAAAGCTTACTGTTAGTGTACGTATTCGTTTGCAAGATGGTACTGTTGCGTGTCGACTATGACGCTGGTATATCCAGCTTGCGCCTGCGCTTGTAAAGGTTTCAATTCGGGCCCGTAAACACACCCCTGCGATTGCACATGTGCCTGGTTGTTATTGAAGCAGTTCATAAAGTGTTGACCGTGAATAGTGTCCGAGCACACGTACGGATTACTATGTGTCTGAAGATGGAGCTGGTGGTCACTTTCGGTACTACCACAAGAACTAGATGAAGCACTGTACGGTCTGTGTTGGGTTTGGTTGGAGTTTACGGAATGAGACGTTAACTCAGACGATTCTGAATAGGGGTAGAAGTACTCCTGGTGGGAATAGGGGTAGCACGGGTCGTCGTTGAAGTTGTGCAAGTATACGGGGTACTCTTGAGGGAAGATCAACGTCCCGTTCGAGTCGCATCCGTATTCGTCGTCTGGAATGCAAGATGTTGGGGTTGTTATGATAGCAGGCTGAATGCGTTGAGTGTGGTATTTTGATTGGGAGAGGGATCTGGGGGGAGTATGTAAAGGAGAGTGTTTTTCCAAGGGAGTGGGGGTTGAAGGAGGGTTCTCGCACGATGATCCTTGGGCCACGTTCATAATGTATTCTTTTGCTTCCAAATCGCTAAAAATATTACATGTGAATAATTAATAAAAAAAAAATAGCAGTGGTTATATTTACCTTAGTACGTAATTGACTGAAACAACGCAATGAGGCCTTGATGAGCGGGTATTGTGGACTATTGTGGCATAACTTTGCATCCACACCCAGCCTCCCCCTTTGCATAAAAATCTGAAGTATTTGGTGGTAACTTGTCCTTTGCATAACACTGTAAAGAAGAACAAATACTTTAATAACGAAAAACTGAACGTTCAGATAAAATTCTGACCAAAAGAATAAAATTAATTAAATACTACTTCCGCCTTTAATTTATGATTTTCTTCTTGTCCCTGAGTATTAAATAATTTCATAAGGGTTACAAATTGATTAAATTGTACAGTCGTTGGTACAATCCTGATGTTGTTAGAATTCTCGGCCATATGGCGAAATGACCTTTCGCAACAAATGTTCTTGATGGTTTTGTTGACGAACCTGTTCGTTACAACTGCCGTAAATATGGATAGGAATTTATCAAGTTTTCCATTAATTTGGTTGAAATCTGGGGGTGTGGAATGGGGGCGGGGGGGGCGGTGGAGCGGATACGGAAACGGCAGTGAGCAAACAAGCGCCTGTGCAAACACGGATAACAGGGGCTGACGTTCGCCACGACTCAGCCCGTTATTGCCATCATTAACCCTAGTTGAAGGGAAGTTCCTGACGATATTGGATAAAATTGACACGACCGACTATCTCAGGTGCGCGATTAAAACGATATCACAATTTATAATGGAATGGAAACTGAACGAAGCGACGAGAAGAGACTGAAACCAAAACGAATTCTACTTTATTCTGTTATTTTTTTTTATGAATCTATACTTACGTAAATCTATTGGCTAATTTTCAAATAATCGAGCCCTAACAACTAAAATTATATGTTTGAACGCTTCATGATTTAATACTAGTCGCCATATTGTCATCTTTTTTTAATACACTAAGTCGTTTCAGCTCAGAAAATTTATACACACCTTATAGTGCAATAAAATGTAAAAAATTGCCCTTAGAGTTATTTTTTAATCAGTACAAGACCGGTACATATGTGTTTGTCATTGTTACAAACGTGATATGTTTTTATAAAGAGATCGAAACGTTGTTATGAATACAGTTTATTGTTTATTAATTTTTTATATCGAATACTTTCTATTGTGCCTTTTTAGTTAAGTGAATATTATTTTAATGTACATTTTTTTACTTCAACCCAAATGTGCTGAGACTGAAGAAGCAGCATGAGCAGCAACAATCTACTGAGGATGCCAGCAGTCGAGACTGGCGAAACGTTTAGGAAAGGAGGAAGACAGGGAACCTAGGAACATAACAACCCGGAAAACACTTGGTTTTAATTTTGCTCAACATTTAGCATTATAGACCAGGGTCGATAATTTTTGAAATCAAAAAAAATTATAGTAGGATGAAATCCATTGGAAAAGGAAGAAAATATAACAGTAATGAAAAGAAAAATAATTTACGGGCGATCTGAGGTCGGGAAGGGGAAGGAGGTGAGTTTTTAAGGGTAAAAAACGGTTTTCCTTGAGTTCCGGAAAAACTACAAGTCTAATGGGAAAAAGTTAAATGGCAAAGTTATAGGTAATAAAAAGATCTACAACTTTTGTATTTACTCTTTTTTCGCATAACCTCAAAATTTATGTGAAAAATTCAAACAACCAACTTTTTAGTTTTTTATTTTTATCTTTAACAAAAAAACTTTTTTTTTCACGAAATTTGATGAAAACTTACCTATTTATGTCCCAAACACGTTGTAATTTTTTGATTTGAAATATTTATTTTTTCACCTTATTTTTACTTAATATCGGAAAAGCACCCTAATTTTCAATCGAAAATTCTCGCGTCAAAATATCTGCTTTTTTAAAAACGTTGGTGGACTTTTTCTTCGTTGAAATCTCTACTTTCTGATGGTGTGAAGAAAAATATACATTACTATGGTAAGTTTTCTCAGGAAATGCAAAAACGAAAAAAACTAAGTCAATGTTTTAAAAAATATTATAATGAATGACGTAATCAGTATAAAGTATGTGAATTCAATAGTACGATTTACATGTATATTTATATATTATGAGATTTTCTATGACGTAAATGTAATTAGAATTTAATAAAACAACTTTTTTACTGAAAACAATACTCGCGCACCGAGGGTTCCGTACAAACCTGTATATATGTGATGTAACTAAAAATTTAAGGTTTTCGGAATTTTTCCTTTATATGTGCTATAAAACATTGCTTCATGCCAAATTTCAAGATTCTAAATAGACTGGAAGTACCCTTTAGGTTTTGATTCCCTTGCGAGTAGTTGCGAGTTTGAAAATATGCGGCTTAAATTGCTGTTTCTTTTGATTGCGTTGACATAGAAGTTTGATTTTGTTACAGCTTAAAGGTATTATAGACCTGAGTATTTGATATGAATTTCAATTTAATACCTCTACGCGTTAACTTTAAAATTATTAAAAATATTTTTATTATATGATGTAACCAACATTTTACGGTTTTCGCAATTTTTCCTTTATCTGTGCTATAAGACGTTGCTTCGTACCAAATTTCAAAATTCTGAGTTCACGGGAAGCACCCTGTAGGTTTTGATTCGAAAATTTGCGGAAATTTGCGGCATAAACGGCTGTGTCTTTTGATTTCGTTGGCTTAGAAGTTTGATTTTTTCACAGCTCCAAGGGACAATAGACCTGAGTATTTGGTATAAATTTTAGCTTGATACCTCCACGCGTTCCTGAGAAAAAGGGTCTTGACAGACGGACGGACGGACGGACAGACAACGAAGTGATCCTATAAGGATTCCGCTTTTTCCTTTTGAGGCGCGGAACCTTAAAAAATAGCAGCAGTCTCATTTTTTTAGATAAAATTCCCTTTAACTGTTTTCCATAAGACTTGTAGCTTGTAGTTTTTCCGCAAATCAAGGAAAACCGTTTTTTATCCTTAAAAACTCACCCCCTTCCCCTTCCCGACCTCAGATCGCCCGTAAATTATTTTTCTTTTCATTTCTGTTATATTCTCTTGCTTTTCCAATGGGTTTTATCCCACTATAATTTTTTTTTCACTTTTTACTATTTTTGAAGGCTTTAGCACTTGTCTATTAGTCTTGATCTAAGTCTTCCCTATTTAGTCGTGGTCTTAGTCTTGGTCTAGTTTCATATTCAGTATTTGTTTTGGCTTTGATCTACCATCAAATTCAGTCTTCGTCTTAGCCTTGGTCTCGGTCTGCCACATTTAATCTTGGTCTTATTTTACCACAATAAAACTTCTTGTAAGGTTGGTTATTGTTTTTTCCAAAATGTAAAGAGTTAATTTACAAATAAAAATTACTTACGTTGGTGGTGGGAAAACCTCATCGCCAAGATATCGCTTCCATGGATGTAATGGTACATGGTCTTCTCAATCAAATCCTGAGGTTCATAGCCAGTAAGCTGGGCTACCCTGAAAGAAAATCAAATTTTCGGTCAACTTTGACACCCGCACACGGACAAGACTACCTATAGGTAATAAAGAACACCCTCCTTCTATTAATTTCTGCAATAATCTCAGATCGACTATATCATGGAGTGATTTTTCGTCTTCAATAATTATTAATTAATTACTTATAATTTTTTAAATCCAAAAATTTACCATAAATTGGTTCATTTTTCTATTTTTTATTAGGTACCATTTTTGCATTGTGTTGGCAATACAAAATTAAAAACTGTGACACATTCTATTTTTGTTTGTCCACCTGCTGGTACCTTCAGCATATATGTAGGTACAAAATATTTCATTGCGGAAAAGATTCAGATTTCAGCGTTCGCGTTACTTTTTCGTGGTAGTTAAACACTTCCTAGTAAATACCACATCGTATAATCAGCACTTTACATACCATACATAGGTACTATGGTAAAAATACCCATCTGTTAAAAGCCATCGTCGCCGTCGTCATAACGAAACGCGATAGCCGTATTCGGTTACTAAAAAATGGTACCGTGGAAAATATAACACTTGCAACTTATTGGAATATAACCATTTAAAGGCGCAAATGTAAATATGTACCTACAGTTTATAAATAGAACATACAATGTACTTACAATTAGTAATTTTATACTCAGTAAGTTTATGATGTAATGTACGTGTACCTATTACATTGTTACCAACAGAATGGTCAAAGACCTAAACGCCAATAATAAAAATTACTAGTCTGTAACTTACCTTGCATCTAAAAATATCAGCTTCAAGTCCAAACTGGCCCTAAACATGAACATATTACTGTGCAACTTAATTTCCGTGATTGCGCTAGGAGGTAGAGAGTGACCTACGGCGACGAGGCCCATATTTTGGTAACAGGTCTCATATGGAGGCGATGAGGCGGAATATTGCTTGATTTTCAAATAGCCAGAACAATGAATCACCTGCAACAATTATAACAAACTTGGAATACTGATTAGCTCTTCAAAAAATTTTTTTTAAAAATTTTTAAAACGTTGTTGTCCCTAATACGTGTAAAGTTAAAAAAGTTAATCACGAAATTGGCCATACGCATACTTTTATGCCTGAAGCGAATGTTTTCACAACGAACTACAACTGAGCACAAAAAGTCGATTTTCATTTTAGCCTACTTGGTTTACATGTAAATGATGAAATATTAATTATTTTTTTTGCTTTAGCTTAAATGAGCACACATTTTAGTTGATACCGAGTCTCATTTGAGTACCTACAACATAAGTTTACTTTATTCGATGAATTGATGCTTATTTTCTTTTCCTATACGAAAAACTTTAAATCCATAAATTTATACATTAAATTTGTATATTTTCAGGATGAGTTACAATAAAGTATACATTAAGTTAAATCCGAGGCTATTACGAGTACAGTACCATTTTAGATCACTCAATAAATTGATAACGAATTCTTTTTTTCGTTTACTTTGTGTGTGTAAGTACGAATGGCTTAAATGCAGTTTTATGATCCATATTTGGGATGTTTTTTGGAATGATTGATAACTGAGTACACATTGAATTGATGACCGAGTCTCATTTGAGAACCTACAACATTACTTTACTTTATTCGATGAATGATGCTTATTTTCTTTGCATACGAAAAGTTTTGGATCCATAAATTTATACTTAAATTTGTATATTTTCAGGATGAGTTACAATCAAGTATACATTAAGTTAATCCGAGTCTATTACGAGTACAGTACTAATTTAGATCACTAAATAAATTGATAACGAATTTTTATTTCGTTTGCTTTGTGTGTGTAAGTACGAATGGCTTAAATGCAGTTTTATGACCTATATGGTATATTTTTGGAATGAATTATAACCGAGTACACATTGAGTTGATGCCGAGTCTCATTTGAGTACCTACAACATTACTTTACTTATTCGATGAATTGATGCTTATTTTCTTTGCATACGTAAAGTTTTGGATCCATAAATTTATACTTAAATTTGTATATTTTCAGGATGAGTTACAATCAAGTATACTTTAAGTTCAATCCGAGTCTATTACGAGTACAGTACTAATTTAGATCACTAAATAAATTGATAACGAATTTTTATTACGTTTGCTTTGTGTGTGTAAGTACGAATGGCTTAAATGCAGTTTTATGACCTATATGGTATGTTTCTAGAATGACTTATAACCGAGCACACATTGAGTCGATGCCGAGTCTCATTTGAGTACCTACAACATTAGTTTACTTTATTCGACGAATTGATGCTTATTTTTTTTGCATACGCAAAATTGTGAATCCGTACATTTATACATAAATTTGTATATTTTGAGTTACAATCAAGTATACATTAAGTTAAATCCGAGTCTATTACGAGTACAGTACCATTTTAGATCACTCAATAAATTGATAACGAATTTTTATTTCGTTTGCTTTGTGTGTGTAAGTACGAATGGCTTAAATGCAGTTTTATGATCTATATGGTATGTTTTGGAATGAATTATAACCGAGCACACATTGAGTTGATGCCGAGTCTCATTCGAGAACCTACAACATTACTTTACATTATGCGATGAATTGATGCTTATTTTCTTTGGATACGAAAAATTTTAAATCCATAAATTTATAGTTAAATTTGTATATTTCAGGATAAGTTACAATCAAGTATACATTAAGTTAAAATCGAGTCTATTACGAGTACAGTTCCTAATTTAGATCACTAAATAAATTGATAACGGATTTTTAATTACGTTTGCTTTGTTGTGTAAGTACGAATGGCTCAAATGCAATTTATGATCCATTTGGTATGTTTCTGGAATGAATTATAACCGAGCACACTTTGAGTTGATGCCGAGTCTCATTTGAGTACCTACTTTACTTTATTCGATGAATTGAAGCTTATTTTCTTTGCATACGAAAAATTTAAATCCGTAAATTTATACTTAAATTTGTATATTTTCGATGAGTTACAATAAAGTTATACATTAAGTTAAATCGAGTCTATTACGAGTACAGTACTAGCACATAAATGATGTTTTTTCGTTGTCTTTGTGTGTGTAAGTACGAATGGCTTAAATGCAGTTCTATGATCATTTGGTATGTTTTGGAATGAATTATAACCGAGCACACATTGAGTTGATGCCGAGTCTCATTTGAGTACCTACAACATTATTTACTTTATTCGATGAATTGATGCTTATTTTCTTTGCATACGAAAAATTTTGAATCCGTAAATTTATACTTAAATTTGTATATTTTCAGGATGAGTTACAATAAAGTATACATTAAGTTAAATCCGAGTCTATTACGAGTACAGTACCATTTTAGATCACTAAAAAAAAAAAGGGGGGTGTAAGTACGAATGGCTTTAATGCACTTTTATGACCATATGGTATGTTTTTGGAATAAATTATAACCGAGCACTCATTGAGTTGATACCGAGTCTCATTTGAGTACCTACAACAATAGTTTACTTTATTCGATGAACTAATGCTTATTTTCTTTGCATACGAAAAATTTTGAATCCGTAAATTTATACTTAAATTTGTATATTTTCTGGATGAGTTACAATAAAGTATACATTAAGTTAAATCCGAGTCTATTACGAGTACAGTACTAATTTAGATCACTAAATAAATTGATAACGATTTTTATTTCGTTTGCTTTGTGTGTGTAAGTACGAATGGCTTAAATGCAGTTTTATGACCTATATGGTATATTTTTGGAATGAATTATAACCGAGTACACATTGAGTTGATGCCGAGTCTCATTTGAGAACCTACAACATTACTTTACTATATTCGATGAATTGATGCTTATTTTCTTTGCATACGAAAGTTTTATACTTTAATTTGTATATTTTCAGGATGAGTTACAATAAAGTATACATTAAGTTAAATCCGAGTCTATAACGAGTACAGTACTAATTTAGATCACTAAATAAATTGATAACGAATTTTTATTTCGTTTGCTTTGTGTGTGTAAGTACGAATGGCTTAAAGGCAGTTCTATGATCTATATCGTATGTTTCTGGAATGAATTATAACAGAGTACACATTGAGTTGATGTCGAGTTTCATTTGAGTACCTACAACATTAGTTTACTTTATTCGATGAATTGATGCTTATTTTCTTTGTACTTATACGAAAAATTTTGAATCCGTAAATTTATACATAAATTTGTATATTTTCAGGATAAGTAACAATCAAGTATACATTAAGTTAAAATCTAGTCTATTTCCAGTACAGTTCCTAATTTAGATGACTCAATAAACTGATATCGAATTTTTAATTACGTTTGCTTTGTGTGTGTAAGTACGAATGGCTTAAATGCAGTTTTATGATCCGTTTGGTATGTTTCTGGAATGAATTATTACCGAGTACACATTGAGTTGATGCCGAGTCTCATTTGAGTACCTACAACATTAGTTTACTTTATTCGATGAATTGATGCTTATTTTCTTTGCATACGAAAAATTTTGAATCCGTAAATTTATACATAAATTTGTAATTTTCAGGATGAGTTACAATCAAGTATACATTAAGTTAAATCCGAGTCTATTACGAGTACAGTTCTAATTTAGATCACTTAATAAATTGATAACGAATTTTTATTTCGTTTTGCTTTGTGTGTGTGTAAGTACGAATGGCTCAAATGCAGTTTTATGTTGTATACGGTATGTTTCTGGAATGAATTATAACAGAGCACACATTGAGTTGATGTCGAGTCTCATGCGAGTACCTACGACATTAGTTTGCATTATTCTTCATATTTTATGTAGGGGTAGGTATGTAATATTTAACCTTTTAAAATACTCGTATTCTAAGCCAACAATCAGATTTAGGTATTTTGGTTTTCCGTTCCTTTACCATTTGTACCTATTAAGCAAAATATTTTGACGTCTTCAACCTTTGCTACTAAAACTTTACTGTTACCTACCGTTAAAAAACAAACATTGCAGTTACCGAAATGTGTACCATAAGATAATATAAATAACAAACTACGAACGAAACAAATACCTAATCGTACAACTATAAACAACAATACCTTTGACAGCGTAGTGTGATCTATGAAACCGCCCCAACGGCACCCTTTGTCTAGTCACGTGCTCGTCTATGTGAGACTCACCCCCGCATAAATTACCTAGATAAAAATTACCCCTGCCCTGCTATTGTCGCACCTGTTCTTATTATTTATTCCTACAGTAAAAGCACAAAAATGCAAGCTCGGGCACGTTTCTCACTTCACCTTAACTACTAGACAATAAAAGAGCAACAAACAAAAAAAAAGAGAGGAAGCAGAAGTTACTTGTATATGTGTGAATGTATACTTTCCTAAATTGCGGATTACGATTACCCTCAAATAATAGGGGGTGATAGAACGTAGAAGCCGGTCTTAACAAATAGTGCACAATTAAATTAACACGCACATTAGTCACACAGAACGAAGAAAAGAAGTTAAATGGGGCCGAGATGGTGTTTGATGTTGATCCATAAATTGTTTCTAGTGCGCAAATAACAATTATACAGGGTGTTCAAAAATTACATTTCTTATGTTGCAGTTTCGATAATTAATCATTACTTTATTAATATTTACAGTACTTAATAATTAATAGAACCATCCGCTTTCATTTAATTTTTTATTGTTATAATATTTAAAAGTATTTTTGAAAATAAAAACAAAATTTCACTCGTTGTCGTAACGCTTTCTCCTACAGTAAGTAGGTACTTCCCCCTTTTGCATTTGTCGCTGTTGTCGGTTCTTTGTTTTAATAAAATCCAGAAAAAAAATAACGGGACGTCCGTCCGCGTCAGTGAAAAGGGCCTCTACATAAAAATTAATTAGTGCAGAGATATGCAAGTGCAACGGTCACACGTGTATACCTCATGCACTCAAGCTTCATTGGTTTCTTGAGTTAATTATGCAGTTTTTCACCGAAACATATTAGCCTTTACAGGCATGCACATACTAATTATTTTCTTCCATACTAATTACGGGCGTGCATAAATACACGCCTCTCGATGCAAATCAGATGAATACTTGTACGTGCAACTTATTTGCATGTGTATTGTTACCCATGTTGGGCCTTTTTACAACGAATGTTACGCTAGAAGCAAGATTTTCTGCTACGCAACACAAAAGAAATGGACAAAATAACCGCTATTGTTTACCAAAATCAGTTTTTCTCTTAACAAAATTGATGAAAACGGAATAATAGTTCATTAAGCAAATTGAATTAGTTTTGCACTCATATGAGATGAGACTCGGCTTCAGCTTAATTTTAGTTTAGGCCGATATTATGGTTACTTTTTATGATTAAAGTAAGCATAGGTACATAATTTAATAATAGCCTGCCATTCATTTCTATTGAAGGGGTTAAAAAAAGAAAAATCCACTATAATTCTCCCTTGAATAACCTCCCTAAAAACCCTTTAAAAAAATTGCACTTTTGTAGAAAATCTCCAGATAAATATTTTAAACGATTAATGATGATAATAGTCATAATCAGTTTTATTAAAAAAAAAAGGTAATAATTCTGCGTAAAAATTTGATGTACAAAGTAGAAAAAATGGAAGAAAGAATACAGAAAAATGCCTTCCCAAAAAGTAATTCCCTAGAAAAAAAATTCCGCGTTTATCGTCTTGTAAGAAAGAAAACAATTTTCGACCAAGTGTAAAACAGTAAAGATATTGTAGCGACCAGTGACACAGTACGTGTGCGCGATAACAATTTGTGGCATGTACTTGTTATCACTAACATGCTTACGGCGTAAACACCGCTCACGGTACTTTTCGTGTTATCAATTTACAAGATGTAAATCATTCTCCGGCGACAAGTAACAAGTTCAATTCTGGAATAATCGAGGACTTTCTAATTATTACTCATCATTCGAGAATCGTCAGGATTTCCTTTTCGAATTGTTCAGAAAGTTCGAAAGGTGTATATAAAAGTGATCATCTTTGGACCGAGAGACAGTTAGTTGAAGAAAGCATCAGTGCGCGAATTAAAACCGATAATAGACAAAGTGATATAAATAAACTGTTATATAAATAAGTGAATTGTTGTGATATAAATGGTAGTTCTAAGTTAGTGTTTAAGTGTTATAAATAGTGTTAAATAAATAATTGTTTAAATAAATAGTTTAACTAGAAAATTCGTTACAATATCTAATATATGAAATTCTCGATTTTTATGAAATTTTATATGCATATTCAGTAGGTCTGAGAATCGGCTACTATCTATTTTTCATACCCCTAAGTGATAAGGGTTGTCCACCCCTAACTTTTTTTTGGATTATTTGGACAAAATTTTTTAATTTTATTTTTTTATGATTTGGCATTAAAAAATACATACGTATAACCCTTAATTTTCACCCTTCTACCACCAACCCCCATTTTTTAATAGCGATATTAGTACTGTAATAATCTTCAACTCTCAGTGGTCGATAACTGATCAATTATTATCAATCGATTAGTCATCCCCGCCAGGCGTCTACTGATGTCACTACTCAACCAGCAAACAGCACGGAGTGGGGATGAGAATGAAGCAGATTTTATTAGAATCTTACAGGGAGTTCAAATATGTTCTAAGAAGTAAAAGAATGTTTTATTATAACATTTCAGAATGATTTGGCAATGTTCAAGAATGTTCCAGAATCTTGAAGATCATTCAAGAATGTTTCAGAATGTTATAAAAAGTCAGAGAATATTTTGAATCATTATGGGATGTTCTGGATAGTTCTCAATACGCGAATATTCTAGAATGTTCCATCATACGTGTGATATATTCTTACCCGGGCAACGCCGGGTATTGAATTAAAAATATAAAGAGAGAGGATTTCTTTATTCATCATAAATATTAATAATTCAACAGTACAGTCGTCTTAAGCTCATAATATTTGTCTTAGGGTTTTTCTTGCACAATTGTCAAGACGAATTTGTATTTTGTTCATCCCTGATGGCCATATACGTATAAGTCCTTAATAAATTATTCAATAACAAGATTATTAAAGTAATAGCTAAAACAAACCCACAAAGATTCAAAATTAATGATCTTAGGTAAGTACATTTAACCATATTTACCTGCAATCTTTATACAGAACCGATTTTTATATATTTTTTGTAAATTTTAAGTCACTAAATATTATATTATATTACTTCCCTTTTTATTGTTTTATTTATTACCTAAAAATTTAATTTTTTTTATTTTTCACTGATATACCTACGTTATCTATATTCTCTAATAATTAATTGTTTAACAAATAAACAATATTTTCACTAATTTTCTAAAAACACTTTGTATCTTCCGAAGATATCTTTGTAGGGTGAAACAATTTAAAAATAAGAAATAATACTTTATCTTGATAATTGTATTGTATTTTAAATTGAAAATGAAAGTGTTAACTTACCTTGTAACCTCCGTTGGTTAAGCCTGCATTCCTTTTGGCCAGAACACATTTCATACGTAGAAAAAATATTCTTTCGGTTTCATAGTCATGTAGGGGCAGGGGTGGCGGAGCTCCGGGGATTGCAGGAATTGTAGGGCTTAAGACAGCAGTCATTTCGTCGTGATCCGCGGGGTGAATGTATTCATATATACTGTTACCAGTTAGTTCAACCTGAAACAAAAATAAAAGTCTTGTAGGACTCTGGAACTTTTTTCTATAAGCTCACTACTTTTATTTTATTAAGTAAATTCGTTTTAAGTGCTTTTTCAAAATTTAATACGTATATTGTAAAAAAATACAAAATTTTACTCAATATGTACTAAATAATACACAAATGCGCACATTACTTAAGACAATTGAGAAATTTTTGAACTCTGCGCATATGAGACTTAAAAATAATTAATAAGGGCCTATAGATGTAATGTTTTTTAATTGTAATCATTTTTTTATGTGTGACACATATTTATACCTATAGATAGAGATACATATACGTGACCATGTTGTGGACACGCCTCTCGCATGAAGACTTTCGATTCCTTTGTTGCTCACCTTTACCTCACCTGGTTCTTCGGCTTCGGGCAGGTGTTATAACTTGTCAGATGGTTGGCAGTTGTAGCCACTGACGCCATTTTTGTAGGTCGAAACTTTTTCTATACCTACCATAAACCGTAACGTAGGTACAATCTTTATTATGTATGTATGTATGTATGTCAGCCACATATTTCGAAAAATTTACATATCAATTACTAGAAACGATTCTTCCTCAATATTTGACGTGCTAATTGGACTGTTTAGTTTACTATTTTATGTCGAAGAGACTTAATCTGTACCAAGAGCTTTTCCAAAACGAACATATACATAAAGAGACACACACCTATGTATATTATATATGTATAGCCACAATTATGGTACATATGTTGTGTAACATCACAAGAGGACTTACATAAAATTAAACGTTAATTGAACACAATTTAACTGTAGGTAACTCTAATGTTGAGCAAAAATAATCTTTGATTTGCAATTTTGTATTATTTTGTTTCGCCTTTGTACACTCAGCGAGACCAAGATTTAAATATGGTCAGACTAAGACTGAATGAAGAATACCAAGACCATGAACAAGACTAAATGAAGATCAAGGCTAAGAGCAAGACTAAATGAACAAAATCAAGATTATGAGAAAGACTAAATGAAAAATCCATCATGAGAAAGATAAATGCAGAAGACCAAAAGGATGTCTAAATTGAGAAATCCAAGACTCAGATCTTGGGAAAGACTAATAAAGTAGAAACAAGAGCAAGTCTAATTAAAAAGATCAAGACCAAGAGTAACAATAAATTAAGAAGATCAAGAACACGACAAGAAGATCAAAAGGAAAATTAAGAAGAATAAGACCAAACGATGAACAACCAGTCAATGAGCGAAATTAAATGAAAAAGACAAAGGACAATACTAAATGAAGAAGACTAACATAAAGACTAAATGAAGAAAGCAAAAAAAGATTACATGAAAAGTTCAAGAGCAATATTAAATGAAGAAGACCAAGATCATGAGAAAAACTAATGAAGAAGAGTATTAAAAGTAAGTGCAAAACTATATGAAGAAGACCAAGACGAAATGAAGAAGAGCAAGACGATGGGAAAAACTACATGAAAAAAACTAAAAGCAAGACCAAGTGAAGAAGAGGAACATCAATATTAAACGATGAAGAGCAAAACAAAGTACAATACTAAAGAAGAAGACTAGAATTATGACAAAAAATAATGCAGAAGACATAAAAAATTAAATGGATAAGTTCAAGAGCAATATTAATTGAAGAAGACCAAAACCAAAAAAAATACTATATGAAGAAGACGAAGACCAAATGAAGAAGAGCAAGATGATGGGAAAAACTACATGAAAAAAACTAAATGCAAGACCAAGTGAAGAAGAGCAACATCAATATTAAACGAAGGAAAGCAAAACAAAGTACAATACTAAATGAAGAAGACTAAAATTATGACAAAAATAATGCAGAAGACATAAATGGATAAGTTCAAGAGAAATATTAAATGAAGAAGACCAAGATCATGAGAAAAACTAATGAAGAAGAAGTGTAATACTAAATGAAGAAGAGTATTAAAAGTAAGTGCAAAACTATATGAAGAAGACCAAGACGAAATGAAGAGGAGCAAGACGATGGGAAAAACTACATAACAAAAACTAAAAACAAGACCAAGTGAAGAAGAGCAACATCAATATTAAACGAAGAAGAGCAAAACAACGTACAAAGCTAAATGAAGAAGACTAGAATTATGACAAAAAATAATGTAGACATAAAAAATTAAATGGATAAGTTCATGAGCAATATTAAATGAAGAAGACCAAGATCATGAGAAAAACTAATGAAGAAGAAGTGTTATACTAAATGAAGAAGAGTATTAAAAGTAAGTGCAAAACTATATGAAGAAGACCAAGACGAAATGAAGAAGAGCAAGACGATGGGAAAAACTACATGAAAAAAACTAAAAGCAAGACCAAATGAAGACGATCAAAGCTAAGCACAAGACTAAATTAAGAAGAGCAAGACAAAGGTGGAACAGTAAGATGATATCAGCAGCAAGACTAATTGAAGAGATCAAAAATAAAAGCAAGACTAACCGAAGTAGATTAGCAATAAGACTAAGACCAAGAGCAAGATTAAATATGCTAGACCAGGGCCAAGTCTACATAAGTCTCGATCCTAACTAGGTATCTATTACAAAAATACATACTTATATATATGTAAATTATTTGAATTAATAATAATTACCTACCTGTGATAAGCCTAAATGGACTGATGCAGTTTCGGATATGTACATAATTTTTCCATCAGGTGCGACTACAAAGATGAATCCATCTAAAGTTTGTAACAAATAGGATCCCAGTTCCCTGATTGGCGTTTCCCTTGGGCTGACAACGGGAGACGCACCCCACGCGTCCCCTAAACCTGGAAATAAATACAACCCTGGAATAATTCTTAGGAATTGTTAATAAAAATTAATTAAAACACCTAGCAGTAGCATTTAAAATACATAATTTCTTAGTAAGTAATAACTACAGCAACAAAAATTTATTTGAATGAGTAGATAGTAGGTTTTGTGTTATTGCAGTAAATGTTAGGACAATGGTGTATTCATATTTATATTCTTACAAATTTCTTTGTTGAAATTGAAAGCATCAAATTGCTGAGGATATTATAAAATTTTTAGTCCCTTTAGGTGGTTAATGTGCGGAATTCCCCGCACCCTATAAAACCATCCTATCATTATCTAATAAAAGAGGTAGATGATTCTAGGTAAAAATCTAGGGAATCCCCGACCCATCTTATTATAATCTCGCTTTATTATTTTCCTTATTTTGTTCGGTAATTGCAATAGACCATTGTACCCTCAGACGATAATAAAGGTGTTGTAGTATCTTTGCTATTTATACAAAAATTTATAATCTAATACATAGTATAAAAGTACTTTTAAGTTTAAGGTACTTACCGTCGGGAAACACTTGCCTCAGTTTCAGGTAGGATGTGGTGAGTCTGATGACAGAGGCCTTGTCGAGTTGCGAAGTTATTGCAGCCGGAAGGGGCAGAAGCTTTGCCAATTCCAAAAATTCCGCGTTTTCCTTTTCGCGTCGAGATCGCGCCGCGTTTTTGCTCTTCTCTTTCATAGTGCAACGAAGTGGTTCAACTGGAACCACTGCAAAAAACAAACATTTATGATGAATTTTTAAAAAGTATAAGATATAATTGAGTTAAAATATTGCTTAGAATAATTTATTTGTTAAGTAATTTTTTGTAACGAAAGAAGAAAATTTTACCTATTAGAGCATCTATTAATTATGTGACCTCAAAATTTCGGGAAGGAATGCAGCACAACGTCATTAAATCTCATTTAAGGGAAAGAAGAGTCAATAAAAATCTTACATCAATTTTGACTTCAAAGAGTGTTCTTAAAATTTCCTTTTTTTTCTCTTCTTTTAAATGGGGACTCATTGTAGAGTAAGTAAGTCATGTAAAAGGGATGAGGGGTGATGGTCATATCTCCTACTCCTACCAGATCTTAACAAATCTCACTAAAGAGGAGTCGAAATTAAATAATTACCAAAGCTAAGAATAAGATATGGTTTGAAGAAATAAAGAGTTAGGTTAAAGTTTTTGAATGAAAATTCTTCAGAGTTAAAATGTAATCTTCTCTATCATATATCATTTTTGGTCATCTCAAATTATAGTCTTAGTATTTTTCAATATTTTTTGGTCGTGGTTGTAATTATAAAAAATTGTTAACTATGTAAAGAGGTCCACGGTGCTGAAGAACGAGCAATAATAACACTGCGACAAAATGGGAAGAAAACTTGTATTATCTACTTCAAATTATTCAAATTTCACACTTGACTATACAAGTATATGCTACGTATCTGTTTGTGTGTGTATTTACGAGGATACTGTGTGGTACAGGACTTGTAGGTACGTACTAACGAATACATGAATAATTAACGGGAATTCTAAGCTACCAGACGAGACCCTCGAGCAAGTTGAATTGTTACTTTATTATTACGCCCTCTACCTCCCTCTTTTTAATAATTTGGTCGCTAATGAACTGCAACCAACCGAGAAACTTCACCTTATAATTTTAAAATACGTACCACAAACTGCACCCAATCAAACTATAATTTAAAAAAAGGACTAAAGACTTGGGTTTTAGGATTTTCAAGTTTCTGTGGATCAAAATCACAAAAAGGACCCTCACAAAATACCAAATAAATAATATATTAATCGCTAAATTAGGTCTTGAATATTATTATTTAAAAATGGATGAAGTCTTAGAGGGCCCTTAAGGTCATAAGCTTAAAAACCCTAAGGAACCATACTAATATTATAAAACAATGAAAGACTTAGGTTTTAGAGCTATCAGGGTTTCTGTAGCTTTAAACATTAATAGCACCCTTTAAAAAATTACTAATAAGTTTGTCTATTTATCAAAGGTGCTGAAAGAAATTTTTAATTTGGACGTGGTAATAAATTTAATAAAGATATTTGGTAAAGAAAACACTTTAACTTTCATATAGTAGAGGCCAACTCTATCAGTTTTTTCAAGAAATTTAATAAACCCTTAAAGTTACTGTTACCATACTAATCTCGTATTAAAAAAGGATGAAAGGTTTTAGGGATCTCAAAGCTTCTGAAGCTCAAAACGCCTCATGAAATCCTTAAAAGTCAACAGTAAAGCATTCTATCAAAAGAACTAT
Source organism: Agrilus mali (assembly GCA_029378335.1). Lineage (NCBI taxonomy): Eukaryota > Metazoa > Arthropoda > Insecta > Coleoptera > Buprestidae > Agrilus > Agrilus mali. The sequence goes on from CM055660.1 coordinate 4,359,905, forward strand.
TATCAGAAACTGCTGAAGGAATTCTTCTATTTTGATATGGTAATTAAAAATAAATCAAATATTAACTTTTAAAGCAACTATTACCATATTAATATTTACAAATAATCGAAATACTTAGATGTTATAGAGTTCTCAAGGTTCTAAAGTTCAAAAACATAATTAGAAATTAGAACCTTTATAAAATCCTCAATAGTCAAAGATTCTATGTACTCTCAGAATCTATTGAAAGAAATCTTAAAAATTTGACATTGTAATCTTTTATTAAGCAACCCTTAAATATTCTAAGGAAACGATTAAAGTCACTGAACACCCTATACTCTAAAATACTATTGTAGCGACCAGTGACACTGTAAGTGCATGTACTTCTTATCGCTAACATGTTTACGACACAGCCACAGCGTACGACTTCCCTTTATCAACGTAAACTTACAAGCTCCAGCGACAAGTAACAAGAACAATTCTGGAATCATCGACGACATTCTAATTATTATTCATCATTCGGGAATAATCAGGATTTCCTTTTCGAATCATCCAGAAAGTTCGAAAAAAGTGATTGCCTTTGGGCCAGAACAGTAGTTGTGATAAAGCATCAGTGCGCGAAACAAACCGATAAATAATAGACAAAAGTGATAAAGTTAAATAAGCGAACTGTTCTAATATAAAAAGTAGTTTTAAGTTAGTGTTAAGTGTTATATATAAATAGTGTTAAATAAATAGTTATTTAAATAAATAGTTTGACTAGAAAATTCGTTACACTATTAAGTATGTTGATGTTTTTGTAAATTGCTTTTGGAAATATCTCAAAAATTTATGTTTAAAATACACCCCTTTTAGTTCAAAAGCTACTGAAATGAAGTAGTTACAACATAAAACTTAACCCAACCTTAGATTATTAACAAAATATTTGTAATAAATAATAAATTTTCCCTTAAAATTTCCAAAAAATGTTTAACAAAACACATTCTAATAATTAATAAATTAACTTAAAAAGGTTTTAACAAAATTCTAGGTGTAAAGCGTTTTGTTATAAATTTTTGTTTTGTTTATATATTTATAAAATAAAAAATTGTGTTCAAAATACACCCCTTTTAGTTCCTAGTTCCAAAGCTATTGAATGATTTAAATAATAACAATATAAAATCTAATCCAACTTCAGATATTATGGTGCTTTATAGGATATAAAAAATGTTGGCGCAATTGATACACACCAAAGAAATACATGAATGATTTTCAATTCAAATTGTTTATCTAATAAATATTCATTAGAATTTAAAGACTCCGAAATCCGAAAAGCACAATCAACTTCTGGGGTTTCCACTATCATAAGTATTCTTCAGGAAGACGATCATAAAAGAAGCATAAAATACAAACTACGAATTTATTGAATTAAATATTTTAAAGATAAATATTTTCATTATCATATTAAATGACAAATACAATTATAGATTTATCAAATATGATTCTATTCATTTGTATTTTTTAATTATGTTAGGTATTTAAAAAACACAAGGGGAAATGAGTTTATTATTATTACTTAAAACTATTAAGGACCTTTTAAAAAGGTTTAAATGCACATTTACATTTTTAATTGATTATGAAAAATTATTTTGGAGGTTTAATGTATGACCTAAAGCACTTACGGACTTGCAATTTATATATTTGTAATTAAATTATACAAAAAACATTTGACCCAATTGTACACTTATCAAATGCATTATTTATATTTTTAATTAATTACCTACAACATCTTACTGTTTTACAGTTGGTTGATAATTATTTTCTACTTACATGACGATAAACCAGGAAATTTTTTTGGTAGTAACTCTGGCTGATATCTCATTACAAAAACTACCGTAATTACCGTCTTTGTCACTTTTTATTATTAGACAACAATTTCACTTTTATCAACAACTGACACCCTTAAGACCCCGATAAATTGTAGGTGAATGCGATACTGACACCAACCCTGCCTTTTACCTTTACTTATATACTTACATACATACATTGAAAGGTGAGAATGGATAGGACAAGTGCCCATCGTTCTCATGGGCACTTGTCTCATATTGATCATCGACCAGATAAGTTTACAGGATAAGTCTCTAAATCATGACCGAAAAATGAAGTTAAAATCTTTGGCTTACCATGTTGTTGCCTCTTTTACAATACAATAGGAAGTAGGTGGTGAGATTTAGGAATTCCCATGTTAATAAAAGAATTGGGTAGTATGGGCAGGTATAAGATATAATGTCGGCCACACAAATGGCTTCTATTAAAAAAATACCGTTTTTTAAGCAATCATTCTTTAAAGTATTGTTTTTAACAATTTATAATTAACTAGGTATGCCCGCGACTTCGTCCATGTGGTATAGTGACTTTCGGCAGCATTTAAAATTTTTTTCTTCTATATTTTTATTTTCTGGGCCGAAAGCCTTTTTGCCGACGTCATTACACAAAAACTTTCCTTATTTTTGCCCCCTTTAGGGTAAAATTTTTACAAACTTATTATGTCGTATTTATATCTAATCATAAGCCTAAAAAATAAATTTCAAACCTCTAGCTTATTATCTACTTATCTATATCTGTACCTATAATTCTCATTTAAATCGGTTCAGTAGTTTGGGCGTGATTGCGTAACACACAGACAGACAGAGTTACTTTCGCATTTATAATATTATAGATTAATATAGTTTAATTATAGTTTAAAATAGTTTATATAGCTTAGTATTCAACTACTTTTATTGATCCAAATAAACAAAACCTCTATAACTTTTTACACTTAATATTTTAATTTTCTGGACCGTAAGCTTTTTAGACGACGTCGTTACACAAAAACTTTCATCGGCTAATTTTATCCCCTTTAGGGTAAAATTATTAAAAACATTGAATGTCGTATTTATTTATATCTAATCAAAAGCCTAAAAATCTTAAAAAATTACGGAATTTCCGCACAAACTTTCCTATTTCAACCCCTTACAACCTTTTTTTCGCATTAAAAAGTAGCCTATGTCCTTTCTCAGGCTCTAGACTATCTCTATACTAAATTTCATTTTAATCGGCTCAGTAAATTTTAGGCGAGATTGTGTAGCATACAGACAGAGTTACTTTCGCATTTATAATATTCCGCGAATTCATTTTCATCGATTTTCCCTTGGGAATAAGATATTTTCCCGCAGTAAAACGTAGCCTATGTGTTAATCCAGGGTGTCAGCTAACTCCATACCAAGTTTTATTAAAATCGCTCCAGCCGTTTAGACGTGAAGAAGCAACAAACATACACACTCGCAAACTTTCGCCTTTACAATATTAGTGTGAATTTTACCATTTTGTGCTGTTCTATGTGTGAACGCCCTTTAAGTACCTACGTGAGGTCTAATTAGGGGAGGGAGGAGACCAACAAAATTTAATCGAATTCCACTTAAAGCAAGGAAAGGTCATTGAAGTCTGGCGTCAACTTTTTAAATATCAAATAAAAGAATAAATTTGTAAAAATTAACCGAGCGTTTGTTTTTTACCATTTATAATCAAATAATTGTTACAATTTCGTCTCCTCCTTTAATTGAAAACTTGTTGGCATGTACATGTCATGTAAGAGCGATAAAAAATCCCATCACATCTTATGGGAGGGGACGAAACTAAATTAAGGGTAAATCCAGACTTCTCTTATTTAATTCATTTATTTATTCTTAATAATAATTCTTTATTAGTCGTCTGATTATTATTTTAGGATACATAAAATAACATGGAATTTTTATTTCTCAAAACAATATTTGACTTTTATTTGTCATTAAATTATTCCAAAAATAGAAAGTAGGTAATTTTTTTATTTTTCTTTCAATCAATCAAATACCCACTAACGTATGTAAATGGTTTTAAAAATTTTCAAAAATATTTTTCAAACTCATACAACCCTGATGGTTGGTAAACTTCTTATCGTTTTACCTAATAAAATTCAAAAACCACACTAAAAATTGATGTAAAACTCTCAAACTCGTGTACCTGTACTGATCAGTTTTACAACCCGTCATTACCGTGGTATGGGGTGACAGGTTGGGATTTCCCAAGCTCACCTTTTCGTAAAGTCAGAACATCTGGAAACGATTAGAAAAGAATGGGCATAAACATTTACGCTGCATTTGAATTTTATCATTTGGGATTGGTATTTCCTAAGCGTTCTCACACCCCTGCAATGAAGGTAATAATGGCAATAATAATAAAACAGTTTCCGAATTCTCTGAAACATTGCCCCCGGCAAGTGCATTACTTAGGTACCTTTACTGCACCTGAGTTTACGGTATATTAGGTAGCTACCCATCTCATTCAAAAGATTGTGAAACAAGTGAAAAATGTGAATACAGGAAACAGGAAACAGTTAACTTCTACATTACATTCGAATAAACAAAAGCTTTGAATTTTCTATGGAGCGTAACGCTATAAAAAGGAGTACTAAAAAAAATATTATAAAATAAATATCCGCTGATAAAAAATGTTAAGGGTGGGGGGTAATTAAACATAACTGCAAAAATATTAAAAACTTCAATAATATTTTGATCAGAAAGCAACGCTTTTTATAGCATCTCTTCGCCGTCAACTACCCCCCTCCCCTTACTTGCATATCAATATATATATATATTCCCTGTTCACTTATCTATGCTTCTGCTGAGTTCTGTACTAACTTTTAGCCAAAAAATAATCTTTCCTTAAATAGCTATTTATTTTAACACTGGATGCGCCACTGCAATCACCAGCATAAAGTAGCGAATATAATTGTGCTGCATTGAATGCAGAACATCGGCCTCCTTACATCTCGAACCACTACTAGGTATCAATCACGTAAAGAGCAATGACAAAGGAACTGAAACTTTCTCATGATACAAAGGGAAATGGAAATGAAAAATATTATTGTGATTATGTTTAATTTAACATTGATGCAACAAAAAAGGATTTATTACAAAATAAGGTCTTAAAAACGCTTTTCCTGATGGTTTCATAATATGTTTTTATAAACAACGACATTTTCACACTTCTTGTAAATAAATGTAAGTACGAATTGCACATACGTAGATATAATATGCAATATGTACATACATAGATCTTCTATCAACTGAAATATAAAGAAATATTGTTTAGATAGTATTAGGCATTGTGCGAATGTATAAATCAGCTTCAGGTGAATAAATTAAAATTCCCCTGTACCATCATGCTGACAAAATTATAATGGTAGGCACGTATGTATATGGTATAGATTATAGTATTGATTGATGTGGCTGATCTCAGAAGATAAGTAAAATGTCTTTCACTTTTATTCCAAATCAATTTAATCGATGTCTAAAATCAGTAACGATGTTCTTTATCACCAAACTGAGGATGACGATCAAAAAATGATTAAAAAAATGGTAGCTCATACATTTCTTTTATTATACAGTAGATTCATTTCGTTTATAATGACGATGAAAGGACCATTAAATTCCGTCGTTATATCCGGAAGTCGCTATATAATAAGAATGAAACAAGGAAATTAGGCAAGAAAAGTACCAAGTAACTGATTCTTAAATTTAACTTTACCAACTTTAACATTTATAAACAATTACTAAGTACAACTGCTGACTATCTGTGAATTTAAACAAAAGATAAAAAAGTTTTGTATTTAGACTCGATAGCAATATTAGTCAGTATGAGATTTCTAGCATCTTGTAATTAATAGTGCATTAAAGTTAGTCGCTAAAACCGAAATAGACGTTACATCCGAAGTCGTTACGTTACAGCCAAATTTTCTTCTTAAATTACTCCTTAAATTCAAGGGACTTTTGTGTTATGTCGTTATAACCAAAAGGTTGTTACAACCGAAGCAGTGGCGGATTTACCAGCAGGCTGAATAGTCTAGAGCCTAGGGCGGTAGATTTTAGGGGGCGGCAAACTGCTCAAAAATTTTTTGTCTTACAGAAATAAAAAATTATTACCTTATACACGGGAAAAAGCGAGGCTCAAAAAATCAATAAAAATTACAATATTTTAGTGCTATACAGTATACTGAATGCACTAAGGTCTGTATATGAAAAATTACTAAACGCTTATTTATAAAATATACTATTGTGATTTTGAATTTTTAAAATATTCCAATAGTGTTTAAGTATTACATTTTAAATTTAGTATTTTTACCTATTTTTTAAATTAATTATTGCCATAATTTTTTCTTTAGGTCCACCCACACTATTCAATTAATGTGTAATATATTTCACCACTTAAATATATCTATTCGAAGAGAAATGGGATCCGAAAAAAAATTGCTTAAAAATAACAATAACAAATATTATATAGATATATATGTGGAAAATTAATACTTTTCTATTGATATTTCTGATGATATTAACAACTTGTTTGAGTGTAGAATAAAAATTTAATAAATTTACACGTAAAAAATTGCATATTGTTGCAGAGAATTTCATAAATATTTTACGTTTCTTAGAATGACGATAGTTAAAAAAACCAATAGGTAATGAAAATATTGTAATGAATAAAAGCTATAAATATCCATTCAACGAAAGTTCTTCTTAACATTCTTAAATTTTTAATCCTAATGAATTCGTATCAATATTTGTTGATTAGTCTTATAAAAATATATGTAATACAATCATAAAGTTGCAATTTCATTGACAAAAAATTGATTGTAAATTTGGGTATAGAATTGCAGGTGTCAGTAGGGGCGGCAAATTTTGAATAGCCTATAAATGTGTAAATCCGTCACTGAACCGAAGTCATTATAAATGAAATCCACTGTATTTGTAGTAAGGGGATTTATTAATGAAAGAATGATTGTGATAAGGTTATGGTATGTGAAGAAAGCAGGAACAAAGTGAATGTTGTCGTGGTCTTGTCATCCCTTTATACATAAAGGTTTACTGTGTCTAACTTTCTTATTTTATAAATTTACAAATTACTTTTTATTTATCTGTTAACATGTTTGTTCGAATTTAAGTACGTTAGGGCTCATAGCTCATAGAACTGGAAATTAAAAGCGTGCGAGTTAATTACGATTTAGTGGAAATGGGCCCTTTTTAATATAATTATGTCTTGTGGGTCATACGAGTGTTTTGATATCGACTAACCCTGGCTACACCCCTGCTCTTGGTCTAGTCTAGAATAATGACCGCATGCAATCTTAATTTTTATAAACCCAAACACTTCTATTATTACAAACATAATATAGAAAAGTTATATGCTATGATATATTACTGAATTATTAGTTGACACATTTTTTTGTCTACATATAATTTTATTAAGGATGTTTATTGTAAAATTAGGATAGCAGCAGCTACGGGCTTGTTGTGTTATTTTATCGTTAAAAAAATATAAACAAAATGTTTCTTTATTTGTATTATTATCTGGAATATAAACGTAGGTACCTACTCCTGTATCGTAATAATTATAATTTATACATAATTATAATCCTTGCTATTAGTAAACAACATGTTTTGTTGCATGTTATAGTTTTATAGCTTGTGGAACAGTAAAAAATGTGATAACTCGATAAGGTACCTTAACAAGCAAAATAAATTAGTTTGACGTTTATTTTGTTTGTACCTATCAAATATCAAAACCATCAAAGTTATTGTTATCCTGTTAACTGCTTGTAACAGTTCGATAAATCCAAATTATCGTATAATTGAGATATATGTAAAACAGGACTGTATTAAAAAAAAAATAATAATTAATTTCTTTTAGGGTGTCGATTGTGTTAGCGAGTTGCTGTGCAGTGGCTTTTAAAAGAAAACGCAAAGTTCAATTATTTTGTAAATTATATTGTAACAAAGATCGAAGATGAACAAAAAACGTTTTAATATGTTGAAGGTAAGCTTACGACTACTATTATTTTAAAAAAAGATTCGTGAGAGAATCGAAGTCGAAACAGAGTTGTTATAAACACTTTACTAATCTAGACAAAACATAAACAGAACATATTTTAGTCTCCTGCTTACATGACTCATAAATAAAGTGTCACATTAATAAAATGCGTATACCTATTAAGCAGCTTAAATATTGGAATTCTTAACAGATTGAGCTTAGGTATTTGTTTAGTGGTTTATAAGTAATTTTTTTCATATCCTGTAGAATTTCCTTTCTTATTTTTAGTTTGTTTTGCTGCTAATACTAATATAAAGGCGAAAGTGAGTGAATGTGTAAGTGTGTATGTTTGTTACTTCTTCACGTCCAACCGGCTGGAGCGATTTTAATAAAATTTGGTATGGAGTTAGCCGACATCCTAAATTAACACATAGGCTACGTTTTACTAAGGGAAAATATCTTATTCCCATGGGAAAATCGATGAAAATGAATTCGCGGAATATTATAAATGCGAAAGTAACTCTGTTTGTATACTACACAATCTCGCTTAAAATAATGAACCGATTTAAATGAAATTTGGTACAGATAGTCTAGAGCCTTAGAAAGGACATAGGCTACTTTTTAATGCGAAAAAAGGGTTGTAAGGGGTTGAAATAGGAAAGTTTGTGCGTAAATTCCGTAAATTTTTAAGATTTTTTAGGCATTTGATTAGATATAAATAAATACGACATTCAATGTTTGTAAAAATTTTACCCTAAAGGGGATAAAATTAACCGATAAAAGTTTTTGTAATGACCTCGTCTAAAAAGCTTACGGCCCAGAAAATTAAAATATTAAGTGTAGAAAGTTAAAGAGGTTTTGTTTATTTGTATCAATAAAAGTAGTTGAACAGTAAGCTATATAAACTATTTTAAACCATAATTAAACTATATTAATCTATAATATTATAAATGCGAAAGTAACTCTGTCTGTCTGTGTGTTACGCAATCACGCCCAAACTACTGAACCGATTTAAATGAGAATTTGGTACAGAGATAGATAAGTAGATTGAAACTTATTTTTTAGGCTTTTGATTAGATATAAATACGACATTTAAAGTTTGTAAAAGTTTTACCCTAAAGGGGGCAAAAATAAGGAATGAAAGTTTTTGTGTAATGACGTCGGCAAAAAGGCTTACGGTCCATAAAATAAAAATATAAAAGAAAAAAATTTAAATGCTGCCGAAAGTCATTATTCCATGCGGACGAAGTCGCAGTCATAGCAAGTTATACATATTTTTTTTAAATGTTTACGTAATAACTGATTGTGGGTTCAACATGGTGACCATATAAGGGTTGTTATAATTGTCAATCAGTAGCTACATGTTTTTTTTTTAATATGGTCGGGTATAACGAGAAAAAAATAGACCTAATATTCATCAGTAAAAATAAATATTGGAATTGGAAGTTAGACCATCATCAGTCATTGAAACTTAGTGAAAAAATGCTTATTCTGTATTGTCGGTGATCGAAAAGGAACTAACGTGGGAAGTATTTTACTATAAGTACAAATAACCTACACTAATGTGCTTTATTGGTTCTATTCAAATGGTTTCTCTTTTTTCACATAAATATCCATTAAAAATTTCATAATAAAATTAAACGTATTTACGACAACATAAATACCTACAACACATACGTTAACGTACAAATACGTAAGTAAAGCTATAAAATATTTAATAATTATTATTACTATTACGTAATGGTTCTGGTTAGGTATTCTTTTAATAGATGGATTTATAACCGAAGGAAAATTGCAAATACCAATACAGATATAAAATGAAACTACAGCAGTTATAAAGTAGAGATTAGGTCTTATAACGACCCACGGTTGTAAAGCACCAAATAAACCAATTATTCTGTACTTTTCTTTATTTTCGCTTTACTATTTAATGTATTCATGCATTTTTATAAACAATTAATACATCATACGTATATCCACTTTAATCCTTTTAAAGATGTTTGAATAGACTCTAAATAGCAAAATATAAGTAAATCATAAAATTATTCGTTTGCACATTTTTAAATTCATTTATCTATTTATTAATTAATACTCAACTATTAGGATCGAAATGAAAAAGTTTTTTTCCCAAAGAGTCTTCTTCAATTACCGTCAGAAATTACAAAATTTACTCAAAACATCTGAGATACTCAACATCAAAATTGTAAGTTTTGAAAAGGTCCTTTGGGTCCGTAGAAGTTTCATTTTCAAAAAAAGTTATTTAATGATGAATACCTATCATGGACAAGAAGCTGACCGAAAGTTTCATGGGCTGCCAAAAGTAATGTTGCTGTCTTCCAAAAAAATATAGCCCAAAAGACGAAGTTTCTCCTTGCTTATGACCCATCATTGTTTTTCAAAATTCCCTAAAATCCTTCTTCGATTACCATTAGGAATTATCAAATTTACTCTAACGATTTGATAAGATACTCAAGTCAAATGTAAAGAAGTTCTTCCTTATTAAAAAAAAATGTGAAAAAGAATTTTAGGAAGTCCTCTGGGTCTATAGATTTTTTAAATTTAAAATTTTAACAAAACTTTATTGTTACGAATCAAGAAAACCAGCAGACATAATAATAACAATATCCTTGGGAATCCCGACAATTCCAAAAGGAACAGCGCGTGCCTGTATTGTGTCGTCAGCCCGACCATAAATAAATAAACAACCGAATCGTAGACTGTTAATACTAATTAATAAACTAATAGAGTTCAACTAGAGTTCACTCTCTTTGAAAATACATGTAGACTGTAAGAAAATAATATTTAAGCTTTCTCATTTATATCTTCGAATTCAATAAAAAAACTAAATACTTATTTTTCATCTTTATAATATTATCACTGTCATCACAGGTTATGGAATGCAGTGGCAGATTTATCAGCAGGCTGAATAGTGTAGTAGTTTGAAACTCTTTATTAATAAATCGGGATTTAACAATTGCATTAAAACATCTTCTTCCTACAAAAGTTGAATTGGTACTTAACTTATTATAATATGAATCAAAAAAGGCATTGTCTTTCTGGCGGCTTTACAATACCGCTACTTATGTACTATATTAGACTAAACAACTGTATCTATCACTGATGTCATTCTTATTATCTACACCTCGCACTCACGACGCGAAGGACCCTCGCAGTGCCGTACTGTTATATTTTCCACATAATCCTCGGGCCCCGAAGTACAGAGTACTTTACTTTCATTTAATTCTAGCGGATATAATAGTCTGATTGGTCGTTTCAATAATTTTCCGTTCGGAAGTCTAATCTCGCAGGCCCGCACTTTGCCGTCCCGCCCGTGGTAAATGTTTGTTACGCGAACCATCTTCCATAACGATCGCGGAACGCTCTGGTCGTGTAATAAGACAATATTTCCGGTTTCAAATAAAGTAGATTTTTTCGGATCGGAATGATGGGCCGTTCTTAACTGTTGTAAATAGTCCGTGGACCACCTTCTCCAAAATTTACTTAAATTCATCTCGCGCGCTTTCCATTTTTGCAAAAGGTCGTTGCGTTTAATTGTGGAGTCGCGAATGTCTTTTGTTATGTCGGCTACAGCCTCACCAATTAAAAACTTTTCAGGCGTTAATATAGATATGTTATTTGGATCGTCGTCAATGTACGTCAATGGCCTAGAGTTCACGATCGCCTCTACCTCGATAAGGATTGTTTGTAGTTCGTCAAATTCAAGTACAGCTTTTCCAATAGCAAATTTCAGAGAGTCTTTTACAGTTTTTACAAGGCGTTCCCAGAATCCGCCCCACCATGCAGCTCTTTCGACAATAAATTTCCAAGTTATACGCTTTTTCAATGCAAAGGACTGGACAACTGTACTTGTTAAAAGTGAATTAAGTTCTTCCAACTCTAGCGCTGCTCTTTTGAAAGTTTTCGCGTTGTCAGAATAAATAACACTCGGTACTCCTCGTCTTGACATGAATCTGCGTAAACCTCTGATACAATATTCCGTAGATAAGTTCGGTACTAACTCTAAGTGTACTGCGCGTGTTACGGCACACGTAATCAGCATAATATAAACCTTCTTTGATTGTTCGTTTTCTCTTATATAAAGAGGTCCAGCAAAATCAGTACCTATAAATTCAAATGCTCTACTTGCTAGAATTCGATCTCTCGGTAGTGGAGCAAATTGCGTATCCCCAGGTTTTCCCCTAAGTTTTTTACAAATCACACATCTTGCTAGAATCGATTTTATTTTTTGTCTACCCCTTATAATCCAAAATCTTTTTCGGACATTAGTCAAGACAATATTTACACCCCTATGATGTAACTTTTCATGCGTTTCACAGACAAGTTTTGTTACCCAAGGACTTGACTTTGGTAATATAATAGGATGTTGTGTTTCATAAGGCAATTCACTTTGTTGTAGCCTCCCTCCGAGTCTCATTACCCCATCGTGATCAATAAATGGTGATAATGATAAGATCTTAGAAGATTTGGGTAAAGGTTCGTTATTTTTTAGCGACTTGGTTTCCGTTGGAAACTCCGTGCTCTGAATATATTTTAGCCAGTATAACTCGGACTTTTCCAGTTCTTCTACATTTATGTTGCCAAAGGTTCGTTGTTTAAATTTCATGTTATTGATAAATCGCAGAATGTAACTAGTTATTCTTAAAATTTTATCAGTGTTACTAAATCGGTTCAAATCAAACAAAGGTTCGGATATTTCTTTAACGGTTTGTGTGTTCAATACAAAACCTTCTCGATAGTCATCCACCGTTTGTTCAACTTCAGGCCAATTGTCTTCCGATTTTAGTAAAAAGCTAGGACCATATTTCCACAATTCTGACGTTATTAATTTGTTTGCTTTAATCCCCCTCGTGACTAAATCAGCAGGATTTTCCTGTCCTGGGCAATGTCTCCACACGGAATCTTTTGTCAACGATTGTATCTCTCGGACTCTATTAGCTACAAATGGTTTCCATCTTTCTGGTTTCTCGCTGATCCAATGCAGCGTGATCTTAGAGTCCGTCCATAAGTATGTGGATTTTACGTTTAGTTTGACATTTTTGATTATATAGTTTTTTAATCTTGCCGCACAAACTGCAGCGGTTAACTCCAGTCTAGGCAGAGAAAGTTCATTTTCACTTTGCTTAATCGGCGCAACTCTGGATTTTGACATAAAAATATTGCAATGACTAACATCTTCCCCATGTCTTCTTATGTATGCAACAGCTCCATACGCTTTTGGGCTTGCGTCCGCAAAAATGTGTAGCTGTACCGGCGTTTGTCGGTTCTGTGCTACGCATCTTGAAAGAGCGAGTTCGTCTAAGGCCTTTATATCTTTAATCCAAACTTTCCACTCTCTTTGAATATCTTCCGACAGTATGGTATCCCATTCATATTTTCCCTTCCAGATGGTTTGTAACAATATTCTCGGTATTATTGTACATGGGCCCAGAAACCCTAAAGGATCGTATATTTTTGAAATCGTTCTTAAAATGTTTCGTTTTGTAATGTCGTGATCTTCATTGACACAATCAATTACCGAGTCTAAGCTTACTCCCAGTTCGTCTTGTAAAGTATACCAGAAGATACCTAGTATTTTGGGGCAAGTGCTTGGGTGATGTACGTTTTGCCTTTTGAAAATGTCTCTTAAAAATTCATTATTACTTATCCACTTTCTTAAATTCATTTGTGCGATACGCATAATCTTGATAGATTCGTCAAATATTTTTAAAGCTTGACCCGTACCTTCTGCAGCAAAAACAAAATCATCTACGTAGAAAGACTCTTTCAGAATCTCGCACGTTTCACTATATTCTGCCGGTTGTTCGTTTAAATGTTTAAACATTGTAGATGTAAGAAGAAATGGACTTGTAGTAACCCCAAATGTTACACGCTTCATTCTATAACCAATTATGTCGGGTAAATTCTCTTCGTCTTTAATTTCTGTTTTGTACCATAAAAAACTGTGGGAATCTCTATCTTTCTCCGATAATGAAATCTGTAAAAATGCTTTCTCTATATCTGCACATAATCCAATACTTCCGATTCTAAAATTCAACAATACTTTTACTAGATCAGGAATCAGGTTGTCACCACAAAGTAAACTTTCGTTTAAGGATGCAAAACCTGGTGCATGCGCTGAAGCATCAAACACAACTCTGACTTTCGTGGTGTCTTTATCCTCTCTATAAACTGGTCTATGGGGCATAAAGTATGTTCTACCCTCAATTTGAGTTTCTGGTGCCTTTTCAGCACATCCTGAATATAAATAGTCTCTAACAGCTTTATCATATTCAATTAACTTGGAATCCTTAGCTAGTTTTCTAGTCAAAGTCTTTACTCTTATCAGTGCTTGATTGTAATTATCGTTTAATTTAAAATCATCTGATTTCCAAGGTAATTCCACTTCATATATATTGTCTTTAAATTTAATATTTGTTTCACAAAACGTTTTTGTAAACTTTTCATTCAGTTTGCTATTTGAATTATCAGGGTTATCTATTCCTATCGTTTCTAACTCCCAAAAATATTTTAAATTGAAAGGTTCTTCTCGGTCTGAGTCTTGAACATTCGCGTGCAAAACAGTAATTATATTAGTACTTGCGTTATAACTATCTACAGGAGTAGGCCCGTGCAATGTCCATCCAAAGAGAGTGTTTACAGCCGTTAGGTCCGTCGTTACTTTTTCGGTTTCACCGGTTACTAATTTCCAATAGTTATCCGCTCCTATCAATATTGATATTCCTTTAACAGGTTCCCTACCTTCTTGCCTAGCGTCGGCTAATTCGAATTCTTTTAGTTTTCTGATATTGGTAGGCGGGGTACTTAAAGCATCAAAGCATATTTCAGGGACTTCAATTGCATGCAATTTAACATATTGTTTTGTATATTGACTTCGCAAATAAAATTCAACTTTATTACAGTTTTGCGGTGGACCTCTGTCGCTTGAACCAAATGGGATAATAGATAATTTGTGTGCACCCACTATCTTTAATTTTAATTTCTTGGAAATGTTTTCCCTGATGAACGTTAGCTGACTTCCTCCGTCGAGTACCATGCGTAAGAATATTTCATTTCGTTTTTGTTCATTCGTTGGAGAAATAAATGCACACGCCGTTTGTAATAATACATCGTTATAACAACCGTTTGCAATTAATGTTGCCGATTGATCATTATTTCTTGTATCGCCTGCGTCACTATTTGGGTGGATTGATGAATCTTGCGATTCTTTTCGCCCATTTTTGTTTTTGTCCAAACGTTTTTTGTAGTCTGGATCGCACATTACTGTACAATGTGTACCTTTACAATTTTGACATGTTAACTTATTACTTTTACAATCGCGAGCTCTATGATTCTGTTTAGTACACTTGTAACATCTCGAATTTCGTTTCAAAATGTCCCGCTTTTGCTC
Organism: Agrilus mali; assembly: GCA_029378335.1. Classification (NCBI taxonomy): domain Eukaryota; kingdom Metazoa; phylum Arthropoda; class Insecta; order Coleoptera; family Buprestidae; genus Agrilus; species Agrilus mali. The sequence goes on from CM055660.1 coordinate 4,375,152, forward strand.
AATTGTTAATGTTTTATTGCGACAGTTAAATGTATTATGCGTATTAGAGTTGCAAAATACGCATTCATTATTCGTAACTCCTGTAAAAAGTTCTGAAACCGTTCGCGGACAATTTGATCTATCAATCCTATTTCGTCCGATACTGTTTCGTTCTTCTCTGGATACGCCACTGGTCGTACTTGATGTAGCTTGAGCAGATTCGATGGAGTCTACCTCGCGTTTTATAAATTTTAAAAGCTTTTCAATTTGTTTTTCACATTTTGTTATATTTGAATCTGTACTTTCTTGACTTTCTTGACATTCTTCTGAATCTGAATCGATTTCGGACATTTTATTGAATTCTACTTTTAATTGAAATGGCAAGGATTTCATTAAAATGGTTTTTACCATTAACCCGTAGTTATCTGCTGAAATGCCTAAAGTCTTTAGTGAACGTGTTACAGCTGATGTAATATTGTACAATTTTCGCAACCCTATGACGTCATTTTTGCCTTTTACTGTATTTAAGTTTATTAGTTGCTGTATATAACTATCAACAATTCGTTCTTTATTACCGTATTCGTCTTTTATCATTTCAACTGCATCGTTATAGCACGCTTCGGATGGTGTTAAACCGTTAATCGTTTCGAGGGCCCTTCCCGTTAGTACCGATTTTAAATAATTAAATTTCGCGGCACTATCTAGTGAATTATTTTCATGGACGGCACTCCGAAATTGTTCCCAAAACGGAATAAAGTCATGCAAGTTCCCGTTGAAAGTTTTTAAATTTAATTTGGGTAGTCTCACCATATTTAAAGTTGCGTTCGTTCCACCATTACCACCTGCTCCCCGTTCCTGTTGAGTCACTGGTTGCTGATGTGGGTCATAACCATTCCTAGGCTGGAAATCCTCCATCGAAGTTGAATCTTGGCGAGTTCCTTGTTGCGGTTGCTTATTTACCCTCTGCTTCAATCTAGAAGTCGCAATGGCCACCCTGTCCTCGTAGTCCAGAACTTGTTCGAATTCTTCCTCATATTTTTCTTCTTTCACATGTGGTAACACTTTTTCATTTGCTTGTTTTAAATTGTTATTAGCCACTGTTAGTCTGTCTAACATCACACTTAACTCTTCAATCGACGTTTCGTCATTTAGTAATTCTTCTGCTTCGTTTATTATCCTTGTGACTTTCGCACGGCACGTTTTTCTAAATTGTATATCCATTTTCGTTATTTTCGTTTACTGTTTTAAAGCACTCGTTTCTTTTTTGTTAAACACCCGCTCATTACGTTAAAGGTCACTCGTTATTTCCCGGGTTTCGGCACCAAAATGTAGTAGTTTGAAACTCTTTATTAATAAATCGGGATTTAACAATTGCATTAAAACATCTTCTTCCTACAAAAGTTGAATTGGTACTTAACTTATTATAATATGAATCAAAAAAGGCATTGTCTTTCTGGCGGCTTTACAATACCGCTACTTATGTACTATATTAGACTAAACAACTGTATCTATCACTGATGTCATTCTTATTATCTACACCTCGCACTCACGACGCGAAGGACCCTCGCAGTGCCGTACTGTTATATTTTCCACAAATAGGTTAGAGCCTAGGGCGGCAGATTTTAGGGGACGGCAAACTTTGCTCAACAATTTTTTTGTTTTGTAGAAATAAAAAAAAATTGTTATCTTATACACGGAAAAAAACGAGGCTCAAAAAATCAACAAAAATTACAATATTATAGTGCTATACAGTATACTGAATACACTAACGTCTGTATATGAAAAATTACTAAACGCTTATTTATAAAATATACTATTGTGATTTTGAATTTTTAAAATATTCCGATAGCGTTTAAGTATTACATTTTAAATTTAGAATTTTTACCTATTTTTTAAATTAATTATTGCCATAATTTTTTCTTTAGGTCCACCCACACTGTTCAATTAATGTGTAATATGTTTCATCACATAAATATAGATATCTATTCGAAGAGAAATGGGATCCGAAAAAAATTGCTCAAAAATAACATTAACAAATATTATATAGATATATATGTGGAAAATTAATACTTTTCTATTGATATTTCTGATGATATTAACAACCTGTTTGAGTGTAGAATAAAAATTTATTAAATTTGCACATAAAAAATTGCATATTGTTGCACAGAATTTCATAAATATTATACTTTTCTTAGAATAATGATAATTAAAAAAAACAATAATGATAATATTGTAATGAACAAAAACTGTAAATATCCATTCAACGAAAGTGCTTAACATTCTTACATTTTTAATCCTAATGAATTCGTATCAATATTTGTTGATTAGTCTGATAAAAATATAATACAATCATAAAGTTGCAATTTCATTGACAATAAAATTGATTGTAAATTAGGGTATAGAACTGCAGGTGTCAGTAGGGGCGGCAAATTTTGAATAGCCTACGGGCGGCAAATGGGTAAATCCGCCACTGATGGAATGATAGACTTCATGGGAACGAACTGACTGAAAGTTTTATTGACTGTCAAAAGCAATGTTGATTTCCATATTCGATTCCAATAAAAGTAAAATATAGATTATAAACATTTTTATTGGCACATTTTTGGATTCATTTATTTATAAATTAATACCAAAAAAATATGGTCCAAAAGACGAAGTTTTTTCTTTGCTTATGTCCCATCATTGTTTTCCAAAATTCTTCTTTAATTACCATCAGAAATTACCTTTTAGATTTACTCAAAAGATCTAAAGAGATACCTACTTAACTCCAGAAATGTAATGAAATTCCTTCTTATGAATAAATTTTAAAAACGCCCTTTGTATCTGTTTCAAAATTTTTACAAAAATTAAATTTATCATTGTCACAAGAGGTCCCCTAATAGAAGTCCGGATGGACATAATGGGTAACAAACTGAGTGACAGCTTCATAAACTGCCAAAAGTAACGTTGGCGTCCATATTTTTACGATTCGAAAGCCCAGTCGATGTACGTATGTATGTTTTGTCTACATATAGACTGAAAACAAACACATTCGTTTTTTTGTTTTGTTTTCGTTTGAATTTAACCGGTTTTAAATTTTAGTGTTGTCGGAGGCGTGTAGTTGGAGAAGCAACGAACGGTAAGGTTGTAAGGCAGCTGGACCAAGAGCATTACACCCAAACCAAAAACCTTCATCAACATCACCTTTCTTTCAACTGACTCCATAATCAATATTGTACCTACCTACTCTTTACACAAAGAATGAAAGAACATATTTACAAATATCACAAAAAAAAAAAAAAGAACAATCGCTCCACCCCCCTTTCACCTTTACGAATTCAAAATAGATACAATACTACTCTTGTTTTATCTAGTAAATAGTCTAAATCTAGGAAAAAATTCCCCAAGGGAAAAAAAAAACGAAAGAAAAGCTCCTTAAAAAAAGTCCCCGGAAAGAATCCCTTTTGAAAAGAAATCCCGCAAAATTTTTATTAGGTACTTTGTTGAAATATTTAAAAGCTTTTACATAGTAACATTTACTTTTAAATAATTTTTAGTAAAATAATTAGTCTTAGTGCGTTTTATTTAACAAGATATAAAGCAGTATATTAATAGTTCCAAAATAAATTTGAGCAAATTTTCCAAATTGCATTTGCTCAATAATTGTAAGTTTGTTTTTTTAAATAGTTTATAAAGCTTAGTATTCAACTACTTTTATTGATCCAAATAAACAAAACCTCTATAACTTTTTACACTTAATATTTTAATTTTCTGGGCCGTAACCTTTTTGGGCGATGTCATTACACAAAAACATTCATCGGCTAATTTTATCCCCTTTAGGGTCAAATTTTTACAAACATTGAATGTTGTATTTATTTATATCTAATCAAAAGCCTAAAAATCTTTCAAAATTACGGAATTTCTGCACAAACTTTCCTATTTCAACCCCTTACAACCCTTTTTTCGCATTAAAAAGTAGCCTATGTCTTTTCTCAGGCTCTAGACTATCTCTGTACCGAATTTTATTTAAATCGGTTCAGTAAATTTTAGGCGAGATTGTGTAGCATACAGACAGAGTTACTTTCGCATTTATAATATACCGCGAATTCATTTTCATCGATTTTCCCATGGGAATAAGATATTTTCCCGCAGTAAAGCGTAGCCTATGTGTTAATTTAGGATGTCAGCTAACTCCATACCAAATTTTATTAAAATCGCTCCAGCCGTTTAGACGTAAAGAAGTAACAAACATACACACTCACAAACTTTCACCTTTATGATATTAGTGTGATTGAAATTTATCTAGCACTAGAAAATTTTATTCGTCAACCCAAATTTGGGTATCCATTTAAGGGTAGGTATAATAAAATAGTTTCGAATATCTATTGGCTGTTAAAAATTAAAAAATTAAGCTGTTACTATTATTAATTTGCTTATTCAACTAAAAAAATTAAATAAGTTGCAATAGGCAAGGTCTCCTCCAATCGAAGCAATAATTTTAATAATTGCTTATTTCACACATTAATTATAAATACACACATTCGATCACGATGCATGCATGGTCATTTGTTAATTACATTTTTCACAACAACACGTATATAAGTACATATGTTATTGTTAGTGCATACCGAATTGCTGACCTATTGTTTATAAACAAAAAATATTTGTCATTCATCTAAAAATCATTTTTTATTACCTATGAAGGTCAAGGTTATATTATCGACTGTTTTGTGCATTTTATAAACAAAATAATCATGAATTGAATTGAATTTCTTCAATCAAAATTATGTTATTGTAGTATATATATATAACTAACTATATAGTTGAATTTTTGGAATTGAGGATTGAGTATTATTTAACAGAATTTGAATTTGTTGGATAAAACCGTTGGTTCCTCTAATAAAAAGAAGTTTAAGAACTCTTCGAAAAGGAAGATTGGAAATAATCGAGAAAGAAGTTTCGTCTTTTGGTTCATAATTTTGGAGTATTAACTAATAAATGAATAAAAAATTGTTGAAAAAAAGTTTGATAATTTATGTTTTACTTTTATTTGAATCGTAAAAATATTTTTTTGCCCATGATATCATCCATAATTCCAACACCTTTGATGATAATGATAAATTTTTATAAAATTTTAAAATTGAAACTTCCATTGACCTAAACTACTTCAGAGAATAGAATTCGTTTTTGAAATTTGTTAATAAGGAAGAATTTCTATTTACTTATTTGCAGAGTTGAGTATCTCATCAGATCTTTTGAGTAAATCTGATAATTCCTGATGGTAGTTGAAGAACAATTAGAAAGATTAGACATACATATTGAACCAGAAAGAAACTTAACTAATTGTTGAAACACTAATTTTTTGAAACTCCATTATAAACTGTTGAGTTTCACTACAATCTGTAGCTTTATCGGATGACCAAAAACATAAATTTACAACCCGTTGCTAGTAGATATCTATGTAAACCTTTTTGGGGCGGGAGTAATTACGTTTACCTGAAATAAGTTTAAAGTACCTATAATAAGCTATATGAGTTACAATTTATATTTTTAAATTTAGAAGGGGTGTGTGTGAAACATCTAATTGATCATTAAGTATTTTATTCTGTTTTTTATGTTTATTTATTTTAATTTTTTTAAATAAGTTTTTATATATCTATTAATTTGACGTAAAACTATGATTTTCTAATAATAGATGTTCTGCATATGTTGAGGTGGAGTTTTTTAATCGATAGACGTTCTTTTATTCTTACTTTGAAATAACGTCCTGAGTGTCCTATGTATACTTTGTTGCAATCTCACATTTTAGCTAATAAACCCCCGGCTTTGACTTTTTTATTTTATTTTTGATGATTTTTCCTAGAGCTACAAGTTGTATAAGCTACTGGATTTTCGTTAAGGGGCTATTCATTAAATACATCACAGCAAGACCCCTTCCCCCCCCCCCCCCTGTAAGCGAACATATTTTTGTTTTTTTTTAAATTATACAGTAACATTAATTTGGAAATAACATACTGATAGTCTATATCATCAATTTGCTTATGACGATTGTATATATATTCTTTTATTCTTCCTCATGCGACTTCGTTATTTCACTATTAAAGACTCACTATTGTTAAAGATAATACAATTTAAGTATATTTAAACTCTGTGACGTGGGTACGTTATAGGCGTGTATACGTTATAAAAGAAACATTATTGTTTATTAGAAATGTTAATTATTATTTTGCTACTGCACACTTCTATAGTTTAATAGTTGGATAGGTCCTTTAAAGTTCATTGATTTCTGCATCCGTGAGAAAATATCGTTGGCATTGGGGGCGTTGTGTACAAGCAATAGTATTTTAGATTCTTAATCCGTGACACTAGTGCGCAACGACGTCCTACTTCCTTCCGACGGAACTCCTTTTATCCCGACACGTTCGCTCGTCTTTTGACACCACGGTGATGGTATACATTTAACGTATATTACAAAACACAATGTCCAAAATTTACTACCACTGCATTCCTTTTCCTACCTGTCACAATTCTTTTGGGATAAAATTCCAACACCTACCAACCTAATAGTAGATAGTTACCTTAAGTAATAAATCTTTAGGTAGGTACCTAAGTACTGTTATAAGAACTCTGCGAATGTTTAAAAATTTTGTGCTGTAATAAAAAAAAAATATGCTGATTTTTTTATTAAAAAGTAACAGTCTAGAGGCTACTATTCGTTGTAACCAACAGAAAATTTTATTAAATAAATGTCTTAAGATTAATTCAGTCAACTTCTAATGGCACTTATCGTCTCTTACTTATTTAGTGTAACGTAACTCAAAGTGGTAGAGGGGGACTTAAAAGGGAACTTGATATTACCCACAGCAGAAAATGGAAAAATTGACTTTTTGTTTGTTCTTGATGGGGTACTTATATAGATATCTAAATTTTACGACTCATTAAATAAATGGAAGGAGCAAAATCTCACTTAAAAGAGGGGGGTTGTAAAAATCTCATGCCAGGGGACGGATGGGGGCTCCATTACGTTCTACCAGTCTGCAAGGGGCACAAAATTAAAGTAAATGAATGGACTTTCCTTAGTGTTTATCATACATAGGTATTTACTCGTTTAAGATCACTGGTAATGGCTAGGAGGAGCTGATGTATAAATTTTGCAGAGTTGCAGAACTGTCAGCACATTTGCTATTCATTGTATGTTGAATAAACTCCCTTTAGCACCTTTATTAAGTAACATAAAGCATCAAATGTAGGCGGGTAATTGAGGTTTCGCTGGATCTCAATTCCTCATTCGGCTCATTCCCTTTCAATGAGATCTAATGAAGTTGTTGTGAGCCTCGCTCTTTCTAATCCACTGACCTTCTTTTTTTTAGGTCATACGATGGAATTTTTCTAGAACTCCCTCCCTTATTATGAGCCTCTTTTCTTAATGAGTTTTTGCTGAACTTCCCTCTTTCATTTTTTTAATAAGATTTGATGGGATTTTTGTTGTTTTGTTGGACCTCCGTTCAATTTTTTGAGCTAATGGCCCTCATCTCTTCTTCTTCCCCCTCATTTTGAGCCAGTAATCCTTCCTTTGTTAAATGAGATTGTATTGGACCTCCTCTATCCTCATTTGGAACCAGTAAGTTTTCTGTTTTTTAATGACATCTCGTTGCACCCTCCCTTCTCGTTTTACGCCAGTGATCATCCTTCCTTTTAATGAGATTTGATGGGGTTTTGTTGGACCTCTTTTACTCATTTTGAGCTAACGGCACTTCTCCCTTGTAATGAAAATTAATGATGTTTTGTTGTATTTTGAGATAGTGACAGTTCTTTCCTTTAATGAGTGGATTTGATGAATTTTAATTAGATTTCCCCCTTCCTCATTTTTGAACCAGTAACTTTGCTGCGTTTTTAATGAGATTTGCTGAAGTTTTGTTGGATCTCCTCCTAACCCATTGTGAGTTAATAACCCTTGTTTCTTGTAATTAGATTTGTTGAGTTTTTTGTACCTCATCCTCCCTCATTTTTGAAGCAATGACTCGTATTTTTTAGTGAGTTTCGATGAAGTTGTCGGATCTACTACTAACTCATTTTGAACAAGTAACTCCTGTTTTTTTTTTTTTTTAATAATATTTGATTAGGTTTTCATGGATCTCACTCCTCATTTTCAACCAGTAGCCTTTCTTTCTTCTAATGAGATTTGATGAGTTTGTTGGATTTGCTCCTCCCTAATTTTTAACCAGGAACTCTACTGTTTTTTTGCTGAGGTTTTGCTGTATCTCCCCCTCACTCATTTTTGAAGCAGTGACTTCTATTTTTTAATGAGATTTAATAAAGTTTGGTTGGATCTATTCCTAATTCATTTTGAGCAAGTAAATCTCCTGTTTTTTTAAATTAGATTAGGTTTCCATGGATTAACCCCCTCATTTTCAGCCAGTAACCTTTCTTTCTTTTAATGAGATTTGTTGAGTTTTTTTGGACCTCATCCTCCCTCATTTTTGAAGCAATGACTCGTATTTTTTAATGAGTTTTGATGAAGTTGTCGGATCTACTACTAACTCATTTTGAAACAGTAACTCCTGTTTTTTTAAATAATATTTGTATAGGTTTTCATGGATCTCACTCCTCATTTTCAACCAGTAGCCTTTCATTCTTCTAATGAGATTTGATGAGTTTGTATTGGATTTCCCCCTCCCTAATTTTGAACCAGGAACTCTACTTTTTTTTTTAAATAAGATTTGATGAGGTTTTGTTGTATCTCCCCTTCACTCGTTTTTGAAGCAGTGACTTCTATTTTTTAATGAGATTTGATAAAGTTTGGTTGGATCTATTCCTAATTCATTTTGAACAATTACTAAATCTCCTGTTTTTTTAATCAGATTTGATTAGGTTTCCATGGATCTTTCCCCTCATTTTCAGCCAGTAACCTTTCTTTTTTTTAATGAGATTTGTTGACTTTTTTTGGACCTCATCCTCCCTATTTTTGAAACAATGACTCTCGTATGTTTTAATGAATTTTGATGAAGTTGTCGGATCTACTCCTAGCTCGTTTTGAACCAGTAGGTAACTCTCCTCTTTTTTTTTTTTAATAAGATTCGATTAAGTTTTTATGGATCTCAACCCTCATTTTCAGCTAGTAAACTTTCTTTCTTCTAATGAGATTTGATGAGTTTGTATTAGATTTCCCCCTCCCTAATTTTGAACCAGGAACTCTACTGTTTTTTTAAATAAGATTTGCTGAGGTTTTGTTGTATCTCCACCTCACTTATTTTGAAGCAGTGACTTCTATTTTTTAATGAGATATGATAAAGTTTGCTTGGATCTATTCCTAATTCATTTTGAGCAAGTAAATCTCCTGTTTTTTTAATCAGATTTGATTAGGTTTCCATGGATCTTTTCCCTCATTTTCAGCCAGTAACCTTTCTTTCTTTTAATGAGATTTGTTGAGTTTTTTTGGACCTCATCCTCCCTCATTTTTGAAGCAATGACTCGTATTTTTTAATGAGTTTTGATGAAGTTGTCGGATCTACTACTAACTCATTTTGAAACAGTAACTCCTGTTTTTTTAAATAATATTTGTATAGGTTTTCATGGATCTCACTCCTCATTTTCAACCAGTAGCCTTTCATTCTTCTAATGAGATTTGATGAGTTTGTATTGGATTTCCCCCTCCCTAATTTTGAACCAGGAACTCTACTTTGTTTTTTAAATAAGATTTGATGAGGTTTTGTTGTATCTCCCCTTCACTCGTTTTTGAAGCAGTGACTTCTATTTTTTAATGAGATTTGATAAAGTTTGGTTGGATCTATTCCTAATTCATTTTGAACAATTACTAAATCTCCTGTTTTTTTAATCAGATTTGATTAGGTTTCCATGGATCTTTCCCCTCATTTTCAGCCAGTAACCTTTCTTTTTTTTAATGAGATTTGTTGACTTTTTTTGGACCTCATCCTCCCTATTTTTGAAACAATGACTCTCGTATGTTTTAATGAATTTTGATGAAGTTGTCGGATCTACTCCTAGCTCGTTTTGAACCAGTAGGTAACTCTCCTCTTTTTTTTTTTTAATAAGATTCGATTAAGTTTTTATGGATCTCAACCCTCATTTTCAGCTAGTAAACTTTCTTTTTTCCAATGAGATTTGCTGAGGTTTTGTTTTATCTCCCCTTCACTCTATTTAAGCTAGTAATTCTCCTGCTTTTTAATCAGGTCTGATAATAACGTTTTGTTCAATTTATTAGAAGCTGCCACTAACCACAGGATTGTAACCCTAACCCTAAACGTTTATAGTTATAGATCGTTTTGTTTAAAAAGGGTAGTTATGAGCAACGATCGTGTATAATGAAGGAAGTACATAAGTACGTAAGGAACTGTTGTTTATTATGGTCTTATATTTCAGCCGTCGCAATTGTCACTAATAATGAATGCTCGATAGTGGAGCAAGGCGCGTTTTGTTCTGCGATAATTTCCAGTTAATCGAGCCGTGCGTGATAATAGATCGATTGTTGTTAAGCTTGTAACATTGTTGCACGGCCTGTACGTACTCTACGAAATGGCGCTCCGTCACGTACGTTCTCGCTCTAAACACATTATTTATAAATTGCTCGTTACAATGTAAATGTTCGTTAAACATCAACACGCGTCCCGTGCTTAATCTTAATTATCGCAATTAATAACACGATTGCGCGTTGTACGTACATTGTTGCCGCCGTTTTACATAAATAAACAACTTTCGTAGCAACTCTGATGGACTGACTGACTGATGCTAATGATCGACCTCTCTCTCTATCTCTATATTTTTCTCTTTTTCACACGTGCTTCTGCTTGGACGAAAGCGAAATTACTTTATTATTATTTGCAGAACAGTTAACGACATTTGTCCACGTTTTGAATATTTATTTTGTCTTACTTAACGATTTTGCTGTGTGTATGTGTTGTGCTTTTGTAGTAAGTACATACGATGTTAAATAAAAAAAGAACAAGTAAGGGCTCCTAAACATACAGTAAATGTAAACGGTTTCTTTGCATTGAGTAATGAGGGTTTTTGTTATTTTTTATTGTGCAAATACCAATCTTATTATTATCCACTGCAATTATCTACATTTCCGTTTTGTTTGCAGTTTAATATGCAAAATTTGTTTACAGACGAGTTTTTGTGTAGATATTAATACCTACAGACTACAGATAAGAAAAACAGTGTAAAGAACGGATTAAAAAAAATAAACAACAATGTGTACCTACAAGTTATTTGTATGTAATATAAACAGATTAACAAGTTACTCGTGCGAGGAATTTACCCCGTTATAGGCAAGTAGGTAATTATTACGATTAATGATTTAAAATCTCCACTCTACGATAATAACCTGAGCACGTTTGTTGAGATATTCCAGAATTTCTTAAATGCGCAAGAGTGTAACTCCGCCCTTCGTTAACTACTTAAATGCCCGAGCATAAGCTCCACCTCTAGATGAACTCATGCATTTCACTTGTTACGATAGTTTTTCATCAAACGTTAACACATTTCAGGTAATAAATCAAAACAACGATGGGACAAAAGAAATTTTTATTGTATAAAAAACAAGCCGACATTTCGCCCTCCGTTACAGGCAGTTATGGACAATTTTTCTAAATAAAGACAATTGTGATCGTTTTTTTAATTGAACTTACCAAATGTTCTGAAAGTTAAGCAGAGGTTTTTTTATCGAAAAATGACAATAACAAATAATGAAAAAATCCACAGTCACTATATTTCTACCCAGAGTAAACATGTTTGTGTAAACAAAATAACAAATAATTAAAAATCACGTGGTAACTTGAATGAATAAGTTAAAAATAAAATAAACCTTTTTGGCAGTGAAATAATTTTAAAACTTTAACATACATAACTGTTAACTTTAAAAATTTTTTCGTTGCCAAAAAAGTTTCCTTAATTGCCATTCTTAACTTACCATAACTATCTGTACCTATTTTATTTTAGCCTTCAAAAAATTTTACAACTGAGGGGGAAACGTCGGCTTGTTTTTTATGCAATAAAAACTTCTTTTGCTCCATAGATCCTTTGATTTGTTACTGAAGAATTATATCGTAACACATTTCTTTTTATTCACTAGAAACTAGCTTTTGCCCGCGGTTTCGTTCACGCCAAATATGATAATTTAGGACTTTTTTGATTTTTTTTTGGTTTGCAAGTATGATAAATTTCAAAATTGATGATTTATGTTACCAATGTTCTGACAAACCTCGAAAATTACACCATATTTTGTTTTTTTATGATACTTTTTACCTTTTTTCACCCCTTGAAGAGATTTATTTTTGGAAAAGTTCGAAACACGTGTTTATTTATTTGCTAACCTTTACATACCGTAACCTAACCCACAAAATATTATATGGCTAAAAATATAGAAGCCGATCGTTACTTTTTATATAATTAGAATCAGAGCAACTTCAACTTACCATAACTTAATTAATTAATAAAGAGCCTTGCCAAAAATAACGGTTATGAAGAAAATTTAATAGATACCTAAACTTATCAGTAAAAAACAAAAAAAGTAAAATTTCTAACAGCTATATTCAGTTCCAAATACAAAAGATATCCAACCCAATAAAATATTTTGCTATATCAATTATGTAGGTACCTAATAATATCTCCAATAAAATTTGCAACATTTTAAAAAAGCTAGACTTATCAGTCATTTCGGTCAACAAAAACAATTTAGGAAAGTTTTTTGTAAATAATAAACCTAAAATTAATGAATTAAATAAAAGCGGTGTTTATCTAATAAATTGCAAGAACTGTGAAGCGTTTTACATTGGACAGACGGGGCGGGCCCTTAAAAAACGTTTAGACGCACACGTAAAATCCATAAAAAATGGCAACAAATATACAGGTATAGTGGACCATTGTATTTCCCAAAATCATGAAATAGATAATAATAGGTAGGTAGTATTAAAATAATACATACAGAAAATAAAGGGAGAAGACTGAATTTATTAGAAATAGTCGAAATAAACCAGGCCATCGCAAACGGTCTATTCCCCGTTATTAAAATCCATGGTATTCTAGGTATAGGTAAGTAGTTTATAAGGAAATAGTGTACCTCAGTTATCTATAGCTCTTTGAAAATGGTGTAGTAAAAGCCGAAACATATGTCAGAGATAGTCTAATACATTTGTGAAATATACCGTGTGTTTTATGTTGTTTCAACAAGTGATCAGCGAAACCTCAATTTCAACTATTACCATAACCTATTCCAAGAGGAACATAATAGGAATATATATTAAAATAAAAGAAAAATAGGTAAAGACTTAAAGTTAAATTTAAAGACGCTTTTGTCACGGTCTGCAAGGTAAAAATTATAATATGAGAGCTTTTGTTGCGCTTAAAGACCCTAAGGCGCTTTTGTCGCAGGCGTTTTTGTAGTGATTCGAATCTTTACGACCCCAGAAATCGATTCTTCGATTAATCGATCTCATATCGCCATATTTCCTTCTTGATATGAACTTTCCTCGAACTTCAACAAATATTTTAAAAAAGGATTACCTAGCCTAATTGGTCTAGCCGTTCCCAAGTTTTGCTCTAATAAGCAACGCATTTAGCCATTCATATATTATTAATTCAAAATATTCTCCTTCTAAGGTTCAGCCATATCTTAATTAGTTAAAACTATATTTTCTGTAATTAAAATATAATATCCTTGTGATCATTTGGTTAGGTTAGATTTTGTTTAACCCCTAAATAAATCTACAGGCTACAGGCATAGGTACAACTATTCATACCCAATAATCACATAAAAGTGATCCAACTAAATAAAAAAAATATATTTTTAATTTTGTTGGACTTTATCGTTTAAAATTCTACATCAGATGCCCTTTTAAAAAGATTCAGTTTCAGAATTTCTAATTGATAAAATAATCATCATTTTTTTTTGTTTAAGAGTATCTACAATAATAATTACCATATATGTATATGTAGTACCTATATAATATATGATTATAAAAAATTAGTTAAAATTAAAACAACTGATTCCTAATATTATAGGTATCTATTGTCTTTGTACTCTCCGTTTAAAGAAAACTCTTTATAACGCATTTTATTACCTGGTCCGTTTAATTTTGCTACATCTGTAAAATTTACATTGTAATTATTTTAGACAGTACCTGGTTGTTCCAGATATTCCTGCTTCACCGAAAGAATCATATCAAACTGACAGGGGATGAACAAGAATCCAAATAATAATCAACAGAATTGAAAAACACACTAACACAGTGAATTAATTTTAGTCACAAACTTTTCGTCACAACTAACTTACTGTAAATTACTTTAACAAAAAAAAAAAAAACTATTGATCTTAAATGACCAAATTATTAAAAACAATAAACGTTCACGTAATAACTGTGTATGTGGTAGGAGACCCAATAATAAATAATAGATAATCCGCCTAATCGAAACCCTTTTGACCATGCCTGAAAACTGCTTTAGGTGGTTCTGAAACAAGATGCTGACTCGTTGAATTGACAACCTTGTAAAGTAATAATGTTTTGTTTTGTGTTATTGTTTAATGTTGATAATACGGCTCTGGACGTGCTGACTGCATGTGGCCATCGAAGAAGGCCTGTGTATATGTATAAATGTTTTGTATCGTTTTTCCTTGAAAAATGTGCGATGCGATTGTTTGGCTGAGTTAGTTAGTCTAGGTCAACTGACCAGGGGTGGGAGATAGGAAAATTATTAGATTAGTAATAAATATATAAGTAGTAAAAGTAACCAACTTAATAACGAGTCAAGTAATGACACAATAAAATAACAATCAATCCGCATATGGTACTTCAAAACATGTCTATTTGGTTTAGTAAAATGTGTCTATTAATTGAAACCTTTCCCGCTCCCTTCGTAAGATTTGGTAGGATGTCGTAGACATTCCCATCAACCTCTAATTTACGTGAGACTTATCATCTTTAAAAAGAAAGTAAATTAAAACAATTCTTTTAATCAAAAATTGTCCATATGATATCCCTCACTAATGGGATGAGATTTAATGAGGTTTTGTTGGGCCTTCCTTGATCATTTTGAGCCATTGATTCTCCTCTATTTTGATAAGATTTCAAGGAGTTGGACTTGTTGAACGTTCCTCTCCCTCATCTTGAGCAAGTGAAACCTTTTTTTTAAATTAGTTTTCCTGTTAATGAGATTTTTGTTGGACATTATGAGCCTTCTCTTTTTTAAGTGAATAAACAGGAGGATTATCACTTAAAATGAAATACGATAAGGTTTTGTTGGACTTTATTCCCTCATTTTGAGCTAATGGTCTCCTCATTTTGTTGGAACTCTTCTCCTCTCATTTTGTGTCAGCGATTCATCTTTTTTAGAATGAGATTTTGTGAGATACTGTTGGACCTCCCCTTCGTTATTGTAAACAACTGACTCTCTTCCTTTTTAACGAGACTTTATGAGGTTTTGCTGGATCTCCGTCTATCTCATTGTGAGCCACTGATTTTGCTACTTTTTAAATACATCATGTTCTCCTGAACTCCTCTTTCATTTTAAGCTAATGATTATTCTCTCCCAGACTTTGAGCTAATAAGAGAGATCCCTCCTTCTTCATAGTGGGCCACTGACCATCCTCATATTTAACTTGGTTTGATAAGGTTTTGCTGAACCCCTTCTGATTTTAAACCAATCTTTCTCCTTTTCAAAACTCATTTGATGAGGATTTACAAGACTTCTTGCTACTATATTTTGAGCTTTTGACTCCCCTCTTTTTTAATGAGATTTTATGAGGTTTTACTAGACATCTTCTTCACAGATTTTGAGCTAATGAATCTTTTCTTTTTTAGAGATCCCCCTCCGTCATAGTAGGCCACTGAAAATCCTCATATTTAACCAGGTTTGATGAGGTTTTGCTGAACCCCTTCTTCATTTTATGCCAATGTTTCTCCTTTTCAAAACTCATTTATTGAGGTTTTACAAGACTCTTTGCTCCTATATTTTGAGCTAGAGACTCCCTTCTTTTTTAATGAGTTTTTATGAGGTTTTACTAGACTTCTTCCTCACAGATTTTGAGCTAATGAATCTTTTCTTTTTTAGAGATCCCCCTCCGTCATAGTAGGCCACTGACCATCCTCATATTTAACCAGGTTTGATGAGGTTTTGCTGAACCCCTTCTTCATTGTAAGCCAATGTTTCTCCTTTTCAAAACTCATTTCATGAGGTTTTACAAGACTCCTTGCTCCTATAGTTTGAGCTAGAGACCCCCTTCTTTTTTAATGAGTTTTTATGAGGTTTTACTAGACTTCTTCCTCACAGATTTTCAGCTAATGAATCTTTTCTTTTTTAGAGATCCCCCTCCGTCATAGTAGGCCACTGACCATCCTCATATTTAACCAGGTTTGATGAGGTTTTGCTGAACCCCTTCTTCATTGTAAGCCAATGTTTCTCCTTTTCAAAACTCATTTCATGAGGTTTTACAAGACTCCTTGCTCCTATAGTTTGAGCTAGAGACTCCCTTCTTTTTTAATGAGTTTTTATGAGGTTTTACTAGACTTCTTCCTCACAGATTTTGAGCTAATGAATCTTTTCTTTTTTAGAGATCCCCCTCCGTCATAGTAGGCCACTGACCATCCTCATATTTAACCAGGTTTGATGAGGTTTTGCTGAACCCCTTCTTCATTGTAAGCCAATGTTTCTCCTTTTCAAAACTCATTTCATGAGGTTTTACAAGACTCCTTGCTCCTATAGTTTGAGCTAGAGACCCCCCTTCATTTTTAATGAGTTTTTATGAGGTTTTACTAGACTTCTTCCTCACAGATTTTGAGCTAATGAATCTTTTCTTTTTTAGAGATCCCCCTCCGTCATAGTAGGCCACTGACCATCCTCATATTTAACCAGGTTTGATGAGGTTTTGCTGAACCCCTTCTTCATTGTAAGCCAATGTTTCTCCTTTTCAAAACTCATTTCATGAGGTTTTACAAGACTCCTTGCTCCTATAGTTTGAGCTAGAGACCCCCCTTCTTTTTTAATGAGTTTTTATGAGGTTTTACTAGACTTCTTCCTCACAGATTTTCAGCTAATGAATCTTTTCTTTTTTAGAGATCCCCCTCCGTCATAGTAGGCCACTGACCATCCTCATATTTAACCAGGTTTGATGAGGTTTTGCTGAACCCCTTCTTCATTGTAAGCCAATGTTTCTCCTTTTCAAAACTCATTTCATGAGGTTTTACAAGACTCCTTGCTCCTATAGTTTGAGCTAGAGACCCCCCTTCTTTTTTAATGAGTTTTTATGAGGTTTTACTAGACTTCTTCGCAGATTTTGAGCTAAGGAATCTTTTCTCTTTTAGAGAGATCCCCCTCCTTCATAGTAGGCCACTGACCATCCTCATATTTAACCAGGTTTGATGAGGTTTTGCTGAACCCCTTCTCCATTTTAAGCCAATGCTTCTCCAATTTCAAACTCATTTGATGAGGTTTTACAAGACTCCTTGCTCCTATACTTTGAGCTAGAGACTCCCCTCTTTTATAATGAGATTTTGTAAGGTTTTACTAGACTTCTTCCTCACAAATTTTGAGCTAATCAATATTTTCTTTTTTAGAGAGATCCCCCTTCTTTATAGTAGGCCACTGACCATCCTCATATTTAACCTGGTTTGATTAGGTTTTGCTGAACCCCTTCTTCATTTTAAGCCAATGTTTCTCCAATTTCAAAACTCATTTGATGAGGTTTTACAAGACTCCTTGCTCATATAGTTTGAGCTAGAGACTCCCCTCTTTTTGAATGAGTTTTTATAAGGTTTTACTAGACATCTTCTTCACAGATTTTGAGCTAATTAATCTTTTCTTTTTTAGAGAGGTCCCCCTCCTTTATAGTAGGTCACTGACCATCCTCATATTTAACCAGTTTTGATGAGGTTTTGCTGAACCCCTTCTTCATCTTAAACCAATGTTTCTCCTTTTCAGAACTCATTTGATGAGGTTTTACAAGACTCCTTGCTCCTATATTTTGAGCTAGAGACTCCTTTCTTTTTAATGAGATTTTATGAGGTTTTACTAGACTTCTTCCTCCCATATTTGAGCTAGTGACTCTTCTTCTTTAACGAGTTTTGATGAGGTTTTGCTGAAACACCCCTCCTCATTTCAAAACATCGACCCTCCCCCTTTTAATGAGACGTCCATTTATACTTCGAATTTATATATTTAGTGGTTGTCTCCTTGTAGTTAATAGAACTATCGATTAATTGTTCGCCACCTTGAGTCGAAAATAATTGGTTTTTGATATTTATTTATAATAAATAAAAGAAAACATTAAATCACCATTCAACTGATAGTTTTTGAAAACTATGTATAATGGAAGCATTTTTTTTAGTCTGGTTTTATTGGAAGTAGGACAATTTAAGTAAGTAAAGTGGCATGTTGTGTATTTTATCTCCTTCGAAATAAATCAATAATACGATGACAAAGAAGAAATGCTGACGATCTGATATCATCGTATACTTTACCTTACTTAGTTACTCATATTTGAAAAATGCTGATCGAAACAACTTTAATTTCAGCAGCTAATACTAAATAAGTGCACTCGTGATTTTACTGGAAGATCCTTATCCATATTCCATACAAAGTCCGTAATAACACTTCAGCTGACTTTTTAAAATAATGACATCATCGCGACGAAGAATATGTTAACAATCTCAATTTGTCGCATTTATGTCTACATTGTTACAATAAAAGCAATATTAAATAAATTTACTTACTTTATCGATGAAAAGATGAAATCTTTAGAACCTAAAAGTTTACCCACTTTATTTATTACAAAAGAAACCCTTATAAAACTTTTAGTATTTTTGTCGAAATCAATACCAGGAGAAGTACCAACACCAACGTTTCCATGTTTGGACAACCCCCCTTTTGTGGGGGTAAAATTTTTTCCTTTTTGCAATTCATAATCGACTGAAATCAGTTTTAATATTTTCATAAATACAAAACAAAGCCCTGGACTAAGCAACCCCTACTTGTCAAATCTTCTCCGACAATTCTTTTTGTGTTTAAAACAAACAAAGGATCTTTAACCGATTATGTGATCCTTGGTGTGTAGTCGTATTTTTCAGTGGGGAAAGTAGGGGTGAATTTTCTTTTCGTACACGGCCCTTTTGTCATCAAAGAAGGAAATAACAAAGCATTAACAGTTTCAACATCGGCGTTGCTCAATTGGGAGTACATGGTTGGAATAATAAAAGCAATAAGTGTAAGTGCCCTTGTGGCAGCAGCGTCACAGGGAAGGCGCACGCGTCACTAATCCACGGAACTACCCCTGTGGGGCGTCTGTTCCGGACGACGCGACGGACGCTCCGACGATAAACGTTCGACGTTGTCACATTTTACAAAATTTTCTGATACTCAATTAAAACAAACTGTTTTTTCGTATACAAGTACACAAAATTTTGCTTATAAAAAAATATATTTTCATTAAAAGTGTACCTAGCACTGCATTTAGAGCACTTAAGAGTTCTAAATGCAGTGTTGTGAGGATTTTTATAAAAGGTTTTAAAATTATGACTTACAGCATTCTTCTTATGGTTTTAATAAATAATTTCCACAATAATTCATCTTTTTAAAATGTGAATTGATTGTTACAGTTTAGGGTTGATAAAAGGGGCACATCGTATTCAAAGGGAAAAGTTAATAAATTGTTATTAAGATGCAAAGAAATAAGAATCCAAGATAACACTACACATTCAATGATTTATAAATTTGGAATACTTTTCATTCAGTGTTTCTTGAAAAAAACATTTTTTTTTGTTCAGAATTTCCCAAATTGTTTTTTGGCAACACTGGCTTTACTCCTGGTATTCTTCTACATAATGAAAAATATTATCTATGCAAATACTTACAAATGAATGTGTTATGTTTGAGAGGATAAATATGAAATATGTGGTCTCCACATGGGGAGATTTTCCTTAAATAAACAAGACAATTCTGACGACTAAAAATAATGGTTTTGGAGGATTAAGATTCCATTTGGCAAGAGAATTTTTTTTTGTAGACTTTCATTTCAGACATTTTCATAGTTAATATAAAAATAATATATATCGAAAGTAAATATAATACCATGTATTAAATAATGAAACAATTTTTGAGTTTTTAAAAATTCTTATATTTACTATCTATCAGCCAAAAAAGAACCTTTTCCTTATTATATTAAGATGATTTTATTTATTGAACAGGGATTTTTTGGTGAACACTCACTTTTCTTCTCGACCACCTACTTCCACCCACTCACGGTGGTAATGGTAGACAACCCTTAGCCTTTCCTTGATAATAAGAGAGTGGGTTGGTGGGTGGAAATGAGTGGGCGTGTGTGGTAAAAATGTGTGATAAGATACATCTGTTATTATTTTTTCTACAAATGAGGTGGAAAATGTTTTGAGCAGCTTTTAGTGAATCAAAGAGTGAAGTAATTAATGCATTAAAATTTCCTAAAAAAGGTATTCTAAAATTTGCTGGAATATCCCAGATTTGTCGAAAATATTCAAAGAAGTAAAAGAATGTTTTATAACATTCCGGAATAATTTGGAATATTTCAGAATGTTTTGGAATTTTGAAGATCTTTCAAAAATTATTTGGAATGTTCTCGATTTTATGGGAATTATTTCAAATGATCGAGAATGTTCAAGATCTTTTGAAAATGATCTAGAATGTTCTATAATATAAAAAATATTAGAGAATGTTTTGAATCATTACAAGGCATTGCAGCTTAATAAAAAATAATAATACAACAATCTGTTATTTTTTTTGTAGAACGTCTTGTGGAAAATTAATGACATACTTAGGTATTAGATTTAATCTTTATTAACTACATGAAATTTTGATTAGGTAAAAACCTCATGTCTTTTATGATCAATAACATTAACACAATATTATTTATTGTTTTATTGAGAATGCAGCCACACGATATGTGAAGTATCGATTTCTAATGACATTTTTATGACAAACGGATTTATGGACTGAATAGATGAAGTTAATTATCCAATCAAAAGTTTTATTAAGGTAGGTTTATACACCTGTTTAATGATTTATTTAACATAACTTCATACTAGATGTAGTTGATGTTTGGAAAAATACTTAATATTTAATCTCAGTTTTGAGCTAACTGTTGTTGTCGAAAATGAAATAAATTATTTTAATAGCCGAACTATCAAAAATGCTAAATAATTGTTTTTTTTATTAGGGGTGCAAAAATTTGTGTTAAATATCTTGTTGAGATACGAGCTTTGAAGGTGGTGCCCAGGTGCCCAAGATATGATTAATTTTGGAGACCCTGTTTGTATTTTATTATAAAATTTTTAGATATGTTTGACACTTTAACCTTCTTTTTAATAATAACGTTTTGAAAGATTTTTTTGTAGATTTCTCTTTTTCAAAATTATGAACTGTGTGTATCTCTATTCTTGTACACAGTGTATTCGTACTGATTTTTCCTTTAAGAAAATGAAGTAAAAATTTAAGTTTATGTTCCACGAAAGTATAAGTTGCAGTTCCAGTCTGTTCTCATGATGTGACAACGAACAATAAAAGCTTCGAAGATAAAAATGACAAATTCATAAGACAAAAGGTACGAACACCTGCCGTAATGACCGTGACGTAATATTTTTGTATTTATGACCCATCACCTCTGACCCTTTTCCCACACCGTCGCCACCAACACAACGCAACGACTCCTACTACAGACGTATAGATTTCAAAAACATTGTCATAAAAGAAGTTGCAGTTTTTTCTTAATTTATCAGAGACAATTTTATAACAATAGTAAAGTCCCAAATTTATTTACTTTACTGTATCTATTAAAATCCATCCAAAAAGAATATTTCGTAACCAGAGAGAATTCCTGAGTTATTAAAATACCAGGCATATCTAAGTAATAAAGAGAAAATTTCAAGGAAATACTTTTAAAAACCATCATCATGTGTTAATTTTGACGTCATTTCTACAAAAGTTGCATGAACTTTTATAGGTTATTTAAAGTAGCAACGTCTTGTCGTCTATTTCACAGTTAGTCAGCATCTTTTCAATACACGCAAATTAGAACCTCAGCTCCGATTTATCATGAAGAAGGTAAAAGAAGTGTCAACGTCATTGCCAGTACCCAATGTTCTTTTGTTGTCAAATTAGCTTCTGTTTAAACCAAACAAAACTATTTAGTCTCAATATTGATAATCAATGAAGAACACTTGGGTAACATACAGAATTAAAATTTTTCTTCTTTTAGTATGAAGTACTGGCCAAACCAAAAGAAACAGATATTTAAAAAATAAGAACATATATGTATACCATAGATGGGTAATTAGTAAAATCATAGTTGAAGTACGTGCAATTTTAAAAAAAGATTTAGTAAAGCAGATAATCCATTAGTAAAGAACAAAACTCATTGTGCTACTATAGAATGCACTTACCTCTTAATTCTTAGATTAGTCTTGTTAGTTTACAACTAATAAAGAAATATTATAAAAAACACACCTTAAGTAAAACCTAGAATCTTTTGGTGTCATTTACTTAACAGAAATTGGATTAGTAAAGGCCACAACTCTTTTGTCTTAATGGTGAATTAGCATTCTATGTTTCATTTTAAGTATTGCTAGAAATTTATGAAGATAAAAATCACTAACAGGGCAAGTGATTGAAAATTTTAAATCAGCTCTTTTATGGTTTTTTACTATAGGTCCAATTACCGAAATCTATCTTAGCGAAGTCTAGTGACAATAATGACTATATAAAACCTAAAGAGAGTCATTTGAAAGATCAAACTCTTTTTATTCCTGTATTACTAAAAAAACAGCATTGACTTAAATAATTGTTTTTTACTACTAAAGTAGATGACAATTATTAAACATTAATTACAAGTATTGTAAAAAATTTGGTCCATAATCGTGGAGTTTGCAAAGATTAATTTCTTAATACAATGTCTTAAAATGTTTAGCGCAAAATAGAAGAATCTTAAACCTTAGCAAATTTTTTGGTACACATAGAGTGAGATTAGAATTTTGGAAATGGTGTTATATCATTGAAGCTATAGAAAAATATAAACCCAAAAATAGAAAAGCTATTTTTAATAAAGATAGCAAAACTCATTGCGCTCCACTATAGTGCAATTTTAGAATTTTAAAAATATTTTCAGATTATCGGACAATATTGCAAATCCGAAGCAAAACCCTTATTAGTGAAGTCACTGCTATTTCAGTTCCTTTTACTATAGGCACATTAGAATTTTAATTATCATTGAGTACCTGAAGCCTGTGACAATTTTAAACCAAAAATAGACAACAGACTCATTAGTAAAACAACATTCTTTTGGTGTTTTACAGTGCACTAAAGAATTTTAGTTTTCTTTTAGTATCTGACTCTGTGACAAAACAAAAAGATCGTCATTAATAAAGGATCAGCACTCTTTTTGGTGCCTTTTACTAAAGAGTGCACAAAAAGAATTTTAGTTTTCTTTTAGTATCTGAAGTCTGTGACAATTTTAAGCCAAAAATAGATAACAGAATCATTAGTAAAAAGCAACACTCTTTTTGGTGCCTTTTACCATAGAGTGCACATTAGAATTTTAATTTTCTTTTAGTATCTGAAGTCTGTGACAATTTTAAGCAAAAATAGTAACAGAATCATTAGTAAAAAAGCAACACCCTTTTTGGTGCCTTTTACTATAGAGTGCACATTAGAATTTTAATTTTCTTTTAGTATCTGAAGTCTGTGACAATTTTAAGCCAAAAATAGATAACAGAATCATTAGTAAAGAAAGCAACACTCTTTTTGGTGCCTTTTACTATAGAGTGCACATTAGAATTTTAATTTTCTTTTAGTATCTGAAGTCTGTGACAATTTTAAGCCAAAAATAGTAACAGAACTCATTAGTAAAAAAGCAACACCCTTTTTGGTGCCTTTTATATAGAGTGCACATTAGAATTTTAATTTTCTTTTAGTATCTGAAGTCTGTGACAATTTTAAGCCAAAAATAGATAACAGAACTCATTAGTAAAAAAGCAACACTCTTTTTGGTGCCTTTTACTATAGAGTGCACATTAGAATTTTAATTTTCTTTTAGTATCTGAAGTCTGTGACAATTTTAAGCCAAAAATAGATAACAGAATCATTAGTAAAAAGCAACACTCTTTTTGGTGCCTTTTACTATAGAGTGCACATTAGAATTTTAATTTTCATTTAGTATCTGAAGTCTGTGACAATTTTAAGCCAAAAATAGATAACAGAACTCATAAGTAAAAAAGCAACACTCTTTTTGGTGCCTTTTACTATAGAGTGCACATTAGAATTTTAATTTTCTTTTAGTATCTGAAGTCTGTGACAATTTTAAGCCAAAAATAGATAACAGAACTCATTAGTAAAGAAACAACACTCTTTTTGGTGCCTTTTACTATAGAGTGCACATTGGAATTTTAATTTTCTGTTAGTATCTAAAGTCTGTGACAATTTTAAGCCAAAAATAGATAACAGAACTCATTAGTAAAGAAGCAACACTCTTTTTGGTGCCTTTTACTATGGAGTGCACAAAAAATTTTAGTTTCCTTTTAGTATCTGGAATCTGTGACAATTTTAAGCCAAAAATAGATAACAGATCTCATTAATAAAAGATCAGAACTCTTTTTGGTGCTTTTTGCTTTAGAGTGCACTATAGAATTTTAGTTTTTATTTAGTATGTGGAGTCTGTGATAAGTTTAAACCGAAAATTCACAATATAAATGGTTAATAAAAACTAGCACTCTTTTTGGTGCCTTCTACTATGTAGTGCACTTATGAATATTGGTTCTTTAATTGCTGATCCAAAAGAATACATACATATAGCTCTCTTTAGTTAAATGTCGTTCCCTTGTGTACCTTATATTCTGTATTCGAGTATTCTCGCTATCACTATTACCAATGATTATATATGGGAGTAACATTAATATTATTATTGACATAGTAATAGAATTATGTCTCAGTGGCTGATTAGAATCAATAGGTGTCTTTATAAAAGCTTTGGTTTATAATTCTTCGTATTATTAATTTGGTACTTTTTCGTCACATAATTTACGTCTGAAACAAAAATAAAATATATGGGACGGTGATTTCCGAAAGCAAATTTCACGTATGGAAGTCGTAAAGTGCCAACCCCAAAAGCACTACGACCTGGACGGACGGAAGAAGAAAGACACCGCTAATAGGCAAGAAAGAATGCAACGCTAAATACACAACACAAAAGGCCCGTGAAATCGATTATGGGGCGGTATAAGGTGAATACGATTCTCGGGTGTCATTTTCACCATCTGATGATGACTCCATGTCGTCTACGAAAACGACAACGTGAAATTGGAGAGGTCAAGCTTTAAAAATACCCTAAAAGAACTGCATTAAGTTGAGGTTTTATTGGCAGGCTTTGGCATCCCCAAGTAACACTTGAGGAGATTGAACTGTATGAGACTTTTTAGACAGTAGGTACAAGAAACTTTTTAACGTTTATCGAAAGGGTGACACCACAGTCAGTAGCAGAGCTAGAAGTTTGTTGGAACCCTTGGATTCTCGTTGTCAGTTTCTCTATTTACTCTTAGTGCCCATACCCCAGAAACTGCTTACTATTGTTGGTCAGTAGTGGCTAATTATATTATCAGATATAAGGTACGCGTACGTAGTACTTTCATAATAGATATAGTTCGTGCTTGCGCTGCTATCGCACTTCTGTGGAACTCGATAATAAACTCATAATGCATCGCAGCGAGAAATGCCTTTACGGGCCGTAATTTATGAGCTGTTTTCGAATTGGAATTTTTATAACAGAACTGGTTTTGTTCTTGGACATCCGTCCGACACTGTGGCTCTCTATTATATGTACACATGTGTACAATACATGTGTGCAATAAGTAGTTTCATGCGTGTGTAGCGGACAAGGGACGTATAGCGATTTACTACGGAAAGCGTTGGTGTCATGTGACAGCGAGCCAGAAAGTTCCAAGCTCACTTTTGTTACGCCTTTTGCATTATTGAAAAGTCGTAAATCTCCGGTATTGTTTTGTCTGGACGAAAAAAACAAAGTGAACAGTTGTCGCAGAAAGAACCTTCCATCATAAGTCAGCGATCCAGCCAAACCTTCTTTCATCTAAAGAACAGTTTTATTTTTGAAAAGTCGTCACAAAACCGTCAATAAATGGCTGACGAAAAATACCTTATGTTATACAGCACTCATTTACTAATAAGTCAACACTACTTTTGGTGTCATTATTATAAAGTAGGTACATTAATGAATTGTCTTTAGCTTTTAGCATCTTGAGTCTATGACAATTTTTAACCAAAAGTACGTAACATAACTGATTAGTAACAGATTTTCATTTGGTGCCTTTTCCCATAGAGTATAGTTATGAATTTTTGTTGTCTCTTTGGAATCTTGAGTCATAGTTAGGTTTAGACTAAAAATTCATAAAAGAAGTTATTAGTAAAGGCTCAGCACTCCTTTTGGTGCTTTTTACTATAGAGTTCACTTATAAAATTTAGTTAACATTAAGTATTTGAGATTGTGTCAATTTTCAGCAATAATTCATGAGAGAACTCTTTAGTAAAGGCATAGCATTCCTTTTGATGTCTTTTACTATAGAGTTCACTTATGAATTTAACAGGTCATTGAGTGTCTTCAGTTTATGTCACCTTTCAGCTTAAAAAATTATGACAGAACTCATTAGTAAAGGCTTAGCACTCCTTTTAGGGGCCTTTTACTATAGAGTTCACTTTTGGAAATTTAGTTATCATTAAGTATTTTGGAGATTGTGTCAAATTTTCAGCAATAATTCATGACAGAACTCATTAGTAAAGGCTCAGCACTCCTTTTGGTGCCTTTTACTATTGAGTTCACTTATGAAATTTAGTTGTCATTAAGTATTTTGAGATTGTGCGTCAATTTTTAGCAATAATTCATGACAGACTTTCAGCCAAAAAACATGACAGAACTCATTAGGTAAGGCTCAGCACCCCTTTTGGTGCCTTTTACTATAGAGTTCACTTATAAAATTTAGTTAACATTAAGTATTTGAGATTGTGTCAATTTTCAGCAATAATTCATGAGAGAACTCTTTAGTAAAGGCATAGCATTCCTTTTGATGTCTTTTACTATAGAGTTCACTTATGAATTTAACTGGTCATTGAGTGTCTTCAGTTTATGTCATCTTTCAGCTAAAAAATTATGACAGAACTCATTAGAAAAGGCTTAGCACTTCTTTTGGTGCCATTTACTATAGAGTTCATTTATAAAATTTAGTTATCATTAAGTATTTTGGGATTGTGTAAAATTTCAGTAATAATTCATGACAGAACTCATTAGTAAAGGCTTAGCACTTCTTTTGGTGCCATTTACTATAGAGTTCATTTATAAAATTTAGTTATCATGAAGTATTTTGATATTGTGTAAAATTTCAGTAATAATTCATGACAGAACTCGTTAGTAAAGGCTTAGCACTTCTTTTGGTGCCATTTACTATAGAGTTCATTTATAAAATTTAGTTATCATTAAGTATTTTGGAATTGTGTAACATTTTAGTAATAATTCATGACAGAACTCATTAGAAAAGGCTTGGCACTCCTTTTGGTGCCTTATCCTATAGAGTTCATTTATAAAATTTAGTTATCATGAAGTATTTTGGGATTGTGTAAAATTTCAGCAATAATTCATGACAGAACTCATTTGTAAAGGCTTAGCACTACTTTTGGTGCCTTTTCCTATAGAGTTCATTTCTAAAATTTAGTTATCATTAAGTATTTTGGGATTGTGTAAGATTTCAGTAATAATTCATGACAGAACTCATTACTAAAGGCTTAGCACTCCTTTTGGTGCCTTTTACTTTAGAGTCCAGTTAAGAATTTTAGTTACCTCCTTGTAACATTTTGTTGTCATTAAATTTTATCAATTTTCAGCAATAATTCATGACAGAACTCATTAGTAAAGGCTTAGCACTCGTTTTGGTGCCATTTACTATAGAGTTCATTTATAAAATTTAGTTATCATGAAGTATTTTGATATTGTGTAAAATTTCAGTAATAATTCATGACAGAACTCATTAGTAAAGGCTTAGCACTTCTTTTGGTGCCATTTACTATAGAGTTCATTTATAAAATTTAGTTATCATGAAGTATTTTGATATTGTGTAAAATTTCAGTAATAATTCATGACAGAACTCATTAGTAAAGGCTTAGCACTTCTTTTGGTGCCATTTACTATAGAGTTCATTTATAAAATTTAGTTATCATTAAGTATTTTGAGATTGTGCGTCAATTTTAAGCAATAATTCATGACAGAACTCATTAGTAAAGGCTCATCACTCCATTTTATCTCTTTTACTATAGAGTTCACTTATAAAATTGAGTTTTCATTAAGTATTTTGGGATTGTGTTAATTTTTAGCAATAATTCATGACAGGATTCATTAGTAAAGGCTTAGCACTCCTTTGGGCGTCTTACTATAGAGTGCACTCACGAATTCTTGCTGTTTAAAGAAATCTGAAATTGTATTCCTTTTTGTCTCCTTTTTCAACTGTTTTATTTAATTTATGATTACAAGTCCCGTTAGATATAGTAACTAAAAATGTTAAATATTGTACATTTTATTACTCTTGTGTGCCTACATATTGAAAGTAAAACGGTTTCATCGACGTGTAATTACGCCCCACGTCGCGTCGGAAAATCGCAACTGTCAGCAGTTATTTCCTACCCTTAAAAAGAACTGCTGAAATGGGGTTGGCTGGTTGGTTAGCAGGCAGCAGCCGTGTCATTTAAGGGTGCTAATTATACGAGTGGCTGGTACCGTACGTGAAAGAATGCAACATGGACATATAGGCAGATGACGAAAAAATAGGGGGACTGAACCTAACTAAAGGATTTATTTTTCGATAGCTCACTTTTATTTGTCTTCCTTTTATTCTGTGTCGGGTTTCGATGACTTTCGTTAAATGTACATTTATGTGTAGGTATAAAAAAAACCATTTGATTATTGAGTGTCTTTTAAACTTCTTTAAATGAAATAATATTTATTTTGTACGTAACAGTAAGTGGTAGAAACTTGATTTCTTTTCTTGCGGCACATTTGTTTTATGTCCTTTGTGGACAATTCTTTCAGTAACCAGCAGACCACAAAATCTACATTTTCTAGCTTTCTCTATTTATTAATTTCAATTTCAGTAAAAACGTAAACGATACCTATAAGGGAGTCCCTTTTGGGAGCTTCCATTAAATTTCCTGTCTTCTGATGTGGGATTGATTTATAATTATTAATTTTCAATTAAAATAACAAAAGAAACTATTTGTACATGATATTTTGCTGGATCCTCCCCTTTCAACTTGGGGACATGCTTGTGAAAATTTTAGGGTTCACATACTGAAAGAAACGTTTAGTTTGCTTCAATTTTGTCTTAGATAATTTCGACCAAATAAACTCACAAGTTTACGATATTATTAGAAATTAACGTACAATAAATGTAATGGTATATGACGTCGTAAATTTAAGTTAGTACGTGTATTATGCATTTTTGTGTGTGATTTTATTGCATGTTTAATCTCCCTTTTGACAAACGTGCTCGAGTGCGTGATATTATAGAAATGGGATGGTATGGAGTGTTGGCAGGAGTGACAGCTGTGGATGGTAGTTTATCTTATACCTACTACATACATGAGTAGACAATGAGAGGTGAGGGAAGCCCCCGGAAAACCCGGAAGGGAGGAATTAACTGAGATTAATTGTTAACAAAACTTCTTCCCTAAAAGCTAAAGGAACACCAATCTGAAATAACAAATTTACTATTGTAGATACAGAAACTGTAGAAGTAAATACTTAATAATTTTAAATTTCTAAAGGTCATTAGATAATTACTTAATTAAAATTTTGTTTCAGGTCCTGCTGAGTTTGTCTAATATTTTGTGGTCCCTGGATTTCTTTTTTAAGGTAATAATGAAAAATAAATTCTTTAAACAATTTCTTCTTGACAATGACAATTTTTTAGAAATTAAACATTTTCAAAACTTGGTATGCACTTTACAGCCCAGAATCCACAACGTAAATTTTGTATTCTATTGATATTATTAGTTTTTTAGTTGGTATTTTTTATCAATTACAAATTAAATCTGATTTTGCAAATTAACTACCTAGAAAAATGGTTCGAGATCTGTAGAAAACATTTTAAAACAATTTCTGGAAGATATAGGATTTCTAATAATATCTGTGGATAAAGTCTATTCTCAATTCTAACATATTCTTGGTTCTATAAAAGTAACAATTTCTTATCCTACTTTCTTCAATGCACCGTGTTGTTTTAGCTCAGAAAATTGGTGTCCTATCTTTTGGTGCAATAAAAATTAAAAAATTAATTATAATAACTGGCCATTAAAAAACATTGTTCCAGACGTGATATATTTTTATGTGTAAAACAATTTATATGACGTTTTGATAAACAAAAGTACATAATAAATGTAAAAGAGGTCGAAATGTCGTATTGTTACTTAAATTTTGGTTTGAATACTTTCAATTCAATTCAAGTGTGACTTATTACTCAAGTGAATATTTTTTTTAATGCACATTTTGTTAATTTAATTCAAATCCACAAAAAGTGTTTCCAGTGCAAGTATATATTAAGTAAAATAAAAATATTTTATGTAGCGATCGTATTCTCATTCAGTGGAATTCAAAATGACAACAAAACATTTAGTTATTAGGGATCGTGTTTAAAATCCAAAAATAATTTTTTCTAATTAATTTATAGATATATCTCCCCAAATCTCTCCCTACATTTTCCCAAATGTAATGTCCTTTTCATTTTTAAATATGTAGATATTTGAAATCATTTGTCTTCTCAATGAAATCCTCTTTCATCTAAGATAAACAATAAAACAAATTTCTCTAATAACTATAAGCCATGTCACGTGTTAAAACATATTTAATTCGTCATCATAATTCTAATGCAAATAAGAGGTACCTTGGTACCTACACCTAATCGTGCCGGTAGATCTCCTTCCTGAGCCCGTATGTCTAAAAGAAATATCGAGGGAATATATATCACCCATCGAGTCTCATGGTGGTCCTGTTTTGCAAATTGAGCGTAAAGGAAATCTGACACTCTCTAGTTGAAAAGGAGCGTGTAATTTACATCATATGGAAGAAGGAATCTCAAGCGGGGTGCGGATAATAAGAGAGAATTCTTCCTGCTAGGGGTTGATTCTTGCGGTTAACATTTATGTAGATAATAGGTATCTTTGCTGTGATGAGTATTTTCCTTTCAAATAATAAATACCCAACGAACCAATTGAAAATGAATTTATACATATGTATTAGGACTTTAATAAAAATATTAAGCGTTTGATTAAATGGTCTTCGTGAAACTTTAAGGGAATATTTATTTATTATAAGTAGGTACAGTCAAAATCGGTTACGACAACATCGAAGGGACTATGTACTCATTTTTGATTGTAAAAACCGGGCGATTTCAGCCAGGACCTTTGATTTTGGTCAATATAACCGGTAGGTATGTTGTTCTAAACGATGTCGTTATAAACGGTTTTAACTTAGATTGGTCCTACAATTAGTAATTAATGGTTTTAATTAAACGTAAATACTGTGGATACATATTTCAAGAAGAATAATTCTTTTTTTTTATTGACAAGGGGCCGTTCATAAAATACGTTCGCATACAAGGGGGTGGAGGGGCCTTGCTGAGTGTGACAAGGGTGACGGGGGTCTACGGTAACGTGACGTTCGCCGTTCATCAAAAAATTGTACTTAATTTTTACAGAATCCTTGGACTTCTGATAAATAGAAATATTATTTATTTGTTCGTTACAAAAGATATTTATTAATTTATTTAAATTTTATTATCAAAATAAAATAAATATTTTTGACTATCAAACTTTGTGTATTATCAATCGAAATTTATCATGTTCAGGGGGAGATTTAGTTTTTGTGACGTAATATTTACAGGGGGGTCACAGAAAGTGTGACACAGCGTGACAACCGGGGGAGGGGGTCAAACAGCCCCCAAAAGAAACTGAAGAAAAGAAAATTTAAAAACCCTTCAATTTAGCCACTAGTCCGAAGGATAGTTGATATTGAGTTATTTACCAATGACATACTTTACAACTTTTACCGTTTCCAAAATTAATAAACATTATAATTTTGTTGAATAGTTTTTGCCCCTTTATTCGTGACATTTTAAATAATATTATAAAATATGGTAGTAGGTAAGTCGAACATAACAAATGTGCTTGTTTTTATTACTGCTTAAACAAATATAAATAATAAACAATTAAAATATAATTTATTTTTCTACATTATGTATATTTAGATAATTGAAAAAACAGAAAGAAAATTAAGGTCATAAAATATGCGTAAATATATATTTCAAAACCCGTCTTGAAGGAAACTATGTAAATGAAAAAAATTATTTTTGTTTTGTTTGGATTAGAAACATTCAAGCCGCGGTTGATAAAAATATTTTGTAGGTTTCAATCAAATCCAACAGAAACCACAAATATCGTCAGCGTCTGACGACTAAAACGATTAGGTATAAAAATTCTTTATTAGTAGACAAAATAATCTACAAGACAATCTTACTAATGGTTATCTAGTATATTAAGAATAAGATTTTCTTATTTGCAATTCAAAAAGATTACATATAAAAAAGAAGGTGAAGGTGCCGGTTACAATAAATTTCGTCAATACGTTTTGTTATACCTACATACATAAGTATTCATAAATTTTTTAAAATTGTATAAAACATTAAATCTAATTATATATATATAATAAAATTCACATAGCTATATAGTGCACACGCTTATTTTATTATAAATATCGATAGTTGCGGTTTTTTCTACGAGCATTCAATAGAAAACTAATTTTATAACAAATTTAATATTAATTTTGTTAGGTAGGTCTAGGTACTTATGATGTAAAAAACCAAATACTATCCAACTCCAAATTTTCGAAAAAATCAAACAAATATCTATAACGTAGGTACTTACCTTTTTTTCAAATATATTTTTTTATATCAACATTTGCAACTTGTGCATATTGTGTATTGCACGGCGTATTTTAATTTAAGAATTCCTTGTAATAATGTAAACATTGCCCTTTCCGTTAAGTACTTAATTTAATTTTGAAACTTTTCATTAAACAAGTAACAAGTCGACAACTGTCAACTTAGGTAGTTGAAAAGGCAACAGTGTCTATGACACCGAAAAGTATTAGTTTATAGTTAAAGGATTAATAAAAAGAAGAAGACTGCGAGCAAATAGGTCCAATTCTGTTTTAAGGAACTTTCTCCTTAGTCCCTGCGAGTACATTATAACCGACATTTACTGTATATTTCTCTTAGCAATTATTATTTCCTGCTTTAAATTGACAAATAAGCACAGGACTCACCTTCCACTTTTTCTTATTAAAACTGTTTTAAAGAACTTTTTCTTAAGGTCCCTGCGAGTACGTTATAACCGACTTTTACTGTCTATTTCTCTTAGCAATTATTATATCCTGCTTTAAATTGACAAATAAGCACAGGACTCACCTTCCACTTTTTCTTATTAAAACTGTTTTAAAGAACTTTTTCTTAAGGTCCCTGCGAGTACGTTATAACCGACTTTTACTGTCTATTTCTCTTAGCAATTATTATATCCTGCTTTAAATTGACAAATAAGCACAGGACTCACCTTCCACTTTTTCTTATTAAAACTGTTTTAAAGAACTTTTTCTTAAGGTCCCTGCGAGTACGTTATAACCGACTTTTACTGTCTATTTCTCCTAGCAATTATTATATCCTGCTTTAAATTGACAAATAAGCACAGGACTCACCTTCCACTTTTTCTTATTAAAACTGTTTTAAAGAACTTTTTCTTAAGGTCCCTGCGAGTACATTATAACCGACTTTTACTGTCTATTTCTCTTAACAATTATTATATCCTGCTTTAAATTGACAAATAAGCACAGGACTCACCTTCCACTTTATCTTATTAAAACTGTTTTAAAGAACTTTTTCTTAAGGTCCCTGCGAGTACGTTATAACCGACTTTTACTGTCTATTTCTCTTAACAATGATTATATCCTGCTTTAAATTGACAAATAAGCACAGGACTCACCTTCTACTTTTTCTTATTAAAACTGTTTTAAAGAACTTTTTCTTAAGGTCCCTGCGAGTACGTTATAACCAAAATTTACTGTCTATTTCTTTTAACAATTATCATATCCTGCTTTAAATTGACAAATAAGTACAGGATTAACCTTCCACTTTTTGTTATTAAAACTGTTTTAAAGAACCTTTTCTTAAGGTCCCTGCGAGTACATTATAACCGACTTTTACTGTCTATTTCTCTTAACAATGATTATATCCTGCTTTAAATTGACAAATAAGCACAGGACTAACCTTCCACTTTTTCTTATTAAAACTGTTTTAAAGAACCTTTTCTTAAGGTCCCTGCGAGTACATTATAACCGACTTTTACTGTCTATTTCTCTTAACAATGATTATATCCTGCTTTAAATTGACAAATAAGCACAGGACTAACCTTCCACTTTTTCTTATTAAAACTGTTTTAAAGAACTTTTCTTAAGGTCCCTGCGAGTACATTATAACCGACTTTTACTGTCTATTTCTCTTAACAATTATTATATCCTGCTTTAAATTGACAAATAAGCACAGGACTCACCTTCCACTTTATCTTATTAAAACTGTTTTAAAGAACTTTTTCTTAAGGTCCCTGCGAGTACGTTATAACCGACTTTTACTGTCTATTTCTCTTAACAATGATTATATCCTGCTTTAAATTGACAAATAAGCACAGGACTCACCTTCTACTTTTTCTTATTAAAACTGTTTTAAAGAACTTTTTCTTAAGGTCCCTGCGAGTACGTTATAACCAAAATTTACTGTCTATTTCTTTTAACAATTATCATATCCTGCTTTAAATTGACAAATAAGTACAGGACTAACCTTCCACTTTTTCTTATTAAAACTGTTTTAAAGAACCTTTTCTTAAGGTCCCTGCGAGTACATTATAACCGACTTTTACTGTCTATTTCTCTTAACAATGATTATATCCTGCTTTAAATTGACAAATAAGCACAGGACTAACCTTCCACTTTTTCTTATTAAAACTGTTTTAAAGAACCTTTTCTTAAGGTCCCTGCGAGTACATTATAACCGACTTTTACTGTCTATTTCTCTTAACAATGATTATATCCTGCTTTAAATTGACAAATAAGCACAGGACTAACCTTCCACTTTTTCTTATTAAAACTGTTTTAAAGAACTTTATCTTAAGGTCCCTGCGAGTACATTATAACCGACTTTTACTGTCTATTTCTCTTAACAATTATTATATCCTGCTTTAAATTGACAAATAAGCACAGGACTCACCTTCCATTTTTATCTTATTAAAACTGTTTTAAAGAACTTTTTCTTAAGGTCCCTGCGAGTACGTTATAACCGACTTTTACTGTCTATTTCTCTTAACAATGATTATATCCTGCTTTAAATTGACAAATAAGCACAGGACTCACCTTCTACTTTTTCTTATTAAAACTGTTTTAAAGAACTTTTTCTTAAGGTCCCTGCGAGTACGTTATAACCAAATTTTTACTGTCTATTTCTTTTAACAATTATCATATCCTGCTTTAAATTGACAAATAAGTACAGGACTAACCTTCCACTTTTTCTTATTAAAACTGTTTTAAAGAACCTTTTCTTAAGGTCCCTGCGAGTACATTATAACCGACTTTTACTGTCTATTTCTCTTAACAATGATTATATCCTGCTTTAAATTGACAAATAAGCACAGGACTCACCTTCCACTTTATCTTATTAAAACTGTTTTAAAGAACTTTTTCTTAAGGTCCCTGCGAGTACGTTATAACCGACTTTTACTGTCTATTTCTCTTAACAATGATTATATCCTGCTTTAAATTGACAAATAAGCACAGGACTCACCTTCTACTTTTTCTTATTAAAACTGTTTTAAAGAACTTTTTCTTAAGGTCCCTGCGAGTACGTTATAACCAATTTACTGTCTATTTCTTTTAACAATTATCATATCCTGCTTTAAATTGACAAATAAGTACAGGACTAACCTTCCACTTTTTCTTATTAAAACTGTTTTAAAAAACCCTTTTTTCTTAAGGTCCCTGCGAGTACATTATAACCGACTTTTACTGTCTATTTCTCTTAACAATTATCATATCCTGCTTTAAATTGACAAATAAGTACAGGACTAACCTTCCACTTTTTCTTATTAAAACTGTTTTAAAGAACCTTTTCTTAAGGTCCCTGCGAGTACATTATAACCGACTTTTACTGTCTATTTCTCTTAACAATGATTATATCCTGCTTTAAATTGACAAATAAGCACAGGACTAACCTTCCACTTTTTCTTATTAAAACTGTTTTAAAGAACTTTATCTTAAGGTCCCTGCGAGTACATTATAACCGACTTTTACTGTCTATTTCTCTTAACAATTATTATATCCTGCTTTAAATTGACAAATAAGCACAGGACTCACCTTCTACTTTTTCTTATTAAAACAGCACGTGATGGAAACAATGAGGTCCAACTCCGCCACCAATTAATTAGTAGTTCTCGTGCCGATTTAAATATTATGCCGAGGCAAGTTTTAAGTTTAGTTCCAGTAATAAAAGGAAATAATTCACGCACAAAAATTTCACGAGCTTCGTCGAATAAAAAATCGTTCCCCGAGCCGAGGTCCGAAACGTTCCCAATAACGACGCGCAACAAACACTTATTAACAATTAGCTTCAATTAATTGAAAATCGAATCTCGTGAGCTTTGAAACCGCGAGAAAAAAGTCCGCTCGCTGACTGACTTTAATATCTAAGACTGCTGAAGTTGCGCGGTGATGTGTTCGAATCTAGTAAGCTGCGGCTTTTGTGGAGTGCTGATGCGACGCTCCCGGAGCCTGTTGTACGCCATCGGGTTGCGGGCCGGGGGCGTGACTGGGATTCGGGTTATTACAGTCCCTAACTATAGCAGGATCCAGCCGACTGCTGTTCGCTCGTTCTACGATGATGACAACAGGAAAGGGATTTATTTTTGTTGTCGAGAGGTTCGCTGTTCGCTTACATACACATATTGGAACTGGTCCAAACCAATGGTACTGTGATGATGAAAAGACCACAACTAAACCCATATTTATCAACACACAATCATTGCCTTTATACACAACCCGATAATATAGATTTTTTAATTTCTATTTAACGAAAAACTCCTTAAATCGTAGAAATTGCTAAGGTTTGTTTGGTTTACATGGTGGATTTAACGAAGATGATCCCACTGTAGGCATCCCACGATATGAATAAAATACCTACAACGAAAGAAACTGGTAGGTACCTACCAATAGTAAAAAAAAAACGAAAAGTTAACAGATTATAATTTTATTACGTATTTTCTTACTTTATTTAGAAATTTAGATAAAAATTAATACTCTTTATAAAGCAATAAATTGCTCGATCCCCTAAATTTTGCTACCTATCAGGATTTTTATAAAAAAATTAAAAATTCAATAATAGCTGTAGAAAAAATTTGAGGGGACGTTTCTAGAATTAGGATGCGTGTATTTTTGAAAATTTTCTACGATTACAAAAATTTTTGGAAATGTAAACGAACGACCAAAATTGAGCCAAAATATTTACCACCCCTTTTTGAATCAAACAAAATTGAACGCTAAAAAATCCGAAATAATTTTTACTAAGAGATAATCTTTTCTTCACTATTATCTATTGGAAAAAGAAAATGACTTGTCAACATCTATGATTTTTGAAAAAAGGAATAGACTATATTTTTTTATCCAAAGGAGGTGGGCCAAAATAAAGTGATAAATTAAGAAAATTTAAAGTGCAATTTAGAGTGCAATCACAAAGATTTCATAATTTTTAAAAAATCCATTAAATAATAAAAGAATGTTCAAAAACGGGTGAAAATGCCACCCCTTGTTGTGCCAAAAAATTGTACGCTGTAAAATCCAAAATAATTTTTACAGACAGATCATTTTTTAACATTATCTATCTTTTGGGCAAAGGAAACAAATTTTTTGTAGGTACCTATTTAGATATAATTTTCATGAAAACGAAAAGACTACAGAAAAATTTTTTAGGAAACTAATTATTTGTCTTTCCAGAGAACGTGGGTCAAAAAGATGCCTAAATATTTATAAAAAATACCAATAGAAGTAGATAGGTAAACGCTAAAACCAAATCAAAATTCTTCTATAGGTAGATAAACACTTTTCCTTCAAAGAAATTAAATCATTTCATGTAGTCGTTGATGTTATCATTATTTATGATTAATTATTTAATAATTTTTTAAAGAAAATTTGAAAGTTAACGGATCACAAAGTATTTGTGCTTAGGGAAATTTCGAGAGAACACTTTTTCTTTTAATTTATGTTGACAATTTTTAATAAACTCATAATATTTTTACTGGGAAAGAAATGATTTTTCGACATTTAATATAATTTTTGAGAGAAGGAAAAGACGAGACAAAAAAAAAATTTTTTTTTCGAAATTGTTTTTATCTCTTTCAATTGTTAAAAGTTTTAAAAATCCAAATCAAAATCCTTCTGTAAACAAATTTCCCTTTAAAAAGGTGGAAATCCGAAATCGTTTCGTGAAGTCGTTGATGTTATCGTCGAGCCGGAAAAGCCCTCGGAAAAATCGCGTTCGCTGACAATATCGTCCTGAGCGCTGAAGCGACTCCTTGCCTCAAAATTGATGTTACAATCTCATTGGTCGGGTATAGGGGCCATGTTTTGCCGAAGCGGAGGTGTCATTGGTTGCTATCGCTGAAAGAGCACCAATGAAATAGCGATGCCGCGAAAGAATCAAGCGACAAGGGACAAGCGATTATTATAAAAAAGCACTGAACACAAGAGCGACTCGCTTTTAAAGAGCAGGGGAAGTTTTTAAAAGCATCCACCACACCATCAGCTTTTTTTTTTCTTTTTTACATCATTCGCATAAAACATACCGGAAATAATTTCAATACTTAATCAATTTGCTTAATTACACTTCGTATTAATTAAAGAATGTAATTATATAAGTAAATATTAACTGATATTAGTATCTATCTGGTTAAAGAAATAATGAAATGGTTAATTAAGTACATTTACAGTACCAGGCTCTTTAACAAAAATCCTTATTTTTTGGATTGGTTTTTCCTTTTAATAAAAGTTTTCGACTTTTTTTAAATTTTTTCTTATAAATAATCCCTACTTTTCATCCATAGTCACTTTTGGTAATATTTAAAGAGAACAATTTCCGAAGAATCCAATGACGACCATACGACCATCATTTTTCCTCAAAGACTCAAAAAACAATGAAAATTAGCAGGGTTAGTCACCTACGAACTATCCATTACAAATAGCAGTCGAAAATTGTTGGTCGACAACATTTTTCTTCATTTACGTGAGCCTTGTATCGGTGAATTTAAATTTTTTGAATGATCTTTCAACTTGTCTTTTTTATTAGGGTTCTTTCGCCAATTTTTTTTATGAGATTGCCAAATGACTGCTACATTTCAACTTTATTCGAATTTAAACTGTTATTGGAAATTAATAAAACACTAGAAATTTCGATTCGATAAAATTCGATGGCGTGCTGATGAGAACTAATTATCTTAAAATTTTTATCTAATATTTGGCAGCCTTCATAAATTACCCATTGACCAAGAACATCATTTTTTCGTCAATTTGTATAAATTTCCGTTTTTTTGTTATTTTTAAATGTAACTCAATGAAAATAATATTTTTTGATCAAAAAATTCTATCGTTTGACATTAATGTTAAAAGTTTAACTAAATTTAAAATCTCAGTAGGTATAATACAGCACACGATTTAAAATTTGCGTTTCTTAATTATTCATCTTTATTATTGTTTCTGCTCATTTATCAATTAAAAAATAAAATTTTACAGTCTTATTATGTTATCTACTATACCTACTAGTTATATTAACTAAAAGTTTCTGATATTTAAATGTTGATGTTGTCGGCCATTATTCCTTTTCGCGGTCTTTATTAAATTTATCCATATTTTCATTCAGTAAATAGGTACCTACACATCTTTTACAAACTTTTTTTAAACATTTGATTTAAGTACATACGTATTTGTGACTTTAATCCTAAAACTATAGGTTTCCTTTTTAATTATTGTTATTATGTTCCCAAAATTTTTAAATTATTTGTATAATTAATTCATTGTTTCTAAAAATATCATTAAAAAAAATGTAGGTACACAAAAAAGCTCTCCAACAAAAATAATTTGTATGTATAGGTTGCCCTCAATTAAGATAAAATTTAATTTAAATAGTTAAATACTTATCTGTAATATGGGTTGCCTGAGTTCGTTTTCTAACGAATGTAATACTTTTTTCATGTTACGGTTTAGATAAAATAAATCAGTAGTCGTCAACGATAAACGATACTAGTTTACGTAATATTTAACTTGTAGAAACATCACTTATTATTTTTTTTAATTAAATAACACAAAAGCAAAAAACATACTTGGAAAATTGTTTATTAATTATTCTATAAGTATTTCGCCCTCTTACGGAACTTTCAGAAGTTTTAATGTAATTTTGAAATTACATACACATAATACCTGAGTCTTCGTATTTTATAAAAAAATATTAAGCCTATCCAAAATTTATTAAGCATAACATTTCTAAGTAATTAATCCACATTATTATATATTTCTCTACTTACCTAATTGTTTGATTCGAAACTTATTACATTATTTTAGTATTTATTTACCACTTTTTATTCAAATACACTTTTTTGGCTATATCTTTTAACAATTACTTTATTATTTTAGCAACTTCTTAAGCATGTTTAAATAAAACATGAAATTAATATTTAATATATGTATTATATAATAAACTTACACTAAGAAAAACAAAATTTTCTAAACAATGGATCTACAATAGACATTTAACTCATTTTTATTCCAATTATATCAAACACTCGATGATAAATCACACTTATTCACATTAAATATAATTATACTCCTCCAAGATAGTACACGGTCGATCTATAAAAATCTAACTTAAAAAAAATATATAGAAAAAAAAGAACCCTAATATAATCAATCCACTGCAATATTTACATTGTAAATTAAATATTTTAAATGAAACGGTTAGAATTTTGATCCTAAAAAAATTTTTGCCTTTATACAAAGATTATTTACAAGTCGTTCTTACAAAAAAGAAAATATAATTTCGAAATTTAATCGACTCTTGGCTTCTTTTGTGTGGATAAGTCTAATTCGTCATCGGATTTTCTCTTACTCGAATCTAAAATTGAACTTTCGCTGTTTAATAGGGCTGTATCTGAAGAGCTTTCGGTGCTTGAAATGGCACCTTTCTGGTGTATTACCAAACTGTCAGAACTTGCTTCTGATCTTTCAGATTCTAAAATTGAACAATCCTGCGTTTCCTTATCAGGTATATGGGCAACAATTAATGGTTGTAAGGGTATTTCTGCCGAATTTTCGTCTATATTTGCAATAGGAGATCGATTTCTCAGCACTGTATTCTCGCTCAGAAAGTTACTCCTTTTAGGCCCATTTGAACGAAACCGTTCTTCTTCTTCTAAATTTTCCACAGTGGATGATCCATGGTCATTAGAGAAATTCGGTTGTGAATCGTTACTGTTTGAGTTCGGTTCAGGAATGTGTTCATCATCCTTCTTTGTATCGTTCACAGTTAAATAGTTTGATGATAAATCGAACATATCTGGTGGTGGTTCACTTAACGAACTACACATTGCTCCGCCCAAAGTGCAAAGACCACCATCCATCGAACTCATGAAGCTCGAACTTACGGGCGAATGAGATCTTTTATCGTCATCGTTTTCTTCAGTTTCTTCATTATCTTCCTCTTCTAACTTTTTAGGTTTGTCATTAACTGTTTCTGTTTGTGATTCGATAGTTACTGACTTTTCTGAGTCGCTTGTTTTCTCAATAGTAGTAAGTTCACTTTCTTCGTTCAAGAGAGGCATAGAAATTGGATTGCCAAACGCCTTTTGATTCTCCTCGACCGAATCGTCAAGACTGGGCAAAGAATACACATATGAAGGGCTGTTCATTTCAGTTGAAGAAACCGCTATACCCTGATCAGCTATTGTCAGAGGAAGGTCCAAGTTGTTTTGTAATTCGGTAGCCATTAATGTGGCAATTTGCTGCTGTGCGACAGTTTGGGAAATATTCGGATCGGTTATTGTAATCGGAAGATCCACGTTTTTCGGTACTTCCGTTGTAAGAATGTCGCTTTCTTCGTCTGGAATCTTTTTACTGTTGGAACTTGGTATTTCAAGTGGGGTCATTATCGGTGAACTTAACGTGAGACTCGTTTCGAGTACATTTCCAACATTCATCGGAAATAATGTGTTATTTGGACTTAGCTGAGATTGGGGCAGTTTACTTTGAACTGTCGGTTGTTCTTGTTGAAACACATCCGTGTCAGCCAATGCCGCTGCCAATATGTCTTGGTTCTTGGTAGATTGTGTTGCAAATATTGGGTTCCCGCCTCCTTCAGTGCTTTCTATGGCCACATTTCCAGCGTTAACTGGTAAAAGCAGTTGATTTTCGGATTCTGTATTGATTAATATTTGTTGTCCGTCTGTGTGAATAAGGATGTTTCCTTCAGCA
This sequence comes from Agrilus mali, assembly GCA_029378335.1. Lineage (NCBI taxonomy): Eukaryota > Metazoa > Arthropoda > Insecta > Coleoptera > Buprestidae > Agrilus > Agrilus mali. The sequence goes on from CM055660.1 coordinate 4,417,786, forward strand.
CTCGCTAACAAATTCGCGAGGTCTGTGTTACCCTCTGTTAGCGATTCTATAAATTTTTGTGTACTGATAGGATCACCAGATATAATCAGTTGTTGATTATTACCTGTGTCAACGCTACACGTTATTGTTTGATTTTCTTCTGTTCCAACAGGGATTGCTGGTGTTTCTATAGCAGATGGTACAGTTAATGCAGTTGACGTATCAGTTACGGTTACTGGCGCCTGTTCTACTTGGGCCAGCGGAAAAACGGGTTTTTGGATTTGTTCTTCTGTTGACGGCTTTTGTAACTCAGTCTTGGGTTTTTCTTTTTCTTCGGGGACTGAAGTAGGTGCAGGAGCTACAACAACACCACGATCATCGACCTGTAAAACGATGTTACTTAAATCTCCTCCACCAATGGCAAGGTTGGGATCTAAAGATAGCAACGCTTCGTTATTTAAGGGTGTTAAATTTCCAGACTTGTCCAAAGATACTAGCATGTAAGACTGTGTTTGGCCGTCAACAGTTTCACTGGGAAGAGCCAATATTTGTCCTTCAGTTATGGTCATTTGGTTTCCAAGAGCATCCTGTATGATTAATTCATTTAAAGTACCCTGTTCTTTGGGTTTTTCTTCAGTAGAAAGTGCTGGATGTTCAAGTTTAGTTTCTCCAACATGTGTTGATTTATTGGATTCAATTTTTGAGGTTGAAGATGATGATAGAGCAGTTAGTGGTGGTGGAATATCTGAATGTATCGTGGCAGTAATTGTTGTTGTTAATGGTTTTTGAAGAATTTCTGATGTACCAGGCTTCTTCAGATATGAACGTTTTGTAGGAGATTTACTAATCTTGCTAATCGTATCTATTTTATTCTGTGTTTTAAGAGCAGTAAAACTGCTGCTTGCTTTGATTGCTTGTACTTGTTCCTGTACTTGTTGCTCTAAAAGGGCGTCGTCTGATCCTTGAATCTTTTTAACAATTTGCCCTTGCTGATTTTTTATTACGATTGTCTTTGAAGCACCGGCACTTTTTAGTGCTTCTTGCAAGCGCCCCTTAGTGGCAGGTATTTGAACCTTTTTTCCCCCTGTCTTGTTTACGTCGGACTTAGAGATTCTCTGTTTTGCTTGCGTAATTGGTATAAGGACCTGTCCTCCAGAAGAAATAAACGTTTGATTTCCAGCAATGGTTTGAGCTTTGGTGTTGATTGCGGTTTGAGCAGTTACATTTCCCGAATTCTGACTAACAATTGCTGGAAGACTTTTACTTGATTTCGTCATTATACCGCTTTTTAAGGCAGCTTTAGTTAGTTTTGTACTCGGTGATTGGTATCCGAGCATTTTTTGTTGTGCTGGGGTTAACAGAACTCGTTGTTGTTGTCCCTGTTGATTTGTAACGATCATTATTTTGTTCCCAACAGGTTCAAGAGTTTCTGATGTTGCAGGAAGAATGACTGATTGTTTTGCCAATGGCTTTTTCCCTGCAATGGTTTTTGAAGTGCCAGCTGAATTTGGTGAAACTATAATAAATTTTCCTGCTTTACTAGGCTGACTTATAATTGCTGGAGAACTTTTTATAATTTTTGAAGAAGCTACTTGGTAGTTTTTCTGGCCTTTTGCCAATTTTTGTGCAGAAGCATACGTTCTAATTATGGTCGGTTGGGATGTTGTAACATTGGGGATTTTGCTGATAGCTTTTAACTGTGGAGTTGATTTCTTTACTACAGAAACTTTTTCAGTTTGAATTTTTGGGGTTATTGACACAGCAGATTCTGATATAACAACTGGCATGCTTTCTATGGATTCAGGAGTTAGAATCTGATCTCCTAATACAATAGGCATTGAATTAATATCAAATACAGAATCCTCTGGTGGTTGTTGTTGTACTTGTGCAACGGTTGGTTGGATGACATCTCCTGAAGGAGTTATAATTGTCTGCTGTAAAATTTTTGCTTTACCTCGACCTTTTGGGGTCGAAACGGTTTTCTTAATTACAGGCGTAGCGGTTGAAAACGGCGATTTCAAGGGTGCATCTGAGTCTAACGCTAACTTTTTGGTTGGCTTTTGTATTATGAAAGTATCAATATCTTCTATGTCTTTATTAGTACGTTTAGATGTGACTTTTTGAACAGACACAGATACAGTTTCAGTTGCTGAGAAAGGTTTTATTATCTTTTCAGTATAAACCGCTGGTTTAGATGTTTTTGTTATCAAAGGTCTTTTTTCAGATGCTGTTGATTTAATATAGCTCTTTGTGGTTCTTATTTCTTGTGGTTTTATCTCCTGAACATGTTTTGTTTCTTTAACAGAAATGGTCGGTTCTGATAATTTTATTTCTTGAATATGTTTGCTATCCTTCGAGGAAGTGATATGTGTTTTAGAAATGGGGAGAACAACATTTTCCTTTGCTGATGCAGCAAACGATTTCGTACTACTTTTAGAGTTGTCGGTTAAAATTTCAAGTAGTTTAGAAGAAGTCATTGCTTGATCAGATTCTGTAGTTGTTTTGGCTTCTATAGAATTGTCTTTATTACTTGGTATTAAAGAAGTCATTTGGTTTTCCAAGTCATTAGCACTAACCTTTGTAAGACAGGGTACATCAGATGTTGGTTTTTTCGTGACGTACGGTAGTTCTTCTGGAGGGATTTCTGTATTAGAAGATTCCATACACTGTTTTGATTTAGGTTTTTCGCTTATTTCCGAGCATTTACCATCTGTAAAATCTACAGAGAAATTTGTTAATGTAACTGGTTTCGATTCGGGTGTATTTACAATTTCTACTTGAACATTTTCCAAATCCGTTTGAGAAACAACAGTGAGATTAGCTTCAATTGCTTTAATTTTTTCAAGACTTGTGGTCTGTTCCTCTAAGGGTGGGGATAGTTCAGACACTGCTGCCAAAGTCGACAAGGCAGATAATTCTTCTTTTTCGTTTTCAGGGGTCGTCACAAACACACTGGCCATGACCTTATCAGTTTCTTCAACTGATCGTCGTTCAGAGCCATTTAAATCTGATAATGGTTCATCACTTTCTTTTGTGGAAGTATTACTTTCTATTTTACTTTTTATCTCTGCTTCATTTTCTGTTGAAGTTTCTTTCAACTCATTACTTACTTTCACTGTTTCTTCAGGAACTTCTTTTTGTTGTTCACTTACTTCTTCTGAAATTAAGATTTCATCAATTCTGTTAGGAACAGATTCACTTGGAAATTCGATTATTGGTAGAGTTTCATCAATTTTATTGTCTACCGAGGGCTCTGGAGACGTTGCAAGTTTTTCTAGTTGATTCTCTTGGGCTAATTCATTTACAATTTCATTTTCTTGTTGTAGTTTATTCACATCATCAAGTTCTTCAATTTTGGGAGTGTCTGATTCAATTAAACTTTCTTCTAACAAGCCCAATTGTTCATTTTTATTTTTATCTTGTGAAGATAGTTCTTCCTCTGTCTGCTTTTCAGAAATAACTATTTCATCGTGAACGTCTGATTTTTCAGTAATATATGAACCATTTAAATTTCCCAGCTCAGAAACTTTTTTATCTTTTGTCTCTTCAATCATTACAGAGGGCATTTTTTCATCATTGAAATTAGCAGTAGAAGCGTTATCAAAAATTATTGACTCTGCAACAGTAATCTGTTTAGATTCCAACAGATTTTCTGAATTATCAGCAAAAATAATATCAGATTTCAACGGTTCTATGATGTTCATTGGTTTGCCAAATATCTTCTTCTTTTTAGGCGTCACAGTCATAATATCAACGTATTCGTCCAAAGATTCTTGTACATGTAAATCGTCGTTCACTTTGTTATCGTTGGTAATATTTTCAATTGAAATATTAGTTTCAATTTTTGATTCTTCTTTATCTTTATTTAAAGGTGTTTCAATAATTTCTGATTTATCAGCTTTTTCTATATCCATCTCTTCATGAGTATCCGAATCTTCATCACGTTTCGTTCTTTTTGTACTTCTTCTTTGTCTTAAACTTTTTTGTGATTTGGGCTCTTTTTTCTTAGACTGTTGAATACTGTTGCTACTTAGTTCCTCTTGCAGTGCTTCGGAAGTCATCTCTAATAATTGATTTTTTACATTTTCTGCTTTTAATTCTTCCTTGTCATTTATTTGTTCAATATGAACATCAGTTGATTTTACTACAACTGGATCTTCAAGGTTAGTGTCTCTTGTTTGTGATAGTGATTCCTCATTGTCAGTATCTTTATTAAATACAGTTTCAATTGTAGATTTTTGTTGGTGTGGCTCTTCATGTAGTTTAGTGTCACCCTCATGGTCTTCAAGTAGTGGAATGTCACTTTTATATGAATCTTCAGAGAAGCTTTTGTGTCTTAAACTTTGTCTGTTGACAGTTCTTTGTATGGACGTTTTTGGAAATTCAATCTCTTCTACTGTAGGAATGCTAACTGGACTTACAATAGATTTGTCGTTTCCATCATTAGATTGATCGACGCTATCAGGAGTAGATTGTTTTGGAGAGTCCAGATATGCTAATCTACTTCGATATTTTACAGAGTATCTCCCTTGTCTTCTGCTATACAGATATTTTTTAAACGGAACACTTCCCTTGGCATTATTATTTTCCACCACTTTTGTTAAGGTAATGTTAACTTCACCATGGTTTTTTGGTATGATTTCGATTTTCTTGCGAACCAAACAATCTTGACTGGTGGAGTTGGAACTACAAGCTACATTGCTGCTTGCTTTTCCTGATAGTTCCTGTTTATCCACTACAATAGCGTCTGACGTTTTATTTTGTGTTTCAATTTCCACTGCTTTTTCTTTTACACTTCTTGTGGATGGTCTTGTTTGCTCATTTTTCTCAGATAGTGTTATGCTTTCTGTTAATTCGGATTTGGTACATTTCCGAGGGGTTCTTTTGATTTCAAATTTTTTATATTTTGGCACGATTTGGTCCTTTTCTTCTGTATTTTCTGCCAATTTAGTTCTTAACTGAGATTTTAATTTTAACACTTCAAGGCCTTTTGCTTCTTCTGATTTTTCGGTGTTTGATTCCGTATTTTGATTTTCTTTAGATGAGCTCCCTAGTTCTTCTTTTGAAATTGAAGTTTCTATTATATCTGTTAAATTACTTGTATCTTTTTTTGAACTGTTTTGACGTTTATCTTCTTGCATAGAAGAGTTGTCCATGTTTTCCAAATCTTTCCTTTCTGATTTCTTTTTCTCTTCCATTTCTAGATCTTCAAATGCCTTAACAAATCTCTTTTTTGGATTTGTATGTTTTGTGACTGTTTCAATGGAAGATTTTGTGCCATCAATTGGGAGCAATTGCGGTGGTTCATCTTTATCTGGAAATTTTTTCATTTTAGCCACTGGAAAATTTTGCTCTTCTTTCATACTGTCAGGAACATCTGGAACAGATGGTACTGCAGTTGATTGCATAAGTTGCTCAAATTCTTCGAAATTTGGAATATGAGTTTTGCCATTATTCTTATCAGCTTCTGCAGTATGTGATGAGGATTTTTCGTTTAGTTTAGACTTTCTGTGTGCTTTTTTGGGTGGAACTTCAGAAGGTTCAGGCTGTTCCAAGTCGCTTATGGCAGAACGACTTGTTGAAGGTGAACAAATTTCAAAAGGCTCAGAACTTGTATCTTCTCGTTTTTCATGGCGTTGTTTCCTACTTCTCGATTTATAACGACTTGTTTTTTCGGGTTCTGTCTCTCTCCTTTTTTCAGCTTCTGGCTCTTCTACTTTCGGAGTTGTTTCAGAAGGTTCTTGTGCAGTAGTTGAATCCAATATTTTAGAGTTCTCAGAATCTATTTTCTCCGAGTTTTTATCAACTGATGATGCAACTTTATTTTCAGTGGTATCAGCCTGTTCTTCACGATTATCCTTTTCAGTAATGGTAGCCTCTTTTTCTTTGCTACAACTGTTTTCCTTATCTTCAGATAAATCTTTTGTTTCCTCAGCAACATTGTTATTTCTTGATGCAGTTTTTTTGTTGTGAGATATTCCACTATTCCTGGTTGTTCTACGTTTTTGTTTACCATGTACCTTTTCAACAGTACTTTCTGTTGATTTTTCATTATCACTTTGTACCTCTTTGTTGTCAAATATGTGCTCTTCCGAGGTTTTCGGTGATTCTGCAACACTATCTTCTTTCAAATTGCTTGATATTTCAAGAGAACCTGTCGACTTGGAAGTACCATTTTTGCTGTCAGTAGACGGGCTACGTATTGTTCCAAGCACAACTTTGTTTATTTTTTTTTCTTCTTCTTCGTCAAAATCGAAACAAGATTTTTCTGCATTTTCGTCCTTTTCTTTTTCTTTTTGTTCTATATCTTTCTTGGTATCTTGTTCCTTTGTACTGCTACTAACAGTCTTATCAAATTCTTCTTCCTCAGCGCTATCATTGTCCCACTCAGCAAGAATATCTTGAGAGGGGTCGTGTGTGGGTTTCTTTGGCGCCGGCTTTTTGGCCTTTGGAGTCTTGCGACGTTTCTTTACTTTCGGTTCATCGTCAATTTCGTCATAAAATTCTTCGTCGCTGCTATCCATCGGGAATATACCTTGTTGAAGCAATGCTAGGTCTTCATCAAATGAAGATGTCTTTGAGTGAGTCATACGAATGCCCTTTTTCGTTTTCTTTGGGCTAGATCGCTTGTTCTTTTTTCCTGTTGAAATCAGGGTACTGTAGACACCTTGTATATGAGATTTATTGTGCAATACAATAACGCCAACTCTCGATGTTTGGAAGCCACAAGTGGGACATGTATAAACGTTACTTGTTTCCAGATGATCTCTTCTTTCTTCTGGAGATTGGATTAAAATTCGGACTTGATGGTCATCTTGGCCCAGAAATCGAGGATGGGTGATTATTGGTAGAGACTTTCTTGGACTGGACGTTGAAGTAACTGTGTGAGTTGTAGGAGTTTCTAAAAAGACAATGATGTATAATTTTTGAATATATTAAGTATGCTTTACAAAATATTGTAATTTAGTTTATTTCGGACGTTGTAAATACATAGACTCCTTAAAATGAATATAAAAAATTGTCTTACTTAAACTTCTTCTTCCACTTTTCCTAGATGATCTGTTGGAGGAACCAAATATAATTGAAGTATAATTCGTTTTCTTTTCTGGTCCAAACATAGGGCTGTCTATAATATCTGGACTACCTCCTGTTTTTTCTTCAGCAGCAGAGACATCACCAGGAAATTTTTTCATAAACGGATTCTCTTTTCGGTACAAGTCTACAAACATAACAAAAGTATATAAACATAAAGTAAATTCTACATATATTGTAGGAATATGCTTACCAAGTCCCTTCTTAATAAATTCGTTTTTCTTTTTACAGTTGTAGATGTAAATGTTGTTAAGGTCTTTGACAATTTCACTGAAAATTTAAAATGTAAGTGAATACCCAACTAAATTAATTAAATTAAAACTGTTAATACTAAATAAAAGTTATGCATTTTTATAGCAGCATAGTTAATTTAAGTATGTAATGGTACTTAATGATAGTTGATGCATATATATATATATATATAATGCATTATTTACAAAAATAAAATTATATCTGATAATTTAACACCTACACAGGTATCAATTAAAAATAAATGTAACTGGACTAAAGTAAACAAACTCAACAAAAGAAAGCACTTTTTAAAGATAATAGTTTAATAAGAACTCTAAATACTTTCGGTTAGCCCTTTATTAAACATATTTATTTATTTATTTATTTTTACCTCTATTCAGCTGTACTTTCAAAGCATCTAAAGTGTTTTATTTTATTGTACATATTTTAGAAAATTCTCATAATTTCATTACTGAAGAACCTATTTGACTTAATATGGGTAAACAATGTTGTTCGTTACATATTGCAGATTTCTATATTCTACAAAGTAAATTACTTCTAATTATGATGCCAAATATAAGTACTTACTAGGCGTCTTCCTCGAAGAATTTTACAGCGCAAATTGATTTGTTTTTTAGTTCGGCGAGTTCTGGCGGTACAGAATCCCAATCTTTAACCTCTCCAGGCCACCAACATGAACGTAATTTTACCCACACAATATCGCCACCCTTGTATTCCACAGGAGTTTGTTCGCACATTTTGAAAGTTTCTTTTATATCCTTAAGTCACTAGGATGTATACTTATTTCTGAATGTAGAAAGAGAAATTATATTCGACACTGGTTAGTTGTTGATTTTATAAATAGCATCCATTTGTTTCCTTTAAAAAGTTCACCATATTGTTTATATTCTTCAAATAGTATCAAAATTATAGTTTTGTTGTATCACAACGATACTTCTTCAACTTACATCCCTATTTTAAATTGTTTATCATTAAAAAAAGTGTTCAGCACCTTCACTTGTCATAGTCGTTCATGTTTACCCATAATGCACTGCACTTTTAGCGTCTAATAACAAAATGTACGCAAAATCAAATAATTTTTAATTTACAAACGGTAATTATCAAATAATTAAATTTTAGGTTTCACAAATAATTGCTTCGTCCATTTTGATATCATAATAGGTCATATTTTTTAGAAATGTAAACAAAAATTACTTCCCAGCACGTCAGAAAACGCTTACAATAACGTTACACTGTTGCCGGATGCACTTATTTTTATTTCGATCATCTTAATGATACTTAATAATATGAAAACAAAAAAGATTACTAATTAACAAACAATAAGAATATTATTAATAATTTTATGTTTTAATGCAATTATAGATATTAGTTATATTTTTTGTAGTAAAAATAGTAATTATGAATAAGAATTGGCAATAGCGCTCAACTACGCAAATATGACGTAGCAACGTAAGGCGGCAAAATTCCTTAGCATTCAAAAATATAATCACAAAGTAGTTTAACGAAATTTATGAATTTCATTTTGTCACAAATAAAAGCTTAGTTACATATTTTATATATTTATTTTTAAATGCGTACATAAATAAATAAATATATTAATTCGACTAGGTTCACTAATTAAAAAAATGGGTACATAATTATCTACAATTTTTGTAATGTTAACTTTGTATAACACTTGATGAAAATATTTGTTTTAAAATAACAGGCAATTTGCTCAAATCATTACAAATGAAGGCGTGGCCAGCAGGCAATGATCTAGTTAATCTGAAAAAAAAATTAATAAGTATAGTTAGGTAATTAATAGGAAATGTAATTAAGTAATTAATTTAAATTCTTTTGTGGATGACTATAAAAGACTACTTTTGATAAGTTTGTCTTCTTTCCTTGGTTGCCCATAATAAGGGTCGGCCCTAGCACTTTTGGCGCCCTTTGGTTTTAAGCGGTGCCCCACTGGGATTAACACCCTTTAATGATTGAAGCCCTCTTAATATACTTAAAGCCTTTTCAGGAGTGATAAAAGTTCTTCCAATAAGCTTGAAGCTCTTTCGAGAATGCTTAAAATTCTTTCACAGAGCTTGAAGCTCTTCCTAAAATGCTTAAAGTTCTTCCAAAGAGTATGAAACTCTCCCAAGGTGTTTGAAGTCCTCCAGAAGTGCCCAATGTTTTTTAAAAAGCTTGGGGCCCTCCCAGGGGGGTTTGGAAAAACTTTAACGTGCATTTAAAAATTTGATGAAAAAATCTAGCGGAAAGCGTAGTGACGCCTCTAATAAAACCTAGCGTCATTTGGAGGTAATGAACATTGCCCCCATCCCCCAAGGTTGCCCTGCCCATAATTAAAAATAGCTCACCTTTCTGCTTGGTCCCCTAAACTTCCTAAAAAAACTGCATAGGCGTTAACATTAGGGTAAGCGGTTAGAGCAGCCCCTAAATCAGTCGGTTTTATTCCATACCGTTGCAAATTAGCATCGGATAAAATTACCACGATTGCCTCGTCGCAGTCTTCTTTAGCTAACGATTTGACCGCCAACTGAGTCGCTTCAAGGGTGTGATCTCCGGAGAGACAAAACTGGGAATGAGCGTGCATTGTCTACAAAATTTTCACCCGAAAATTATTATTCAAATAAAATCATACGTTATTGAAAATGTTTTACCTGAATAACGTCCAGTCTTTCTTTATTATTTTTTGGAATTTCCTTCTTTTTGACGAACACGATGTCGTGGTCTTCTCCTGAATGACCCATTATGTCGTACTCAATTTTATCCTCGAATCCTTCCATGGCTTCCATCAGTAAAATCACAGCTTCTAACTCTCTTTCTAAACGATCATCGTAACCGTTGAATCTAAGAACGATATGTATTAGTTTTAACGTTTTCTTTATTAATCTCTTTATTACCTGTACATACTACCCGATACGTCAACTACAAGTCGAAGTCTCTTAGGTTTAATTTGGGGAGTACCTGGTTCCGGTTGCTGATCAATTCTTCTTCTAAACACAGTTTTTTCACCAAGTAGGCCTGAATTTATTGTATACTATTGTTATGTTTTTCTTTTATTATAAACTTTAATGATTGTTACCATCGATAAGTTTGACGTCATCTAGTTCTCCAGACGTTTGGTGTCTGCTCCATTGCCGTTCCTTATTCTTGGATTGGAGAGTGCTCAAAATAACCCTCAAGGATTGTACTTGCTTTGCAACAGCACCAGACAATTGGGCATAAAGATTTGCATCGTAACCGCTCATCCCTATTTCTTTAAGTCTTTCTTGAAACGCTTTTCTTCCCATTTCTTGAGCTGCCCTTTTAATGTGTTCCGGAACTGCTGCCTTCTCTTCATCAGATAACTATAACATCACATTTACGTAAACCAAATTTTTGTTTACAAAAATCTTTTACTAACTTGATGAACTTGGTGCCCTTTATCTAATCTGTAAGGACCCCCTTTACCACCTAAGCCAGCAGTATCTCGTCCTCCAGTGCCACCTGCCCAAGTGTTACCACCTACGTGAGGTTCGTTTTTAGGATCATCTTTTCCATGTTTTGGTCCCTTTGTGTCCAATCTGTTAATGTATTAAACCAAAATAGCAAATAAACAATAGACAAATAAAAAAAATATTCTGACTCACCCACTCTTCCGCTCGATGCTCATTTTGAGTCGTTCTTTAGCCCTTTTTTTTGCATAATATTCCTCGTTAAAAATAACACTTTTACGAAAACCGTATTTCGATAATACATCAGCTACACTGTCCAATACTTCAGGGCTGTACTTGTCAAAGTCTAGGACGTTAAATAGAGTATCTTCCAGGTCAGTTTCAGGAAATTTCTAAAATAAATGAAGATAAACTTATAAAAGTTATAAATTATGAATTTTCACCCTTATTTACCTCCAAATGTTTTACAATATTGACAACTTCTCGGGTAGAGTAAGGGTAAGCAAGTAATCCTTGGTCGGCCATGGTCCTTAACTCACCAAATACACCCACAAGTGTTTTAATAATACTTTCAGGAACATTAGGAGCATATTGTTTTAACAACGATATCTCAGACTCCTTGGAAGGATTATCCACAGCATGACAACTAAATAAGTCGCCTAAAGCCCCAAAAAAGTCGTTTCCTAGGAAGGGAAATCCTGGTCTATTTGCTAATACAATTAGTCTAAAATCAGGATGAATTTTTATTTGATTTGGATCAGTTACTTCTGCATCTTTTTTGATAATTTTTCGACCATCGCTTAATACCATTTGACCAGATTCTACTAGCGTTTTAAGGATACAGGTGACGTGAGTAGGAGCTTTGTCGGCCTCATCGACAATCAGGACGTGACCAAATTTGACTGCTTTTACCAGGGGAGAGTCTTCGTGGACCAAAACACCATCTTTTATTGTTGGTTGAGTTGTAAGGGTTTGTACAGTCGTATCACGATGGAGTTGAATATATTCTCGCGGCCTGCAAAATAAATATTATTTTCCAAAACTAAATTAAAGGTGTTTATATATTACCTGTTTATAAGTTCCAGAAATCGATCCACAATTTTATTTTTTCCCACTCCTTGATTTCCAACAAGTAGTAGATGTGATCCTAACAGAAAATCTTGTAAGATCCTCTCCATGAGTGCCAAATGTTGAGGAATATCGTAAAATAAAGTGTTAGGAATTCTTGTAATTGAATCAGTTTTGTATATAGGACATGATGTACTTCCAATAGTCAATACACCATTATTTATATTCCAACTAATTTCAGTTTTACTGGTTTGTTCCGAAGGAAAGATTTGTAGTTTTTGTAGAGTTTTCTCGAGGGCTTGCCGAGGAAGGGGTGGTAGAAATTTCGACATAAAAGTGTTTTGAATGATATCATAAGTTTCATTTGTTGGAAATTTGCGTAGTCGTGAGGCAATTCGAAGAAGTTGCCGTGTTGATAAATGTCCTGAGAGTGATTTCAAAGTATTATCCGAACTCGATCTTAATATATGGGCCAATTCTATCAACTGCTTCATTGAATTACAAATCGGTCCAAACTGAAATGATTATGATTTATTTATTTACATTGTAGGATCGTTTACAATCTTGCGCAAACGTCAGCAATCTAATCGACATACAACTTGATAAAAACAGAAAAGTTCATGTGTCTTCAAATTGTTTATTAATATGCAAATTATTAAAAACAAAGTTCTTACCGCTTTTGAAATTATTTCGGTTTCTTCTTGTTTTGATAAAGGCCTTACTTCTTGAAATAAAAATAGGCTGATAATTTCTGGGGTTAACCAATTGGTTATACCTTGAGTCGTTGGGGGCTCCCCTAGAGCTATGATTTGGAAATCAGGGTGAATTTTTAAAATACCGCTTCTAAGAAGCGCTTCATCAGTTAGTCCAAAGTTTTCTTTAATTTTGTCGTATTTCTCGGAACTAATTAAACGTTTACCATCATAAAGTTGTATTTCTCTGTCGTGAACAAGCCTGAAATGTAAATAATAAAATTTTAACAATAATTCAGTTGCAATTAAAAATATTAATGAATGTACCTGTGTAATACTGACAGGGTGCTCGGATGTATTCTATGAATACCATCAAGTACAGCAATTTTACCCTCCAAAGCTGACATTATTAATGGAGAAAATCTCCACACAGTATCTCCATTTTCGAGGGTAGTTCTCTGTTGTACCAAATCTCTGGAAGTCATATCGTGATATAAAACTATATCTTCCGTTTCTTTGTTCACAAGATTTGAAACTTTTGTAGTTAAAATACTTTTGCCGCATCCTTTAGGTCCTATTACGCACAGATCAGCCACCTTAGCACTTAGCAAAATTTTTTCTATTACTTGCTGTTGGTATGGTGTTTCGATAAAGGTTTTGGTTTCGTTATTTTTAAGAAGGTTCTTTAAACTTTCGCTCAAATTTGTTAATGAAATTGTTTGTTTATTATTTGAAATTATTTTAAGTTGTTCCAGTAATGTTTCTACAGATTTAATGCTGGATTTTGAAAGAAGTTTGAACGGGTATAAATAGCAAATAACGTCGTAAACTGTGACACCAGGGTTCTTTTCCTGTAAGATTAAAATTGAAAAACAAATTAAACTTTTATTGTTGTTGTTTTGAGTATATTTTATTTTTGAAAAACTTACCAATATTTTGACAGCGAATCTTAAATTTTCAACAGGAAAATCGGGTAAACCCATTGCTAAACTTTCCTTGCTATTTAAAGCAAAAGCTGCAGAAACAAGGCTTTCGATTTTTTGAAAAGGGAGGGTTGGTGCTACATCCTTTAGCAGTGAAAGATATTCCTATAAGTTAAATTTTTTGGTAGGCAATATTCATCACCAAATAATTTTCTGATTTTAACAGTAAGAAGCATTTAAAAGATATAAACTTTGGCAATTTACACGCCCACACAGCTAAAAATTGACTGTAATTTGTTGAGATGTAAATTCCCAAAACTATCGTTTGTAATCTAAACTCGTTAACCGGATGAAATTGTAAAAGCTATCCAACTGAAGCGATTACCTTATCCGTTTCAATTGCCAGCTGACATGCAACTGGATTCAATTACACTTGCAGTATATCAATTACTACAGTTAATTTACTCTTGAAGTAATTGTTTGCGGATTTTAGTTATTACAAAATGATGACCAAAAAGAACTTTAATAAGGAAAACCCAGTTCTCTTTCATGATATTGTACGATTAACGAAAACTTGGCTTTTATACTACTACATAATAAAAACTTTAATTTGCCTGTAATTAGACATACCTACTATCATTTTTATTACCGTTTTCTTCAAATACAATTTTACTGCAGTTATAAACTATTTTAGTGCTTCTTAATTTGCAGTAAACTGATTGTGTTTCGTTGGAATTAGAGTTGGGTAAAGTCATTATTAAGAAAGCTCCCAAAACCCTTGCGTAAAGCTTTTGGTCCTTAAAGCTTCAATTAGTTAATTTAATTACAAAAACCAAAGTGAGAGGTTTTCAAGTCTTTTAATAGGAAGCAGAACGAAAGAACTTGAGCTCTTTTCCACGAAAGAAAGGGTTTGAAAAATGTTCAGCTCTTCTTTGGAATTTCAAGAAAATTAAATTAAATCTGCTCTAGATTTTATTTGTTAACTCTTTGTAAATAGTTCATTTTCTAAGCGTGATTTTATCAGATGATTTGACTTTATAACTTGGTGTCCGCATTGTACAGTTTACATAATAGGTACGGTACGTCTTTTGAATATATTCCACAGAAATTTCACTTATCCTGACATTAGGACGCATAAGTTGGCAAACTATTCAGGAAACGTTATATTGTCACTTTACGACTCTGGATCACGCAATATTTGTTTTAGGCCACGCTCTAACGTACACGATTGGAATATAAAACGTAACATTGTCGACTAATTGCAAATATTATAGTTTGTGTTAATTTTATTTACGTTTATTTTGCATGAAAACTCTCAATTCTAGTGTTTTTTTAACATTTCATTCCAAACATTCGTTCAAATAAAATTGATTAGAACGTCTCCTTAGACCATTAAAAAATAAAAATAGGTATTTATGTAAAATAAAAATTAAATATTTTTTTTAAATATGGTTTTTAAAAAGTAAATCAATTCCATGTTTGTGATTAAAGCGCCTTAGTTGCCCTGTTTAGTAGTCTGGAAAAATTCTCAACTAAAAGGGGAAGCAATTTAATTATTTAATGCAACCCTCGAATGAAGGGTTGCAAAAACTTAAACACCTCGCACATAAACGAGGCTTTGTTCAAGAAAAAAGTGAACGGCACCACGTTTAATGTTCTTTGTTCGTAAATGTTGTCATTAGAAGTTCAACAACCCATCCCAAAGGGAAACACATCATAATAGAAGTTAATTAATGAATTCTCCGACAAAAATATGGGCCAAATTCCGAAATGATCACTAGCAATATTCTGTGAAGTTCAACATTAAAATGGTAATAGATAATAACTTCGAGACTAATTGAACTTGTATTTATTATCTTCCTAGCCTTTGCCAAGGTTTGCCAATAAAGGTCAAAGGCAAATAATAATCTATAGACTAACGACAGTAGTTAGCGAAAGTGCATTATGATATTAATTTCACAATTTTTAGGTACTTCCAACTATAAATGCACGATTGCATACAAAAAAAAAAATACTTTTTTTAAGAACTATATTGTTCTGATTTCTAGTTTTTAGTCAATCATAACAATGTTTTTAAATAAAAGTACTTATTTTTAAATTGAATGAAAGTGCAAAAATAAGATATTTTATTTAACTAGAGTAAAAAAAGAAACTTATTTATGTGACTTCAAGCAAAATATTTATTAAATATTTCATCAACTTTTAACAAATATAAATATGACTGTTTGCATTAAAATTACTACTTATATTACTTTCTGTATCAGTTCCAGTAGCATCAAAAGTTGGTATAAAGATGTGGATTTCTTTTTTAGACGAGTCGGTTTTTTTTATTTTCTGTGTACTATTGGGATGACTTTGGTCATTATGTTCAATGCTACAATATGAAATTTGAAGATTATTTTCTTCTTTCACTTCCGAAATATCAATTCTTTCTAGTTTGAAATCTTCACAAGAACGTGGAGTACTATCTTTGCTTGAAGATGGTCTGGATTCCTTCACATTATCTTCAGTCCAAACATGTTTGATGAATGATTTATTTTTTGTATTTTTGGACGTTTCTAAATTTTTTTCGATATTATTCTTTTCTGCAGTTGGTGCAGCACTTTTGACGTTTCGTTTGGGAATTTTTGAAGATTTTGAATGTTCATTAAGAATTAAAGTTGGGTCGTAAATAATGGCACTTTTTGATTTTTTTCTTCTGTCTTCTTTTACAAAATCTGGTGAAGGACTGGTTTCATTAATCCCTGCCAAGTCAAGCCATTGCATCACCCTTTCGCTAAGAGAATCATTTTCTAACGAATTTTGTAAAAGGAGGTTCGATTTTTGGACATGGTACTCTTCATAATCAAAACTTTTAGACATTTTCAATCCATAACTTGTCCATTCCAAATTTTGGAGTTTCATTTGTTTAAGGGGGTGACTTTCTACTACTACTTCACTTGTGGAATTAAGTTCTGGAGTGTACGTGGTTAGTTCTCGTTTCGTTTGGATATTTCTTGATCGATTGTGGAATAATCGAGCTGTGGAGATTCGCAAGACTGCCTGAGGTGACTCAGGAAGCGGTGATGGAGACCTTAGAGACGTCGAAGAATCGTTTTCGGAATAAAGTGATCGCGTGATTTGTCTTTTCTGCGATTTCGCGTATGGATCTTTGTCGAACAAAATAACGTGTCTGTGGCCATCGACCCAAACTGTTCGAACTGATAGAGATCGACTACTTGATTGCCATCTGTTTCCAACCATTCTTTTTTCTTGTTGTAAGACTGTACCATTACATTTAGAGCTTAAATTTAGTTTTCATATTATTAATTTTCTTTTGCTTCATTAGCTCAATACACCAAAAGCACCTCCTTATTAAAAAGAACGTCCAAAAACTCACAAAAAGTCACTTTCCATTAAAAAAATAAAGAACATTTCCGATTCCGTTGACCTGTTTGAATTGAGGGGTTATTTATAACTAAATTCTTGAATCGAAAACACCCCTATTTTTTACTATTAAATTCCACGCTAATGACGATACCTTGTCACGCGAGTTTTATTTTGGCGACATCGGAATAGTCGGTACGACGACGATCAAACAGAGCTAGCGACAGGCTCACGACCGATTGAGCTCCTTCTGAAATTGCGGAACATCTTGAGGCCGGAAACGCGCAAGATGCAATAAAATTCTTCCTTTTGTCGTTGCGCAGTTAATAGTTACTGATAATTAACTGTATTAGAATAATTTATAAATTCTACATTTCCAAGTTTCGATTTGCTTTTAATTTCAAAAGTAAAAAGAAACACTAGGTAATAATTTGTTTCACAATTTTATTTAACAAACTGACAATATTGTTTCGGCAGTTATGCCATTATCAAAGTAATTGTACAGGTAAACTTAACTAGTATTTATATAAAGGGACTTAAACTAATACAAATATACAAACATAGGTACACAGAAGCATATTTATTGGTTTATTTATTTATTTATTGTTGTTAAATAAAATTGTGAAACAAATTATTACCTAGTGTTTCTTTTTACTTTTGATATTATAACATGTTTCACCAAGAGCCTAGCCCAAATTCTATTTCATTAATATTGCTTTTAATTTATTATTCCAGGAATTCATAATAGTAAAAATTATAGAACTCGTGTCTTTTAATAAATCGATTAAACTGATAACTTTATTAATTAACGATGGTATTTTTAAAAAGCATATTTTTCGTCCTTGCGAAGTTCAGTTTAAATTCATTTATTCATTTTGTTAAAAAATTTAAAAGTTAAATAATTAAAAGCAAATCAAAATTTTATTAATACTCTCATTTTTCGTATTGAAAAATAAAAATAACGGTTTCATGTTATTAATAAAGTGGGCTTACTTGATAAGTGTTCACACCTACATCTCTGGCTTGAAAACGAGACCTTAGAGGGGGATCTAGTGGATTTCCTACATACCTAAAAAAATTAAATATTAAGAATTTTATTAATATAAATTAAAATTAATATGTCTTTTTTCTACTAGATGAACAAAGGTATTTACTTTGGAATGGGAAGTCCCAAAGCTATCACACGGAAATCTTCACTAACTCTTACTAATTTCCATTTGTCAAGTTCTCCTTTACCATGTTCCTGGAATATTTATATGTATATATATATATAAATTCTACTAATTTTTTAATATAATAGAAACCAGTATTTAAATTATAAGAATTATCTTTAGTTAGTAAAATTGTTAATGACTTACTTGCAATAACTTATCATAGCGGGTAGCAGGTATAAGCAGTCTACCATCTTCTAAATGCATCTCTCTATTCTCTAAAAGATTATTTAATACTGGAAGCACATTTCTTTCAGCTTTCTCAATACCTTCAAGCACCAAAACACTACCATCTGTGGCTGCTCTAACAGCACTCTAAAATGGTAAATAAAAATATGATAACGAAATATAATAAACTGTAAATGAGTCAAGAGCTCAAACCTGATCAAAATATTTAGCTGTTCCAGAGACTATTTCTCTTCTCTGTTTTAAATCAGATTCTGTTGTATCTCTACTCAATGCAACATATTCTACTTCTCGGTTTGTTAGTTCTAAATATTGCATAGCAATGTTTCTTTTCTTCGGGCCAGAGGGGCCTAGTAGAAAAATATCCTGGCCCAAAATATCCTTCTGCATCATCCATCTCAAATGATGTAATGTGCTTTGATCACAGTTTTCTTGTACTGTAAAATTTGGACATGAGATGATTTTACTTTTAACCTAAAAGTAACTTACTGTATGACTGAGGTACATATTGAGGGTTCTTGGGAAGCTTTACTACTTTCGTAATATTTCCTAAGGTGATTTTAACATCAGAAGAGTATTGTTTTTTGCAAAAATAGCCGATTTTGTTCTGTCTCCAACTTGTGAGACGATACGTTGTTTTGAGTATTCCAAAGTAATTTCTCATTGTATTTGCTTCTTAATCGATGTTTTGAAAAATAATCATACATTTCGTCAAGTAAGGTTGAAAAAACCTTATTTAAAAGTTATTTTATCAAGGCTGAGTGCAAAGGTTAGATTACTTAACCTTAAATCTTTGATGTTAATCCAGGCACATTTTGAAACTTGGTTGAAGACTATTAGTATTATGACACCATATACCACTTATTTTTGTAATTTTAACGAATTTTAAAGTTAAGTTTGATCATCATTGTAATTATGCACATAAACAAAATATTCAACAATTACATTATAAAGTACGGTTAAGTTATGAGGTTATGACATTAGAGATTAATGCTACTGCCGCTAGATGACAGTATGGATGACAGTCAAATGAAAAAGCGGGAAGTCTTATGAATGAAGCAGTTTACGTTTTCATTAAACTACTATAAGAAGCACGTGCTTTTTCATTGACGGGAGTACGGAGGTCATTGAACCTTATAAATTCAAAATAAATTGATATAATGCTTTAATTTGATTCAAAAGCTGAAAATAATAAGTAAAAATGCATGTGTGGTGTATTATTGATAATTTATACATAAATAATCAATGGTAAAGTAGAAATGGTGCAATTAATTTCCATTTATTCCTAAAATTTTGATTTTAAAACGTGTACTGATATATTTTGCTGTTGTTAAATTGAACTGCACGTTATTTAAAAAAAAAAATAATAACCCTTTGCTTAAATTGTCAATATAGTAAAATAATTAAACTGTATTTTAATAATAAAAAAAAAAAAAACAATTATTTATTATACATTATAGAGATGTATAAAGCGTGCTATTTCTTAGATTTTCAGAAACACGTAGTTTTGAGATACCCTGTACTTTAAATATTTACATGACCCATAATAGAAATTGAAAAAATATGTTGAACCAAAAATAAATGGCTTTAAAGTCACGAAATAGTACATTAACAGCCTTGTAAGCTTCTTAATTATATTATTATTATCACCAGTGCACATAATGTGATAAGTTGGTAAATGATATCACAACTTCAATCAGCAATTAAAGACAACCCAGTCCCCATATGTTGACATGGATAATATCTAACGTTTCTATAAACTTCTATCAAAATAACCATCTTTTTATTACGAGGGGGAATTATTAAGCCTTTAAATAAACGTTTTGAGTTATTCTAAATTATGGGGAAAACTGATTAGTCTTCTAAAAAAATCCTTTACCCTTAAAGAGAATATATTTTACTAAAAGCTTGATAATAGTGTTATTAATAGATATAATTAATTAAATTAAAGGAATATAATTAAAAATAAAAACAAATATCAATTAATATTTTTAGTCTTTTTAAACGTTTTATCAGGAAATATATAAGAAAAATTTTTTAGTAACAAATCGTTGATATTAGGGTTATTAAAAGTGCCATAAACAGATATAATGAATTAACTGATAAAATAAAGTGACTAAAAATAAAAACAATTAAAATAATTAATATTTTTAGTCTTTTGATGATTAGTAGTCATTTTATTATATAATCATCAGGCACTATTATTATTATTATTTTTAGTATTAATTGTGTGGCTTCATTTGCATCAACGTTTCTTAAATTTTTAACTTTATTCATCAGGGCATTCATGAGCTAGGTGAGTAGGAATACTGTGAAAAATAAAATTGCAAAATTCACAAAACTTTGTAAAAAATGATAAAGCTCACACGACTCTATAAATAAGTAATTTTTTTTGTGGCTTTAGTACTAAAAGTATGTAGAAAACGTAAATTTTACTGTTGTAGCAACACTTTGTTTTATAAACTTAATCCCTAAGTTTGTGAATTCTTTAACAATTTCCCCCTGTAAATCAGCTTTTCTAGAATCAACATGCAAAGAATATGTTTTTCCAAGAGCATCAGTGAATTTTATTTTCCTTTACTAATCGCTACATTTCGTGCTTTCATTTCAATGACGGATATTTGTTGTAAAAGTCATTGTAAAGAAAGTATTAATCATGAAGTTTCCTTCCTGGTTATCACCAATGCTATTCCTGTTGATAAGAAATGTTTTCTGTGAGTTAAAACCGTTACCAGATGAGCTTTTGGCTAGAGAATCATTGGTCCAATGTATTTTGAAAGCATGTAAACAATACGTGGAACCTGGTGAGATAATAAAAGTGTCTTTGGCCCTTACGGAAGTTGATGCAGTGTTTCGTTCATCCACAGTCATTGATAGAATACTCCTGAAAGCATTATTTGACGAAGATAAATGGTCCATAATTGTTAAAAAATCAAATGAGTCTCTGAATGGGATGTTTTTCAAAAGTATTGGTAACTATATCATTCAGGTAAGACATCCAAGTGAACTAGATGACCATTTATGGGGGCTGAAGCAGTCTGAAGATTGGAACCCTCATGCTAAATTTTGGATAATCACTGCAAGATCGTTTAAGGACAGCTTAAACGTTATGAAGAACTTCACCAATTTGTTGTGGTCTTACAAAGTCACTAATGGTCTTATTTATGAACCACGGGCTAATGACAGTAAAAAGTTTGATATTTATTCTTATTTTCCTTACAAAGGTAAATATTGCGGTGACCCCAGTAAAAGTGTCGAAATAATTAACAGCTGCTGGTTTGGGAAATACAAATTTAAAACGGACCTGTTTGAAAATAAGATTCCCAAAAATCTTCACAGATGTAAAGTAAGGGTCAGGGCCATTGTCTACCCACCTTATACGATGCCACCACTGAAAAGAAATAAAAATAAACAATTAATTTATCGTCACGGTCTGGAAATAAGTATGATGAATTTTATGTCCAACGTTTCTAATTTTCAAATTGATTATTCAGCTGCTGTAAGTAAAAGTGATTGGGGTACCATTGAAGAAAATGGTACCGCAACTGGTTCGCTTTTGTATCTCAAGAATGAATTCATTGATGTCCTTATTGGCGCGTTTTCCGTAACTTTGGAAAGATTGAAATATTACGACATTATCCCTTACGATTTTCTGGAGGATGTCACCATGTGTGTTCCCCATGCTTTGGATAAGTCCCAGTGGGAAAAACTTACTGACGTTATGTCTTTAGAAGCATGGTGTGTTATTGTCGTGGGATTTCTGTTGACATGTTTTTCGTTGTGGATCTTTTCCAAATGTAGTTCAAAAGAGTTGAAATACTTCAATAATTTGGAGAATACTGTTCAGGCTTGTTTTGCTATTTTGATGAGCAACCCTGTTAAGCAACCCATTACTTTTATAATTCGAGTGATCTTTTTTGTTTGGGTGTTGTTTTGCCTGCACTCTACAGTTGCCTATCAAACATCTTTGGTCAGTTTTCTAACTACACCCAGATACGGAAAACAAATACAATCTTTTTCTGAGATTGTCGACAAAAACCTTACCATTTTATTTCTTCCAAACACCAGAAGATATTTTACTGCTCAAAACGAAAACGATTCAATATCAAAAATGATAGCCAATCATACAGAAATTTGCGATGATGTGCCTGCATGTCTTCGAAGGGTTGCATACGAGAGGGATGCTGCAATAGGTTCTACGAGGCTTTACATGAAATATGCTCTCAATAATTATAAATCACGTGAGGGAGAACCATTGCTATATTGCTTTAAAGATAGTGTACTAACTTATAGCTTGGGGATGTTAATGTGGAAAGGATTTCCTTTAAAACCGATTCTGAACCAATTAGTTTCTACCATGACTTCGGCTGGATTTATTATGAAATGGGAGAAGGAAATTTTTGCAGCTAAATTGAAGTATGATTCAGAGGAAGAGGAACGTTCTCAAAGGAGAACAGCAAATCGTAAGCTGACCTTGTTAGATTTGGAAGCTGTGTTTATTTTGTTGATGGTGGGGAATTTGTCAGGACTTGTGGTGTTTCTGTTTGAGATTTATTTTGATCAAAAAGAAAAAAGAAATAAACTCAAAATGGGAAGAAAGACAAAAAAAGTGTTTTGAGTACCAATTAATTTTCTTTTTAATAAAATATGCGAGGAATTGAAGCTAGTAATAGTGCAATTTAATTAACTTTGTTGCAATATTTCATAGAGAGCTTTCAATGTGTTTTGAAGTGATTTATAAATTATTTTCTAAATGTAAGTAGCTTATAGAAGGAAAAAAAGGAGAAATTTTATGTTAGTTTATTAATGTCTACTGTATGATAAAATAAATTAAAATAAAAAGAGTTAACTCAAGGGGTGTTTATTTCATTAGTTACTTAATTAAGTATATAATTTATTAACAGTAATCAAATTTATTTAAAATATTAACACAGCCAATCATTCATAAATACACATTTATTGTAATTCCAGCAATTTTAGCACAATCATAATGAAATTTTCTTTTGTAAATTTTCAGTTAATTAATTTACCTGAATTTTTATTGACTCTCTGGTTTAATAAATAGTCATTCTCATTATTTATTTATACTTGCACCCTCTATGCAGTTGAAGAACTTTTTTCTTTTGTTGATTCTGCTTTTTTATCTGAAAAAGAAAACTCAACTTAAATTCTAGATTATCTAGTTATAATAAATTTTATTGTAGATCTATTTTAAGCAAATTTATCATTTATCAAATTAATAGAATGTTTAAAATAAAAAGTGGTTAAGTAAGTACCTTTTTCATTGCTGTCCCATGGTTGTTTCTCTCCAGACCCAAAAGCCACAAATACGATATCTCCAAGGAAAAAGAGTCCTCCAGCTATATAAAACACTTTTGCCCATTGTGTGTAATCGCTGCTATCTGATACAAGAAGTTGTACTATCAATGGTGCAACGATGGAGCATATTTGTGCTGTACCATTTGTAAAACTCATAAGAACTCCAGCATAAGTAGGAGATAGGTCGATAAGGTTTACCAGAAAACCACTCAAATGGGCACCATTAAGGGCAACACCAATTATCAATAATGCCATGGCCACGCCACGTCCAAAATGACCAATACCACCCAGTAAAAATAAGGCAATTCCTGGACCAAATTGACCTAAAAGTACCTGGCTCATTTTTATGTAAATTTAATTATTGACAGATATGTACTTATTGTATTAGCAATTTTTCGTCCAATTCCAACTGAAACAAGTTTTTTATTGATTAATGCATCGGTCATTGCCCCAAACACAAAGCTCATAATCCACATGGCTAAATAGGGGCAAGCCGAAAGGAGTCCGTTCTGAAAATTATGAAATAATAACTTCTTCTGGAATATTTGCATCCTTTTTAAATTTTTTATAAAAGGAACTGTGAGATATTTAAAGATTACCTGGGAGATGTTGAAGCCATGAACTCCACTAAGATATAATGGCATTTCTGTTAAAATGGTAAAAAATCCCCAGTTGTGGGCACATGCGGTGATAAAAGTAGCCCATACTGGAATCGACTTTAGAATGGATAGCCATGGCACTTCAGAAAACTTAAAAAAAGGACCAATACAACAACTACAAAGAAATTCATACGATATCAAATTTTTACTGGTATTTGGATATTGGTGGTTCCCAAAGAAGTCTCAATATAGTTCTTTTCAGCATCACTGATACTTTTGTGTTTAGCAGGACTTTCACTTCCAAAAATTACCCAAAAAATGCACCATAAGAAGCCTAAAGCCCCAAAGAAATAAAATGCAGTTGGCCACCCGCCATTACTGTTGGCAATCCAACCTGTTGTTGGCATTGCTATGATTGTACCAAAAGAATTTCCTTCAAATAAAATTTTCATAACATTTAAAAAAATCGATCTTCAATTCGTCTAACCTGCATAAGTAAGGGTCCCTAAAATAGATCTCTCCGATGGTGGTGCCCATTTACTGAGCATAACGTGACAACCAGGAAAAAAGGCTCCCTGAGCAAGTCCTTGAAATATCCTGCAAACCATAACTGCCCAAGATCCAGTTGCTGCGGCCACAGGGATTAGAATAGAGGTCAGAGCACTGAGAAACATTGAACCAAAAAGTAACCATTGTGTTCCTGTTTTTTTTATAACAATTCCTGCAGCCACTTGGGCCACAACGTAGCCCCAGAAGAAGGACGAAAGGATTGTACTTTTATCTGTCCACTGATATGTCTAAAAAAAAGGGAGTAAGATAAGACGATTCCTGTAGATTACTTATAGGCTGTTTTTAAGAAAATAGGATCAGAAGGAATAATAAATCCTTCCTTGGTATTAAAAAAAATTGAAAACGTTGGATTATAGATTTACAGAGTGTTTGAGAAGATACGGGGTTTGGGAAAGGATACAAGAATAAAGAGGGTTTTAAGTGACTTTTGGAACGTCCTGTATATCGCACATTGCTACGATGAAACAACGAATCCTTCTTTGGTTATTGAAAGAAAATCAAGAACGTTGGCTCACAGGAGGAATGTTGAACAAATATTTCTGACAAAATAAAATTTGCTTTTGCTTGTGGGAATTTTTGAACTGCTGCATTGCAGGTCAAACTTTACTGACTGTTAGTTTATTGAATCAGACTGTGACAACGTTTTGAAAATAATTTTGGGACAGAGTCAAAAGCTCAATAAGGAATGGTGGAAAAAAAGAACCGGGTTTGCCAATTCATGTGGAATAAAATATAAATATTTTGTGCAATATACATATAAATGACAAGAATACTTTTTTTGAGAAGTCAATCGATTTGTGATTTTTGTACGAGAACAATTTAAATTGTTTGTGAAAATGAATTAATTAGAAAACGAAGAAGTTTCATCGGTTCACCGTTAGATGGAAATAGGTACATGTTTCTCAACCAAAATTACAGAATTATTGAAAATTAAATCACTTTGAACAAGTTCCAAAGTGGAAAAAGGTATATTGTGAAAAATAAATTATTAAGGATTTAAGAATGATTTATTTGGTAATTTTACTTAGTTAATTGATGGTTATACTATAGATAAAAATTACGTTTTCTGTTTGTTAAATTTTTAAACCCTATCTACTTACTGGAAAATCTGGATTAACTGAGCTATCAGTCATTGCGACGATTCCTACTGATAAGCACACCCTCATTGCGTATCCAAAAGATATGAGAAAAAATAATAGAACCACTTGAACATGCCTATATCCCAATCCACCTTAAATTATTTAATAAACCAATATTTTCAAACTATATTTATTATAACGTAGCACTTTACCTGTTCCATTATTATCTTTGGTAATAGTAATAGTTTTCGAAAATCGATGAAAAACCATTATAAGAATAACACGATATGCTTATTTAAAAGCATCCTCATATAAAAATATTTTTTATTTATTATTCGATGTTCAAGTAAAAATAAAATAAAAACAAACTGGTGTATTCTGAAAATTTTTTGTTTTCGTTACTCAACGGTCAATATTATAATATGATTGTTTGGTTCACCGCAATTGAAGGACGTCATGCTAAGCTTCCTTTAAATACTTTAAAAATTTAGCTTATTGTGGAATACAATAAATAATACATTATGTAATGTAATTGTGTTTGCTTCTTTTGGACTATGGAATGACGGTGCTGAAATTGTTTTCAAATTCCGTTGCGCCAAAAACTGCAAAAAATGTTTTGTTTACTTGGAACACCTATATAAATTTAAGTATAGCTAGGTATGTAAAATAATTGTGTTGAATTGATTAGGCAATTTTCGGTATTTGTACTTTTTTGTAGTCATCTAGTATTTTAGAGATAAGAAATTGCAAAATGAATGTTTGATCTGGTCTCAAAATGTTTTATTTTAGGGTGGATTTATAAAACTAGGGGTAGTAGGAGTACATAAATTTAAAATTTCTAATGCTTTAATGGCTTTGAATGGACAGAAGAACAAGTTTTTTTAAGTAATTTTGAGCTTCATATATTTTTTGAATTCTACATGAAAAACCAACAAGGGGCCGTTCATAAAATAATACGTTCCCATACAAAGGGGGGAGGAGTCTTGCTGAGTGTGACAAGAAGGGCCAGGGGGTCTACGGCAACGTGACGTTCGCCGTTCATCAAAAAATTTTACTGAATTTTTACAGAATCTTTGGACTTCTGATAAATAGAAATATTATGTATTTGTTCGTTACAAAAGATATTTATTATTTTATTTAAATTTTATTATCAAAATAAAATAAATATTCTTCACTATCAAAATTTGTGTATTATCAATCAAAATTTATCATGTTCAGGGGGGGGGTTAGTTTTATTGACGTAATATTTACAGGGGGGTCATAGATAATGTGACACAGCGTGACAACCGGGGGGGAGGGGGTCAAAAAAAGCAAATTTGAACAGCCCCCAATTTGAATAAGAGAAAAGAAGTAAAATCAATGTAAAACAATCAGTTTCGTTAAATTAACGTTTCATTCGGTTTGTGATACGTTACATAGTTGAATTATGGTTTATAAAAGTTTTCCCCCAATCTTCATTTAGAAAAATGTTTTTTTTCCTTAGAAGGTGGGCAAAACACAATGTTTATATTACAAGAAAAAGTCCATTTTTCTAAATAACGCTGTTTGGTGGAGGGTTGAGGGGGCAACTTTTATAAGCCACAACCTAACCCACATATAAACAAATATCAAAATATCAATTCGAGAGGTTATTTTCTTTGTTTAAATTTATTTTAGGCTATAAAAACCAAAAATTCACTATTATCGATATGTTGCTTTTCAGTGTTTGGTTTTTTATGTTGGTTACGAAGAAAAAAATGTAACAACTCGATTTTGCAATATAAAAAACGTTATAAAGGATTATACATAAAAAATAGACTTTTCTTAGCATTCAGTTATAAAATATAAATAATATTCTCGTATTTTTTTCATAATTACGCCGTCAAAACAAACAATTTGTTAAAAGAAAAATTTCAAAAAGGTTAATTTTGTGACTTATCACCAATTTTCAAGTAAGAATTATTTTGAATAAAACATTTCAAAAATATGACAAAAGTGAAGAATAATTGTACATTTTTGATATGTGGCTTAGTATTGGAGATAACGTTATGATAGGGAGGATAACATGAACGATATATCGACAGTTAAGTAAGATGATCAGAACTTTTACTCTTGAAATTGAAATTATTGACTTTTATTAGGTATGTTTCCATTATTAATTGACAAATCTTTTGTGCAATTTTGTTTCTAAAGTGTACTTCCCTATTTTGAACTTGTTTCTGTATTTACTTTTTATGATACCATCAGATTTTACATTTCCTCTTTTTTCAACATTATTCTATCCACACCTGCCTTTATTATTTTTTTTGTGTTTGTTGTTTATATAAAATATTTTGGGACTTTACTCCACTTCCGTTTTCTTTAAATCTGCTGTTGATTTTGTCGTCCTTTATCCTGTAAATATGTCGGAAATTTAGTCTTCTTTGCTGGGAGTTTTTTTTATATTTTACTTTGGAAGTCGTCAGTATCCTAATTTATTATATATTTATGTACTTTTTTGCGGAATCTGTTTCCATTGTACAGGTTCTGAAACAATTTTCATGGAAATGATCAGATTTAAAATTTCCCGGTTGTTTATTGATTTTGTTGCTAGAGGAAACAACGGTATAGCACAGAAGAATACATTTACCTGTTCATAGATGTCTCAACTGACTTTAAAGTTATCACTTTCGAAAAACTTTAATTTGAAAATAAATCTATTTATTTATTTATTACAAAAAAAAGTTTTAACACACTATTTACATACTTCTTAAATTAAGTAAATTAATGTTTATTGCTA
Source organism: Agrilus mali (assembly GCA_029378335.1). Taxonomy (NCBI): domain Eukaryota; kingdom Metazoa; phylum Arthropoda; class Insecta; order Coleoptera; family Buprestidae; genus Agrilus; species Agrilus mali. The sequence continues at coordinate 4,446,308 of CM055660.1, forward strand.
ATTACTTGTTCAAAAATTATTTATATAATTGTATCATCATAAAAACAATTATTTATTTAAATTTAATATAAAAAAAATTAAAGAAAATAGTAAAATAATAATAATTAAATAAGTTCTATAAAGATGTTTTAAGGATATTTAGAAAGGATTTTACGTTTTTACGTTAGTAAGTCAACGTTGAAATGACTTCTTCACTTAACAAAGCCAATATTTACTTCCGAAATTACCGGAAGTGGAGTGGTATCAATGATTTGTTATTTGAATCGAAACCGAGGGGAAACACGATTTGGCCACAATGAAGCCAGAAGCTTATTAACAAAGGAAATTTAAATTTTTAAGATTAATTATTATTGATAAATAAATATTTTTTTGGAAGAGAAAATAAGAAAACAAATTAATAAAATTATACTTTTGAATAATTTTTGAAATCAAGTAAAACAGCTAAGTACTTATTTTTTTTTTAATTTTTACATTTCTACTTATCTACTAAAACTTTTTACTTACTGTGTTGTAATTTTTAAATATCATGGTATTCATCTTCTACATTCATTTAATAACATTTGCTAACGAGCTGCTGTATTTTGCTAATTAAATTAATTTAAATTACTACGTATCTACCTACTGAAAAAGTGCACTTAGAATTAAACGAACCCAAATCGATTTCCATGTGGTTAATGTTCTTGGGGTCAAAAAGCTAAATAGCTTTTTCCCTGGAATACGGAAGAAACGGTGTTGTATTGATCTCATTCACTGGGTTAGGATTGCAACCGTATGGTCGTTCACCTTTGACCTCCCAACTGCACAAGCTTCAGTGCAACCCCTACATACCTGGACGTGATCCCTCTATTTATTCGCAATCTACTATAAATCATTGAAACTTCAAACACAAAGATATGGCGATATATCTATCGTTTGATGGGCGTTGTAGGTTTTAGAATTGATTCAATCAATCAATTTTGTGGGAACTATTCCATGATCACTAATCAAATAGATAATAAAAAATACACTATGAATGGAGAATTTGAGCTGTGTCAAAAATTTGCGTGCTTTTGCGAAATAGTTTAATCCAAACATTGTAGTTATTTTTTTATTTACAAGGTAATATACAGTTTTTTAGTTGTCCAGTAGTTAATCTGTTTTTACGAGGTAATTTGCAGACCTTTTGGGATTATTAGCAAAATTTGTAAAGTAATAAGAAAATAAGAAACGAAATCTTGGTCGAGATGTAGTACTAGATTTAAATTTATGGTCAAAATAAAATTCTTCTGATATTGCGAGCCCTTGATAAATCCTTAAAAAAATAGGAGGCAAAACATTGGGTTCGTTTTTTAAAATAATTTCTTTTGGTACCTACCTCTATTTGATTCAGATTATTTTGTTGTTTCCTAATAACTGTATGTTTCGACATTTTCTGTTTTTTTAGCAGCAATAGCTATATTAGATATGCAGTCATATTTCGATAATTCGAACGCCGATAAGTCGAACCAAATTGTTGCCAATAGTCATCAAGTACACTAAAAGTACGTGTAATTTTTACTTGATAAGTGAAACTCTCGAAGTTCTATGACCCAAATCTTTATAAGTCGAAGAGAATATTTGGCGTCAACTTCGATAAGTCGAATTTTCTGGGGAAATCTTTTATAATGTACGATTTTAATAGCGGTACTATGCAATTAAGCAGTGAGGCAGTTCAGTTTCTACGATTATTTGTCATCAAAAAGTACTTTAAAACTTTTGTCTTTTAACCATAAATAAAATCTTATAGAAAAGTGGAAGGTGGTGCATTGATATTACCTTAATTTAACTACCTATAAATTTCTTCTTATAATGAACTGGTTAATAAAAAAATATTGTCCACCGTATGATAAAACAAAAATGTGAACCGTCACGGGACGCCTGGCAGATGTGAAAGTCAATTTTTTTAATCAGTGATTTTAGTAATACATAGTTATATTCGATGTTGCCTATGACAGCATTACTGTGATAATTGGTCGAGGATAACTAAAGTATGTTACAAAAGTATTGGACAAAACATTATCAAGACATAAATAATAAATACAGCATCTATTGTTGTTGCATATCTGGTAGTAGGTTCTCTTGGATTGTTGTTAATTTGCAATTGAAATTCTTTTTGGAGGAACGTAATTAATGGCATTGATTCATCTTTTGCAAAAGGCTATAGGAGGATAAGAATGGGTAGGATGCCCCCAAACGGATTGTACTGATTTTTTTTCTGGTGATTACTACCAACATAAGATTAAGATTTTCCAAGTTTTAGCTCTTAATATTGTACCGTTGGAAAGTGAGGATTAATTGAAAAAAAATTATTGAAGCTCTGTGACTGTACGGAGATAATTTATTATGTAAAAATGAAATATCATTTATTTTTTGATTAGGTGAAATGTACACAACAATCATAATTAACTCACTTCCATCTTCTAGTTTACTATAGTAAATGAAACCGTCGAACCGAGTGGGAAGAGAATCGCACAGGCGCTAGCGCATGGCGAGGCGTCGCTACGGCATTACTCGCCACGCTCGCCACGCCAACAATCCGGTTTACCCGCGGCTATAGATGTTTCACATTAAAAATCCTCAAACCTTTAAGAAATATTTTACAGTTACTGGGTAGATAATAATTAATGAAAACTAATTTATTTTCTCTTCAACTGCTAAACAACCTTTGAATTGCGTAGTACAACCTGGACTATGATCAAACATCAGAACAATAAATTTAATTGAAATCGTTCTAGGGCTAAGACCATTCTTATAACCATGTGCCGCTTTCTGGGTTTTCCCTAAGAAAAATACGGTAAATAATAGAGTTTCTTAACATCGGGGCAAGAGAGCTCAGGAATCTTTGTACCCCTTATTTAACTAAGTGTCTAAAGACAACTATTGATGTATTTACAATGTAAATTCTACATTATGAAGGAAGGTCTTTGTAAAATTGAATATTGAGGCAATTGTAACTTCCATTTCATTTTGGGGAAATTACAAACATTTTAATTAAAAATTGTAGATATTAAAGAAAGATTTTGTAACAAAAATTATGAACACTTTGTATATTACTACGACAATGCTAATAACCATTTTGTCAATCACTTTATCCTAAGTATGCATTTATCCCGGTGGAAAGTTGAAGCGCAACTTTTTGGCATCATCAATTCTAAACTTATATCTTTCGGTCACGTGTAGTTAAACATTTCTATCTCAATACCCTTTTCGTGGTCATTCTTTATCCTTATTGATGAGTTTTACAGCTAATTACAGAGATTAGGTCCCAAGGCGAGAGGGATTCGGGATTTTGACTTTATTAATTCCTCGCCTTCTATCTGTTTTCGTTTAGCACAAAGCACTTTCGTACTCATAGAAATTAAAGTAGGTAGCTTGAAGTTTAGGGGACACTTTTCGGTTTGTTGTCCGTATAAAAAAGTTTGTTTTAGGATAATGAAGTTACTGAATTAGGAAACTGAAAAATTTTTGAAAATCAATTTCTACAGAAAGGCTTTAATTCCGGCGTTTCTAAGCTGTCAAATAAAGACCTTCTTAAGCACATGGCTTTGAAGCCTTTCGTCCAGTATCTATTACATTACTACTAGAACTTCTTTAAATTTCTAGAAGTAAAGCATTTATTAAAGAAAACTTGATTTCTTCCTTTTTTATGCTTCAATTGTGTCGACAGTAGATTCTGGAAGAAAAATGTAGAATTTGAATTTAAATGGGAGTGATTCTAATTATTGTAAAAGTAATTTTCTCAATAAATTTGCTCTGTTTAACCCTATTTACATTTTGCGTTGAAGCGATTAGATATCCGGGTCGGTACTTAGTTTCCGTTGTCGATATCGGTTGGCAAGTTCCGGTAGATAACGATAGTAGGGTTTTCTGATGCTCATTTGTACCGGGGTTCACTTGCAAATAATAGTTGATACGGTGCTGTGGTTCACTCGACTCGATAGTAAGTAATACTACAATATATAATATGTAGAGTTGGACGTGATGGTGGTGGTGGTAGTACCCGCGCCGTGCCGATTAGAGGGTGTTGCCATAGAGATGACGTCACGAGGGACGCCGCGACGCGACCGACGCTGAAGCGCGCACGACGCCTGACGATTGAGCTGCTGCGTGTCGATGGCGCCGGCTACGACAGTGGCGCTCGTCAGCCGATCCACGGTGGCTGTGCTGTGCACGGTCGCGATCGGTTTTTGTGACAGTTTTTCGTGTAACGCAAAAACAAACGAACAACGTCTTGCGTAATGACGATCAAGTGTGCCGTACACGAAACTGTTCAATTATTATTATTGTTGTTATTGTGAAAACGCTTCACCGTCAGAACACTTGGAACTATGACCGCATGATGTCGCTGCTCAGTGTTACTGGTGAGTGAGATTTTCCGATGTATTTTGTGGCCGATATCATTGCCATCGGGTCGAGTGCATGTCGGCGCTGATTGTACCCGGAAAAACGCTTTTCCTCACACAATCTCTTGCATTTCGGCCCAATGTTGAATTTTCACAACATCTAACATGTAGGGTTAGGAACTTGCAATAGCTACCCCTTTATTTAATGTTTAATATGTAATCTACTTAAAGTTAGAATTTCTCTCCCAATTAATTTTTAATTTTCTAAATAACCTCTCAAAGCAACCAAAAAAATAAAGAATACGTAACATTTTAAACTTCCTAATGAGCTCTCATAGTAAATCTTCTATGCAGTCTCATGGGTTTTTAGAAAAAACATCATCTTCATTTAATGTTTTGTAAGATATGAGTTAATTAAATAAAACAGGGTCACCATTATTAATAATCTTTTAACACAAGTTTTTAAAGGTAGAATTTCCTTTTGAATTAACCCCCAATTTTCGAAATTTCTTCTTTTAGAAAACGAAACATAAGAAAACGTGGCATTTTCAGATTTTTAATGAGCTTTTACAAAACTTACATAATAAATATAACATGCCATGTTAAGATCTTTTTATAGTTCCTTTTTTCCCCAATTAAAATTTTCAATTTTTTGTCCAAATATCTTCTTAAAGCAACCAAAAAATAAACAAAACGTATCCTTTTCAACTTCTTATGAGCCATTAAGAGATTTGCTAGTAAATATGACATACAGGGTAATGAGCTTTAGAAGGCATTTTTCTTATTTAGTATCTTTTTTGAGAAACGAGACAATTAAATAAAACATAATAATAATTATTAAAAATATCCAGAATTCTCACAGTATATACAAACAAAGTCATGAGCTTTTTAAAGCTTCTCTTTATTCTATGTTCTTCGAGAACTTAATAAAAAGGTTATTATGTAATAATCCTTTAGGTTAGAATTTTCCTCCCAATTAATTTTCAATTGTCAAATATTCTTCTCAAGCAACCAAAAATAAACAAAACGTATCCCTTTCAACTTCTTAATGAGCCATTAAGAGATTTGCTAGTAAAATATGACATACAGGGTAATGAGCTTTAGAAGGCATTTTTCTTATTTAGTATCTTTTTTGAGAAACGAGATAATTAAATAAAACATAATAATAATTATTAAAAATATCCAGAATTCTCACAGTATATACATACAAAGTCATGAGCTTTTTAAAGCTTCTCATTTATTTAATGTGTTTTTGATGTAACTTAATAAAAGAGGGACCTTATTATTAATAATCCCTTTAAGGTTAGATTTTCCTCCCCAATTAATTTTAAATTGTCCAAATATCTTCTCAAAGCAACCAAAAGATAAACAAAACGTATCCCTTTCAACTTCTTAATGAGCCATTAAGAGATTTGCTAGTAAAATATGACATACAGGGTAATGAGCTTTAGAAGGCATTTTTCTTATTTAGTATCTTTTTTGAGAAACGAGATAATTAAATAAAACATAATAATAATTATTAAAAATATCCAGAATTCTCACAGTATATACAAACAAAGTCATGAGCTTTTTAAAGCTTCTCATTTATTTAATGTTTTTCTGATGTAACTTAATAAAAGAGGGACCTTATTATCAATAATCCCTTTATGGTTAGAATTTTCCTCCCCAATTAATTTTAAATTGTCCAAATATCTTCTCAAAGCAACCAAAAGATAAACAAAACGTATCCCTTTCAACTTCTTAATGAGCCATTAAGAGATTTGCTAGTAAAATATGACATACAGGGTAATGAGCTTTAGAAGGCATTTTTCTTATTCAGTATCTTTTTTGAGAAACGAGATAACTAATAAAACATAATGAGAATTATTAAAAATATCCAGAATTCTCACAGTATATACAAACAAAGTCATGAGGTTTTTAAAGCTTCTCCTTTATCCTATGATCATCGAGGTAATTAAATAAAACAAGGTCACATGTTTAATTATTACCTTGATGTTAGAATTTTCTTCCCAATTAACTTTCAACTTTTCAAATATTACCTCAATCAAAACATAACAAAACGACAAGATAATGAAACAAAATGGGCTAAGAATTATTAACAATTTTCCTGTAGTTTTTTGCCAATTTTCCACATTTACATTCGAAGCAAAAAGAAAATGAGAAACTGTAAGCTTTTATGCGATTTAAAGAGTGATAATGTTTCAAAAGTTTAGGAAAATTTATCTTAATGTTTTAAAGTGGGAACGGCTTTTTGCCGCAATAAAATATAATCCGATATAGAAGAAATTGATGAATAAATCAGAATCTGTTGACGCGTAACAGGGCCTAAGGATGACCATGAATGAAAATAAATAATGGTCCTAAAAGTAGGTCGAATTCGTCCTACATAACACTTATTCATTTCTTTAGCGCCGATTAAGATTTATATTCTTCTGCTTACAAATTACTATTTGTCTGGTGCCTACATAAATATATCGTTTCCGCATTCGTGATTCTATTATTAGTTTGTTTTCTATTTGTATACAGGGGAAGATTAATTTTATATGAGGAATACAGCCCATAATTACGAAAATTACAGTACATAGGCACGTTCAATATTTAACAAGGTACATACATATACACCATAATTTTCAGCTACGTATTTTTTTACCCATTACAACTTGACTGTAGATATTTGTACTTTTTTATATGATCAGAAGATGTACAAACTCTAGAAAGTTCTATTCCATTTTTTGGTTGATTTTATGATTTGGCTTTAGGTCCTGTTGTTATCCCAGGATGATAGAAACTGATAAAAAGAATCGTAAGAACCCTCAAATATTATCTCCGTAATCCATCCACACGTTGACTTTAGGAAATGTTTAATAAGATTAGTAGAATAAGTCGAAAAATATCCATCGTTAGATTTTGTACGATGATTGCGAGCGTGTGGGCTGAGAGCTTATCGAACGCGACAGAATGGAAAATCCAAGCCTCCAAATGTAAGCTTATCTCCGAATCCGTGGAATTTCCCGAAGCTTTCCGGGGCATGGGATTCCAGCCAGATATCATGACAGCAATCGAACACAGAAAATTAGAATACGTGGGTCACATCGGTTGGTAGGAATGAGCACAAATGCCTATACTATACAGTGCGTCAAAGGTCAATATGGCCTTTATTAAATCAGATTGGAGAATTTTTTTTATGAGAATGATACAGTATCAAAAGACGCATATTTTAAAAATAGTTTGACATATACAGGGTGAATCACTAAATCGGAGCACGTTCCAACATATTTTTTTTAAATGAAACACCCTGTATATTATTTGTTTTTCATAATCTACTTAAAATTGTCTTTTCAATGATACAAAGATTTTTGGGTTTGGATGTTGCATTGTTGAGTTAATAATGAAAATGTAAAAAAATTGGTTGCAACAGGGTTTGGCTTTTTAGTTCAATGCACGAGTATTACGATTAGTTGAGATGAAATATTTAGTAGTTATGCTGCCAACGGATGTACTAAACCTAAAAAATAATAAAAACATAATTTTATTATACAGGGTGTTTTTTTACGGTGCAGTCAATTGAGCAACCTTCAAAGAGCTATTTCTCCATTTTTTCAAATGGAACACCCTGTATATTATTGAATTTTTGGAATGGTGCGTTAATTCTGCTTAATGTTAATTATATTTTATACCTAAACCTCGTAATTTCAGAGATATTTCACTTTTTTCATTATTTCCAGCTATATTGACCTTTGACGCACTAATGAGCAACCCTGTAAAGTAATTTGGGAGACAGAACGCGAGGCATGTCATTATACGTTGTCATGTCAACCTGATATTAAAGTGGTCTTGAGTTTTTTTAACAGAAAAAATAATTTTAATGTGATATCAGTACGAAAACAGAAAAATTACTGGGAAATTGCTTTTGCTTTTGTATCATCGACATATATTGTTCTCAATGATCCAAAAAATACCCCAATTTGGTATAATTCCATTAAATATGGCCAAGAGGGTAGTAAATATCTCCATAACTAATAGAGATTATAAAAAAATATTTTTGCATATAAAATATTTTTTTTGATTCTTTAATTCGCTCATTTAAGACTCTCCTGGTATTCCCCACATACTTTTTTAAAATTTCTACTATTTAAAACGTTTACCTACTTATTTTTTTAAATTTATTTTCCCAAAAGAGACTTTTAAAACTAGCAATGAATTAATTTTGACATGTTTTATATTTTCTGAAAATTGTAACTTATTTTCCAACCATTTATGTATTCGATAATAAAACACTTAAGTGAGGCCATTTGTCTTGCTACTTAATCTACCAAAAGCTCGTAAATAAAAGGATACTTATTGTTAATAAATCAAATGCTTGATTAAGAAATGCAATATTTTTCTAATTAAGTAAAATTAAAACTGTGGCCATATTTTATCCACTTTATTTTATTTTTTTGGAGTAATTTATTGCGCCCTTTTAACAACTTCGAGGCATATTTAATCTGAATTGTTGCTTGATTGTTAACAATTACACGGTGCTCGAGAGTTATTCAATATTTCATAATTTTTCGTCGATCAAAAAGTGTATCTAGCAAGTAACATAAAGAGTTTGCTCATTCTTTTCAAAAGGCTGAGTTTGAACTTGATTATCGCTAAAACTAATAAGCTGCAACTATTCTTACAAGCCTAACATTTTGGTTCAAGTTAAAAACTTGCGCCATAACTTTGCAATGTATTTTTAATTTTAATAAACAGTCTAGAAGTAAATGGGGGTTGAAGTTCAGGAACTAGTGGATACTTTTTAATAATATCAGTTTGGATTCGGTCTGTTTTTCTATAGTTACTGTTTAGGGATAATTTACAATTAAAATCAGGAGGTCAAGCTTAAAGCCTGTATTTTTGGAACTAAGAAAACTTTCGGATTTTCTCAAAAAATTTGCAATTATCAGATCAATTTTGTTGGGCTTTCAATCCTTATGAAAAGTATTGTATCTGCTTTGCTAAGGGTTGACTTTGAACTTGATTATCACCAAAGCTAACAATCTACAACTATTCTTATAAGACCAACTTTTTGGTCTCAGTCAGAAACTTCTTCCAAAATATAGCAATGTACTTTCAATTATAATGTACTGTCTAGAAGGGAAATGGTGGGTTGAAGTTCAGGAACTATTGGATATGTTTTTGTACAGTTGCTGTTTAGGGATAATTTACAATTAAAACATGTATTAATCGAACTAAGACAAATTTCAGACTTTCTTCAAAAACTGTAATTATCAAATCAATTTATATAATTAATTCCATAAAATATGACCAAGAGGGTAGTAAATATCTCCATAACTAATAGAAATTATAAAAAATATTTTTGCATATAAAATAATTTTTTTGATTCTTTAATTCTCTCATTTAAGTTTCTCCTGGTTTGCCCTCCGTACTTTTTTTACTATTTCAAACGTTAACCTATTTAATTTTTCTTATTTATTTTCGTGAAAGGGACTTTTAAAATTAGCAATGAATTAATTTTGACATGGTTTATGTTTTTTTGAGAATTACAACTTATTTTCCAACTATTTAAGTATGTATTCGATAATAAAACTCTAAAGTGAGACCATTTGTCATCCAGCAAAGGCTCGCTAATAAAAGGATATTTAGTGAATCAAATGCTTTATTAAGATACGAATAATTTTTTTAATTAAAATTAAAATGATTTCGGTGGGGTAATTTATTGTTTGTTTTAACGATTTGGACATTTTTGATCTGAATGTTTGTCAATTGATAGTTCTGGAGGGTTACAGAATATTTTACAATTTTCATCAATTACTAAAATAATAATATAACAGGGAGATTCGTGTTTGTTTGTTACCCAAAAATTTGTCACCATTTTATCAATTTTGACGGGGTTTCAACCCTTCTAATATCTCCTTTGCTAGGGGCTGAGCCTGAACTTGATCGTCGTCAAGGCTAAAAAGTTATAATTATTCTTGTAAGACCATTCAAAAACTTCTCAACTACCAAATTTGATTAAGGGTTTTTGCTTATAAATAATGAACAGTCTGGAACGAAACGATGGGCTAAAGTTCGGATACTATTTATAATTTTTTTAATATAAGTTTGAATTGGTTTTTTCCTATAATTGCTGTTTAGGGATAATTTATAATTAAAATTTTGAAGTGAAACATAAAGTGTAAATTTGTCGATCCGAGAAAACTTTTAAATGTTTCTACTTAAACATTTTTTAAAAAGTTTAAATTCAATTTTACTCCTTATAAAAAAAATCTGTCTTAATGTAACGTTTATTAATTATAAATTAATTGCTCGTTTCTAAATAATGGAGGATTTCATTAGTATTAAAACGTCATTGATAGTCGTGTGGTCAATATGAAAATGCCATCTAAGATTCCAACAGTGGATTATCGATTTCGTCGGATTCCAATCCTAGTAAGTTGACCTTTGGCACTTTGTCAGATGTTTGAACTGTTCGAGTTTTATTTAATGTAGTTTTGTCTGCGTTATGAAATAAAAGCCGTTTAGCGATTTTATTATTTGCAATGATCTTCTATGTGATTAGAAAAATAAAGACGAATGTCAAAGAAACGCTTTTATACACACACAAAAAGAAAACACAAAAAAGAAGGTACAGGCCAACAGAAATAGCTTGGCCCTTGCAATCTGAACGCCCACTGGTGCGCGATGGATACAGCTGATATTGCAGTGGGAACAGTCCATTTAGTCTTCGTACTTCGATGAAGCACATAGCGTTGTATGTAAACTCGCCCCGTATTATAAGAAAAAAACATTAAATCAGAAACTTTAACGATAGGGATAATTAATAATGATTTTCACCTAATTTTAAATTTTATTTAGTTTATAAAAGGTCGTGCAACTTTTAGCAAATACTTTTCATAATTGGTGAGACACTCTTAAAGGAAAGCGGACAAATAAAAGAAACACTTAGGAATACTTATTTATTCTATAAACTTAATTAGTCAATGTTTCGTTTATTAGTTTATTATTATTATTATTATAAATATTTTAATATCAATAATAGCTGAGCTGAATACCTCAAATTTTTATTTATTTATTTATTATTTACAGATTGATGTGCGTTTACACTTGTAATTATTTAATTTAATTACTTACTAAAATCAGTATTCTGAGGAAGAAGTGATTGTAGAAATAACAATACTGGGTATTTAAAGTGCATTACCACTTTTCGTGTAAATATTACTAATACCATGAAGATACCCTGGGGTGAGTTTACTTTTACAATACGGGCCCGATCTGAAACACGGTACAAACACCGAGCGGTAAAATGCATCTTTTTCCTTCCGAATGCGCTTTCTTTCTATCTTTTGCGCCGTTCGCTCGAAGTCTGAGGGGCCACCTTATTTCTGTTGACCTGTACTTGTAACATTGAGATTTTGTAAGTAATCAAAACGACCGTGATGGGTTTGACCTTTACTTTATTATTACGAAAGTTACAACATGTCAATTGGATAGAGAACAGTAGAAACTGAGATTGCCATAAAGTAGCCGAAAGTAAAAGCATTTTATCAAATATTGGTTGTAGGTACTCAATCTTAAGTACCTAATATCTTCAAGAGTCACCTGTTATTTTATTGATGGTACGTAAAAGTAGGATTAAAGATTCATATAAAATTAGAGACGAAAACTTAAATAAGAATTGAAAATCCCTAGGGATATAAAACAGCGAATAACATATGGTTGAGTCACTTTTGACTTTTTGACTGACTCAGTGGTTTGGCAAGTATTTAATTAGTATGTGAAAACAACGACGATTAGATTTTGTTTTGAAAAACATATTTTTAATGGTGTCTTCCCACTTCAAGACCTCATAAATTTTGAATTTTTAGTTCCTACTTCCCCGTAGACGTATCTTCTGATTGAATTGGAATATCGTTTTAAAATTAAATTTTTACAAACGTTTAAAGTCTATTTTAATTTTTAAGTCGGGTGACATTTCCTTTTTTATTCCCCTTGACTTATTTAGAAAAGAATCATTTTGGTTTATTCCTTACGAACACAAGGTTACGGTATGTAAAGACAACCTGAATAAAGTGAGTGTTGTCGTGGTCTTGTCATTCTCTTATAGATAATATTTAAGTGTGTTTAACTTTATTACTTTATAAATTTCCAGGTTTTTTAATATAAGTATTTATTAACATATTTGGTCGAATTCAAGTACCTACATTATCACACTAATATTATAAAGGCGAAAGTTTGTGAGTGTGTGAGTGTGTATGTTTGTTACTTCTTCACGTCTAAACGGCTGAAGCAATTTTAATAAAATTTGGTCTGGAGTTAGCTGACACCCTGGACTAACACATAGACTACGTTTTACTGCGGGAAAATATCTTATTCCCATGGGAAAATCGATGAAAATGAATTCGCGGAATATTATAAATGCGAAAGTAACTCTGTCTGTATGCTACACAATCTCGCCTAAAATTTACTGAACCGATTTAAATGAAATTTGGTACAGAGATAGTCTAGAGCCTGATGAGAAAGGACATAGGCTACTTTTTAATGCGAAAAAAGGGTTGTAAGGGATTAAAATAGGAAAGTTTGTGCGGAAATTCCGTAATTTTTAAAGATTTTTTAGGCTTTTGATTAGATATAAATAAATACGACATTCTATGTTTGTAAAAATTTGACCCTAAAGGGGATAAAATTAGCCGATGAAAGTTTTTGTGTAATGGCGTCGTCCAAAAAGCTTACGGCCCAGAAAATTAAAATATAGAAGAAAAAAAATTTAAATGCATGCACTATGTAATACGCAGGTAAAAGTCGTAGGTTTCGACCTGGGAATTAAAAATGTGCGAGTTAATTTAAAACGCTGGTCCCGAAGTAGGGAAAAAAGTGGGAATGGACACTTATTAATGTTTATTTTGTGGGTTAAACGAGTTTGATGTTGTTATATACCCCATGGTCTAACTTAAAGGGCCGGATTTAATTATCGTAGAGCCCATGGGCTCAAATATGGTAAGGGACCCAATTTTAGGGTAGGTTAGGGACTCCATCATGAGGAGGTTACCCCAGTAGTTAGCGAAACGTCGGATATACGACTCTGTCAAAGTTTTGAAGCTTTAAGTCGTTTCGAGTTAGTTTTTAAAAATCCTTGATTGTACAGGCTGAGTGATTTATCCTGAGGTTCCTAACCTTGTATAATAAAAACGAAAAAATATTTACTACTTTTGTTGTTATTATTCTTTAATTGATATTATTGAATCGGATTAATTAGTCTGCGAGGTGCATTACAATATCAGTCGCCAAATATCAGTAAAATCGATTTTCCGCAATTTCCCTTTGCGTCGAGGTAGCCAGAAACCTTTTCAGCTTTTCTATTTTTATTTGGCCTTGATAACGCGGTGCGTTATAACGAAACGATCTCCTGTAACAAATCACAATGTCATAATCACGTGTACACTCGCATACATACGTTTATTCATACATATATATGCATGTAATTGCTCTTCATTCGCGCCACGTTGTACAAAACGAAATTTTCACCCTTAAAATGCCTACATAAAGCTTGAAAAAATCCGAATGTACCTAACGTTAAAAAATAATAATGCGGATATACATTTAAAAAAGTCAAATCACGTGTAAGCAGTTGTATTTGCCCTAAATCTTTTGTTGTGAATATAATAGGGGTACATTGATACGTAATCTTAATAAACCCCATTTAAAAGAAGAAAGGGTCACTGAATATTTTTCATTCAAAGAATTGCTACAATTTCCTTTTCCTTTTTAATTAAAAGCTAATTATAGGGTTAATCTCATGTAAGGAATCTCATTATCCCACTAAGGGGTTGTTAAGGGTATAAACACCACACAATTAATGGACATTCCTCCATTATTTGTTCCAACCCACTTTTTATCGAACTTATTTTTAAAAACGTTACCTACTCCTATCGATTTTTGATAGGACTACGTAGGTAGATATCATTGCCCAAGAACGATACAATTAAATAAGCGGAGCAGAATTAAAACTGATTTACAACGAGAATTTTACTCATGTGCGACCCATTCGTACGATTAGGGAATTAGGCACGCCAGCCGGTGTATCCGTTGCCAAAAATTCTATTTTACTAAACCGCATCCTCGCAATTAATGCAATGGAACCTTTTGCAACAATGCGTTCTGGAAATGCCCTTTTAAAGGGATAACACTGTACAAAAAAAAATTTTGGGAGAATTGTTATTATCACAATGAAACGTATTTTAATTTTTTGATACACGTATGTAAAAAATCCTATGCGATTAAATTAAATAAATTAAAAGCAAAAAATCTTTTTGAAAGAAAGCTTTTGTTTAAATGTTCTAAAAAGAAGAAAACAAAATTTTCTTTTAAAATTTTAACTATCAATTTATAACCTCATTATACGTACAAAATTTATATGATCATAAAAGTTTGTCGCGAGGTTTGCGGAAATTTAAAAAAAATTAAACTGCTAAGTTTAGGTTACTCAATTAAATAGGTACTAGTTTATTTACACAAGTAAATCGCGCCCCAAAAATTTTATGACCATATAAATTGCGCATAATTAGGTTATAAGTTGATAGTTAAAATTTTAACGGAAAATTTTATTTTCTTCTTTTAATAGCATATCTATAGGTAAATAAAAGCTTTTTTTCTTTTAATTTATTTTTTACTTTTTAGTTATCGCTGGCTAGGTTTCTGAGTCTGTTCATCTCATTGAACGCATCATTGTTTGCTTTTGGAGTTGTCCTTCTCCTAGACAGGTTGCAGACCAATGGTGATGACGCCCATTTCGCCAAATCGCACAAGTCAAAGTTAATCAACCGATGTTATAGGCTTAAACAATTCTACCTCAAGAATAATCGAGGTCTCTACACCAAATTTTAGGTGGATTAGAGCAACGGAGCTTATAAGCACCATCTTTTTTTTAACCTGCCTTTTTATTCTCAGCGAACCCTTTCATTTAATACCCATACTATAAGAAAGCATAAAAACTCTAAAAGTCCGCCATATTGGGTTAAGAATGATGTCAAAATATTTTTCTAATTATTCTCGGTAAGCCCTTTCATTTGATACCCATATTGTAGAAATGCATTAAAAATAACTATTCCGCCATCTTGGATGGTCCGCCATATTGGATTTAGAATGACGTCATAGCTTATCGGGTATTGTCATCCAAACTAAACGTGTATACAAAATTTCAGCTCAATCGGTTGAAGATATCTGCTTCAAAATTGAGTAGCAAGATTCCACCCGAACAAAAATACATTGAAAGTTAAATAAAAGCTTTTAAAATCACCCTAAGGTGACGTTAGTAATAATTTGAAAAGCTTTTATTTATGGTGATCTTCCATAGAAATCCAGGTCAGTAAACATTTTGCAGTTCCTAAATAATATAGAGGCAATTCAGAATCTTGTGAACTACCTACAAATTGGGTTGCTGAATGGCAAAATTATATGCATTTGCATTGATTTTTCTTGAGAAAGGTCTCGAATGAAACTACGTTATGTACCTACTGCTTCTGCCCTTTTATTATTCATTAAAACAAGCACCTAAAGGTTAAATTGCTTCTGTAGTCATTGATTATTTCATACACATGCGGTATAATTAATTTCATACTTTAAATATTTAATTTAATCGTCAAGAGTCAATGTTTTCGGAATGTGCAATATGAACACACCGTTCTCAAGATATTGACTTACCTCTACCTATAAAATAAATTATTCACTTAACGTAGTAGTTCAGTGTCCAGTAAGTGTATCTTTTCTGGGTTTTCCAGGTTGTGTAGTGTTGAGCAGTCCTCAGATTTGCATAATAACCCGCTTTTAGTAATTCCAATTTAAACGGTCTTCCGTCTAATTTTTTTTATCTGACATTCGGGGGCGTTAAAGGGAAATGATACGTCGAGAAAAACGTGGAAATTTCGCAGACAGACTGAAGCGTTGCTACGTCAGTTACAACGGGTGGGCGGGCACCCTGACGCGTAAATTACTGTCGGGATGCCTTGTCGAGCGTTTATTGTGTCAATGTACGTAGGACATGCTGCGCACCCTCTCATAATTGGAACAGACAAATTAGAATTAAAGGAACATACAGGGAGTCGTGAAATTGATGTACTTAGGGTTAAAGAAAATCCTTAGATCTATGGATCTTGGCCCATGTTGGGGGAAAGGGTTGGAAGTGACCTATAAAATTATTAAATTACTTTTAGTTGAGGGGACACGTTGCAGCTCAATGTATGGTCCTGAATGTATAAAGTGAATGGTAATTTCATTTAAGTGGATGAGAAGGGGGCAATAAGTGTATATCCCATAAAATTGAAGATCGTATGTTATGAAATAAGCAGTGACGTCAGGAGCAATCTACAATTTACTCGTTTTAATGAATAAGAAAAGGATAGAAGCCACAAAAGTATGAGTTGTGTAACTGAATCAATTTTCGAAATATGTCAACTAGAATCGTGAGGGTGAAGATAAAGAAGCGTATAAAGATGTCGCTGGTTTTTCCTTCCTTACCATAACCTTGGCCCTTAGCAATAGATTAGTCATTAAGATCCTCTATCCGCTTTGGGGTTTTTATGTACATTAAGTATACGAATTAACATCATTCGTTTTGATATACATATTACCAAACTTTTCAAAAAAAATATAACTAAATTTCGTCCATTTAAGACTAGAAATAAGTTCCGTTAAATATCCACAAAAGCTGGAAATAACAAATTCCTATCCATTTTAATTTTAGCACCTTCTAATAGTTAACGTTCCGTGTTATGGAACGGATATTATCCTTAATGAGTTCACCTCCACGCTAGAAGACAACACGATATTCGTTGTAAAACAACCCCAAATTGTTGTATCTGTGTTTACAAAGCAACATATTCCCCCATTCGGTCTTTTAGACAAGACAAAGTGTGCGGTTAAGATTAATGGAAACGGGAGGCCTTGCTTTTACGAATCCCATCGGTTTCCACATAATAGCAAGACGAAAGGTTTTTTTATAAAAGCTTCTTAGAAAAAGTTCAACAACCGCACGTCGGTACCTTTATAAATTACGTTATTACCTACCCCTACAAAGGAGTAAGAAGAAGTTCTGTTTTTAGAATTCCACGAAAAGTTGAAAGGTAGCTGACTGACGATTGAAAAGAAAGCATAAGGGATACCTACGTAGTAATATGCTGATACTATTGATTAATTTGGGGTGCAAATATAGGACATTTACCTATATGTGTATATCCCTGACATTGTGGCATTTGTGGTTGAAGCACTTTGGATCTGCTGTATAATTAAAGGCATGCAAGGGATTTAAACTGCAGACAGTAGCATCAATTTGTGGTTAAACCACCGATTGTTTTTAATTAAGGTGGATTGTAAAAAATTATTTATTTGTATTTGGTGAAGGCGCCGGGACAAAGCAAATTCTATATAATATAATATTATACATAAAAGAAATATTCTGAACCCAATACTTACTTATGTGTTTGTTTTATGGGGTAAATTTCCCACAGGAAATGTTATTGAATATTTTAAAACGTTCGGAGTATTTTCTTGGAAAAATGTTATTAGGAAAAATTAGGGTTATAAATATAAAGTCTTTTTGTAAACGTTACAAGCTACTACACATATATATGTATATAGTTAGAATACGAATCGGTAAATAAGGCACTTAATAACTTATTTAGATTCGACAATAAATTTTCCATTCGAGGAAGTGAAGCGAGCATGAATGACAACCTCTTGTCTACGTGAATTTCTTCGTGAACGGGAAGCCATTAGTCCAATATCGACATTTTATCGACACGCCACTATTTGCAGTATCATGTTACATAAGCACTGTTAGCAGTCTTAGATTTGAGATGTACCTACCTGAGTAAGTATAAAGTCTCAGACCATTTTCGTTTTTTTATTAACGAACTTGAAGCACAAAAAATACTGGCCAAGTGCGAGTCGAACTCGCGCACCGAGGGTTCCGTATAAACCTGTATATATGTGATGTAACTAAAAATTTAAGGTTTTCGCAATTTCTCCTTTATCTGTGCTATAAAACATTGCTTCATGCCGAATTTCAAGATTCTAAATCGACTGGAAGTACCCTTTAGGTTTTGATTCCCTTGCGAGTAGTTGCGAGTTTGAAAATATGCGGCTTAAATTGCTGTTTCTTTTGATTGCTATGACATAGAAATTTGATTTTGTTACAGCTTAAAGGTATTATAGACCTGAGTATTTGATATGAATTTCAATTAAATACCTCTACGCGTTCATGAGGAAAGGGGTAGTAACTTTAAAATTATTAAAAATATTTTTATTATATGATGTAACTAAAAATTTACGGTTTTCGCAATTCTTCCTTTATCTGTGCTATAAGACGTTGCTTCGTACCAAATTTCTGAGTTCACGGGAAGTACCCTGTAGGTTTTGATTCGAAAATTTGCGGAAATTTGCGGCATAAACGGCTGTATCTTTTGATTGCGTTGGCTTAGAAGTTTGATTTTTTCACAGCTCCAAGGAACAATAGACCTGAGTATTTGGTATAGCTTGATATCTCCACGCGTTCCTGAGAAAAAGGGTCTTGACAGACGGACGGGACAACGAAGTGATCCTATAAGGGTTCCACTTTTTCCTTTTGAGGTGCGGAACCCTAAAAAAGACAACCTGGTAGGTGTATGTGGGCTTGGCGGTCGCCGCTGGACCTAAAAACATTTCATTTTGCAGCAGCTACTTATTGTATTGTAGTTCAAATGATTTCCAGGGTTTCTTTACTATCTAACTGGTTGGTTAAATGTGGAATAATTGTGGATACTAAAGGGATGATATTGTATGAGTGAGCCTTTTTTGCTAACGATATTCTAGGTACCTGATTACTTAGTTAATTATTTTAATTACAAATTGCATTTATGAAATAATTACTTTAAGTACCTATTAATTATGGTTTTGCAATTAATTTATGAAAAAAATCGGGTATTGAAACATCCCCTAATGTTTGCTGCAAGGCATGCAAGTTAGTTTAAATATTTATCTATTGCCCACCACCACCAACAGATACTCCTTGAGGCATTTTAAATTGGAATCGATCTACATAATTATCTGGCAATATGACGACCCTTGCCATACAATTTTCCACGTGTTCGTTCCAAACATGGAAGATCCGGTTTATTCGATAGCGCCAACACATTTTCTTTACGTAAGCATTTTCGCACGTTCAACAAACTTCGGATTAACGAGCAACCGATGGATGTTGGGGGAGGTTGGCAAATAAAAACCTGACGGTGTATAAGTGTTCTCTCTTATTCATGCGAAAATAGAAAATGGATTACTCATCAAATATTGAAAAATAAATTTAGACGGAGTAACTGCCTACACAGTTTGAAATCTTTAACGGATTATTATTTTTAAGATAAATAATTTAAGCCTCATTTACGTGTTTAGACCTACTGCCTTCAATAAGCCACCCTCGTTCCTCTAATATGTACAGACAAACTTTTGATAATCCTTTTTCCTTCGGATAACTGTGTAGGCGTATGTAGGTAGGTACCTACACAAAATTGAAATTTTGTTTGCCTTAATTTTACTATTTTTTTCCAAACAATCCCGAATTTTATTTTATGTTTAGATACGGTTTTTTAGTCTTATCCCTGTTCCAATTTTTTTATTGACCTTTAAGTGTGGCTTTTATTTGTTTCTTTTTTATAAACGGCAGAAGCGTTTTAAACTGTTTTATATGCAGCACATGAAAGATTCAAACCTTCCACATATTATTTTTATGCAAACTGACGAGGAGCTCGTGCAAAAAATTTTAACTAGAGTGAGCGGTGTAAAAATGATCAATTTTAATAAAATATCATAATTTTGTTAGGTTGACTAGGTGGACTAAACTTATTGCCCTGAAGTCTCGACAATGTTTAAGCGCAGAACTTGCGTTGTACTGGTATTTATACTGTGTAGCGAAGGGGCGTTGTCAACGCTTAATTGGTGAGCTAGTACCCGTTTGTTGTTTCCGATTGGCTCGCCAATGAAGCCGCTTAGCTACGCACACACCGCTCCATAGTATAAATGCCAGTGAACAGCAAGTTTTGCACTCAGTCTCTTTTGAGACTTTGAGGCGCATCCTAATTCCACGCAGTAAATCGCTTATTTTACGATCTAATAAAGGATAAAATAAAAATGTATCCAACAATTTCACGTACATAATGCGCTCTCATTCATGCTTTTATAGATAATATAATATAACAGTTCTTGTACAATGTTTAAGGGTCATTTATCAATTCAAATTTTTTTTATGATTTCCCGTTGGAGTTTCTTTTGGTAGGGGTATGTAACAAGTTCGACAACAATGGGTGTTTGATCAAACTGTGTTGGTCCTAAGGCCCTTTTAGCGGTTAATGGTCGATGTTTACTTTACTCTATTATGTAAAGTTAAGTTCAAAAAGTTTCGAGAGAGCTTTATTGTGGAAGGCGTTCGATACGTAGCAATTAATTTTTTTATTGTTTTGTACGATGCCAGGTGGTGTTTTTCTTCTTTATCGGGTATCATTAAGCAAGTGTTCTAGACGAAACAAATTAATGTTGAACATTAGCGAAATAGCCATTTTCTATTTATAGCCTTTTTTCCCAACTTTCTTTTATACGAGATTGTTATTTTGTCTAGTTGTTGTAGTATTATAACGCCATCGTATAATTCTTTAAGGCCCTTTTCGATATTTCATTTTTATCGCTTTTACTGTGCTACCTGCCAGCTTTTATATATCATATCGTACTTATGGTGCAAGGGAATGTAGGTAGACAGATATATCTTTAAACTTTAAAAACGATAAAACCGACAATGTTTTATTCGGCATTTATTTTATTTTATTGTTTTACCAAATGCCAGGGAAACGATTCACATTGTCTGGGGTCAATAAAATTTCGTAGTTTGTCTGAGCACGCACCATTATCTAAACTAACCCTCAGAGCAATGATATATATAGTACTTTAAAGATAATGTGTGTTTTATCTGAAATTTTTGGAGACTTTTCTTTATGGCAACAATCGAATTTCTTCAATAATTATATACCTACCTTGATGTTGCCAATATTAAAGGCTAACAATTTGTTTACGTACATGAAAATGATAATCACCTTTTGAAATGTATTTTATTTAAAAACTAAAATTCTTGATGACACCATCCTTATCGTTACTCAGTTGTTGTTTTGTGCCTGATTCAAAGGACTTTTTTTTTGCAGAATCAAAAGCGAGAAAATCCTGGCACTATATTACTGAACATTTTCGCTTTTTTGTTGATGCTTTATCGTCATAATACATACGCTTTTCCTAAACGTTCGCATTATCTCACGTATAAACATAAAATTATACCTTTATGTTGTTTTTTACGGTAGATTCGCTTTATGTTGTGGCAGTTTCCTATATGAGAAAAAATCGCTTCAATTTTTTAAACAAATAACATTGTGAATTTAACGATATACTCATCACAATTGTATCAAGTAATAGTTTTTTACTCTTAAGGATTACACTCTTTAAGTAGATTTAGATGGGACAACAGACACCTTTATTATAACAAATCCTGAATAAATAATTAAATTGTAATTAACTATTTAGTAATAAATCTGATTTTCTTTTTGAGATGCGTTGGTGACAATCTTTCAATATGACAAAAGCCCCGTTTTATAATACTCTTTTAAGTGATTTCCTCATTATTCTGATAGACTTTTGAACAGTGAAGTTGGCTTCAAGTGCCTGCGACAGCTCCTTTTTGATGAAGATACCATCAAATATATTCAGATCGTTGACCCCTTTAGACTATTTTTTATTAAAGTATTGTTGCTACTTTCATCGGAGTTTAAATGTCATCAGTCATAAAAAAAATAATTAAAAGAAAATTTAGATTTTGTAAAATTTAATTGAAATATTTAGGAGGGATATAAAAGGTACTCAAGTAATAAATTAATATAAATATATAACAATTTAGTAAAAATTGTGTTGAAGAAAAAGAGCAAAAGGTGAGGTAGGAAAAGGAGCAGGACAAAGATAGGGATTAAAACGAGGACGTTGAGAATGATGAGGTGGATAAATGAGGACGAAGACGAGAAACAACAGGAGGAGGATGATTGAAAAGATAGAGGACGAAGAGGATGACGATCAGGATAAGAACATGGACATGAATAAAAACGAGAAAAAAAATAAAAAAGAGGAGAAGTAGAACGAGGATGAGGAAGAAAAACATGAGGATGAGGATGAGGATAGTGATGTGGATGAAGGTGAGGATGAAGGGGACGAGGGTGTGAATGAGAACGAGAATGAGGATAAGAATGAAAAGGATGATGATGGGAATGAAGGTGATGGTGAAGCAGATGAGGATGTGGATGAGAACGAGGATTTGGATAAGGGTAAGGTAGAGGAGACAAAGAAGGAGGAAAAGAAGAAGATTGAGAAGGATGTGAAGGAGGAGAACGTGAAGGCGAGGAAAAAAGAAAAGGAGAAGAGCAATTAGGAGAGGTTTTAACCAAATATATTGTTTTGTATATAAAACACTCCAAAGAATTTTGTCGATGGTAAAAGCCACCCCAAGATTACATTTGTTAATGTATGTTTTGATTGTCGTTTAAAGTGCCTTGGTAAGTAAACTGTGGCGTAACATAAGTGGCTACAGTTTTTTGCAGTTCCCAACTTTCCTTTTTTGTTAGTTGATGTTACAAAGTACTCAGTGCATAAACTTAGGCGACATTAAAACTTTAACTAGTTAGTTATATCCATCGAAAACTTTAGCTGTTTGTTACACGTCTGTCGTTCCGATGAAGTACACAGATATGGTATATAAAGTAATAAGGTTGGTATACTCTTCTACTTAAAGAAAAGGATTAGACGCTGGTAACGACGAATAGAAATGGATATTACGTAAAACTTTGGCGATGTTTTAAGGCAAATTGAAAAACTTTTCAGAATTTCTTATCCATTTCCTCTACCACTATATACACTTCAGCGATAGCTAGTTGCCATGGCAATAGACGTTTAAATTTAAATTACATTTTCACACGGGGAGAAGATGAGATATCGATGACAGGGTTAAGAATTTAAAGAAAATGGAATAAATAAATTATTAATGTAATATCTATTCATTTTATTAATTAAGGAGGGCTTTTGAAGTGCAATCACACTAATATTATAAAGGCGAAAGTTTGTAAGTGTGTGAGTGTGTATGTTTGTTACTTCTTCACGTCTAAACGGCTGGAACGATTTTAATAAAATTTGGTATGGAGTTAGCTGACACCTTGGATTAACACATAGGCTACGTTTTACTGCGGGAAAATATCTTATTCCCATGGGAAAATCGATGAAAATGAATTCGCGGAATATTATAAATGCGAAAGTAACTCTGTCTGTATGCTACACAATCTCGCCTAAAATTTACTGAACCGATTTAAATGAAATTTGGTACAGAGATAGTCTAGAGTCTGAGAAGGGACATAGGCTACTTTTTAATGCGAAAAAAGGGTTGTAAGGGGTTGAAATAGGAAAGTTTGTGCGGAAATTCCGTAATTTTTAAAGACAGAAGCTTCAAACTTATTTTTTAGGCTTTTGATTAGATATAAATAAATACGACATTCAATGTTTGTAAAAATTTCACTCTAAGGGGATAAAATTAGCCGATGAAAGTTTTTGTGTAATGACGTCTTCCAAAAAGCTTACGGCCCAGAAAATTAAAATATTAAGTGTAAAAAGTTATAGAGGTTTTGTTTATTTGGATCAATAAAAGTAGTTGAATACTAAGCTATATAAACTATTTTAAACTATAATTAAACTATATTAATCTATAATATTATAAATGCGAAAGTAACTCTGTCTGTCTGTGCGTTACGCAATCACCCCCAAACTACTAAACCGATTTAAATGAGAATTTGGTACAGAGATAGATAAGTAGATATAAAGCTAGAGGCCTGAAATTTATTTTTTAGGCTTTTGATTACATATAAATACGACATTTAAAGTTTGTAAAAATTTTACCCTAAAGAGGGCAAAAACAAGGAATGAGAGTTTTTGTGGAATGACGTCAGCAAAAAGGCTTACGGCCCAGAAAATAAAAATATAGAAGAAGAAAAATTTAAATGCTGCCGAAAGTCACTATTCCACGCGGACAAAGTCGCGGGCATAGCTATTATATATACGTATAATTAATAATTAGCGTTAACACTTTAAGACGAACGCGAGCGAAATAAATAACAGACAGTAAGCACGTATTGATCTAGTGATCCACTTCAACTTTTAAAGGGCTTTTTAAAGCATACATTACCTTCAATTTGAGTTTAAGTACATTTAAAACTATTACTGAAAGTGCATAGTTGTGTCTGGCGTCTACTCAAAAACTGTTTCCACTTTATTCACCCACGTCCATTAGGGTAAAGATCAAATGGTCACCTAATTTAATATGCTATAAATTTAAATAAGATGAAATTAATTATGTTGAAAGTTTTCCTTTTGAGTTTATGAATAAAGTTGGTCCATATGAGCCACCGGAAAAGAGCGTGACCGGGGAAAATTTATCATGGCTGACCTCACGTGTAGTCCGGGCTTTTGTAGCCTGTTTTCTATAAAGAATTTCGGTCAACTGATGGCCGGTCTAAGTCTTCATATTGGAAAAGTTTAAAATAACACTTCGCAACTTTTCTGCACATATTGTTTTGAAGTTTTAACAAAAATCTTAACTTATGTAGTTGTTTGAAAAATGAGCATAATTGATACTGGAAGAAAATATTTAGAGGTCTCTAAAAAAATCAGTTAGTACTTTCGTTATTGCGGTTGTCTTGAATTTTTTATCGAACTGTCAGATACTGCAGAAAAAAAAATTACGAAAATGTAAAATGTAGGTTAATTAAAGCCTCATTTAAATTACCCTTTAAAGAATTTTTAGATTGTTCTACACACGTTTGAGGTGCACAATGCGGTTCGTTGAAAATGGTAATGTGGAGGCAGGTCCTGATGGGCCCTTTTTCGGTTTCGAATTCATTTAGAGTAGGCACTTGGTGAGTACATAATGGACTTGACCTAATAAAACGCGAGAAGCAATGTGAATTGTGCATACGAAATGCTGCGTCGGGGTGGCGTTGTTGCCGTCGGCGTCGTCGAGCAACGTTCTGGAAAATCGTTTAAAGCCTCGGAGGCACAGAGCAACTGCAATAAAATATGACTTTGAAGTTCCATTGGTTCAAAATGTCGCACTCTGGATGCAGCGACAAAATAAAAATGAGCTCAGGAAAATTCATTCGTAAAACGTTCTGTATAAATCTCGGCGAAACTGGGGATGCATTTGCAAAAATTTCCGCTCTTATTTTAGTTCGCTATTCCGTTTGCACTTCATTTAAATATCGTGTGTGTAGGGGAAGTGGGGTGACCGTAACATATACTTATGGGATTCTTCTCTAACTAATCCTAAACCAAACCTACACAACTCAGCCTAACCGTACCCAAAATATTTTTAACTTTACAAACGGTTTTTGTTACATTTTTACCAAAAATAATGGTGCAATTTGAATGGGGTAGTTTTTACGTATTTATAGCATGTTTACTGTAATTATTTTTAATCCATCTTGATCTAACCTAATCCAGTGTAATCTCATCCAACCTGACCTAAAATAAGGTGACCTTTATTTTACATCTCGTGTTTTACATTTTAAAGCACAAAATGAAACTATTTTTTGAGTGGGGAATTTGTAATAAATACTTTAAGATTCACTCCTAACCCATCTAACTTAACCTAACATAATCTAAGTCAACACAACCTAGCCCAACCCTACTTAAAGTAATCCTAACCTTAAATAGCGTTTTTGTTATATTTTTATAAAAGAAAATGGTACAATTTGAATGGGCTACTTGTAATGTATATTTATTACATTCATTCCCAACCCATCAGGTTCTAACCTAGTGTAACCGAAACTAATCTGCAATTAACTTTACATATCGCGTATGTTACATTTTAACCAACAAACTGAAACTATTTGAGTGAGGTAGGTACTTGTCCCTAACATAGAGTTTTAGGATTCATTTCTAACCTAATCCAGTGTAGTTTAACCCAACCTAACCTTAATTAATCTCAATTTCTGAAATTTTAGATAACTTATTAGTTTCCTCATTTTAAGTTCAATGAATCCTAATTAAATCATTAAGATTTGGATCTCAACCCTACAAGGCTGTCTTATCCTCGTTATGTGAGCCCTGAGGATTGGTGACGAAACGCGGGCATTTGTAAAAGACCATTAAATTCAGTGAAAAATATACAAAAATAATCCTATTACTACTCAATGTCTGTTTCGTCCTTTGTGACCATTATCAAGAAGTTTGTCTGAAATTTTTTTAATTTATTTTCCAAAGGAAATCTGACATTTATTGCGAAACACAGGTAATGCTTTGTAATAACCTTGTCTATAAAATTGTAGACACTTTATTCATTAATCTGATTAGACTGAAGCTTGTGCATCTAATGGGCTATTCAGAAATAAAACTAACGTATTATTATCATAGGATTAAACAGTAAAACGAATGAAGACGTCATTTAACGTTTAGGTACTTTTTCCTTTGCAATTAAATACTCGCTTATATAGGCACCCATCTGTTTAATTGAAGGTATTCAAATATTTTCTTTTGTTGGATTTTTTGAAGCTCGATGTTTTAATTAATTGAAATCAAAAGTAAATTCTTGCAACGCAACGTCTTCAACTTTCTGCTACCTACTAATGGGCAAGGTTCCTTTTAGTTCTTTCATAAAGATTTTAAAAAATTTTGGAAAAATAATGTATGTACCTACATTCAAAATTACGAATAATTTTGTATTCCTCGAGAGACTTAACCTAAGCATTCCATCAATATTTTCTATTTTATTTCTATTATTTATTCTTTTTGGATTTGGTATTATCCTAGTATTGATTCTCGAGCACCGTATCTAGAGCACAGTTCAGTGGCGATTCTATTCATTTTAGTCCATAACTTACTTTTATAAAGGCCAGAGCGAATAACCCTTTGTTACGGCGGTATATTCGCACCCTTTGAGGGTTAGAAGAAGCGCGATCGATCGATTTGTGTAACCTGCTTGATTCACTTTATACAGTTTTGCTTTCATCATGTTTTTATTTGCGGTTGTTGCTCAATCCATTACACAATCAGCACGTCTCAAATGCCAGGCACTTATTGGGTACCTAGCCTCAAACGATTTTATGAATTCACACAATTTCTGGGAGAGGTCTACTACTACCGATATATCCACAAAGGTAAATGCATCTACTTGGGAAGCTGAATTATTCGGTCGATAACTTGAACCTTAATTGAATTGCTTTGATGTAAACTCATTGAGGTTTAAACAAGCTTGACAACAATCAAGATTTAATTTATTCCAAAGGCTATTGCAACACAACAACTTCAATAATAATTAGACTACAATATTGTATTCATAGTATAATTTCTTTAGTTATTTAAAGGTTGTTTTTGCAATTATAACTCCTTCTCTTGATAGTTTTCTATTAGAAGATAGATAAATTTTTTATATTCCTTAGGTCTTTAATAGTCATGTGTAAACTTAACACAAGTTAAAGACAAACTAAAAACTTTGACGTTTGTCTCTTATATTGGCTTTTCTCGTGAAAATTTTAGAAGTTGTCATTTTAATTTGTACATATTTTCTCTTAGAAAAAGTAATTTGTTAAAGCTAATCTATTTTATTATTTTTTGTTGTGTCAAGAGCTTATGAAATAAAACTTGACCAACTTCTAATAGATATATATTGGGGGCAGTAGACCAAAACTCCAGAGAGCCATCCGTATAAGCCAATAAAGGATATTTTTCTGGAATTGTTTGTAACACACGAGACGCTAACTTACTGTGAAACTTCAACGGAACTTGTCGGATACTTTACTATTCTTTCCAATCTCAAGTTTCAAAGGTTCGTAAATATTTTATATCTGGTACAAATCGAAAAATCTTCGATATTTGTTTACTGGTTCACTGACAGTTGGAGTTGCAAAATATGATGAGATAGTTATTTTAGTTAGTCTACAATGAGGGTGACTAACTCCATTAGCGTCGTCTATGTAAAATTTTGGGTTTTACTGTTTTATTTAAAGCAGTTCCACATGATCCATTTAACTTTCTTTGCTTAACATTTATTGTCTCTTAAATAAGGAATGTTTTATATTTAAATTTGTGCAACCCACTCTATGATTCTATTCCTCTGTTCATTTCTATTCACCTACGTAACAAAGTGACAGACGTGGGAGTGTTTAATGAAACCATTTTTGGCTGTCCTTAAAGCAAAGACCAATTACAACGACACAAGCTGTGAATACATAATTGGGTTACCTTTGTATTAGCTTTAATTATATGCAAGTAGTTTAGCAGCAAATTGCAGTCGCTTTAATAAGGTATTAATTAATTAATGAAAAATTGAAGCAGCCTTTAAAAAGGTAATTGGTTTATTATGTTTTATTATCCTTAAATGAATTAAAGCAAAAATATATTAAAGGATAATGTCAAACTGTACACAATCGAAAACGTAATTGGTAATCAGAATTTAACAGTGATGTTGGAAATGTAGATAAGAAAGCAAATACAGTAAGGATTATTTAGATAACGTGCAGAATTGATCTTCATACCAATCCTCATGCTGTTATTTTTGCTCCTTTTCTTCTTCTTCTTCATTTTCATTTTTGTTTTAATCATTATCCTCTTCCTCTTATTTATTTTCCTCCTCATCCTCGTCTTCGTCCTCATCCTCATCCTCATCCTCATCCTCATCCTCATCCTCATCCTCATCCTCATCCTCATCCTCATCCGCATCCTCATCCTCATCCTCATCCTCATCCTCATCCTCATCCTCATCCTCATCCTCATCCTCATCCTCATCCTCATCCTCATCCTCATCCTCATCCTCATCCTCATCCTCATCCTCATCCTCATCCTCATATTGTTTTCATCCTCTTCCTCGTCCTCTTTCTCCATTTTTCATTCCTCATCTTCTTTCCTCTTTCTTATTTTACCCTTTTCTTTTTCCACATCTATTTCTTCTTCTCTTCCTCATCCTCATCCTTTTCCTATTTTTCTTTTTCCTCATTTTCTCCTCGTTTTTTCATTTTATATCCCCCACTTCCTCATCCTCATCTCTGACTCATCATCTCCCACATGTTTTCATTTTTCCTTCTCATCCTCATCCTCATCCTCATCCTCATCCTCATCCTCATCCTCATCCTCATCCTCATCCTCATCCTCATCCTCATCCTCATCCTCATCCTCATCCTCATCCTCATCCTCATCCTCATCCTCATCCTCATCCTCATATTGGTCTTCTTACTCTTCTTTCTTCTTTCTCGTCCTCTTTCTCCCATTCTTCTTTTACTTCCTCATCTTAATTCTCTCTTTCTTATTATTATTCTTCTTATTCCACATCGTTATTATCTTGGTCTTACTCTTCCTCATCCTAATCCTTTTCCTATTTTTCTTTTTCCTCATTTTCTACCTCGTTTTCTTACATTTTATTATCTCAATCCACTTCCTCATCCTCTTGCTCTGACTCATCATCTCCCAACTATGTTTTCTATTTTTCGACTTGCCCTTGCACTTCCTCATCCTTTTTTTCTTATTCTTTCCCCGATTCTGCCTCATATTCTTCCTCTCCCCCTTTCCTTTTTATCTCCTCGTTTCGTCCTCATTGCCATCCTCACCTTTATCATCATCTTCATTCACATCTTCATTCTCACCCTCATCCTCATCCTATCTGTCTTGTAAGACTTGCTCGCGAACTTCCACCAAAAAATTCTGATCTGATTACTCATTGTTATCTTGCAATAGTGTTATCAAACACCGACAAGTTACACTGCAAATACTATACAAGCAAATTGGCTTACTTATTCGTTTTCCAAACTAATAAGATTTAGCCTTGGTAAGATATTGTTGATGGAACATCTACTAGATTTGAATATTCGTAGGGTGGCACTAGGGTAATACAATTATATTCTCTGGTAGCAGGAGCAAAAGGGATTTTGCATATTTATGAAGTATTACATGTTAACTATAGACGTACAGATTTTGTTAACGGCAGGTAAAGCTTCTTACAAGGTAACTTGATTTGTATATTCGAATTATAAACTGCTTTAGGCTGTAGTAGTACGGAAAATAATAAGATTTTGGAATTGATGGATTCGGGTTTCCTCTTGTTATCCAAAACCGTATCCCTGAAAGCGAGAGTTGTTTTCAAACAAGATACATTAGGTATAGGCACGAACAGAGGATTTAACTTCGATTTGATATTGGAGTGAAAAGATATAGAATAATAAAATTGCTTTTTTACATCAAGAATATTGATAGTAATTTTGTCATTATCTACATACAAGTAATTATTATTAAGTTTATTTTTTATTTTGGTTTATCAAAATGCAAATCATTGAGGTGCATTTGGATTTCTCTCTTCTCCCCTATTGTAATAAAACAAAGCGAAGATCTGAACGCACCTTAAGGAGTATTTATTTTAATATTAGAAAGGACCTTACGTTTTCCATACCCTTTTAGTCCCTATTTTTTCTGTTTATTATAGGCAATTTTTATTTTATTATTTTAAGATTAAAGAAGACATTGATTGTTTAAAAATCCAAAGCCACACAGAACTTACTGTTTTCTTTTCTGTTTAAATATTGTACCTTTTTGTACAGATATCTACACCTATGTATGTTCAATTAATTTTTTTAACCAGGCATCCAATTTGGTTCATTTCGTTTCTCTAATGTGAATCCTTAATTAAAACAGGTTGCCCTAACACAAGCACACCGGTAGAGAAATCCTATTTCAGCATTCCACGTTTCGGATGTTTGTTTAAGGAAAATACACATACACATTCATATCCCCAATGTACCTGGAGTTAGTGGCTTTATTTATTCGGATTCCAAAGCATTAACATTGCTCTGATGAATTATGTACATATATAATCAGCAAAGTTACGTACAAGTTCAAAAATATTAACTGGTACACATTTAGCATAGGTATAGGGAGACTGGGTTGAAGGTCAAACGAAGCAAAAGTAACCCTTGCGGTCGATTATATTGTAGAAGCAGTTATTGAATTAGCTTATCACTAGCAAAAACTCGACGAAAGGTAGAGGCCTTAAAAAAATTTCATGAGCCATAAAATGCGCGAGAGGCGCAAAGGGCGGAGCTTATACTAAAATATTGAGATAGCAATGGGCAGCGTTATGTTTCTGCTCATGAAATTTTGAAATCTCTTTAATTGTTGATGTGTATTGAATTTTTGTTACCATGGCATTCCTCGGAAATTTACAGGTACACATTTTGGAATCTAAATATGTATTATAATATTTAATAATATCAGAACTTCATTAATATTAATTATCCTTGTATTTATTTGCACTAGATATTTATGAACAAGTGCAGATATAAAAAATAGTATCGAGGCATTGCTCAATCGATACTTATTTAAAAATAATTAATGAACAAAAATAATTAATAGAAGAATATTAGTCAATGTCATTACGTTAATAGGTACCAATCCATTATTCTAGGGTAAATTATAAACCATGTAATATGTATTTCAGTGTAATATATGTATACTTATTAGAAAATTGCATGCACGAAGCTTTGTCATTTTCTCAACTGAATTTGCATTTACGTCACACACCATACGTTAGATACTTATAATAGGAATGCATGTAGGTATATATCTACATAAAATTCGTTAAACACAAACAGCGCTTGATGGTTTGCAATTTTTTATGCAAAATTTTTGTCCGATGTTAAATTATGCAGCCGGATATTAAAAACACCCCTATCCCTTCACTACTTTCATAAAGTAGTTGGAGCAATAACAATGCATAGTTCGTCATCATCGTTAGCAAACGTAAGACCAAGAGAAGACTGATATTGTCTTGGTCTTGATATTATTTTTTTTCAGGATATTCATTACGGTCTTGATTTTGGTTTTAATTTTAATCTCGGCCTTGATCAAGGTCCTGGACTTGCTCATTTACTCTTGATCTTGATCTTGTTTATAATTTTCTTTCTCCTGTGTCTCATGTTGCTCTTCTGTTTCCTCTTTATTTTCTTCTTCCTCTTCCTAATACCAATTCTTATCGTTCTTTTCAATGTAATCTTCAGTTTCAACCTCTTGTCCGTCCTCATCCTCATCCTCATCCTATCCTCATCCTCATCCTATCCTCATCCTCATCCTCATCCTCTCCTCATCCTCATCCTCATCCTCATCCTCATCCTCATCCTCATCCTCATCCTCATCCTCATCCTCATCCTCATCCTCATCCTCATCCTCATCCTCATCCTCATCCTCATCCTCATCCTCATCCTCATCCTCATCCTCATCCCTCCCATCCTCATCCTCATCCTCATCCTCATCCTCATCCTCATCCTCATCCTCATCCTCATCCTCATCCTCATCCTCATCCTCATCCTCATCCTCATCCTCATCCTCATCCTCATCCTCATCCTCATCCTCATCCTCATCCTCATCCTCATCCTCATCCTCATCCTCATCCTCATCCTCATCCTCATCCTCATCCTCATCCTCATCCAGAATAATTTGTGACTTAATAGTTGCAGAAGACTGACATAAATTTTAAACCGCTTCAAACTAAATGTAACTTGTCAAGTGGCATCGCCAATTTAAATAGTTGATAAGGGATGTAAGACAAATTCTAATTTCCTCCTCGTTACATTACCATATTCATATTTTACATAAAAATAGTTCAAGACGTAAGTGTGTCACCAGTCACCAACAACTGTTAATGTTTCTAGAGGGATGCGGTGGCTCCGACTTAATTAAAAAGTTACCTTGTTTTGAGACATTTGTTTTCCAATCCCTGAATGATTCTTGTTTATTAAAGTTTTACAGTAAGGTACCTTTAGTTTCCCATGAGTACACTTAAGTGAAAATTATTTCTGTTTGAACCGGTAAAGTAACGATTATCCGTTGGGTTCGTAAGATAAATTGATGATTTTTCGTTAAAAGGAAGCAGCGAAAGGAAGGGGTATGTTGTAAATGCCTTATAAACGATTAAATAGCGATCGTATATGTGTCTTTTAACCTCAATAATGAACATTATTACTCCTAAAATGGTATTGGTATAGACTATAGACATTCCAACTTACAAAATATTTACACTATTTTTGTAGGCAACTGTATATTTTAAAAACTGTTACTAATTATTTAGCTTAAAATGCAGTTAGTACTTGAAGTGCAGAAACATCCAAAACATATTTCTCTTTTAATTTGATGTTGTAAATAGTTCATGATAAATTTAAAAAGTTTCTTGAAGTAAACTGCAAGAAAGTTCAGGTGTTAAAATACGTACAGGGCAATTTTAATGAAAGATTTAAAGAAGCAGCAAATTACTTGAGACTTAAGATTGTAACTGTGTTTTTCTAATTACATTAATTTGAAACTTGACGGCGTAATTTTGTGTTACACTATGTTGTTTGAATGTTTACGAGATGACCAATAAAAAAGCCATAAAACAGAAGTTTCTATCCTGTTTGATTTAAATTTTATGGGGAACATTTGCCGAAATAAATCAGTAGTTAGTTAGGTACTATATAAGTTTTATTTTAATGTAGCTAAAGCAATAGAATTAAATTAACGCTAATTCTTGTAAATAAAAAAGGGTCGTTAAATACTTAGTATGTTACCTTGACAAAGAAGGGTGAAATAAAATTTTTATTTGAGGCACGTAAAAAATGATCGAATATTTAAATCTGTGTGTTTAGATTGTCATCAGTCAAGTATATTTAGGTACATTTAAATTTTATGTAAATAACAAATTTGAAATTTAAATATTTTTAAACTAATAACTGCTTATGTATATAAGAACCGGAACTGGGCCATTTATTATTAAAAACAAAAAAAATTAATTGATTTTAAGACACACAAGGGTAAAATAATAAAAAAAAATATGAGTCGTCACGGGACGCTTGGCAGATGC
Source organism: Agrilus mali (assembly GCA_029378335.1). Taxonomy (NCBI): domain Eukaryota; kingdom Metazoa; phylum Arthropoda; class Insecta; order Coleoptera; family Buprestidae; genus Agrilus; species Agrilus mali. The sequence continues at coordinate 4,480,616 of CM055660.1, forward strand.
GAAACATCGAATTGGCACAAGTAATAAACATTTATTTTTATTAAATACAAAAAATTTAAATTCAAAAATTTATTTCAAGTTGCGACAACTCAATTCTTTTAATCAGTGACTTCAGTAATAGTTATATTCGATGTTGCCTCTGACAGCATTACTGTGATAATTGGTCGAGGATAACTGAAGTATGTTACAAAAGTATTGGACATAACATTATCATGACATCTACTAATAAATACAGCATCTATTGTTGTTGCATCTCGTAGTAGGTTCTCTTGGATTGTTGTTAATTTGCAATTAAAATTCTTTTTGGAGCAACGTAATTAATGGCATTGATTCATCTTTAGCAAAATTTACATTGAAATCTCCAGCTAAAATCAATGGTAGTTTATCTTTATTGTTTTTAAAAATTATTGAACCTTTGTGACTGTACGAAAATAATTGCTCATGCAAAAATATAATTTATTTTTATTGGGTGAAATGTACACAACAATCATAATTAATTCACTTCCATCGTCTAGTTTACTATAGTAAACGACACCGTCGAACCGAGTGGGAAGAGAATCGCACAGGCGCTAGCACATGGCGAGCGTCGCCACGGCATGTAATCGCCACGATCCCCACGCCAACAATCAGGTTTGCCCGCGCCTATAGATGTTTTACATCAAAAAGTGCTTTTATGTGGTTACTTGCTTCAAAAAGAAAAATAAAACCGTCATTATTTTTGAATTTTAACTGTGTTAGTTTTGAATGTACTTTTATTGTAAACATTCTATAGAAATATCATTATCTAGATTCAATAAACATGTAGACTATCACTTCTAAAAACTGGTGATAGACGAGTGGTTAGAATGATCGCTTGTAATAACGCTGCCAACACAGTAGCTTGCGTTCGATTCACGACCAGTACAACACTTTTTTTACTATTATTAGGTACTTCCTGAAAAACTTTTGTTCTTCTTATTTTTATAAACGTTTTATGTATTTAATGACATGTAACTAATTATTTCAGTAGAAATTTATTTAGTAAATATACCATACACATTTCAGTGGGTACAAAAATTGTTTGAAATTCGCCGGTCATAATCGTTTTGTCGATATGTCCCCGGGTCAAGCGATGTCCCTGTTTGTCCATTATGACGGTAGGTACATATTGTGTAATTGCAATTTATTATTGAGCCTGCGACTGTTATTCGCCATTAATTATATTAACTCGTTGATGCTTTGGTCGAGTTTAATTAAGTGGAAATAAACTGTGGCTCCTTGCTGACGTATTCCGCACAGATACATGGATATATTTATTATATTTTGTGTCGAATTTATTCTACCATTATCACTTTAATTACACAGTTTCAACCCGCTAAATATAAATTTTTAGCGACAAGTTATTGTAATTATGATGTGGACTGAAAATGATCATTTATTTATATGATGTAGGAGGAAATATATTTATATAACAGGCAACGAAAAAAGCGAAAAAAATTGTAGCGAACGTATGTATGTACGAGAAAAATTGATCCGCTTACGGCCTATGTGTATACGGCGGCGTCCTTTCGCACACGGTTTACATCGGTAACAAATATTCCGTGAGTGACAAGGGGACGATTTCATACATTGACGTTCTTTGGAGGATGAATAATATTTTCTGGAAAAAGTCCAGAAACCGTCTAGTGTTTTTCTAGTAAACAAGAAGCTTACGATGTCATATATTATCGTTATAAGTTTGATAATTACATAGAGTGAAAATTGGTTCCGCCAAGTGGCATGCCAAATTACTTTTATAAGTTTGTAATAAGATATGAAAACTAACTATGTACGTACGTACATATGTGTCGCATCAAAACCCCGCAGCAATTGTGTTTAACTTATATTAGTTACAGCAAAATCTCTGTCATTATTTAAAGTGGTAAGTTTGAGTTACGAAATTTCTCTAACAAGAAACTTTAAGCAAAGTGTGTCAGTATTTCGCATACGCTTACGAATTTTAATTGTAGTACATACTTATAACTTTATTAAAGACGAGAGAAATTAATGGAATGATAGATACGCAAAAAGTTTATAATGATTTTCAATTTTTTGTTCGTAGTTTTTAAAAGAACAAAATGTATTTGGGTTATAAAATTATTTTTGATGGGTAAAGACATTTTTTGAAACGACCGTAATAAGGGTAGTAGCTCAAGAGATGTGGGTGGTAGAAATTTTATGAGCTCTATGATCTTCTTCAGGTTGTTTATTGCCATGATAAATTTTCCCGAGGTTGAAAAAATAAGCCGTAAATTATTTCTACGTTGAGAATCCGTTAATAAAGTGTACTTAAGTCTTCATAAAAAAATAAGTGTAACGTAAAACTAAACAGACAATATTAATAAACCCATTATAACATTAACCTATTCTTCTGAACTTTGCAGTTGGTAATGTCAATAATCTAGATTGTGGAAATAATATTTTATCATAATATCAACTCCCTCCATTCAACCTAGCCTAACCTAATTTTGTTCAAGAGTACAAAAGTATTAATTTAGCATACACCCGGCAGATTGTTTGAGAATATTACGTTAACTTGTTCATTTGTTCTGATTTGATTTATAATAAGACCGAAATCGTAATCTTCCTGTTGTGGTTTCCACAAATTTTTGATCAATGTAATCTCAACTAACTTATTTATACCTAGAACTATCTTAAAGGGAGATTCGTTTTTTCTCCATGTTCCTGAGTTTTGACATAAAATAGAAAAACAATAAAGTCGTTTGAGGGTTCGCTTGTAGAATACTGAGAATACATTATTGTAGTTTGTCTCCAAGAAAGCCTAGTAGAATTCGAGTTTGCTAAAATATTTTGTATATCAACATCTAAGCAACATGAATAATTCAAATCAACCGTGGTCGGTTATTGCTGACAAATTCCAAGTCTGCTCTGTCACAAAGATGTAGGATGCACAAATTTATGATTATTTGGAAACAATTCAAACTATGGAAATTCTAAAGTTTAAACAGGAAATTTTACATCCTTTAAACTTTATACACATTTCTAAAAGCTTCCATTTCCTCACAAGCATTTTGCATTATACTATTGGATAAATATTTTGGAATCTTCGTTTAAGGCAAAGACTGCAATATTATAGTAGCATCTATTGAATCATAAAAAAAAAACAGAAAAAATGATAACAATCTTTTTATAATAATGTCTTTTTTTAATTGTTTTTTAGTAGGTACCTAGATACTTCCTAAACCTTTTGTTTGTTTTTATTTCAAAATATACATAAACAACTGCAACACTAAGTAGCAATAAATATAAGTATTCTGTAACAGTAGGCAAATTCCCAATAGATAGCGAAATAATGCCTTTTAGACCAGTGCTGAAGCCTTCAAAAATAGTAAAAAGTGAAAAAAAAATTATAGTAGGATAAAACCGATTGGAAAAGGAATAGAATATAACAGAAATAAAAGGAAAAATAATTTAGGGGCGATCTGAGGTCGGGAAGGGGAAGGGGGTGAGTTTTTAAGGGTAAAAAACGGTTTTCCTTGATTTCCGGAAAAACTATAAGACTTATGAGAAAAAGTTAAATATCAAAGTTGTAGGTATACCTACAACTTTTGTATTTACACTTTTTTCACATAACCTAAAAATTTATCTGAAAAATTCAAATAACCAACTTTTTGGTTTTTTATTTTTATCTTTTACAAAACAATTATTTTTTCACGAAATTTGGTGAAAACTTACCTATTTATGTCCCAAACATGCTGTAATTTTTTTGATTTCAAATATTAATTTTTTCACCTTATTTTTACTTAATATCGAAAAAGCACCCTAATTTCCAATCGAAAATTCTCACGTCAAAATATCTGCTGTTTTAAAAACGTTGGTAGGCTTTTTCTTCTTTGAAATCTCTAATTTCTGATGGTGTGAAAAATAATATACATTACTATGGTAAGTTTTCACAGGAAATGCGAAAAAACGAAGGGAAGTTTTTATAAAAAATTTTTTTCAGTAAACAAGTTGATTTATTAAATTCTAATTACATTTATGTCATAGAAAATCTCAGAATATATAAATATATATGTAAATCGTACTATCTATTGAATTCGTATACTTTATACTGATTACGTTGTTCATTATAATATTTTTAAAAACATTAATCTAGTTTTTTTCGTTTTTTTTTGCATTTCCTGAGAAAACTTACCATAATAATGTATATTTTTTTTCACACCATCAGAAAGTAGAGATCCGAAATCGCGATCTGATAAATTCATAACAAAGAACAAAAGCTTTTTTATTATCTATGACTGAAACTAATTTATTTTTTCTTTTTCAGTGAAAAAAGCCCGCTTTCTAGGAGTTCAAGGTAAGAATCATTTGTAACTGACAAAACATTTATTGGGTAATCAGATAAAAAAAATAATATAAGGCCTATGTTCATATATGGACCCACGAACCAAAATGTTATGGTTAACATTTCATCACAAATTCAAAATTTTAATATACCTACTTATTTCATTTTTGTGGATTAACTTAATTTAGTCTATTTTTTAATATAATTTTGGGGTAATGAATAATTGAATCAATTCAAAAAAAAAGGTTTCTGGAACTTTTGATTGCATTTTCTTTTCTCAAATAAGTTTTTAATGAAACCGAAAATTTACGAAAGTAATTTAGTTTTGTTATTATCGATGAAAAAGCGTTATTTATCTATTTAAACGAGAAGACACTGTGAGATTTACGAGCGGTGAACAAAAGTGGCAATTTGTTCGTAAAATAATGATCAACCCCCGAAAAACTGAACGGCTGATATTTATGGTGGCCATTTTTCTTCACGCGTTACGAAATTTGGAATTAAAAACGCTTTTGATGACAATATATATCCCCCAACCAACTGAACAACCAACCTGTTTACGTATTTAATGCGGACCAAAAAACAAAAATAAATACAGGTACGATGAAAAGACTTAGGCTTTCACGGCCGGCGTTTTCAGAAGAAATTGTGAAATCCGGGCTTGATGACCGTGGTCTAGGATTGTTTGTTCTTCGGTGAGAACACCGAAGAAGTGTCTTATCCGAAGTTTCGCCAACAACTGTGGTTGGCATCCTCAGGGAACGTAGCGTGGGCGTAATGTCCATCGCTGCGGTTGTGCTGAGACTGGTACGTTTTTGTTACCTGCTCCTTTTATTTTAATGACGTGTTCAGGAAAACGAATTAGGTACATATTCATGAAGAAATTGTACCTAATGAGTGAAACTCGATTATAACTAACACGAGTTATACATTTAAATAACAAAATCACATTTCATTTACCCCATCAGTACAAAAGATTCGGAAAAAATCTGAACAAACTGTGTTTTGAGTAATAAGGGGTTGTTCATAAATTACCTCCGACAAATTTAATGAGTTTTGGAGCTCCCTTGTTCTCGTCACAGGTGGTGTGGTCATATCTGAGTAACACCCTCCGCATTCAAAATTATTTATTATGCAATGAGGGGGATGGAAGGAGGTCTCACTACAACACCAAATCTCACTAAGGGTAAATATGGATTAGGTGTCGAAACTACTGCATAATTCTTCTCTTAATTTTCCTGTCATTAGTTTTCCATAAACGTCCAATAGGCTAATGACTATATTTTTATTAAAAATATTTTTTTTTGTAAAATTAACAATGAACTAAACAATTTAGAAAATTTTGCATAATAGAATAAATCAAAAATTAATAGTCTGGTGTCTATGGACTTCCTTTATATTTAATAAGACCGGCCTAGCAGTTTTACAGCTTTATAATTTTTGTTTGTACCAACGTGACCCTTTGTGAGGACCTCGTCTATGACACTATTTTCTTTTTAATTATTTTTGTTTTCCAATTTTAAGTTTGGGAATTAACTTTGTAGTATGTATTAGGGTCCTGCCGATTTTGCTATTTTTTTTAAAACATAAACTTCCCCTTACTTTTTAATGTTCCTACAAATAATATTTCAATATTTTTATTTCTAATTACGTGACTCCTTTTTATGAATAGGGTTTTCGACTGATATTTAATATTATGTATTTATTTAGATAATATGTTAATATACGTAATACGATAACAGAATTCGAAATCAAATTTCAAATTGGTCAAAAGAAATAGTTTAGCCTATTTAAGTTTTTGTCAAATTTTTCTTGTTTAACGAAATTTCGCGTCTAATTTATATGGCGATACAAAACTGTGGCGTCTAATTCAGTATTTGCATTTCTACCTATATAATGCTGTATTTTTAAGTTGAATTTATTTACAAAACAAACAGCCAACAAAACTATACAAACATTTTTAACTTAATTACTACTTACTACTATACTAAACCATCCCTTTTCACCCTCCCTATTCCTAACTTATCTTGCAACCCTTTTTCTCACTATCTGTTTTAGTAGGCTCAGTCCACTTCTATCCTCATTCACCAACATTACAATACATGGCTCAAACCTTTTATCTCCCTGTCACACACTCTACATCTTCTGTCGTCTTCCTTTCTCAAATATTTGTATCCCTTATTCTCATTCCCTGTACTGAACCTAGCCAAGATGCTTTTATCTTTTCTACTCCTAAGTACTTTGGCATCCATTCCCCTTGATGATCCCTCCATATGAATTATCTCAGTCATGCCGCATATGTTGATTGCCTAATTCTTTTTAAATAATTAGTCCGGTCAAATTAGACCAAAAAATAAGAGTAAAGCTACATAAATTCCCACCAAGCTGAAAATCAGTGAGATTGTTTAAAATATGATTAAAAATAAAATTTGAAAGTTCCCCATCTTTCCCTTGTATGGAAAAAAATTTATTCAAGGTTAAAGCCAAAAAAATTAGTTTTTCGCGATTTTCAGCAAAACGGTAGGTTTTATGATAAAATTAACCCAGACAAAAATTGTAGATCATAAAATTATCTATAAAATATGTATCTCTAAAATACCCCAAAATAAGCTACGTGACAAATAAATCCCCAAGAACTAGAAAATATTTAGTGCAAATAGAAAAAAGATTGTAGAGGAAAATTTTTTCGCCAGAAGAATTCTTCTGAAAAATATATCCCCAAAAAATTCCCCAAAAAAAAATCCCCTATTTTTTGGGGAAAATCCCCTTATCTGGCAACCCTGTGATTAACAGTATTTCATTTATTGGGCACACTGACATAAAGCAGATATAAGACCCTAGCCACGCATACAATTGAACAGGAGACAGATGTTGTCTCGAGGTTACACTGGCGTATAAAATAAGGGACTGGGTTTCATTTAACCTGATATCTCAGAAACGGTGGCTCTTAGGAAAAATAATATTGAAACATATTTTTTAGATAATTTTATGATCTACAATTTTTGTCTGAAGTATCATTACTGTTTTGCTGAAAATCGCGAAAAACTCATTTTTTTTACCTTTGACCTTGAATAAAAATTTTTTTATACAGAGGAAAGATTGGGAACTTTCAAATTTTATTTTTAATCATATTTTAAACAATCTTACTGATTTTCAGCTTGGTGGGAATTTATTAAGCTTCGAATGTCTAAATTGATCGGACTAAATCCCTTCTTATTATTTAGTTATATCCTTTTTCATTATTTCCCAAATATATTTACCCTCCCTTCTCCAATCCACCACCTGTTCTTGATTAATTTTTAATCCTGCATAGCCTTAATTCTCTCTCTATTACACCTGTTGCTTTTTCCTATTTCTAATATCCTCCTCCTTCATATTTTTTTCCTAATATCCACCTCATCTAATTTTCCCAACCTTTCTTCATATTTAACTACCCTTTGTATTGTTTCTTACCACATTTAGTTTCCCTCCTTATTACGTAATCTGGTGTGTAATTGTGATTTTTAAACGTCATATATATTTATATATATATATATATATATATATATATATATATATATATTAATATTAAAAGAATCTGGTTGTTTGTGAAATTTTAATAATAAAAAAAAAAGTAATCAAATATCCAGTTAATTGTTGTTTGTGATATTTGTCAGAGGTTTTCCATTTTGAATTAACTTACTTATATATTACTACGAGTACTATTATTACTTATATTCACTGTTCACCATACCCACGTGTCTCCACTTAGTTAAAATACTTTAGCTTCCTCAAATACACAACTTTTCTTGGTAATATTAGCTTGCCAAGTTTTATGGAAATATTTGCATTTCCACAAAGTTCGTATTAGGTACATAAGTAGCCATAACAATCTTGAGGGGTTGCTCAAAACTTGTTCTTGTTATTAAACTGGGGTGTTTAAAAACTTTTTTGTTTCTTTATTACTTGTTTAACTTTGAAACTAAATTTCCTTTTTGACTTTTATCTTTAGAGAAGGACAACTACATTACTAAGGTTAAACGAAATCTGTAGGTGTCTGTATTTAAAATCGATTTTGGCGAATAATAAAATTCTTCCAAAACCACTAACAAAAGTTTTTCAATTTGAGTCTCATTTTTTGTTATAAATAAATTTTGTCTAGTCACTTGAAAAGAAATTAGGGAGTCCAATAAACTTTAGTAAAAGAATAAAAAAGTATGAAATAGAATTGATTTAGGTGGTAAAAAAAAATAATTTAAAAATTGTGGAGGTGCCAGAAAAATGACACAAATTCAACTTAACCTTAAATTATTTGTTTTATAGGAAAAAAATAGGAACTTCATTTAAATTTACATGAAAATTCATTCCCTTTTTATTGAGTTGTTAAGTTTGAATTATCAAAAAATGGCGAAGGTGGAAGGAAAATAATGTGAATCCAATTTCACATTAAATAATTTATAGTGTACTTATTATTGTTCAGTAAGTTGCTCAAAGTAAAATAACTTCTAATTAATATTAATGACCTTTCTGGAGTCCCAGGATACTGAATTCTGTTATGTTGGGAAGCAATAGGTCCCTCAACAAATATATCACGCTTAAAAGCTTTCATTAACTGCACTAATTTTGTAAAAACAGTTTTCCTCATTGTCAGTGTATTTATGGGTACGTTCACATACTACTATATCCAAACATATGTACTGTTGAAATCTTAACATAGGTATATTTAATTGAAATGACTACCTATGTATTAAATAATAGGTATAATTTTAAAAATATGTGGAAATATAATTTTTACATTATTATTTTTTTATACGTTTTGTTAGATGAGCTTGAAAATTTGAAAAGTTTTACGTCTTCAAAATTTAAATGTCCAATCAAAGGAGTTGAGAGGGTTAATGTTTCAATTTTGACTCGTTCCGATCTCAAACAAAATTATTAATTAGGCTTATCAGTAACGTCAACTATCCCTCATCATAATTATCTAATTTGAATAATCGAAAATTGAATTGAAGGTAAAAGTCGACAGCTTAACTATGGGGGATGAGTATGAGGGAAGCTTAGTAGAATACAAGTGCACTGTTTTTATTTTGTGTATGTGGTGGCTGATGGCCGAAAAGAATGATGGAGGGGATTGAAAAGGTCTTGGAAAACCTCAAAGAACCGCTTTCAGAAAGGTAAAAGTTTGGGGAGTGGAAATAAACAAATGAACATTTTTGTATTATACGAATTAGGTTATGGAGTGTAATGGTTCCCTTCTCCAACTAACTAACGTTATTTAGAGAAAGGTTTTTCGTCTATACAACATTAGCTGGGTACATTAATAAATAAAACCCATTGTGACCATTCTCTACAGAAGCAGATATTTTTTCGATGTTGTTGTTGATAGGAGGGGTAGAGTCAATTTGATAAAATGCTTGCCTTAAATTATTTATTCGATTTTTATTTCCACTCCCTGCACCTCCGCCTTTTCGTCACTGCTTAAAAACTCTTCCTTTTTAGTTTTCTATAGGGTGACTTCGACCACCTCCTATGTCTCTACCTAAAAACTCTTCTTTAGAATTCTACAAGGCTATTTTCTATCACTTCCTTCACCTTTATCCTTCTCCTCCTAGCTTCCGTTTAGAAACGCCTCTATCTTCCCTATTATGCTTTCCAGTTTTCCACCTTAGGACTGACGGCCATCTCAAACATAAAATTAGATTTTACCATATCTTAAGTATTCAACTTCATCCCTTGTGCCTCTATAAATTATTGTATGCCCAAATTAGAATAATTTGTTTTTCGAACTAATTGCAAGACTTGGCTAAAAACGGTTCCTATTTTATCAGCCTAACAGGTTTTTTTTTTCAGTAAAAAGATCGCCAATTACAGGATAAGTTATAGGTTAAAAACGAGTTTATTTAAAATTAAATTGTTATATTGGAGTAAAGTTGTTTACATTTTTTGTTTGCGTCTTCTCAATGAGCCGAAAAGCTTTCTTTATCTTATGGCCTTGAAAGTGGTCGTAGTGCCAGTGAGAGAAACAGAGACAGTAAGAGAGTGTGGGTTCGGATGAATTTTTCTCTTCAAGGAAATTAGAAAGTCATTTGCAGATGCGCATGGTCATCTATTCCTTCCACTGTGCTGAGATATGATGCGTGCGTTTCAGATTTGATAAATGAATCCTTTCAGTATAGATAGGTTTTATAAAACTCATTTGTCGTGTCAATTTATCGTGCTGCTGTAATATTAGATTATTACGAAAGATTACAAGAAAACGTTGTTTAAGTGAAGTCGTTTTGTTTGAAAATAATTTCGGGAGCAACAGAAAAATATGGATTAATGCGTTTAATTTACAAGTGTAACAGTGTTAGAGGATTGACTAATTTTTTGTTTTAAAAGTGCTTGGGAATTGGAAGACATTGTCAGTTGTTTTTTTGCATAGATTTTGGGACACCATTTTTGATAAGGTAAATGCCGAAAAAATGTTTGACTTATTCTATTGGATGCTTTTAAAAAATAAAAAAAAAATACGATTGTTAGAACGATTGTATTGTGCATTTATTGGACGTAATGTACCTAAAAAAAATATTCTATATTATTGCATACATTTTATTTGTTACGCTAAAACTATAAACGCCTTTTTTTAAAAAAAAAAAAAAAACCAAACTAAATTAAAAGTTATAATAAGCAAAATCACAGTTTAATATTACTTTTTGGAAAAAATTTGACATAGTTTGTTGCAGAGCAAGTCATCAACATTTGGTTGAATATCTTGAGCTGATTTAACTTTTAAAATTGATTATATTATGTTGATAAGTTAATTTGACCTTTCTGAATTTTTGTTATATTATATTAAAGAAAATAGTTGCTCGTATAAATAAGTGCTTCCGAACATAGTATAATAAATTGTAACAAAAGATAACATTTTAGGAAACCAATTTACAAATAAATATGTATAGAAATCTGGAATTCCAACTTCCACACATTTTTCTTTCCGCAAAGAATCATATTGGATATCAATTAATTCCATTTGTAAGTTTTCATCAACAATTTCGATATCGAAAGATAGAGGTTAAGTAAAAAGGCCAAATTGTACTTCACAGCTTTTAAAATCATAAAATCTTTGATCGAATTCCATTTCTAACAATTAAATTTGGTGTGCATAATGTTTAAATTTTCATTTGGGTGATCGTGATTTAAGCAATAGATATTGACAATTTTCAAAGTGAGACAAGTTTTGTTTTTCTATTTGTTTTCGCCAAAGTAATAATTTTTGTTTGAAAGCGTTAATATAATAAAATAGAGTTGTAACGACATGATTTTTGCCTTAAAGCTTAAGATTAAGTCGATTAAGATGACTTGTAATATTAATCCATCTTCTGAAGATGGCCTTGTAGGTCGAAACTTGTTAAGAAGTAAGGACCTATGGTCTGTGAATAAATAAATTAAAAATGCGAATCTTTCAAAAAAATTTTAAAGGGGGTAGGTAGATATTAATTATTATTTAAAAAAATCTCTCTTGACTCTTTCCATCAGATGTAAATAATAATCAAAAGATGGTTCTTGTTTTATGTTTTTACTAGCTATGCCTGCGACTTCGTCCGCGTGGAATAGTGACTTTCAGGGAGCATTTAAAATTTTTTTCTTCTATATTTTTACTTTCTGGACCGTAAGACTTTTTGCCGACGTCATTACACAAAAACTTTCATTCCTTATTTTTGCCCCCTTTAAGGGGAAAATTTTTACAAACTTTAAATGTCGTTTTTTTATATCTAATCGAAAGCCTAAAAAATAAGTTTCAAACATTTTTTAGCTTTATATCTACTTATCCTATCTGTACCAAATTCTCATTTAAATCGGTTCAGTAGTTTGGGCGTGATTGCGTAACACACAGACAGACAGAGTTACTTTCGCATTTATAATATTAAAGATTAATATAGTTTAATTATAGTTTTAAAAAAAGTTTATATAGCTGAGTATTCAACTACTTTTATTGATCCCAAAAAAACAAAACCTCTATAACTTTTTACACCTTTAAAATTTTAATTTTCTGGGCCGTAAGCTTTTTGGACGACGTCATTACACAAAAACTTTCATCGGCTAATTTTATCCCCCTTTAGGGTAAAATTTTTACAAACATTGAATGTCGTATTTATTTATATCTAATCAAAAGCCTAAAAATCATTTTAAAAAATTTCGAAATTTCCGCACAAACTTTCCTATTTCAACCCTTTACAACTCTTTTTTCGCATTAAATACTAACCTATGTCCTTTCTCAGGCTCTAGACTATCTCTGTACCAAATTTCATTTAAATCAGGGTTTTTGTAAATTTTAGGCGAGATTGTGTAGCATACAGACAGAGTTACTTTCGCATTTATAATATTCCGAGAATTCATTTTCATCGATTTTCCCATGAGGGAAAAAGATATTTTCCCGCAGTAAAAACGTAGCCTATGTGTTAATCCAGGGTGTCAGCTTTAAATTTCCCCCACCAAATTTCATTAAAATCGGTTCCGGTTTTTTGGTGAAGGGGTAAAGCATAAAACACACACTTAAAATTTCGCCTTAATAATATTAGTGCGAAAAACAAAAAATTTTACAATTTTCCATAATTAAGATTATTTTTTTCTGCACTTGAAAGTGTTTTGGGTTTAACCAGCGTGTCAGGGTAAAAATCTTACCAAATTTTATTAAAATCGCTCCAGCGTTTAGACGTGAAGAAGTAACAAACATTCACTCTCACACACTCACAAACTTTCGCCTTTATAATTTAGTGTGATAAAATCGAAAAAGTGTTTACAATTTTAATATTCAAGGTTCACCTTTTTTCTGATTCTTGAAAGTGTGGTTAACAACACCTTTTCTACTGGCAGTACCAAACTCTTATTTTAAAATTTTAAACTTTATTCCAAGTTCCAGTGTTTTCCCCATTATGAAATAATGTTGAATTAAAATTTAATTAATCCTACATTTAATTATTTTATCACTCAATTCATAGACCTTAATTTTGAGTTCTCTTTTTATCTACTGTTCCATAGTTAGTTATTGTAAATTTTCGTTTTTTCTTATTTTGCTTTGAATTCGTCATATCTATAAGCGAGTGCAGTAATATGTGTGAATTCTTTTAACCACAAACAGCAAAATAACGAGGTCCTTACAGGCTGTCTTATAATAAGCAAAGTGCCAATTAGGGTTTGGAGCTTGACATGGAAGCCGTTTTGTCTATGCTTGGGAACGGAAACGGAAAGTCCATTATTAATTCACAAAGTCATACAATACATAATGTGTTTGCTTAAAAGTAATCATACTATTTACTAGTTAAACAAAAGTCTAGTAATTGTATATATCCATACTTATCGATAACCCGGAAAAATAAAGTTTTGGGAGCTTTTAATTAATTTAAAATATAAAAAAATTTCTTTATCATCCCAATATGATAGTTAAATAATTACGTTTTAGGGACTTTTTTTTAGATTTAGAAATGATTTTGTTTTTCTTTCCAGCATCACAGTTTAATACTTACGTTACCCTGAAGCTGCAAAACGTAAAATCAACCACAGTGACAGTTAAAGGAGCGACACCATGCTGGGAACAGGATTTTTTATTGTAAGTTTCAACCCTTTATTTACACTTGATACTTAAGTCAATATTTGCCAATAAGTTCACCCCTTTACATACAAATAAATGCCTTTTCATTCTGATATGTAGGTATATAATATTAGATTAAAAATAAATTTGGTTTTTATTGTGCTGTCCGTGAGAGCTGCTTTTGAAAATTCACTTGTTGATATTGAACGTTATTTTTATGTCTGGCTTTTATGGGAAACTTGTCATGAAAAGCATAAAAATTTTCGTGCCGAATCGAATTTATTGACGATAAAAGCTTAGGCAGCGTACGTACCTACAAATACTTACTTACATGAGTCACATATTGTTTCTTTTTTTAAATTTTATTTGACAATCACTTGTTACACGAAAACAGATACCGTCATTAATTAAAAATCTTTATAATAAAACAATGGTTCAAGAAATATTTCTTTAACATTTAGAAGACATTTTCTGTCATGTTTTTCCCGGAAAATTTTTGCTGAATTTCCTGGAAGGTAGGTAGAGATTTCGTTAACAGAGTAACCTAATCATTATGAAAGAAACAGCTGCGATATTTTTTTATTTGGTAAATTTTATGGTAACAAAGGGCGTAAGAAAATTCCATAAAACCCGACAATTAAGCTTATCAACGAAAGAAAAGGTTACAGTGGTAATGAGACCTTTCCACGTTACTGAGAACGAAAAGAATATGTAGGTATCATCAGCATCAGCCCCTTTCAAAGGCATTAAAAATATTCTGTATTTCTAAAAATTTATAAACCATTACGAGATTATTATTTATAGCCCGCCATTTATTGGTGTTGTGAAAGAAATAATTTTACCCTTCATTACCCTAATAAGTATAACGTGACAATTTTATTGTTTCTTTTTGTTATAGCGAAACGAACGACATAAACACAGGGCTGTTAATAGAAGTTTGGAACAAAGGGATGTTATGGGACCGTGGAGTTGGTTACCATTATTTACCCTTGCACACCGTAAATTTCGCGGCAGAGGTGAGTTCTCTTTAGTACATAATTGTATGTCTATTTACTAGTGTCTTTTGTCAATAAAAAATGTAAACACAAGATTCTTTTCACGTGACGTTATTATTAAGACTATAAAGTGAGTAAGTATTCGTACAAAAGAAATTAGAGTTATTTGAGGTAAATATATTTCACCTTTAACTTGTCATTAAACGACACCTATTCTTAATAAATTAAAGCCAAAAAGAAATTTATTTCTAGTTTCAACTACTGTTAAATTTGTATGGTAATCAATGTATGTACAGTAGTTGAGGTTGAGATTTAGCTCACGAACTCAGCGAAGTTGCCTCTAATTGCATCTGTTGTCGAATTGTCGATAGTCCAATGCATTCAATAGCCATAACGATCTTTGTAGGATCTTTATTGCCCTGCGGATTACTCACGACGAATACAAAATAACGAATTCGAATTTCGGGAGTATCAGTAGCAATAAATTTTACGTGCTCGTTAGAAATCTTAACCTTATTAATTCATTTTACGTGCACGATGATAACTTTTCAATACAATTCACGATTTTTCTAGAAACTGTTTCTTAATTTTTATTGGTGGCTTATAGTATTCATAAGAAATACAGGGTTGGGAGTTTAGATGATCACTAACAAATAAGTGTTTGAACACCCGAGTGTTAACATTTTGTACCATTTACCTCTTTGTTCCCTTTTTTGAGGTTTCCAATGATTCTGCATCACTATCTTACTTCAAATTGCTGGATATTTCAGAGAACTTATATAGGGTGTTTTTTTAGATGCGGAGAACTTTAAGTTGGTAAGACTTTTTTTATGACAGCCGATTTGACAGTTTTCGGCCATTTTGAGGTTAATTTGAGTTGGTAAATCAATCATGAATAGACTCACGCCAGAGCAACGTTTGCAAATTGTTCAAATTTATTTTGAAAAACACAGTTAAATTCGAGAAATGCATCGAGCATTACGTTCGTTTTATGGTGCTCATAATCGTCCATCAGAGCGATTAATTCGAGAAACTATGGATCGTTTTCGCAATACGTTTACTCTAAACTATAAGACTCATCCCATAAGACGTCATTCGGTCCGCACACAGCAAACGATTGCTGGTGTACAGCGTAGTGTTGATGAAGCTCTAAATGTGTCAATTCGTCACCGTGCACAACAATTAAACTTGTGTCCATCCACTTTATGGAAGATTTTGCGCAAAGATCTTGGTTTACGTGCTTACAAGATAAAACTTGTGCAGGAATTGAAGACAAACGATCATCGTTCGCGGCGTACGTTTGGTGAATAGGCCGAAGGAAACATTGTCATTGATCCACAATTTCATTTTAAAATTTTGTTCAGCGATGAAGCACACTTTTGGTTAAATGGCTACTTCAACAAACAAAATTGTCGTATTTGGAGCGATAATAATCCAAGAGCCATTACTGAAACGCAATTACATCCAGAAAAAGTCACCGTTTGGTGCGCTTTATGGGCCGGTGGAATCATTGGTCCATATGTTTTTAAAAATGGAGATGGTAAGAACGTTACAGTAAATGTTGAAAGGTACAGAGATATGATTTCAAACTTTTTTGTGCCTCAATTGGAAGGCATTAATGTTGCAGACATGTGGTTTCAGCAGGACGGCGCCACATGCCACACAGCGCGTAATACAATCAATTTGCTCAAAGAAACATTTGATGGAAGATTATTTTGGGAAATGGACCAGTTAACTGGCCACCTTGTTCATGCGATTTGACGCCATTAGACTATTTTTTATGGGGATATGTGAAGTCGCGTGTCTACACTAATAAACCTGAAACAATTGAACAATTGGAAGCCAACTTCGACGTGTCATTGCCGAAATACAGCCCGATTTACTGCAAAGAGTGTGTGAAAATTTGAACTTTAGGTTACGCCACATACGAGCCAGTCGTGGCGGCCACATGCCTGAAATCATCCTTAAAAATTAATGCCAAGAAATTATCTTTCAAATGAAGCCAATTTCATAAATATTTGAAACTTTGTTTCTGTTTTATTTCAATATAAAGTTCTCCGCCTCTAAAAAAAACACTTTAAATTTGCTGTCAGTAGACAGACTTCGTAGTTTTTCAAGCACTACTTTGTTTCTATTATTTTCTTCTTCTTCTTCTTTGTCAAAATCGAAACAAGATTTTTATGCACTTTCTTCCTTATCTTATTCTTGTGCTTTATGTTCTAAATCTTTCTTCGTATATTGTTCCTTCGTTCTTCTACTGACAGTCTTATCAAATTCTTCTTCGTCAGAAGTCGCTTGTGGCAGAACGACTTGTTGAAGGCGAACAGATTTCAAAAGGCTAAGAACTTGTCTCTTCTGGATTTTTATGGCGTTATTTTCTATTTCTCCATTTATAACGACCTGTTTTTTTTTAAGTTCCTGACTCTTCTACTTTGGGTTTATTTCAGAAGATTCTTGTGCAGTGGTTGAATCCAATATTTTAGAGTTCCCAGAATCTATTTTCTCCGAGCTTTTATCAACTGATGATGCAACTTTATTTTCAGTGGTATCAGCCTGGTCTTCACGATTATCCTTTTCAGTAATGGTAGCCTCTTTTTCTTTGCTACAACTGTTTTCCTTATCTTCAGACAAATCTTTTGTTTCATCAGCAACGATGTTATTTCTTGATGCAGTTTCTTTGTTGTGAAATATTCCACTATTTCTGGTTGTTCTACGTTTTTATTTACCATGTACCTTTTCAACAGTACTTTCTGTTGATTTTTCATTATCATTTTGTACCTCTTTGTTGTCGAATATGTGTTCTTCCGAGGTTTTCCGTAATTCTGCAACACTATCTTCTTTCAAATTGCTTAATATTTCTAGAGAACCTTTCGACTTGGAAGTATCATTTTCTTCTTCTTCTTCGTCAAAATCGAAACAAGATTTTTCTGCATTTTCTACCTTTTCTTTTTCTTTTTGTTCTAAATCTTTCTTGGTATCTTGTTCCTTTGTACTGCTACTAACAATCTTATCAAATTATTCTTCCTCAGCGCAATCATTGTCCCACTCAGCAAGAATATCTTGAGAGGGGTCGTGTGTGGGTTTTTTTGGAGCCGGCCTTTGGCCTTTAAAGTGTTACGACGTTTCTTTACTTTCGGTCATCGTCAATTTCGTCATAAAATTCTTCGTCGCTGCTATCCATCGGGAAGATACCTTGTTGAAGCAATGCTAGGTCTTCATCAAATGAAGATGTCTGAGTAAGTCATACGAATGCCCTTCTTTCAAATTGCTTGATATTTCTAGAGAACCTGTCGACTTGGAAGTATTATTTTTGTTGTCAGTGGACTGACTTTTCTTCTCTTCTTTTTCTTTATCAAAATCGAAACCAGATTTTTCTGCATTTTCTTCTTCTTGTGCTTTTCGTTCATTGTGAAAGACTGTAAAGAATAATACTGGAAGAACACTAGCCGGTCTCTCGACTTTTACCAGAAGATATGATTCATCCTCCAAAGAACGTCGATGTATGAAATCGTGCCCTTTGTCACTCACGGAATATTTGTTACCGGTGTAAACTGAGTCAAAGAACGCCGCCGTTTACACATAGTGCGTAAACGGACCGAGTTTTTTCATACATGCATACATTCGCTACAAGACCAAGACTTAAAACAGTTTTGAAAAAGATTACATTTTCTTGTGTTATTATATGGCTTCAAAATTAATATTCACTGACAAACTAGATTATTTTGAGTTCACTGACCAACAAATTGCCTTACTCACCATCGTAATCATTCATAATCATCTAAACTCTAACACTTTATAGGTATAATAAATTAATGAACGAGGTAGGTACAACATTTTTGGCTCTACTTATTAGAAAACGATTTAGCTACACAATCTGCTCAATATTTTCATTTTACTAGTCACGGTTGCTCCCTTACGACTCATTCAAAATGAAAAAAATTCCTAGAGGGTGTTTACATTTGATTGATTAAAGTGGAAATAGGTCTGTTAGGAAAACAATAATTTAATTGTTAATTATTCCAGGAAATGATGTAGCCACGAGAATTGTGTAATTTATTGACTTCTCTTTTTGAATAAAAGTAAATAGAATATAAGTAAAAGAACCATAAAAGAAATGAATGCCAGTCTTTTAGTGGTTTGAAAGGGATGTAATAGCATAAACGTGGGGTCGTATAAAATCTAAATTTAGATTAATTCATTCGTAAAACCAAACAACTACAAAACCAAAATCAACTTATTTACCTACCCTTATTTAAGTGGGTAGGCGTTAAGTTAAACATTTTGCAAACTTCCTCTAAATTAAAGGATCAGAAGTTCTTTCTGTACCTACTCATTTTTTTTATACTTTAACAGAACTGAACTGAACAAAAATATGTTTTTTTATTTATCAGATATAAATAGTCAAAACAGAATTTGTAGATGAATACAGTGTTCTCTTTTTGATATTTATTGTTTATTAACTGTATGTTTGATAATACTGCTGAAAAAAAAAGAAAAATTAAACGTCGTTTTAAGGTAAAAATAGAGCCATTAAAAGATCTTTCATTCTACTGTCTGTCACTGCCTATTATCTTAAAAGCTAATTGATGTAGAAACTCGAAGCTCACCAATTTTTTACGAATTTGATATCAAGAAATATTAAAATGATGAAAAAGTGGGACCTAGAATTTTATTGAACAAATTAAACATTTAATTGAACATAATTTTATCATTTGTTTCCAAGTACATCCTGTTAAATCTACGCGATATTTGATTGTTGACTGTGTTTTTGATGGCTTTCACTTTTATGTATACCTATTCGACGCGTGTTTTACCTTTCGGTATCAGCAGTATTTGTGTGGACGGTGAATAGGTGTCAATTTTTCTAAAAGATTAGTAAATGGGGTGAATATGGTGTCTGATATATAGTTTATTTAAATATTAAAGGTTGTGTTATTTTGTTTTTTTTTTTAATGTTTCGAGATTTTTTTAATATTGAAATATAAAAAAATCTTCCTTAAAAGGATAATGACACTGATAAACACACAGTGTTTTTAATGTACTTTGGTGTCCTGAAATCAAATCTCAAATCAGATTTTTTTTATCACGTATAGTTACCCTCTAATATGTACGCGCCCCGTCTAGTTTCACAGGGCAAACTTAATGACTTATGTGGCGAACGTAAGCATGTACTATGTGCAGTATGTTTAGACGGCGGCGTCCTTTGCCTCGGTTTACAGCGGTTATAGATCAAACTCAAAACTAACTATTTAAAAAAATGATCAAATATAAACGAGGCTTTGTTCATAAAATATTTATTACGAAAATTTTCACCAAAACACAAATTTCTCTATTTTTCGACATATCTCCCTTGTTTGATTATACATTTTTCCCAACGGATTGGTAGCTTTTTCATCTCGTTTTCATAAAAAGAAGCAGGGCAGGAGTCTATCCAGTTGCGCACCAACGACTCCACATCTTCATCAGTGAAATCGCTCGCCTCCTAGTGATTCTTTGAGGGGCCCAAACATGTGGAAATCACAAAGGGATAAGTTTGGGCTATATGGATGGTGCTCCGACTGAGTCTAGTGCATTTCACTGATTTGAGCCTGCGTTAAAGCTGCGATACGAACTCGAGCAGCTTTTTGATCTTCACTCAGCAACTTTGGGGCCCAACGAGCTGAAATTTTTCGGAATCTCCCGTTTTTCGTTATGATTGTGTGGACACTCCCATAGCTGATGCCGAGTTCAACAGATATCTGAAGCACAGTGGCGTGGTGGTCCCCTTCAATAAGGTTTCTAATGTGTGCAATGTTAACCGGCGATATGCTGGTGAGCGGACGACGAGGATGATTTACATTTTAGACACGATTACACCCTTCGTTAAATTCTTTGCACCAAACTTTTACCCGTTGCCACGAAAGCGTTTCATTTCCGAACTGTGCTAGCAATCTGCGCAAAATTTCAGCTGGTTTCACGTTTTCACGTGTAAGAAACTTAATAATAATCCGTTGCGCAACGCTGCTATGCATCTCTTTCTCACTTATTGTGATAGCTACTAACCAAGCAAACACAGCAATACGACGAGTCGTTTCCGTGTCACCTAATATTCCCACTTCAAGTTGCTAACGCCCGTATGCGCTTTGAATAACTATCCGGCACTCAATTTAAAAAGGCTCGTTTATATTTGATCCGTCCTCGTACCTTAATTTATCATGAAAAACTTTCAGTCAAAAATAAAGACCGACGTTTCCAAGCGTTTTCCCAAAAAATGAACCCCCAAATTTTAAATTACTCTAAATAAAATCTGATGATATTTTGTTATATCATTTCCCAATTTCGAACTTTAACTTTTTCTTTTTGCTAATGCAAAGAAAAGTTCCAGTATCAAAATTTTGATAGAGCTTTTTAGGAACTAGTGGTCTCGAGGAATTAAAAGTGCATTTCTGTCTGATATAACCCGCGTTCTATGTTTTCTAAAGTCTATTCAGAACTTTCGTGTCGCAATTCGGAATTCACTGCTGGCAGTTATTTATGTAACAAATGCATTACAGAATTTTTGCTGATATTGGTTCGCTGACGTCACCACCACGAATGTGCTGAAACCCGTTGCGACGACGGAAACAATAATAACAAACAAAACATACCCCTATTTCAACAATAATTGCTTAGGGTTTTCAATTTTATCGCGTCACGAAATCCGGAGCAGATTTCCTCAGATGTGCACATAATAGCAATAGCGCTGACTTGGATATTTCTTTTCTAACATGTGTTACTGTTATAATATGTACGTGTATATGTATATTTATATACCATATATGTGTCGGTTCGAAAGCTTTGGCTTCCTTACATCGACGGCACTCCTGCATTTTCGCCGGTGGGAATGTTGCATTAAACAAAAGGGTAAGTGTGACACTTTAACAGCTGTTTATCGTGTTTGAAATGGTAATAGCACCATTACGTATTGCAAATGCTGAACCATACACATATCCGAGTGTCTGTATACGTTATTAAGGACACAAATTTTCAATAAAACCTTTACACACTTTGGCAGACTCAACAAAGTGAGGTTGCGAAATAGTTGACTACAATAATCTTGGTTTTGGTCTTAGTCCTGAGAAATAAATTCTTATTTATACCAAAAGTTTAGCAAAATGAAAAAATAATGTTAAAAGGTCTTGGCATTGGTCTTGTTCTTGGTATTAGTCTTACAAGTATAACTATGCTCTAGCCTTGATCTTAGTCTTAGCAGTATAAGACCAAAACAAAACAAAAGGACCAAGACTATTTCGATTCATATCAAGTTCTATCATTTAATAAATCTTTTGGGGTTAAAAATTTCTTTAATATTATTGATCAATTAGGAAAAAATCTTTTGACGACCCTATTGGATATGGATCCCCATTTGAACCCTGGTGAGTGTAAGTAAACTGCTATACATGATGTTTCCTATCGTATATGCCAGCACCTTCAAAATCCGATTAAATGTATGTGGTTATTTCACGTTTGGGCTAACGCAAAAATTGAATTCTCGAATCTGGCCATAAACACAGTTGCTAGTCAATAAACATCACAGGGAGCTACTAAATAGAATTCCGAAAATTCCCTATTTTATTCACTTAGAGGTATATAGAGATCAATCGTTTTAGAAGGTACGAGTACCTTCGTATAAAAAAGACGATTTATATTTTCAAAGAGCTCACTTTATGGCAAAGGAGATGAATATAGAACGGAAAATTTGAGGAACGAGTTTGGTAAAATATTAGCATATATTCTTGTATATAGTATACACGATGGAATCACGAAATATTGGCAATTTCTACAAATAAACAGATATTAGAAAACCGAGAAATATAAATCGAAAATATCTAACGGGGATATAGAAGATGTAAAAAAGCCCAGTTCATGTGTTTTTTGGTCCTTTGAAGGTTAGGTTATGTCTGTGGAGATTTTTATGACTTATATACCTACACTTTCGTCCGGAGATCAAATAAATAGATGCCTTGGAAAAACCCAGATTTAATAAATAAACACGATAGATAATCTGTTGTATATCAATTACTAACTTTTGTTCTACCTATCAGGTTAAACTTTAATCGTGTGGGGCGAAACGATGTTAATGTAAGGTTATGGTATGTAAAGGTCTCCTCTTCCCCCTGTTCTAACTGATTTAAAATAAAATCCCACGATATGGGCTAAATTGGAATCCCATTTTTGCTTAGGTTAGGAAGGTTGTTATGAACCAGGGTAACTTTTTCACACATAAGTAATTGAACTTTTATGATGTGAGCATAAGAATATTATGGCTCCAAAAATAAACCATGGTTTTAGCGTTAAGGGTTGTAATATGAATGTCCATAAAACAAAATTTTGGAGCTATGAAAATTAGGTTATGGGTTAAATTGTTGTTCTCAACCAGGGTAACATTATCCACCATAATGAAACCTTTAAGGAGTGAATGTAAGAATCTTATTGTGCCTATGACAATTTACCTCGGTTTTGGCGCCATAGTTATATACATATCTACAAAAGACGTAAATTGTATTGCTGTTTTGGCCTTTTGAAGGTTAGGATATCGTTGGGTTCTGAGTAAATATCTTTCAACAATCTAAATCTACGTTTCAGTCTTCATCCTCTCTTTTTTATTTGATTTGATTTTAACTGTTCCATATCAACGTTTCTGATTCATTAAATTTAAATTTGTGCAATCCTTGATTTAAATAATTACATTAAATTCTTTTCTTAAGGAAGGAAATGGCCAGTGGCTTTCGTTGGATGCCGAACTGGTGATGAGAGACGGAGAAGTTGTGGGTACAAAAAATCCAACGGGACACACCCTCTTGGTTGACTATCGCTTCGAGTTACCATTTGGTAAGGAAAATTATTTATTAATTTTATTAACTAACTATTAAGTCTCACAATGACCGCGTATTTAGGCATTTACCTTAAGTTAGTAACTAAAAACTTTTCGCTGACATCAAATATTATTTTAGGAAAATTTTTACCTTTATAAAATACCACTTAGGCATTATAAGTATTTATACATTCCGTCAAATTACATTTTCTTTAAATTTTTGGAAGTTTTAATTATATTTCTTATTTATTTCCTGCTGAGTCCCTATTAACCCACTTAGAAAGAAATCTTATTAATAAATTTTCTTCTAAAGGGAGTTTCTTTTGTGTTTTACATTAAATCTTTTTATTAATTAAAAAATTAATTATCTTCAGTCGTATCATTCAATTGTAATTATCTTCTTACTTCAAATAAGTATTTATTCGTTTGTATTTTCTTTTACTGTGTTGTTTCCACTTTTGGGGGATATTGAGATATATATTAAGAAAAAATGTTTTAAATTTAGATTGAACGACACACATTTAGTGGACATGTAAAGAATAATTGAAAATACTTTATTTAAATTTTTATTTGATCGAAGCAGCAACACTTAGAGTTACCAATGTTCTATCAATTTGAAACTGCAATAATTGTCCTATGTCCAGGTAAATATGATCCTCCTACAGGATGGAAAAGTCTTATGTACAGTAACGGAGTGTGCGAAGTATCATTGTCAAAGTGTTATTCTTCCATAGGTAAATTCACTTAATTATAAAAAAAAGATCAGCACCAGAGCACACACAAAGTAAACTGCAAGATGTACACCTATTTTTCTATTCTATCTCACACAACTGATATTTAATAAGTAATACCCATATCCTCTATTAAAATAAATTAACAAATCCTGCATGAAAAGCATCTTCTAATTATAGCGAGCGTAATTGACACATTTCCAATTATTGGTTATTTTTATTACCCTGTCATTAGATTTCGGTTATATTTACGTATCTGGGCGATTATTTATTAATTAAGTAATTACTAAAATATATTTTTTTTAATTTTATATTATCACCGATAGTAATTATTGGGTACGTAGATAGGTCCCCAGTAGGTAACTTTTTGTAGTCCCTGGTAGGTTTAATTATAGGTAGTGGTATTTTCTTCCCTTTTTTTTTATTGATTATACTCACGTCTATTAGTGTATTTATATATTTAATGTAGAAGATTTGACGTAGGTGGATAGAAAAACGTATTTTTTAGAATTTTTTTTCTATAAAACCACAACTATTGAGTCTTTCTTAAAACGATATACCAGTTTATCCAACGTATCTACGTTTTATTAATTATAATCGCTACGGTTTAATATATGTACTTCTGAATTTGATTTATAATTTTTAATCTAAAATAAAATTAAAAGCTTAGAAATTAAATATTCTGTTCTTTTAGTTGATAATTTAACGGTCTATTGGTTTGTTCAACGTACTTTTAATCTCAATTTCCATTATTTAATAAATAAATCCAAACATTGATTTCCACTTTTGTTGTAAATATTTATTATGAAACTGCGTTAATTAAAAACCGATTAAACATTCTGTTCTTGTAGCCCATAATTAAAAGGTGTATGGGTTTGTCCAACGTACTCCTTATTTTAATTTTTACAATTTAATAAATATACTCATATTTTTTGAAATTTTAACCCTTCTATTTTTATTATAAATGCATTTAATGAAGTTAAAACAATTGAAAGCCCCCTTTATTCAATTCAAGAAGAGAAACATTAGTTACATCTCTGTTGATTTTTATTTGATATTATAAGGAAATTAAAGTTGAAATATCTTCTGCCTATTCGTTCCACACTTTTTAATATTTTTTGTTCGTTTCTGCCTATTTGACATTTCTGAATGTCAACTGAAGATAAAGAAGTAAATTTTTTATTACTTTTGAAAAGGAATTTTTGAAGTGTTTAATATCTTTCTTAATTTCAATTTTATTCTACTAATAGAATATATTTTGCAATTAGGTACTTTTAGTAGGCACTTACTTACTTTAGTATGAATATCCTGATTACGTAAAAGTAAACTTTTCTTTCACAGTCTTTTAATAGTATTAGAGTTTCATTTCGTTTGTTCGGAAATTTTTAATTCCTTTTCCGATAGATAACTACATTCAGGAAGAGATCAATCTCTGATGAGGTTGGCGTCCAATTCCGAAGGAAGAATGTAATTAAAAGTGACGCAGATTCCGCGGTGACCTTTTTCGTGCTTAGCGCCCAAATGTATTTCACGTGGCGTTTTACGCCACTCTCAAGTGATTATCGAACCTCAATGGATCCAGTGAATCACATAATTCATTCTCACATCCTCAATTATTTCCAAAGATGACTGGGCGAGGACGCATTTTCTTTTTCACTGTTGAATTATTTCCAATTTAGGGATTCTAATTAGAAAATCAATAGAACTTCGATAACATCTATTGTAGGACACAATATTTAAATTACATTTGATCTACAGTGTCGTTGTATCGCCATCTATTGCATATTTTTTGCTAGAGAATTACTTCTACATTAAATACCTGGCAATAGATGGCAATGCAGTGCTTGTATGAGGATATTGAAAAAACTTTCTCTTTAGGAATGCCTTTGTTTTTGACCACAATCTATAGAAACCATAGACTACTCAAATAGATGCACGACTCTTTGAATTTTTTGGACGACACTCAGCGCCATCCGTTGTTTGCCCTACATTAATAAGACGATACCTTGAATATATATAAATGGAAATGGTAAAGAAAACTTTCAATAATTTGCGCCATCTGTACTTAAAACTATGAAGCAAAATTTAAGGCGCGCATTTCAAAATTAAACCAAAATTTATTAATTGTTTTCATTGGAAATTGAAAGAAAAACAAATATAATATTAACAAATTTATTAACAAAGTATAAATGCAGCAATAAGTACAATTAGTACAATACACGAGTAAATAGCAAAACATCAATTAATTAAAATAGTTAATAAATATACAAAAAGTAATTATGTTATCATCAAATAAAACCCAATTTGAACGTTTAACGTATTTAGTCATTGAAATGCTTACAAGGTAAATACACACTTGGCACTGCATGGCGTCTCAGGTTCCCATTTATATGGTGGAAATGCCTGCCACACACCCCATAGTAGTGTAAACTGCTGGGCAATGTTGTATCATTGTATGGGACAGAAAACACCCTTTCCACCCATACACGTTGCAAAAGGGGTTGTTTGTGAAACTTGTACCTACAAGAATTACAACAAATAAATGTATTCTCTTGTATACTGAACATCATTGCATTATTACCTTGGGGTAATTTTCCAACATCCTTCGACGCAGCATATTCTTGGGTGTATTTTCATTTTTTCAATATCTGCAATAGAATCAACAGCAGATTAATAAACGATGACTACCGATTAACTTAACTACTTTTGATTCAAAGTTTCTAACAAGCACTATTTCAGAATATAATTACTTACTGTAAAGCATGATTGCAGGACTTAATACATTACTTACTTTCAGGATAGGTAAAAATAATTATCACAAACCAAACACAACAAACTGCAACAAACACGCGACAAACACTTTTAACAAAGTTTGTTGTGATTGAATGTAACGCCACAAACCAGGCAACAAACGGTTTAACTTTAACGTTTCCAAGCAGCGGGAAATTTCTCTGTTGTATGTATGTCGGTAATACCGATTTCAGCAATTTAAAAAATATCTGTAGTTCATGTAGGGCAAACTTATGTGGCGCTGTTGCTCGTCATTTCATACCCTGATAGAAACTTGCTATGATGCCCTGGTGAAGTCTAATAAGATAGAAATCGCCATTCTCTTTTGGTATTGTTACAAGCTTTTTGAATCAAGAACGAAAACATTATATTCTATATAATTATATATTAACGAATATTATTTTCATTCGCCTTTAAGTGTCCTGCAAATAGAGATTTATATTTGATTTTCACACCCGTTCTGATTGTATAACACTTGAAGATTCTACTGTGTATAATTGTACCCCCATTTCAGTTTACTTGTCGGTATAGGTACGAATAAAAGTCTGATTCTTTTAATCGCTCATTACCTACCCCTAAACCGTTTGGGTGCTTTTAGTCATGTAAGTAATTGTACACAATTACTACATTTATTTACCAGTTGATATAAAATATGAACGAGTCCTGACACAATATTTGTCGCGTGCCAAACAAGAATTACCACCAGCCAGGCAGTGTAGCTACTTGTACAAATAATTCTAGGGTTGTTTAGTAGTACAGACAAAATTTCACTTGTTTCTACTTGTCTCTAGCAGGGACCAATTATAATTACAGAAAAGTTTTTACAATAATTCTGCTTCGGTACATACCAATTTACGTACCGGATGTAACAGTAAGTATGCTTTTGTTAATATTTGACGAGATTAAGCACTTAAATCGGATTAGCTTGATGTACATTTACGTTACATTTCAGATCCTGAAAACGCCGAAGCGGCCGACATTCAACGCAAATTAGAAATGCTGAATAACATTATGGATCAAGAAGCCCGGGCCGAGCAAGCCAGGCGCCAAATGCAATATCTCGGCCATTGTAAGTAACCCATAAATTCTTTTTACTTGCATCTACCATACACTACAAAAAGTACACGCTCACATTTTTCTTATTATTGTTAGAGATACGCTCTTTTATATCCCCCTTTCATTTCTAACCATCATAGCAAGAAAGTCTCCTTTAAGTATATATACAGGGTGTTAGGCGAAGGTATGTAGGGAATTAAGGAGGTGAAAGCTGAGGCCCAACGAGTATTTTTAAATATATTTTGTTTAGTGCAAACTATTTTGTTTTTTTATTAAGATTTTTAAAAATGATATCGTTTTACAAAAAAGGCAGTTTACTTTTTATGTAGTTACTTTTTTAAAAAACTTGGTACCTTTTTAGAAAGAGCATTAACTAAAGAAGTTTTCGAAATTATTTGAACGTAACTGTTATTCTAATTTTTTTGTTATGAGCCTTCAAATATTGATAACAAAAATAAAAAGATAAATAACGTAAAAATTTGAACTTATTCTTTTAAGCTTCTGTTACTATTCGTATCGATAACTGAATTAAATAAAGTAAGTAGATAACAAAACCGAAAAAATAAATGTCACTGTCATGACACGTGGTATTTTATTTAATATTATTAAGTTGAAAACGATATTATTTTCGAAAATATTAAATATTAACTAATTTAAAAACTATTATACTTTTGCACAAAACTAAATAAAAGTTAAAAATACTCAACTTTCACCTCCAAAATTTCCCGCTACATCCCTCCGCCTAACATCCTGTATGTTTCTTTTTTTGCCCCAAATGGATTCCTACATTACTATTCATCCAATTGCGATAAAACTCTGACGAGTTGTTGTCTGGATCCCAAACAATTATTTAATGTATACCAAAAAAACTAAGGAAGTACTTAGTTTTGTGTATATACTTAAAAGGGTATATTATTTTTCAAAGAGCGAGAGTAGCTCAGTGCTTAGGGGGTTTAAAGATTGTTATATTGGCTACCAAAGATGGCTGCCAGGTTCTATTCTCACTCAGTACAAGTCACTTTTTTTTGTTTATTAATTGAATAATTCCTTTTTTGTTTTCTGGCTGTCTTAAATAATTTATAACAATATTTGTAAAATTTTTTTAACTTTAATGTAAACACCTAACATAAAAGTTTACGTAATATAAAGCCACCCCTGAAAAATAATTATTTTTTTTAAATTACATTTTAATTGCAAAAAAACAGTTGAATGAATTTTGCCCCTTTATAAAGCCACGTTTTTTTTGGCTTCACCTGGGGGAAGTGAATTGCTTTTGAAATGATGTGACAAGTGACTGTCACGAGTTTTTATTGACAACCCCGCCACTTTGATGTTCAAATGCAAAACATTTCAAGTTGTTAAAGAGCGCCAACATTTACCAACAAAACGACATTGGAACGTGTAGGTATTGGATTGAAGGGGTTGAAAAATATTAAACCTTACTTTTTTGCTGGTATATTAAATAAACTTTTGTTAAACAGTTGAACTATTTCGGTCATTTCAAATTCCACCCTGAAGCTTTAAATGGTTGGTATTCAAACAATTTTAACCCACATTCGTTAACTCTTATTACACACGTTATTAACTTCATACAGTTGAAATTAGCTAATTCTGCGCGCCCTACTTTTATTTTCCCCTTTAACACCCCAAAAGAAAAATAATGCCAATAATTGCCTCTTCTATTTGCTCTACATAAGATACACAATAATTTTTCTTTTTGTTTTTTTTGTTTGGGTTGAAAATAGGGGCCCTCGTCTTTTTTGTTTTCCTTTCCTATACTAAAGCCCTTTTTAGATAATAAATAGTGAGCTTTAGTAAAACGTTTGAGTATCGTAAATTTTACCCTTGCCTTATTTCACTATTGTAGCGAACGTTTAATGCGAAACATACTGAAAATAAACACTCTTACGTATTACACGGACGTGTACTTAGGTAAATAGGTTCTTTTTATTATTATTTTTTTTTTTGCGCAAAACGGCTCACAATTGTACTTGGAACGGAACGGCGGTTCAAAAATACGGGGTTCATTGTGTTTACTATTTATGTACATGTTCATACTGCTATTGTCGTTACATTCGCCAGCTTTTGCATTGTTCCATTTTAACGTATATATCCTCCAACAACTACCTGCTCATGAACTGCTGCTCTTTGTGTGTTATATAAGGACGAGTCGCGAGTGATGATAGCGTTGCAATATTGGCAAAACTGATAGATACTGTTTACGAATACATTTCCTTTACCATTGTCGTAATATTTTGTTCGTTTCATAATGTCAAACTCAATCAAGCCGTGGTTTTCTAATTTTCATTCGTATACAGTAAAAATCGGCTATAATATTTAGGATGGGATAGCAAAAATCGGTTCTAACGCACAAGAATGGACCGTTATCATTATTTAGGGCAATATACTCAAATAACTCATAGTTTGTTGATTGTTTCACTTTCATAACAACAATCGGTTGTAATGTACAGGGTGGACCATACAAATCGGTTATAATGGGCCGGTTAGAAACTTTAAAATCAGCACGTTCAATCAGAACTTTGATACCAAAGTATTTTGTTCATTTTATTGATTATTTATGACGATATACTCAATTATCCCATCATTTCTTGATTTCTTTACATTCTTAGAAAAAATCGGTTATAATCTACCCGATGTGACTGTAAAAATCGGTTGTAACTTAAGAGAAGAGACTGAAAGAATGGACACACTCCATCAGAAGTTCAATACCGTACATTTATGTTATTGACTTTTTACGATACACTCAAATAACTCATAGTTTGTTGATTCTTTAACTTTCATAACAACAATCGGTTGTAATGTACAGGGTGGACCATACAAATCGGTTATAATGGGCCGGTTAGAAACTTTAAAATCAGCACGTTCAATCAGAACTTTGATACCAAAGTATTTTGTTCATTTTATTGATTATTTATGACGATATACTCAATTATCCCATCATTTCTTGATTTCTTTACATTCTTAGAAAAAATCGGTTATAATCTACCCGATGTGACTGTAAAAATCGGTTGTAACTTAATAGAAGTGACTGTAAGAATGGACACACTCCATCAGAAGTTTAATACCGTACAGTTATGTTTATTAACCCTTTACAATATACTCAAATAACTCATAGTTTGTTGATTGTTTCACTTTCATAACAACAACCGGTTGTAATCTACAGGGTTGACCATACAAATCGGTTATAGTGGGCCGGTTAGAAACTTTAAAATCGGCACGCTCAATCAGAGCTTTGATACCAAAATAGTTTTGTTCATTTTATTGATCTAGTTATGACGATAGACTCAATTAACTATTATTTTTTGATTTCTTTACATTCTTAGAAAAAATCGGTTATAATCTACCCGATGTGACTGTAAAAATCGGTTGTAACTTAATAGAAGAGACTGTAAGAATGGACACACTCCATCAGAAGTTTAATACCGTACAGTTATGTTTATTAACCCTTTAAAATATACTCAAATAACTCATAGTTTGTTGATTGTTTCACTTTCATAACAACAACCGGTTGTAATCTTCAGGGTTGACCATACAAATCGGTTATAGTGGGCAGGTTAGAAACTTTAAAATCGGCACGCTCATTCAGAGCTTTGATACCAAAATAGTTTGTTCATTTCATTAACTAGTTATGACGATAGACTCAATTAACATATTATTTTTTGATTTCTTTACATTCATAGCAAAAATCGCTTATAATCTACCAGAAGTGACTGTAAAAATGGGTTGCAACTTAATAGAAGAGACTGTAAGAATGGACACACTCCATGAGAAGTTTAATACCGTACAGTTATGTTTATTAACCCTTTACAATATACTCAAATAACTCATAGTTTGTTGATTCTTTCACTTTCATAACAACAATCGGTTGTAATGTACAGGGTGGACCATACAAATCGGTTATAATGGGCCGGTTAGAAACTTTAAAATCAGCACGTTCAATCAGAACTTTGATACCAAAGTATTTTGTTCATTTTATTGATTATTTATGACGATATACTCAATTATCCCATCATTTCTTGATTTCTTTACATTCTTAGAAAAAATCGGTTATAATCTACCCGATGTGACTGTAAAAATCGGTTGTAACTTAATAGAAGGACTGTAAGAATGGACACCTCCATAGAAGTTAATACCGTACATTATGTTTATTACCTTTAATAACTCAAATAATCATAGTTTGTTGATTTTTACTTTTAACAAAACGGTTGTAATGTACGTGGAACAAACGGTTAAATGGGCCGGTTAAAATTTAAATACAGTTCATCGCTTTGTCGTATTTTGCTTTTGTTATTTTACGATATACTCAATATCCCATATTTCTTGGTTTTTAAACATTCTTAAGAAAAAATCGTTAATATTTCTACCCGATGTGTCTGTAAAAATCGGTGTTTTAACTTAAAGAAAAACGGTAAATTTGGAGATCAAAAAGTTCAACGACAAAATGCTTATATTTTTAGGATATATTCAATTAACTCATGGTTTGTTGATTCTTTCCCTTTCATAACAACAATCGGTTGTAATGTACAGGTGGACCATACAAATCGGTTATAATGGGCCGGTAGAAACTTTAAAATCAGCACGTTCAACAGAACTTTGATACCAAAGTATTTTGTTCATTTTATTGATTATTTATGACGATATACTCAATTATCCCATCATTTCTTGATTTCTTTACATTCTTAGAAAAAATCGGTTATATCTACCCGATGTGACTGTAAAAATCGGTTGTAACTTAATAGAAGAGACTGAAAGAATGGACACACTCCATCAGAAGTTCAATACCGTACATTTATGTTTATTGACTTTTTACGATACACTCAAATAATCATAGTTTGTTGATTCTTTAACTTTCATAACAACAATCGGTTGTAATGTACAGGGTGGACCATACAAATCGGTTATAATGGGCCGGTAGAAACTTTAAAATCAGCACGTTCAACAGAACTTTGATACCAAAGTATTTTGTTCATTTTATTGATTATTTATGACGATATACTCAATTATCCCATCATTTCTTGATTTCTTTACATTCTTAGAAAAAATCGGTTATATCTACCCGATGTGACTGTAAAAATCGGTTGTAACTTAATAGAAGAGACTGAAAGAATGGACACACTCCATCAGAAGTTAATACCGTACATTTATGTTTATTACTTTTTAATAACTCAAATAATCATAGTTTGTTGATTTTTAACTTTCATAACAACAACGGTTGTAATTCAGGGTGGACCATACAAATCGGTTATAATGGGCCGGTTAGAAACTTTAAAATCGCACGTTCAATCAGAACTTTGATACCAAATATTTTGTTCATTTTATTATTATTTATGACGATAACTCAATTACCCATATTTTTGGTTTCTTTACATTCTTAGAAAAAATCGGTTATAATCTACCCGAGTGACTGTAAAAATGGTTGAACTTAATAGAAGAGACTGAAAGAATGGACACACTCCATAGAAGTTAATACCGTACATTTATGTTTATTACTTTTTAATAACTCAAATAATCATAGTTTGTTGATTTTTAACTTTCATAACAACAATCGGTTGTAATGTACAGGGTGGACCATACAAATCGGTTATAATGGGCCGGTTAGAAACTTTAAAATCAGCACGTTCAATCAGAACTTTGATACCAAAGTATTTTGTTCATTTTATTGATTATTTATGACGATATACTCAATTATCCCATCATTTCTTGGTTTCTTTACATTCTTAGAAAAAATCGGTTATAATCTACCCGATGTGACTGTAAAAATCGGTTGTAACTTAATAGAAGAGACTGAAAGAATGGACACACTCCATAGAAGTTCAATACCGTACATTTATGTTTATTGACTTTTTACGATACACTCAAATAATCATAGTTTGTTGATTCTTTAACTTTCATAACAACAATCGGTTGTAATGTACAGGGTGGACCATACAAATCGGTTATAATGGGCCGGTTAGAAACTTTAAAATCAGCACGTTCAATCAGAACTTTGATACCAAAGTATTTTGTTCATTTTATTGATTATTTATGACGATATACTCAATTATCCCATCATTTCTTGATTTCTTTACATTCTAGAAAAATCGTTATAATCTACCGAAGTGACTGTAAAAATGGGTTGAACTTAATAGAAGGACTGTAAGAATGGACACCTCCATAGAAGTTTAATACCGTACAGTTATGTTTATTAACCCTTTAAAATATACTCAAATAACTCATAGTTTGTTGATTGTTTCACTTTCATAACAACAATCGGTTGTAATGTACAGGGTGGACCATACAAATCGGTTATAATGGGCCGGTTAGAAACTTTAAAATCAGCACGTTCAATCAGAACTTTGATACCAAAGTATTTTGTTCATTTTATTGATTATTTATGACGATATACTCAATTATCCCATCATTTCTTGGTTTCTTTACATTCTTAGAAAAAATCGGTTATAATCTACCCGATGTGACTGTAAAAATCGGTTGTAACTTAAGAGAAGAGACTGTAAGAATGGACACACTCCATAAGAAGTTCAATATCGTACATTTATGCTTATTGACTTTTTACGATACACTCAAATAACTCATAGTTTGTTCGATTCTTTAACTTTCATAACAACAATCGGTTGTAATGTACAGGGTGGACCATACAAATCGGTTATAATGGGCCGGTTAGAAACTTTAAAATCAGCACGTTCAATCAGAACTTTGATACCAAAGTATTTTGTTCATTTTATTGATTATTTATGACGATATACTCAATTATCCCAAAGAAGTTCAATATCGTACATTTATGCTTATTGACTTTTTACGATACACTCAAATAACTCATAGTTTGTTCGATTCTTTAACTTTCATAACAACAATCGGTTGTAATGTACAGGGTGGACCATACAAATCGGTTATAATGGGCCGGTTAGAAACTTTAAAATCAGCACGTTCAATCAGAACTTTGATACCAAAGTATTTTGTTCATTTTATTGATTATTTATGACGATATACTCAATTATCCCATCATTTCTTGATTTCTTTACATTCTTAGAAAAAATCGGTTATAATCTACCCGATGTGACTGTAAAAATCGGTTGTAACTTAATAGAAGTGACTGTAAGAATGGACACGCTCCATCAGAAGTTTAATACCGTACAGTTATGTTTATTAACCCTTTAAAATATACTCAAATAACTCATAGTTTGTTGATTGTTTCACTTTCATAACAACAACCGGTTGTAATCTTCAGGGTTGACCATACAAATCGGTTATAGTGGGCAGGTTAGAAACTTTAAAATCAGCACGTTCAATCAGAACTTTGATACCAAAGTATTTTGTTCATTTTATTGATTATTTATGACGATATACTCAATTATCCCATCATTTCTTGATTTCTTTACATTCTTAGAAAAAATCGGTTATAATCTACCCGATGTGACTGTAAAAATCGGTTGTAACTTAATAGAAGAGACTGTAAGAATGGACACACTCCATGAGAAGTTTAATACCGTACAGTTATGTTTATTAACCCTTTAAAATATACTCAAATAACTCATAGTTTGTTGATTGTTTCACTTTCATAACAACAACCGGTTGTAATCTTCAGGGTTGACCATACAAATCGGTTATAGTGGGCAGGTTAGAAACTTTAAAATCGGCACGCTCATTCAGAGCTTTGATACCAAAATAGTTTGTTCATTTCATTAACTAGTTATGACGATAGACTCAATTAACATATTATTTTTTGATTTCTTTACATTCATAGCAAAAATCGCTTATAATCTACCAGAAGTGACTGTAAAAATGGGTTGCAACTTAATAGAAGAGACTGTAAGAATGGACACACTCCATGAGAAGTTTAATACCGTACAGTTATGTTTATTAACCCTTTACAATATACTCAAATAACTCATAGTTTGTTGATTCTTTAACTATCATAACAGCAATATGTTGTAATCTACAGGGTGGACCATACAAATCGGTTATAGTGAGCCGGTTAGAAACTTTAAAATCGGTACTCAATCAGAAAATGGAAACCAATGTGTTCTTCTCATATTATTCGTCGTTTATGACGAAATACTCAATTAACCCATCACTTTTTGATTGCTTTAAATTCATAGCGAAAATCAATTATAATCTACTGAACGTGGTTATACAAATCGTTTGTAACATATTATAAAGGGTTAGTTCCTTTAACTGACCTTTAATGACGATATACTTAATTAACCTACAGTTTGTTGGTTTTATTTATAGTCATACGTACGTACTCGTCGTTTGTAAATTACTTTACATCCAAAGAAAAATCGCTTTTAATGAATCAGATGGGACTATAAAATCGGTTGTAACGTACTGGGAGGAACCATACAAATAAATTTAACGTATGTGTTCAAAATCAATCTGAGATTTTCAGTGGTCTTTTTTTAATCTTATATATAAAATTCTCGTGTCACGGTGTTTGTAATTAAACTCATCCGAAATGGCTCGCCGATTTTCGTGAAATTTTTTGTGCATATCGGTTAGGTCTGCGAATCGGACAACATCTATTTTTTATCCCCCTAAATGTTAAGGGTGGTCCACCCCTAATTTGTTTTTATTTTTTTGACAAAATTTTTTTTAAATATATTCTTTTAAAAACTTCTTAATCGCGATCATAATAACAACAATTGACGCGGACGAAGTCGCGGGCAACAGTTAGTTATTAAATAAGATCGGTTGAGATTTTGCTAAACGCCTTTGTTTTTTGATCTGACGTAATTTATTAATTAAGGGTTATATATTGATAATAAGATGGTTTTAAAAAACTAATCAGATTTTTTTATATAAAGGAGACAGACACAAACGAAAGCGATATAACGAGAAGAATTGTTTTTTTGTGGAGCTAGAAGCCTATACCACTTGACTTTTCTCCTTTCTATTTCTTTTTTTTTAAGAAAACTCACTCATATTTTGCATTTCTACTAAAATCCGCCTAAAACAATGCATTAAAAATTGCGAGAAAGAAAAATTGGGAACATAAATCTGGCTTAAAATAGAATAAAAATAAATTATAAATATTTGTTAGACGACTAGATAAGTTTTTTAGACCAACTCTACTTTATATTTTATAAAAAGCGGTCTCTAGAAATCCAAGTACATTTAGGTATAGATCTGCCTATCGTAAAGGTCAAATTTTTATGTTATCCGTCATTCAGAAATTTTAATCATAAAAAATTATCTTTACTGAAATCTTATTTCCATAAGATGAAAAAGAAAATTTGTAATTTCTGATATGAGCACGCCAAGGATTAATATCTTGGAGGTCCGTTATTATGAAAGATCCTTTAGGCACAGGCATAATGTAAAAGGATCTTTTCTGCTTCTCTAAGCTCAAGGATTTTAATAATTCTAACTCAATCAAGATTAATTAAGAAAAATACCATTTTCATTTGAATATTATTCTCTGTTGCCTTTTCTTTGCATGAATCCGTACATTAATTTTGTTTGGCGAGGAAAACTAAAATGAAAATTCGAAATATTAACAATTTGAATTATTTAATGAAAAAATAGACAATAATGAAGAGTTTTGAAGTTCCTTAAGGATAAAAATGTTTTTGTTCATTTTAGAAAATGCTTATCTTTCCTTCTTAACAAATTCCTGGTAATGACCACACATAACACGTTGTAAACGTTTTAATCAACTTGATCCTATTATCCAAAGGAGAATGTTCCTATAGGGTTTCAAACTACTGTTAGTGAAGTATCATTTTACCCTTAAACACACCACGAAGTACCTAAATATGTACCTCACCCACATATTTATTTACAAAAATTGTTATTGCACATTTCACGCACTGTATAATACTTTCCACTTTCATAAAATACGTTACCACTTTAATTATACGTGCCACTCCGACTACACCACTTTTCTTTTTCTTTTTGCTTGCTGAGAGAGAACTTGTCCTTCCTTTTTTCAGCTTATTCTCCTTCTAATCAGTTTGACCATGAAATTTCAGCGGGGTATTCGGAGGACAGTGACTACACATCCGACCTGAACTACCCCGTTGGTCAACACCCCAACTCATCCGCGTCACAATTTCGTTCCACGGTCAATCAAATGCACACACCGCAGCAATCCCTCGAAACGTCACGGGAAAATTCGTACGAAAGGGACGACACTGTGGTAAACCACCACTATTTACCCACGCCTCCGGCTCATCACGACCATCATCTCAGCCCTGATGTGCCCTCCAGGCACGCGTACAGGAGCTACAACCAGGTGAGACCCCTTTTAAGTTTTTAAACGATTCACCGACGTATAATTTCAAACTATTTATTTATTGTCCGATACGAATTTTGTTCCCGGTATTTTTACTTACAAGATTATTAGCTTCAAGTGTTACCGAAATTTTAAGGGAGAGCTGACGTGTTTCATCGAAAAAATTAACGGGATCTGATGGAGGCGTAATTCTATTGAATACAATTCTGTGAAACATGTTGGCTAAGATATTTTTAGTAAGGAACATCCAATAAGACGTAAGTGGTTTGTGAAAACAACGGGATAAATTGAATTCAGTAATGAATGGATTCCCTAATTGCCACGCAGTCAGTCATTCAGTCGATCAGAGCCTGAGAGAGTCGGTTAGTAACTTCTTTTTTTGCGAACCAAGCAAGAAAAAAAATCGGCTGACAGAAAAAGGTCAGCGTCTAATAAAAAAATTATCTTGGTCACGACATTAAAAATTCAAAGAGAAGATAATTTATTCGTTTACGATTGCATTGTTACCAATTTAGAACTAATTACGTGAAAATGAATAAAATATTGTAGACTTTACATTGGATAGGAAAACTACAACAAGAGTTTCCAATAACAAATCGAATTTAATAAAGTATTTAATGGCAAATGCAATAAAAGTTAGAAAAGGTTTCTAGTTATGTAAAGAGAATAAATGTTAACAGTGCTGTAAAAAGTTAGTATTTAACAACAAACACATAATCGGGGAATAAGTGGGTAGAAAAGGTGATCAAAAAAGTGGAGGTTTTGGAAAAAATACGAAAGTAGGGGATTCTACGTATAGAAGTCAATGCAGTTTTGTTTTAGATCACGATCAAAAACAACAAAATATGCAAGACCACGACCAAGATAAATATTCTAGTATTCTTGTCTTGGTTAGTAGCTAGCACAATGGGTGAGAAAGAGATGTATAGTAGCGTTGTGCAACGGATTATTATTAAGTTTCTTACACGTGAAAACGTGAAACCAGCTGAAATTTTGCGCAGATTGCTAGCACAGTTCGGAAATGAAACGCTTTCGTGGCAACGGGTAAAAGTTTGGTGCAAAGAATTTAACGAAGGGTGTAATCGTGTCTAAAATGTAAATCATCCTCGTCGTCCGCTCACCAGCATATCGCCGGTTAACATTGCACACATTAGAAACCTTATTGAAGGGGACCACCACGCCACTGTGCTTCAGATATCTGTTGAAATCGGCATCAGCTATGGGAGTGTCCACACAATCATAACGAAAAACGGGAGATTCCGAAAAATTTCAGTTCGTTGGGTCCCAAAGTTGCTGAGTGAAGATCAAAAAGCTGCTCGAGTTCGTATCGCAGCTTTAACGCAGGCTCAAATCAGTGAAATGCACTAGACTCAGTCGGAGCACCATCCATATAGCCCAAACTTATCCCTTTGTGATTTCCACATGTTTGGGCCCCTCAAAGAATCACTAGGAGGCGAGCGATTTCACTGATGAAGATGTGGAGTCGTTGGTGCGCAACTGGATAGACTCCTGCCCTGCTTCTTTTTATGAAAACGAGATGAAAAAACTACCAATCCGTTGGGAAAAATGTATAATCAAACAAGGGAGATATGTCGAAAAATAGAGAAATTTGTGTTTTGGTGAAAATTTTCGTAATAAATATTTTATGAACAAAGCCTCGTTTATATTTGATCATTTTTTTAAATAGTTAGTTTTGAGTTTGATCTATAACCGGTGTAAACCGAGGCAAAGGACGCCGCCGTCTAAACATACTGCACATAGTACATGCTTACGTTCGCCACATAAGTCATTAAGTTTGCCCTGTGAAACTAGACGGGGCGCATACATATTAGAGGGTAACTATGCGTGATAAAAAAAATCTGATTTGAGATTTGATTTCAGGACACCAAAGTACATTAAAAACACTGTGTTTATCAGTGTCATTATCCTTTTAAGGAAGATTTTTTATATTTCAATATTAAGTCTTGATACATGATACTTGAAATATTCAGTCTAGTTCAAGATATCTGAAATAAATCAAGACAATGTTTGATTTCTCGTTACTTTTCGATAATGCCAAAAAGAAAAGTACTTATTTATTAAAAACAAACTTAATACGTTTTTTATTACAGAGGAATTCTCAAAAACAGTCATCCGATTATGGTTATAGTTATAGCGATGATTACAATATCCCAAATCAGGAAAACAGTTTTGATGCAGATCCCCTTTCGTACAACAGTAGGCCGCAGAATCGGAACAAACAAAGTTATGGCAGGTATGAAATTTTATATTCCCACTTATATCTTGTTATACAACTTCATTTTTATGTGTATGCCTATGTATAGTTCGAATTATTACCGTTATACACGCGAGATGCCACCCTTCGATTAAAAAAAAGCAATAAGCAGATTAGAACCGCGTCAGCAACAAAATACCTAATTAATTTTATTACACATATTTTATTTTTTGAAATATAATTTTATGCACCTTTAATTTAGTATAATATAACCCACCCCTATTATTTTTATTAAACCAAAAATTTTTACAAACACAAAACCTTAAATATATTTCAATTTTATTGACTAAATGTGTGTATATGGTATTTGTAAGTCCAATGATCAAAGTAAATTGGAATTTGCAAAGGAAGGAAATGTATGAAATTAAATTGGTTCATTTTGCATGCAGACGAAGAAACTTCGATTGGGATAACGAAGACAGGTAATTTTATTAAATTAGCAAGTAGAGTTTCACGTATTAGAAAAGAAACGGCTCACCATTAATTTGTTCCTCATCTTTTTAATTAGGTACGTTCAAAAAAGGAAATTGTCTTGCTTACTTATTTCTTTCAATTTATTTTTCACGAGTGTGTATATAGGCCGTAAATTATTAAGCTTCCTGAAAAGTTCGGGGTTTATTCGGCGTAAGCTCGAAAATACGTATAATGTTATCAAGAAGACAGAAAAAAAAATCCCATGAGAGACAGAGGATGAATTATTACTATATAAATAGTTTTAAAGGTTAATATGTCAGTAGTCAGTAGATAAATAGCTCATTCGTGAAAATGGTAGTAAATATGTGGACATAAAATATTTACTTATACATGTAAGTATATAAAACTACACAAAAAATTCTAGGTACAATATAAAAATCTCACTAATATTATTAAGGCGAAAGCTTGTGAGTGTGTGAGTGTGTATGTTTGTTACTTCTTCACGTCTAAACGGCTGGAGCGATTTTAATAAAATTTGGTATGGAGTTAGCTGACACCCTGGATTAACACATAGGCTACGTTTTACTGCGGGAAAATATCTTATTCCCATGGGAAAATCGATGAAAATGAATTCGCGGAATATTATAAATGCGAAAGTAACTCTGTCTGTATGCTACACAATCTCGCCTAAAATTTACTGAACCGATTTAAATGAAATTTGGTACAGAGATAGTCTAGAGCCTGAAAAAGGACATAGGCTACTTTTAAATGTGCAAAAAGGGTTGTAAGGGGTTGAAATAGGAAAGTTTGTGCGGAAATTCCGTAATTTTTAAAGATCTTTTAGGCTTTTGATAATTCAATATTTGTAAAAATTTTACCTTAAAGGGGATAAAATCAGACGATGAAAGTTTTTGTGTAATGACATCGTCCAAAAAGCTTACGGCCCAGAAAATTAAAATATTAAGTGTAAAAATTTATAGAAGTTTTGTTTATAAGAATCAATAAAAGTAGTTGAATACTAAGCTATATAAACTTTTTTAAATTATAATTAAACTATATTAATCTATAATATTATAAATGCGAAAGTAACTCTGTCTGTCTGTGTGTTACGCAATCACCCCCAAACTACTGAACCGATTTAAATGAGAATTTGGTACAAAGATAGTTAATTAGATATAAAGCTAGAGGCTTGAAACTTATTTTTTAGGCTTTTGATGAGATATAAATACGACATTTAAAGTTTGTAAAAACTTTACCCGAAAGGGGCTAAAATAAGGAATGAAAGTTTTTGTGTAATGACGTCGGCAAAAAGGCTTACGGCTCAGAAAATTAAAATATAGAGGAAAAAATTTTAAATGCTGCCTAAAGTCACTATTCCACGCGGACGGCGGGCATAGCTGGTTATTAATAAGTATATTAATCTCATTACAACATAGAACTTAAGGTAGAAAGAAACACTGAATATACAGTGAAGGTAAAAATGTAACTGACTACAGTGACAGTTGGCTATACGTAGGCATTTGAATCCAATTAGTGGACCTTGTACTTTTTTTATAATGTTCGCAAGATTTCAGTTCGTTGGATGTGTTCGCGTTCTACCCTCTAGTGAACAAAAAGGATAATCATTTTTTTTTTAATAAAAAAAACATTGTGAATAGCTTCCTAAAAGTTACTTTATAAGGAATTTAAAAAATCAACCAAACTGTTTACATAATGTCTCAGTCTGTTGTGAAATTCTCTACGAGTGTTTTCCAATATTTTAACTCGAATAATATTTAAAAAAGTAGGGAAGTATGTGAATTCCATCGAATTGTAGTACACTGATACTGCCTGTGGAAGGCACTTTCTATGGTAGGTTAAATATTTCCCATACTTGTATATGAAGTTTGTGACAGCTCTTGAGATATCATATATTTCATGCA
The DNA here is from genome assembly GCA_029378335.1 of Agrilus mali. Classification (NCBI taxonomy): domain Eukaryota; kingdom Metazoa; phylum Arthropoda; class Insecta; order Coleoptera; family Buprestidae; genus Agrilus; species Agrilus mali. Next base: position 4,523,758 of record CM055660.1, read on the forward strand.
TTGATTGCAGTTGGATTGTTCTGAGAATGTATTAGGGTAGTACGTAAGTTTGAGAGAATTGCGGTGAGGGTTGGCAAGACTGTGATACTTTCTTATGAAAGGGATTTTTCTTAACATTTTCCATGGTTTTCCAATTATTTTACCCTCCTGCACATGGAGATTGTGACATCCGTTAAGGTTCTCAAGGCTTTATTGATTGCAGCAGGGTTGCTTCGGAAATGTAGGGGAGTATATAAACTGCTGCTAATAATCCAGGGGCTACTGCCTTGGTAGAAGTTTTTCTGTGATTTCCTTAGATCATCTAGGCAAATATTGAGACAGTTATATTCCACACATTATTATTCATTTTGTCCGTCTCATCCTTTTACCCCCAACATGCTTTTTTAGACATTTTCCTCACTGGTATACAGAGTTTGTGACATTTCTTTTAGGTTTACCAGATACTTTCTTGGGACATCCTGCATAATATATATTTCGATAAGTTACTTCAAATATTTATAAATAAGCCACCTTCATGTTTCTGTCAAAAACAGTACAAAATAGTTGAAGCTTTTTAAATACTGCACAGAAATGCAATTTTTAAGTTCCAAGAATACCACAACCACTCACAGTTGTACACACCTTTCCAAATTTCATTATATTCTTTACATTTCTATTTTTCAAATTCTCACAAATAGTTAAAGGCATTATATACGTACATATGTCGATGTGTAGCCAGCAAATTTTTAAGACGTTAATATTAGCGGTGCATGCTATTTCATAAAAGTTCACGTAGGAGAAAATCTTTGAACTTTGCGGCGTTTTTTGATTGCGAAAGGTTTTCCTGGAGGCTAAAGGGAATTGGTTCGTGGGATTTAAATTACCACGCTCTTTGACATTTCAAAGCTGTCCTCTTGCATTTGGGAAAAAGCAACAGTTCAAAATTTACAGAACTCCATCTAGGATTAAACGTAATAATTATCGATCGAATTCAAATTCGATTGATAATTCTTTCCTAAAACAAGGAGGTAATGTTTTGCCAAGAAAATAATAAAAACATCACCAAATTACTGTGTCTTTTTCCTATTATCATGATTTCTAATAATTCGTCTAAATTTATTGATTATGTTTTAAAAGTTCCATTTTTTTATAATTATCCTTAAATATTATTATAAAGTTGAGTTTGTTTTCCCCAATTGCCTTTATCTCATTGTATCAAATCTACGACAGGAAGTCCTACTGAAATAATTTTACGAGACGCCTTGAAATTGAACTTGGAAACAACGATTATTGCATTCCTCGTTTCGGCAAACAGGTGAAATTAACGAGATATTATATAGAACGTGGTGCGGAAATGGTAATTAATTAAATCACTGCCACCATTTTGATTGCCTTGCACGCTATCCTGCGACTTCCTGCCTCGAAGTCAGCTGTTTACCTTTCATTTATACATTTCATTGTATTATTTTATTTTGTAAGACTCCCTAAGTAAAGTAGCATTCCAGAAACTTCGAAATTACGAAATTTTATTATTCGTCTAATTGTTTCGAAAAGATATTCTTAATTAGCTAATTTTTTGGTGCACTAAATAAGCAAACCGAAAAAAAAGTATTACCAAGATATTGACACATTAAGTGCATATCTGCCAGATTCATGCTTCGGGTGTGTCTGTTCTTTGGTAAAGCAGTGAGAAGTACATGGGCAAAGAAAGTCCTTAATGAAAGCTAAAGTACGTATATAACTGGATGAAATCGTAACAATTATAAAGAAGTAAAGGTCATTAAATTTTTGGTCAGCAATTAATAATCGACAGCCCTAAAAGTGGATCATGATTTCGAACTTATTTATCAGCACTGTCTTTAATGTAATCCGCAGTAAATTGCGATAGATGGCGAAATATTGGCAATTACTTGTCTTAAATTAATTGGGTTGTTTTTGCCTGATAGCTATGTTCTTTTCAGTTACAATTTCGTTGTTATTTTATAGCGTTTACTTTTGTATTACCAGAAGTGAATTTTTTATGTTTCTGTAGAGGGTAATTACGTACTTTATAGACGTGAGCAAAAAGTACGTTTCTTGCGTTAGTAATACCAAGTGCTGATATAAACAACTTTAGTAAACAAAAACTCAATTAGCTACTGAAGTTAATTAACAATAAGGTTGAGTTGCTAAAGCATTTCATCGAAATGATAAATTAAATCTGTTTAAGTAAGTTGAAGTACATAGGCTGCAAAAAAATATACTTAATGAAATATACATGATTCGTTTTTTTATAAATGTTAATGTACTTAAGCTTATTTTGAAAATTACCCGTAGTAGATTTTCCTATTTAGCAACAGTTGCACCTTTTTTAAACACCCTTTTAATGATCAAAATAGCAAGTTAGATATTTGATTAATTATTTTTGTTGTATTTCACTGAACGTGCTTAATAATTTAATATTTTTGTTCTAGTCGAGACACTTGGAGTAGTTACGAATACTACTACGACTGTAAACAACAAAGCATAGAAAGTGACGAGGGAAAATACCAATTTAAGACAAACTCTACAGACGTTAGCCTAAGCAAAGGTAAGAAAAGAAAGTTCAAAGGTGGGTCTTACAAGTATAGATAAATTTTAATCCAAAAATGCTTTGATGAGAAGACAACACAAACAAAGTTAATGTTATCGTGGTCACGTTTTTCTTTATCTTCGTCTTTTGGACACGTCCTTCCTTTTCTTCACTGTCTAGTGTTCTTCAAGATTACCTTTAACAGTCTTATCCCGCATACGATTACTGTTAATTCTATTTTCTACCTCAAGTGATCTTGCATCTTCCACCCTAATCAAGCAAGGGTTAATAGACGTAGACATTTATATTTTTAATTGTATAGAACTTCTTACGTACCTAGTTGTCCAGTAACGCACAATCCACGACACAAACAAAAATAACTACGTATTAAGTACTTTGTAAGTCTAGACACGTACCTCCACTACGTTTAGCCAGTTGTTGATGAAAACTTTTACGTGTTCTTTTTAAGTTTGTTGGAAGGATATTACTTCGTCCTTGTTATATCTAAGAATCTGCAACTCGTACCAAGCACGTTTTCCATTAAATACTGTTAAATAGTTGCAGCAATTTTAATTGCAAATTTACACCTTGCTGAGTAGTAAACAGGAAAGAATTAAGGAATGAAATGGGAAACTTCATGGATGAATTTTCATGAATGTAGGTACATAGTTGATATAAAAATAATGTACCAAAGTGTATATGAATCAAAATTATGTAGTTTCAAAAGTAATATGATAAGCCAAATTAATTGGAACGTTTTTAAAGACGAGAACTTTAAGACTTTCGTACCTCTACAAAAAATTACCAAGTGCAATCAAAAACCAAAATAAGAATTTATGGAGATCAATTTTTACCTAATGTTGACAGAGTGATCGTGATGATATTTTTTTTTAAATCGCCCAGCAAAAACTCAGCAAGGAGGTACAGGACATTCTTAATCTATTTATTATTAGGACTTTTTGAATTCAGTTAAATATGAAACGTTTCAATTTGAACAATTATTATCAATGGCACCGATTTGAAACAGAAAATTGGTTCTTGACAAAAGTTACATAAAAAAAATATATAATATTAATTTTTACCAAAATAGAATACTAAATTCAAACTTCCACAAAAAAATATTTAAAAACTAATTTAAAATGAATTTCGATGCCCAAGATATCATATACAGTCGTAAAAAACGTTTATTAATTATTTCATGAAATTAAAACGTCGAGGATTTTGTATCCTTTTCATATATGTAAATTTTTTAATTTTCTGTCCTAAAAACTGATAAACAAGGTTTACAGATTATTTTTTTAAATATTACATAATATATACATAATTCTTTTGAAACTTTATTAATAATAGTAACGTATACAAAAAAAGAACACTAAATATTAATTAAAAATTTTAAACCAAACTAAAATGGAATTGTACACCCAAGTTGTCATCGTCAGTTGTAAAATATTCTTATTAGTTTATTAATCAATTAGAAGAATTAATTAGAATCGTTTTGAAATTTGAGTACATCGAGGCTTCGTATCTACAAAAATTGCTTTCTTTTTGTAACATTTTGTTAAACTGTCTAGTAAAAATTTATTCATCTACTTTTTGAACTTTGAATTTGGACAAGTATCCATAGTATATATTGATTTTGATGAAAAAGTTAAATAAACAGATGTGAAACATTACTTATAACTAAAGTGAAATACTAAAAATTAAACCTCCACAAAAGAAATGTGTAGAAATTAACTTCAAATGGGTTTCGACACCCAAGATGTCATCTTCAGTTGTAAAAAAACTTTTATTAAGATTCAAATAAAAGTAAAACGATTAGAAGAATTCGCCGGAGACGTTTATAAATTGGAAAACGTCGAGGCTTCGTATCCTCAAAAATTGCTTTCTTTTTGTAATTTCCTTTCCTAAAAACTGATAAATCAAAAACAAAAATAAAAACTTACAGATTATAGATACTTTTTAATGGTTATAGAGTGCATAATCCTTGTTGAAAATTTATTAACAATTAGCGAATACTTTTTGAACCGTCTACTAATAAAAATGAAACATTTCAATCTAAGCAATTATTAATGGCACTAATTTAAAGCAGAATTGTTTTTTCTAAAGAAAAAGTTAATTAAAATAAATCAAAACTAAACTTTTCACAAAAAAGTGGTTCGAAGCGTTAAATGGGTTTCGTCACTCAAGAACTTAATCGTTTGTCGTTTTAGATTTCTACGTGTTTTTATGTGGAATTTTGATTTTGGTGTTGTGTTCTACTCATTTAGTCCATTTCCATTAAACTGTACCTATTTGCATACTCCGTATGATTTTTATTAGTCAACATTTTTAGATATTTATTAATAATTTAATTATTCTGTTTCAGGGGGGCGAAGACCAAGTTTAGAAAGGCAGTCGACACTTTACGAAGAGCCTTTTTATAGTGAAGTCGATTACTATCCAAAAACCAATAACAACCAGATAGTCTCTTTTGTAAAAACAGGGTATGTATACAAACCTCTTCCTCTACCCCTTTTTTACGCCTGTTTCTGCTTCTAATATTTTCCTTACTAATCTAACCCTTAATATCTCAAAAAAATATTATTATTTTTTATTTTGTTCGTGTATTTTAATGAATTTTAAATTATACAGATAATTAACACATTAAAAATGTTTTTTAAATTAACTTTGTGTTTTAGTTGGAACAAAATTTTATTCTCTTTACGGTTATGCGTCTCGTCAAATTTTTATCACGTTGGGATTTAATACAGAGAAGTATTTAAATTCGTGACAATTTTTCAACCCTTTTTTAAGCGTGTTGAAAAGGGGCTTTAGAAATTAATAATTCCTTTTTATTTCATTATTTAGGAACCTACAAAGGTTGAAGTTTTCAAAGCTTCTTTTTCAATTTGTAAATTTGTAATACGGTAATCAAGTTTTTTGTTAATAATTTTTTAAGCTGGGCAAAAAAATTAGCTTAATGGATTTTTTATGGACCTTCCTGTGCTATTAATCAAAATTTAATTATTTAATTTAAATTTCCCTTCTATCTACTTATTGCACTCGTAAATATCGAAATTTCTATCTCAGATAATCCATTTGATTTTGTGGTAAAGAACTAAATTAAAATCGCAAATTGCTTATTCGTTTCCCTGCTAACGATTTCCATTTTAAACGGTTCAGAGGTCATACGCCTAAACTTTTGACATCGTGAACCTTATTCGTTCAACAAAAGTTTAAGTCGTTGCCTTCATCAACTTGTCAAAGCCATCGACCCCAAAACGTCTGGGAAATTGTTTGGAATAATATAAGCAAATTGAGTTTGAGAATACAATTTCTTCAAATGAGTTAAGTGGACACCACTGAACTATTGAGTTAATGTTTTCACATCTAAAATTCCTTTTGAGATCTAATACTTTTATGTACGAAATATAATAAGAAAGGACCATTTTGATGTACTTATTATCTTTGTACTTCCAGGAATACGTCGTTTAACAGCTCCTACGAAGAATATTACGACGCTTCATCCCAGTTATTTCAAGATGAAAGGTACGGTCCAGAAGATGAAGACCGCCAATGGGATTCTGGAGGACTTCCCTCCCGTAAGTCCACCACAACCTCCAAGAAACTACCAGAAGTGCCAACAATAATTTACAATCGTACAAGTACCAAATTTCGGGATGGATTCCCCAACGCCCATCCGTACACCAGACCGAAAGGAAGAAGAAAGATGCCGGAAATACCAACAAGACGTTGCAACAGCAAACAGAGTACCATCAATGACTATAGTGGTTTTGGAGATCAAGGATATTCAACAAGGAGAGGGGCTAGTTTACCTCCAACACCCACCAAGGCCCCTAAACTCCTTCCTCGCATTGAAAATGGCACAAAACCGTTCAACAGTTTACCAGGAACTCCTGGAAGAAAACTGCCCCAACCTAACCTTAAAAACAATAAGATGAAGATGCAAACTAAAAGCTCCTCCGTAGATAATTACTACGAGGACGAGTATTATGATGACAATACAATAATAAGGATTGATGCAGTGGAGACGAAGGAACCTGTTTACAATGAGGATTACAATTACGCATATCAGAGTATGGACAATCTTCCTGAACAACAGCAGGGGATGACAATGACTGAGTATTATGAGAATGAGACTGATACCAAGAAGTTCAGCGGTTACGTTGAAGATCTTCAGCCTGCGGTTAATTACGACCGGAGTAGTTACGACATGGCTAATTCGAGAGACTATTATGAAGACACGTATGATTATGGAAAAGGAATGAAATCAACACAATATCAAGAGGATTCTGTATACCAGAACGATGTCAAAACGATGGCTTCTTCGTACGAGAAACCTGTTTCGAATGCCTACACTTTTACTCCCATACGAACTGAAGGTACTTAATCACCTATTTTTATAAAAATGTATTATAGAATAAAAAAGTATTTATTATTGAAATAGCACCTACACATGTACGCACGTATTGTAAGTAGGTACTCGCTTTCGACTCGCCATACGCCCGTTTGTTGCACCACATACATCTTATGGATTCGTTTTATGTAACGGGTGATATATTTTTAAGGTTCGTTTATATCATGAAAATATACAATGAGTACCAATTTTTGATCCGCCAAAGGCATGACACTAAAATGTGTCAAAAACAGCAATTTATCCCATCTGCCGATTGTTACAAAACGTTTCATAATAGACGATATGTTTTATACCTGTCGGAAATAGTACGTTATTACTCATCCTCGACTCGCCATAATCATACTATAAGCTCACTTGTTGCACCTGATACTACGACAATGTGTTTGTATTTATAGTTGACTCGCCAAAGGCATGTCACATAGAAACAGTAATTTAACCCATCTGCCAAAAGATACACTGAGATGACGTTAATTAGTTCCCAATAGTTTTCTTAAATGGCAACGTCGTGCCTTTTTAGCCTGTATGTTGTCGATAATGTAGGAAACAATAATATTGCGAGCAGAATCGCATCTATTGCTCGCTAGTTTCGTGGCTGTTTCAATGTTTACATACTTAATATACAGGGTCCTTCAAGTTGATGGGCTATTAGTATATGAATTAGTAGAATGAATTCAATTCTGAAAGTTGGGCTCATTTGGTTATTGTTTACGTCGCTTCTTTTAAAAATATTTTCAATTTCGATTTACATCTGGTTATACCGAAAGAAGATGTTAACTTTTTTATTTTAAATAGAATGACATACTTCAAATTGTAGATTTTCTCAAAAAGTATAAGCAAAGTTATACGATTGTCCCATATCAAAAGACGCCAAATTCAATCAGGAATTCGAATATGTAGTCAAAAATGGGTCATTCTATTTAAAAAAATTGACTTATGCCTCTTTGAAGTTGACCAACTTTGACCACAAAATTTGAACACCCTGTACATTTTAGTTAAAAACCACAATTTTTTTTCGATAATGTGAATAGTTTTAAATAATTGGTACGAGTTATGAAGCAAAATCTCAAAAATTAATTGAATTACGGTTTTTTAAATGTTAACGTGCATATGTCAAAAATTTTGAAAAAAATTAAATAATTCAAAATTCATCAATATTTTCGGAGTAGTGCCTCCTATAAAGTATGCATGAATTCAGATTTTCTATCGGAAAATGTAAAAAAAAAAGTATGTCATTCCATTTAAAATAAGAAAGTTAACATCTACTTTCGGTATAGCCGGATGTAAATCGAAATTGAAATTATTTTTAAAAGAAGCGGCATAAACAATAACCATATGAGCCCAAATTTCAGAATTGAATTCATTCTACTAATGCATATACTAATAGCCCATCAACTTGAAAGACCCTGAATATTAAGTATGTAAACATTGAAACAGCCAAGAAACTAGCGAGAATAGATGCGATTCTGCTCGCAATATTATTGTTTCCTACATTATCGACAACATACAGACCAAAAAGGCGCAACGTTGCCATTTAAGAAAACTATTGGGAATGAATTAACGTCCTCTCAGTGTACATACGCTTTTCACGATAGACATGTTTTATATTTTTCGTAAGTAACACGTCATTAAACGCTCGCCATCGACTCGCCACGATCATACCATAAGCAATTTTGTTGCACCTATTAAATTACGTATTATAAATTGCTTTTAAACGATATGCGACACTTCCTGTACCACGACTATGTGTTGGTACTCACTTTTGACTCGCCAAAGGCATCTAAAAGATACGTTTTATAATAGACGATATTTTAATACCTTTCTTAAGTAACATGTCATTAAACTCTCGCCATATTGGTGAGAACACCGATGAACTTGTTTATCCGACGTTTCGCCAACAACTGTGGTTGGCCTCCTCAGGGAACGTAGCGTGGGCGTAGCGTCCATCGCTGTGGTTGTACTGAGACTCTGAGTCGATGATATTACATAATTTATAACTTTCGCCAGGTCACGCCACTAAATATTCGCCTTCGAATCGCCATGACCATATCACAGATTCACTTGTTGCACCTATTACATACAAGACTTTAAACATAGATTCCATTGATTCTTTTCACTTGAAAGGCGACGTATCTCTAACGTTCCCTTGTATCTCGCCAATGTGTTGGTAGGTAGTTAATTGTGTCTCGCCAAAGGTATATCACTTATTTCAAAAATATTAGGTTAGCGCAGTATTTTTTACCTACTGACTCTTGAATATCATACATTGAATAGATGAAAATCCATATTGATAGCAGTAAGAGGTCTGTTTGGCGAAACATATGTTACAATATAGTTTAATAAAATTTTGTGAAAATCTTTGCAACGACCGACACGTTTTCGTCTTCAACTCGCCAATGACATACCCTTTATGATATAAATACCAATGTAACTCACTTTATACTTTTTTCAGGCAATAATTTTTATATGGATGTCAAAACCACAAAAACGCCTCTGATAACAACAACCACTTCTATAAATACTACTGGCTTGTTCAGTACGTCGCAATATCCAAGGGACCAATCGTACCAACCTGAAGCAATAGTTTCCACGCCTGAAAAAAATTTCAGCTCAAGACTGAGCAACTTTATTCATCCACAAGCCATCTCGTATCACCACACAACGGCGACAGCAGCAGTGTCCAGCGCTGCTCCAACATACACAACACCCTCCTACAGCACGCCTTCCGCAGTCTCCACAACTTCGGATTACACCACCGTTACAACCACCAACGTTCCAACGGCTCATCATCAGACAAGAGGAATGTTAAAGCAGCAACAGTCCATAGATTCCACGTACCAACAGGACGAATACGATAAACAAGACAGGCAAGAATCTATCGAGAGTTACGAGGAGACAGAGGAAGATTTAGAAACAAAGGAGTTTCACCAGGACGAGTATCTTTCGGATTACCAGCAGCAGCAGCATCAACAACAGCAAGCAATAATGGCGAAGGAATCCCAATCCCCCGCGTCTGTGATATATAACGATGACGACGATCAAAGTCTTCGGAGGGGTTCTTCGCAGATAACCGTGGTCGATCCTTATCACATATTGAGCCAGAGAGCTGCCGCTGATTCCCTCGTGACAAATTCGCGTAGATCTTCGGCGGATCCCCGATTTCCTGAAAAGGCTCAACCTGTTACCGACAAATATTCGCAGGACGGTGCAGCGGCGTCCATCGACGACCAGTTCGGAATCGACGCGAACCGGACGGCGACATCTTCGCTTGAAGCCGTGTATCCGACTGAGTTAACGCGACGCACGTCGGTAAGACAGTCGCCCGCGATGACAGTGACCGAACCGAAAGACATTATCGAGAACGAGGTCGTGCACGAGGAGGAACCCAAACATTTCGAGGAACACCACGAGGAACCTGAACCTGCAAGACCTAAGGTGACGGCGCAACAACGGTGGCTCTGGGCCTACAACAAGATCATCATGCAACTCAATGTAAGTCTTTACAATTTTTATTTCTTTGACTCGTTTTTTGTGTGAGAAATAAGGTAATTATACCAAATAAGGCCAAACACCTAACTTGTGCAGTTTATCAGGAAAAAAATTAATACAGTTACACAGACTAGACAAAACATCTACAGTAGCATTGCTTTCATTTTCTGTAGTCAATTTTAAGTAAGTCCGTCATTCTAGCGATTATTTGATGTAATCTTTGACGCTGATTAAATCTTAAATGTTTGAGTTTTGATTAACTCTATCGTCATTAATGGTAAGTTGGATAACTACTGGGGTCCTACAACTCTTCAATGGCCTGCCCAACGAGTTCTTCAGCTGAAGAAGTGCCCGGTAAAGGATGGCAGTATAGTATATCATTATTCATTTTTTATAGTTTGTTGATACTGCATTCTTTAGGTATTTAGGTTAGGTGTTCATAATAAGGTCACACAGTAAGTTATAAAAGGGTAGGTCTGAAAGACAATTTTTCCAATTGAACGAATAACAAAGAAAAATACCCATCTACATTTGCCCATAATATCTGAATTGGTTTCTTTTAGATAATATTTCAGTTTCTGTTCCTTAGTGCTGTCGATGTGACACCTTCATATCAGGGTTTTTGTTTTATTTCAAAATTTTTATCGTAGTTCTTGCTGAAGCAACTTTCTTTTTACTGTAACAGTAAAAATGATTAATGATATTTTGGTTATGTAACTTTTTAAAATTCAGAAATAAAAAGAAAAGGATGTCAGCCCTATTACTCTTTGCAATTAAAAATATGAGTTCAAACTTTAAGGTGACCTTATTTGGTACAAGTATTTTATCCCTTAAAAAATATCGTTAAGCGGCAAATAAGAACCGTCGATCGAGGTCGATTATTGAAGTTTGTTAAACTACTTGCCACTTGGTACAAGTAACTGTAAATAAATACATGACGGTTAAATATTTCATCATTAATTAATGTCGATGCATTGCGACAATTTCTTGGACAACATAGAATTTTCAATATGCTTAAGAAGCTTACATATGCAGGGTTTGTGATTTTTTTTTAATGTTTGTTTAGAGTCTAATTTCGAATATATTTGATAGCAAAACAGGAAATGTAAATTGTTTATTCTAATAGATTTTAAAATATCGGTGGTGCACGGTTGATGAAGCATGATTTAGATGCAGTAAAAATACAAATGAAGACTGGAAAAACTTTGGCGGTTGTTGCAGAACGAACAAAATAGCTCAAACCCCAACGCCAAAACACGACACTTTAGTTGTCCGAAGCACTTTTCGGTAACAAAGTTACCTTCTTCAGGGACTGAAGTGAACTAAACCTAAAAGAGAACTTATCCTAATATATACTGAAAGTTGTTAAGGTTCATGAACATGGTTCAGCAGCAATAGTGATGATGTTCAATGGACCTTGACAATAACAAAAGATGATAATAAAACTAAACTAAATAGTGGCGATCCAGGGATAGGACCCTTGTCATTGTTAAGTAAAATTTGGTTATTTTTACAAATGTATAAACTTTCAAAACTATCTAGTAGACAATTATTCCTAACTTCCTTAACTAATTTAAGATTATTAATATTAATATTATGTTCTTCAGTAAGAATATGTTGGGCAACACTAGATTTTTCGGCTCTACCAAACCGTGCATGAGCTAAATGCTCCTTGAACCTAGTTTGGATCGAGCGTCTAGTTTGTCCAATATATTTTTTACTACAGTCATTACAGCTAATTTCATATATCCCCGACTTTTCTAAGAAAGGAATTTTATCCTTGGGGTTACCGAGGAGAGTTTGAAGGGAGTTACCTCTTGAACTGTAGGCAATGCGAAAACCAAGTTTACGAAAAATGCCTTCGAATCCTCGAGTAAATCTTGGCTCGTATGGCATAGTAATAAACTTGGTCTTACTGGTGTCTGTTAGAAAAGTCGAAGATCTTGAAACAGAATTCTTAAATTTAATCTTATTAACTAATTTATCAATGATGTTACTATTGTAACCATTGTCAATCGCAATTTTTTTAATTGTACAGAGTTCCTTATGATATCTACTTTTACTAAGAGGAAAACTAAGCAATCTATGTACAAGGAAATTAAAACTAGCCATTTTATGTTGAACACAATGATTAGAGTCGTTGGTTATAAATCTAGAGGTATTAGTGGGTTTTCTATAGATATCAAATTCTAAAGAATTCCCATTTCTTATAACCAGCGCATCTAAAAATGGTAGCTTGCCATCTTTCTCCAATTCAACAGTAAATTTGACCGAACCGAAACGTGAATTTAAAACGTCAAGAAAGTCTTGGAGACTTCTGGAGCTCAAATCGAAGATAGCGAAAATGTCGTCCACAACAAAATATCTCCAAACTTGTCTAGTATTAATTAAATATTAATGAAAGTTCTGCTGTGGTTTTACCATTTTTCTTCTTGCTTAAGTCTCTACGCTACTCTAAGCGCAGAAATGGTCATATTTTGATTAAAAAATTAATATTTTAAAAGGTACCTATTTAAAAAATTAAAAAATTTAATTTTGTAACTCTTAAATTCGACGAATTAATATAGAATTAAATAAAACAATGGGCAAGTTTCACCAATCAATTTATTGTACTCGACAATATCGTTTCGATCTATGTGATCATTATCAAGAGTATCAGTAAATTAAGGATACCCTTGATAATGATCACATAGATCGAAACGATATTGTCGAGTACAATAAATTAATTGGTGAAACTTGCCCATTGTTTTATTTAATTCTATATTAATTCGTCGTTACAATGTTTCACAATAAGTGCACCCTCGAAAGTTTAAATATTCTTAAATTCGAATTCTTCTTAAACTAGTGTTCAGAAGAAGTGCAATTCATTCACAGACTCTTGTGTAATATCTTTCTGAGGTTTGATTTCCTAAAAAGCTGAACGTACTTAATAAAAAAAAAATTGTTTTCAAATGACAAAAATAAATAACCACAATTTTCACTTTGTATATAAAGACCTTAATGTAATATATATATTATATATATAATGAAAATCAATAAGACCGTAACTGCCACCTAACGGTGAGTGTTGGAACGTTAGTTTCCTTTTGGGAAATCCTGTTGGAAAATCGGAGTAAGTTTCCTCATTATTACAGTATTGATTTAGTTTCTTTCACAACCGATACCTCAGTACTAGATACAGTTTCGTGAATAAGAAACTACTAAAATGTACAGGGCGTTACAATTGATTACATATTTACTTATCATCAGTTCGAAATGATAAATGAATTGTTAGAAAACGTTAAGTAATTAATAATTTGTTTGAGTAAGTCGTTTTATTCAAAAACATGATTAATTGTTTGATTATTAACTAATACTCACTCCTAACATTAATTTTTGTTTCACTATTCTACCAGCACTAAATGCATTATTGTTTACAATAGTTTTGAGGAGACTTTAATCAGGGAGAAACTACATACATTGAGTAAAATAAAAAATGTAGAAAATCGTATAAAAGACCCGCTTGCATGCTTTACATAAATTAACATACAATTTATATAGATGGCATGTCCGAAGCGAATCTGAAATAAAAAGAACCCTTAACTTAAAATATACATAACACTTAACATAATTCCCTCCCATTTGGCATGCAATATTTCTATCGATTGCGAAACTGGGGAGTAATCCAAGAAATTGGTAAAAACCCTTCATAGAATATAAAACGGTGCTAACAGTGGATTTAATAAATTTTATAGCGTTGGATGTGCGACTGCTTTTATTAGAGTTCGATAACCGGAGGGTTGGCTCCAATGGAATCCCATTGAAAATAATAACTGCCTTAAATTTTTATTACAATTTCAATTAGAACGAACAAAATAGCTCAAACCCCAACGCCAAAACACGACACTTTAGTTGTCCGAAGCACTTTTCGTTAACAAGTTTACCCTCTTCAGGGACTGAAGTGAACTAAACCTAAAAGAGAATTAATGCTAATATATACTGATAGTTGTTAAGGTTTAGTAAACATGGTTTAACGGCAATAGTGGTGATGTTCAATGGACCTTGACAATAACAAAAAATAATTAAACTAGACTAAATAGCGGAGATCTAGGGATAGAACCCTTGTCATTGTTAAGTTAAATTTGGTTATTTTTACAAATGTATAAACTTTCAAAACTATCTAGTAGACAATTATTCCTAACTTCCTTAACTAATTTAAGATTATTTATATTAATATTATGTTCTTCAGTAAGAATATGTTGGGCAACACTACGTAGATTTTTCGGCTCTACCAAACCGTGCATGAGCTAAATGCTCCTTGAACCTAGTTTGGATCGACCGTCTAGTTTGTCCAATATATTTCTTCCTACAGTCATTACAGCTAATTTCATATATCTCCGACTTTTCTAAGAATTGAATTTTATCCTTGGGGTTACCGAGGAGAGTTTGAAAGGAGTTACCACTTAAACTGTAGGCAATGCGAAAAGCAAGTTTACGAAAAATGCCTTCGAATCCTCGAGTAAATCTTGGCTCGTATGGCATAGTAATAAACTTGGTCTTACTGGTGTCTGTTTGAAAAGTCGAAGATCTTGAAACAGAATTCTTAAATTTAATCATATTAACTAATTTATCAATGATGTTACAATTGTTACCATTGTCAAAAGCAATTTTCTTAATTGTACAGTTTCTTATTTCTATTCTACTTTTACTAAGAGGAAAACTAAGCAATCTATGTACAAGGAAATTAAAACTAGCCATTTTATGTTGAACGCAGTGATTAGAGACGTTGGTTATAAATCTAGAGGTATTAGTGGGTTTTCTATAGATACCAAATTCTAATGAATTCCAATTTCTTATAACCAGCGCATCTAAAAATGGTAGCTTGCCATCTTTCTGTATTTTTTTACAATTTCAATTAATGATTAAAATGAATTATTAAAGTGTTAAAGTAATAAATATTCAAGAAACGATATGTACCCAAGATCTTAAGCAAAAAGCTTCTTGACTTGTTCGTCTTAATAATATGATTATCTTATTCTTCATATTGTACCTTGATTTTCAAGACAAGTTCGATAAATTTTTTACTCTTGCTGAAACCGTAATTAATCCATTTTGATTTTGGCATAAGATTTATTAAGTCAAAATCGGTCCAGCCGTTTCAGAGATTAGCCGGTACAAACAGACAGACAGGCAGACAAAAATTGTAAAAATTATATCTAATTTCATTTATTTGTATCTGGGGGCACGGGAGTGCCCCCGCCAAGACGAGCCAAGCGGAGCGCAAGGGCACTACCTACCTTTTCTCGAAACGTTTCGTCGTTTCTTTTAACTCTTATAACTTTGGTTTGGATGATGCTTAATAGTTAAAACTTTCAAGATATAATGACACCAGTACAATCATTAAACATACAAAGTTTGAATGTCGTAGCTATTATACTTTAGATTTTATTAATGTCTAAAAACCCCCGATTTCGTCACTGATTCACTCACTAATCATCAAAATTCTTAAGGTAGTTCCTGAAGTCCCAGAACGCTGAAATTTGGTATGTAAGCTAATATTACTACAAAGACAACAAAAAAATTAAAAAACCAAACCTAACCTAACGTATCCCCTCGGAATAGGAGGTGGAAGTTTGTATGAGACTTGCACTACATTTGCACTAACTACATAATCATGCAGTAATAACTAGTGATGTGCCGGATATCCGTATCCGTATCCGCGGATATCCGAGGGAAAAGAGAGGTCCGTATCCGCATCCGTATCCGTTAGTTTTTGGCGGATCTTTTACGGATTTTTTACCTTATTAATTTTAAATTTGTAGATGAAATATATATATTGTGCCGATCAATATAGATTTAGGCAGTACTGTGTGTATAGATGAGTGCGTGGCGGGTTATTGCCGGCAAAAGCGGCAATAAATAAAGCAAAAAATAAATATTAAGTGGGATGCCGCCTGCCACATGGTTCACCAAGGACAAAACGCACACGACGGCCGAAGAAGACGGTCGTCTTAAATTGATTAGACGCGACCAGATTATTTTAGTTTTAAAATTATTGTGACATTAATATTGCATTATTGGATTTGATGGTGTTTTGTAGACATTTTTCTTAACTGATATACCAAACACAAACGTTATCTGTGCTGCCCAGTGTCACACTAAACTATACGCGGCGGTAAATATTGCAGATGGATCTTTGCAAAGAGACAATCTATTATAAAAATTAGCTCTTAAAAAGTTTCATAACAGTTTGTCTCTTTCAAAAGGTCGATGTACAGGGTGATTCATGATAATGTCGCCCCCCTTTAACTTTGTTATTTGGAGTGTCCCAAAAAAATTAAAAATATGGTTATGTAGGTGCTAAAAAATACTTTTTTTCTTTTTATAACAAAAATTTGAAAAATGATCAGTATACAGGGAAAACCAAAAAGTTAGTTTTTTTTAAATGGATCACCCTATATATGAATTTATTTTTCGATTCCTCGTAAAATTTTAAGCATAATTTATATGACATACCCTATACCTAAATTCAATTGTTTCTGAAATATTCGCATTTGAACGTTATCATAAAATATATAATAATATTATTAAACAATTGTTACAAATAAAGAAGTCCTAGTCCACGCTTTTTATTGAAAACAAATAACTAACAGTGACATTATATTAAAAAAAACCGTGCATATGACTACCAAATTGAAATCCTCGATCGTCTTAAAGATTTGATACGGAATTAAATTAATAATTTAAATGAAAATAACCCAGCATTCATAAGAGATTGATTAGAGAAAATGCGAAGAACCCTTATACAATGTGTTGAAGAAAATGTAGGCCCAGTAGAGCATCTTTATATTCAACTAAAAATTGTTTTTGTCATATTATTTATTGTTGGATTTCTTGGTTTGTTGGTGTTTAATAAAATATTTGATGATAACTTTCAAATGCGAATATTTCAGAAACTATTGAATTTAGGTATACGGTATGTTATATAAATTATGCTTAGAATTTTACAAGGAATCGAAAAATAAATTTATATATAGGGTGATCCATTAAAAAAAAATTAACTTTTTGGTTTTCCCTGTATACTGATCATTTTTCAAATTTTTGTTATAAATAGAAAAAAAGTATTTTTTAGCAACTACATAACCATACCTTTAATTTTTTTGGGACACTCCAAAGAACAAAGTAAAATGGGGACGACATTATAATGAATCACCCTGTACCTACAATATTTAGCGTCGCGTACTCTAAGAAAGTAAAGATCCGTATCCGTATCCGTATTCGCGGATCTTGAGACCAAATATCTGTTTTCAGATCCGTATCCGCGGATATACAATTTTAGCGATCCGGCACATCACTAGTAATAACTATTGAAAAGCTAGATATATGAAAAAAATAATAAAATACTTATAGCAAATAAAAAAATATGAACGTCATATTTTTTTGAAAATCATCCCCTAACTCTTAAAAATAGGGTGAAAGTTTAAACACGGTATAATAGTGCACCTTGTAAATATTGATTTTAACAGAATCAAAGCACAACAGACAGCTATAGTCGAATATAATCGCCTAAGAAAGAAGTTTCGCCCTGACTATCACTTATTTTAAATAGTAAACAATCAATCTTCATTCATCTAAATTCCAGACGAAAGTAAAGACCCGGGGTCAAAATAGGTTATTTTTAAACTCAAAAAAGTCCGTTTACCAACTTACAAAAGTAAATGAAATCCCACCAAAAGCATTTTCATGTAAAAATGTTGCCAAGACGAGTCTACATAGCTTACCCTGTGAAAAAGTTATCAGATCTCGTATAAAGCCAAGCTCTAAAGACTACACGCTCTAAACCTACAAACTCTACACTACACCTTAATCAAAATCTATTAAAAAGTGGTCAGATCTCATGTAGAGCCAAGATTCTTCATCTATGCGCCCTTACGTTATCAAGACTAACTTCACATACTCTTCATTTTAGTCAAAACGTGTGGCTTGGCCGTTTTATTTCACACACGATGAACGAATGCCTATGAAATCTTGGTAACGGTAGCAAAACGGCCAAGCATCACGTTTTGACTAAAATGTTGAGTATGTGAAGTTAGTCTTGGTAAAGTAAGGGCGCATAGATCAAGAATCTTGGCTCTACATGAGATCTGACCACTTTTTAATAGATTTTGATTAAGGTGTAGTGTAGAGCTTGTAGGTTTAGAGCGTGTAGTCTTTAGAGCTTGGCTTTATACGAGATCTGATAACTTTTTCACAGGGCAACATTTTTACATGAAAATGTTTTTGGTGGGTAGATTATTTCTGTTAATTGATCAGTTTCAGTCATAAATTAATAAACGTATTAATATAACATTATTGGGATGTGAACTAGATTGTTCTAAACGTTCTGGATGATTAAAAATGAAGGTCAAACGATACGATGATCGTTATCGGTGTGTGTGAAAAGAAGGCATAAAGCAGCGGGCGCCGGGAACCTGGAGGCTTTTAAAAGCTAACGACATGTATCCCGTCGTGATAAGAGGAAGAGGGTTTTCAACCGCAGCGGTCCTACTGGCTGCCCGGAAAGCTTTTTGTAATGACCGCATTACATTACAGTAATATAATTTTCTTTAAGCGATTCACTTCTCGTAATGCGCATGCATGCGAGCGGAAATTGCGAAAATTCTTTTAGTGATAACTTCCAAGATGAGTTCTTTGATGTCTCTTTGCATTTCTTGTGGTGCTGATGGAAGTTCCTTTTTCAAATAAGTTCAAGCTTATGTAGATTAGAAGCTTGCAAATTTCTTCTCGTGATGACTTTAGAAATTAAAAGGAAATTTACTTCTAATTAATTTTTTTCTTTTTTTACATATACAAAAAAATATTTGCGGGTATCAGACATTTCCTTACCTACTATCGTCTAAATCATTTTTTCTTTTCTATCGCGTGAACAAAATAGCTTCAAGATTCATCAATGATCCTGAGCCAATTGTGCTATTGATTTTTTACCTCCTGAATCAGATAATGATAAGTTTTCAATGCTTCAATGCCACTTGTTCTTCACTTCAACAAGATTGTTGAGACTTGCTACCGAACCAAAAACTACTTTTTTGTTAATCTGTTGGAACAACCTTAATTTTAGCATGCTACTTTTTAATAGTACAGTTTTGCCACATTTTGGGTATATAATTGTCTTTAAACTTTACTATAATACCATTTTTAAGTCCGTATTTGACTGGACGACAAGTGTTTTCTTTTTAAAATTGAGTTATTTGGTAACGTAACTATAAACCAATGAGTAGCCTAGCTCAAAACTTCGTAAAGTTACGTCTTGAATTCTTCTCTTTTTATAGTTTTTCAACTTTTTATCTTCCTGGTATTTTTAACATGCTATTAGATCTATAGCATATACAATTTCATTAAATTCATTCATTTTGAAGTCTATTCTCGTAACATTGCTTCTTCTTTTGATAGAACGAAAGGTTTTTGATTTCTTTTTTAATTAATTAATTTAGTAGTGTACCAGCATAAACCCATCCGTATTTCATCCAAAAGTTGTCTTGCAGAATCCTTTAAATTCTTTGACCTTTCAAAATCTTTAAATAAGTTTGAATATCTAAACCACTTTTTTTGTAGTGTCTTTTTGTTTGTTGATATCTGCGTGATAATTGTAGCTTAATACATTTACCTAGTGCAGCCAATTTTGAAAGAACTTTTATAATGGTTCGGTTATTTGGCAGTGTAAAAATCTACCCAATATTATTTCATTTAAAAATTCTAAAAGTTACTTCTTAGAGTCTTCCCTCGTTTGAGAAGTCATTTAAATCCTTAAAATTTTTAAATCTTACTACAGATGTAGGTTATTATTCAATATTGTTTTTTACTTTTTTCTCGCACTTTGATATTTTTGTAATAATTTGTGCTTGCTATAAGGTGTACAGACAGCACTGCCACTTTTATAGAGTTCATTAAATTATTGCACCATTTTTTAGGCCAGTTTTTGAAAACTGCTTCTATTTTTGATAGGGCGACAGAGTTTTGATTAAAAAAAAAAGAACATTTATTTGATACTTAGTGTTACTATTAACTCACGAGTATTTCATTAAAAAAATTACAAAGTTACGTCTTCAAGTCTTCTCATTTTCGAGAAGTCCTTTAAATCCATTACATTGTTTGTTTTTGTAGAATCTTGAAACTGGTATGAATATCCCAAATTCCTTTCGGGTTTTTTTCTAGCCATTTTTATCTCCATAGTCTTTTAATTTAATAGAAAACGTAAGTACAGTGCTGCCACTTCCTTTGATATAAAAATCTATTATATTTTACTATTTTTGAGTCCATTATTGATACCTGTCTGGTAACTATAGCTTCCTTACTACTGTGTGACAAAAAATTTTTTTTAATTACTTATTGTGCCATTTTAAAATCCACTTCTTTTATCGTTATTTCAATTTTTTATTTGTTAGTGTAAGTAAATATAAACCCAGCAATGTTTCATTCAGAAATTCGTATTAACGTCTCTTTTCGTTCTTTAGTCTTCAGTTTTTTAAACTATTCAATTTTGTGAGAATATTAGAAATTCCTTTCTCGTAATTCTGTATTACTAAAGATGTTCCTACGGTGCTGGCACTTTTTGGTATATAAGATGTTTAGAATTATCGTATCACTTTGCTTCTATTTTCGAGAAGACAAAAGGATTTTAAATTTGTTAAAAAATCACTTATTTGTTATTGTGGGTAAATATAAGCCCCATTGATATTTCATTCAGAAATTTGCCAAGTTACGTCTTGGCGATTTTAAATTTAGGAGAATTCCTTCAAATTATTATTTTTTTAATTCTTTTATATTTCTGGTAACTTTGCTTGCTACAACAGGTAAAATGCTACCACTTTTTTTTATAGTATTTTGTAGTGTGGGTATGTTACTAAAAACCCATTAGTATTTCATTCAAATAGGTACTACATAAATAAAATACATCTGCGATCATTTTTTCGAGTCTGAAGCCCTTTAAATTCTTTACATGTTTTAAAACTTTCAAATAGTGTGAGAATCTATTCTAATTTTTTCTCGTCGATTGATATCTGCGTGGTAATCAGTTCAGGGTTGTATTAGTGACAGTTAATTGGCCAAGCGTTATTTCTTGTCGAGTTCCTTTGCTTTGGAAACCGCTCGCTAACAAGGTTAATCCACAGCTGAGCGGATGGCCAATAGAAGTGGGGTCTACAGCTCCCGATATAATAATAACGTTTCAAACACTGTTTCTCAATCAACTTCGTCGAGTCATATGTGGACGTGTCGTCATGTTTTTCCGGAGACGTACCATTCTTTTCCATTTTCTTTATAAACGCTTTACATACGTAAATTTTAATACATTCCGGATCGGTGCGCGTGTGCTGCTATATTGTTAATAATAATAACCCTTAGTGATGTGGTTCAGTAGAAAATTGTGATAAACATCTGCAAACTGCAAGCAGTTGAAAGTTTTAAGAAGTTGCACCGCTGCTTTGGTCTCTAATAAAATTTTGTAGGAAGAAAGCTTACATTTTATAAGGAATATAGTAGTTGTGATACAAAGAATGTTGCTGTTCTAATTTATTTTGTTTAGTGTCCTAGTTTTAAAGGTATCTATTTCGATAAACAAAGGAAGTGGAATCTGACAATCGTAATCCAATCAATCAATTGATGAGATACAAGACGATATTCAACAATTATCCTAAAGAAGCCCACAACTTATGCACGAAACGTCAATGATTGTAACATAAATAATTTTTGTTACTTGAATTAGCTTATATTTTCTCCTAAATAGGTGGTAAACGGTCATTGTCCTTTTAATTTCTAGCTTAATATTTATAGTGAATTAGCAAGTTTTCGTGAAGGGCTCTTGACCATAATACGAGTAAATTTTTAAATTTGTAGATCGTTATTTCGTAATTATTAAACATCTTAAACAGCTAAAAGAAATATTTACATATGGTGAAGGTTCCAGGTACGTAAACTACCCCACAATTAAGAAAAAAAACTATTCACTGCTATTTTCAAAATCCACGCCCTCACGGTTAAAAAACTTTTCATTCATGCAGATTAGCTACTAATTAATATGCTTTGGTATTTAATTTTTGTAACAGCAGTGTTTACAGGCCCTTTCCCAAGCATTTATGAAACAATGCTTCTTCGTAAGTGAATTTTTTCCCTTTTAAAATTATTTCTGAGATTAGAAAATAGTTCGAAATCACAAGACATAAAGTCTGGGCATAAGGAAGGAAGATATGACAGCGTGAGACCAATCTAGTTCACAAACTTTTGAAACCAAAGATTTCACTCATTTAGAGTTAATACATTTCTAGAAGGGAATGAACTAATTCCTAATAAATTATTTTTTATAATAGAAGATACACAGGCTCTACCCTAAGCATTTAATACCTAATTAATTCTTCTTTTTATATTAAAATTTTCCCTTTTAAAATAGTCTCTGATAATAGGGAGGAATCTAAAATCACAAGACGTAAGGTCTGGGTTGTAAAGAGAATGATGGACAAGTGTGGGCCCAGTCTGGGTCAAAAATTCTTGAAAGCAAAAATTTAACTAGATCAGAATTAATACAACCAATTTCCAAATATCCCTTGGCATTAATTTTTATAACAGAAGTACTTACAGGCTTTAGTCCATGCACATAAGTGATTATCCCCTATCAATAGAATTTCTTCCCTTTCTATTAACCTTTGATAATTCTTAGAGAAAACTCTAAAATTACAAAACGTAAGGTCTGGGCTGTAGGGAGGGAAATTTAAAAGTGTGAGCCAAAACTAGATCAAAAACCTTTAAAAATTCTTAGACAATTCTTAGAGAAGAATCTAAAATTACAAAACATAAGGTCTGGGCTTTAGGGAGGATGATTTAACAGTGTAAGTCCATACCAAGTTAAAAACTTTTAAAATGATAAATATGTCTATGTTTTCATAGAAATGGAATAAATTTTAATGATCATACGGTCTCTTCTCAAATAACCATTGAGAAATAATCCAAATATACTATTGAATAAAAATTCCTGTTTCGTCGGCTCGGCAGGGTTGTTATTACCAAATAATTTATGCCCAACTTTTTTAACTTAAATGAGGAAACAATAATAAA
This sequence comes from Agrilus mali, assembly GCA_029378335.1. Taxonomy (NCBI): domain Eukaryota; kingdom Metazoa; phylum Arthropoda; class Insecta; order Coleoptera; family Buprestidae; genus Agrilus; species Agrilus mali. The sequence continues at coordinate 4,547,274 of CM055660.1, forward strand.
TACATTTGGACTTTCCCAACGTAAATAAGGCAATATCAATATATGATACATACGTGGGAGGAACGTTTGTTTTATTTTTATAATTCCTGTAAAAAAAAAGGAAAGACAAGACCAGGACAACTACACTAACATCATTTTTCGTATTGTCTCTTCCTACCATAACCTTAGGAAACAATTCTGTTTTAACTCAACAATTTTTATTTTGATTCATAAGCAAACACAAGGTAATGCAGTGTGGAATACAAGAACTACCTGTGGTGGGATGATACATTCAAGTAAATATCATTAATTGGCCAAAAAGTCGAGGAAACAGGAAGGGTTTGAAATAGTAGAAGCCCCAAAGGATAAAAGAGGAACAAAAAAGGCAAAATTAACGTACCTCCTTATATTTAAAGGTAACGTGTGTAATATTATTCTCAACTGGATTATTTTGAGATATCTATTTCATATTCCATTGAAAATTAATGTACCTACTACAAAATCGATTGAACCTATCAATATCTATAATCAGAATCTCAATTGGCTTGATAATTATGTTTATTTCCTTCTGGTTATTTCTCGATAACATTTTCAAATCTGTTATTACAATATACATATATGTAGCTACAAGTATTTCCTGTTTGAGAACGAATAATTTGGATACTAAAATATGCATGCATGGGGTGCATTACTATCGACTAATTTTCACAAATTGAGCATAAATAGGCCTTATCTAAAGTACCTTGGCGGCAGGTGATAAAATTAACATTGACCCATATGTGGTAGTTGTTTCTGTTGTACATGGAATATCATTTGGTGACATTGACACCAAATGGACGAGGCGAAAGCAAATGCATGTAGGTCCAGGGCTAATCTGGCCTTTTTCAAGGTTTTGTTTGATCGTTTAATGAAAAATACCTGTTGCTATTTTTACCATAATAGGGACATTCAAAAAATAAAAAAATTGAGTTTTCTAAAAAAAAGAAGAAATTTTTGTCTACCCCTTCAGTTTTAAATGAGACTTTTAATATGATGTTTTAAATACCCTATAGGTCTGTAATAAGTGAGTTTTTTTGTTTTATAATGAAATGAAAACGCATAAAAGAAATTGATTATGTAACATAACAAAAATTTTAATACGTATTATTCTATATAGGGTGTAAATATTATCCCTTTAGAAACCAAATTACCCGACTTATCCCAGTATTTTCCGTAAGCCCTGCATTGGTTAGATAAGCTTCGAGTTCTGAGAATATTATGCATATTATATTGTCTCAATTATCTCTTGAATGGCACAATAATGCGTTTCTATCTTATTTTAGTTGCATTTGTAGATCCGTCTGTACCCTATATAACGTAATTAATGCTTGCATAAAAATTTTCTTATTTGCCATTCCCAAGACGAAGAAGATTTTGCATGGAAACGCAGGCAAATAGAAAGCTATCTCTACTATTTTTGCAGACGCAATAGACGGGTTAGTAATGGGCTTCTCTTATCAGGTAACAACATGAGCTAGTATGAGTGTAATAAGGGAATAACAGGGTAATAGTGGGAATTGTCATTCATATTGTGTAGATTTTTATTTTGCACTTACATACAAGTTATTAAAAAAAAGTTTCTTTTGATGTATAGAAGATGACGTGAGGCATAAATTTCCGTACTTATTCAAAATAATTATAGGTATTCTTATACAGAATATAAATATTTTGCATTTAATATATTAAAATTCTTAACAAGTTTCAATTGTAAAGGACTTTAATTCCTTGTACATAAAAATTTGTTAAAAATCTAATAAATAAATAGTTAAGTTCAATAGAGTCTTTGATGCATTTATTGTAAAACATTTTTAATAATTTACTAAATTAACTAAATAAGCACGTAGTGTAGGTTTTACAGATTTATTATTACTTCTGACATACGTTTCGACTTACAGTTGATAAAGGCCAACTACAGGTAGAGATATATATGCCAGAAATGATAATAAATTTGTTAAACCTCACCAAATGTACTTTTATTTAATTTAATTTACTTAAGTAAAAGTTTTTTGAAAATATTATTTTGATACATATCCAGAGGCCACATGAATATTTTTTTTTTCAAAATTTTTGCAATTTTTACTCTATGGTCTATAGTTGGTTAGAGCTGAAAAATATTGCCTTTAGATTTACGAAACACTAACTTAGCTTATCTTCTGGACATAATCCATATAATCCAAAAAAATTAGTATAATTCCCACAAACCTACTTATTTAATGATAGTTACCCAATATTTTCTCAGTTATTTAAGTGTGTCGATAGGTGCTGTGGGGTTTCCGCAGTGAAGGCGGGTCTTACGATTGACGTTTACATGTGCGTCAGTATGCGCCACCCTCTCCTAATATCGTCGAGCATAAGCTCCGCCTTTCTCTTTTTAGAAATTATTTAATGATCTGTGCACTATTCATGAAATATTTTTTTAAAATTAAATGTAAGTAAGTGTCAGGTCTATTAGAAAATTGACCAATGAGTACATGTTTTCTGGAAAATTCAAGAACTGGGAACGCTAAGGTGCAAGCAATAATTTTGAATACGTTCCTTGTTCATTTCATAATTATTTTTTTTATATAATGGAAGCTTTAACAACATTTTCGTTGTTATAGACAAGTACTACCTATAGCTTGTTTTTATTTTCACGTCATTCTTTTCTTTGTTGGAATCGATAGCTCAATAACAATTTATCATAACACATTTTCGCCCACCCACTACACTTGTGGGCCACTGACCGTTCTGAATTTTACTCACTTTTGATGATTGATTGCAGTTTAAAGGTCGAGATAGAATCAACTTTCTTTCAGTTGTTGACCTCTTGTAAATAAAAGGAAATCTTGAAGGAGAAATTGAGACATACCTAATTGCCCTGGCTTAACTTTTTAAGTATTTATGGAATTAACTAATAAATAGTACAGTTAACTTAGAGTTAGCCTAATAAGGGATTGTATAAGGTTACGCCAGTTTAGGATTAGGTTAGGTTTAGACTAGGTTAGGTTTGGTTAGGTTTAGATCAGATCAGGTTGTTCGGTTATGGTTGTAGGTTGGATAAGGTTTCGTTGAATCAGGTCATTACTAGAGGATTGGAGTCATTGTAATTGAAATTTCATTATTTTACACAAATCGTATTCATCAGTATGCGCCACCCTCTCCTAATATCGTCGAGCATAAGCTCCACCGTTTATAGCCTCTCGCGCATTTCACAGCTCACGTTGTATCGTCACATGATACTTGCTCCGCCTTCCTTGCGGACTCTTGACGGCACGAGCTATAACATTAGTATCATATTATAATTTTAGTATCTATCACTGGTTTTGTTTCATTTAATTAATTGACGCTATTCTTAAACAACCCTGTTTAGTGTTATTCTTAGTTATTTTTCAACTTAATTACATTTTCACGTGTAAGCTTCCTTACATGGACAAATTTTTATTACTGTGTACCTATAATAAATGTAAAAATGTTTTTATTAGTAAGTTTATAATCCCATAATATAACCAATTAGGTCTTAAATTTAGATTTACTCATTTTTTAAGTTAAGATGGCATCTAGGGCATTGAAACATGTAATATATGCTACCTACTCAGTATGTAAACAACATACTGTACTTATAGTGTCTCTATAATTTCAGGGGGGTGTCTTATTTGAATTTCCAATGAGCTCATTTATTTGTCTTATTATAAACATGCTGTCTCGTATTTTAATTAAACTAATTTAAATAATTATTTCAGTCCGTGCCATTTAATACGTACATATATGTACATAGTAATAGCGTGAGAATTTATTGGATTAATAATAACTTCGTCTGACTACGAAAGTGAAACCAACGAACTGTTCAGGGTAGATCCTGCCAAAACAACGTGTCATTAGACTCAAAATATCTGCACGAAAAGCGTATTAAATGAACCAAAATTTATAAGGCAAATTTTCGACCAAACTCACGCATAGTTTGGCACACTTTCTACTTTGATAGTCTGAAAATAACTGCGGCTTTAAACGTACCTACCCATTATATATAATAAATAATAATCGATTACGATGAAGGATTAAGGGTATTAGGGAAATCGTTTATAATGAACAACACTCTTAAATAAGATTAATTTGTCTATTTTCCTTTTATACATAGTTAATAGTCTTTAGAAACCCACCCAGGCAGAAACAGCAACATTCTTTGCCACAACAGACACAAAACAATAAAATAAATAGGTTATTCAACTTGATACAGGACAAAATGTGCTTTCAAAAACATCTTTCCTCAAATAAGTGAAATATTTAAAAGAATTATAATGGATAGAACAACAACAGAATGGGCCTTGGTATTCCCCCTTAAAACATCACTGTTTACTATGAAGCACTCCTCGCAACCAACAATAGTAAAGCCTCGAGAACTTACCACAGAAAAGAAATCCAAAACTAAAGATTCCATAAAATCTGGTAGACTTGGTATGAGACGTGGTTCAAGCCTGTCAGAACTCGACAAAATATCGGTTCAGCAACAGTTACCAGATATAGTGAGATCAACAACTTCTTCATCTCAGAAATTGAGTGTCAGCCCACATTCAGTCCCACATAGTCCTTTTTTGACCCGATCCTTCCAAGGCAGCGGTCAGCTCCGATGTGGAAGCAACAGTTCAAATGTAAGGGACAGCTTTGGAGACCTGATGAACTTGAAAACGTTCGGAAGCAGCCAGTGGAGTGTAAGGAGCGAGTCGTTGATTGCAAAAACTGTTCCTCTCTCGACAGTCACTCCAAGACAGTCTCCAAAGCATTTTTTTGATAGGACGTGTTCACTAGAGATTTTGGAGGCTTCAGTGGAGGAGTTAACCCAAGAAGGAGGCCCTTTAACGACAGCACAGAGGACTAAAAGGTTTACAAAGTTGTTGAAACAACATCAGGATGTTTCCCTTAATGAATGCGAATGCTGTTGTTTGACGGTAGGCCCTTAACTGTAATTATTTACTTTTTACTATTATATCATTATTATTACTTTAGATGGGGTATTACTGTTAGTTAGGGAAGTTGGTATCTCAAAGGGTATGAAATATTTCTGTGTCAGCAAACACCAATAGACGACGATATACATGAATATTGTTTGCTCTTCATCGAGTTCATCGGAACAAAAATGTTTTGATTCCTATTTTTTGAAATTATTTAATCATCAGTGCACAGTGAAACATTCTTTTAAAAAGTAGATCAAATTAAATATTGTAAGAGTCGAAGTGTCAGGTCTATTAGAAAATTTATCAATGAGCAAACGTTATTTAGTTTTCTGGAAAATTGAAGAACTGAGAAGGAATTAAGGACGTTATGGCGCACGCAATAATTTTGAATACGTTCTAATTCATGTCATAATTATTTATTTATTTTTATATAATTGTTATAGACAAGTACTATAGCTTGTTTTTATTTTCACGTCATTCTTTTTTCTTTCGCACGATTTGATTGATGTACTTGGAATGTTGGAATCGAAAGTTCAATAATAATTTATCATAAAACACATTTTCGCCCAGCCACTACACTTGTGGGCCAGTGATCGTTCTGAATTTTACTCACTTTTGATGATTGATTGCAGTTTAAAGGTCGAGATATAATCAAGCTTCCTTCAGTTGTTAACTCTTGTAAATAAAAGGAAATCTTGAAGGAGAAATTGAGATACCACTTGCCCTGACTGAACTTTTTACTTTGTTAAGTATTTTTGGGATTAACTAATAAATAGTACAGTTAACTTACAGCTAGCTCAATAAGGGGTTAGATAAGGTTACGTCTGTTTAGGATAGGCATGGTTGGGTTAGATTAGGTTAGGTTTAGACTAGGTCAGGTTTGGTTAGGTTTAGACCAGGTCAAGTTATATTCGGTTATGGTAATACTGCTTTAGGTTGGATAGGGCTACGTTGAATCAGACAAATACTTCAGGATAGGAGTCATTATGATTAAACTTTCATTATTTTCCACAAAACTTATTCATCGCATTATTTACGATTCGATATCCTATGACTTCTTCAAAGAGCCCTTCTAACAAGCCTATGAAAGCAGTTGATAAATATAAGGAGCACGTGATTCGTTAATTTTACTCAAAGATTGATATTAATTAATTACATTCATTCTACATTGTTTCGTTACTCTGTGGCTTCTTCAGGGAGTCTTTTTAACAAATGTATGTAAATGTATGATTAATATGAAAGTATTCGTCATATTTAAAAATGTAACTTTTTAATTACCGCAAAAGGGTAAATTATAGAATATTTTTTACAAAGAATTGTCATCCAGCTAAAGTATATTCAAACAACAAAATAATATTTCATTAAAAGTTTGTGTTAGTGTTATACTTAACGAAGATAAGTTTTCGATCATACTTCTCTAAGTTACCCACTCCACAATTTATAAATGGCATTTTTTATTAAATCTAACTTCAAGTTACTTACTGACTTAATAAAAATGAACCTTGGGTTTATTTCGACTTTATAAAATTGCCAAGATGCGGTACGGCAGTTTCAATTTTTCATATTAATTTTAAACTTCATTTATAATCATTTGCAGGCAGGTAATTTCGTTTCTGGAGAAAATTTTCCTCTTGCACGATGCGGTTGTTTTGATATTCATATAATGAAATAATTATGCTCAAAGTTGCACTGGCGAGCTCCACGAGGTTGTAATCACTAAATTTTTGTTAATTCATTGTTTAACTACAATCTGCTTACACGGCTCACCGAAACTGTTACCTACTAAATACGTGAATATAAGCATATTAGAATATTAGTAAGTAGCTAATGGAGTTTATACAATATTACAAACTTTCCAGAATGTGCAATTTTCGTTAAACAACAAACATTGTTGGTCTCACGTCCGTAAAGAATAAGTGTTTAGTGTTCAGTGTTGGTATGAATATTAGATTTCTAATTTAACAAAGAACTTAATTCTATGCAAAGCTACAAAATAGGTTTTAGGGATAATGTCCCTTTCTAGCGGGATTGCTGGGAGATTATAATAGAATCCTATAGCGTTCGTGTGAAGTGACGATTTATCGATTCGTTTTCCCTATTTTCCGAGTTTGTAGGAGGAAGTGTAGATGGCTCACGTTGTCATAATAAAAAAGAAAAATTACAGAAACACATACGTAGATTGAACAATTTCATTTAATATAATATTAAGGGAATTAACTGAATTGAAACAAAAAAAAATAATTATGTGATGGCATTAATGTTAAATTGTTAGAAGGGGTTATGAAAATATGTTTAAAATTTTCTGATAAAAGAAAAGAATATGATGAAGTCGTAAATTTTGGTGAACCATTATTATCTCTGGCTACGATTTTGATATATTTAAATCTCAAATTAAGTTGGAAATCAGATGGGGTGCGTGCGTGTTACAGGGTAACTTATGGGTGATAAAAAGAGTCTGTTTTCGGATTTAATTTCAGGAAACCAAAATAGATTATAAACACCAACGAATGCAATCACAAATCCTGTGTTTATCAGTGATACTATTTGACGCATATATAAAACAAACATTTACCTAAAGGACTGCTTCTATTCTTCTTGTTTATATTTTACAAATATTTTTCTCCTTATTAAGTACTTTTTAAGTAGACTAAAGATCTGATAAAAAATGACAGTCTGCTTTATATTACCTACTAGCTATGCCCGCGACTTCGTCCGCGTGGAATAGTGACTTTCGGCAGCATTAAAAATTTTTTTTTATTGTTCTATTTTCTGGGCCGTAAGTCTTTTTGCCGACGTCATTAGATAAAAACTCAAATATATTTATATCTAATCAAAAGCCTAAAAACTAAGTTTCAAACATCTAGCTTTATATCTACTTATCTATCTCTGTACCAAATTCTCATTTAAATCGGTTCAGTAGTTTGGGCGTGATTGCGTAACACACAGACAGACAGACAGAGTTACTTTCGCATTTATAATATTATAGATTAATATAGTTCAATTATAGTTTAAAATAGTTTATATAGCTTAGTATTCAACTACTTTTATTGATCCGAATAAACAAAACCTCTATAACTTTTACACTTAATATTTTAATTTTCTGGGCCGTAAGCTTTTTGGACGATGTCATCACACAAAAACTTTCATCGGCTAATTTTATCCCCTTTAGGATAAAATTATTACAAACATTGAATGTCGTATTGATTTACATCTAATTAGAAGTCTAAAAAATAAGTTTCAAGCTTCTATCTTTAAAAATTACGGAATTTCCGCACAAGCTTTCCTATTTCAACCCCTTACAAGCCTTTTTTCGCATTAAAAAGCAGCCTATGTCCTTTCTCAGGCTCTAGACTATCTCTGTACCAAATTTCATTTAAATCGGTTCAGTAAATTTTAGGCGTGATTGTGTAGCATACAGACAGAGTTACTTTCGCATTTATAATATTCCGCGAATTCATTTTCATCGATTTTCCCATGGGAATAAGATATTTTCCCACAGTAAAACGTAGCCTATGGGTTAATGCAGGGTGTTAGCTAACTTCATACCAATTTTTTTTAAATCGTTCCAGTCGTTTAGACGTGAAGAAGTCACAAACATACACACTCACAAACTTTCGCCTTTATAATATTAGTGTGATGTAGATAGTAGAAGCATTCAGATATTTCCTTCTGTAACACAATAGAACGCAGGATGCCAAATGATGTGCAATTGATCGCGTTAAAAGCTGTAGAACATCCTTATTTGTAGCAGCCAGTGAGTGTGCTTTGCGAACTGTGAGGATAACTGAAAATCGGTACTTAACCTAAGCGTTACATGTAACGCTATCTATTCGACCTGTTCCTTTATTAAACGATTTATCCTGATTATCCTCTTTTTTACAGCTCTACAGTTCGTTTTTTGTTTCTCGCTCCCCACTTTTTGTGTTACTTTATCTCCAAAAAAACGTATAACGTTATCGCGTTTGTTCCTCGAAAGGGATTGTAAATTTGGCTCGTTTGGTTGTTTTAAGCCTATAAATTCAAGGGAGATCGATTTGTAGCCTCACATTAATAGAAAAATATATAAAAGAGGAAAAAATTACTTAATGGATAAATAAGAGTTTGACTCGCTCGTTAAGGATTTCATATATTATTTGAGTTTCAACCGATTTCTCAAATAAAATTGTTTTATATTTTCCATTTTTGTAACGTATATGTTGACATTGAAAAGAAATTGACTACTTATAGTGTCTTGTAGCTCTTGGAATTATTTATTTATTAGTTTCTTAATCAAACTAAACTTGTGGTATTTTCTAAAAGTAAACGGTTTTAACTACTACCTATTTATAACTTGAATTGCGTTTACAGTTGGTTTCTTGTGAAACATTTTAGAAATAATATAAAGAAAAGTAAATTGCTTTTGTGTCTCACATAGAATTTAAATAAAATAAACAAATCCTGTGTGAAACAAAAAGGTAATTTTTATTTCTTTTCCTTTATAAATTATTACTACCTATTTAGAAGTATTTAAGAATCTAACGAGTCTTGTCCTTGTGGCTCATGATATTTTGAAATACCTGTATATATTTCAATATTTCTTTTTTATATTAAAAAGCTAATAAATTAAATTTGTTTAAAAGTATTAGAGGCGTATTTTTAAATCATTAATTAATATTGTTTGTATTATCATCGTCACTTTGATAATTTCGTTTGTTTGTTCAGTAACATTTGCAGTTTCCGGGAAGAGAGTTTGTTATTATCTTGTAATTGGTTTCTGCGTGTCCGGATTATGGAAAAGCAGGTCTAAATTTAAAATAAGTAGGTAACCGGGGTATTACGTCCCGGAAAACAAAAAGAATGCACCTGCCTGAAAACCAGATGCCTTGGGAAGAACGAGGCTAAATCTTTTAGATTAACATTCTTATCCCTTATAATTAATTTTTAAAAGGTTTTATCTTTCCGATCCCCGGTAGAAATTGAAATCGGGCTCCAAATCGGGCTACCACCAACAGTACTTAGTTAAAAGTCGGGCCTGATTTTTTTTAAAGAAAAAAAAAAAATTTAAAAACAAAATTCTTTAAACTTTTCAGTAAAATGTAACAAGGTTATGTAAGTAATGCTAACATACAGGGTGTCCCAAATGATCAAAATCAAACCAAAATATTTTAAAATTCTGCCTACAAAGTTAAAATTTCTGTATGCTATAGTAAAATAAATAGTAAGTATAAGTAAATAAAATATTTTTGGTACTTTTAAAGACGATAATTATTTAATCTCATTTTATTTGAAAAGGAGAACTTGAATTTTTTCACAACCTGGACAAATAAGTTTTATGTTCGTCTCGAATTTTATGTCGTTGAAATATCCGTATACGTACTTTGAGAACCTCAAGGGACCTGGAACTTTAAATCGGCCATAAAAGTTCCTTTTGCTCCTTCACGTCGCGAACACTAAAAATTTTTAATAGCTTCTTTTACTTCATATTATATTCTAGCCTTTTTAACTGCTATAAGATGGGTTGACTTATTTTTAAAATTGAGTCAAACTTATTTCTTGAAAAGTAATTTGTATCATTACAATTTACTACAAATAACAAATGTTTTGGGTGTTTTAGAACTTTATCCGACACGTCTTACACAAAATCCTTTTCGATGAAGATTAGCAGGCACTTCGTCAAGTTTTTTAGTCAACATCCTTAGACAGAATCCGATTGCGCCACCGTTATTGTACCCCTAGAACTTTCCTAGAGCAAACTTAATTAATTTCAGGATCGTCTGCTTGCCGTTGGTTGTCTTATATCTACTGTGACATGACAAACTCTAACGATGACCTATAGGAATAAGACAGGCAGAGAGAGAAAGAGGGCAAATGTCGAAAGACTTACATTACATACTGAATTGAACTTCTCTCCTGCGATGTTCCGAAGTTGATAACTCGATTTGCGGAATCAACTAAAACGAAACGTTGCAATCAAGAAGGAGGACATCGTTTAATTGGACGAACTTAAAGCTTTTTGTTGTACCTACATACTGTCAATACCAGATAAACATACTAAAAAATACCTCTGAAACAAACTTATTGGTTGATTGCTTGTTAGACCCTTAAAGTAGACACAGGTAGTAGTGTGACTAAAAAGTTTCAGTCCATTTTCATCTATCTAAGTATAGTTCCTATATTGAATTTAATTGTTATGTCATAAAAAGAGTAAATCTTGTACTATGGTGCTTTTAAAGATTTAAGAAATTAACAAAGGTTTAAACTTAAAATTTATTAAAGCAACTACTTGCCTATTTAGGTAACTATTAACTAGGGGCGTTGATAATGGCAGCGCGCTAGAGTGAGTGATGGGGGTCACCCGCTACACCGCCCTAACCCTTCCAACTCGCTTGGTTGGTCTTACTGACTCCTCTTGACTCTTCTCAAATCTGAAAACAGGTTTCCTCTATTATCCATGGAACTTTTAATGGAAACAATTAATTTAATACATTATTACTTATTTTAGGAAATAGTTCAAATTAATTGCCATTCGATTGATGGGTAAAATCGATCTACTAACAGAGTGATTAGTGGACCTACCTTGCAAAATCCAAAGTATGTCTGAAATTTAAGATGAAAATATTGTATTTGTTGACAAGTTATATTCTTTTAACTGTAGAATAGCGCACATTATCGTTTTTGTTATCGAAATTTATTGTTTATTAAGATCTTGCTATTGTTTTGGTTTATTCCAGTCGAATCAACAAATTTTATCTTTAAATATTTCAAGTACCTACCTAATTTAAGTAACAATATTTTAAATGCACATAATATAAAATATAAAAAACTTCCCTATAATTATTGTACCATTTGAAGAAGCTACTATGTGGCGAAACAACTAATGTGGATTTTTTATGTTTGCAGTTGTTGAATAATTAATTTAATTAAATACATGGAGGTATTGGAATCCAAAGCCTCATCAGCTTACTTTCAATAGTTTGTGCTTTCTGTTTTCCAAACTTCAGTAATCAACAATAAAAATTTCTTCTTATAAATTCAAAAGTAACCAATCAAAAAACATTTTTGGCAAGCTTATAATAAGTCTTAGGATTTTTTAAAAGTACCTAGTTATGATTGGAGGATGAGGCACACCTAAGATCTTGAATAAGAAGTTTTGACAAGATAACCCTCTTGACGTGTTAATTTTTATATTGTATTAGCTATGCCCGCGACTTCGTCCGCGTGGAATAGTTTCTTTCGGCAGCATTTAATATTTTTTTCTTCTATATTTTTATTTTCTGGGCCGTAAGCCTATTTGCCGACGTCATTACACAAAAACTTTCATTCCTTATTTTTGCCCCCTTTAGGGTAAAATTTTTACAAACTTTAAATGACGTATTTATATCTAATCAAAAGCTTAAAAAATAAGTTTCAAGCTTCTAGCTTTATATCTACTTATCTATCTCTGTACCAAATTCTCATTTAAATCAGTTCAGTAGTTTGGGGGTGATTGCGCAACACACAGACAGACAGAGTTACTTTCGCATTTATAATATTATAGATTAATATAGTTTAATTATAGTTTAAAATAGTTTATAAAGCTTAGTATTCAACTACTTTTATTGATCCAAATAAACAAAACCTCTATAACTTTTTACACTTAATATTTTAATTTTCTGGGCCGTAAGCTTTTTGGACGACGTCATCACACAAAAACTTTCATCTGCTAATTTTATCCCCTTTAGGGTAAAATTTTTACAATCATTGAATGTCATATTTATTTATATCTAATCAAAAGCCTAAAAATCTTTAAAATTTACGAAATTTCCGCACAAACTTTTCTATTTCAACCCCTTACAATTCTTTTTTCGCATTAAAGAGTAGCCTATATCCTTTCTCAGGCTCTAGACTATCTCTGTACCAAATTTCATTTAAATCGGTTCAGTAAATTTTAGGCGAGATTGTGTAGCATACAGACAGAGTTACTTTCGCATTTATAATATTCCGCGAATTCATTTTCATCGATTTTCCCATGGGAATAAGATATTTTCCCGCAGTAAAACGTAGTCTTTGTGTTAATCCAGGGTGTCAACTAACTCCATACCAAATTTTATTAAAATCGCTCCAGCCGTTTAGACGTGAAGAAGTAACAATCATACACACTCACACACGCAAACTTTCGCCTTAAGTGTGATTGTGTCTCATTTGAGAATCTTGTATTTGATGTCGTTTTTATTTTCAAAAAAAGTGATATATTTTTGATCAGAATAAATACATTTGCTATAACAAATTAATTTTTATTACAAGAATAAAAAAGAACAAGATACAATAATACTTGATTGCTCCTGTTGGTCTTCACGAATCAGCTTGAATTTTATTTTATTTTTCATTATAACTACCTACAAGAGTAGTAGAATTTTGTTAAATGTTCTTACGTTGGTATTAGCAAAAAATTTTAAATAGTTGCCTATTTCTCATTTCCTGAAAGATTTTTGTTATGAATTTTTTATTACTACGTAAAAAGACAACCGGTTGATAACCTCCTGACCTAGCCACCTATCCATCGTACTTACTGGTGCCTTTATCGTTCGTTCTGCGTATTTTTCATTGAGATTCAAAGGGAATAAAGGTTGAGTTCATGTAGTTCAGTTGCCATGGCAGAACCATAGCATCCTGAATCCCTCATAAAAAAGAAATTAATTCTGTTGTTAACCGGGACACGTAGTCAGTTTTTTTAGAGACGTTTTGGCGGCGTTTTTCCGTAGACACTCGTTGCGTTCCCGTTTAACTTGATGCCACGTATTTGCATATTCCAACGTTTCGGCCGCAAAATGAAGTACCGCCTTGCCCTTGCCTGAATGTTAAATTAAACCAAATGCCTACCCTACCCCTTCTTTCATTTCCCCATCGTCTCCAATCTACTGACTGTCTCGCTTTCTCTTCTCTGCTTCCTTCTCTGCCTTGTTAGATTTTATCTAAACTCCGCGGTTTTCACATTGACTGATAAATGTGCTCGAAGACAGTCAATTAGAGAGACAATATGTTTCTTGAATTGCTACAAAATGTTTGCAAAGCGATTATCTTTGAAATGAAAACGTGATTAAGTATTTGTTTCGCATTTAATGATAAAAAATGTAAAGAAGAAATAATGTTGCCGTTTTTACAATTACGTATTTATTAACGTTTCATTTTTGTTTTTTATTTCTTTGAGGTTTATTAATAATTTAATTATAAATACGTACTGTTAGGAACTAAACAACTAATAACGTATAAGTTTTAGAAAATTTTCAAAAAATGATTTAATTTCTCTGGAACGTTAGTAGTTATGCAATGGGGCCGCTGTGATGAATCAATAGAAAATCATTCACTTCTAACCACTTAAATTGTTTATCAAAAGATTTTACATAATTTCTGAAACTTAAACATGTACCTAATTATTTTCCCATTGTAATTCTCTCCCCAATATAAACCTCCAAAAATGAAAAAATAAAGCAATTATGAGGGAGTGCAATGTAGTACTTTATTACTTCACATAATCGATTCCAACATTCAGTTAAAAATTTTTGTTGCTGTCTACCCTGAAGAAGCTAAGCAAATATTCAGTGAAACTTGATAATGATTTCAAATATCTTGCATAAGAATAAATTGTAAAATTGTTGAATATTTGATTATTTTAATTTAAATTGTGACATTTATCTTTACCAACACTAAATTTTTTATTCACCAATCAGATTAATTGTACCCATAATAATAACAACTGTGTAAGTGGACCGAAAACACCTGCAAACTGGTATCGAGATTTTTTATTGTTCAAATTAGCGACGGAAATGAGGTATAGACACTGGGGAAATCAATGTTATGACTTCGTATGTCCTCCATAGCTTTGACAGCGTGTTACGTTTTGTTTTTCTTTTTTCCTTTTCGACTACCGGTAGTAGGCATTTATGTAGAGAGTTGACAGTTTAATTCTCATCGAACGTTGTAGTTTTGTAGAATTACAATTCCCTAATAGATATTTATAGACATTTCAAAAATAACAGTTCCGTTGATGGTATGTGAAGGACACTGCTTCTAATACATTATATTTTTAATTGCGAATTATATCGTTAATATAAAAAGGCTACGGTAGGGTAGTACAACACGAACGGACTAAGAGGATCTTAATTTCGAATGACTGGATTATAATACAATATACAGAGTGTTTTAGGAGGAACTTATGTCTTGTTGCAAGGGTTTATTTATAATAATCCCTAAATTTAACTCCCTAAAACTTGTTAACATTTGCAATGAGTTTGCGTATCTATCTAATCAACTTGTTGTGTGTACGTCATCGTAAAATGTTCCTGTGAGAAACAATTTTAACCGAAATACGTCACGAAACGAATTAATTAAATTTGTCAGGTGGCTCGAGGAAAATTTTCGGTCGCAAATAAATTAAAACCGAGCTGCAATGTTTCATGTTCATGTTCGCGTTCGGAGTCGGAGCCGAGTTTACTTACTTCCGGAAATTCGTTCCTACTTTATAGCACGATAAATCCTACAGCTGGGCTGGAATAGTAAGCAAAATGTATAATCTACAGGTGCAAGGGATGCTTTGATAAAAATGTGAAAAATGGAGATGTACACGAAATTGTCTGTTTAAAATATATGTAATATATTGCTTATGTCATTGTTAAAACTCTTTTTTGGTTGGGTAGATAAAACGCGTTTCCTCTAGTTAGGCCGCCCGCACACTCGGCCACCGGTGGTCGCCACTAGACGCGACCACCGGTGGCTGACATCGACCACTAGCCGTCGCCACCGGTGGTCGCCACTAGACGCTACTGTAAAACGTTAGTGGTCGCTACTTTTCTCCTAATTTATTTATCAGGTCCGGCGTTAAAAATATTTAGTTGCATTATAAAAGTTCAACATGGAAGCACTTGCTACGCTCCTTGTAATACGAAGACGACGCAGGAGACGTGAATTTATATTAATTAATCAGTATTTTGGTATCTATCCACAATTCATGCAATCAAGTGATTCACAATATTGACTGTCTAATAAAGAAATTCAAAGACAATGACAAAAATTTTAACATTTCACTTTCCTTCTAAGTACCTACATAGATTTAAAATATAAATAAAAAAGGAATGTATGTTTTAAATTTACAATTGTCAAAAAAAAACATAATTTTAATAAAAACGTCATGTCCGAATTCTCCCAGTCCGTCCCAGTTAAAATAGTGGCCCGGAAAAGTGGCCAAGTGTGCGCCGGAGAATCAGTGGCCGGCGTCAGCGACAAGTAGCGAGAACGAGCTTCTCTCGCAGCGCGTGGCTCGAACGGGCGACTGCTGTCGCCGAGTGTGCGACGACGCCATTTGAATTGCATGCAAAACACCGTCCGCAGCGTGTGGTCGCGTCTAGTGGCGACCACCGGTGGCCGAGTGGGCGCCTGGCCTTAAAGTTAAAACTACACTAAATGCTTTAGCCAGAATTAAGTGGTTTTAATTACTTGTTTGGATTTTGGAACTGAGAAAATTGCAACAGACCAAAGCTAGGTTAGCATGCGAATTAGCTGGTTAGTATGCAAATTGTCCAAATGTCTGATTATTTTGATGGAAACTTGTCTTTCTACTAAACTGGCTAGATACCTACATTTGCTAGTTCATATATAATTTACAAACTAACCAACATTAGTCGCTAATGTACAAACCACAAGGGTAGTACCCAGATTAACCAACGTTATTAGCTAATTTGCAAAATATCCACAGTTAGAATTTGGATAAAGTGTGAAATTAATATTACTAGTAATAACCAGCACTTAATATTACAATACAGTCAACTCAGGGCAACATAAACTATCCATAACCTAACCATTTAGAAGTGCATTGCATTAAAAAAAATCATACTGTATGTGTCTGAGTAATAAAGGCTGTATTTCATTAGATAAGTTAGATTATGGTTGTTTTAGGTTATCCTGATTTGAAATTTATTCTTACTGGTCATTTTTTGTTTTGCATTTTTTAATAAATTAACCAAAAGTGATTTAAATAAACAACATGTTGATTATTATGTATTCCTGGCACACTTTATCTAAATTCTCACTGTGGCTAGTTTGAAAACTAACCCAAATTTTTGGTTAACATGTTGCCTTCCTTTTAAGCTACAAATATTGTATATTTCTGGTTAATAATTATACATATTAGCTAATATACATAACAATTTTAGTGGAATGACAATTTTCTACTAAAGTTAGCATTTGGGCAGTATATACCATCCAGCTAATCTACAAATCATCCAAATGTAAATACATTTGTATAAGACTTTTACTTACTTACTTTGCTAAATTATTATTGATAATTTTGAACAAGCAAATAAACAAATACAATTACTGTTGCGTAGGTATTGATATTGACTTTTAATTAACCATTTGTTTTTTCTTTGTTTCAGGTAAGTTTCTATTCCCAATTCGCTTCAATTTTATGCTCCCCAGGGTAAGTTTTTGAGTGTTTTAGTAAAGGATAATAAGGGTAGTAGATTAGGTATAAAGTACCCTTCCACGCGTTAGCAGGAGAACAAGTCAACGTTTACTGCCCATAGACCTCTTCTTTTAACTGTTCTCCTGTATAATCTTAAGACTAATAAAACTGCCAGCGTTGCCAAATGCTTTTTTTTACAAAGTAAAGTACGTTTTCAAATAGTTATTATCATATTCTTATCGAAATGGTAAGGTTGTTTAATGAAAGGCAGCCTTTAGAAGTTTAGTTAACTAACAGATAGATACGATAAAAAGTTATTATCGCATTTAATAAACAAGTTTAACTGAAAATTCAAACAAAAATGTTTCTGCAGTTAAAACTTTATTGAACACTCAATAATTGTTTCGACCTAATCGGTCATTATCAAGAGTACAAAGAATGTAACAAAGATTAATTTGGATAAACCGTGGTTATATATTTAAATGGAGGAGTGGGGTTACAAATAATGGGGAGTTAATTTTTAAATGCAATTGGGGACATAATATGGGACAATTTCAGTTTCGTTTATTAATTTGTACAGTAGTGTATAATTTTTGATTTCTATAAATACTGAAATTCCAAACCTTGTTCTTTATAATTGAAAAAAACATTTTAAGACACCAGGGTGGATATTAAATCAATCGCAGTAAAGGTAATAGATCGATTACGTAAGTAATGACCGTGGCAACATCGGTAGAACAGAACGGAAGTTCTGCCTTGTCGTATCAAACAGCTTCCAGCTCTTTTGTGAACTGCCCTATCAGCGATTTCTACTTGCCTATTACTTTCTTGATAATGTCCTTTCTACCCTACTGCAACAAGTTCAATACTAACGGTTCGAAGAAACTTTCAATTGAGATTAAACCAATCGTAATCTTAAATAGGTTCGTCTTTACTAAGGTTACGAAAACAATATCTAGATACTTTACTAAATGACTAATAACAATTTTAATAATTCATAAATTTAATACATATTCACAGAATGTAAATAATAAAAATTTTGTTTATAGTAAATTTCAAGTTTGTTATGAATGACGCTTTTTAATAAAAATAATGCACGTATGTTTAAAAAATTGTCCTACTTACCGAGCAGAAAATACTTCCGGTTCTAATCCTCGCTAACCTGCAGACTCGTTGCTAACTTTATACTGTTGAGTTTTCGTTAACTTCGCCCGTGCACCTTCCGTTTACTTTTAAAATTATATTCAGTAATACATTTCAAAATCAATTAGAAAGTTAAATATAAAAACAATTTTGTTAACAAACGTTAAAGTATTATTTATTTTATAATGGAAATATTACGTGAAAATTAAAAGTCTCAAGATATTTAATGGTACCTACATACTTTCTACTTAGAGATATTATTTAACAAAAAATTATTTCAGAATCTTACAAGTTCTCTTGCCCTGTTTGTCTTGTTTTTTACTCGTTCGTTCGTATTTCACCTTCGACAAAAAATTTCGCCCAGACGCAAAAAGACTCATTCATTTATTTAGGAGTTACCTATGTCACAGTGGCGTTCACTTTTTATTATTTGACCTGGCGTAGGTTGTTTATTGATTTCGTATTTGACCGTTACATTATATTGCATTCGACTAGCCACTGTACATATTTTACTACAGCCTTTACGTGAACGGGTTACTTATCTACACCAGTGAATTATACGACTGGACAGTTCCCGAAATTATTATCCTCAATCAAAACACCGTCTCTCCTGAATTTATATCTACCTTCAAGCTGATAACAACGTCAGGGAGACCACATTACTTATAACAAGTACGTTTTCCAAGGAGCTGAAATTGATCCAGGATCAAACCTAGATCTTGAGTCTTTACTAAAGGATGCTAAGGCAACATTTGATACAGAATTGAAACTGAGTCAGCTTAGAAATCTATAAAGGTAGAGGCATTTCAAAATCTCATGAGCTTTGACTATGGAATACACATACGACCCATGAATTTTTGTACAACCTCTACTCGATGTGCCTTAAAATTTCATGAGACCCCTACTTTTCTAGATTTTTTTCGTAATCTCGTCTTGATTCAATGTAAGACGAAGAAAAGAGCACCAATGTAAAAAATGAGACAAGATCAACAGAATCACGTCGAGCTCAAGAAATTTTAACAAGTCTTGACATCTTTATCCTCTTCGCTTTGAAAATTATCGAAATTCTTGAGTTAAGACAGGAACTTATGATCAAGGAATTGCACAAGACAAAACAACACTTTCTTGATTTTAATTTTCCAGTCAGGACAAGAGTTGGATGTCAAGATCAAGACTCTTGTTTTGGTGAAACCCTAATTATTAAGAGCGAATCAACTCCAGAATTCTTGACTTGATCTCGGCTTGATTCGACACAACACAAAAATAAAAGCACCGATGTAAGAATCGAGAAGGATCAAGAGAATCACGTTGAGAATTTTCGAGATAAAGATATTTTGTCAAGAGTCTTGACGTCTTTACCTTGTTTTTATCGAAAATTATCGAAATTCTTGAGTTAAGACAGGAACTTATGATCAAGAAATTGCACAAGACAAAAAAACACTTTCTTGATTTTAATTTTTTAGGCATGGCAAGAGTTGGATGTCAAGATCAAGACTCTTGTTTTGGTGAAACCCTATTTACGTATTAAAAACGAATCAGCTTTAGAATTCTTGTCGTAATCTTGTCTTGATTGAACACAATATCAAGTTAAAAGCACCGATGTAAGAATCGAGAAAGATCAAAAGAATCATGTCGGGAATTTATGAGATCAAAATATTTTGTCAAGAGTCTCGGCATCTTTATCTTCTTGTATTGAAAATTATCGAAATTCTTGAGTCAAGACCAGAACTTATGGTCAAAAAATTGCACAAAACAAAACAAAACTTTCTTGATTTTAATTTTTCAGTCAGGGCAAGAGTTGGATGTCAAGATCAAGACTCTTGTCTTGGTGAAACCCTAATAAACAAAAACGAAACAGCTCCAGAATTCTTGTCGTAATCTTGTCTTGATTGAACACAATATCAAGTTAAAAGCACCGATGTAAGAATTGAGAAAGAACAGAAGAATCATGTCGGGAATTTATGAGATCAAGATATTTGGTCAAGAGTCTCGGCATCTTTATCTCCTTCTATCGAAAAATATCGAAATTCTTGAGTCAAGACATTAACTTATGGTCATGACATTGCACATAGCAAAAAAAATACTTTTTTGATTCTGATTTTTAAGTCTAGACAAGTGTTAGATGTCAAGATCAAGATTCTTATTTTGATGAAACCCTAATAATCAAAAACGAATCAATTCCAGAATTCTGTCTTGGTCTCGCCTTGATTCAGCACAAAAACAAGACAAGAGCACCAATTTAAAAATCGAGACAAGATAAAGAGAATCACGTCGAGAATTTATGAGATGAAGAAATTTGTCAGGAGACTCGACATCTGTGTGCAGTTTAATAAATACCCAAAAGGTCTCTGTCCCTGAGAAATATCGAGACTTGTATCTAGACAAGTAATTAAGACCAAGAAATTGCACAAGAGAGGAGTAATTAGTTTCTTGATCGTGATTCTTAAAGAAGACAAGAGTTGAACGTCGAGATCAAGACTCTTGTTTTAGGGACATATCTTCAAGGAGACTTACTTGGGGGGTTGAATACTAATTAATAAACGAAAATATTCGCAGTGTATTCTACATTAGTAAATTAAATTGTATTCAGGGGTTATGATAAATTCTAATTGTTGTAAGTTGTTAGGTATCTTATACAAATAATGCCTTCGTTGAACACGACGGTTATCCTTAAGGTGCTGGATAGGTCAAAGCTCGTCATTGTTGCCGGCTTTTATTCAACATTTTACAAGTGAATAAAGCGAGTTGAGTGGTTGGAAGACATATTCTCGACACTCGAGTACAATTGCAGTAACGATCCCCCGCGTGCCAGCGAAACGATTATAAATGAAAGAACGTAACTCACCCTCTTCGTTGCGCATTCTGCCATTGTCTGCAACAGCAACTTTAAATTAATTTCGCTAATTTGTTAAAGTTTATGAACTAAAACCCTTATTGTTCCCATTCCGTTAATAAATTATACTTTTTTGCCTACGGAAACGAATCATATTTCTGTCCAAAGTAATAAGCACAAAACTTTCAATTTAATGAATATTAAGCACTTTATAAGAAATTTATCGGAATGAGCAATACTTCTCAGTTTAATATTTAGTAGTTTTTCGATATTTATGTATATTTATCGTCTCATGGCCAATTAGTTGTCAGTTGCCTTTCTATGAAGCACGACAACTGATAGATGGCTTTAGTTTCCTTTTTCTATGTGTTTATTTTACAATACATGACACAGAATGAGCCCAACAACATATATCGCGTGATATTACAGTTAATAGGTCAATATGTATAGACAATTTATTTTCAATTTCACAAGATAATGAAATGTGTATTTATTGCATAATGTTTAGTAAATGCATATGAACAATGAATTGTAAATGTAATATTGTTACATTCTGTCATTATTTTTTACTCTTTTATTCCTAGGAAACAATAACATTTCTAAACAAATATTTCGAGGCACGTAGGGCACGAAAGGGAACTAAATAATTGCTTACAGCTTTTGCAGATTATAGGAAGTGATAGACATTCACATACTATCACAGATAATTTGTGTAATGGGGGAGTCACTAAAGAAAAACAGTTTGTTTATGAAGATATAAAACGAATATACGCAACTAAGGGGTGCTAATATAAGGACCCCCAGAACTAAAATTGGTACACTTAACATAAATAAACATTTTTGGAATGCTTGAATATATTTTGACTTGTTACTGTTTTAATGTTGCTTATCTAATGTCAGGCTAGTTATGACGAAAAAAATAAAAATATCCAAGCACCCCAAAGGACAAGCACAATTGAAAATTTCATTATTAGGGTTAATTAAACATAACAAAGGGAAAATGTTCAAAATAACTTTATTGTTTACAATTTTTTAATCTGTTTTGTCCCAGTATTTAATAGCAAAATTGTTTGTTATTAATCAATAACTTTAAAACTTTTGCTTAAACATTTTTTTTATTAAAAAATCTTTTAGTTTGAAAGATTAGTTAATACAGACGAACAAATTGCACAAAAAAACGTTTTCGGTAAAAAACTTTTAATAACTACCAGATAAGTTTCGTTAAATCATCACCCAGACTGAAGTTAACATAATTACAAGATACTGCCAATATAACGCCATCTAGCGGTAGTTATTTGATGCTAATGGTTGTATTTAAAATGTCCGACAATGGTCTAAAGGGGAATCTGCATGAATTTAATTTTTAACTAAAATAAAATACCTTTTTGACATATTTTATGTTATCAGACTTATTTGCCTATTATAGGGAGGTTTGAAGTACTTTCTTTTTTGAAAATAGCCCTTAAGTTTTGCATTAGTAATGTGTAAACATTTTATGTCCTCAAATACCCACAAATTTCGACGGTGATGTATCGTATACACGCGACGTAAGTTGGAAACACTTGGGCTTAGTATAACAGTTTCCACGTACTTTCGTTACGTCGTGGGGTGTCAAAATCCACTTGTGCGTCGAAAAATGTCCGCTTTTATTATTTTATTTATATATATGACTGCCGTTTGGGACTCGGCCACGGTTTACGACATGTATACAAATGAATGCTTTTATTTCTCTGGCGAAAACATCATCCCAATGCACTCCCATTGTCTTTTTATAGGTACTTTCCACCATATTGGTACAGGATATAGTGTCAATAGTAACAAATTATTAAATATACTTATTGTTAGTCGTATACATTTTTAGTACCTATGACAATTTATTGATACTAGTAGTGTGTTCGAACCGGTAGTTTTGAAGCACATATTTGTGTTTTAATCATAGAGATATTAGAATAGAGTGCGCGAGAGGACTGTTTTTGCGATATCAGCTTAGAAAGAGTACGCTGCATATGGGGCCCGTCTATCTCTCTCTAACACTTCACGCGATTGGCTGCTCCTCCCGGCTCTATGGCTGCTACACTTTTTCCCTCTCAATGCTTATACAGCCGGGAGGGGAGCAGCCAATGGCGTGCTTTGTGAAAGAGAAATTTCAATTGTTTCTGGCAGCGTTTGTCTAGCAACAGCTACTACCATATTATATCTATGAGAATATTGACAATTAGGGACGTCCCACACGTCACAATGTCAATAATTTTTAATAGAAGATTTTGATTTAAAAAAAAATTGTTTATCGAACCTTTTAATAGTTAGCTAATTCCAGAAAGTCTTATCAGCAGAGGAGATTATTGCATAAATATTTATTGAAAACATTTTTATCAATAAAACCATAGATTTAGTCACTTTATGGCATTATAGATGGCAGTTAACTGCTTCTATCGTTTTATTTTGGCAACTTAAACTTGTTTAGGTACAAATTAAAAGTTTTAGTATCTTCATCTAGTTACATTTAACGTTACATAAATAATTGTTTAAACAATCCAAATCAAATGCTGGGTAGGAAACTTTCTGATTAGATTGCACGGAGTTTGCATATGATACATATGCATGTACAACATTATTAAGACAACGTAGTCACGTGTCACGGTTTCGTCACCCCAACCGTCCCATCTCCATCTTCTCGCTACCCTAAACGAACGTTCCTAATTGTAAATGTACACACCCACAAAGCATCCAGCGCAATCGAACCGCGAATCAAGCGAATCCAATTATGAACTTTGTTGTTGTCGTCGCTGCTGTCTCGCCGATGGACGGTTATCCTTTATTTAGTTGCAGGAGAATTTGAATTCGTAAAGGACCTTAAACGCACACATGCCCGTCCTTAGGGAATGGCTTGAGTTCGTGACTCGGGTGCCTAGGCGTGTAATAATAAACGTATGGCCACTTTCGGAAATGCAACGTCCGTAGCATTGGCGTGGAATTTGAATCGATGGCCCTAACGGTTGCCAGCGAAAATGAGGGCGTAAATTTGTAACTTTATGTTGAGTTTGGATTAAATTAGGGACACAACTAATAACGCGGAAAATAAATCCGACAAAATGTTTCGAAACACTTAACCCATAAGCATTTTATTGCCATCTCTTGGGTATTTGCTGTTACAAAACTATTAGAAAAAACAAATACTCAATAGATGGCGACACAAAACCTATCTGAGGATATTGTATCAACTTGATCTTAACGAGTTGTTTCGGTTTGGTTTAGGCGTACTGATGTGAGCTAATAGATTTGCATCTAAAAGATCATATTTATGGTGAAAGTGCCTGACACTTTCAGTTTCAATAGGTAAACAACAAAAACACGAATGAACAAGAATTAATGTCAAGTTGATTACAGCTGAACAAATTGTTGGTTTATTTTCAGCAGACGGTTGTTTTTGTTTACTTCTTTGCTGATAAGTAAGTATGTAAATTAAATTTAATTCGTTAGCCTTTGAGATTCCGTATTGAATTTGCACATCAAACAAATTAATATCAGGCACCAACGCAATATCTCGGAAAAGCTGTTAGATCGTTGCATTTGTGTTAATATCATCCAATTTTTCCTGAAAAATTTGCAACATAACTAGTACTAAATTTGACAACATCGTCAGTTGAATTCTCTGCAAATTTTTCTTCATAGAGAAGATTATTATTGCCAGTGCGCCACTTGACGTAGATGCTTGTTAATTGCTTTTCGTT
This sequence comes from Agrilus mali, assembly GCA_029378335.1. Taxonomy (NCBI): domain Eukaryota; kingdom Metazoa; phylum Arthropoda; class Insecta; order Coleoptera; family Buprestidae; genus Agrilus; species Agrilus mali. Next base: position 4,572,342 of record CM055660.1, read on the forward strand.
TACCTTGTTGATGCGCAATCTCGCTTTCTCTGTTGCGGAATTAGGTCTTCCGGATTTGAAAAATTGTACACGGAAGAATTCTAGGTACCACTTTTAGATAGATAACTATTTTGAACATTTTTAAAGTAACTCAACTACGAGCTAAAGTGTTTATAACTTCCATCCATACTTAATTTATTTATGATATTAAATTAAATCTTCTTATGTTTTTCTAGAAAATGATTACTGTTATGTAGATTTTTTAATTTTTTTAATTCAATATGGATGCAATAAGTTCATGTCTAGTGCATTTCGTGGTTCATGTTATATTCAGCCTTATTAATAATCAGATAGTAGCAAGTTACTAGGAGTATACTAAGAAAATCGTATTAATATTCACAGTTAGTAGGCTTCTAAGTTTAGTAGCTAACTAAAAAGTTAATAGCATGGTAGTCTGTGTTTAAGCTAGACAAATATTATAAACATTACCTCGAGTGACAGATTTTAAAATATTATATGGTTTTTAAGAAGCAATTTATTGATTCAAAATACAAAATTAAATAGAATACCACAAGAACAAGATGGAAAATGGAAAGGAATTGTAACATTGCATTAAAAAATTAATAATTAAACTAGTACATGTATTTTTAATTTATTTCAATGGGTAATTATTCTATAAAAATGATTATAACCGTTTTTTATTAATTTACTAGCAGCAATACCCGGCGTTGCCCGAGTAAGAATATATTACACGTTTGATGGAACGTTCTAGAATATTCGCGAATTTAGAACTATCCAGAACATCCCATAATGATTCAAAACATTTTCTAACTTTTTTTAACATTCCGAAACATTCTTGAATGTTCTTCAAGATTCTGGAACATTCTTGAACACTACCAAATCATTTTGAAATGTTATAATAAAACATTTTTTTACTTCTTAGAATATATTTGAACTGCCTGTAACATTCTAAAAAAATCTGCTTCATTCTCATCCCCACTCCGTGCTGTTTGCTGGGTGAGTAGTGACATCAGTAGACGCCTGGCGGGAATGACTAATCAGCTGATAATAATTGATCAGTTATCGACCACTGAGAGTTGAAGATTATTACAGTACCAATATCGCTATTAAAACATGGGGGTTGGTGGTAGAAAGATGAAAATTAAGGGTTATATGTATTTTTTAATGCCAAATCATTGTTTGTATAATTCGAAGTTTTGTGTCTACAAGTAAAATTTTATTCTTAAAATAATGGTAATAATGATTCGTAAATGAAAAATCAATAAATTTGTCCATTTATTTGCCAGTGAGTAAATTCTACTGAGGGAAATGAATCCTTGTGTGTAGACCAGACAAAATAAGGGTGATTAATATTGGAGTTTAAGTTCTTTCAGGAACTTTATTAAAATTCTGAATTGTTTAAATTTAGGTAATTGATGATATGTCCCAGTTGGTGTTGCATTTTGTTCATTGTGGGGGTGATTCTTTTTCATTAGGTGTACACATGTGTAATTAGTAAGACCAATTCTGAGTTTTTTTTTGTAACTTCTTGAATTGTTAATATTTACTATGCTTATTGCTATCGGAATGTTGATCGTAAATAACTGTTACACCACTATAAAAATAAGTAAAAGAAAAAACATGCCAACACCTCTTTAAGCCGTTAATCGTCAAAAATACCGATATTTACACGTTCAGTAGGTGATTTGCTACAATTTCGTTTCGACACAAATAATTCTATTAGCTAGTAGCAGTTTAACTGACGTCCATTAATACGACATACTTAGTAGCGTCTTGGTTGGCTACTAACGTCCTACTAAACCGTTGACTATTAATAAGGAATTTGGAAAGGCAACATGCACCAACCAAAATTTATTATCTACATATACAAACGTTAGGTAAAAAGGAAATTGAAAAACCAAAAAAACCGATTACCGTAATGGCGCTGTAGCAACCCGAATTCTCTCTCAATTGCTTGATGAAATGCGGATCATGTTTGAGTTGGTTGTGGCGTGCAACTGCCAGTATTAGTTCCCTTCCTTTTTAATTACTGTTCGCTGGACATTAATTTTCCCGTATTATTAATTGCTTTCAAAGAATTTCAATCGTTTGTTTTCAGAAGCGTATCGGACTGTAGTTGTGTTCAAATAGTTCAAAGCTTCACAATATAAGCTTATCCAATATATGGACGAGTTCATGAAAATAAGCTCGATTACGACCTTATTAATCCCTTGAAATTAACTGCTAATAACTGCAGTATTTCATAATAATATAATTAGAAGACAAAAACAGGTAATATAAACAGTAAGAGCTGCATATCTTAGCTTGATTCAGTAGTCATTTGGACATTTGATACATACGTGCTGAGTTCGAAGAATTCTGATGGTGGAATGAAGTGACGGTAAATGCACGAACATTATTTAATCGTTCTATACAAGAAACGTACATTGTTTCGATGCTGCTGATTATAGGCGTTGTAGCGACTAAACGGAAGAAATGGCTGGTAGCCGCTTTTCCGGAACGCCCTTTATAGTTTTTATGCCGTTAAAAGCAATTTAAGTGGGTCGAAACTTTTATGGTCTTCTAGAGTCTAGACGAAGAAACAGATAAGTGCGGTCTAACCTCAAGTGAACGAAATAAACTTTCCGCTGCAGGTTTTTCCAGTAGTTACATGGGGGATTTCCTTTTACCGATCGGTTAATTTAGCAACTTGCAGGGGTTGCGTTATATACCTGCGACAATATACAGTTGAGTAAAAATGATGAAGAAAAGGGTATTTCTATCGATATCGGCATAATTTACAGGGTTGGTATTACCTTTGAGTTCTGTTTCTTCGCGAATCACATAAAAAAAGCGATTGAACAGAATTTGATAAAAACCATCGTATGGTGGCGGGTGGCAGAAATACTGTAGGGTTGGCTTTGTGTTTACATGACTCCTGGGTAATAAAATTTGGGATGAAAACAATAAAGAAAGGACGAGGCAAGGGTCCATAATATTCATAAAAAAAATGGTTTGAAAATTGTAGCAGTGCAGCAGATGTTCCCACTAGATGGCGACACATTACCTGTATTTGGATATTATATCAACAACTTATCTTTAGGATTTAACTTAACTAAGTGGCGTGCTGATGAGATCAAATAAATCAAATACGTTTCCTTTCTCAAAATATATATTTTTGTATACTGTTATAGTAACACATTTTTAGTCCAGTGTTCTGTACAATAATTAAGTTATAACAAAATATACGACCAATTAGGTAGTTCTTTGTTTTAGGGAGTTTATTACTGCGCCTTACTCGTGAGAACTAACCGGATAAAAAAATTTAATAGCTTCCGAAGCTTATTGGACTTCGTCCAAGAAAAGGCGCTGCAACAGGCGCTTTAACATTAGACATGTCTCTTCCAATTTAACAGGGTTCACATGTTTAGAAGCATGCAATGTTTAATGAGACAGTTGGGTCTTTACTTTTGCAGTACTTCAAATTATGGCTGACTACAGAATTCTTAAAAGAACATTATTTGTAAACGTTTTAAAAACCTGGTTCACTTTTATAAAAGCAAATAGGTAAAGAGACTTCTTTCATTTTAATAATTTTTATTTTACTAGCAGCTATTATTGACCTTTAGCAGATATTCATGCGCCACCAATGATTATATATACCTGTATCTTGTTTATGGATGAAAAATAATTTTTTTTTCGTTGTAATAGCTCGTTACTTGTTTCTGGAAGAAATCTTGCTAGCTTAAGAATTAGGAAGCCCTTCCGGATGAGCTTTCTTTACCTTGGATGACTTTTTTACTCATTTCAAAAAAAAATATACAAAGGCAACCTTTTATCGTCTTTTATCTATCTCAGTTTATGTAAAAATAAGGAAAATGGGAGTGTACTTTCAAGGATTCCTATCAATATTTTAATAAAGGATAACAAAGAGAAGGAAGAAGGAAAAGCAATAGAGCTGATCTGTATCGTATTTAGGTAACTGTTTTTCTTTTCAAAGAAAATAAAGGGAAATTTTATTCGAAGCACTTAGAAAAAACAACAGTCAATTTTGGTACCTACTTTATACTTTTCGATCTTAAAAAAATTTAAATTTTCTATTTCTATGAAATATGGAAAGTTGTACTAAATTGTTATTTAAATAATCAGAGTAAATTTACTCAAATAGTACCTATACCTACTTAGATACTTATTGAAGCATGAAGATTAGAACTAAATTGAATTATAGTGTGGAAATTGTTTGCAAACTAAGGAGACGTGCGATTAACTATAATACTAGCAATTTCGACCCTTTTCGGCATGTTACAGGGGCAAATGACGATAATATACAACCCACTAAATTATAATCATTACTAGATAATTATTGGATCGGACGACTTTAGTGTAATTAGAATGGCCAGGCGTGTAATCTAGGTATTATAATTACCATCACCGCCGTCGATAACTCATAGGTTGCTAATGCATTTTGAGTTTGGCAAATTAATATATTTATATGCGTACATAAACCCCAGAACCCTTTTAGCAGTTCGAGCGCGTGGTATAACGGTTTACATTAATATTCGAGAGGACGTCGGTTCGAATCAGAGTTTGGTGGTCGCGGTCCATCACCTGCATTGAAAAAAGTTTTTCTGCGACTTCTCTGAATCGTGTAGACTCCATTACCCGTCTGTCTATTATGATTTAGAAAAAAATAACGAAGAGGGTTTTTCACTTTAGCTTACCCTTACCCTCTCTCTGGCTTTGTATTTGGGTGTTGTTTAGAGGGAGGAACAACTACACACTTATACCTATAAGCGCTATAGTGCTCCTAACATCTAAATGCCGCCGGTATCGATCTCCAATGATATCTATATGTTTCCCCCATAATAGTGAACCAGGGGGATGTCGATCGTTCGATTGTTCAGTTAAGGCCTCATATTAATTGGCACTATTCAGTGCAAATTATAATTTGGTCTATCGTCCCAATAACTGACAAAGTGAAATAAAATCTAGCCATAAAATTTTATGTATTCGACGTTATTTACTCGTTTTTATTGTATAATACGAGTACATAGATACTCTTAAGAGATATCATACAGAATTATTACAAAACGATTCAGAATACGTATTAAAGGACCAAGAAAATTACATTTCCTGTATTTGGTAATAAATATTGGATTAAATGTAAGGGGTGAGCGAGCGTAAACGGGTTGATTAATGAAATCGACCAATTATTCATAGAGTATATTGCTCAAAACGAAATGTATTAACTGTTAAAAACAATTAATATAAACTGAGAAAACAGGACAGCAAACGTAAGCCCAATTAGTTGTATTCGAGAACATTTTCTATTAGCACTCTCATTAACATGGCGTAATCTAATTAAGATGAAAGTGGAAGTTGATAATATACGTACATACAATATAAAAACAAAGGTCACGCCAAATTTCCGGTTTTTAACTTCTTAAATGCGAAGTAACTGGAAATTTTAAATTGCCCTATATTATGTCAAGCTTTAACTTGGACCTGTTACACAGGTGTTGTGTAAAACAACTGTTTAAATTTGTTTCAAACAATGCAATTCGACAGAAAACCGTCCGCAGGGTAAAAACTTTTTAACAACCAGAGTTTAACAACTGTAGAAACACAGATGGATAGGTAGGGAGGTAGATATGTATGTACATGAAACAAATTTTAACCAACTCAAGGTTTCGTTTTACCACAGTTTAAAGTGTGTTTTTAACTTTTAATGACATTACAGCAGCTAGTTTACATTTAAAACAGAAAGAGGGAACAAGAGAAAAATTGCAAATTGCGTATTTCTATTTTGAGGTCTGAATACGGCAAAATCTCTTTAAAAGGGCTGATAAATTATGCCACTATAGCCGATTAAAGCTATAAGCATAACGACTTTCTTTAAGGAAACCTTTGGGCAGTAAACATTTTTATTTAGACTTTGTACATATATTTTAAAATTTCCTTTTTTGAAAGAAATAAATAGTCTTTGAACCACCCTTGAAATAACAACACAAAACAATGGAATAATGCATCACTGTTGGTCTTACTGAGCCTTCATCATTCAATCTATCTAATGGAATGAGCTACAAATAGAGATTTATTTTTAACTTCGATAAGTACCTTTCTTTTATTTTTCCAATATTTGATCGATTATTAGTCGAATATTTGTCATAAACAAATCACGCAAAGCTTTGTTCATTCACAACTAATTGTCTCATTACGATCTTCAATGAAATTTTATTGAAATACTTATATAATTCTTTCATAAATTTAGTCCACCACTTGCTTCCTGTACTAAAAGTTGTTGGAGTCATTATAACCACATTGAATTCGAGATCATTACTTTATTAAATAGAATCAGAACAAAAATGCTAATTACACTCTTAGCGATCAATCTAAATAAACGAGTCTGTCTTAATATGATTTAATCCATACTATTTCCTCATTAAATAATTAGCAAACATTTTTTCAGGTTAATATTATTTTTGTTATGTTATTGCGCATGTGTAGTTTAACAAAAAGTGCAAAAGTTGAAGCTGAACCGGTGTAGCTTATCTACTGACGTGACCCGGTGTTAGATTATAAAATTAAGCTCGATTTTGCTCATCATTGGAATTATACATTTCAAACTACGATGAACTTTACGTAAGTCGTTGACCCTTAGATTCATAAAATAAACGAAAGAGATATCGTATGGTCAGTGTTCACAAACCGTAGGTAGTTGTTGATCTCGTGATTATGACATACTATAGATAGACTAATGTGTTGACCTGGTGACTGACCTATTTCTCGAGGTCAAAAATCTAAAACGTAGATAGGCATTTGAATTGCCTACCTACGGGTTCTTTAAAGACTTGAAGTGGCGCGACAATGTCCCGAATCGAGTAGATAATGGGGCGTAATAACAATAATAATGACACTGGGGAAGATAATGGGTGGTAGAGACCCATATCCACGCACAACACGTTCCAGAAGCGTACCTACATCGCATCGGGATGTATACGCGTACACATTCGGGGGGTAGACATCTGTAGCTGAAGGCGCGCGCGGGATTAACTTGAGAAATCAATATGCGGGTTGAGTGGCGAGGCGCAAGTGCGCAGAACAGGAATCCGCGGTCCCAGTGAGCGCCAGTCTGCGATTTTCATCCCGTAGGGGAACTGGCGCACTTTAAATGGTACCGCACGTCGCCGTTGTCGCTTTCGATCGCCGCTTGTGGACGCCTATTCAATTTAAAGCGCGAGATCGTCCAAAGCTTGTGTAGTTACGTTGATGCAACAGTGTCGCAAACGTCAACGTTAGGGTAAATAAAGGTAAAAGTCGATTTGGGGAACGCGATAGAATCGAGTTTTTTTTCCGCGTTGTAACTAGTGGCGCGCAATCAAACATCCCCACGTGCTGCGGTCGTTTCTTTTTTTTTACAGTGGCGTAGGTCAATTGCTGGTGAAGTGGATAATGTTCACCCTTTCAAAAATTTGTTACGGAATTCTCTGTTGCATGCCCAAAGTCCCAGTTTTGCTTATCGATTTATTTTCGTTTTATGTTGTAAAAACTGGTGACAAGTTTCTGACAATTGGGTACAACATGATTGATCTGTTTTTTCTTGAAATATCAAGCACTTACTCTCTTCTAGTTCAGTTTATTCTTCTTCGTTCATTACCGGTCCTCACTCACTCACTTATTAAACCAACTTCGTACAGTAATTACTATTTTCACACTAAAAGGTTCCTTTAATGTTAAAGAGTTACATTCACCTTTCAGATTTCTAAACCCATTAAGGATGGGAAAATTCTTCTTCTTTGATACTCAGATTTAGACCTTCATCTTTGCAACTAACAGTTCCAAATTTTAATCAATGTAATAACTCCAAAATTAAACTATTCTAAAATAATACACAACCATTAGAGAACCTCCTATGAGATTCCTTTAATAAATTGTGTCCACCCTGCTCCTTAATTACATACTCAATTATCGTTTAAAACTCATATTAAGAAAAACTAGGTCAAAAACAAAATTAAATTTCGTATCTAATTCATAAATTGATTCCATTACATTCAAGGTTCAAAAGTACACAGTGTAATATAAATGAAAATTAAATTGTCGCGACGCATTTGTGATAAATTACATACTTTCATGCTTATTACTGTCAGAAGCAAGCTTGAGGGCTCTGAAATAGCTTTTTACTAATATTTGTTTTAAATGAAATGGAAGCTACTAATAACACCAAGTTAACTAATTAAGTTTTTATATCCTTTACGAAAACCCAGAGTGGCCATAGTGACTACAAAAACTAAATCATTGCTTTAAAAATAAAATAAATAAGTAGTGAGGGCCTTCACTTAAAACAATTCAACTGATAGGTATCGCACCTATTTTATATCTCACTTTTTGTTTCATAATTTTATTTTAGTTCTTTATTTACATTGAAATGGTTAATATACGCTTTTTTACAAACAAGCCAAGTAATGAAGGAAACTTTGCTGTATACTTTTTAGAGCTGAGTCATCTGCAGCTAAAGCTTCTTGTGTATTAAGCAATGTTTTCATAAATGTATTTTTTCTTTTCTTAACCATTGTTAACAAGGGGATTCTAAAAACTACAGCCATTATATTATATCACCCACCTTTAATTTGCATAAAAGCTTTTAAAATTTGCATGATTTCTCAATCAAAGTTCATTATTACTTACTTACCCTTCGTAAAATTTATTCCATAGGAGTTATCGTCTTCATGGGGTTGTTTCAAATTTTGAATTTATCGATTTTGGGGATTTAAGGGCACTCTATGTTTATGTTATTATAAATTTCAGATATTACTTAAAAATTGTGTTTGAAAAAATGAGAACAGAAAGCAATTCACTCGTATCTACCTATCATAATAATATTAAATTCAACTTGTAACATTTTTGTTCAGGTTTTCTTTCTCAGTACGTAATACAATATTGTCGCTGAGTTGGGTTTTCAATATTTTTATGTAATTGTATAGTCTCATCAGTCCGGGACAATCTCAAATCGAAGGGATTGTCTGAAATTGTAATCCGAACCATAAAAACGGTGTCATTTAGATCTACTTGCTCAAATTACATTTAATCTGTCCATTATGTGTGCAGACCGATTTATTTAATTGATGGCATGACGCCAAAAGACTTCTTAGTTACTTAGTTTGTAAACTCTCGGTTTGAAGAGATCTATTAAATCGTTAGGTGGCTTTAGAGATGCTGATGAGGATTAATAAAATATAGAAATATATTTGCAATTAAAGGCACAATAAATACTTAATTGAGTTATCATTGCCTCCAATCTCGTGATTGTAGAATCGTAATTAACTTAAAATTGGCACAGTTTTGATTAAATTAATAAATCAGAATAAGAAAAATAATTTAGCCATCAAAATTGAAAGGCTTTTTTGCCTTGTGTATTGTCTTGCCATTCTTTACCCTTTTTTACCCTTTTTAGGCTTCTAAAATTTTAATTCTCGTTGCTTAAGTTTGTTCTCAATTATTATGTAGAAATGGATGAAATACGCTTCCGAAATTGGTTCAACTAGTTTTCTTTTTATAGCTTATGCGATATTATAAAATAATAAAATCAATCTTGAGTAGGAAATGCAATTCCAGAAAAGTGGCGTTATATTAATCAGTATTAGCACGCCAAGTATACCGCAACAGAATGACTCTTCGGCAATACAATCTTGGCACATGCACTTTTGCATGTTTCAATAAATCTAACATGCAACAACTTCGCGGTAACGGCAATCAGAACCTTATCATTATCTTGCTATTGAATTACTAAAGGCTTGCAGGCTGTTAAAATTCCTAGGAATAACCATAAAATATTAGACAAACAGATTTTTTTTATGAATAGCAGCAAAGTGCTTAAATTTACCCTTGGAACGTTCTATAAAGATAAATACCTACCTAATAGCTTTAAAGGATGTTTATAAGCAGTTTAATTCGCTCTAGTACAAAGTCTGGGTTAGGCCAGTTTGGGTTGACCATAGTTAGTCCCAGAAAGACTAGAATAACTTTCTTCCTGAGACCATTCCTTTACTAAATGTATGCTAAAATTATTAGCAGGAACGTTTATTAGAAATTGAGGTGTAAATCGTAACTGTTTCCCTTACAAATATCAATTAAGAAAATCGAGCAACTCAAGGGGTGAAACCTTTTTTATAAATTCATAAACAACCAAATGTATTGTTTTATTTTTTTAAAATATCTTCACGGTAATCAGAAAGCTACAAAAACTATCTTTTCAAATAGTTCTGGAAATTAAAAGAAAACTTAATTGTAATCTATTTTCATTTCCATGAAGAAAATAAGCAACTCAAGGGGGCAAATTTTTTTTGTTGCTCCATTATCAAGCCAAAGTTTAATTTTATAGTTTTAAATCTTAATTAGAATAGATTATGAAAATCACAATCAAAAAACTTCAAAACTTACTGCTTAAGAAAATTTAAAAAGTCTGAAATTTATAAGACACCTTATTGCAGAACATTTCTATTTCTACGAAGAAATTCAAAGAATGAGAACTTTTTTATTGCTTCAGAATCAAATCAATGTTTTGCTAATACTTTTAAAGGTTCATCAAGGTAAATTATGAAACACTTCTGCTTCAAAAATTCTTGTAGTGCATTACAGTAGAACTCAAAGAGGTAAAAACGCATTTATTGCTTTATAATTAAGCCAATCATTCATTTTACAAATTTAAAGCTACATAGGCACAAATCAAAGGAGTACATGGAGAAAAACAATCATGATTTTATTACTTGATGAGTCAAGCAAAATTTTTCTAGTAATTAATACTAGAATTCTCATAAAATTTACTTGGTGGTATAAAACAATTTTTCATTCTTTCTAATAATTGGTATTATATAAATAAGTCTAGACTTTTTTTCTCTACCTCTCGATTATTCGTGTCGTAAATAAAAAAATACTAGAATGAAAATAGTTTAGTAAAATTAGTCATAAGAACTGTAAAAAATATTTTCTAATCAAGTCAATTTTACTAGAATTCAGTCTCAACACCGAACGTAGATTGACTAGACATTTCTAGTAAAAACTCCTTGAGCGTCTGGTCGTCCATATAATTGACAGATTTTTTAGTAATGTTTTCTAGCAATATTTTCATGATTGTTTTCTCCGTGTAGTAATTAAAAAAAACACAAAAATACTGTTTCAAACAACAACAAGTCTGGAATATTTGTCTGAAGTACATTTCTAAATCTATGGAGAAAATAAAGTATCTCCTGGAGAGAAAACCCTTTTATCGCTTCATAATCAAGGCTAAATTTTGTTTTATACGTCTAAAGATTCCTGGGGGTAAATTATTATTTAGAAATAAAACTTCAAAAACTTTTGCTTCAAAAAATTCTACAAGAAAATTTTATTGTAGTACGTTTCTATTTCTATGAAGAAAATCAAACCATTCAAGGGATGAAAACTATTTATTGCTTAATTTTGTAGTTTTAAAAGCTCATAAGGGTAAATTAAGAAACTTGTATTAAAATTCCCACAAAAAGATCTGTTTTAAAAAGTATAGAAGTTACAAAAAGGTTTTCCATAGTATATTTCTATGCAGTGTTTCATAATCAGGGACTTTCGCTTCATACTCTTAATGAATTATAGGGGTAGATTATGAAAGTCGTAATAAAACTCCCCAAAGAACCTTTGCTTCAAGAAATTCTAAAAGAAAATTTTGTCGTAGTACGTTTCTATTTCTGAAAGAAAGTTGAGAAACACTATGGATTAAAAACAGTTTTATTGCAATATTTAGTTTCATTAAGGTTGATTGTGGGGGGCGGTCATGATCGAAAACTACTGTTTTAAAATATTTTGAGTTATAAAAATATCGAGCAACCCATCATGGGGTAAAAACTGTTTTAATGCTTCATGACTTAGGCTGATAACACTGAAAATGATACAGGTAAACGTTGACTTTAATGAGAACCAACAAAATCTTGAGATGTCAGATAATTGTAGATTTTTGAATCAGTGGTGTTTGAAGGCTTTTTGATTATATTTCACTGTAATCTTCGGTATGTTACAACATCGCTTTTCCATACTTAAATATATGCATAAATATTTTATCTATCAACATATGTAGCCCTCTTGAAAATATATTTATTCTGTAACATCCAATAAATCACTTAGGAAATATAGTACCTAGGTAATGTCACATTTTAATGCATTCAACGCGTTTCTGTGAACATATTCCGATAGTTCCAATCCACGGCATTGATATAATGGATGCATGAAAACAGTACTTTTATTCGTTCGATTTGCTCCGAAATACTGTTTTTCAACAAACACACGCAATTCGCAGTAAAAAGGCAATTGTTGATTATCAGTCGTCATTCGAACAGGCTGCTATATCGAATCATTTAATATCGACAATTAGTTTTATCGACAATGACTGATCCCTACATTGGGATTAACGCCGTTTGAGTATTAGGGACAATGTATCACCTCGGACTCCACAACCATTAATTTATTAGATCCGTAAAAAATTGGTAAAGTCATTAAATCCATTTGATTATTTTTTGTAGATTTAATATGACCATATTGAGTCAAAACTGCAATACTAAATAGTTACATAGGACAGACAGGTAGTAGTTTCGAAATGAGAATTAAGGTACATAAACTCTACCTACTACACAACTTATTTAAAAAAATGTATTGCCCAAAACGTTATAAATCAAATTAATTAGTGATTTAAATATTAATTGTGTGTTTGCAACAGAGAATTTTGACACAAACCAAAACTACAACTAAACGTCAATTAAATGTTTGATTAGGTAATTAATTTGTACCTTCTTAGAGTTTGTGCACTTCTTCAAAGTTGTGTTGTGTTTAAAAGAAAGTTTCAATAAAATGTGCTCTCGAGTTTGTTACCCGAGTGTTTCCTGTATGATTTATGATACGAAGTTGAACCAGCTTTCCTCGCAACTGAAGACAAATACTGGCCCTGTAAGATGGACGACGTAGGCAATTTTATTTTCTATATAAAACGTAAGTTTTTATTCCTCATGATCCTATTTTATTTATTATATTACGGTCCTGCTCAAGTGCGATAATATATAACTTTCAATACAAATTGAATGCTCAATAAAAAATACGGTTAATTCAAAATAATTTATAAATAAATGTGGTAATAAGTAATTCCTTAATGTTGGTACATGATCAATTAATAAAATAATATTTTTGGCCCATTACGTTAGTATATTTAATTGGGGAAAGGTAGGATATAGCAGGATACCCGTTTCACCACCCTAACTCTCTCTTTATACATTTCTAATGAACTTCACTATTCTTTTGTATGACATAATCGAAATATTTTAAAGAACGAATAGAAATAAAAAAAATAATAGTTTTTAGAATAATGCAGTGGTTGATTTGTGATTCTGCATGCGTCCAATGATTCTGTAGAATTTCTTTGTGCTCTTAACATTTCGTTCAATAAATGGAGAGTGACGAGGTCAAGAAGACGCTTCGCGTGCTTAAAATTCAATTTCGAACGAATTTCTGCGGAGAATTTCAAGTGGCCCACGGAAACTATTTAATTTCGACGCATTGCAATTGCGAAATTACGTTTCGAATACTTTATAGGGGCCCCAAATACAGCAAAATTAATTTTGAAACTTGCTAAACGTTTCATTGACACGAACTACATAAATTAAATCATCAAATAATGTATATAGGGGAGGACAAAAATTATAAAATAATCATAAACATTGAAGCCATCCGCAATATCCAATTAATAATTTCAGGAAAGCTGACAATATTTTTAAAAAATTTAAATTTGGCAATATTTATTCATATTAAAATTTATTCCAAAGGATTTTAATATAGGCAATTCCCAAGCATTAAAATCAATTTATTTGCTGATTTACAATTAGCTTAGACTAGCCTAGGTACTTACCGTTTTTATGGTAACAAATAATGCCAACTCAACAGTCTTTTGGTGGGTTAGATTTTCTTATTATGGAATGCGCGTACTTAGGCTGTTGGAAACTTGCCAACGTTTCGCCCAAGACATTGCGGTCTGCCTCAGTAACGCGTAGGCTTCTATACGTGCAGAAAATCAGTTAAGTCGTCAGGTACTTTTTCACAAATAGTCTAAGAGTATAAATGAAACAGTAGAATATTTCTAACAAGTCAAGTTTTATTTCAAATTCAGTTGTGAATTACGTAGGTTACTGTAAGTGATTATATGCATGGTATACTGAAATATCTTGAATATTTTGTGAGCAAAATACAAAGGAGTACTTAACCCCAAGGGCTAATTGTTGTACTTTATTTTGGTAAGCAGCAATGTTGAAAATTTGAGTGGAGCATGCTCCAGATTTTGCTTCTGACGAAATATCTGAGAGGAATGTCAAGTGGTGTCGAAACTGTTTCTCAGTGAAACTATTTGACTTCAACGTCATTGTGGTTCTCTAAAGTTGACAGATACGGTAACACATACAAAATATGTGGCCGTTATGTTCCTTATGAGACAAATAAATTTATGTGATTATCTGAACCAAAATTTTACGGAGAACTTCAATAATTCTTTTCTGAGTATAAAGGCAAACGTTCCTGAAATACTGAAAGTAATGCAGTAAAGAAATTCCTATAAAAACACCACACACAACATACAGGAATTCTATAAGTTGTCCAAGGAAGTGTCGCAACACATCGACATTATTTAATCATCCAATATTTGCTCTTCTAGTGTTTATTTACATTTACCTGTGACTTAGACTTACAAACGTATAAAGGAGCCTATAACGCGGTATCGGCATTATTAAAATCATACATTGTATTTATTTACACTTTTTTTGACTTACTAAGAAAAATAAGACATTGAAATTGGTTCCAATACAACGTAATGAGTCGTTTAAATTTCATTACTCCAAATCCATAAAGTAATTTTGAGACACTCCATCAACAATCGAATTGACGCTTTACGAATTGACTAAGTACTCTATTTTCATTTAAGTAAAAAACGTTACTAAGTTCTAAATAAAAAAAGACATTCCTCGAGTTCAAACTTAGTCAAAATTGAATTTATTCCGCGTTGGTATTTGGCGCTCTTCCTTCCTTTGAGAAAAAAGGGGCCAAAGTAGAAAGTAAGTTTCGTTCAATACAAAGAAAAAGCTCGCAAACTTTTCGCTGAGCTTGTTTTAAAGTTTAATTGCGAATGCTTTGGCAAAAATTCAACTCAAACTGCCTCTTTAATAGAAAAGGTACGTAACAAGTGAGGGGCAGTTAGCATATTTAAAGTCAGCTTTTGTGTTAAGCCGCATTACACTGCACTGAGTGGTGCTAATTAATTTCTTACCGGAATCGTTTGCTTCTCTTTCATAATTTGAAACTTATATTTAGTGGCGCTACCCCATGAATAGACTTATTTAATTGAAACAATTTTCGCTATTAAAGTTGATGATATGTTAAATTTCATTAAAGGGAATAAAAAAGTGAATGCGTAAAGGCTGTAGGTATGAGTAGGTATTAAATTTAACTACTACAATTTTGAATTGTGGTTGACTCGAATCAGCAATATATACTGCAGAGTAGATGACAAAGTACCAGTGTACTTATTCTACAGCTTCGAACCTTCCGACTTTATTCCCTTTAGACGACACTATTAAATTAACTGGAGCAGAATAAACTGCGAGGCAGCGAACGTGGCTTTTCGACGTTAAATTTTATTCGCTTTAGAGTAATTTCGGAAAATAAAGAAACAGTCATTGCGGTTAAAAACGATTGTTACATACTCTAGCCGTAAAGTTATATGATGTGACTATCTGACTACATTCCAGATAGACTCCAGATAGATTACTACGTACATAATTCGCTTTTGTAAGATCAGACAAGTGATTCAGTACGTGAACCTTATTGTCTGGATGAGATTATAGTATTTACAGCAAAAAGTAAGCCAATTATAGTCGTTAACTTTTTTGTGAAGTAATATTTGCCTATGCAGCGTGTTCAGTCTAGTCTTGACTTAAAGAATTCCACGCGTAAGGCAGCTTCTACTTGAAGCCGCCGCCACAAGGAACTGTGCCGCGCGTAAGGTTACTACAACGAGAGACTGCCATTTGTGAGGTTGCTCCTATGAGAAACTGTGTCACGCGTGAGGATATTGCTACGAAAGAGTGTGCCACTCGTAGGTCTACTGCCACGAGACTTGCCACTTGTTTGGTTGCTCGTACGAGAGACTGTGCCATGCGTGAGGCGGCTTCCACTTGTGAGACTGCTGCCATGAGGGACTGTACTGCACGAGAAGTTATTGTCACGAGAGAGTGTGCCACTCGTAAGTCTACTACGAGAGACTGCCACTTGTGAGGTTGTTCCTACGAGACTTTGTCACGCGTGAGGTTATTGCCACGAGAGAGTGTACCACTCGTAAGTCTACTACCACGAGAGTTTGCCACTTGTGTGGTTGCTAGTACGAGAGATTGTGCCATGCGTGAGGCGGCTTCCACTTGTGAGACTGCTGCCATGAGAGACTGTGCTGCACAAGAAGTTATTGTAACGAGAAGGTGCGCCACTCGTAAGTCCACTTGTTAGATTGCTTCTACATGAGACAGTACCACGCGTGAGGTTATTTCCATGAGAGAGTGTGTCACTCGTAAATCTACTACGAGAGACTGCCACTTGTGAGGTTGTTCCTACAAGACTGTGTCACGCGTGAGGTTATTGCCACGAGAGAGTGTACCATTCGTAAGTCTACTGCCACGAGACTGCCACTTGTTAGATTGCTCCTACATGAGACAGTACCACGCGTGAGGTTATTGTCAAGAGAGAGTGTGCCACTCGTAAGTCTACTACGAAAGACTGCCACTTGTGAGGTTGTTCCTCAGAGACTGTGTCACGCGTGAGGTTATTGCCACGAAAGAGTGTACCACTCGTAAGTCTACTACCACGAGAGATTGCCACTTGTGTGGTTGCTAATACGAGAGATTGTGGCATGCGTGAGGCGGCTTCCACTTGTTGGACTGCTGCCATGAGAGACTGTGCTGCACGAGAAGTTATTGTAACGAGAGGGTGCGCCACTCGTAAGTCTCTTGCCACGAAACTTACACTTAGTAGATTGCTTCTACATGAGACAGTACCACGCGTGAGGTTATTGCCAAGAGAGAGTGTGCCACTCGTAAGTCTACTACCACGAGAGATTGCCACTTGTCTGGTCGCTAGTACGAGAGAATGTGCCATGCGTGAGGCGGCTTCCACTTGTGTGACTGTACTGCACTGAAGTTATTGTCACAAGAGAGTGTGCCACTCTTAAGTCTACTGCCACGAGAGATTGCCACTTGTGAGGTTGTTCCTACGAGACTGTGTCACGCATGAGGTTCCTGCCACGAGAGTGTCCCACTTGTAAGTCTACTGCTACGAGAGACTGCCACGTGTGAGGTTGTTCCTATGAAAGACTGTTCCACGAAAGATTGGCTGCTTATTCTAATCCAAGCGGATTTCATTATACTTATGTATTAATTAAACCCCCTGTTTAAATAAGTTAATATTCGTGAAATGTATTTAATAAATACATAGATTTAGCTACATAAATTTATGAAAGACACGAACACAATGTTGCACTAAATATTCTTTTGAGTGCCACGTGGTTTGCACGAACTCGTTATGAAAACATTTTCCGCTTCAAAGTGACTCCTTTCCCATCTGTTTAGAGCGTTGTAGAATGATGTAGTGTAGGTGTTTTCGCGATTTACACAGGAAATACAAAGGGTCGGGCTTGTCTTTGTCCTGTCTTATAATACCTACCTACGGGTTCTACAGCCTTGTTGGCTGCTTGCTGCTAACAGTGGTTTAAACAAATATAATGCAACTCATAGTGTGCGATGTGGGATTATGTTTCTTCAAAAGAGAATTATGAATAATAGGAAAAACAAAAATTGGTGGTCTATTTCCTCTCATTAAATTATAGATATAAAAGGGACAAGATTGTCAATAAAGTGAATTAGTCTTTATAAAAGTAATAAACCAATATAAACAAAGTTTAGGTATACTTTGAGTAGCCAAACCATAATTTTCATATAATTTGAAATTCCCTAAGTTATCATGAGTCCTGAGTACTTATCGAACGGTGTTTTTGTTTTCCGCTGGTGTTGTCATTCTAACTCTATTGAATTTTGTTTTAATGGCCTTGTGAGGGGTAAATATACGTAAGCCAAAATTCGAACGGTTCGGTGTTTAATGGCTTCTTTTATCACGTTAACCAATAATGTAGACGTCATTATCAATAAATCATTTTTTAAGGTAACGAAAACTTTGGAGAAACGCGATAAATAACTCCTCGTCGCACTCTCCCTCCTTGCCCCTCCACCCCACTAACCTTTATCGTCTCCTTTTCAGACGTACCCACCTGAACGAAGACCTTTATTGATCTGCTCATTATAACTTAATTACCAACGATGTCTTCACAAAAGTGGCTCTAGGCAACGCAGAGGTTATTACCTAGAAATGAATTATAAAATGAAACTTCGACATACACTTACAACCCTCGTGGATTTAGGGACGAATTATTGTTCCTGTGTTGTTGTAAGAAATGAATTCTAATCCACGTTAATTAAATTTCATTCTCGAAACGCCGCCAGCTATCCACTAATTAAGAAATAGTCGAAATCAATTACAAAAGCAGAAAATTTATTTAGAATTACTAAAATGAATAACAGGCTGAAACATCCCTCACTTTACTCTAGAAAAATTCGTCTACTTTTGAATACTTTTTCACTTTATTGTAAAAATATATTCTGGGGGGCGAATTCTATTATGATACCATCTTTATTAAAAACAAAATATTATTTATAAAAGGAGCTCTCGCGCAATCCAGTGACAATTTTTGGTGTTCTGGGGTTTTAAGACGATTCAGTATCAAAATCTGGGTGACTTTATTCTTCTTCTAAACTTTTTATTCGATAGTTAATTAGTTACGTCTCAAAACCCCCAATTTAATGGTTAATCGTTAATCACAATGGGTAGTCGACTCTTAAAAGAAATTGAAAAGTTCTAAACTGAGAGTCAAGTGATGCTCGAGTTTCGCATTAATGAGGTGGGTCGTAATAAATCAAGATAAGATGAGAACCTTGAGAGTAATAGATATCTGTACCTGTCCTCTAAGTGAATTATGCATCTCGGGGGAAGTTTTGGCATTCCGAACGGTAGATATGTATTGACTTCGTTAATCTGCCATATACATCTACATTAACACTCACCAAAACGAATATCCGATGCACTCAAAACCAATAAAGACTACTAGTCAAATATTTTAATTAACAATCAATGCAATCTCCATACATTCTTACTATACTTAGTATTATTTTCTGACGGTTGGCAGGAATAATATTCACGTGTCACCGGTGTTTTTACGTCCTTAATAAATATTTGAGATAGGTGCATATCTCATTATCTATTTTTCCCCGGAAGTAATCGTACTATCTACGTTTATGCCATCGTTCAATTAAAACGGATAATAGCTTGTAGGCTGCACCATAAAATATATAGGTATATGTACGTGTAAACATTGTACAAACATTGAAGCTTGCGCCAGGGATGTGCGATATATTTGTTGGAAAAGTGCCAGCGTTTCGGGAATAATGAAGGTAAAGGTTAAAACAGGACAGGGGTAGTAACGAAGAGTTTAAATAAATGGAGGGTATCCGGCGATTATACTTACGTACGGACGTAATCAAAACTAAGTACATCATTTCAAATTAAGGGTTATTTTTAGGTACAGTTTTTTCACTTTTAAAAAAAGCATACCTATTCTGTAATATAAACTAAAAGACTCTTGCATGTTTTGCCTCCACAAGCAACTAATGCCCTCTAGTGCAAAACTAGGGGGTAGACTGAGAGCAATTAGAAGTTGTTAGATTGGTTAAAAGGATACCATGACTATTTCCAAATTCTATATCACATTACCTTTTTTTAATTTTGTTACATTCTAGCTACCTATTTATTAATTTAATTTTGTCTATCCTTTGTGTATTGTTTAACCATCAACAGCAGTTCTTGTTTTTAAATTTTTGCTGTTGTTGCTTACAAATTGTATTTGGTTTTGCCAAGAGACTTTCGGCTGCATCAAAATGTCATTTATTGTAACCAACAAGTGGTACGAAAGTAATAACGACAAACTTAACCTTTGGCAAAAGCTTAGTTGGCTATGAAACCGCACCCTTCATGTTCTGTACTTTGGCACCCTCATTGCATTTCACCTGTTGATCAACACACGATTTAACATCTAAAAAATTTCATTAAGAAGAAAACACCACCATCACTTTAGTTTAATAATATCTTTCCAATTAAAAATAAGATACTAAAAGTAAAATTATAGGTACAGTTTGTTGAATTTAGAAACTTGAGACAAGTACCTAACTTGAAGTTAAATAAGCTGATAGTCGATAATTTTTATGGTGAAATGTATTAAATAAATTAGTAGTAAAGAAAAGACCCCTGGAGAAGTTTCACAAAACTTTTGTTAAGGCTCTATACATTTCACTGTCTTAGGGCATTACCAAAAGTATGTAGTACAAGGTAAAATGTACATGGAGTGTTAATAAATTTTTTGTAAAACTTCTCCAATACTTTGGATATAATAATAAATAAAAAGATCAAAATCAAGAATTATCAAAAAATAAGATATCGGAATATCTAAACTTAATCCAACTTAAATTAATTGTAGAAAAATAATAAAGAAACAGTTATATTTTTTTACAGTAAATATTATAATAAATTAGGAACTAAAGAATTGTTTATCACAAGAATCAGAATTACTCCAGCGTTTCTGTGGTGGTAGTGAAGTATCACGAGAGTGTTATTAGCCTTTGCTCAAAAAAAAACTTAAACTTTTGAGTATTCCATTCCCACCAATGTTGATGGGCTGGCTGTCCCCCCCGACCTTTACTCTTGTGCAAAGTCGGAAGGGTAGGGCGGAAGGCCCTCTTCAGCCTCCTTTTGGAGTAGTGGGAATGGGTGGGTGATGGTTGGGGGAAGAAAGACGAGACGGACGAAATGAAGACAGAAGAGAAGTGAAAGACTACCTGTGAAATATAACTACATGATACAAGGAAACCACAGAAAAACTTGGACCAGAGTATTCGGCCCCGGAATCGAACCGGTGACCTCCCGAATGCTAAGCAATGATTTAGACGACTAGACCATGCCGCTCGGTAGCCTTTGCTCGCTCCACTTTGCCTTTAAATATTTCCCCTCTCTTCCTTTCTCTCATTATATGCAAGCGCATTTTATCCGCGCTTATATAAAAAGCATATTACACACATAACTGAGTAAGCAATGTTAGCACAGGCACCTAAAATAGACGCTCTCTTACTAATAATGTAGAACTCGGTTACAACGTACTCGAAGGGGCTCAAAAATTAGTTCAATATATTAAAAGTTGATCATTGGCTTTCACGGCCGGCGTTCGTATGGTAACCAAGTATTTTTCGGGTTGTTACGCCGTGTCCTGTCTTCCTCCTTTTCTAAACGTTTCGCCAGTCTCGACAACTGGCATCCTCAGTAGATTGTTGCTGCTCCTGCTGCTTCTTCTGCCACGGCAAAACAACCCGGAAAATACTTGGTTACCATATTAAAAGTTCACTAAAACAAAATTAGATAAATTTGCTTACAGTTCTCCTGTTTTTATTAGTAAAATCCTTCGTGCATTACACACAGGTTGCCAATGTTAAGATACCAAAAAATTATGAATAAAAAGTACGTTAAATTGGATCTTTTTGTATTTTTCTAATCTGATATTTCGTTCTTTATATCTAAAATACGTAATGAAACTAATTAGAAATACGTGCTCCATTAGAACTGACAGGACTTTTGATATCGTACGTTATAATAGTTCATAAAAACCCATGTACGTTATAAGAGAGTTTTACTGTATTTTAATATTAATCTACTGAAGAGTGAGACTTCTGTCTAGCTCACCCCCCCCCCCTTCCCAACATGCCCCTTTTTTAAATATAGGCAGAAAAAAAAATCCTAATAAACCTACTTTCTCTTTATCTTTACTATTTCAAATATCTACATTATCTAGATCCAATTGCGGTTTGGAGCCTATAGGTCCTTAATAAAGGCCCTAAAAATCCGACCCGCGTAAAAACGCTGTTTGATAACGCTAACATCAAAGTAAGTGAGTGCTACAGCGGAAGAGGACGACACTAAAGTTTTAGGGATTTCGGTTTTATAGCTCTGACTGAGTTAGCAATTTAGTTTCTTCGAAAGATTCTGCCCAAGTTGAACACAAATAAGGTTTATTGGTCAAGATAATTTTGATAATGGAATATGTGGTTAAAATTAGTTAAACAATAACAACGAAACCGTCTGGCTGAACGATTTGCTATTTACTAAATACGAAAATATTTCAGTAGGGGCAGGTAAAAGGCGAGTTCTAATATATTTAGGTTAATTGATGGAAAATATCAGGGAATGGAACTTCACAAAGCCAATGTAATCTCGCGGCATTTATAAAAAATTAACGAATGTATATATAGGCACAAGATATATGGACGTGACCTACACCACTCGCTAAATAATTCGCAACATCGAGAACTTCAACATTACAGCCGTGGTCCCTGTTTGTTGACATTTGGCATTTTTAATACAAATTAAATATTATCAATCAAGGGAAATCAACGTTATGTTATTAAAGGATTGTCCTCAATTAAAAATGCTGCCAACCATCCCAAGGCTACTCATGCTAGAAATTTGAAGTCATCACTACATCGAATTCATTAATGAGTACGATCTAATTATTAGAAACGTACATTTGCAGAGTGACTAAATGACCATAAAATAAAGGAGAATCGCCAAACGTCTCTCTAAAATTTTATCGATACACCCGTGTATTTGAGGGAAATTCCACCCAACGATAGCGATATGAGTAACTCAACTTTTATTTCCGTGAAATGGCAAAACTACCGATGATTATCTTCTTTGCAAACTTCGTTCAGAATATTAGGTATACGTAGGGTTGTGCCGAAGAAAGCTGAACATAAGATCGATAGCGATGCTAGAGGGTGACTTTACGCCATTTGAACCCAACAGTTAAAGTTAATATTGACCAAAGTATCTTTAATGGTAAAAGTGATTCCTTTAGCTCTCGAAATAAGGGTTTCCCCACTTGGAAAAACAACCTTAATTAACTCACGCCAGGTCCATTTACGTATATCATCAACACTATTTCTAACCTCTACACCAATTGTGACACCCAATTCCACTTCGGTTAATATTTAATAAGGTAACGGGAGAAAATTTTGTAGGATCACAAATAGGGTGACAAACATTGCTTTTGAGAGTCCCCTTCAAGTTTAATTTTATTGTCCCAGTGATAACGGAACGAATTCGTCTGGACATAAACTATGTATATGAATGAAGGGTAGTGCAGTAATGGAAATTGAACACAAATGTTTTTGTGACGCTGAAGATGCAGAAAAGCAAAGAGGAATAAACACAAGAAAAGTGTTTGACCCTTTGCAATGCATTACAAGTAAGTTGCTTCATTCTCTTCTCCCGGTAGAGCCAACGTCGAGAGTTATCGATTTTGAAAGTTGACACCAATGCGCCCTGCGAGGTTACCTTCCAACAACAGCAGCAACTGAGGGTGCCTCACTGCTTACAGCTGAGATGGATATAAAGCGATTCCAATGCCGTTACCCCGTCACTCACATTCGCACAAATTCCAACAATCGAAGGGTTAAAAAAACAGTCAGTCGACGAGGGTTATCCATCACTGATCCATCTTCTGCATAGCCATACTACAGGGTGAAATATTTTGACCTGATTTGATCTTCGTCGAATTTGAGTTGTGCGTTTGAGTGATTAAGGTAGTATTTAATTGTCGGGATGGTGTGGTAGATATGAAAGAGCAAAAAAATTATTTGCTCAGGTTCCAAGCATATTATACTGCTCATGATAACAAAAAGTCTTTCTGCTTCCTTAAACGACTCATTTCTCTGATTCCCCATTAATATGAGTATAAACAATTTCATTAAAATCACCTTCTTTTTATTTTTTACTTTTATTTTGTTCTATATAATAATCTGAAGTTTCTTCAATAAATTGCGGAATAGTTAATAGTATTTCTTAAGGGAGGGTATTGCCCCACAATTCACCGCCTTAGCTACGGCCCTTGTGAGTACAAAAAGCTCCTTCCTTTCTCATGTGGGAAATATACCGAAGCTTTACATTCTGGGACAGTGTAAAATGAAATCAAATTTAGAGATTATTTAATAAAGGTAAAAGACAGGAAAACCATTTTCCACCATCACCCAGGGCCGGACTGGACCTGAAAGGCTTGGGTGGTTGATGGAATACTATAAGATAATACAGAAATACACGAATTATTAATTTTCAACAATATGTATTATAAAATAAATCCAGTTCAAATTACAACGAATATGAATCTAGTCAATAAACATTTTTTGGGATGGAAAAAAAGCGATTTTTCTAATTCGATTTTTTCAAATTAGCAAGAAGTTTCTGGGGTGATCTCAGGTTCAATCGGTTTTCGAATTTTTCTGTTTCATTTCTCCTTAACTACCAATGAAATTTTTTTTATATAAATCGTAAGTTTGGGGGAAGAAGGGTAGAGGACTCGCGCAGGCTAAGGGGTCCTCTGGTAAACGCCACCCCGACTATTTAGCCAGTCCAACCCAGCCATCATTTAACTTACATAGTACATTATACGTAAACGAATTATTATATTAATATTATTATGAAAAGTAATTTTTGATATGAATGAGTCTCTCTACCCTCCTCCTGCTCCTTTTCTTCATATGCTTCTCTTCTTGTAGCCACCATTATACCTCAAGATAACTAAAGTTAACACTTGAGCCCAAATTAAAATCTTGCAGAAGCATAAAACGAACCCTAACAACTATTAGTTTGAACACTGTAGAGTTCTACATTAATTTCAATAATCGTATTTTTTCTTTAATGTACCATGTTGTTTCAGCTTAGAAAACTCTTACACATAAACATATTTACGGACCAATCATCGTATTTGATCAAACTCTATAATGGGAGTTGATCTGTTGATCACTTACTACCGATAGTAAAATAGAAAAAAGTCCGGAACGTGTGAATAGAACGGATGAGAATTGGAAGAATTTGTTCGGGTGTAAACATTCCTTTGAGATTGTCCTTCCTTTCCGTTGCTTCCACATTCGCTGTTTCTTTACAGTCGTCCGGCCGTTTCCTTTTCCATCGCAATGAGTTTACGTTATCGCTTGTTTTACGTCTCAATTAACTTCCGCTCGTTTTAAATGTTTAACGTTCCGGATGTGTGCACGAAAGGTTTGGATTTTTTCCGTTTGCTAATAATACATTCGCCATTTCGTTTCAATATTTTCCTTAGAGGAAACGTAGCATGAAAGCTCAAACAATTGGTACGTAATATGACACGATCTGGCAATGAAAATTGTCATTCTTAAACATTTTTAAAAAATGCGACAAGAAAAATATTCACACTATTTATGTTACTTATCCAGATTCGTCTTATATTTATATCATTTTGGGCTTTATGAGGTCATTATTATGTATATCGGTGTAGATTTTAGCCCGCGGCGATTACCCAGCGAGCTATCGATTATCTGCATTGTCGTCATATTTACGTTTCCTCGTTTTGTCTTCAGTAATAAAGATGTAATTTTTGTTGCGCTGCACAATTTATCCTATAGTAAGTTTTGTATAACTCATTTAAAATGTTGGGGATTAAGATGGTTGGTGCAGTGTTTATTTTAAATTTTATAAAAGTCAAACAGTGCCAGTAGCTGTACGTACAATGGTCGTTAGAAGGTCCTGATGAAAGCGCTAATGAAACATTCCACGAGAATTGGTTTATTGCGGCCCACAAAGTTTGTGTAGCATATTAAAATTAAAACCCGAGAGAGAGAGGGAGAAAGGAAATGTGCACTATCGCTTCCGGTTTTCGCCCGCGCTCGCGTATGTCGCATCGGTCGTCCGGCACCCTCGGACGTAATCGCTCTAAATTCTCTGCATTTTCGGTGCAAAAAAGGCCAGGCTGGCAAAACAAAATGCCACGCCGTTGGTGCTGATTAAATGCGGCGGATTTGATGTTTCATTCTGCTTTATTCACGCTATAGTGCAAATCGAAACAATTAAATATGAAATAACTTTTTTCCCGTTTTACCGGACTCACGGACTCAACTCGATTATAATTAATTCGTTCCAACAAATGTTAGCGCAGTTTTATCGCAGAAATAAATTAAATTACATATTATTTTTAATTGGGACTTTAATTAAATTATTGCAATGAAATATTAGCACAACTAATTAAATATGGGGACGCGTTGTTATTAATAATTTTATTACTTGGACTAGCAGCTGCGAACATTGCGGAAACGTAACGAATTAGCAGGCAACCCACAATGTGTATAATGGGTTGCCTACATTATGAATGGTTTAGTCCCTGAAAAGCAGTAGATACATTTTGTTAATCTAAATTTAGACAAATTGCAAATGCAATTTTCCTAAATTACGTACAAATCTGTTTCCTCTCTTAAACAATAATCGTTGATTAATCACGGTGGTTTTGTTTGCTTTTATTGTGCTGATTTGGCTTTCGTTTGCTGCTGTCGTTCCCAATCGAGCTGTAAATAAAGGGCATGGCTAAATGAGAATGCAAAACTAACAAAACGCGAAGGAACTGACACCGTCAGTAATCATTGTTGCGACTAGAACGGGTAAATAGCAGATGTGAAGTTACTGATGAACACGTCAAACGAAATGGAACATTCGAGACATTGATAAATTAAATGCCACCTCAACAACACCGACTAAAGATCATTTTATAAAGCAACACTGAGCTCCTACCTACTTGCCTACCTCCTGTCTTAACGGATTAATATTAAACGATGTTACTATTTATCAAAACGATTTTCACACATCGAATCAGGGTAATGTATCTATTACATGACTAAGTGAAATATATGTAATGTCGTCTATATATACAAGGGCGGATTAAATATAAACGAGCCTTTGTAAATTTAGCGTCGGATAGTTGTTCAAGGCGCATACAGGCGTTAGCAACTTGAAGTGGGGATATTAGGTGACACGGAAACGACTCGTCGTATTGCTGTGTTTGCTTGGTTAGTAGCTATCACAATGAGTGAGAAAGAGATGCATAGCAGCGTTGCGCAACGCAACGGATTATTATTAAGTTTCTTACACGTGAAAACGTGAAACCAGCTGAAATTTTGCACAGATTGCTAGCACAGTTCGGAAATGAAACGCTTTCGTGGCAACGGGTAAAAGTTTAGTGGAAAGAATTTAACGAAGGGCGTAATCGTGTCGAAAATGTAAATCATCCTCGTCGTCCGCGCACCGGCATATCGCCGGTTAATATTGCACGCGTTAGAAACCTTATTGAAGGGGACCACCACGCCATTGTGATTCAGATATCTGTTAAACCCAGTATCAGCTATGGGAGTGTCCATACAATCATAACGAAAAACTGGAGTTTCCGAAAAATTTCAGCTCGTTGGGTCCTAAAGTTGCTGAGTGAAGATCAAAAAGCTGCTCGAGTTCGCATCGCAGCTTTAACGCAGGCCCAAATCAGTGAAATGCACTAGACTCAGTCGGAGCACCATCCATATAACCCAAACTTATCCCCTTGTGATTTCCACATGTTTGGGCCCCTCAAAGAATCACTAGGAGGCGAGCGATTTCAGACTGATAAACATGTGGAGTCGTTTGTGCGCAACTGGATAGACTCCCTCCCTGATTCTTTTTATGAAAACGAGATGAAAAAACTACCAATCCGTTGGGAAATATGTATAATCAAACAAGGGGGATTTGTCGAAAAATAGAGAAATTTGTGTTTTTGTGAAAATTTTCAAAATAAATGTTTTATGAACAAAAGCTCGTTTACATTTGATCCGTCCTCGTATCTCTAGGTAAACAATCTTCACTCCAGTACATAGAATTACAAATAAAATAAATAACCAAATTAACTTTTTAGTCTTAAATATAAGAAGAGCCAACAATAAACATAAAGTTTCAGTATATAACTAGTTTATTTACCCCAATGCATTATGAATTAAATGTACTTTGATTTGATAAATGAAAATGAGTCTGTTTCCACTGTGACCATTTATTGTGTGCTCGAGTCAAGTAAGCCCGGAATCAACCCGTTTTGCATTTAGCAGTGACTGTCATCCATATTCCCCATCCATCCTGACACAAACAACTAATTGTTGGTAGTAAATAATAAACACTCACTTGTGATGTTTGTACTTCTGTTGTTCACTAAATTAATTTCTGAACAATTTTGACGACTTGATTTGACGAAGAGTTTAATTTTGACAAATATCTAGCCATTTGTGCAGTACTTACCTATTAGCATTTGGGGACTCTGCCTCAATTTTCACACGCCATGCTGCTATTAGTGCGACGCTCTATAGGTACCAAACCCAAAATAAGATTCAAACAATTTTATCTATTGTCACTACCAAAATGTTCATCCAACGGTGTTCTTTGAACATTAATTTTGGGAGTATATGATACCCAATTTGTGGTTGCTTTACCATTTAATTTCTCTTTGTTTCTATCCCATACTGTTGTAGTTGTTGTTTGATTTTCCCGTATGAATTGAAATGAGATACCGCTACCAATGGTTAATAATTGGGGATCAATTGGATATTAAAACCACAAATGGGAGGCTAAATCTATTGGAAGTAGTAATTGACATAAAATTGAAAGAGCACTTTGAGCTTCTCACTCAACGTCTATTGATTCATTTCAGCTTTTGAGCTTGTGCGATTCACTGACAAATTTATTTAACTGAGTTAAATTATTTAAAATTAACTTCTTAATAGCACCTCACTTAGTGAACGTGTCTATCATTGCTTCTAGATATGGATCGTGGTATTGATGAGGCTTTATGTGACCCACATTTGATGGTTTCAGGATGTAGTAGTCCCACCATCAACCTTTAAGTTTTTCTGAACAATTGCCTTGTATTAATTATAGAATGAATTTCCTTTACACCATAATGTGATGCTTTCGTGAAACAAGCAAATTAGCTCTTGATTTTAAGTGACTGTGCTTGAGACTGTTATAGCAAATTGGCATATAGGTGGTGACGTTTTGTCCTCTTCGTTGAAAATTACATCCTGCGCCTAATAGGCGCGCTTAGCGTGTCTAATCACGTTATAATAGTATTTTCTCATTTCGAGTTAATTATTGCGAAGGCAGTGTGTCATTAGGCCTCCACCATCAACAGTGATTAACGTTGAAGATGATTACTTTGACTGGAAGGCCGTGTTCAATTAACTTTGCGAATAAATTGAAATTCTGATTTCGACGGGGAGTGGGGACGTAAAAGGGGGAAGTCTTTGGACGATAGCAGCGGATACACCCCCTTGATCTTCTGACATTATCAATTAGGCTTGCTTGACTGATTATGAGACTCTTCGACGCGTCCTTTTATCACGAGTCAACATGTTTACGACTGGTGTGGTGATAAACAGCAGCTGGAGTGGGTTGGGGGTGACACAAGGGCCTGTTGCTAACGCACTTCACTACTAGTACATTAGGGTCAGAGTAATATCAACAACTAGGTACATATATTAGAACGCATGGTATATCTACGTTTAGTCTCCAAAGGTTCGTTAAATATTTCAGTGGCAAATAAATACTTTCGACTTATAGTCGGGTCAATTTAGGAAGGTGAAGTATGCAATGAGTGCACCATCTTACAATATGTACTTTTTCTATGTTTTATGTAGTTTACCTGTACTAATACAACCCTTATTCCCAACCCACCCTTATAAAGAATAGTATAAGTACAACATAACCTAACCTAACCTAATAATGGCTATATCAGTATTTGAAATTCGAAATCAAAAAAGTATTAAGTACCTACATCCCTTTTATGTTTATTTTGTGTAAGTAATAGGCGATAAAAGAGATAACGTTTTTACTTACGACGATGATTTAATACAAATGACCTTTCACCGCTTGACTGCCTCACCTTTGCCTTAACCGGAAATTTTATGTGATCATTATCTTTGTTGATGGTTGTATTAAGTGCCCCTTTTAATTTATTTTGAAAACTTACCAACCTTTCCTGTATTTTCGAAATTATTACGTATGACTTAGTTTGTGTGATATAAATTCACAAAGTGGTAATTGTTGGATTAGAGTATTGTTGTAATTAAAAATGCATTAATGCAGAAAGGGCAGTTTTAATGGTAAACAAATGCTTCACGTTCCGGTTCTGCCTTTGGAACTTTGAACTCATTAAGCCCTACGGCTAATTTGCGCGATGTTTGTACCAAAATCAAAACCATTCGGAGTCTACGTATTATAACTGCTAATTATACACAAGCGCGCCTATTTGAGGCTTCATTTTACCTACGGGTTTATCATATCACGTCGACACTTAGTAAATTACGTCCGCAGGATAATTGTAATTGGATCAAAGCACACAACTTAGGCACAAATAATGCCCGCAAATAATAATGTAAGAGGCAATTATACATCTGGTAATAATCGTTACAATTATCTAAAGTAAAAGGTTTGTAAGGATTAAGTCGTCTCAAATTGAAGGTATCAACTTTTAATCTTGCTTGTAACACTATTCTTAATTTTATAGTTTTTCTTGTCCTTCTGGTACCTTACTATGCTGTCCCTCTTTACCCTTGTTTTTTTCCCAATTAAATCCTCATTTATAAACTTTGGTACACACGGTAGTTTTATTATGACGAAGAATAATATTTGAGATGAATGAAATTGAAAATAAATCAAAAATTCCATTCAACTCAGATTTCGACTTGATCTCTCGGGAGGAACTTTAAAGCTATTACCGTTTAAATAAGGCTTACGAAATCCGTTTCGATCTTTAGTTTGCTCCTGCTGCGTCTCAGGTTGAACGAAATATCGAAAACACAAGGAGATGATGGAAGAAGCAATGAAAGCCCTCGTCGTTCTCTCAAAGCCCGATCGTTATATAGTATATGAAATGTGTTCGTATAAATTCTTGTATGTGGCCAGAGGTCACCCTGTCACCAATAGAAATAGAAATATTTTTCAATCATGCCAAAGAAACGATTTTCTACATTTCTTTCAATAACGTAAGTTCAGTGATATAATAAAAGAAGACGAGAAGGAATTCTGAATTTTTACTTAATGATAATTCAGAATCTGTGAAGATTTTGACACGTCCCCAGTTGTAAATATGTTTGAGTATTTTTGTCACTTTAAAAATGTACAAGTGTACCTTTCGATACCAGGACCTCACTTTTTGAACTTTATTTAGTCTAAGTAACATTTTGCACGTAAATATGATACGGGAATTATTATTATGTAGGGAGGAATACTTGAAAAGCGAGAACTTTTTGATGACAGCGAAGGGATTCCACAGGGATTTCCTGGTGCATTGTATATGCAGTAACATTAAATATGCATGCTACACTCGACTGCACTTTGCATAAAGATTAAATAAAACAACGAAACTACTCGTTACGAAATAATAATTTTCTTAACGTTCGTGTACATTGAACTTTGTCTTTTCCAGGTTGGAATTCTCTGGAGTAGGTTTTGTTTGTGAAATTTTCTCAAAAACATTTCCCGTTTAAGTCGAAAATATTATACCTGCGGATCGTAGGTTTTCACAAACAACTTTGTTTCGAACATATAACGTGTAAACTTTTTATTGTTATATCTTTAGGGAAGTAATTATGTACGTATACAAAGTATTGAGAAGTTAATGTCGTCCATCATACCATCGGCATAATTTATCCCCCTGACCAGGTGCCTATAAGTAAATAATGGGTTGTTATCACATTATTATTCGTTAGTATGATGACACGTCACATCAGCCTTTCCTAATCCCATTAAACAGGCTAAAATTTGTCAAACGTGCTACGATAAATAACTATTTGTCAGGAATAATGACACGGAAGCAGGTGATTTTATTCATGACTGATTTATTACAGCTCCATTACCTCATATAATCCATAATCAGTTTTATAATCTAATTTTTGAAGACGTATGAAAAGTTTTACGGTTATATTAGAAATAAACGCAGACTTTCGGACTTCCATGTCTTCGTTCTGTAGTGGAGCTACAACGTTTCGACTGGTTACGTGATAACGACTGGAGATATAACACCAGTAGAAACCATTAGAACATAAAGACATAAAAGTCCGAAAGTCTGCGTTTATTTCTAATGCTAATAATGTTGTCTGTATTTAAATACCTTTCACTTTCTAAAATTAAAAATACTTTCAATTAACTATTATTCACTTAGTCACTGTTGCATTTCTCACTGAATGCTTCCTCGCGTTTCTTTTAAGCCTTGATCGCTGCGTTACTAGAACTGAACTCCCGTCTTCGCGGCAGCTATTTATAGGGGCTTCCTTGTTGCACCTGCGCAACCTTAGCAAAGCACTATATATAGGCCACTCTTTATGCTTCTTCGCCTGCTGGGTTGCCTACATTCAATTTACTTGTGTTATTCAATGTTATTTATAAATTAAACACATTTATGTTGCTGCCAGTTGTTCAAATTCATAATAGATCGATCCTTATTTCATATTATCGCAAGTTTTCCAGGAATCACCTTCGATGAGTTATAGCAGCCCAAAAAAGGGATTGCTTTTTTTCTTGTATACATGCGTGCTTCTTCATTTTTCCCCAATAATTTTAATATTAAAAGATTGATTATATCCATCCGTCCTTCCGGAAAATATTTTGACAAGCAATTCGTCTTTGCTCTCCCGGTTCTTTTGGTTCCATTTTCATCGGAGCGAAATTGACTGGTTCATTATCTTAAGTCTCGAACACAAATATGAATTCCCATAAATCAGACTTCGTTTGTTTGCTCTTAACTCATTTATTTCGCTCCGAGACGTTTAGATTACCGAGTTCGTATTTCAAATCGGATTAATTTTCAGTTCTGTATGTCGCTGTATTATTGTAAATATGTATAGTATAAATATTTAGATAATGTTTAACCATATTGTATTACAATAGACTAGACGAAACTCGTAATGGCAGTAAGCTAAATGAATGGGAATAAAAGGGCAAATATGAATGCTAGAAGCACAAACAATAAATTACGCGTTGAATAGAATAAATCTATTGAGTTGCTAAATGTACGAAAGAGCTTTTATGGGGACTTACCATTCATTTATTATAAAGTGACAAATTTATTTAATTTGACTCGTATACGACTCATGGGTGCTTTTTTGTTTATAAAAAAACCATGACCCATTTAAAGAAAAACTCCTCCCTATTAATGATGGAAATTAATGTAAGTAGAGTAGGTACCTACATCCTTCCATCGTCCTTACAGTTTTTATAGTTAATGTGGGCGAGTTTCTATGCAAAAATAATTAAATATTCACAAGAGATTTATTACCTGGTAATCAATAAACACCCTCGCAATCATTTTTATATCATTAAAACTTTAATTATTCCACTTCATCATGCAAAATGCAAATTGTAAATCGGTTTGATCTACTTACTGGAAATTTTCCATTCACACATAGAAGTAGAGAGCTGTATGTTATTGAATATACAGGCTCCATAAAACAATGGGTGTGCGAATCAATATACAGGGCGTTCAAACAAAAAAAATATAGTTCTCTTAATATGTGTAGATGCCGATCCTGTACAATTACGACCTGGATCCTCAATAGTTCCCGGAACTTTCATTAAATTATCTCAATAGTTAAAATTTTGTATATCAACTAGGCCATAAAATTAAAATATTAGATTTTGTAAGAATTTGATCCTTACCTATGTCTATAAGAAAACCATGACCCATTTAAAGAAAAACTCCTCCCTATTAATGATCGAAATTAATGTAAGTAGAGTACCTACATCCTTCCATCGTCCTTACAGTTTTTATAGTTAATGTGGGCGAGTTTCTATGTAAAAATAATTAAATATTCACAAGAGACTTATTACCTGGTAATCAATAAACACCCTCGCAATCATTTTTATATCATTAAAACATTAATTATTCCACTTCATCATGCAAAATGCAAATTGTAAACCGGTTTAATCTACTTACTGGAAATTTTTATGTTATTGAATATATAGGGTCCATCAAAAAAATTGACAGCACAGGGTCACTTAAGACATTTACACTTTTTTATGCTCATTTCAAATTCGGCCTTAACATATGACAGATGTAATGTGAATTTTCTTAATTGGCTTCAGACTTTATAGATAAATGTACCTCTAGGTTTTAAATAACTTATGTAATTGATGTCTCGAAATATTGCTAATTAAATAGAGTGCAATGCTCATCCAGACAATATGAGTTTTAATTTTCAGAGAGGTATAAATGTATATAATACTCGACACATAAAAACGACATAAGCGAAGGTGTTTATCAGGAACTTTAGTGGAAAAATATTTCGTAAAATGCAAAATATTACAAATACCATAATCGCGCCATAAGTATATAAAAATGCATGGACGTAATCAATAATTTTATATCACATTTTAAAACGAAATTGTTTAATAAAATCATTAACACCTTTATTTATATAGATGCTTTTTTGAAATTAATGACCTATTATGTCTATTAATTCTACACCACTTTTAATATAAGTCCTCTTTTAGTACAGGTTTAAAAAATATGAAGGGGACAGTGTTAAATAGGGTGCTAGGTCACAGTGCATTTCACCACTGGGATCTTCTAAACTGTTGGTTTGTGAAATATTCTAAGAAAATCAAAATTCGAAATAGTTTAGTTTACATTCTCATTTCAATTTTTTTAGCTCCATACACCGACGCCATTAGGTGTTCTTTGTAACGTTTCGTCTTTGCGAAACTATCATTAACTTTTTATGTATGAACTTAAAATTTATACGTCGAGAATTGATCGGGTAGGTGGTAAATACTTAAAAAATAAAAGTAAAAATTCCAGGCTCATAGTCAACATTTTAAAGTTGATAATAGCTCAATGAAGACGAAACGTTGCATGGAAAATCTGAAAAATTGGCCGACCTTCAAGAATGTAATCTGAAATACTTCTGGTGAAAGAAAATCCAAGGCATATTCTACATTTCTAATGTCTTGAACGATTTTAATATTTTTTTGTTTTGTTAGCATCAATATATCTTTGATAAATCTCGTCCCATATTATGTTTTTGACACAATACAACATCAAAGTGAACAAGTCGAAATAATTTTTTTTTCAAGCTGCTTGCTTAAAATCTTGGATAACTCTCATCCTATATTACGTTTTTAAGACGACATGTATCAACGATCTTTACCAAGCAGTCTTGACAACAAAAATTTTTCGACTTATTATATGAGAATCTTATTCTTGATTTAGTATTGATATTCAAGACAAGATAAAACAACCTTAGATTTAAGGAGCCATATATGTATACGAGGATGGTTCAAATATAAACGAGCCTTTGTTCATAAAATATTTATTTTAAAAATTTTCACAAAAACACAAGTTCTCTATTTTTAGGGTTCCGCACCTCAAAAGGAAAAAGCGGAACCCTTATAGGATCACTTCGTAGTCCGTCAGTCCGTCTGTCAAGACCCTTTTTCTCAGGAACGCGTGGAGGTATCAAACTAAAATTTATACCAAGTACTCAGATCTATTGTCCCTTGGAGCTGTGAAAAAATCTAACTTCTAAGCCAACGAAATCAAAAGATACAGCCGTTTATGCCGCAAATTTCCGCAAATTTTCGAATCAAAACCTACAGGGTACTTCCCGTGAACTTAGAATCTTGAAATTTGGTACGAAGCGACGTCTTATAGCACAGATAAAGGAAAAATTGCGAAAACCGTAAATTTTTAGTTACATCATATAATAAAAATATCTTTAATAATTTTAAAGTTACTACCCCTTTGCTCATGAACACGTAGAGGTATTCAATTGAAATTTATATGAAATACTCAGGTCTATAATACCTTTAAGCTGTAACAAAATCAAACTTCTATGTCAACGCAATCAAAAGAAACAGCAATTTAAGCCGCATATTTTCAAACTCGCAACTACTCGCAAGGGAATCAAAACCTAAAGGGTACTTCCAGTCGATTTAGAATCTTGAAATTTGGCATGAAGCAATGTTTTATAGCACACATAAAGGAAAAATTCCGAAAACCTTAAGTTTTTAATTACATCACATATATACAGGTTTGTACGGAACCCTCGATGCGCGAGTTCGACTCGCACTTGGCCGGTATTTTTTGACGTATCCCCCTTGTTTGATTATACATTTTTCCCAACGGATTGGTAGTTTTTTCATCTCGTTTTCATAAAAAGAAGCAGGGCGGGAGTCTGTCCAGTTGCGCACAAACGCCTCCACATGTTCATCAGTCTGAAATCGCTCGCCTCCTAGTGATTTTTAAGGGGATCAAACATGTGGAAATCACAAGGGGATAAGTTTGGGCGATATGGATGGTGCTCCCACTGAGTCTAGTGCATTTCACTGATTTGGGCCTGCGTTAAAGCTGCGATGCGAACTCGAGCAGCTTTTTGATCTTCACTCAGTAACTTTGGGACCCAACGAACTGAAATTTTTCGGAATTTTTCGTTATGATTGTGTGGACACTCCCATAGCTGATGCCGAGTTCAACAGATATCTGAAGCACAGTGGCGTCGTGGTCCCCTTGAATAAGGTTTCTAACGCATGCAATGATAACCGGCGATATGCTGGTGCGCGGATGACGAGGATGATTTACATTTTCGACACGATTACGCCCTTCGTTAAATTCTTTACACCAAACTTTTACCCTTTGCCACGAAAGCGTTTCATTTCCGAACTGTGCTTGCAATCTGCGCAAAATTTCAGCTGGTTTCACGTTTTCACGTGTAAGAAACTTAATAATAATCCGTTGCGTTGCGCAACGCTGCTGTGCATCTCTTTCTCTCATTGTGATAGCTACTAACCAAGCAATGAGTCGTTTCCGTGTCACCTAATATCCCCACTTCAAGTTGCTAACGCCCGTATGCGCCTTGAACAACAACTATCCGGCGTTCAATTTAAAAAGGCTCGTTTATATTTGATCCGCTCTCGTAGTAAGGTCGGCACAGAACTCTCATGGTGAAGGCCTTTCTACTTAAAATATACCTATACCTTCTGAGAAATTTGAATCTGGATTTCATGACCTGCTTTATTTCAAGATACTCTATTAATGTCAACCTTAGAGGGGGACGGGAGGTAATTTCATATTTCAGAGGGTGTTTTTTTTTTTGATAACCTTCCCTTTTGGGCTTTATATTTTTGTGATTTTAAAAAATTACTCTCGTAATAAGTAAACAGAAATTAGTTTAAATTTTGTAAACAAAGAAGAACGCGCCCCTGTTCCTCTTATTATCTACTAGCTACCCCTGAAAGTATGAGGTAAAGATTTTTTTGTTATTCATGACATATTGCCGCAGAATCTGCGAATCATCCCGTATAATTTTGGGTGTGATTTATACGTTCCTCATTTTACATTCGATAGAGCTTTTATGTTTTCGGATTGTCATTTTCATAAAGGGCCGCACACGGCTTTAGCTTCGCATATTTAATGTCCCACATCTGGCCCGGTAAATCCCGGTTCCCGTCGCCATTCTTTTCGCCAGTAGGTATATTTGGAAATAAAATATAAAATTATTTATTGCCTCTGGTCAGCCGCCGAGACACTTTTCATATGACAATAAAGCTTTTCGAATAAAAAAGATTTTGTCTTTTTAGACCGCCGCGCCGCGTCTGTCTGTGTCGTCTGAGACGACGGAATTTTCATCAGAAAGGGAAATATTAATTTTTCCGGCGACCGTTGAACGAAAACAACAATTTTCAGTTCTGCCTTGAATTAAAATACGATACACTGTCACGCAGATACTGATAAACACAACTATACATGCAACAATGTGAATTAATGAGAAAAAGCTCGCTTGATAGACTCGCAGATTATTTCGAGTGACCGTTTTTTCCGGCAGTTTTATATTTCGTATTTTGTTGTACATATTCGAGAATTAGACAACGTTTATTACAATCATTATTGTTTGTTTGACCCAATTAAATACTTACCTTTTCGACCTGCATTTTCTGTTGTTTACCCCAAACACAATTGGTTAGAACTTCGCAGTTGGTATTTATTTTATATTATAACATGGCAACTTAATTTTCTCATTAAGTAAATTATTATTATTGTAGTGCAGCAAAATTCGGATAATTTAGATATTTAAGACCCGGATGTTCTCATATATGTATTACTATGAACATAATTATTCTTTTAAGGAGATATCAGGCAATATTATGCAACGAAGTTCCGTAAAATCTTTAAACGACTCGGCATTCGCTTGAATCATTATTTATTTATTGCATTTGTAAAAAGAACGCAAAGCAAATCCCTGCTCAGTGCTGCACCCACGCGTGTAGGTTCCGTATCTTGCTGTAAGGGTTGGATGCGCTTTGGAAATATGCGAACAAGAAATATTAAATAACGAAAAGAGGTGCATAGTGTCATGCTTGACGTAGATACGTATTTAAAGAACGGGATTGTAAGGGATAAAGTTCATTTGAATTCAACCTGCGAATAATCGGATAAAAGTACTTACCTATTCAAAAAATTCAATTTCTATGTTATCCTAGTTGAGAAGCGCAACATTAAATCGCTTTGTGACAGTAATCGATCTTACGAACTAAAAATACTGCACCTTGTATTGTATGTACTATCAGATTATTATTGGTACATACAGCTTAATCTCTGACTCGCACAGAAGTAGATGGTGGGTAATATGAGACTTTGAGTCATTGTGTTAAAAAGAAAATACAAGACCTTTAGTCTTCTAGGATATACCAGTGATAAGATTGGTTGACTTTGACATGTGCATGATGCAAGACCTAGCCATAAGGCTTAATGACTGATTCACCTTTATGATCATGTTCCACGGTCTTTGAGCCGTCTTAGTTTTATTAAAAGTGGCGCTGATAAAAAATACTGAATCGTCCAGAGTGAGTCGACTTAACTTTTGCTCTGAGTCAATCACACTAATATTATAAAGGCGAAAGTTTGTGAGTGTGTATGTTTGTTACTTCTTCACGTCTAAACGGCTGGAGTGATTTTAATAAAATTTGGTATGGAGTTAGCTAACACCCTGGATTAACACATAGGCTACGTTTTACTGCGGGAAAATGTCTTATTCCTTTGGGAAAATCGCTGAAAATGAATTCGCGGAATATTATAAATGCGAAAGTAACTCTGTCTGTATGCTACACAATCTCGCCTAAAATTTACTAAACGGATTTAAATGAAATTTGGTACAGAGATAGTCTAGAGTCTGAGAAGGGACATAGGCTACTTTTTAATGCGAAAAAAGGGTTGTAAGGGGTTGAAATAGGAAAGTTTGTGCAGAAATTCCGTAATTTTTAAAGACAGAAGTTTCAAACTTATTTTTTAGGCTTTTGATTAGATATAAATATATACGACATTGAATGTTTGTAAAAATTTTACCCTAAAGGGAATAAAATTAGCCTATGAAAGTTTTTGTGTGATGACGTCGTCCAAAAAGCTTACGGCCCAGAAAATTAAAATATTAAGTGTAAAAAGTTATCGAGGTTTTGTTTATTTGGATCAATAAAAGTAGTTGAATACTAAGCTATATAAATTATTTTAAACTATAATTAAACTTTATTAATCTATAATATTATAAATGCGAAAGTAACTCTGTCTGTCTGTGTGTTACGCAATCACGCCCAAACTACTGAACCGATTTAAATGAGAATTTGGTACAGAGATAGATAAGTAGATATAAAGTTAGAGGCTTGAAACTTATTTTTTAGGATTTTTATAAGATATAAATACGACATTTAAAGTTTGTAAAAATTTTACCCTAAAGGGGATAAAAATAAGGAATGAAAGTTTTTGTGTAATGACGTCGGCAAAAAGGCTTACGGCCCAGAAAATAAAAATATAGGAGAAGAAAATTTTAAATGCTGCCGAAAGTCACTATTCCATGCGGACGAAGTCGCGGGCATAGCTAGTTAATAATAATCTTAACTCTTAGATAAAGAGACAATGTCTTCCAAAGTATTACTAACGAGGACAATTCAACACATTGAATATTCTAATATAAGACATAACGATTGCAAGATTGTAATAAGCTCTGAGTTGTAAAAGGCGTATTGAGCATTAAAATTGATTTTATCGCTCGTACAGTCCTAATTTTTTTTCTAAATTCAATTGAAATTATTTACTGATCAGTGAACTATGGTCGGAATTAGGTACCTCCATGTGCAGTGCTGTAGGATGCTCCATTAAAGATAGCGGGTTTTACTACTGATGCGTTTGTATTAGCCTTGTATGCTAATGCTTTAATACCGAAGCAGGAAAATGCACTTAACTCACAACCACTTCATGCATGCTTTACACAAATCACAAGGGCTGAAAAATTGCGACTAAAATAAAGAATAACGTGCGACGCTCCTCATTTATTATAGGTATAAATATAACGCACAGAATTTGCTGAGTCTTTAAAATTGTTTAATATTAAAATTAACTGGAAAGGCAGTATATGTTAGAAACATTTAGAACAAAAAATAAATGATGCCAAATATTTGTACAGTTTTAATTAAAACAAAATCGAAAATTAATTGCTGCTTACTAATATTAATTTAAAAAGCCGTATGTTTTCCTTTTCATTCAATTAGTCATTTCCAAAAATTAACTTTAAACTCTTCTCTGGCCTATAGTTGTTAAATTTGATCAGGCTTTCAAGCAGTGGCGGTTTTACTGTAGGTGCATTTGTTCAGTGAACCCCCTTAAAAATTGAACTAGTTACACCATATAATTTTATCCTTTTAATGTTTATTATATTATTGATGATTATCATATAATATACATCTCTTTTACCATTTGATAGTTCATAGTTACAAAACACCAACCCGTAACCCATAGAAAATATTTAAATTTTTGTTGTGTCGTTGACGACTTCACCTAACTTTTTTGGTTCAAGTTTTGATTCTGAACATATCACGTGAGCGATACTCCGTTTGATGTCCATGTGTTAGAGAGAGATGTAGTCGGACGCGTGAAATGGAAGATAAAATACACTCAACATACACCGTTTAGGTGCACTGCACAAGAAGCCGGAATCAGCCGGAATAATGTCGTGCTACGTCGGCACGGCTACCCGACATTCTGCCAGGGTTTTTCAACTTCGGTTAGCCTGCCACCTGGTGAAAATGTCCAGTACGAGTCATTTTTAAAGGCTCCGTAAGCTAGTGTTGGTAGGAACCGATAGTAAAAAAATTATGTTCAGAAGCATGTTCAGATTTCAGAGTTCAAAGTCCACTAATTGTAAATGACGCACAATTTATTGAACAATACGTGTTAATTAAAATATTACGTAAATGATGGAGTCGTGTTCGGTAAAATATATTGAAGAAAATTCAAATAATTTTCAAAATCGTTTCGAAATAAATAAAAGGGGTCCACCTCGCCCAAAACTACAGCTGGCACAAGAGTGTACCTTAAAAAATAAAAAGTTCAAACGTGTGTTTAAAGTAAAACGGTATAAAAAAACTTCGTGGTTGTGTGGGTGTAATAAATTAAACGCATTATTTTGCTTTCCGTGCCTGATTTTTGCCGGTAATCCTAATGAAAGTGTTGAGTGTGTTTGCTAATTCAAAACATAGACGAATGGATTTCCTGTATAAGTAAACGTAAGGTTTTTATTTATTGTGTTATTAAATGCCATAAGTATTTGTTTCTCCTAAAAATATTAAAAATCTTCGCCTGCGGTGCATTTACAACATCGTGAAATGCGCTTCATGTTCTGATATTACCTACATGTTATTAACTTTGTGAACCCCCTTCGTATTCGACCACGAGTCGCCACTGGTTTCAAGTAATATTTATTATGAATGACCTACATAGATTTTTGTACTTGAATATGCAATGTTATTTTTTTTCGTGGCAAACCTAAAATCATTGACAGCCTCCAAACGATCTCAAGGTTAAGAGGAAAGCAAAAAATAAATAGAAACGTTTATGTTTTCTTTTTAAAAAGGTTAGGCCTAGAGAAATCTGTTTAGAAGAAATAGATCCATTTGTCTATTCTAAATGGGAAAAAGATAAGGGCTACATAGGTAACAGCGATGATAAATAGCGCCAAGCTATTACCTAATAACAAAAGTAAGAATGTATGACAATATTTTTGAGTGCTGCTATCAATTTTTTGATAATAACGATAATGTGTTCTTAAGAAAACATTTTCGTGTTTGCACATTTTGAGAATTGTTTACAAAATGTTGAGAACAACAAACAAACATGGCCTAAGATCCTTCATTGAGCTTTTAAAACGTATCGATTATGGACTAAACATGTAGGTATTATGTAACAATTCGTAAGAAAACTTGGCATAGTACGAGCCATTCAATAAAGACATAAAAGTATACAACGGAAGAAACTTAGAAGTAAAGTTAGTTGATGGTAACTTATCGTTTCCATGAGACACAAACATTATTTTGAATAATATCGTGAAGGACTTTTACTTGGAATTCATCCAATTTGATTCTCGTGTTTACTCCTCTAATGGTCTCCTATTCGAATAGATGCCTTTTATATACCTATCCCTTCAAGCTTAATACCATTTAAACGGATTAAGAGTTTACTTTTTTATTTTGAGCTTTCCCAGAATATAACAGAACGTTGTATGACGAAAAATCTCTTAATAGTAGGATGGTTCATTATTGTTGTTTGTATTACTTGGTATTCGCCCTCACTGTTTATGTTACTTATCGACTGATTCGCTCCTGGAGTAGAAAGCACTCGGACATGTTTTTCTGACATCTGCGTGTTGTAGTTTGAAAAAAAAAACAATATTAACGTGTTTGAGATTATCATCGGAAAAAGGTCATTAAAATTACCATAGTGCAATAACTCTTTGGTAATTATTTATTTTGGTTTTTCGTATCGAGATTGTAATCGACAGAATGTTCAACGACTCACACCATTTCTTTGTTATTTATTGGCGTCCACTTTTATGGCATTTAACGTTGTTATCGTCAGTTGTAAAAACGTGTTTCAGCAAGTAAATGTTCGGTGACCTTTCCGCCCATTTGCATTTTATCAACCAACGGTCAGCACGTTCATTTCATTATATTTGGAGATCTCTTATCATCCCAAATTGTAAATGTGGCGTAATGAAAGTTCGCAAACACTTAAGTACTTAGATATCCAGTAGACACGTTGTATTTTTTCCGTATGGTCTAAAAGGAGAGGTATAACAAAATCTCATGAGCAGTGAAGTGAAGAAGAAGCCATAAGATTCTGAAATACCTCTAGCACTCTTTCAATTATGCAATTGAAAGCCAACAATTACAGAGTTAGAATGTAAAACCTCTTATTAGTACTGTTGAACACTTTAAAAATTAATTCAACAAAAAGTGCTTAAACATGGCGCTCCTTCTTTTTCCGCTGCGTTTCCCACTGGATGTGGATTAGTACAAGGCAAGTCCAACCATCCCAGTAGCAGCAACCAGTTTAATCTGGCTTCGCTTTGAATAGTGTTAAAATCGTTCCTCGGTGAAGTAATTATTCCGTCCGACTAGCGTTATTGGATTAGCTTATATGCAGACTATCTGCCAGTGACCAGGGTTAAATTGGTAACTTGTGGATTAATTTCCGTTTCTTCACTGACTGCCAAGCCACTCGTTCAACCTAGTACAAACATTGTCCAATGGAACTCAGAAATAGTTGGAAAATTAACTTCATTGTCTTCGTCATTAGAAGGAAATTTCCTTTTTACTATTTGTTAAACCATTTTCCTTTTCAAATGCTGTAAACTTGCTCGTTTTATTTGTAGATCGCCAATT
Organism: Agrilus mali; assembly: GCA_029378335.1. Taxonomy (NCBI): domain Eukaryota; kingdom Metazoa; phylum Arthropoda; class Insecta; order Coleoptera; family Buprestidae; genus Agrilus; species Agrilus mali. Next base: position 4,616,136 of record CM055660.1, read on the forward strand.
TCCATGCGTATTGATCCAGACTAAATCTGACTGAGGCAAAAATATTCGCGCTTTTATATTTATAGGCACCTGTTACTGTTATCGCGCAGAATCATAGGCATGCGTAATAATAAATTTGCGCGCGCATCCTACGTCTACTTGCACTACCATATAAAGGGAATTATTTAGATCACTATCGTCATTATCGTATAGACCGCAGTTTGTGTACGATTATACATTTTAACAGTTCTCGCTTTCAAAATTTATTTCCTTATTAAAAATGAGTATCAATATAAAATGACAAAATTATACCTAAGATCTACATAAATTATAGTATTATCTTCGAAGGTACAACCATAGACTCTTTAAGCAGGTGTTACGTCTTACTAGGACGTTATTTACGATGTGTTTTTAAGCCTGATTCATTTTAGTACCGAATATGTCCCCTTTGATCCCTAATGGCAATGCACTACCGCCAAAAGCGTCTATATCTTTCAAGCCGAACGAGCAAGATTGTAACGACCGGCGTTACTTTTAAAAATGTGAACAGATAAGCCACTCCGAACTTCCGGGAATGCATTAGGTAGTAACTTGACCTTACGGCAGTTCCTGATGGTATCCTACTACGTAAATGTACCTTCATTTTATATTAGAAAATATATATCTACAATGACGTGGCTGAAATTGGTGTAGTTCTTAAAACATTAAAGCGATACGAAGAATACATTTACAGCAGGATTGATAACAAGAAGGGATGAAAGCATTCTGATGTAAACAATGTAACTTTTCACGTCTGTTGTGAATGGGTGTTTTGGGACTCCTCACAATTTGTAAAGTCTCGTCAACGTTTTAATATATAATATTTTTAATAGCTTTTTAATTCAAGTTGTATTCCAAAATCGTATGTAAAGCTTTAATTACGATAGCCAATTTCATACTAGACCTGCTCATTTGTGGTTCTATTGGTAATTGTGGTCTATAGTGTAAACTATCGTAATCCTTAAAATAACGCCACCAGTGGTAGTAGCTACCATCGATTTCATCCGAGGGCGAGCCATTTGTTCTTGTGTTGTTCAAACGTTTACGACCATTCGTTGTCCTTTAATGGAAAGATTTCGAATAAAGGCACGTTCCACTGCGCAAATTGCATTTTAGCAGACTCAGTTGACAACATGTATCTATCTACAAATACAACAGAAATAGGTACAATCGATGAAGCTTCGACAGACCGAGCTTTTATCTTTTTTATTCAAGAAGTGGTCGCAAAGTTTTATACGTAATAGTGCAGAATTTCATTTGGAAATTCAAAACTGTTATTGTTTCCACTAATTGTAAGTTAGTTACAGTTGGGTAGTTTTTTGAAAGGAAAAGATCAAGCGGGCTTTAGTTTTTTAAGCCACATTGCTACTAATTACCAACAATAATTCACATTCACAAAAACACGAGAAAGGTCACAAAACTTTTATTAATAACACAATAATTATTTCAATACACAGTATCTTCTTCAGGTGTAAGAATGGTCTGTGTATTGAAATAATTATTGTGTTATTAATAAAAGTTTTGTAACCTTTCTCGTGTTTTTGTGAATTATGGAGTTACAAGAAATAAACGCCTCATCGATATTATAATAATTCACATATTCGCACATTTGTCTCAACATCTCATGAGCTTTGTACTAAATTCCAGAACATCAGCTTTTTTCCTACAATCTCTCGAGCATTCTACTGCTCATGAGATTCTGAATTACTTCTACGTAAATTTGTAAAACTTAAACTAAGGTTTTTTATGTAATTAAGTTACCTCTACTTACCTGAAGGCTTAATAGGTGTCTGAATTGGTTTTACAATTATTATTATAGCACCTGTCTCTCCATTGCTACTCATTTTTATGAATAGTATTCACTACAATTACATTCAAATAATTAAACACTAAACTGACGTAATTTCAGTCTACTATCCTTATGACGTAAGCAGTAATCAACGTTATGAGTACGCTTTTCATGTGAGAATAAGAAACAACGTAACCTCCTTAACTACCTACTTACAGTAAAATTACTCTAGGATGGTCTCCGGGATTACTTGTTCTTAAGATGCGCAATGGCAAAAGGTAACGCCTTGCTGACGATAGCCCCACAGATGCATTTGCATGCTTGGTTTGAAGCCAAGTACTTGTCAGGGCGCATACTAAATCGCCCGACTATTCGTTTAAAAATGGTCGAAATATTTTATATAATTATTATATTTTAAAGAAAATAAAAGCTGCCAATATAGTTGTCAAAATGCTACAATATTAACACGTTTCATTACTGAAAGGTTATCTTTGTATAATAATTTTGGGTACATAACAGTATCGGGAAATTCAGGTATAAACTAAATTAACGACTACCGGAGTGGAGACATCAAGCACCCCTCTCTTAAAACTAGTACATTTATTTATCGTAATTTGTCGAGCGTTGATTGTATCTTTCTTCCTCCGAATGCTCTCTACGCCGACTGTAAAATCTTCAGAGTTCATCTTAGAGTAATCAAGCTGTACTGCCTGTTGAATTCTTTATGTATCAGTAGCTGTACGTTTGTAGTTTAGGACGTCAAAGGATAGCGGATGAAGTTTACCACAGCACTACGACGTTACTTTTCAATAAAGATATAAATAATAAATTACTTGACCCTTTAAATTTGACCTGTGTCTGAATAGGTGCTTTCTTCAAATGACTAATGAAACGAAGATAACAAGTTGAGGAATGTAAAATTCTGATGCACATTAAGTTAAGCTCGAACAAGAGTTTTAGGCCAGGTTCACATTGGAACGTGCGGATTTTTGTGTGAACTCGGCATAAGACTCTAATGAAAATGGCTGCAACTCACGAGTTTCAAGATTTGTTGTATCCTCAACATGTCTTCATTATTTTTAAACCAATACACCGACATTATGCCCTAAATTGTAAGTTTTGTACCACTATCTACATGGTTATAAAGAAACCACACTTACATTAATAAAACATTTTCACCCTGAATATTTGCTCTTTCTCTCAGGAAAATTTTTAGATATTTGTCTTGATTATCCTTTCAATACCATCAATGATTCAGAATTTAACCCAATCTTCTACAATTTGTCTCATTATTCATTATTAAATATCTGCATATCTACATATTAGATATAAATGGTATGGTACGTATGAACTTACTTCATAAATCAGTTGAGGGATAGTTCAGTTCAAGTTTAAGGGAACGGTTAATGAGTTGGAAGTGATTAATACCTCAAATATGTCAGTAATTTGCTAATTCATTGCAAAATATGATTAATCGCAACGAACTGTAACATCTACAGATCCACACATGTGTTGGGTACCTGTCTGCTTTGATTCAACTGCTCTAACTGATTAATATTCTTAATTAATCTAAATCTCAATACATATATAAAATGCTAATGTTCGTACGTAAAGACAGGGTTTTCTCTATTTCTACCTACTCCAATCAACTTCCTGTTGTGGTGGTAAATACCCCTTGGTCTCCAGATGGGAGTAAGGGAGTTTGGTCGCGGTGGGTGGAAGTGGGTGGTTGTAGGTGGCAGAAAGGTGAAAAGAAACATTTCTGTCCTTTTTTAAGTCATAAGGATTTCCGGAAAAATCTGAAAATTTCTTGAATGATCTAAAAAGTTTCAAAGAGTGTACATCTACGTTTCAAAGTGATGTACATCTAAATATTCTGGAGTGTTCTGGTACTAGGAATTTCGATGTTCGATGATAGGTATATAAATCAACATTCAGTGACTTTTTGTCAGTTAAATTGTGTTTCCAGTCGAGTGAAGATCAATTGGAAACAAGAGCAAACAGTGACCAAAAAAATTGAAATGATTTCGACAAATGGAAAAGGACAGACTATTTGAATGTTCTAGAGTGTTCTAATACTAGAAATTTCGATGTCTGATGGTATATAAACCAAAATTCAGTGACTATATATTTAATTATGTAAATAAAACATAAATTTACCATTTACTGAGGTGTTTCTTAAAATTATTTCAATTCGTTAGTTAGTTCACTCTATCAGATATACTTTATATACAACGTATGTTTAATGGCCAAATAAGTCTCTCAATATCTACGTTATCTATGATATAAATCTATAATATCTACGTTAAAAAATAGATCCTTACATATTTTTTATACCATTAAACATGTGATGTATTTTAATCCGAGCAACGCCGGGTTTCACTGCTAGTTGCTTTATAAACGTATACTCGTACGTATTAAATTCCTGTGAATAATTTATGGGTACATTAAAAATGTGAGTTGAGTTGACAAGTGAGATCCTTACAGTGTTACAAACTAGGTACACAACGCTGTTGTCAATAAATTGATGACTTCCTTTGCAACAAACGATTTATGATATCTTCCAAACATTAATATTAAACTGGATGCCAAAAAAAAGTACATATACAGTAATATACAATAATACATAGTAAACATCCGATTATTATAATGGAATATCAATCAAACCATTGGAATATTTCTCAATTTATTGATCATAGACCAACATAACTAATGATTGGCATAAACCTGTCTATCGTAAGTTAGAGTTATAATAGCCATTACCCTGTTGTAGTATTTATCTAATAAAAGATTCACCCTGACAAAACCGCACAGGAGGGCTAGTATATGCGAAATGCATGTCTGCAACCTGCAGCCCACCGCCACCTTCGCCTCTGTTTCGTGCCTGTCAGTTATATTATTCGTTATGAAAACATGCCACCTGTTACTGTTACCAACATTAAGACTAATTACGTTTAGTTCTTCATAAAAGTTCGGTTAATTTCTAGATAATTGTTCGTTATTTTGTACACAGTAGAACTTTTGCCTGAAAAAGTTTTGAATATAACTAAACAAAAACGTGAATAAGTTCAGTCTACGTTATTTAGAAAAAATTAATAGATATGTCAAAACCAGCAAGCCACAGTAAACAGCTAGCAGGTTCAAAAAAAATAATTGCTTATTGTAATCAGGAAAAGTTGCTTTTTAAAAGCAGTAGCAATTGTAATGATTTGATTAAAAATTTCCATTATTAAATAGTCACATTTTAAGCGATTTATTCTAACGCCCTGCAGGGTTCTCTTTATTAAATAAAGTCTTACAGTTGGGGTCACTTGGGTTGTTCCATTTACACTTTTCATTATTTTTTATACAGTAAGTTATTTTTGGAGACCTTTAGGTACTTTGTATTTTATTACAAGGGAAGTAATGGAATAAGGGAGCATTTTCAGCGAAACGGTGATGTCTTTGCACATCTCTCACCTCTGGCCCAAAGGGATCATTTGAATGATCCTGGGATTTCTATGTGAGATCACTGAACCGTGAAGCTGAGCAGATCATTTCTGTTAACACATACGAACAAACAAACAATAAGAAGTTAGGATTCAGAACTCTTATTGTTTTTTTCTTTTGATTTAGTTAACACTAATGGTCTCTTCTTCCCTGGCTTTAATCCTTCTCCAAAAATATTTATTCTCTTCATACCAAGGAAATTCTAAATTTCCAAGTTTAGGTTTTGACGATCACTATTGTAGATTCTTAAAAATGCTTGTAATTACATCGTTACCAAAATTTTAACCATAACAAAAAACTTAATTATGTTTATAACAGTTTTCCTTTACTTTTATCGAGTACCTAAAGCATTTACAAATCGCGAAGTTTCTTCTCTCAATTAGAAACCTAATAAGTGCTTAATATCCTATAATCAGATTAATAAACATGAAATGCATTTTATTATCCTACTGTCTTAAACCTACCTGTTATTACTTTGAAAACTAATTATTCGTGTTTAATTAATTTAAGAATTCCTAGAATTATTGAAGCAATATTTAAATTATTAGTTTTTATTATCGCACTTGAGTAAAGGGCTGAAAAAGTGCCCGAAACCTCCCCCTTACAAATTTTTATTTTCAGGTCATTGAAGAGGATACCAGTGTTCATAAACGATGAAGCCAGTAACGGCGCAGTTTTATAAAATAAATCAACATCCCAAAGTGACTTTTCGAGAATTCAAATTTAAATGTGTAAAGTGAACCGGTAGTATTCGTGAAAATGGTGAACTTACTCGGCGACAACGAATATTATAACTAAAAAAAATTGTTAAGTACATAAAACCAGTTCTTCTAATTGTAATTGATTGTAACCATGGAAAATATCACTGACGCCATGGCCCCCATATCTGCCGATCAGAATTGCGATGGTAACATGGACTATATTATAAGTGATTATATGGAAAGGTTGAGCACTCGTCTTAGCATTTTAGAGACGGAACTGAAATACGCTTGGAGAGCTCTAGACCTTCTGTCTCAGGAATATATAAAAATGTGGGAACGACTAGAAAAACTCGAAGGACTTCTGTACGATCAGCAGTCAGTTATCTCCCAACTTCTTGGCTTTTACACCAGGGGAGCTGACATCCTTCAAGAAATGGGTGGAGACGTGGGACTCAAACTAGATGGCAGAATCGGTCAGTTGGAAGTCATTAGGGAAATATTAGGTAACGGTACGGTTGAAGACGGTTTAGAAGAGGGCGTTGATGTTGCAAAACCTTCGAATCATTCAAATTCAAAAATAAGCGAAGGAATTGATTTTTCATCGGAATTGGCTGACACCCGAGACCCGGACGAAGCTTTCTACAGAAGTTTGAACCAGGCCTACAGGGAAGACTTAATAGGATGCGAACAGATGAGAGCGTCACCACATTTAGGAATGATCTGGGAAGAGGAGACGGAAGACGTCAACGACATAGATAAAACACGAGAAGAAATCAAACGATTGGAAGATGCCGCACGTTACGAAGAAACTCAGGAAGTGTTTAGTGCTATCGATTACAAAGACTACCGTGGAAATTCTCCCTGCGTTAGCGAACAAGATTTAGCTCAGCTTAGCTCTATAGATCATATAACAATGGAAAAATTAAGCGAATTGGATAGGTTAAGTAGTAAAATAAAAGAAGACTCGTTCAATATCCAACAACTTCAAAATCAACTGTTAGAAGCAGAGGCAAAAGAGGAATGTGGTAAACCTGACGATCACATGCAAAAATTCCTAAACGATTCGGAGATGTGGAAGTTTATGTCGTCCCCATCCTTGTCAAACAGACCCAGTTCCAGGATCTCACTGCCAGAAAGTATTGTTGGAACTGACAACGAAGTAGCTGAAACTCTGTCAGGGGGCATTAAAACACCAACTTCGCCAAGACGAAGACACCAAGTGGTATCATGCAGCGAACCTTACACCACCGTAACGGGACGACTCGCCTACACAACAGCAGTTCAAAATGCGGAAGCAGCCGAGTTCTTGCAAAAAACGTCAGCTTCAAAGAACCCCTTTTATAACAGCATCCTAGAAATGAATCGATTAAACGACAACTCTTTCCCATCCACATATGCAAGCAAGGAAAGTTTTATAACGAGAGCAGAAAAACCGCTGTCCCCAACATTATCAATTTGTAGCGTTAGAACACGACAAGACGGATACATAGACTCCCCTACAGGTGCAGAAAAGGTACAGAAAAATTCCAAGACTCCCTCTACTACTCCTCCTCCTCCACCAGCTCCAGTAGACGCTTTGGAAAGTCTTATAGTGTCCAAAGATAATTTTGTTATTACCACCGACTTAACGGGAGGTATTTTCTTAAGTACTACTTCTGCGACGTCAGCGACATTAGCCAATCATGACATCGACCGTTTAAGTCCAAGAACACCACATTCACCAAAATCGCCACGTACTTCCCCAAAAAGGAGCAAAGCGAATATAATGGCAGCCAAGTCGGATTCAGGTTTGTCGTCGATGAGCGGCTGGTCAAGTTTAGAAAAATCACCCCAAGGATCACCAAAAAACACCGTCAACAATAAAACGTGTTCTCTTAACTACTTCCTAGAAATGAGCCTTAGTAGACACCAAAAGTCCGCATCGCCTGTCTGTCAGGAGACTTTCGCCTCGTCAGCACCGATCAACAATGACGTCGAAAACAATTCGGTGTACGCCAACGATGCCCTAGACAATAACGGCGTCCTACCCGGAGGGCACAGACTGTCTGCCTTCACAACTGTCAAATCTCCTTGTTCTTTAGAATCGTCCGGGAATTTCGTACCGGCACCTGCTCCAGCATCTGACATTAACGTTAGTCCCAGATCTAAAACGAAATTCCGTCACATGAAAGCCAACTCGTTCTCATATTCCACAGCTGACAGCTCTGTTATTTATTCCATTGCCGCGACAAATAAGGACGAGGCGTTTCGTTCCGTGTACACAATGGGTAATTTCGACAATACTTTGAGTGCTAATTACCCTGATGTCGTAGAACCGTTCGGAGACAGTGAAACGTACAACAACAAAAAATATACCCAACCGCAGCCGGTTCGAAATCATGAAAAAAGGAAAAAAATTAACAAGGACTTTTCTTTCGAAACAAACCCGAGTTACGAAGCACAAGAAAGTTACAAACAATACGGGCATAGGTCGGGATATCCTACCGGAAATATTACCGACGCTCTTTCTTATTACCCGACAGCGGCAAGGTACGAAGTAATCCCGCAACAGAGGAAACGCTCTCAGTCAACCGGAAATTATCCTGACGAAAATTTTAGTTCGCAAAATATGGAAAATTTGGGGCAACGCCTGCCTGATAGCGCTAACGAATACATGGCGGCATACCCGGACAAAAGGCTCTCATATCAGTACTATAGAACAAATGAGACGCACCATTTTCAGCAACCCACCGAATTTAACAACGCGTCAGGTAACCAAAGACCGGACATCCCGTATTTAGAACTAGACTTGAAAAATAAGAACGTACCTGAATACATAACGCAACCATCCACGAAACCTTACGAAAGCGACAATTTATTGATGACCAGAACGGGTTACATAGCAATCACACAAGAGTTCAATCGCAACCAAAAATCTCCAAAAAAATTAAGACGAGGCAAAACGTTAAAATCCGCCATGAACTCCGTCAGCAACTGGTTTCCGGACTTGCATCTGTCAAAAAGGCATCGATCTTATTCGCTACCATCGGGTGCAAAAAACTCAAAGACCGGCGAAGATCAAAACAAGAATACACCCCAAATGCTACCCAAAAAGAAAAAGAAGAACATTCTCGTATCTACAGTGTCAGGGCTCATGCACAGGGGACGTAAAAAGGACCCACAGGGACAATCCTTATCCGATCCTGAACAATCGGAGAACGAGTGGAGCTTGACTATGGAAAGCTCTGCAGCTTCTGAAGAAGACGACAGCTTCAGTTTACTGTCAGAGAGCCACGCTGAAAAAGATGACGTGTTCGCTCTCATACCCCAAATAACGCCCAACGAAATAATCAGTACCAGAGAAGAAGAGGAAATTGCACAAATCAGTTCTCGATCCGCCAATGTTCAAGACTTAGACACTAATTCTGTTAACCAAAACAGTGAAGACGATGAATTACTTGTCGAAAGCGCTGCACTCATGTTTGCCACCATTGGAGACGTCAAACGTAGTTCAGCATCGTCGGAAACACAAGAAGAAGCCCCGAATAGCGAAACCAAGCAACTACCTCAAGTCACCCTTGCATCTATGGAATTCGCAGTTTCAAGAGCGCTAGGAAAATATAGGCAAAGGCAAACCTCGACTTACTCAGACGACCAAATCTCTGACGAAATTAAAATTGAAGAAATATTCGACGAACCCGACGTCGCACAAGAAACTGTAACGGAACTCAAAATTCCGAAACCACCTACTATACCCCAACTGCCATCATCATCATTACCTGAAGAAGAAAGTGTAGCAGAAGAGACTCAACCATCCACAAATTTGCGAAGCAACAGATGGACAACGAAACAACAACAGAGTTTAGAAATACCTAATTTTCGTAGCGAAGATGAAGATAACAGGAGTACCCATTCTTGGAGAAGCGGTTCAAGAGTCTCTTCCAGACGCCAAAGTACTGAAGACAGCATTGACAGTGAAGACGAATGGTACAGATACGAACTAAAGAAATTGGAAGAAATGGAAAAGCAATCTGTAACAGATTTTGAGATTGGAGAAGCCCTCCAGGACGTCCCAGAAGTAGACGAACCCTTCGAACCCGACGAACACATCAAAGAAAAGATGTCCTTTGTACTACAAGAACTAAAACTGAAAACAAAAATAGTCGAAGGAGTTTTGGACGAGAAAGACTACAACATGCAAGTCATAACATCCGCAAAACGAAGAGAGGCAGAGAAAGAAGAATTCAAAGAGCATTCACCCTCTACCGTTGAATACCACAGTGATAACGAAGATGAGAAATATGATACAGAAAAAGACGAATACGAAGAAAAATCTTCTAGTGTAACTTCAGGTCCAGATAGTCCCCAACCTGAAGAATTCGATGAAGGTGATCTGGCCGCTGATTTTGCGTTATGTTCCAAAATTTCTCAACTGAAAGAAAACGACAACGAACCGCGAATCGATAATCAATCAGAGGCGCAATTAAAAGACTTGGCTTCTATTAAAGACGAAAAGAATGACGCACAGCAATCAGAATCTTCTAAAGATGCGACCAGCAGGTGGAAATTGCTCAAGGCGCTCAAAGAACGGAAGGCTGAGGAGAAGACTAATCAGGACAAAACTTCCGAACCAGTTCCAGAAAAAGATAACGTGAGTAAATGATGCAGTTTTATTGAAACTAAATTATAATCTCCACAGATGGCGTTTGCCTCGCTTACTGTAATTATTTATTATTCTATGTTTAAAAAAGCTAACGCTATTCTAACAATAGTATCAACTAGAAAATACTATTTCGTAACAAATATAATTCTTGCCTCAGTGCAGCTTCTCAAAATATTTTTTTGTTCTTTATATTAAATACAATATGTGTATGTTAAAAATATTACTAATTTTTTATTCAAATGCAATTAAACATAAAATATTTTCATACAACTACATATTTTGGGTAGTCAGGCCAGGTTCATTCGTAGTTCCCTGTACTATTGAACATATATCATTGAATCACATGTTACTGACTTTTCAGAGAAGATTTCGTTTACGGTAAAAATGGATTTAGCAGACGTCAATGTGTATTGAATCCTTCTTAGTAAAAGCATTTGGCAACTAGCTTGCAGACAGCTTCAACGAAGTTTAGTAGGGCAAATTTGTATAAGAATAAAAACCGATAGCGCATACAAAAAAGGCAATCTGTTAGATAGAATTAAACGACATCATCTCATTTACATTTTGCATCACAACGTTGTACTAGAGTTTTATTAGAAACGAAATTTAAAATTGCGCTGATGTATTATTTAGCAGGACGGGTAGTACATACACGTGAGCGCGCTTGCGTCGAGAATTCGCCACTAGGCGTCATAAAGCATTTGTTTCAAATGGATTATAAAAATCACTTTAATAAAGTCAATCTAACAATAAAATGTGTTCTAGACAATTATTGTGCTATAAATAAAGAGAGCAAAAGGGATTTTAATTCAATTTGCAATTATCAACATGTACTTTCTAATATTTTCAATCATTTTAGTGTTTTGTAAACCAAATATTAGATTCTTCTAAAAGTAAATATGTATCTTTGTGATCAGAGAGTCTCTTCCTTTTTGAATAAAATGCTATAAGAGTAAACAATAAATAGATTAAATTAGTAAAATTAAAAAGAAGCAATTTTAAATTTCGTTTATAATAAAAAAGTACCTTAAAGGGTGAATAGAATACCATCCATTTGCTTCAAATAAATCAGCTAAGTACAATGAAACCTTCAATGCAGCTTTTTTGTCAATTATTCATAGACTAATAAATAATATTCTCTCGGGGAATAGATAACTTAAAATAAATCTTGTCATGGTACAGTAACTAAAGGATGTCAGACTTACCGTCCACTCGTACAACCACACAATAAATTTAATGGCTTTTCCTTACAAATGGAATAGCTAGAGGGTAGTTTATTTTGCTCTTTTTAAATAGTGTTGAGGAAAATTCACGCAATATTTATTTCTATTTATAGAAAATAACACAAGCTAAACTTTATTATTCAGTCAAAAGCAAACACAGCCCCAAATTTTTAAAGAATCAAGTGCTACCCTTATATGCAAAAGCAAGAATAGTCAAGTACTTTTGTAAATGATGTATGTAGTGGCACTGCAATTTGGTTTGATTAAAAAATCGTACTTTTATTTTTGTAAAATGTAAAATCTTAGGTAGTTATGTTTTATTCAGAATGTCAAAGAATTTTCGAAACGAAAAATACCTACCATTATAAAATTTTCCGCATTATACATAAGAACTGCAGAGTTGCTTTGAAAAAAGTACAAAAAGAAGCAAGCACCCTAACGAATGTAATTTTACCAACTTGAAATTCCTTTGATGTTTCCTCTTCGTAGGAACACGTGACTAAATTTTTCTTTGATCAGAGACCATCAAAAAACATAGCTATTAAAGAAAAAGAAAAAACATTTTCAATTGTGTTATTTTGTTGTTAGACTTGAGTAATCGTTAACTGCTTTTCCAAACGAATAAATACCTACGATGGCCAAAGAATATGAATACTGTTTGATGTATTTAGGCGTTTGAAGGCTCAAAGACAACTTTACAATAATGAATGCAAAAATAATATATCATAAACAAAATTAATCTTTAAAATAAATATAAATAAAGTGGCCTAAAAGCTTTTTTAATCATTGAAAAATTCAGGATTCTGAGAAGACTTTTCATACAAATTTATAATTTTACTTTAAAATATTTTAAGTAATTAGGACATTATAATTTGATTAATTATGAAATGGTTGTATACTTTGTATTTACTTTGCTTTAAAAGAAAATTGGGAGCAAAAGAAGAAAAAGGAGCCTTTTAAAATTCTGATTGTGCTTCAGTGGTTTTTATATTTATAAATTTTTTTGCTGAAAACTGAAAGCCAACAAATATTTAAAATTAGGAAACTTATAAACTAGTTTATAATTTACAACACCAGTATTTGCTATTTGTTTAGAAATGTGTCTGGCATCCTCTAGTTTAATTACTTATTAATTCATTATAGTACACTTTTCATTTTCTGATACCTTCCAAAATATTCCTTTTGTTACAACTGCTACGGAATCTTATATTTAATTTAATGTTTCAACCATTTGACGGATATTTAAAGGTGTATATTTTATAAAATAATTTCAAAGCAAGAGGACCTAATAACACGTTGTTTTTTGTAACTTTGTATGTGTAATTCTCATAAAAGTTTAATGACCATGTTGTAATACAACTTGTTTTCTCAAAGACCTCTTTTGGTACTTATTTAATAAATATGTTTGGACCATTAAACAATTTTCATAACTTAACTATTACTACAATTGCAAACAAAAACAGTTTCATTTTATTAAAGTCGTTGTAGTCTTAAGAAAACATTGTAGATGTACCTAGTTCAATATCTCATGAACCACGAGCTTTGGTAGCACGTCTCCTATAAGTTGTTTATTTCACTTTATATATTAAAGTAATATTTATCAATTATAAAATTTAGGGACAATGCATTATTCTATCTCAATTTTTTAAGAGGTCTAAAAACAAAAAGAGGAAAGTGCTGCCTATTCAGGGACGTCAGAAAGTTTATGATGTTTATGAATTTAATAATAAGGCACATGGTTAACAATCGAATCAATGTTTTCTAAACGTACAGTAGGAATTTTGTGGTTCATGAGATATTGAACTACCTCTACCAAAAGGAGAAATATACGCAACTACAATAATCAGATAGGTACCTACGTTGCAATAATATTTAAAAAAATTGTAAACCAAATTATCAACAATCACCATACGCTCCTTTTGCTAATGGAAAATTGGTTTGGATTTGAAATAGGGTAGCAAATCCATATTACTATTAACGTTTTAAGCACAACCAACGCAGATAAGTTTTAATTAATATTCGACAAAGGCAAAGTGAAATATTCGGTAATTTCCCGGTCCAAACGGAATTACATAATATTAAACAGCCCAAACCCCATAGCAGTTGTAATTTTCCACACGAATTCCTCATAATATTAGTCCTGTTGTTGGCCCTTAATTTGACAGAAACGTTAAACCGTTTCTGTGGATTTCGTTATTGATATCTATGTATACAAGTTTCAACTTACTATTAAGACTTGAGTAATTCCAATTCAAAATTTCAATATGAAGAGGTATCGATGGGGAGAAATGTGTTCTATAATATCGTTTCTGCCCTTTCCATCGTTGTTCCGCGGGAGAGGGAAGCAAACTCTCCCTTTCTAGGCATCGAATCGATTAAGCTCAGACGTTTTACGATCCGGGATGTAGTGCTTTTATTTCTCGACTGAGTAAATTAATGACAGGTGAAGGGAAAAATTGTCTCGGAATTGAGAGGAAGCTACTCGGCTACATTGGCTAAATGAGAACGGAGTAGAAATAAGGATGATAATAATTGGTTAGATTTGTAAACAGAAGTAACAGGGGGAAAACAAATGTAGTTATTTTGCTACGATGGAAAGTAATGGACCACAAAACTGTAAAAAGTGTTGGTCCCGTCTTTAGGTCTTTTTGTGATAGTAAAGTAAGTTAATGCTCAATTCCAATTTGATGGATGGTGTATTTTCTTCGCCTATTAATACAACGAGAAGTTAATTACGTAATTCAATTGTTTTATCTCCCCTTTTTATATTAACTCTAGATATATTCTTAGGAAACGAGAAATAAATTAAAAAACCCAAAAGATTAAATGAACTAAATTTATAGAACTGTTAGTATTTATATGGCTGATGCCTTGCGCGGTTCCCCCTCCCAAAGTGCAATGCCTACACCCGGATTGAAAAACGTACGCTGCTATTCAAATTAAAATAAATACTTAAAAGATAAATAAAACTCCATTAGTCGAAACTTAGTCAATTTTAATGTTTCTTATGCAAAATAACGAAATAAAATTTACAATCACTCATATAGCATTTATCTGTTATCACATTAATATATACATATATATATAACTTATTACTAAAATGTTATTTCATATCAAAAAGAAGAAATATTACACTATTATTAATTTGCATATAAAATCTACTTCGTAATATTATTACGTAAATATAAAATAAATTTTCTAAAGACCAATTTTCTACTTTATCAAAGTTTTTGTTCATATCATGATTATCATCATCACATTCATTCGATCATATCGCCATTTTCATATCATCGAAATTTCATAATAACGTAGATAATGTGTTAACCCCCAGAAGAATAGAGACGCTTGCTTAGATATTACAATTGCAATAAGGATGTAACCTAATATTTTGTATTTTTTAAACGATTTTACATGGAACAATTTTGTGCTATATATACTTATATAAAATATAAACAAAGATTCTATTGAGATTGGTAATTTTTGTTAAGTACTCTGTCAATATTTTTCACAAATTTGCCCTGTAAAAAATTTAAATAGTATCCGTGACCTACACATTCGTATACCTTTTGCAGAAGGAATTTTATTTACTTATGATTTAAATAAGTTGTTTGAATATAAAATTGTTCCCAATATACAGGGTTTTTCAAGTTGATGGGCTATTAGAAGTATATGAATTAGTAGAAGGAATTCAATTCTGAAACTTGGGTTCATTTGGTTATAGTTTATGCCGCTTCTTTTAAAAATATTTTCAAGTTGTTTTTATATTTACATCCGGTTATACCGGAAGTCGATACCAACTTTGTTATTTTAAATGGAATGGTATATTTTTTACGCTGAATTCGAATAAAACGTGTAATTCTAAGGTAAGTTTGATAACCAACTTGTACACCTATGACGATCGGTTTCTGAGTTAATTTAATTTATAGAAAAAAAATCGCTACCGCAACCCAAATTATAAAAAATCATAACTTCCACAAAATACGACTTAGAGTGTTGAAATTTTTACTAGTAATAGCTGAATATTAGTGCTAACGCCTCGACAAAGTTGAATTAAATAATTTATACAGGGCGTTCAAAATAAAATTCTAAAATTGAAAAACTTCAAACACGAATTACTTCGTTTTTTCAAATGGTACCTACTATTTTTTATTTTTTCAATCGTTTCCCTTTTTTTTATTCTCTTTCGATCTATATGGATACTTCCTTTTTTAAATGTAATAATTCCAAATTATTCCAAAATTTTCAAATAAAATAGGAAGTATCCATATAGATCGAAAAAGGATAAAAAAAGGAATCGATTGAAAAAATAAAAAAAGTAGGTCCCTATTTGAAAAAACGAGGTAATTCGTGTTTGAAGTTTTTCAATTTTAGAATTTTATTTTGAACGCCCTTTTAAAAAATTATTTAATTCAACTTTGTCGAGGCGTTAGCACTAATATTCAGCTATTACTGGTAAAAATTTCAACACTAAGTCGTATTTTGTGGAAGTTATGATGTTTTATAATTTGGGTTGCGGTAGCGATTTTTTTTCTATAAATTAAATTAACTCAGAAACCGATCGTCATAGGTGTACAAGTTGGTTATCAAACTTAACTTAGAATTACACGTTTTATGCGAATTCAGCGTAAAAAATATACCATTCCATTTAAAATAACAAAGTTGTTATCGACTTCCGATATAACCGTATGTAAATCGAACTTGAAAATATTTTTAAAAGAAGCAGCATAAACTATAACCAAATGAGCCCAAGTTTCAGAATTAAATTCCTTCTACTAATTCATATACTTCTAATAGCCCATCAACTTGATAAACCCTGTATAACCTCCCAATATAACACATACTTCCAATGTTCTCTCTTGTGTTATACAACTACATAAAATAATTATTCTTTTCACAGTTGTCATGGCGTATTTCCCTAATGTAATTTTTAAATAATAAATTTACTAGACATTTTGAAGATAATTGCCAGAATATCTCGGAAAAGTATATTTGAAGTTTATTCAGCAGGCATTCAAAATCAAACATTTATTCTTGTCATTAAGCCTGGCTCCTCTTGTAATAAAGGAGAATATGCTTTCTAAAAATATGTTCTTCTCGTCTGTTTTGGGATGAGATTTTTTTATATTTTTTGAAAAAACATTAACAGGATACAATAATTGTGCCATCATGTTTAACGAGTTATCAAATAAATATTTTGTGGATCCTCTACTTTCAGTAAATGTTAAATAAGCCCTTAATGATAATAGGCTATAAATTTTTTTTGAGTATTACAAGAATTATTAATTTATGGTAATTATGTTAATTTCCGGTTAATCAATTAGATGTCCTTAATGTAATTTTCTTTTTATTATCAAAAACATCCTCTTTTAATTCACAGTTCAAACTTTTAATAAAATATCTTATACTACAAGTTTTCATGGAATGCTGTTGTTATTAATACTGGAGAAAAATACATATTATATTTTTTGCTAATCCTTTTAAAAAATCCTGTCTTCGTCTTATCGTCATAGTCATGGTAAAAAACATAAATTCACATAAATGTATCTTCTTATAGAAGCACTTAATTTTTTTACATTATAGTGTAACTCTACTTATGATCTATCTTTTATATACTTACCTAAACATATAGTCATTCCTTTTACTTGAAATAGTACTATAATTTTTTACAGGGCTAGATTTGTACCTACAGATATGAATAAATAAATAAATATTACTAATTATACTGCTACCTATTCCTAAAATATGTATACCTAACCAACACAATCTTTTTTTATAGTCTATTCATTGTTATTACAATATATTGTGTTTTGATATTTATTTATATAATAAGTTAATGTTGGTAATAAGTACTTACCACATACCTAATATGTACAAGTTTGCACATGTTGTTACTAATCTGTAAAATAGAGAAATGTAAAAGTTTTTGGTGTACTTGAAAAAAATACACGTATTTGTAGATTTAGTAGCTTTGTTGATATTTATTAATTTTTTTTTTGTTTTGTTTTTTTTAGAATGGCTGTGGGATCGGGGGAGACTCCAGTGGAAGGGCAGATGGGTAAGTTTGTTATTTATCCTATATATTAATTAAGTGAAGGGACACAAATTAATAACGTAAGCTCAGAAATGGGGAAAAGGGGGTCCAACAAATCCCATTTAAAGAGAGTGGGTCATTGACAAAATTTTTCTTTTAATTTTTTATTAATAAAGGGAAGGAATAGGGAATTCCACTCAAAACGAGGGAGGAGTCCAAGCTAAAGAAAGAAAAATACCTTACGTAATTAATAGACGTTCCTTAGAAATGTTAGTTCATCATCCATACATATTTTTAAAACCAATTTCTTTTTATTTCAACCCCTAAATTTCGCAGATGCACCATATATAATAAATTCTGCAAAAAACAAAATACTTTGCCTTACCTTTTTTTTTTTATTCTTTTCTTCCCGTGATAAGGGCATTTTTCAATTATTGTAATAATTATTTCCAAACCATGGTAAATAAATACGTAAAAAATTTTCATATTTATGCTTAAAATCGAATTTAATTTCAATTACTTTTTACCTTAGATGAATATGAAACGTTACCACGAATCCTCCCTCAAGGATAATAGTTTCAGGTAACGAAAAATGTGGTGGTAGTTTTTTATTGCCCTATAAATAACGATTTTCTACGTTGGAAAACTTATTTCCAAGTTTAGGTACTTATAAAAATTCTTTTCTGAGCTGCTTTCGCATTCTTAACTCTACGATTTTTATAAGAGAAATTTTCAACTAGTTACCTACCTACATACCTCCTTTTTAATAAGGGCATAAATACAATATTCGAGAGTTATCCTTTAAGAAGAAAACTACATATGTATAAGTGTGATAATGCATTGTGTCTTAGTTATCTACCATGATAACATCAATTTGGGTTAGTTTCACCCCTCAAATTGCACAGATGCAATCATCAATAAAATAAGACTTAATTGAAATAAAACGACAAAATACTGTACTTGCAATGACGAGGGAATTCTTTAAATATTTAAATATGTAATAAATTTCAAAATATAGATATAAATATCTAAAAAATCCCATATTAATACTTACGGATATCAATTGATAATCAGTCAAAATTGAATTTTATTTCTATAATTTTTTATCATAGCGAATATGAAACGATATCACGAATCCTCTGTCAATTTGTTAACTTTCCTATTTAATTTTCTGTTTTTATTTTCGTCTAAGACCCTTGTTATAATTTTACAACATCTTATTAAGCAAGATACAGGTAAATCACAACCTTGTTTCCCAGAAACTTGAAATTACTCACATCAGACTGTAAACAAATTATAAATTATTTATTCTCCAAAAATTTTTCCATTAACAATAATATTAAATTAACAGATTTGAAGAAGAGCTCTTCTTCTAACGATGAATGAAGTTAGGTTCATTTTAGGATTATAGCTAACAGGATTAATTTAAAATATATCCCCTTTCGAAAACGTTCCTCTGGAAGTAACTGCAAGAGAAAAAAATTCAAAGCCTTTGCCAACTGAACCGCGTCACGAATTTGATTTCGTCCCTAGGGCATTCGTTTTATCGCCATCCAAACTAGTCAATATGCGAAGAGGCGCGATTGCTTCGTTGTTTTTTCTTTTTTTTTTTTTTTACCAATGACCTTTCATCTTTGCACACGATAATTTTGGACAGTGTCTCTTGAGAAATCTAGGATCGCTTTCGGAACATGTGCTTATCTCCCGGAGACTCCAGGGCGTCGTAAAAATCCCGGTGCTCTCCAGGTTTGCAAGTCTCATTGCAAATTAATTTGCTTCTCGCAGACCTATCCTATCGGTGTAATTAGTTCTGCATTGTTATTCACAAAGCTTCGTCTGTTATTTAGATATACGAGGAATCTTAATTGACCTCAGTTCCCGTAACTGAACTTTGTCGTAAATTGTTAAAACTAAGGGAGAAAGAAAGAAGCAATTCGTATCACAATTACCCAATTTTAAATATTATGAGTATGAAACTCAAATAAACAATAAAACACTTAACTTAATATTTATTTAAGGAAGTGAAGTCTGATACGGGTTAGATAGCGGTGGTCATGTATTTCCGACGTTTCGTCCACAGCTGCGTTGGACATCTTCAAGGGCGGCGTCGACGTAGAGCGTAACGATATGTTAACGTTGAATTCGTTGAATTCGAGTTCGAGCCGTCAACGTCAACAGATCGTTACGCTCTACGTCGACGCCGCCCTTGAAGATGTCCAACGCAGCTGTGGACGAAACGTTGGAAATACATGTTCCAACTGGACCACCGCTAACTAACCCGTATCAGACTTCACTTCTTAATATAGACTCCAGCCGTGAAAGCCTCCATTCCTATATTAATATTTATTTACTCTATACGTATTTCGCCTTGTTAGGGCATGTTCAGGAGTTTACATTGTTTATGTTTAAACTAAATCTAAGATTACAATATTCCTTATTTGTATTGTACTATGTTTGGATTAAGGAGGGGGTTGTTTTCGATTTTTCAAAACTGGTTTGGTATTTCGCTTATTATTTTGATTTAGAGCCTTTCTAATTTCAATTACTTTATATTTGTCCAGGACTAATCCACCTTTTAGATTATTTGAAACGTCCAAGTGTTTTATTGTTTATTTGATGTTATAATTAAACATGTTTTGCCAAGTGATAACGTACATACCTATATGTTTTTATATTACATAATTAGTACCTATATTGCCAGATATATTCATAAGTGCCTAAGTTGACAAAAAAAATCATACAATTTTTTATGTGAATCACCTATAGCCGCGGGTAAACTGGATTGTTGGCGTGGCGATCGTGGCGATTGCATGCCGTGGTGACGCTCCCCAGGCGCAAGCGCCTGTGCGATTCTCTTCCCACTCGGTTCAACGGTGTCGCGTCGTTTACTATAGTAAACTAGAAGATGGAAGTGAATTAATTTATTAATGTTGTGTACATTTCACCTAATTAAAAAATGAATAATATTAATTTTTACATTAGAAATTATTTCCGTACAGTCACAGAGGTTCAATAATTTTTTAAACCAATAAAGATAAACTACCATTGATTTTAGCTGGAGATGTAAATTTTGCTAAAGATGAATCAATGCCATTAGTTACGTTCCTCCAAAAAGAATTTCAATTGCAAATTAACAACAATCCAAGAGAACCTACTACCAGATGTCTTGATAATGTTATCTCCAATATTTTTTTAACATACTTCAGTTATCCTCGACCAATTATCACAGTAATGCTGTCAGAGGCAACATCGAATATAACTATTACTGAGGTCACTGATTAAAAGAATTGAGTTGTCGCAACTTGAAATAAATTTTTGAATTTTTAATTTTTGTATTTAATAAAAATAAATGTTCATTAAATAAATAGTCATAATTCATAATATATGATTTTTTCATTATGCCATATTTAGTTCCTGTCGTAATATTGTCTTTCATGCATATTACTTATGCAAATTCGATGTTTCACATCTGCCAGGCGTCACGTGACGGCTCACATTTTTTTTTTTGTTGGTTAAGGGTGTTTTTTCCTAATTGTCAAAAGAAAGTTTAATGAGGCCTCGTATAGCCTTAAATAGTTTCCTAGCAGACCCGATACAGCTAGCTTCCTTGCGTTGAAACTAACAAAAGGGTCAAACAAAGGTGAGCCAGGCAAGCAGCGTCACATATTTGATAAACATCAGCTTGTTTACGAAATCCGTAGTTAGGTATTTCATCTTTTCGCGATTTATTTACGTTATTTGTCCGGATCAAATTAAATAGGTTATTATATTATGAAAATAAGTACCTATTAGAAACCTAGTTCTGTGATAAAATTGAATCGTTACTTATTGTTATTGTGATTTTCCGGTTCATCTTTTATATCTATTAGGTACTTAGCGTTTAGAAGGTCAGTAATTTATTTTCAATATATTGCTAGGCATCTAGATAGCATATTTAAAAAAAATACGTTATACATAAACAATAAAGTCATGTATAAAGTTATTTATTGAAATTTTTTCTAGAACAAAGGAGATTTTCTATTATATTTATTGTAATTAGTAAAATTTTTATTATATGTAATTTACCTAATTGAGAAGTCCATCGTTTCATTTATATTTAATATAAGATAGATACTTTTATCTTCATTGAATTTGTTTAATTTAAATGTCAATTTTAACTTCACTAGCCACAGTTAAAAAAATGTACCTACTACAAATCTCTTCTAAAGTATCATTAGGAAGTGAACATGAATGTTCATTTATATTTTTATAATTTTGGTATAAAAAAAAAAACGTTTAGCTTTGCAACTCACCGCTCTTGTGATCAAATTTGTAAAATAGAACCAGAAATACGCCTCAATGAATCATTAATGAGAGAAAGGGGTCGTTAAAAGGCTTTTAATATTATTCCTACAATACCCCTTGCAGAAGGGGTTGGGGATAGATCAATTTATATGTTTGTTAAAATAAAAGCACAGAAACAAGGGCTGCTTTGCTGATTTTCATAAATGTTTTTCTAGAATCTGGAATATAATAATCAATTTTAGTTATTTTAGGAAATAAAATGGGGTATAAAGGTACATGAATAAAAAGAACTAGTTGAATAGGTATATTTATAGACTGTTTCAAGTTCTATATACTCTAGAGCAGGGATGGCGAACCATTGGCACGCGTGCCACAAGTGGCACGGAAATTTTGATAGCCGACTTTTTTTTTTAAAGTTATCTTGTTTAATAGAAATGAATTAAAAATGATTAATCTACACTTAATTTATATTTATGATATAAATTTGTAGTACTGAATACCTGTCTTAGTATGTTAACTAGAACCGTCAAATTATACATTTTATTATGAAAATATCGCATGAAGTATATACAGATGCGCATTAGATAAAAATTTTTGCGTATCAAGTTTCGCCTTCTTAAGGTATTTGAATGTTGTTGCTGTCGCAGCGGTCGAATCAAATTTTATTTTATATCCTGATACAATAACATTTGAAAAATTAAATTTAAAAGTCCTTGAGTGGTTAAATTTTAATGAATTAGAAATAGAATTAGTTGAATTTCAGTCAAGTACCATATAGAACCAAAAATTTGTTGATTTAAGAAATGATTTAGAAATTATTGAAAGTAATCGATTATTAGATAAAATAAATAAAATTGCAGAAGATGAAATTTTAACTATACATGGAATTCAGTTCCTGACACGTTTAATTGTTTAAAACTTTAACAATATTATTAAAGGTAATTTTATCAATATTTTCATCGACGTGGGCATGTGAATCTCTATTTTCAGAATTAAATTTTATAAAAAATAAATATAGGAATACAATGACAGATGAGTCGAGCTCTGCATGCGTACTGTTGAAATTAACTAAATATGAACCAGATATTAAATCTTTATCATCTTGTGTACAGCAACAAAAATCACATTAAAAACATTTTTTTTTTAACGTGAATTTTGTTTCTAGCATATTGCTTTTTGTAAAACATTGATTAATAAAAAATTGTTTAAAGATGAATTGCTTTTGTTTGTTTGTTTAATTATACTTACGTATAGTTTCACCACGCTAACATTTCGAATGAAATTTTATTGTGGCACGTTACCTATTTAAAAAAGATTTTTTTATGACTTTGTGGCACGGACATCAAAAAAGGTTCGCCATCCCTGCTCTAGAGTGTAATAATAATCCATTGTTTCAAGACTTGCTCAGTAACATTATCGAAATAAATTGTTCTTCTTAATTTAAAAGGTTTAAAAGGTTTGTCTCTACATAAGTTATGAGAAAGAAAATGCTGTTTAAATTTTCAAAGCATTTTGTGTTATTTATTTTAAAAGTATTATAGGCTTGGTATAAAATTACATTCTTCAGCTAAATGACTGTGATGGACATTAATTGATGAAGGTTCACTGAAACAGGATTCGTAAATTGTTTCGTTCATCCCCAGGTTTATTATGTCATTTATATCAGTTTTTGGTACAATTTTACTTTATTAATTCATCTAATACCACTTCTATTAATCATTTGCAGATAATTATTTTTGCTTTGAAAAATTTTTTTTTATAACGCTTTTTGTATCAAAAGTCGAAATTTCTGGAGACTTTTTAGTCACTCTGGACTGTTATTAGTACATTTTTTTGTTTTTGATAACTCCATCGAAAATCAATCCTACAGTATTGCAGTTCGCATGCGAATTATTTTCCGAAAACGTTAATCCTGTTCGTTGTTTTTATGAACTTTGTTGGTAAATTATCGATTTTCTGTTTCTGCCGCAACTGGTTGCATGTTCAAGCTTTACATGCATAATTGATAAAGCATAATAATTAAAGTCGACTGAGCATTTGTCGTCGTCGCTTCTATGTTCTAGTATTTGTTTTGCTCAATAAGTATCCATGTATGTGTGTATGTATTCGTGAAGAGGGACAATAATACAGTTTAGGCAATACGGCATGTAACCGTAGCTCCGACATCCCACACAACTCCAGACCGGTTAAAGCTCCGTTAAGGGAACATGGGATCAATTAACCCGTTGATCGGGATTTTAAAGCGTCACCTTGCGATTACGGCATGATGGATGCGCCTACTAGATAAGCGTACAGCGTAAAATGTACAACCTAGTAGGCGTTGTAGAGGCACTCAATCAAAATGACAATCGGTACGGTAACAAAATTGTCACAGATGAGACACAATTAAAAAAGTTGCACATATACCGAGTGAACAGGCTGCTGACAAAAAAATATTGTTTTATTTTGATAGGATAAAAATATTTTAGAAAAACTATTCGCGAAGTTCACAGAATTATTAAAAACGGAGAGAAAGTACGCTTTATGAATGAATTTCATTAATAAACATCTTTATGAGCACTTTACCCCACGAAATTCATTTATATAAAGATCTTATCTTCCAGTCTTAAAGTATATCCCTAGTTAGCACATTTAACCTTACAATATATTCGCAGCGTGCACAGTTTACCCTTCGAGGTACTAGCTGTGCACAGTTTTTGCCTAAAATATACAGTGTGGCCCATTTGTAATTAGGACACCTCTGTAAAGTCGCTGTTTTAAGTCCGATTTTGATAAACTTTTTTCCAGATTATTGCTCATGAAAAGCTGCATTTTGTGGCAAATTGATAGATTGCTATCGCAAAAATCAAGGCTTACTGTGCAATTTCTTTGAAGCGAAAATGCGAAAAGTACTATTAGCGATTTTTTTTTAGGTGAAAACTAATTACACCACTGAATTCAGTGACCCCTTAAATGGGTCTGTACCAAATTTTATCCGAAAATACAGCATATTAATAATTTTAATTATTAATTGTAAAAATTAATTTATACACGAAAATGCATTGTGAAGATCAAGTAACTCATGAAATAAGTGAATAAACGTAATTCATACAAAAAAGAAGAAGAAGCCACGAAATCTAATTTAGCCCTATTATTTTACGTTCTTTTGCTAAAATATTTTGTTAAATAAACTCATTTTTTGTATGAGTTGCTTTTATTCACTTATTTATGAGTTACTTGATCTTCACAATGCATTTTCGTGTATAAATTAATTTTTAAAATTAATAATTAAAATTATTAATATGCGGTATTTTCGGATGAAATTTGGTAGAGACCCATTTTAGGGGTTTTCACGTAAAAAAATCGCTAATAGTACTTTTCGCATTTTCGCTTCAAAGAAATTGCACAGTAGGTAAGCCTTGATTTTTGCGATAGCAATCTATCAATTTGCCACAAAATGCAGCTTTCCATGAGCAAAAATCTGGAAAAAAGTTTATCACAATCGGACTAAAAACAGCGACTTTACAGAGGTGTCCTAATTCCAAATGGGCCACACTGTGTGTATTTAGATTCTACGATATTATCGTCTTGCGTACACTTTATCCTATGATAAAATACTTACTCGTAGTGAGCACAATTTACCTTTCAATATACTCCTAGTTCGCACACATTACTCTAGGCGCTACAATATATTTTCAGTGTGCACAGCTTACCCTTCAAAATATTCCTAGTGTGCACACTTTACCTACAACATTGTCGTAGTGTTCACAGCTTATCTGTCAAAATACCAACTGTTTATATTTATTATCGTGCAATTTACTTCTGCATTACAATTTTCTCGTCTTACACACACATTACGCTACAATATACTTTCACTATTCACCATTTTCCTCTTTTGCACAATTTCCCTACAAAATAATTGAAGTTTGCACAACTTACAATCCGAGCTACTAAAAGTGTCTACATATCGTTTACCCTGCTATATACCTGTATACTACAATACTTTTACATTGCGCAAAAATTACCCTACAATATACTGCTGCTCTACATTGTTATATACTTGATAATAATACTTGAAATTTTGTACAGTTAATTCATCAAAAAGCCAGCAGTGCACACTTTTTACCCTACAATACTTTCTACTCTTTAATATTTTCGTCTTGCTTACACTTTTCTTAAAATATACTTAAAGTTTGCACAGCTTCGAGATATTAACAATGCACACTTCTTACCCTACAATATACTATTACTCTACCATATTTTCGTCTTGTGCACACTTTTCCTACAGCTTTCTTGAAATTTGCCCTGCTTACCTTCAAAAACCTAGCAGTGCGCAATTCGTACCCCACAGTCAACAATATTCTGGTCTTGTGCACACTTTAGCCCAGGAAATACATATGGTACACATACACACATAACTTAGACTCGAGCCAAAAAACAAGAAAAAATAAGGAACAACGTACTCATGGTGTAGGGCAGCCACATTGAAGCTATTTCTTTGAAAAATAACTAATCTTGGAATGAAAGAACTCCGGCAATCTATCTCTCAGGGTTAATAGAAGGCACTGTAGCATTCGTTAAACCTTTCACTAAGTGTTACATGTATCTGCAGAAAACTTCCTGAAAGTTGAAAACCGGAAGTTGTCGGAAAGTTTACGGAAAAGAACTGCATCCATTTGCTCTTATTTTTTATATTTGCGAAAACACTTTGCCTTGGTTTAAACGTCCACATATAAACCATGCAGAGGGAATTAAATTATATTTCCAAAAGTAGTTGCAAAATACTTTTCACAGTACCCCAAATCTATTTGGAACTCTTCTTCAATTAAAACATAAATAATTGAAAAATTTTGTCTTTCCTCATATCATTCACAACTAACATTTTTTTTAGACAGCTCATTCTTGACCAGTGTTTTTATCATTTTTTTTTAATCAGATTAGAAAGTGATTTAGTATCAAATAAATGGGGTGGTTTTTGACCTTATGACTGATAAGTTTGTTCTGTTTTATTGCAGACATCCTGGAGACAATCCGTTTTACAGCAACATCGACAGTATGCCAGATATCAGGCCTCGCAGGAAATCGATACCTCTCGTGTCGGATTTGGTAAGTCGATACGCACTCCTACAAATATATACATTCACAAAATCACAGACAGGCATCCTGTGCTGTTTAATTAATCATCGGGATTCCTACTGACCTTATTTAGTGTAGGGTTCACTTAATTCATTAATGGTCTACGAATTTGCTCGCTGGAAAACGAGATAAAAGTCGAATAGCAGCTGATCTTATTTATTATGTATTTATTGTGAGTTAGAGATCATGAAGTCGACGAAATACTTCTGGAGTACACATAACACCCTATGAAAATCTTTAAATAAACACAATATACCCTTACCCTACGAAAACACATCCTTAATATTAAATTATTAAACAAACTTTTAGACACATTGCTATATGCACACCTTATCCTACGAAATAATCACTTCACCCTAAAATGTTCCCGTAGTATGCACAAATTACCCTAGCAGTGCACACACTTTTTCAACGTCATACCTCTGCGGCACATGCCTTACCCTACTAAAACACGTCCTCTATTTTCAATTATTTATTAAATTTTCTGATACCTTGCTCTATGCACACCTTGCTCTACGAAATACTCATAAAGCGTACACTTGACCCTAAAATGTACCCGTAGTTTGCACGAATTATCCTAAGAGTGCACACACTTTCTCAACATTATACTCCCACGGCACATACTTTACTCTACCAAAAGACATCCTTAATATTCTATTATTTAACAAATTTTGGGATAACTTGCTCTAAGATGTAGGTACTCATAGTATGCACACCTTACCCTACGAAATACTCATTTTACCCTAAAATGTTCCCGTAGTATGCACAAATTACCCTAGCAATGCACACACTTTTTCAATGTCATACCTCTGCGGCACATGCTTTACCCTACTTGAACACATCCTTAATTTTCAATTATTTAATAAATTTTCTGATATCATGCTCTATGCACACCTTGCTCTACGAAATACTCATAAAGCGTACACTTTTGACCCTAAAATTACCCTAGTTTTGCACAATTTCCCTCGTATTTCCCCCACACATTTTCTCCAACATCACTTTTTAACAATTTATTACCAAAAAAACATTTTAACACCTCTATTAAAAAGGCGTAATTTTCAAAGACCCTTAAAACAAATTCCCAAAGGCGTGCACACAATTTCTCAACATGATACTCCTTGAGCAGACACTTTACCCTACGAAAGCGCATCTTGTATATTTTATTTAACAAATTTTCAAATAACATTCCCCATGATACAGTTATAGTATCTACGATATACTCATAAGTCACATATTTTACCCTATATTCATCAAAAATTATTTATTTGGGTGATTTAATAAAAATTTATTACTAAAATAATATCCAGATTGATAAGTAAGAATGTGCACGAATCTGTATACCATAAAGTTAAATTACATTATCATTGGTGAGGGTTTATAATCAAGTTGAGCTCGAAACACAACAAATTTCATTAACTTAATCGACAATATCATATTATTAGTTTACCTCAAATGAAATCGTAACCAAGTTTGAATAGTTTCCGGTGGAATTACTTCGGTTCAAGTCTCAGATACATGGCAGAAATAGGAGCAATTCAGCACAAAGTTGCAGAGCAAGTTTTAGCAAGGTCAATATGTAATTACCCAATGCCAACACCAACAAACAAACTGTAAGAATCTTCTCTTCGAACTGTAAAAGTTCAACAATGAGATGATTAAGACCACATATTTTTAACATAAGTTTTGGTTTATTATCTTTTAAATTATTTACATAGGGGTACTGTTTTTATGTAATAGTTTAATTGATGGCACAGTTCTAAATTAATTTTTGATTTCTCGCGGTTTCTTATAAGAGAGTTTATCTTCAGGCTTACGATAATCGTTAGCTTTTTATTATCCTTGTAGGAGCTGATCCTTCGCGTAGGAGGATCAGGAAGGAGTAAGTACGTAGAAGAGAAGATTACATTTGATTCAAAAGTATTTTTGGAATGGTTTAATTTGCCAACAAGTCTTGCTCAATCTAACATCAAGGCTAGCTTTGCTCATCCCTATAAGAAAAAAACTAAACCTTAACTAAATACCTGCCCTTAAACGAGCCATTAAACAATACCTTCATGGTCTTTATTCCGACTTAAAGGTCATGTAAGGGTTGATCAGCTGCTTTTGACTTCTCTCACTATTCCTTGATACGTGAAAGTGGCAATCGCCTGGAAAACTCGCCCACGCCCTGCAGAAAGTGGATAATTTAACGGATAAGCGTGTGAATACACGAGCTTATTATAATGCAGTTAATTAAATTTGGCCGGCAATTTGCAAACAATAAAACGTGCCCACAACGTACGGATTCTCTGCGTCTCGCTATTTATGGTTCGCATTAATAAATACGTAACAACACCCGGAGGGTATATTTTGAATACGTGGCCGTTTTCCCAATATCTTTACTATATAAGTAAATACCGCTTTGTTTTCCATTTGTTTCATGTGTCTATTCGAACCAAATTCGATGAAGTTGATGTGAAAATTTGCATATGACGTTCTTCGTTAATTAACACACGATTGTACGAACGAGTTTTTTGTTTGCTTCAAATTAAGGGCTAATAAATGGTAAATACTGACACTTTTTCACTTTAGTAATTGAGTATATGTACAATATAAGTAGAAATTTATACAGGGTAGTTAACGAAAAAATTTGGCAAAAGATGACGAGTTATTATATCAATTAATAATTTACAACCCTTGTTTTGGCTGATTGTTATATTTCATATATTAAATTAGGGGAAATTATGGAAAATAGTAATTACTCCAGTTAAGAATGTATCTAATTGTAAACACAAGATTTATACAGGTTAGACTTCAGTACAATTTTTTCACTATATTTTAAATTTCCAGGCGATTGAATTGGTTTCTAATTAACAATAACAATTAACCCTTTAATCGTTTGACGAATGCTTCATTAAAAAAATATTTGTACGACAAAGACAATGTTATTTTTAACCAAAGAAATAATAAATTATTATTTGGGGTAATTTTACTTTTAGTAAGTTTGTTTTTTGAAAATAAGTTACCTACTTTAACATTTCTTAACAGCTTTTCTTATAGCTGCATTATGTGCCTAGATTTAACAGAGTGGTTTTCATGTCCACTGTAAATTACCAACAAACTTCCATTTGTGTTAACAACAAAAAGGGGCACTTCCTAGCAAGAAAGAGCCCTAAAAGCAAACTTGAAAGACTTGAAATGCTGCAAAAAGAGATTTACAAAACTTAACAGCATATTTAGTAGCTAACAATAATAATACCATACAGTGGTAAGAACCCTAAAGCCGCAATACAAAACAGAGATCCTAAAATTTATTATTCCCAAACGAAAATGTTGCTGTATATTAATTAAATTTAAAATTAATTTTGATTTTTAAACGTACACACACAAGAACAGGGACGAAGAATAAAGTGTTATTATAGACGAGGGGAGCGAAACCTCTCAAGGGAGGATGGTTGGTGTATATGTTACGGGCAATTTGATAAGTCCGGGCACTATTAATAATGGCCGGTCTGTATTCATAATGCCCTACTCAATTGGACAATGTGATTAAAACAGCATGATTAATCACTTTTCCCGACCATTATGAATAATGCCCACCCTATCTTGGGCAAAGTAATAAAATAGGTGAACTGTAGTGTTTTTGTTTATTTAATGAAATTAAACTTACAAAATTGTCATGAAAAGTCAACAAAAAATAATGAACATAGTAGTTAAAAAATAAACAATTAACAATGTAATCACATCATTAGTTACCTACTTTTATTTTGATAAGAATATTACTTAAGAACAATAGTTAGAAAATTAGTAAACTAAGAAAAATCAACAGAAATATCTAATAATTAAGGACTGTGCAAGAAAGTTATGAAGTTTAGAATTATTTATTCTTGCAAGATGAGCTTTTGTGACATTTGGAATTGGAAAGAATGTTTGATTTCTTGCATTTACAACGTTTTGAATTGCAGTCACCACTACAGTTACAATGCTGGAAGCCTTGTCTATCAAAATGAGAGTCTCTTCGAGCACATTCTCGAAGAGTAATATCAACTTTTGGAACATCGTCGATCGCAATGAACTTCTCTTTACACACAGTAAACTCATTTCTGGAGTACAGTTGTTTTAAAATACCGTGTTTTCATACTGCACGGTCCAAGTGATAAATACAAGCTATCTCAAACACTGACTTATTACATGGACCACGGGCCGTCGGGCATTATTAATAATGGCCGATCAAAGTGATAAATTAATCACTTTGCCCATCGCTCTTGGGCATTATTAATAATGGCCGGTCCTTATTAATAATGCCCAGTTAATCACGTTGCCCGTAACATATATACAATGGTGCCTAAATTTTGTTGGTTGCACCACTCCGTTACCTGATCATCAGCAACCATTGAGTTACACCCTAATTGACATACTGCGCATGGTAGCCGATACAATTTAGGCACCTATCTCCTTGACAAGTTTATATTTTGTGTCTATATTCTTACTTTAATGGTCCACATGAGTC
Organism: Agrilus mali; assembly: GCA_029378335.1. Lineage (NCBI taxonomy): Eukaryota > Metazoa > Arthropoda > Insecta > Coleoptera > Buprestidae > Agrilus > Agrilus mali. Next base: position 4,647,917 of record CM055660.1, read on the forward strand.
TTAAAGATATTTCAAACAACTATTCCATCACTAGATGTAGCATTCGTCAAAATTGATGAGGTAATACCTAATACCTACAAATCTTTTGCGACTGATTATAATTTGTGACTAAACATTATTTGTGATCATTTTATTGCCAACCAATCACTATCACCACATCTGTGCCATTCTGGATGTACCTTATCGAACATAACTCTACAACTTTACATGTTACCTGTACCTTTTTCGTGTTCTTATACTAATGAATGTGTAATTGTTCTCTGTTTTTGGTGTTCCCGCTCTTCAGGTGCTCAAGGTACTTACATCTTGTTCTATTTATTATTTTAACGCTTTTATGTAGTTTTACATTTCAAAATCAAAGCAACTGGTACCTCATTTACTTAAAAATAAAATACTGAATAAGAACTATATAAGTGACAGTTACTTTGATTTTTTTATTGAAGGAAATCTATGGTTGTAAAGGTCAACTGTCCATATTTTATTATCCTTATTTATTGCCCTTCCATAACCCTAAATGATAACCTAACCTAACCTAACAAAACTAAAGTGTGGCTGCTACAATCATAGAGTTCAGTAGTATCAATTTATTTGCACTTTGAACTATTACCAAAGCATACGACTTTAGCACTGCATGTTTTTCTTACGTTCTAAATGCTTTCTAGTCAAATTTCAATTTATATTCTTCACAACAAGCTAAGCACATGGCACGGCTTAAAAGTAGCACGTTTTGCAATTGCTTTTGTAGTCTTCTTAGAACATAGATAAAGCAACCCTTTTAACTTTTTGCTAACTATTAAAATATTTTTGAATTTCTAACCAAGAGATTAAGAATACGGAAGCGTTTCACTTAAGTGTAAAGGGTTATAATGGATTTTGTTGAACTGTAGGGTTAAACATGTCAGTTATATCCCTCTGTCACATTTAGATCAATACAATAATATTAATGCATAGACCATGACTAAAAGCTTTAGGACAGTTTTCAAATTATTTACCTGCACTATTGTACATGAAATAAATTTCATAGTTGAAAACACATGAATGAACATTTTGTTTTCGTGCAATTTTCCAAGCTTTTGTTATTTGAATGTTTAACGGCAAACTAGGGCACTACCCTTTACTGGACTATAATACACGTATTGTATAAGTTTTCGCCACATACGATACATCGACCTATGGTAAACTAAAATTTAAACCTTCTCAAAAAAATTATTATTAATTAATAAATACCATTTACATTAATTATAATAATTGAATTTTTTAATGATGGCGTTTCCAATGTGTTGCATTCATTTCGAATGTTCCAGTAACCTTCCTGCGACACTACTGATTTCATTCTACTATAAAAAAACCTTCAAATAAATGGTTTGTTCTCCCCAAGCTATGTAAACTCGTTACAGTACATCGAAAAGGATTAATAAGACCCAAGGGTAGACTGAACAGTCGGGATTAAAAAGAAAAATCGTTCCGGCTATTAATCAAGAATTATCTTGTCTCCTTTAAATTTAGTGCAATTCGGGTAAAATCAGAAGAGTACACTATTGAGATTCAAATACGTTCAAAAAGGCCTGACCTTAATCTTTAACAGTACACAAAATCGATTTTCGTATTTCCACTCCGAAGTCGACCCAAAAAGGAAAAACAAAAACCGTGGAAAAGGATACAAACATATAAAAGTAGTTTCCTTTTTCGTAAATAAGCTTTTACCATACCCTATTTGTTAAACGATATTTGGCTTTATTTCTTCTTGGAAATTACTATTTCGATCCTATTTTGCATTAAAAAATTTTCGATAAAATTAAAAGGGAAAATACGGTAACTAGTATACGTTAATATGTTCATTTCAAAAGGGTCTACATTCCCTTTTATGGGCTGGCAATAAAGACACAAGACTGGTATATACGACAAAAGGTCTTCTAAAAAAAATAAAGAACATTTTATAGCAATATAAGCTGGTGACTTATAGATAATAATTGACTACAGTCGATTAAAGACAGGTGATATAAATATTTCACTTCGTATTACAACCTTCGTTATTTTACGCATATTGAAGTTGATAGTAAAAATAAAAGGAAAAAAGTCATTATTTTGTTCTTCTTAATAATAGGTTCTGATGATTCTCATTTCAATTTCTTTTTTTTTATAAAAGGATGCTGTTTTCGCCCTCATTTTTCGTGTATGTACATATGACAGATGTCGTTTGAGTAAAAATTGGTTCACGTTCGTGAATATAACCAAAATGAAAGTATTTTGACAAATAATGTCAATCTTTATTTTATGTATGTAGGTCACCAAACTATCGCTAACGTTTGTTTTTAGTACAGCCCTTATGTCTTACTACAACATTTCAAAATCATAAAATTTATAACGAAGTCGTTGCAAAACACATTTTACGTCAAACATATCTATTTTTTTAGGGAGTGCCATTTTTTCTTATTTTTTTTTAAGGCCTATACCTACCTAAAAGCCTTAAAAGTTATTATTTAATTAAAAAATCTTCCCCATTAAAGAAACATCTCTGTTTTGATTACAGAGGTGACACAAAAAAGGGCTCCTTGTTAAATTTAGTTAAGAACGTGGGAGGTTCCTATTTTTTATATAAATCAATATTGTTTAGTTTATCTATCTATATAAAGTTTGTAATTCTGCAGGATTTCGTTAAGAAATGATACCCTTAAAAAATTGAAACAAATATCGTCAGGAGCTTTAAGGTTTTTTTTTTATAAAAACTGTTACAATTAACCACCTATTCACCTCCTCATCCTGACCCAACCTACTTCAACCTCGCCTCAAACTTCTTCTAAGAAGCCTGGCTCCAATATTGACATATAACCCTGGAAAATTCATGAAAGAAAGTATTTTCCTAAACCATAAGATATATTTTATGTTTTATGGAAAACACTAAATAATAGTTTTAATAAGGTCTAAAGATTAAATTATTTAAAGCTGCTTTGCTCACTAATAACTTTTTTAAAAATAAGTAATGCTTCACAAAAAGAGTAAGAAGAAAGAAAGAATTATATCGCTTTGTGAATTATTTTTTATTTTTAAACTAGAATTTGATGTAAAGAAGTGTTAATGGATTAAAATTGCTTTCTTATGAATGCTTCAATGAAAATTAGATTTAAAAAGGAATTGTCCACTCTCGCCCTCAGCTTATCCTAATCTAACCTTAGAAGAAATCTAACAAAAATTATCTTTTAACACTGACAAATTGCAACAAGAATATTTCCTAAAACGTTTCATCTTAAAGAGTATATTTTATGTGTAATAGTAGGTAATAGTTTTTAAACACTATAAAAACTAATTAAATTATTAAAAGCTACTTTACTCACTAATAACTTTTTAACAATAGGCCTTCACTAAAGCAGTCACAATATACCGAAAATATTTTTTTAATTTCTAAACAGCAATTTGATCTAAAGAAGTGCTAATGGATTAAAATTGCTTTCTTATGAATGCTTCAATGAAAATTAGATTTAAAAAGGAACTGTCCACTCTCGTCCTCAGCTCATCCTAATCTAACCTTAGAAGAAATCTAACAAAAATGAGCCTTTAACACTGACAAATTGTAACAAGTATATTTCCTAAAATGTTTCATCTTAAAGAGTATATTTTGTGTGTAACAGTAGGTAATAGTTTTGGAACACTATAAAAACTAATTAAATTACTCAAAGCTACTTTACTCACTAATAACTTTTTACCAATAGGCCTTTACAAAAGCAGTCACAATACACTGAAAATATTTTACAGCAATTTGATGTAAAGAAGTTTTAATGGATTAAAATTGATTTCTCGTGAATGCATCTTTTTATACCCGTATAGGGACGTGCAGCTTACATATATAGATACATATCCGGTCTATTGTCAAGCAAACTTTATTTCGAATTCACCCCAGTGGTTAAGTTGAAATGCAAATTATTCGATCAATGCATTTCCGTTCTATTGAATGAAATTCTGACCCAGTAAGTTTCCAGTACGAACGATACAAGAGCTATTGTGTAAAGGAAATTTTACTTTTTTCTCATCATCATTTGTCGTCCCTATTCTGGTTAATGAAAGCTTCGTTTGCATTCGTTTGTTGAAGTCGAGAATTCGTATACTGCTGTCAAATTTTTAATTACATACCTAGTTTTAAATAAAGTTGCGGCTGTCGACATTTTTACAGGTCTATATTTATAATTAATTAAAGAATTATTTTCAATTAGTATTTTATTTTATAGCTACTTGTCAAAGCAGGAAACCTGCAAAAATCGTGCAATAAAGCTGAATGGTTATATTTGCAATCAAAGTTTAGCATCCTAAAGATATTGAAAAGCCGATTGAATTTTTGAAGTTGTGATACCAGTTAATGCAAATTTAAGTTCAGAATATTGGTTTATGTTAAAATTATGGTAATAGTTATGGCTTCTATCCGACTTAAAATTTCACTTTGCCAGAACCAAGTTCACTGCAAGTGTCGTAAATGAAAATTCTAACGAACTCAATATTATCAGTTATTATCTAATATTCAAACGTATAAAACCTGTTCGCTTTTATATTCATACAATAAGGAATTCTCTTCTCAATTTTAAGACTACTGTCGTCATTAAGGACACTGGAAGTATTTCAAAATCTCGTGAGCTTTGACGTCTGTAACTCCGCCCATTAAGTACAAATTGCCCGACGATAAGCTTTTGCGCATTTCAAGTGAATACTCGTCCCGCTTTCTTTGCGGACACTTGCCGATCCAAACTATATAACGAACTCAATTCAAAGAATGCAGAACGAGAAAATTTCAATTTCATCATCTCGAAGTTTCACTCTAACCTTAACATGAGTGTTAAAAGTAGATTGGCGTTTGCCAACTCAAATTCAAAGTCTCTCAACATGTGTGCTTGTATGTAGCCTATTTGTATTTCTAGCAAGTAATTTGGGTAGAAAGTTAGTTTATGTAGTTTCTACAATTTCCATGAATTGCGCTACTGTACAACTTCCTTTATGCATGATTCATTTTCACGCTTTTCCACATATTATATTTATTATTACCAACCGATTGGGAAATTTTGAATCACATTGAATAGTTACGTATTATTACCGCTTCTGCCAGTTTCAATACATCGCACTATAGAGCATTCAACTTATTTTATATTATTACTAACGCACCTAAGGTATAAGTACATTAATAAATAATAATTTTAGTGCGTCTCATTTAACTAAAATAACAAAATAAAACACTTCAAGAATTTGTTCATTCCAAATCGATTTTTAAAATACAGTAGTTATTTTATTTTGTTATTTGTGTTAATGACCAAAGCTTTGTAATGAATCACTCACTTAGTGATTTTTAATAATTATGGAGAAATATTAATATCTTCTCATTTCTGTCTCCAGACAATGGCTGCAACAAAAAGAAATGCAGGATTGACATCGGCGGTTCCGAGAGCTACCCTGAATGACGAAGAACTTGTAAGTACTTTGATCTTACTTTATCTTTATTCTAGTAACTCTTTAGGAATAATCCAGTAACATCTATTGTCAGATATTCCATTCATCAACCCCAAAGTAAACAGAGTTAACTTTACCTTTAATCACAAACTGAATTCTGTTTATGTACTACCTTCGTAATAACATCTTATTGTTACACTTAATAATAGTATTATCGCTTAAAGTGACAAAAATTTACTTAAAACTAAAGAAAAAATATTCAAATATGTACAATTTGAACCTCCTTCTAAATAATGAATGTTTGATTCTAGACTTCGCCATGTCGAAAAGGAGTCTCTGACCTCATTTGTTTATAATGGAATTTTATCGGCAAAATGCCAACACAGGAAATATTTTTCCACGTTTTATTTGTCATCTGTCAAAGATTGTGGGGATTACAGTTTTCCGTGGCTTAGTTATTGAATAAACAAGGGCAACTCATACTTATACCAAAAATGCTACGTGTTAGGTACAGAAGTGCTCACGAAAAATTCCCTCAAAAGCAACTCCTTTTACATAAGAGTACAAAGTGACAAACTAATTTTTTTATGCCTAAATTAATGGCAATTTAAGGAGTAATTTGGTACTAAAGTTCTCATAAACTGAATATTGAAAATCCTTAGCTGTTGATGAGCCTTTAATTTTTAATTGTGCCGTTAAATTAGCCCTTAAAATTTCCATTTTGAAATTTAATTTGTCCAACTTATTCTGCCAGTTTCAGTGACTTCAATTTTAACCCGAAATAAATTTTATTTTTTTATTAAAGGAGATGTTGCTCCTATTTATTCTAATTTCTTGGTTGCATTGTGGATTGTACTCAGTGTTCATTTTCAGTGAACATAACTGTAGATATTTTTCCATTCTATGATAACCGTAGAGTTTAAACTGTAGAATTAGCTAGGAAGGAAAGCAAGTTTAGATATGCTGTCCCGCTGGCTCTTCACACATGTCATTTGGAAAAAGTGCCACCCTTGTTCGATCGATTTCGTTCATTAAACAGGAGTATACGTAACTTTGTGATTCTGTCGTGTCTGGGGAAGCCCACTTGATGCTTCAAATTTATTCCGGAAAAAAGAGTCTCAATGGAACCGAGTCCAAAGTAGGTCAGAACGGTTTTCCCCTCTTTTTCGGAAGGGGAGAAGTAAGCGAGGAGCGATAATATCGACTAAAATCGGGCACGTGTCCCTACTTTGCATTTCTTGTTACTTCTTTTTTCTACAACTCTCATACTCACTCACAATAGGACTTTGGCACAATAACACTTACAGGAAAATTGATTTTGAAGGAGAGGATTTATTGGGAAAAACAATTGTAAACACTTTTTGCTTAATATTATTGTTGGGTAGATAGAATATTTTCTACCGTTATCTATTCGTCATAAATAGATGCCAGTAAACATCATGAATTGTTTAATATTCACTCTTTATTACGTAAAGTTTGTTGCAAATTAATCGAAAAAAAATCCCTTCAAGCTGCAGTTCTTAAACTTAAGTATCCGACAAGAAGGAGTGTCCATAAGACCCTCCCACATTCCGGACATTTCATGGTACATTACAAAATACAATCCTTTCCTTTTTCTGAGTCCTGTAGAATGGAAAGTTCATTAGACAAATATCTGTTTTGGAAATTAACAAATGGGTCACCTTGACCTTTCTGTGATAAAAGGGTCGATAAGAGTACACATGTAGTGAAAGGTGCTTTATTTCAATAGGAAAAAAAGCATAAGCGATGACAGCAAAAACACCTGGCAAAAAACAAAACCCCGATTGTACGAGAAAAGAATGACCAAGAATTTGTCAATGTCATCGACGTCATTATTTTTTTACAGGACGTAGAATCGACATACACCCCCTTCTCTAAGGTTTTGTCGGCAGGCAACCCTTCGACATTTCGGCTCCTTTTCAGCGAAAATTTCATAAGGCTTTTTTGTAAAACTGCCAGCAGATGTTTCAATTTTCGACCAGACTTCCTTCAACACGTCCTAATAATAACAGCGTTGTATTCTCCAGGAGACGGTGTCAAGCTGGAGGGCCTTTATTAAATTCTTCGGGGACGTGACGTAAAATGCTACGTCACTGGCTTATTCCGACATTAAGCTACTGCTGAATCCGATCGATTACACTTTTGTTGTAATCGTACTGTAGGACAACAACAAGGAATACTGGTTTTCATTCATTCACCCCCAAAATGACTAATTTTGTCAGTATCTATGTGGAATTTTTTGTGTATTACTATTGTTTTCATTCCGTTTAATCGTTTCCAATAATCGAGGCTCCATATAAGAATTTTACTTTTAAATATTGAAGGTTTTTAGGACTCCACAGTCTATGAATAATTTTTTTACGTATTTACCATGTGTTTGGGGAATGGAAAAGTGAAAAATTCTTTAACAGAAGTTTGATTTATTGTTTTTCATATGAATATTTTTAGATACCAAAATAAAATAAGTGAAAGTGCTCCAAACTGTGATGAATCCTAGCTTCAAAGTGTATGAATTTATGATCTCAGTTTATTGTGTTTTGTTTTTCTTTTTTTCTTCTGGGACTGAAAATTATATCACAAAACATACTTTGTTCAAAATTTTTTATTTATACGTCGAGTTATTGTCAAGAGTAAACGATTGAAGGCGACAGAGGTTTCAAATCTTCCAGAAAATGATTATTTGAGAGACAGCTTCTGATAGAATATTTTTACATCAAATTACTTTTTTTAGTAAATAAAGGCTTTCGTTCTTATTATAATATTATTGGTGCCTTTCTTCGTTTTCTAATAAGGACCTATCTGAAATAAATTATGCAAGGACAGAATAAGTAATAAAGATTCATTTGTCAGCTGTCTTATCAAAATTCAATGTAGAAAATTGAACTTTAGAGCAACCTCTTTAATAACGACGCGACGCGTCGACCGGCACCTGAAACAAATTTACCAGCCGGCTATTTCCGATCGAATTTCATTACAAATGTCATTTCCCAGCAACTAACAGTTCAACAATGGGTATAAAATCAGAACCCCCAGGAGCTGCCTTTCTCTCGCAAAATTAAATGTCATTCTGCCTTTGTCGTCTTAGATTGTAATAGGTGGAAATCTACGTCGCGGGAGGGAGCTATGAATCATAAGTATTCCATTAACTCAAACGCCGGATGACATTAAGGAGCGGCTTTGAACATTCCTTAAACTGTTCAAATTTGGGATACTTACTTACCTGCTTATGAAATATTTTCAATAACATATAATATAAAAAAATCACCGCCTCTCTCTCCATCTTATATACAACTTTATCAGGACCCAAAGTGACAATACGTAATGGTAAGAAATGAGTCTCATTCAGATAGAAAAGTTGTGATAATCACCATCAAAACGTCTTCAGTCCAAAAGCTGATGATAGGACAATTATTACCACTTCTTGATATATTCAGGTAGTCTTAAAATTTACAAAAGCTTTAATCTCTAACTATTTGCGAAGAGAAATCTACTTTACCTGTTCCTGCCTCTAACGTGTCTCTAACTGGCCTCTAGCTCCCAGAAGGAGTCCCTCCTAGATATCGATAATTTCTTTTAATTCTCTTTCATGTATCTTTATTTATTTCCTTCTTTTTTAAAATTATACGTTATCTATATTTAAATTTGAAGCAGTATACGGTGATCTAAAGATTATATTAGATTCCAAGAACTCTTTGTGAACTTAATCACAATTCTTTGTATCTCACTTCGAAGAAATTCTTTCACATTTTTGGCTTCACACGCAATATTCCTTTTAATGTTGGTTTTTTCTTTCACCACACGCAACCGATTTCGTTCTCACTTTCTTCTTTGTCGATTTTTCATAATAATAATTAAGTCGACGAAAGATATCACAAAAAATTATTCATTTTTATTTGAAACTCTGCCAGACCGTATTTCACACGATTCAATTTAATAAATTATTATTTTACCTATACAAGACACTTAATGATAAAATGATTACAAAAGAATAACATAAAGGTTTATGAGCAATTTATAAAAGAAAATTAGTGATAAAATGTTGTATTGGGTTTAAAAATTGGTAAACATTAGTAGATGTGTCACCTTAAGCGATAAAATGTCCCTACAGGGTGTCACTGTACCTATACTAATTTTTATTTACATTTTTCAAAAATATTTTACACGTTTACTTTCTTCTCATAGGTATATGCAAATAAAGTAACAAAATTGATCCCACATTTGTCCTTTAAAAATACTATGAATTTTTTAGCCTGCAGGATACTTACTAATAACACATTCAATTTGATATTCCAGAAAATGCACGTTTATAAGAAGACATTGCAAGCGCTGATATATCCGATTAGCAGTACAACACCTCACAACTTCGTGTTATGGACGGCAACATCCCCGACGTACTGCTACGAATGCGAAGGGTTGCTCTGGGGCATCGCGAGGCAAGGCGTTCGATGCACCGAATGCGGCGTCAAGTGCCACGAGAAGTGCAAGGATTTACTCAACGCTGATTGCCTTCAAAGTAAGTGTCATAACCCACTGACGTTCTTTGTTAGTGATGGGCACTATCGAATAAAAACTATCGAACTATTCGATAGTTTTTACTATCGATAGTAACTATCGAATAGTTTTTCTTAATGAATGAAAATCACTATCGATAGTAGTAACTTCTATACATCGAATGTAGTTACTGAATAACTAGTAACTAGTAGTTACTTTTTTTATTCGAATACTTTCCAACTATCGAACTGAACGTTGGAATCGTGGTTGGAATGGGTAAATGATACGTTTGCGCATTGGCCTAGTCTATGGCATTGGCTACTACTTCGCTACTTCCTCGTAGCAGAGCCGAAAAATATAAACAATTCGATATTATTAGTAGTGATGGGCACTATCGAATAAATTGAACTATCGAATAATTACTAAATGAATATTTTTAACTATCGAATGAATTCATTCGAATGAATTTAGTAATTACTATTTTTTTCAATTACACGATAGTCAGGCAGCAGACGGTTATCCATCGCTCGGTCCATACTAACATACAAATATACTGATACGAACGTGTATACCAACAGACAAATATACGATTAATATGCTAGTATGGATAAAAAACAAACAGGCTATGCTGAAAATAATAAATAACCTCGACTTGAAACATGGTTTCTAATTCTTATTACTTTGATAAAATTATTATTTACTTAGGTAAGCGATCTAAAATAAGTGTTTTAGAAACATCTGTTGTTCTTATCCAGGTATTTGTTAGAGGGCGACGAATAAAGAGTTTTTTATTTTTACATTTAACTACTTTTTTTTATATGTTTCTGCACTTATTATTATTATTTTTTTTGGGGAATTATAAGTACGCAGTACAAGCATATAGTACCTAAATATTTATGACTGAAATCATCACTACACTAATTTAAAATTATTAATTATTTATTTGCATTTTATTTTGCCTCATATTTAACTAGTATAAATTGGTGCCATAGAAAATTATGTTTTTAAAGTATGTATGTATGTATTGATAACGTCTAATAATTATAGAATTGTTTATATTATTCGGCTCTGCTACGAGGAAGTAGCGAAGTAGTAGATAATGCGTATAATTTACCCATTCCAACCACGACTCCAACGTTCAGTTCGATAGTTGAAAAGTATTCGAATAAAAAAAGTAACTACTATTTTCAGTAACTACTTTCAGTTACTAAAACTATTCATTACTTTTTTATTCGAATAAAAATAGTAACTACTATTTTCAGTAACTACTTTCAGTTACTAAAACTATTCATTACTTTTTTTATTCGAATACTTTTCAACTATCGAATAATTCGAATAATAGTGAACTATCGAATAGTTCGATAGTTTTTATTCGATAGTGCCCATCACTAATTATTAGACGGTTTCTATACATACATACATACTTTAAAAACATAATTTTCTGTGGCGCCAATTCATATTAGTTAAATATGAGGAAAAATAAAATGCAAATTAATAATTAATAATTTTTAAATTAGTGTATTTAGGATTTGAGTCATAAATACTTACTATATGTTTGTACTGCGTACTTATAATTACCCAAAAAGAAAAATAAATAAGTGTTCAATAACAATACAAAAAGATCGCTTACCTAAGTAAATAAAAATTTTATCAAAGTAATAAGATTTAGAAACCATGTTTTAAGTCGAGGTTATTTATTATTTTCAGCATAGCCTGTTTGTTTTTTTATCTATACTAGCATACGAATCGTATATTGGTCTGTAATGGTCTGTAAGTATACCTATATGCTCCTATATTTGTAGGTTAGTATGGAGCGAGCTAACCGTCTGCTGCCTGACTATCGTGTAATTGAAAAAACACGCTAACGAATAAAAACTATCGAATGAATTATTTGATAGTTATTCATCTATCGATAGTTACTATCGATAGTAAAAACTATCGATAGCGCCCATCACTACTCTTTGTTACTGGCAAACATTTATTACTTGGTGTTTATTACAAACTCAACTTAAAAGTTATTTTATGCAAGTATGATAGATTTACCTACAACGTCTCGGGTGTTTAATAAAATTAGTGTGATAAGGTCAAAAAAGTTTAAGACTTTTGCATTCGTGATAAACTCAACAGAAGAATTTCTTTTATAACTCCTCAGTCACAAATTGCAAATAAACTTCTAAATCGGTTATTGATTTACAACCCGCGGCGCTTACACAGCAAGCAGCAGGTACCCAAGAGTCGTCAGGATATTTTACATTGTAATACGTTTTCTTTTTGGAACTCATAAGTAAAATGAAAATACGAAAAATCGTCACAAAAAATAAGGTTTTATTGCTTCTAATAAACTACAATAACCAATTTTATTTTACCATAAACGAGTCCATAGTCAATCTGCCTATCTTCGTATTTTAGATGCTTGCGGCTGTGATTTTTGGTAATAAGCGTATTTACTACCTACGTTTTCACGAATATTACCCGCCCTTATAAAAATGTTATGTCTTTCAAAGGTCAGTGTCTTTACGTGGCATTAGCTGGTCAATCTTACGTACTTATTGTTAGCAAACTCAAAAACGAAAGGGTCAAGTCTTAATGTTATTAATGGTTTTTGTAACGTCGTTATTGGACTTTTTTACTTGCGTATATCATTCTTGTGGTGAAAGTCCTTCCATTAACCCGCATAACGTCGGGGTTGGGTATGTACTTCCCTCTACAAAACAAATTACAAAAGCCCTTCTCATTATTCTTCCACTAAAGTTGCGAAGCCCATTCTTCTTAGATTTATTTCTCTTCAGAATGTTTCTTAAGGTATGTTTAATTTACTACTTCAATATAATAAATTGAGGACCGCTTTTATTAACTAAATATCTTCTAGAATAATCGTTTCTAATTAACCAATTAAAATTAATTAATATTAAAGAACAACATTAACACACAGCTGCATAGAGTCCTTATAGAGCACGACCAAAAAATTTGAACAAAAGCTTACTTATTTATAAAAAACAAATACGAAATTTTGAAAATAAATTATTAGGACGTTGATTAACATGGGTCTTTGTAAATTGCATTAACTGTGTGAGAGAATGATGCACATCGAAGTCTCAGTAGCTCAGTAGCGACTCAGTGAGGAGCTTGTTGTTGACTATTATTTATATTGCGAAGCTGACGTATGATTGGAGCTCCCATCGATGACGTTGTCTCGCTACGTTCACTGCTCCTCAGTGCAAGCATTGCACTTAGTCGCTGCCAAGACTTAGAGGAACAATTTTCGCTATTGTAGTTTGCACAGTTCTACTTAACATTTATGTGGACAACCACCACTTATTTGAATATAGAATTTAATACCTTACAGTTCTTCTTAAAATCTCACATTGACAAGCAAATTATTACTTAAATATTACACTCAAAATAGTGTTAAATGTATAAACATATGCATATTGTACATAATATATTCATAAGAAACCTTAAATCCATTTTAATTACGTCGGTTTATTGTGTCCTGAATCAGGTAAGTCTGAAATCGATACCTCCCTGCATTTAACGGCTATTCTCAAATTCTCATTGATATTTCCCGTATACCCGTAAACAAACAACTAATTGTTGGTAGTAAATAATAAATTCCCGGGGATGCTTGTATTCCTGTTGTTTACCAAATTAATTTGTGCAACAACTGCCCGCTTTGAGTTGATAAGGATGACGCAACATGAATGCGGATAGCGGGGTTAATTTGAATAAATTTTACAGCGAATAACAATCCGCAAACAATTGCAAATTAAAAATGTGAAAATTTGACCTGATTCCACATTCGTCTAATAAATAATTAAAAATTTGAAATTAATCGGGTTTTAATTAAAAATAAATTCTTGAGATTAACAGGTAGCCAGAAATAACACAATAAGCCCATTAGTCAAAATAGTGCTAATAATACGAGATTCCATAGATGGCGTTAATTGGACTATTTGCGGTTATTTGGTTATTCGTCTTAGTATAACCCAAATAAATAATGTTCATTTGAAAATTTAGTTAAATCAATTACTGGTTATTTCTTTTCTTTCTCTTGGATATGTATAAAATTTCCATCCACCAAAATTTAAACGTTTGAAATTCACTAAACTTATTTCAGCTGATGTGTGATAGGAATTCAAAATAAGGAATATTTGAAGTTATTTATGGTTGGTATTCTCAATTTTCGAGAGTAGGTTATTGGGAACTGAAAAGGAAAATTGAAAGTACTTTGTTGAATACCAATGTTTCATTTATTTATTTAAACTCAAATAACTTAATTCTATGAAACCTTTTGTATAAACTTTCAGTAATTTTTATGATAAAATAAAAAAATTACATTAGTAATCATAAAATGGGTTAATAAAGCCTGGAATATTTGCACTTCCTTTTGATGATATTAGTAGGACTATTAAAAAACAGTTGACCTAATTATTTTTATAACAGCGAGAATGCGACATAAAAGTAAAAATTGACAAATTTACCATAATCGCCCTATTCGTTCATTACCTACACACATATATACACGTACATAGCCTGACGCGCACACCCATTCATTAAATTACGGTTAATTAATCCAACAAGGATGTCCACTATTGTAACGGAACGATATCCTGCCATAATCCGACAAAAGCACATTACGTAATTGTCCTCTGTTTTGTTTTAATGAGATGTGATGTCCCGGTTTCGTTATGAAGGAAAAATTATATATTCCGAAACGAAAAGTATCCAACAATATATGGATTTTATTTACCCTGGTGCATAACAAGTGTCGTACATTATCCCTAATTGGAAGTAGATGGGTTTGTACGACTGGCACGATGTTACCAGGATGAATCGTATATCTTGAGCGAGAACTAATATTAAATACGACGTTTTTAAAATGGCATTTATACCAATAGGTATTTTACTATGAAGTGCATTTACTTTTCCCGACATGCAATACTAACTAACGAGACGTTGAAGACAATATTTTCTGAATTACCTATACTTTTATAATGCCTATTAGCAATACTTCTAATATAGTTAAAATGTACTATGTTTTCGGAACGACAAGTATTGCCGACATCCTAGAAAACGTTTTAAAGTTCTTATATATTTTTTTCGGTAACTTTGAAGACAACGTTTTTAGAACGGCTTTTTAAGAGTAGTTTTGATCTTCTCATCTTAATTTACAGACATGCCATTATGGTGTAGTGTCGGACACGAATGACATAAATTTTTATGTAACTATCAGTCAGTGTAATGCGATATTTTCACAATGACAAGTATAGGCGTACTACTACTAGTCCTAAAAATTATAATTCATGGACTGACCGCGAAAGCCTTTACCAATTTTTCACTCTAATCCATCGTTTTTCTCTTAGTGAAATAAGATGAAGAACAACATATTTAGGGCGGATCTTTAATACGTTACTTTAATATTCTCTTAGAAACTTGCTATTATGATGTAATGTTGGACACGATGTTTTCGGAACGACAAATATTGTCGACGTACTAGAAAACGTAACGTTCCTATCTAGTTTTTTCGTTAATTTTGAAGACAATGTTTTTAGAATGACATTTTAAGGGTAGTTCTGATCTTCTCATCTTAATTTACAGACGTGCCATTATGATGTAGTGTCGGATACGAATGACTTGAACTTTTATGTAACTATCAGTCAGAATGACTAGTATTGGCTTCCTACTACTAGTCCTAAAATTCTAATTCATGGACTGGCCGCGAAAGCCTTTACCAATTTTTCACTCTAATCCATTGTTTTTCTCTGAGTAAAATAAGATGAAGAACAACATTTTTCGGGCGGATCTTTTATACGTAACTTTAATATTCTCTTAGAAACTTGCTCTAATGATGTAATGTTGGACACGATGTTTTCGGAACGACAAATATTGTCGACATACTAGAAAACGTAACGTTTTTATCTATTTTTTCCGGTAATTTTGAAGACAACGTTTTTAGAACGACATTTTATGAGTAGTTCTGATCTTCTCATTTTAATTTACAGACATGCCATTATGGTGTAGTGTCGGACACGAATGACATAAACTGTTATGTAACTATCAGTCAGTGTAATACGATATTTTCACAATGACAAGTATAGGCGTACTTCTACTAGTCCTCACATTATAATTCATGGACTGACCGCGAAAGCCTTTACCAATTTTTCACTCTAATCCATTGTTTTTCTCTTAGTAAAATAAGATGAAGAACAACATTTTTAGGGCGGATCTTTTATACGTAACTTTAATATTCTCTTAGAAACTTGCTATAATGATGTAATGTTGGACACGATGTTTTCGGAACGACAAATATTGCTGACATACTGACATTCCAATTATTTCCTCGCAGTGAAATAAAATTAAAACCAACGCATTTAGAACTACAATTTTATTAGCAATCCTGATCTTATCTTTCCTTAGAGACATGCTATTATAGTGTAGCATTAGATATTTTTTTCTTTTTTTCCATAAAAATGTAATATCAAAGGTGATGTTTTTAGAATTGCTGACGTATTTGAAATCCTAAAGTTCTAATAATTTCTTTTTCACAGTGAAGTAAAATATTGTTTAAATGTTAAAGATGACGATGATTTTCTCATTTCCTTTCAGGGATATGACATAATGGCGTAAAATGGGACACAATGTTTTCATAACGATACGTTTTATTAGTAGTAAGAGGTTTATTGAAGAAAAAAGTTATATATACATCTGCACACATAAAGGACAAAAAAAGAAACAATTTATTTTCCAACCTATAAATTTTTATTATTATATAAGTATATAAACTTATCACTTCCCTACTTTTTCCTTTATACTCATTTTTTCCTGTATTTCTTTCCCCCTTTTCCACACGTCTCCTTTTTAAAAATTATTTCAATTGGGCCAGAACACTACCATCCGCATTTATTATCCTTTCAAGTTCCTCCCTCTAATTCTTCCCCGTTACTTCTTCTAATACATGCTTCATTGATTCACTCTTTTCTCCACATACTCTACACAATCTCTTACTTTCTTTCATCCAAAACGTATTCGAAATTACACTCATTCCCCATCCTGAATCTAGCTATTATCTCTCTTTACTTTTTCCTTATCTTAGATATTCTGGCACCTCATTCTCTTGCCATTCTATCCATATTATAAACTCCCTCATACCTTTCGCGTATCTTGATTCCCATATTTTTTTCTAATCCTCGCCTCTTACTATTTCATTTCATCTTTTCCCCACCATCCTACTTACATTTGATCCCTTTCCTCTCCACTCTTCCATTTGTTCTTTACTTATTGTAATTTTCGTTAAGGCCTTATCCCTTTCCACATCATATTTATTTTTTTCCGATCCCCAATTTCTTTTTTTCTTATATCCCCTTTCGGTAATTCCCCCAATTTTTCTTCATATTTTACAGCCCTCCTTCTTGTATCTTCCATCATTTCCCCACATTTTGTTTCCCTTCTTAAGATGTAGTATTATTAATTAACTTAATTTTTGTTATATTGTTCGCTATCGGATCTTATAATAATTAGAATTGGAAGCTACATTTTTAGAATGAAGCTTACATCCCTACCACTGATTTTGTATTGTTTTCTTACTATGTATCTTATAAGCTTTTAGATCCACTCGATTTACTAATTATTTTGTTTTCCCACCTGCCATGTTCAAGACAATGTTTTCAGTACGACACGTACATTTATCATGGCAACTAGATATTCTGATATACTTATTCTAATAACAGAATATTCGTCTAAAATTCGTGTGAACCATATTTTTAAGATGAACCGTAAGTGAACATCGTTGTTGAGCATGTTTGGATTATAATGTTTCAAAAACACGTACAATTTACAATTAATATTTATTCTTGTCATGTCTTGTCATAATTTACAGTAATAAATAATATTTTAAATGTTTGTTTCAGGGGCGGCAGAGAAAAGCTCGAAGCACGGGGCTGAAGATAAGGCCAACAGCATAATAACCGCCATGAAAGAGAGAATGAAGCAACGCGAGAGGGAAAAACCGGAAATCTTCGAGCTCATAAGGTATCGTATTGCACTTACGGTTAAATATTTTTTTAAATACTAATGGCCTTCCTTATATCTATACCTACACGATATGTGGCAATATATTTTCCGTAAATTACGCTTGTTGCGTCGAACAAAATAGCGCCGCGACCCAGACGCTATTTGCAGCAAAATATACGGACGGTAACAAACGTTTTTAAAGTCCTCGGAACGACACGGACAGGATAATTTATTTACAGAGTTTAATTTAGTTTCTATTTAATTTTCCTATCTAATTCGAAAACTACACGAAAAAATAAAGACGAGGCAGATTGAAGTTGGATTGAAGTTTAACAAAAACGAATTAAATAATCGACTGGACGATTATCTACAAATTTTATTTAAATTGTTGAAGCTGAAATAATCGGTATATGTATAAGTGCCTCCCAAATATAAAACAAAAAACAAAATATATTATATATACTCTATAAAATTTAAGATTACATGTATATAAAGTAGTTAATAACAGCAGAGCAATCGGGAAAGATTATGGAAAATATTTAGCGACTCTCTCAATTTTTAAAAAAGAAAATATTAATTTTCATGATTGAAAGTGTTGATTGACTGATACAGTCTAGAATTAGGACCACATGCAATCTTAAATTTTGTAGAGTATACTTAGGTGAATCGTGAACGTAGAGGTAACTCAGAATCTTACGAACCACAACTTTTAGATGAGTAGTTATTAAACTCGTCCCCTTTATTGATTTTATTTTTATGGTTCATGAGAGTTTGAATGGCCTCTACCACTTTCGTTTGCTAACAGTGGCGGCTGCTGAGAGTATTGGGGCATAAAAGAGACACACATTTCTTACCACAACCAAAAAATAAAAGGCACAACATAGTTGAGTTACTCATATTTTTGGTAATCACCCAAAATAACTCAGTATTAATACTTTTTCTACCTTAAGGGGTCACTGTGTATCGAATTTATCAATTGTTGTGGGTTGCTACTATAATAAATATTTGGAATCAAATATCATTTTTTTGTTTCTCAAAATTGAAACGTAAAACTTGTTGGTGAGCTAGAAAACATTCTATTGAATTAATACAGCAGTCATAGGGGGGAGAAACGTCATGGAAATAAATGAATTGCAATATTATTTCATGGGAGAAACTTTTGGTGAAAAGTTTTTCTCTACTAGACAAAAGAAGAAGCTCAACCCAATGCTCTAGTTGCCACTGCTGGTTACATAATTTTTAATTTTTATTAACACCTACGATAGTTAAATTATCCTGTCAATATAATATAGATACTTTTAATCCTTCGTAAATGTGGAAAAAAATACAATTTTATCGACTTAAATGTAGATTTTAATGAACAGTATTTCTTATTGAATGCACCCTCTTTCTAAAGACTATTAATTTAAGTTTATTAAATATCACCAAAAATGAAAAAAACAATAACGCTTTGATTCGTCAACGTATGCTAGAATAATGGTCAACTGAATCATAACAGAGTCACTAAAAATAAAAATACATAATAAACATATAAAATACAAAGAAATTGTAATTAAATGCTTTAATGGTATCACATTATTTTGGGCCTTGTCTATTTTGGAATAGCCCTAAATAACCATAGAATATTCAGGCTCGTATACTTTTATTTGATCGTAAACAAATTTCATTAGGCACACATCTATTCTATATATCCATTAAACATTTTTTGTTCTCAGTGGAATATTTGCAATTTGAAAAACCATTCGGACATGATTAATAAAATTAAAAGTAAAAGAAATGTTTGAAACGATGAAGCTCAAAAAAAAATTTATAATATAGTTACACAATGATTTTCGGTTTATGTATATATACATAAATACATAATGTGTTCCTCCAAATCCTTATGTATAATATTTTTATATAATTGAAACGAATTTAGGCTCATCTTGCCTTCATCTCGGTACTTTTTTCCCACTCCCTGTGATTTGTGTGTAAGCTTTGGAGAAGTGGATAAATTTATTCGCCTTTTGTACATTTCATTTTCCGAATATTCTCCCTCAGAAACGTTTTTGTTGTTCTTTTCATTTTCATTCAGACGAAATAACCAGCATTTATATTCAGAAAATTCTTTTTATTTTCTCCCCGCCCTTGTTTCCAGCGCGTTCAGCCTCTGTGACTTTTATTTCTCCATTCCATCCGCTCTTGGGAATATTTGCGTTATTTCAAAACTTTCAAAAGTAAAACAGAACAGGCAGGAAACTTCACCAACAACTCCGTAAATAAACGTCTTTAGTTCATAGATGGTCGTCATTTTCGGACTTTGAAAGAGCATCAACACCAAAAAGGGAAACGCAAAATTAAGTAGAATTGTGACGGAAGATATTTATTCGTTATTTCGTGTAGTCAAAATTAATTTTGTCTGTTTAATCTTTTGTCCAAAGTGTGTTCTATTCTTGTATTTTAGAAATAAATTATGACATTCCAATCGGCGATTTTCTAACATGTATTTATGTATTCTGTAAAGGGTCACATTAAGGGCTATTTCCTATATTATGTTAACGTGTCGGAAGGAAAATGGAAGTCCTGAACAGGTTACGGTCGTCACGCAATTGGTGTTTCGAACGAGATATGGGACACAATCAATCGATTTTAATTTTAACGATAAGTACATTAAATTGTAGCCTTCCCCACAGATAGCATATCGATATTAGTGTGAGCCTCACGGAGTAAATATTTTCTATTGGTTAGTATAATGCATAAAGCACTTTACGTGGGTGCATTTAGGATCAATTTACAGACAGAATAATCATTAATTTACCAGAAAAAGAACATGAAGAAAAAAATCAGAAATAAAACACACAAATCAATTTCCACATGTTTCCAAATGTTTTGCTTTTTCAAAACGAAACAATTCCTGAGCATTGAATTCGTTTATTCATCCAGAAATTAATTCTCCAGGAATTAATTCGTCCCACCTATAAAGTACTCTCTAATAGTAAATTATAATTTTAATTTTTTTAAACGTGCGTCAAGTATTTCTTAATAAATGTGGAAATTGAATAGTGTGTTTTATTTCTGACTGATGGTGAATTTTCATCAACTAAAAGTGGAAACCATTAAGTATGAAAAAAAAAGTATTAACAGTGTATTCGACTTTATCAATTGTAAACGAAAACATCTTCACTTAAAGTTAGATATTTTCAGAGATTACTCTCTTTACTCCTGAAGAGTCTTTCCAACATACCTAAATTATAGTTAAAATGTGGAGGATAGGGCGTAAAACATTTATTGTTGAAAATGTTTGATGTAGAAGCTTAAAATGAACAAGACATACAGGGTCTTTCAAGTTGATGGGCTATTAGAAGTATATGAATTAGTAAAAGGAATTAAATTCTAAAACTTGGGCTCATTTGGTTATTGTTTATTATTTATTTTCAAGTTCGATTTACATCCGGTTATACCGGAAGTCGATACCACTTTGTTATTTTAAATGGAATGGTATATTTTTTACGCTGAATTCAAATAAAACGTGTAATTTTAAGGTAAGTTTGATAACCAACTTGTACACCTATGACGATCGATTTCTGAGTTAATTTAATTTATAGAAAAAAAATCGCTACCGCAACCTAAATTATAAAAAATCATAACTTCCACAAAATACGACTTAGAGTGTTGAAATTTTTACTAGTAATAGCTGAATATTAGTGCTAACGCCTTGACAAAATTTAATTAAATAATTTATACAGGGCGTTCAAAATAAAATTCTAAAGTTGAAAAACTTCAAACATGAATTACCTTGTTTTTTCAAATGGCACCTACTAATTTTTATTTTTTCAATCGATTTGTTTTTTTATCCTCTTTCGATCTATATGGATACTTCCTATTTTATTTAAAAATTTTGGAATAATTTTGAATTATTATTTTGTGGAAGTTATGATGTTTTATAATTTGTGTTGCGGTAGCGATTTTTTTTCTATAAATTAAATTAACTCAGAAATCGATCGTCATAGGTGTACAAGTTGGTTATCAAACTTACCTTAAAATAACACGTTCTATTCGAATTCAGCGTAAAAAATATACCATTCCATTTAAAATAACAAAGTTGGTATCGACTTCCGGTATAACCGGATGTAAATCGAACTTGAAAATATTTTTAAAAGAAGCGGCATAAACAATAACCAATTGAGCCCAAGTTTCAGAATTGAATTCCTTCTACTAATTCATATACTTCTAATAGCCCATCAACTTGAAAAACCCTGTATACCATATAAAAATAATAGCAAACAAATTAAAGCCTTGGCTGGACATTTATTTCAATTTTGTAATTGATAATACCGCGATCCTTTTTCGTTTTTAATCTATTTCAAAATTCATTGTCAGAAAAGTACTCAAGAGGCTTCACTCACGTAATGCCTACGTTACGACGGACGTTACATTAAATATTATTTCATGATGAAGTTTTTTATTGAAGGAACACATTAAGTTTATATCTGACGTAAATGTCAAACCATTAAACGGTATAATTTAGAGCTGCCACGTGTCTATTTTTAAAAGACCACATAATAAAAACGATGACAAGACGTTCAAAAGCGATCACCTTTATCGCAAAGAATGGATGATCTTAATCACAGTGAAAAACCACTGAACCATTAAATAAATCAGTAAGACGTAAGCAATGATCTTAGTCAGTCACAGTCCACTAATGTGCTTTTTTATGAAAGCTTTAATTTCTAATCTAATTTGACGATAAAGCTTCACAATGGCTCGAAATAATAGTTGAATGATGCTCACCCATCATCAGATACGCAACTAGTTACAATGAAAATTAAAAAATTTAATTGTTTATCAGAACTATCATTAAAACTGAAGTCTTTGTACATATTTCTGCACAAAATATTAAGGGATGACCACAATCAAGGAAAATTATTAACTGTAAAGTAATTTTGGGGATGGAAAACTAGGGTTTTTTTTATTTCAGGGGGCTAAAAATGAATTTATATTATAGGCCAGTCTTTTAGAGTTAATGGTGAATTAGAATGGCATGAAAAAAGTCTCAATCAATGAACATTGGCGACCACTGAGACCAAAAGACACTAGTTATGATCTTCATTAACTCGAAACTAACTTCTTACTGTCAAATATTCACTAAAATTTTACTTTCAATCCTCAAAAGAGGAATATCTTCATAAACTAGTTCCCTGTTATCTTATGCGACTGGAAAACATTTTTTTGTTTAACCAAAAATACTAAAAAGACTTCACAAAATTTACTTATGAGTGATATGAATTTAAATTTAATTTTAAAGTTATTTCGTCACTGACTACATAATATTATATATTTATTTTGTTATTTCTATATAAGCAAAACTTCAATCTAACTGGAACTGCTTCAGAATTAACTTGCAGGTTTTGTGGCAACCAGACAGATATATCAGAACAAGTTGAATGAAAATATCCAACCGCTGAAAATGCCTTAACGTCTCATTCTCCCAAAAACATATTTACAGTCTGTAGCTTCATGAGAATTTAAGCTTTTGTGTCTGCGGTCTCGTTGGCGTAGAAGTTTATAGCATACAAGTTTGAAAGAAAAACGTAACGCTACGAATGATTCGTATCAAAATACGTACAAATGCTCTGGTGCAGATGTAGATGTAGATGTAGAAAATCATGGAAAATAATTAAAATAAGAGCATGTACCTACAATGAGCCCAAAAAACTGTATCTACGAATTTCTACATTTAAAAAAATTGTATAAGCTACATGCAAATACAATCAATAATTGTAAAAGGTTTTCTAAGGCAATTTTGCACATTTTATTTCTTTTTAAATTGATATTTTTTTCAAAGTATTAAACCATCAGAAGTTGGTTTCCGTTTTTTGTTTGCATTATTTGACCCAGTAATTTTTTTGCAATCTTACAGTCACTTTATACATTTAAAAAGCACATGATGTAGATTACCGCTACACTACAATACGGGCAGCACTGTGTTTTATGTACAATAAACCTATTGTTCTAATTAATCACAAACAAAGGCTACGAAAGAATGTTCAGTAGGTACGCAGTTAGTACGTACCCACTACAAACTAGTCTTCATTTTCTGTTTATAAACTTGACGTTTCTGGTTGTTTGTGTAATTTGCGTAGGGAAGTTTGGCGAATAATAAATGCTAGATGATACTTCAAAACATAAAAGGGTTATTGTCGCATAAACTATAAAAAAAGGAACGAGATAGAGGGAGGAAATTAGCTGACGAGTTTTATTACTAGGTACCTACAGTTGAATGAGAGGCAGTTAAAATGATTGCCAGAGCAAGGTTGCAAATTTTTATAAGTGGAAGGGTAATGTCGGGTAATAAATGTGCACTCCATGAATGCACGTAAAATATGCGCAACTAAAAGGTCCTATATATAACTTTCTGTTATATATTGAATTGTAAAGACATTATTTAATGAAAACCTCTCAAATTTTGCTCAATTAGGTAATAAAGTATTTATTATAATTAATGAATAAGCTGATACTTTGTGAAGATCTATAAACTATAAATTTAGTTTAACTAGAAGATCTATATAAAAGTGATAACATGTTTTGTATTTTGTGCTGTGGTAATCCTACGTTATACCGACTAGTTACTTCAAATTCAACAAGTTGCTAAATGTAACAAACTAAAAAGTGTTGCCAACAAGTTGTTCGTAAGTCAGAGGAACGCTTTTGGAAACAGTTTTGACATTTTACTTTCTATAAAAAGTTTATGAAAACCCACTTTCAGAAGAGTAGAAAACCTGCCAAATTTTTTTCAGATTCCATATAAAAATTTATTGCCAGTAGCTAGGAACGTACTTCAAAAGCTTTGTTTACTCAAATATATTGTAATAGTAAAGTTGTCGGGTAAAAGACATCGCAAAGTTTATCGTGACACTACAGGAATGTTTTTGGAAATACTGATTTTATTTGAATTTTCACCTTATTTACCTTGATTTGTAAAAGAACATTGAAAAAATTATCTGACACTACAGAATGTTTTAGAAAACTTACTGATTTATAGTTTGAATTTTCACCTATATTTACCTTGCAATTCATGTAAAAGAACATTGAAAAAATCATCGTGACACTACAGGAATGTTTTAAGAAAGATTACTGACTTACAGTTTGAATTTTCATCTATCTTTACCCTATAATTCGTTTAAAATAATCAAAAAGTTCATTGGGACACTACAGGAATAATTTGTGGAAAATGACTGACTGATATTTTCAATGTTCACCTACATTTACCCTGTAATTGGTGTAAAAAGCATTGAAAATTTTATCATGACACTACAGGAATGTTTTGTGGAAAATTACTGATTTATAGTTTGAATTTCCACCTATATTTACCCAATAATTCGTTTAAAATAATCATAAACTTCATCAGGACACTAGAGAAATGTTTTGTGGAAAATGACTGACTGATATTTTCAATTTTACCTACTTTTAAACCCTGTAATTGGTGTAAAAAGCATTGAAAATTTTATCATGACACTACAGGAATGTTAATGTGGAAAATTACTGATTTATAGTTTGAATTTCCATCTATATTTACCTTTTAGTTCGTTTCAAATAATCACAATGTTCATCGGAACATTACAGGAATGTTTTGTGGAAAATGACTGACCCATATTTTCAATTTTTACCTACATTTACCCTGTAAATTGTGTAAAAAGCATTGAAAATTTTATCATGACACTACAGGAATGTTCTTGTGGAAAATTACTGATTTATAATTTGAATTTCCACCTATATTTACCTTTAGGTTCGTTTCAAATAATCTCAAAGTTCATCGGGACACTACAGGAATGTTTTGTGGAAAATGACTGACTGATATTTTCAATGTTCACCTACATTTACCCTGTAATTGGTGTAAAAAGCATTGAAAATTTTATCATGACACTACAGGAATGTTTTTGTGGAAAATTACTGATTTATAGTTTGAATTTTTTTTCCTATATTTACCCAATAATTCGTTTAAAATAATCATAAACTTCATCAGGACACTACAGAAATGTTTTGTGGAAAATGACTGACTGATATTTTAAATTTTTACCCACATTTACCCTGTAATTGGTGTAAAAAGCATTGAAAATTTTATCATGACACTACAGGAATGTTCTTGTGGAAAATTACTGATTTATAGTTTGAATTTCCATCTATATTTACCTTTTAGTTCGTTTCAAATAATCACAATGTTCATCGGAACATTACAGGAATGTTTTGTGGAAAATGACTGACCCATATTTTCAATTTTTACCTACATTTACCCTGTAAATTGTGTAAAAAGCATTGAAAATTTTATCATGACACTACAGGAATGTTCTTGTGGAAAATTACTGATTTATAATTTGAATTTCCACCTATATTTACCTTTAAGTTCGTTTCAAATAATCTCAAAGTTCATCGGGACACTACAGGAATGTTTTGTGGAAAATGACTGACTGATATTTTCAATGTTCACCTACATTTACCCTGTAATTGGTGTAAAAAGCATTGAAAATTTTATCATGACACTACAGGAATGTTAATGTGGAAAATTACTGATTTATAGTTTGAATTTTTTTCCTATATTACCATAATTCAGTTTAAAAAATCATAAATTCATCAGTGACACTACAGAAATGTTTTGTAAAATTACTGACTGTAGTTTAATTTTCCTACTTTACCCTATAATTCGTTAAATAATCAAAAAGTTCTATATGACACTACAGGAATAATTTGTGGAAAATGTACTGATATGTTTAATGTTCACTAATTTACCTTTTGTGTAAAAGTATTGACAATTTTACATGGACATACAGGAATGTTTATGTGGAAAATTACTGACATAGTTTGCAATTTTTTTCCTAATTACCCATAATTGTTAAAAAATTAAAATTCCATCAGGACACTACAGAAATGTTTTGTGGAAAATTACTGATTATATTTGAATTTCACCAATTTACCTGTGGTGTAAAAATCATCGAAAGTTTATCGTGACACTACAGGAATGTTTTGTGGAAAATTACTGATTTATAGTTTGAATTTCACCTATATTTACCTTGTAATTCGTGTAAAAAACATTGAAAATTATCATCGGACACTACAGGAATGTTTTGTGGAAAATTACTGACTTATAGTTTGAATTTTCATCTATCATTTACCCTTAATTCGTTTAAAATAATCAAAAATGTTCATGGACACTACAGGAATGTTTTGTGGAAAATGACTGACTATATTTTCAATTTTCACCTACATTTACCCTGTAATTGGTGTAAAAAGCATTGAAAATTTTATCATGACACTACAGGAATGTTTTGTGGAAAATTACTGATTTATAGTTTGAATTTCCACCTATATTTACCTTTAAGTTCGTTTCAAATAATCTCAAAGTTCATCGGGACACTACAGGAATGTTTTGTGGAAAATGACTGACTGATATTTTCAATGTTCACCTACATTTACCCTGTAATTGGTGTAAAAAGCATTGAAAATTTTATCATGACACTACAGGAATGTTAATGTGGAAAATTACTGATTTATAGTTTGAATTTTTTTCCTATATTAACCCAATAATTCGTTTAAAATAATCATAAACTTCATCAGGACACTACAGAAATGTTTTGTGGAAAATGACTGACTGATATTTTAAATTTTTACCCACATTTACCCTGTAATTGGTGTAAAAAGCATTGAAAATTTTATCATGACACTACAGGAATGTTCTTGTGGAAAATTACTGATTTATAGTTTGAATTTCCATCTATATTTACCTTTTAGTTCGTTTCAAATAATCACAATGTTCATCGGAACATTACAGGAATGTTTTGTGGAAAATGACTGACCCATATTTTCAATTTTTACCTACATTTACCCTGTAAATTGTGTAAAAAGCATTGAAAATTTTATCATGACACTACAGGAATGTTCTTGTGGAAAATTACTGATTTATAATTTGAATTTCCACCTATATTTACCTTTAAGTTCGTTTCAAATAATCTCAAAGTTCATCGGGACACTACAGGAATGTTTTATGGAAAATGACTGACTGATATTTTCAAATTTCACCTACATTTGACCTATAATTCGTGTAAAAAACACCGAAAAAATAATCGCGACACTACGGGAATGTTTTGAGAAAAATTAGCTATAGTTAGCATTATCGCCTACATTTACCCTGTAATTGGTTAATAGGATAACAATTACCACCGTTCCGTGAAAAAAGCTTCTCACAGAACCAATTCACATCAAACACCCAACTTCCTTTGATTTCTCGTGTGCTTTTTGAACGTAAATTAATTGTAACCACCCCAAATTCTGGTACACAAAGCGTACGGTTCACAAAAGCAGTCTAATAAAGGATCTCCGCAAATGTTGAGGGGGTGATTAATTAAAACTCGTCCTAACCCTCCGTTCTTGGTTCATCCCGACAAACTCGTCCGTACGCCAAAGCTCAAGGAAAGGGAAAACGGCGAGGACGGAGCTTTCCAGGAGCAAACTTTACACTTTAAGCAGATTATCTATCAGGTCGCCGGAAGAAGTAGGAACTTTATCAAACAATGTCTAATTTTGAATATCGTAGAAAAGATTTTTGTATCATGAGGGGTCATCTATAAATTACGTCACATGTTAATGGGGAGGGGAGGGTATCACCGGGATGTGACATAGTGTGACAAGGGGCAGGGGGGGTGAAAAACTTTGTGACATCACATGTTAAAAATCAAAATTTTGTATCTTTAATTAACATAATTAGTCGTTTATTGTTTCCTAACTAGTCATTTGTTTTTCTGTTATCTAAAATATTTGACTTTATGTTAATTTTATTAAAGATTATATAATAAAAGTAAGAATAAAATAAAAATAACTGATTATTTTTAAATATATATATAAATTTGAAAAATGTGTGACGTCACATCAGGGGGGAGGGGGTTTTGAAAATGTGACAACCTATGACAAGGACGGGGGGAGGGGTTAAAAAGTCCTGAAATTCGTGTGACGTAATTTATGGATGGCCCCTGATAAACAAGTTTTAAAATTAGGAGATGAAAGTAATCATTCGTTATTATTAAAATTAAAAAGAATGGCAAAACGTTTGAAGCTAAGAAAAAATTCGATTCTCCAAAACTCCAATATAATATAGCGGTGTAAGAAAATGCATACAAATGCCTTCAGTATTTTTTTTATAGGTACATATAAGTAACAAAATAAGTCCAAGGAATACAATTTAAATTTTTAGCGAGTGTTACCTTTTGTTGAAAAGATATTCATATCGGTTTTATTTGAAAAGAAAGGGTGTCTAATAAACACATACGTCATTTCCCCAAGGCCCGCCCTCTTTGCGGACGCCACGCGACACATTTCAAAGAGTAGCGAAAATTGCCAAGTGCAACTTTTCTTATGGATATCTAGTCTAATATCCTTGCTATATAAGGCCTTTAAAATAAAGTGTCATTTATTGTGACAGTGGTTTTGAATTACTCAGGCTATAATTTGAGTAAAAGCTTTTCTAATGTCTGCAATTTACTTTGTAATTCGCCTTTATCTTTGCATAGATAGTTTTAAATATCTTTAGGTACTACCTACACCTAAAACAGAAGCTTCTAAATGTATTAAACTCATTTTCTGTTTCTTCACAGGAACTCACTTAGTAATTAGGTACGTAGTAAGTAGCAGTTGAAAGTGCATAAAATCGTTCTTAAAGTGCCGACAAACAAAGTGCTTCTGTTGAACATATTTTCTCAGGATTTTTACGAGTTGCAAGATACTTGGACGCGACTTTTTATATACGCTGTTGCCGTTCTGTTGATTTGTTTCCTGACAATGTGTCGGGATTTTGTAGCCACTAATACACAGAGGAGCCGTAAATTCTTCTACTAACGCGAAATATTCTCTCTCTAAATAACGAAGAATACTAGCCATTGAAAAAATTAAAGCACAATGAACGAACAGAATCTGAAACCCTTGTAACTACTTAATAAATTTAAAAAAATTAACATCTGCTCCTATAAATTACTTTTTTTTTAACTTAATAATTTTTTTTTCCTTTTTCTATCTAATTATATTTTGTAAAATTATCGGTTTTGTGTATGTAAAAGAAAGTATATTTGTAATCGGTATACATTGTTGGTTTTTCTTCTTAATGGTCACTGAAATGAGTGACCTTTAAAAGTAAAATTATGCCAAAGGACCAAATTAACGGAAATTTTATCTTTTGATGGAGTTTTAAAGAGGGTCAAAAGGAAGGGAAAAAATTAATTTGGAGACAAAACAGTTTTGATATTTTTGTTGTTGTTTAAATTAAACACAATTTGAGGTTGCAGTATACAGTGTTTTTCAAGTTGATGGGCTATTAGAAGTATATGAATTAGTAGAAGGAATTCAATTCTGAAACTTGGGCTCATTTGGTTATTGTTTATGCCGCTTCTTTTAAAAATATTTTCAAGTTCGATTTACATCCGGTTATACCGGAAGTCGATACCAACTTTGTTATTTTAAATGGAATGGTATATTTTTTACGCTGAATTCGAATAAAACGTGTAATTCTAAGGTAAGTTTGATGACCAACTTGTACACCTATGACGATCGGTTTCTGAGTTAATTTAATTTATAGAAAAAAAATCGCTACCGCAACCCAAATTATAAAAAATCATAACTTCCACAAAATACGACTCAAACTGTTGAAATTTTTACTTTAGTGCTAACGCCTTGACAAAATTGAATTAAATAATTTATACAGGGCGTTCAAAATAAAATTCTAAAATTGAAAACTTCAAACACGAATTACTTCGTTTTTTCAAATAGCACCTACTATTTTTAATTTTTTCAATCGATTCCTTTTTTTATCCTCTCGATCTATATGGATACTTCCTATTTTAAGTAATAATTCAAAATTATTCCAAAATTTTCAAATACAATAGGAAGTATCCATATGGATCGAAAGAGGATAAAAAAAGGAATCGATTGAAAAAATTAAAAATAGTAGGTGCCATTTGAAAAAACGAAGTAATTCGTGTTTGAAGTTTTCCAATTTTAGAATTTTATTTTGAACGCCCTGTATAAATTATTTAATTCAATTTTGTCAAGGCGTTAGCACTGCTATTCAGCTATTACTAGTAAAAATTTCAACACTCTAAGTCGTATTTTGTGGAAGTTATGATCTTTTATAATTTGGGTTGCGGTAGCGATTTTTTTTCCATAAATTAAATTAACTCAGAAACCGATCGTCATAGGTGTACAGGTTGGTTATCAAACTTACCTTAGAATTACACGTTTTATTCGAATTCAGCGTAAAAAATATACCATTCCATTTAAAATAATAAAGTTGGTGACGACTTCCGGTATAACCGGATGTAAATCGAACTTGAAAATATTTTTAAAAGAAGCGGCATAAACAATAACCAAATGAGCCCAAGTTTCAGAATTGAATTCCTTCTACTAATTCATATACTTCTAATAGCCCATCAACTTGAAAAACCCTGTATATGAAGGTATATATTTACAAAATGTTGAAGGAGCAGAATCAAAAGGCGAATTAGAAGTCGAAACGAAGGCGAAGCAGAAGTGTTAGTATTATGTAAAAAAAATGTTAGGTAGACTACGAATGTGGAGCTAGAAGTATTTACACTAGAGTAGTGAACCAAGTAGAAAAAAAGGAAATTTGTAAATTTGGTATACGGAAAATACTACGAAAAGATGTTGACCCTAACCAAGAAAGAAATCTGTCATTAAAATGCAATTACGAAGGGACCAAGAGTAATTGACGTCATGCGGTTGGTAAGCGAAACTGAAACGTTAAGGGATTGTAGGAAAGTCCACAGAATACAATAGCGAAGTAGAGATACAAAAGATCTAGGTAGAATTATTGAAAGAAATATTTTCACAGTAAAATAGATAGATAAAAGGATATAATAGAAATAGGATTGTAACAAAAGAATATTTACAAAATTACAACATAAACGATATCAATTAAAATATTTGTGGCGAGCTTTTGTAGCCATAAAATTATTTCAAATTAATAAATCGTTAAGGAAACTAAAACATATTTTTTTTAATTATAAGATATTGAGAGCACCTCTATTTCTTAAACAGAATCCTTGTGTAATGTACTGTAGTTCTTATGATTTCACGGCCGGCATGTAGATATCGATGCAGTGTTTTGTCTGTGGAAATTTATTTTTCCAAACGTTTCCCCGTTCCTTACTGACGGCATTTTCAGTGTTGACTGGGCAGATGCTGAGTCGTAGCTGATGCAGGATGATAGCGGGTTACCCTTCTTATAGTGGAGTCGTTACGGTAAGTGGTTTTATGGTTCACTGGAAAAAAGGGAATAAAAACAACATTTCTACCCACCTGCAAGATTCGAGATAACCTACGATCAGCAAAGGACCCTCTGGATCCACTACTAACACCAGGAGTTTACCGTATACCCTGTGAATGTGGTAAAGACTACATTGGGATGACCCGGCGCAGCATATTGACAAGGGAGAAAGAACACAAACGAGCCATGAGATAGCTTTAACCAGAGGAATCAGTTAAAGCTCAACACGCGCTTAAGGAAGGCCACATCATACAGTTCAAAGATACAACTCTCCTGATTACAACTTCAGGATTCTACAATCTGGCTAGACGTGAAACTTTGGAAATTGAACAACATCATCCTCATAACATAAACAGAGAAGATGGGTTACATTTCAGAAAAAACTTGGAAACCTACACTTAAGAAGACCGGATCAACAAATCATGGACGCAGTGAGCCATAAAAACACCTACCATAACGACTCCGGTATAAGAACTGTAACTCATCAGTTACGACTCAGCACCTGCCCAGTCACCACTGAAGATGCCGTCACTAAGGAACGAAGAAACGTTTGGAAAAGTAAAATTTCACCGTCCACGGCCAAAAACCCGGGAAAAAACACCAGTTCTTGTGTAATATTCAAAAATTTGTGTACAGGTGTTTCTTCTTCCTTTTTCCGGTAGATTTAGCACACCTGATGTACTTAATTGCTTCCTCAATGTTAACAACGAATTACTAGCATGAAATCACTGAGTTGGTAAATACCTTGGCAGTTGGCTAACGTGGTACTATATTTTATCGAATAACGGACGCATGGGTACTCGAAATAAAACAGGAAAAACACCATTCCATTCGTAACGTTAGTTGGAAAATAGCCGTTTTCTCTCGTCGAATGTGGTTTTTTACGGACATAATAAATTACCCCGTTTTAGAGAAAATATATGTGATCGATAATGACCGATAGAATCCCGACCTTTTTACATGACTTAATATTATTACATTCTGTTGTTTAGAAAAATTGATTTTGCACTTTATTATCTATCGTTCTTTTATAACCGCATAATACAAAACCCTTTATATTTATTATGGGATATGAAGCTGTTCATTTTTACATGTTGGTATGCACCAGGTACCCGTTTACCCGTGTATTAAAAATCGCATTTTAAAACACCTTTTATAATTGCTAACAAAAATTGTTCTCTAGTACCTATCCGTTACACGGTACCGTAATTTTAATAACTTGGAACGTTAATATTACAATACGTTTACCGAAAGACAATAAAGGAAAAGCTCTTTATGGAATGTCATAAACATCACTTAATATAAGAATGTTTGCCTGTTTATTTAAACAATATTTTATTCAACACAAAATTGAACTAAGTGAGTATCTTTATACAACATACTTATGCAAAAGGTAGGTAACCAAATCTATTAAAAATATGAATGGTAATTACTTTTGGAACTATTCAGTTGACTAATTAATTGTTGTAGGCGTTACTTGTTGAAACTTCATATGTAAAATAGAAAGCGAATAAAACGATGAAAAGTTTCAATTATAATTTTATTGATCACTAGAATTGTTTTTTTGTTTTATTGGTATCGATATGTACGTAGATGACATACTTGTTTGTTTTAATGGTTCTGATCGTCAACTTATTAATCTTTTTAATTTCCTAGATAAATTACATCATTGTATTAAATTTACAAAAGAAATGGAAATAAATAGGTCTATTAATTTTCTTGACTTAACAACAAACATGAATTTTGTATATTTCATAAACCTACTCATACGGATATGGTTATACACGCTAAATCGTTCCACCATAACATAACAAAGGTAAAACTGATAAATCATCAAAATCTGGAGTTTATTTACTTGAATGAGGTGACTGCAATCAATTCTATGTTGGTCAAACTGGGAGATCTTTCATTCATAGGATTCGTGAACATAAACGTAGCTACATCAATAAAAAAAAATAATTCTACCTACGCAGAACATTTGTTGCTTGAAAAACACTCTTTGAAGGATAATTTCAAAATTTTAAAAGAATTACCAAAAAGTATTAAACTCAATTTAACAGAAAGTTTGTATATTAATAAATATAATAAATTGAATGTTTTACTTAATGATCAAATCGAAGTTAATAGGTCTCCTTTATTAAATTTGTTTTCAAAAATTTCAATTCCCCTATTTATTTCTCACTTTACCTAGTCTTTACCGTTTATACAGGGTTTTTCAAGTTGATGGGCTATTAGAAGTATATGAATTAGTAGAAGGAATTCATTTCTGAAACTTCGGCTCATTTGGTTATTGTTTATGCCGCTTCTTTTAAAAATATTTTCAAGTTCGATTTACATCCGGTTATACCGGAAGTCGATACCAACTTTGTTATTTTAAATTGAATGGTATATTTTTTACGCTGAATTCGAATAAAACGTGAAATTCTAAGGTAAGTTTGATAACCAACTTGTACACCTATGACGATCGGTTTCTGAGTTAATTTAATTTATAGAAAAAAAATCGCTACTCGCAACCCAAATTATACAAAATCATAACTTCCACAAGAATACGACTTAGAGTGTTGAAATTTTTACTAGTAATAGCTGAATATTAGTGCTAACGACCTTGACAAAATTGAATTAAATAATTTCATACAGGGCGTTCAAAATAAAATTCTAAAATTGAAAAACTTCAAACACGAATTACCTCGTTTTCTCAAATGGCACCTACTATTTTTAATTTTTTCAATCGATTCCTTTTTTTATCCTCTCGATCTATATGGATACTTCCATATTTTAAGTAATAATTCAAAATTATTCCAAAATTTTCAAATACAATAGGAAGTATCCATATGGATCGAAAGAGGATAAAAAAAATAATCGATTGAAAAAATTAAAAATAGTAGGTGCCATTTGAAAAAACGAAGTAATTCGTGTTTGAAGTTTTTTAATTTTAGAATTTTATTTTGAACGCCCTGTATAAATTATTTAATTCAATTTTGTCAAGGCGTTAGCACTAATATTCAGCTATTACTAGTAAAAATTTCAACACTCTAAGTCGTATTTTGTGGAAGTTATGATTTTTTATAGTTTGGGTTGCGGTAGCGATTTTTTTTCTATAAATTAAATTAACTCAGAAACCGATCGTCATAGGTGTACAAGTTGGTTATCAAACTTACCTTAGAATTACACGTTTTATTCGAATTCAGCGTAAAAAAATATACCATTCCATTTAAAATAACAAAGTTGGTATCGACTTCCGGTATAACCGGATGTATACGAACTTGAAAATTTTTTTAAAAGAAGCATCATAAACAATAACCAAATGAGCCCAAGTTTCAGAATTGAATTCCTTCTACTAATTCATATACTTCTAATAGCCCATTAACTTGAAAAACCCTGTATATAAACCGATATTTGTAACTTGTCAATCAGACTCATCTTCACCTGAAGAAGCCAATGTTTGGCGAAACAATTGTAGTGATTAATAAAATTATAATTGAAACTTTTCATCGTTTCATTCGCTTTCGATATTCAGTTGACCATTATTTTATATTTTGTAAATTATATATTTTAACATTAACCAATACCTAAACGTACTTTTTTCGAATTTTAAATGGAAATATTTAGCAACGAAATTGATTTGTTGGTTAAAGTCATTAAATTGCATATAAAACGTTTTTTTCAATAAATTAACCATATACCTATATATCAAAGGCTAGTTTTCGAAGAGCTACAGGATGAATCACATTGATCTTTCCAAACTCGTTTTACCTAAAATGTTTAAAGTTCTTAAACTGAAACTATCTTTGCCTGTGAAACTAGTAATTCAATTTCTTATTCATCACAACTTAATTATTCTAGTTCGTAGGCCTTCACGGCCGGTGTCTAGTCGATGATGAATAGCTTCTGGGCTTTTTTGCCGTTGTCGAAATCTTCATACAGACGATTCGCCATTCTATATATGTGACATTTTCAGTGCTTCACGACGTGTGATCGGCGGCTGATCACACATCGTGAAGAACTGAAGATGCCATTTGCAAGAAGATTTCGACTACGGAAAGTCCAGAAGCTATTCATCGTCCACTAGATCACTAAGGGGCCGTTCATAAAATACACCACGCTTAAATAAGCTTTTTTGACCCCCTCCCCCCCGGTTGTCACGCTGTGTCACACTTTCTGTGACCCCCCCCCCCGTAAAAATTTCGTCACAAAAACTAAAACTCCCTCCCGCTGAACATGATAATTTTTGATTGATAATGCACATATTTTGATAGTCAAAAATATTTAATTTATTTTCATAATAAATATCTTTTGTATATAACGAACAAATAAATAATATTTCTATTTATCAGAAGTCCAAAGATTCTGTAAAAATTCAGTTAAATTTTTTGATGAACGGCGAACGTCACGGTGTCGTAGACTCCCTGTCCCCCCTTGTCACATCTTTTCACACTCAGCAAGATCCCTCCCACCCCCTTGTATGCGAACGTATTTATGAGCGACCATAAACAGGAAAAACTAATTTATCCTAAATGCAGATTTGACCGGCAACGAAATCAGGGCAAACCAATATATGTATATTAGGCCAAACGGGTTCATTCCATGGCTCTTCCGATGAATTAACTTATTTTAGACAACACAAATTTATCCTGAAACTGTATTTGAACAGCAACAACTTCATGATTTATCATTTATCAGATAAACTACTTTGACCTAGGCAAAATAAGTTTAACCTAGAATTAAGTTTGTCTGATAATATCTTACGAAATTGACGTATCTAATGTTTAATTTAATTTGATTGCAACTAAAAACTCAAATGTGTAAACGAAGAGGGTGCATTCGAAAATAAATACTTTATAAAGAAGTTAGTTGTAGGACCATTCTGTTTTCCTACAGCATCATTTGAGTATCTGTTTAGTTGTTAGTGTAATAATAATTGTTTTGCACCCGAAGGGACAGAACAATTAGACTTTTGAAGTTGTGTTAAACAAGTGCTTTTTAATAATGTGTCTTTAGAGCTGTGTTCGGGGTAGAAGACAAGAGCCATGTCGGCCACATGAAAGCCGTTAAACAATCAGTTCTCGACGGTACCTCAAAGTGGTCGGCTAAAATAGCAATTACAGGTTTGTCCACGACGAAATGCTAACTAGCGAGGGTTGCTGCACACACCCCTCGGCCAACAGTATTTTCGCTCTTTGTCCGTGTCTGTACATATAATATGCTCTTTATAAAAGCTGCATTGTTGTTGTAAAACCGTACAAAACATGTCCGCGATGTAGTTTAACTGTTTAACAACGCGACTATTCAACACGAACTGCAACGTTTTGTTGTAATGAGTTTGAGTTCGTTATTGTCGTTTGTTGCAATGAATAGTGCCAGGCTAAATGGACTTGGAGGTCGACGATTTTATTAATATTTAACAAGGTGGGAGGTAGTTTGGTTTGGTTTGATTTGGTTAGAGGCCGTACTGACGTGATGAAAAGTGTTTTACAAAATTTAAAACATCAGTAAAAGAAAGGGTTTGTTCTCTTAAAATTTTGTATACTTATTTCCAAAATTACCCAACAAAAATCCTTAAGGATATAAATTTTGTGATATTTATTAAATATAAGCAATTATGGGCTTTTTTATTATAAAAAATTATTCATGAAAACAGATTGCCTTTTCGTTGATTTTGTTTTAAACTGCATAAACTCAAAAAATCAACTTCTTTGAGTTTTCATCTAGAAGGAACATTTTAGAACTAGGACTACGAAAATTCATCTATTTTTCAATTTTTTTTTTAATTAAAAAACCAAATGTATAATTACCTAACTAATTATTATTCCTCTTTATAACTTCATTTGTTTATCATATTTCTATCAATAGAAACACGAACATCCTGTTTGGTGTGTAGGCTTCCGTGGTTGGCGTCGTTTGTCGAACGATTTCCGGGATGGTTCCCACGTTGCTGATTTATTCGTTTTGACGTTTCAAGAGTCTGTGTTCCAGTCCTTCTGAAGAAGAGAGCAACATGACTCTCGAAACGTCAAAACGAAAAAGTCAACAACGTGGGAACCAGCCCGGAAATCGCTCGACAAGCGAACATCTTTATCATTAAAAGAATTTTTAATTATTTACATTTACTCATTCTATGGATATAATATTTAACCATAGACAGAATGTAAAAAATCTTAACCCGCATGGCATAAATAGTAAAACCTCACCGATAAGGTTACCTGTTTTTCTGTGGTTATTTATTAATCTTGCTGGTAGTGATAACCAAATGCTTAGATTTTGATAGATCATCCCAAAGGGTAACTTTAACAGATTGGTGATGAGTTAAATGGAACATAATTTTGGTAGTAAACCTTCCCCACAGATTTACGTACTAACTAGTAACCGTGCATGGCGTGATGATGAGCACAAACACGTTATAAGTAACTACCACCCTCGTTTGAAAATGTCAATAAAATGGTGACCAAAAGTATTTGAATTTTAGGTATCTATTTCCCCTGGTCTATTCATAACAACTACTCAAACACTTAAACCGCTACTCATTTAATGTATTTATTGATGGATTTGCTGTAAATGTTCGGCTAATGGTCTGCGGCATCGCATCAGCTTATTATTTATTATTATTGTTATTATTATTATTGTGCCTTTTTGCTAATTGGATATTTATCACACACACAGCACAACAGTAAACCTACCTTAATACAACAATATGGTACCAAACGTATTTACTACAGTATACAATATACAATAAACAACCCCCGACATAAATTTATATTAAGATACAAATGTACGAGTGTGTCTATGATTAGGTACATTTTAATCAACATGCATACATAATGTGCAATATTACCTACACAATTTTATGTGTGTCATAATAACAGATAATTATGAGTACGTTATGGTGCAACTGTGACCGCGACCGTGTTTGTCGTTTGTTGAATAATTGACGTTTTGTAGCAATAAATCTGACAGGTAACGGACCATAAAGTACGAAATCAAAAAAGAACAAAATATGAAAATATGTGTTGCTGATATTGTACATTTGTACACGTTACCACTTTTCTATTCACAGTAGAGAAACGATAATAACTGGAACAGTAAAAATATTTAATTGATCTTAAAACCGCAACTAAGTATCACAAATATATTGTTGTAATTAATTGTGACTGACAATAATTGTAGGAAAATTTGACAAAAATAATATCCAATGCAATTTAAACTGACTACCTTGTAGATGGATGTACTTGTATTTTATTTCGCTCCAAAAAGTTATTATACAAAGGAATCAAAAACATTTATACAGTAATTACTAAAAATATTTCAGGCCATAATAATTTAACAGCGTTATACATTTCTCAGTATTTTTATGAAATAAGATCTCAATGTAATAAATTATTTAAGGAAATATTTACTTTATATTTAAGTAAAGGTATAGCACCAAATAGATTTCCAAAGTCATTTTAAACTGATATTTTCAATGAAAGAAAACGAGGCAAATCAAATTTGAATAAGAAGCTAAAATTATTAAAGATAGATACACGAAGTGGACTAATAAACTAACTTGTGGTATGTTTCCAAAGAAGAACTTTGAGCATACTGCTTATTAGGTAAAAGCAGACTCCAGTTGGTGCATTTACCTTATTTCATTCATCCAATAGGTACGTTATGTTTTATTCCTCATCATGCCTATGAATATCAGCCTAAAAGATCAGGTGCAAATGGGCTCAAAAGCACTAAACACCAAACGCTATCTAGTAAAAGTGCTTATTGAAGTTGTTATGTCGATTTTAAAGATCATAAATCGTTTTAACACCAAAGTTATTAAATTGGAGTGCACGAATAGCTAGGATTATCGACATGTATTGGATATTTACTGCTAGAGAAGTGATATTTCATGATAGCGTTTAGCATAAAAAACCCAATAGGTGGCAATACAATGCCTCTTTGGGAATATTACTTAAACTCGCTCTTAAGGGGTTGCTTCAATAATTTATCGAACTTGACTATTGTGCACTGATGATGAAATTTAAAAAAATCGAAATCACTATATGTGCCTGTAAGATTAATTTCCTTTCTGTTCTTCTGTTTTTCTTCCCTTATTACAATACAATTCCTACATTCCTATTTCCCCTTTTGCTTTTCCTTTTTTTTTTGCTCAATTGTCTTCTTTATTATTCTTTCCCGCTCCTCTATTGTTAAATATTGCCATAACTAAACTTTCCCCACTTAAATTTTTAGCAGTCTTGAAATTTTTAATCGTTCCTTCCATGTTTGCTGCAAACGTTCCTTTTACCTATTTTTTTTCTTGAAACGTGTTTTATCAAAATTATGGATATGTTTCAACGACTAGAAGCTTCTACTCTAAAAAGTCCTTCTACCTATACCTACAGTATTCCTATCCTCAGCCCATGTTTCACTTCAAAGAATCATTTAATTTTTTATGACTCTTTCCATAATCCCGTATTCTCATTTTTAATCCCAGTTGTATTGCATTTAATTGCTTTTTTTCCTTGTTTTTCTTCCCAAAGATGACTTATTTAAATTCACCACTTTTTTCATTACAAATCCATATCTTTTCTCAACATTTAATATTTTATTTATATCCGATCTTTATTTCTATTCCTGGTTCCTTTTTTTCTCTTCCTTCATATTTGGCTAAATGGTCTTCTTAATTCTTCCTTCACACTCCCCTATTGTTAAATCTAGCCCTAACAAAACTTTCGTTTCACTCAAAATTCTAGCATTCTTGAAAATTAAAATCATTTCTTCCATATTTACTACAAGTATTCCCTCTCCCTGCAGTATCCCTATCCTCAGCCCATTTGTCGATTCAAAGAATCATTTCATATTTTTTAAGATCTTTTCTCATTTTTAATTCCAGCTACATTGCATTCAGGTGCTTTTGCATTTCATATGATGCCTTATAAAATTCCAAGTCCATATCTTTTCCAACTGTTAATTTCTTGTATCCAATGTTTATTTCTATTTTTGAGTCTTTCTTTCTCTTCCTGTATATTTTGCTCAATGGTCTTCTTAATTGTTCTCTTGCCCATTATTAAAAAAAAATTCCCTTTAAATTTCTGCCATTTTTGAAAATTTAAGTTTTTTCATCCATGCTTACTACCTACCTTTCCTCCATAAATTGTGCCTCTGATATACTAACTTTTAACAACATTATCTCTACCTTAGCCCCTGTTCTGTAAATCTATTCAGCTTCATCACCCACCCATTTACTTTTTCCCTCACAATCTCCCCCCTCCAGATCAAATATTACTACGTTTAGTTTCTTTTCTATTTTATTTTTTACTTTCCAATTCTCTCTCACTTTGTTTTTAATTATTATTTCTTCTCCAATCTCCTTAAATTCTCTCTTCAATATCTTTTCGGTCATTAAGGGTTAATAACTTGTTAGTTACACTATACACTGTACACAACACTGTCAAAATTTTCTAATTGCAATTTCTGATAGATCATTAGATACATAATTCGAAACTAATTGTTGTTTAGCGTTTTAAATTATTGGCTATCGCAACTGTAGCTTGTGGGATTTACTGTACAGTTATTAACTGATAATTATCATTTAGAACCACGCAAACCTCAAAGTGGTGCCAACGACATGCAGAATTTAAAGTGGAAGCTTCTACCCACATATACCAGTAACATAGCTTTAATATTTTTCGAAACAACTGTTTTCATGTTAAATAATAGCCCCGAAAGATCATAGTATGAATGTTTTTCAAAATTATTGCGTAAGGTGAATTGCTGTATTAGGTACAATAAAATCTGATACAAATCAGTTTATTTATGATATCTACTAATTAACTATGTACATACTAGGTAATAATAAATAAACCCTAAATTTGGTAACAAGGGTAACAAATGTCAGCAACATATATTAATTCGAAAAGCCCCTAAAATACTTTTATTTATTACTTGACCTGTTTTTTGTATGTTTTATTTTGCTACAAAAAGCTATCAAACGAAGGAATCAAAAACGTTTATAGAGTAATTACTAAAAATATATCAGGGCATAATAATTTAACAGCGTTACACATTTCTCAGTATTTTTATGATATAAGATCTCAATGTAATAAATTATTTAAGGAAATATTTACTTTATATTTAAGTAAAGGTATAGCACCAAATAGATTTCCAAAGTCATTTTAAACTGATATTTTCAATGAAAGTCAAATTTGAATAAGAAGCCAAAATTATTAAAGATAGATACACCAAGTGGACTAATAAACTAACTTGTGGTATGTTTCCAAAGAAGAACTTTGAGCATACTGCTTATTAGGCAAAAGCAGACTCCAGTTGGTGCATTTGCCTTATTTCATTCACCAAATAGGTACGTTATGTTTAATTCCTCATCATGCCTATGAATATCAGCCTAAATGGTCAGGTGCAAATGGGCTCAAAGGCACTAAATACAAAACGCTATCTAGTAAAAGTGCTTATTGAAGTTGTTATGTCGATTTTAAAGATCATAAATCGTTTTAACACCAAAGTTATTAAATTGGAGTGCAGGTATCTCCATAAGGATTATATTATCGACATGTATTGGGTATTTACTGCTAGAGAAGTGATATTTCATGGTAGCGTTTGGCAGAAAATACTCAATAGGTGGCAATACAATGCCTCTTTGGGAATATTACTTAAACTCGTGCTTAAGGGGTTGCTTCAATAATTTATCGAACCTGACTATTGTGCACTGATGATGAAATTTAAAAAAATCGAAATCACTATATGTGCCTGTAAGATTAATTTCCTTTCTAATACTCCCCCATTTGCCCTTCACTTTTACTCATTCTTACTGTACCATAATCGATTATTCAATGTATACATTATACCTGTTAGCTGCCCATGTTTCACTTAAAAGATTCATATCTTTAAACTCCTTCCAGAATCCCATATCCTCATTTTTAATACCAACCACATTGCATTCAGTTGCTTTTATATTTAGTTCTCTTCCTTGTTTTTCTTCCCTTAAGATGATATGGCTTATTACAATTCCTACATTCCTATTTCCCCTTGCAGGTGTTCAGGCATGACGAGATATCTATGTATAAAATTGCGTATTACTGGGATTAAAAAACTTATTGAATTGTTCGCTGTTGTGTGGTGTAATAGCCAGTTAATTGAAAGGTCCTGCTGACATCCCCTTAAGCGGGAAAACACACGTCGTTTGTTATACCTATTCAATGTTTATGACATTGAACAGTAATAGAAATGAAGAAATCGACGACGTGGTATGACGTCTCGTCTGTTAGTGTTGTTGCTGTGTTGTTGTTGTTGTTGTTGAGAGATTGTATCGGTGTCTCTTTTTTCCGGTCTCGGCATCTACCACCAGAACAACATTTAACGTGGACCCTGATACACATATAGACTCAATCGAGCAGGCGGAGGAAATGACAATCGAAGGCACCTCAAAGTGGTCCTGCAAGATTGCTATTACAGGTATTGCCAGCTGCATTCTATTGGGGCCATTATTATGACTATATAATGATGATGATGATTATGACTATAAAACTTTCATACTGTTATCTTCTGCCACTTTCTCTTCTCCAGTATTATAAATTGCATTCTTTACTGGTCTGCTTCCAAACACTTTCGTTGAGTATAATGTGTTATAATTTTTTAATTATTTGTGATTTAAAGTCAAAGAAACTCTGCAGTCCATATGAAAGATTAGTTTTGTTGACTGCGTGAGCAATAGTTACACCTAGGCGTCCTAGCAACGACTGAATAAAGAGTTGACTGTTCATTGATATTTATACTGCGCAGCGGTGGGCGTAACGAGACGACGTCACTAATGATTGGTGAAAGGGTTGGCTACGCTCACAATGCCCCAGTATAAATAGCAGTAAACAACCCGCTCTGCATGCAGTCGTTACTGAGACTTCAAAGAATAAACTTCGCCCACATAGTTATCCCAGTTTTAATAATGACGACAAAACAAATACCAACTGGTAAAAAAGTCTGATAAATCTATCTATCTACAATTTTTAGTAGCGATTTTGCTCTCTCGACCTCACCAGATTTTTTTTATAACTTCCAAAACTTACAACTGTCAAAAATAATTATCAGTA
Source organism: Agrilus mali (assembly GCA_029378335.1). Taxonomy (NCBI): domain Eukaryota; kingdom Metazoa; phylum Arthropoda; class Insecta; order Coleoptera; family Buprestidae; genus Agrilus; species Agrilus mali. The sequence goes on from CM055660.1 coordinate 4,692,230, forward strand.
AAGTTACATAATATATAAATTAGAACTTCATAATTATAATTGGTCTGGATTGAGGTAGACAGGGTTAAATTGTAGTTGACTTAAATTTTTTATTTATTATTGGATTTAATATACTTAAATTGAGTTATAGAAAGTGTTTTGAAACAGACTGCACGCTAAGGTTAAAAGTTCATGCATCGGAATGCCTCCTATAACAAGCTGACTAACTGCTGATTAAAGTTTGATAAAGTCCAAACTTTCAACTGATTCTCTGTAGCTCTCACTTACTCTCTCTTTTTCTCTCTCTCTGTGTTTTGGAAAACTAATCTCGTTTCGAGTCTGGTACTTAGGGTGTGTTTGTGCTCTCTTTCACTGTTAAAGCTTTCTTCTTTAGCTTCTATACCTCTGTTAAATAACAGTTACAGCAGTGTACGAATTCTTAACAACAAAATAGACCAGTTTACATAAATAGGTACTACTGCTACGATTATTTTTTAATAAAAGTTACCCCTGAGATGTAAATCTGTAACTGACGGAAACTAAATATATATTTATTTATACTTCAGCGTTCTTAGGGCAACTCTAAATTACATTTACATAGTTATTGACAGTAAAGTATTTAACAGTAACTAACCAAAGAAATAATTACCATAATGTATTATTTCACCCACTACAATATCACCACACACTTTTTGGCCTTTTTGGCTAGGGATATCCATTAATCGCGTGAACTTAAAATGGGGAGAATATTTAAGAAAAATCTCATAAATTTTTATTTGCAGGGAGGGGAGGGATTGAAAAAATCTCGTCAACTTTTCAATTTAATGAGTTGTAATGATTATTTTTCCGCATTACATTAAAAACTCATGAAGGGTCTCACATAATCCTACCAAATATTGCTAAGGGGGAGAAAAATATTCAATAACATATATTTATAGTGAAAATTTTTGCTGTCACTATTACATAGAATTTTTTCATAAAATAATAACTAATAAAATTGTGTACTTATTTTTACTTATAATTATTTATTTGCCGTCAGTTACACATTTACATATATTCACACTAACAATTAGAATAAAATACAATTTTATGTATCTCCTTAAATTCCTCAAACCAATTATGTAAGTAAATACTGTATTCAAATTTTTTTCCAAAAAGGAAACGGATTTAAACAGCAGAAATTTGGTGGATATGCCCAAAAAAATAAGCAATTGATTAAATAAAAATATAATTTTCAAGATATTATTATTTGTGATGGTAAATTAAAGACTTCCACATGTAGGGGTAAATACAACTCGACAATTTCTTCAAAAGTGCCCCTTAAAATTTCCTTCAGCCCTTCTACTATAACTATTATGAGTTGCCCATAGAATGTAGCTACAAATATGCCTGAATTAACAAACTATTTAATAAATCCACTTTCTTAACACTATATTATAGACACCATCATTCTTCTTCACTAACACTAATAATAACTAAGTACACGCTTTTAAAACTAATAACAGTGAAAAACTCTCACACTATCTCTACTCATAGTTTATACAGAGTGTTCATATAAATGGATAAATAATTCCAAGAATTTTAAAATTATTGAAAGATTCACAATTTTGGAATCGAAATAATTAAATGGCATCCCTAGTCAATTTCTAGGCTATAACCCCTATAAATGAGGAATTCCTTTAATTTTATTTTTGCATGGTTTCCTTGAAAATTAAATAAAAAAATTCTTCAAATGTTATCTTGCACAAAAAGATTTTTATTTCATTTTTGGAATACTTTTGGAGTGCTCAAAAATTATTTTAAAGGTATTCACATTTTATAGAACACTCTGTATACACACGTTTACATACATAAGCTCGATAATTTAAACAATTATGTTGATAAATTTCTAGCCTCGCCGTTTTGTTGCAAATGCTTTAATTTGTGTAGAGTAGAATTTTTGTATTTACGTAGAAGTAATAGAAAAAATTTTATTTTCTTTTAACGCCTTGAATTTGCTTCTTGCATGATATATCTTCCAGCATTTATAGGCCTGTTTGTTGTAAATCAAAAATACCCTTCTAATAATATTATTTTTTTAATTTGTATAAGCTTTTCTATAGTTTAACATCAGAATCATTAATTTATTTACAATATATATTAAATTATGTTTGAATTTCTACTTTTTTAAATTGGTATTAGTTTGTAAACTCATTAAATTAATTTACTATACAAATGTCGTATTTAGTAACGTAACATTTATTGTCCTATTATTCCTACATAATGGGAATGCGTAGCTTGTACCAACCGATCTATTCGTAGTCCGCTCATTTCTCTAACTTCCCTTCAAACATAAATAATTCCTTCAGTTTCCTTAAGGCATTTGCAGCAGAACGAGTGTCTGTATATAGAGCACAAATTTGTACATGCACAAAAATAACCTGCGGCATCTTCTTCGTAGCATGATGTATTTTTATAGCTTAATTATGTAAATGTACTTTTTTTAGAGTGAGCTGCTTTATCCTTTAATATTCAGCTGCTATACATACACATAGCTTACGTAACAGATAGGTACACGTAGATATCTGCATGTTGTTAAGCACACAAATTGAATTTTCGTATCGGCCAAGAAATATGTTATTATTTATATCACTCACTTAGTGCTGTTCGTAATGTAAATGCAAAAAGCCGATAAAATGCCATCTACTGTCTAAATAAGCAGATGATATTTTCTCACTGGCTTTGTTCTTATTATTAGATGGTAATTTACAAGTTAAGGCTTTCGAAAGCATTATTTATTGGTAAAGTATTTTTGTGACAGTTTATATTACCTCTCGACGTTTCACTAATGTTCATGGATAGTGTCTTCAGGGCAAAAAAGAAAATCCTGAAGGTTTACACTAAGAACGTTAGGGCAAAGTTGAGGGTTAATAGAAAAATAAAACAAAAAATATATTATTTTTCATAGACAAGCTTTGTACTTTTCTATTTTTTATTGTTTTAAAACGTTTCACTATAAATAATTAATTAAACAAATTTTAGTGACACCCACAGCATGTCAATAAATAATTAACTCATGCACCTGACCTGGCAGTTGAAAACTAGTGACTAAAAACTAATATCATTCATTAATTTATTCATAACTGTACATAAAAACGTGCTTTATATGTTGTGTGCTTGATCGAGATAGAGCTACTTTGATATCGAAAATATGGAATGACTGAAACTTTTTCAATTTTTAAAAGAAATATAAAAGTGGCTCTTCTTGGAAATAAGCTGTACATACTTATATGTACATCGTTGGAAATTGAACGAGATCCTAACATCTGTAAATTTCAGTAAAATGCGCTCAGGGTCTTATAGCAAAGGACAAAAGTGGAACATCAGATCCTTACGTTACCGTTCAAGTTGGAAAAGTAAAGAAACGCACAAGGACAATGCCTCAAGAATTGAATCCTGTTTGGGATGAAAAGTTCTATTTGTAAGTACCATTAAGCCTATTTATATTTCCATACACTTGAATTTACTTTTTGAAAAAGCAGAAGTCATGTAGTATGCTATTTTTAATATTTGAATTCGACTTTCAATCAAAAATTATATCAAAGAATAACATTCTGAGTACGAAAATAGGTGGATTAGTTAGTTCCATCTTTGAGTTAAAAGTTTTAATAGCCAGCTTGTTGCTGAGTTACTTATCTTCAGAGGAGATAGCTGCACCGATTTTCAATACAACCGTACTTACGCTGGAGCCGATTATGTTTCTTATTTTTAACACAAAAAATAATCTAAACTAAATCGATTTATTATGTTAGAATATGATTTAAAAAAACTTTGAAACTACCAGGTCACAATAGATGGAGTAGCGTCGAGTATATACAATGGTGAAAGTATCGACCATAAGAATCAAATTCTTTCTGTAGGTAAATCAAAAGTTTGTCAAAATGTCAATGTGTATAGGTATACTTACTTACAGTTCCTAGCTTTACTGTTAAAAGTTTTGCAGTATCTGTTTAAAGTTTCGAACGTTCTAAAATCTAAAAACTTCTGAAGGTTCGTCGACATCAGCTTGCAGTAGTAAATTTTCAATGCTATTCGGCGAGAGACAGACAGCGTTAAAAATGTTAACTTACCATTGCATTGTACTTATCAGTAAAAGGAAATTCACGTGAAGGCTTAATACGGGCTGACATATAATGGAATTTACATTCGAGAAAATATAAGATTGAAAATGCACAGTCAAGACGGTTGAAATTTATTTTTAAAGCAAAATGCTTTCTCTAAAGTTTCTGACTAAATAAAATTAAAAAATACTTCTTCAGTATTTAGGCACTGAGTATCTTAAGAAAAAATATTTTTTTAAATATTATTTTGCAGATATCTACTTTTAGCTCATAAAAAGAACTGATATTGTATGCCATTGACCCAATTACAAGCGAAATTATTTTTTACGACATACTAATATTTACAAACACCTTACCTAAGCAATCCCTAATATACTCCTTCTCACGTTTTTCGATGTCGTAACAACTGCCATATTAGTCGTTTAATGGTCCTGTATAGAGGCTTTTTATGACTGCCATAATAAGTGATCTACATCGTTCACATCCTTCTGATTTTTTACGTCACATTCACGAAATCCTCCATTAATCGGATGTCCCCATAACCGATTTATGAAGGGCATAATGTAATCCTTTAGTGTTTGTCAGATTATCGTATCAGTAAAATTTTATATATTATTCTGCTGGATGGTCAATTTTAGACAGGCGCAAAATTTTATTTGTGTCTAATATTTCGTCATTCGGTAGCGTCAGATTTATATATGGACTGAATGATGTTTATTAACGGCAGACAGTGGGTTTTTATGGCGAGTCCTTAGTGGGCATACATGAGCTGAAAAGGAATACCTGCTAACATAATTTATCAGGAATCTTACTATAGTTTATCATTAGGAGAAGGACAGAAACAACAACAGTGAGATGTTTATGAGCACAGATAAGTCAAAAATGGGTACTCCAAACTATATCAGCCTTCAGAATTAAATTGATTACACCAAGACCATTAAGTTTCTCTTTTATTTTGAGCTAGATGTTTACAATAAAGTTTTCAATTTATATCATGACGAGCCGTTGGTGAGCACAAGTGGGACAAAAATGAGTACTCTCAAACTATTTCAGCCTTCGTTATTAAACGACTATTCCCGGATCATTAAATTCTTTTTCAACTTTCAGATCGATACTTATTTTAATGTATTCGATCTCTTTTAACACTTGTACAACATTTACTCCATTATTTATTGAAAGCTTTTAGAATGCTATGCTATCAGGGCAAGTTGTTGATGAGCACAAACGAGCCAAAAATGAGCATTTTAAACAAAAAGAGTCAAACCAAGACTATTGAATTCCTCTTCCAGCTTGAGGTAGATACAATAAAGTGTTCAATCTTATTTCGAAATTTTAGAATGGTGTACTTAATCCTGTTTATGTTAAACTATTAATCAAGCAGGACTCTGATTCAGCCGTCGTTGTTTCCTGTTCCTGTAGGTTCGTCCTTTTTTTCTTTTTTAGCCTCCCGTTGTTCTTTTATTCTCTTCATCCGTTGCTAAATAATTTATTTTCCGCCCACATGGATTCTTTTGAATTGTTCGCTTTTCGCAATAAACCAAACGGTGGCGGTGCTCGTTTTCAACCACATCGATTGAACGAGGGCTGATAAACGGGTGATACCGACTGGCATTCAATTGGCCCTTTTTATAAAGTTCCGATATTGTATTTGCCATGAGGTGTTTGGTTTTTTTTTTTGTAAAAAGGAAAACATTATCTGTTGGCTTTTTATACTAACGAAGTGCCGCACCATTTAAAATTCAAATGAAAAATGAGTTCGTATTTTACAGTTTACAGATTCATTAATAAAGTTTTAGAAAGTTTAAGATGAAATTATCGTACGTTTATGTTTGTGCAACAGCGTAATTTTGTATATTTATTTATTATATTATTGACTCCAAAAAAGAGCAAATATTAGAAAAGGTGTAAGCAGAGCAGAAGCCAATAAGTAAAAAAAAAAGAATGAGAGGATGGCAGAATACTTTCAGTGACATATTAGAAGCAAAACTATGAGCAAGAAATATGAATGGCGTGTGCTACTGTGGTCTTGTACAAAAGCACTAACCCTCACAACGTTTCTGATATTTTTGATTTGTAAGCAATATTCCATTCTAAAAATATCTCATCACGTTTATGTGACGTTCGATAATATTTTAAAGAGGGATTTGCATTCTTCCCAGGTGCTTTGTACTTTAGGAAATTTACATTTTTATCGCTAGTTTTGAGCTAGCAAATTCATACCGTAAAATTTATGAGCGAAAAGTACATAAGCACCATATATTTGTGTCTTACTGCTATTACTGCCTTTCCTTATTAGGTAGCACTTTAATAAATTTATGTAGAAGCTTAAACTATTACGTATATACATATAAATATACATAGTTCTCCGTACAGCTAGGCTAAAATGCCTCTTAGTGCTGTGTCGGCGTAATTGTGGATGATACCATTACACTGAGCCAAAAACTTACAAAAGTCCTAAATGTGTAATTTTTAATTTGAAATAATAATATTGAAATTGCACAATGTATACATTAGAAGGTTGAAAGGTACTTCTAAACCTAAAGGCAGGAAGATACTATTAATAAAAATATAACAACTCACAACAGTAATTTTGCACGTCAGTTAACTGGAAAATAGTCTCTTCATAAATAGAGTATGTTTATAAAAGTAATGCATTAAAGCACCTATGCAGTATAAAATGAGAAAGCAATGCCTTTAGTGGTGGGTGTACTTTTACGAATTTGGTGCATAATTCTATTATCTAATGAATATTATTTTCTTCCTGCACAAGAACTCTGATTGGCTTCCTAACTTTCTCGCCACCCTCGAAAATTGCCATTCTTTTAATTTCAACTTTTAATGGAAGATGTTTCTATTTTTAGCTCTGTTTCGCCTTACCTTAATTTTTGTAATCTTCTCTTTTTCCAACAATTTATTTTGGTTAAGTTTTGATGTTTTTTATTTCGTTGATGTCCTGCCTGAGAGTGATTAATTCCAATATTGCAACTTCATTGCTCTCATCGTTCTTCTTTTATCACTAGTTTTAATAACCATATACAGGGTTTTTCAAGTTGATGGGCTATTAGAAGTATATGAATTAGTAGAAGGAATTAAATTCTGAAACTTGGGCTCATTTGGTTATTGTTTATGCCGCTTCTTTTAAAAATATTTTCAAGTTCGATTTACATCCGGTTATACCGGAAGTCGATACCAACTTTGTTATTTTAAATGGAATGGTATATTTTTTACGCTAAACTTCGAATAAAACGTGTAATTCTAAGGTAAGTTTGATAACCAACTTGTACACCTATGACGATCGGTTTCTGAGTTAATTTAATTTATAGAAAAAAAATCGCTTCCGCAACCCAAATTATAAAAAATCATAACTTCCACAAAATACGACTTAGAGTGTTGAAATTTTTACTAGTAATAGCTGAATATTAGTGCTAACGCCTTGACAAAATTGAATTAAATAATTTATACAGGGCGTTCAAAAAAAAATTTTTAAAGTTGAAAAACTTCAAACACGAATTACCTCGTTTTTTCAAATGGCACCTATTATTTTTTATTTTTTCAATCGATTCCTTTTTTTATTCTCTCGATCTATATGGATACTTTCTATTTTATTTGAAAATTTTGGAATAATTTTGAATTATTACATAAAATAGGAAGTATCCATATAGATCGAAAGAGGATAAAAAAATGAATCGATTGAAAAAATAACAAATGGAAAGGTGCCATTTGAAAAAACGAAGTAATTCGTGTTTGAAGTTTTTCAATTTTAGAATTTTATTTTGAACGCCCTGTATAAATTATTTAATTCAATTTTGTCAAGGCGTTAGCACTAATATTCAGCTATTACTAGTAAAAATTTCAACACTCTAAGTCGTATTTTGTGGAAGTTATGATTTTTTATAATTTGGGTTGCGGAAGCGATTTTTTTTCTATAAATTAAATTAACTCAGAAACCGATCGTCATAGGTGTACAAGTTGGTTATCAAACTTACCTTAGAATTACACGTTTTATTCGAATTCAGCTTGAAAAATATACCATTCCATTTAAAATAAGAAAGTTGGTATCGACTTCCGGTATAACCGGATGTAAATCGAACTTGAAAATATTTTTAAAAGAAGCGGCATAAACAATAACCAAATGAGCCCAAGTTTCAGAATTTAATTCCTTCTACTAATTCATATACTTCTAATAGCCCATCAACTTGAAAAACCCTGTATACATTGAAAGATGATGTACAGTAAAATTGCTCTAGGATGGTCTCCGGGATTACTAGTTCTTAAGATGCGCAATGGCAAAAGGTAACGCCTTGCCGGCCATAGCCACAGAGATGCATTTGCATGCTTGGTTTGAAGCAGAGTACTTGTCAGGGCGCATACTAAATCGCACTACTATTCGTTTAAAAATGGTCGAAATATTTTATATAATTATTATATTTTAAAGAATATAAAAGCTGCCAATATTGTGTGCAAAATGCTACGATTATAACACGTTTTATTACTGAAAGGTTATCTATGTATAATAATTTTGGGTACATAACAGTATCGGGAGATTCAGGTATGAACTAAATTAACGACTACTAGAGGGGAGACATCAAGCACCCCTGCCTTAAAACTAGTATATTTATTTGTCGTAATTTGTCGAGCGTTGATTGTATCTTTCTTGCTCCGAATGCGTTCTCTTTCTTTCTTCTACGCCGATTGTAAAATCTTCAGAGCTCATCTTAGAGTAATCAAGCTGTACGTACTGATTGATGTATCATGTAATCAATTCTTTAGGTATTATTATTTGATCTTCTGCTTTCCTTCTTTTTTTAAACATATCTTCTTGGACATTCTCTAGTATAACATTCAGTTTTTTATTTTAAATTCATATTTTAATATTTCAAGTACAGTTCGTGTCAGTTTATTATTTGATCTCCTCTCTCTTTTAGTTTTTTTTTTTTTTTGTTTTGCTCTTCTTACTTCCTTGGTGTCGTGCCTGCCAGTGTTGATATCCAATATTCCAACATCACTGCTCTTATCGTTTCCATTTATCACTATTTTCAATAACCATTTAACTTCTCAAATTTTCCACTGTTTAACCACTTGCCCGAAATTTTACTTTGGTTTGTGCTTTTTATTTCTTTATTGTTTTAATTAAAAATATTAAACGTTCCAACTTCTTTGTATAAAGCTTCCAATTTCTCTATTTTCTTTAACTATGTTGTATGCAAGTTTTCCAACTCTTCAACATCCTCACTTTTTTAACCACTTGCAACAGTAGTGCAACCTACGCCTTCGTCTACACTTATTTACTTCTGTTTTTGCTTCTAGTATTCTATATCTCCAACCATCACATCTCTCATTTCCTTAATTACTTCCATATTATCCTTTGGTCTCTTATTTTTTCCCTTTCTAATTCCCAGTTATCTATTGTAGGTCTTCTTTTGCTCCTATTCATTCCAGCTTTTGATCATCTCCCCTTTTCCTTGTAGACTTACTTACTGCCCTTGTTTTTTTTCCTCAATACCTTCCTTTTTAAACCTTTTTTTTAACTATGAATGTTGCAACAACCCCTCATACCTATAACCCCACAGTTCAAACTTTTCTGACTTTTTCGTTTCCTTCACATCCACCACTCACGTTTTCTTAATAATCTTCCAGAATTTTCATTGAATACTTTATCATTCCCCAAATCCTTTGCTGATTTAACATAAGTAATAAGTAATTATCTTCCTTACACTACTTATTCTATTTTATCTTTTTAATGCAGGTAGTTTCATACATTCTAAACCTTCATTTCTCTCGTCCAACATGGAACTTTAGTTTGGCTTTGATACATTTGTGAATTACAGCTTTTAATTTCGCTGCACTTTAGTTCTCTTTAATTTGCAAACTTCTCGCAATATGCACCTCGCTGATGGTCGTCTTTTATCAAGTTTCTCGTTCTGATTTTGTTTTCCATTTCAAGTCTATTACGGGGCAGCAAAATACTTACGAAATATTCGTTTCCACCGATGTACGTAATCATTTTCAAAAGTTTAGAAATAACAGAACAGGTGGAACTGCTTTTCAACTGCTCCGAGATTTGTTTTCCACCGGAACTACTACAAACCTATTATCGTAAACTTTATTAAACGAACATATAAACACGAAATTATTGGGTGAACTTTAACCGTAAAACTTTTTTTATTTTGTGTTTGTACAAGAATTTTCAAATGAATCAATTCAGATATCTGTTTTAAAGTGTACTGTATAGCTAGCTACTGCTTTTTTAACATTATAAAAATAATAAGGAGTGATGTGACAAAAAACTAAGTTTTTCTGTTTTCCCTTATTAATAGCGAATGCCACAATTCCTCCGATAGAATAAAGGTTCGAGTGTGGGACGAAGATAACGACCTAAAGAGCAAATTGCGTCAGAAATTGACAAGAGAATCTGATGATTTCCTCGGGCAAACCATTATCGAAGTAAGTATGGTTTATGGTACAAAGTGAGCATGGTTTATACACAATGGTGGTAGTTACATCCACCTATAAGATATAATGGCACACAGATTCCTCCGGGCGATGCACAATTTTCTTTAATAAATGTCGTCCTTAATGATTTTAGCATTAAATCCTCTCATAAATTTTGGCCTATATAATTTTCTTGTCCCTAACGACACGAAGCCGCCATAAAAACTTCCCAAAATTACATCCTTGGTGTTATATACAAAGTATTAAAACCAAAAAAATATATTAGTTTGTGAGAAAAACAGAAAATTAACCGACAAAAATTTTTTGAAAAACAATTTTAAAAATACCCAAATCATTAGGTACGCACATTGTCTGGTGAGATGGACGTCTGGTACAATTTGGAAAAAAGAACTGACAAATCCGCTGTATCCGGTGCGATTCGTCTTCACATTTCGGTGGAGATAAAGGGCGAAGAAAAAGTGGCACCTTACCACGTCCAATACACTTGTCTTCACGAGAATCTGTTCCATTACTTGTGTGAACAGAACAGTGGGGTTGTGAATCTCCCCCAAGCCAAAGGGGATGATGCTTGGAAGGTGTACTTCGACGAAGCTCCCGAAGAGATTGTAGATGAGTTTGCCATGAGATATGGGATCGAGTCCATCTATCAAGCTATGACGTAAGTCTCCCTAACATTAATTACAATACAAGTACATGAATTTTTAAAGATCTATTTGTGGATGCTCCCCAAAAGAGATTTGTTCATTTTCGCCTTTAGGTGACTGAAAGTCTTTTAAATTTTGTCATACCCATTTAACTATCTAACTTTAAGTACAACAATCTCTTGACTTTGATAAAAATTTTAAATTCATATTTAGAACAAAATGGTCTTTGTAATGATGCATTTTGGTTTTGGTAGTGGTGTTGCCTAAATCAACCTTCATCTTAATCCCCAGCACATAAACATAAAATGTTTTAAAAAATTTATGGGGAATACGAACCCAACCCTAGCATTGGTATTCAGTTCGTGGGGGTGTCACAGTGAAAATCTAAACACAACCCTGACAAGAATATTTTGATGCAATCAGGACGTTCCTGTTCTGACTACTCTGCTTAAACAATTTGCCACATGTCACCCTAATCCTGATAAGGCGAGGTGTACGTGGCCGAAGGGTGAAACGCATTTCAAAAGAGACTTTTTCTTTTTTTATGAGGTCAATATTGACGTAGAATTCGGTTGCGCCGATAAAATATTACTCAATCCTTTTTGTCTGAACCATTCAGAATCTATGAAGGTATCAATTGATTTTTCCCAGTTTGTTTGTTTGTTCCGGCAACCCTTAGACCATTTCTTAGTGACAAGTTTAGGGTGCGATTCCTCTTCATTGAACCGTTCTCTCTTGTATTTGCCCAGGAAGTTTTCGTAAACGTATTATCTTATTCCAGCTGACGGGATTTCTAGACCGGATGAATAAATACTTTTTTGAAATGAGAAAACGAACGAGACGACAGAAGTGGTAGTGTTCGTTCAAAGGTTGTCGCATTTTAGTTCGTACTTTCGATTTTATTCAACGATAAGCTATTTTTTTCTGAATACCAAAATGCTTTCCAAAAAGTTAATGAAGGTTTCTTTAAATGGATTGGATTACGATTATTTCCAGTGTCATTTTCTTCATCAAATCTATTTCTGCAATTCCTCTTTTCCCCCCCTTTCTGTTTTTACGTCTGTGTACATCTGTTTTAACTAAATTAGTAAATTGGTAATTGATTGATTGATTCCTTGCAGCCATTTCCATTGCCTTTCGACAAAGTACCTCTGTCCAGGGGTTCCAGCTGTGATGAGCACCCTCTTAGCCAACATTAACGCTTACTACGCACACACGACAGCGTCATCGGCTGTCTCTGCCAGCGATCGGTTTGCTGCTTCGAATTTTGGGGTAAGTGCGTTAATTGATAGCCTACCATTATATCCCCCACCCCAATTGCTTCAAACGTCATTAATACTGTTAAGAAATTTAAAACAATGAAGCCTCCTGCATTATCATCCCTAAAAATCCAAATATTATGCAAAATTTATATATCACATACTTGCACCTAAATCATCCCCTAAAATATTGTATATATCTGGAATTTTTGAGTTTAGAAAGAGAAATTTGTGAAACTTCTGGACCAGTTGCACAATTCGCTACGGATCGATCTGTCGATGTATCGCAACAATTTCCCCGCGTCGAGTCACGAGAAGCTCATGGACCTGAAGTCGACCGTGGACTTGCTCACCAGTATCACGTTCTTCCGGATGAAAGTACAAGAATTATCGAGTCCTCCGAGGGCGAGCACCGTCGTCAAAGACTGTGTCAAGGCGTGTCTTCGATCCACCTATCAATTCCTCTTCGAAAACACTTACGAACTCTACAACAGGTACGAATTTATCCTTATCAGTTTTAATTTTTATGCATAGTTTCACAGCTAAAACTATACTGCAAGAAAATGATTGTCAGTCAATTTAAGGAACCACCGAGACTAAGAGAAAAAGTAAAGTAGATTTTGTGTAGAAATTTCTTTTGCTACTTTCCAATATATGTACTATCTCATAGTTTTATTCAGTTGAGCATATTTAATATTTCCGTTAGGAAAGAAAACATGTGAAGATATCCTATGGAATACGAGTTGTCTTTTGGAACAAGCCGAAAAGCCACATTTCTTCTTTATTTCCATACTCTGATAGAAAAAAGTTTCGGATAATCACGTTTCATTCTATTTCAGTAGGCAAACGTCCTGTGTATGGACGATAAAGTATCCTTTCTCGACTATACATCTAATTCACATTTTCATCCTGTTACGTTTATGTATACCAGCAAATTATGTTCGCTTCGCTCAGGAAGAGCTAACGAACTTCTGTTAAGTGCCTTCGCGAATCCTCTATAAAGTTGTAGAGCATTCTCGAACCTTCTGGTATATTTTAAAATTTTCCCTAGAACCTTCTAGGAAATTATATAATATCCGCAAAGCTTCTGGAAATTCTTGGACATTCAAGAACCTTCTGGAAAATACTGAAACGTTCCTAAACCATCCAGAAATTTCTGGAAAATTTTAGAACTTTCTCAAACCTTCCGGAAAATTCTAATACTATTTTAACACATAAATCCTTGAAACCAACCCCTTCAGCTGAGAAAACCAAACCTTCTTCCTCATGGGGCTGCGGGGTTTCTCTTCTTATATTGATAGTCTAAAATTATTTAATTACAACTTACAGTTATCTATCTAACAATAATTCTCCGTGATATTTGTTTAGGGAATTCCAAGCGGATCCAAACGAGCCAAAAAGGGACCCAGAAGATCATGGTCCTCGCCTGGACAGTGTGGATTTTTGGCACAAACTTATCGCGCTCATCGTCTCTGTTATAGAAGAAGGGTAAAAACAGTTATGGTCCAGTTCTTAATCAATTTCCTCAGGAACTTAACATCGGACAAGTAAGTTTTATTACAATTTTTTTCTACACCGAATTTAGGGCAACATTTTAATTTCCTTTTCTTTCTGTGACTGGTAATAAATTTTCTTCAAGTAGATTCAATAAAACGTGTTCCACTTTCTTATGTTTCTGTGGAATGTCCACGTAAATTATTTCTTATCGTATTCAACAGTTATCAGCGGCGACAATGTGGAGTTTATTCGCGGTGGATATGAAATATGCGCTAGAAGAACACGAGCAACACCGTTTATGCAAATCGTCAGCGTACATGAACCTCCATTTCAAAGTGAAATGGCTCTATACAAATTACGTGAAGGACGTGCCTCCGTACAAGGGTGCTGTGCCAGAGTACCCCTCGTGGTTCGAACCGTTTGTCATGCAATGGCTGAACGAAAACGATGACGTCTCCTTAGAATATTTACACGGTGCCTTTAATAGAGATAAAAAAGATGGGGTAAGTACACGGTATTATCTTTAAACGTTTTCCCTTTTTATTTATATTTTCATCAGCTGGCAGATTTTGCAAAATTTATAAATTTGTCTCCAGTTTCAAAAAAGTAGTGAACATGCCCTCTTCTCAAACTCGGTGGTAGACGTGTTCACCCAGCTCACGCAATGTTTCGACGTCGTTTCCAAACTCGAGTGTCCAGATCCGGAAATCTGGAAGAGGTATATGAAACGGTTCGCCAAAACAATCGTCAAAGTCCTTATAGCGTATGCAGACATAGTAAAGAGAGAATTCCCAGAACATCTGAAGGAAGAAAGAATTGTAAGTGACTTCTTACAAGTAACTGAACGAGTTCAACATTTTAGAAATTTATTTTTCAGGCTTGTATCCTTATGAATAACATACAACAGCTGAGGGTACAACTGGAAAAAATGTTCGAGTCCATGGGAGGTGAAAAACTGGAAGAAGATGCTGCAAACATCCTCAAAGAACTGCAACAAAGTCTGAACGGTGCCCTTGATGAACTTGCGTCATTATTTGCATCTAGGTCAGTACAATAGTACATCACTCTCGAAATATATTTCTTCTTTACAAATTCCTTTTGCCCATAGTTTGGAACCTCGGATAACTCAGAGTGTAAAAGAACTCGGTGACCTCCTGTTGGCCATAAAGGGTGGTGGTCAACCAGGTACCCTCAACCAACCAGCCCAAAGAAATGCCGTTGCTGTGGAGGCAGATGAAGTACTGCGACCATTGATGGATCTCCTCGATGGTTCGTTATCTCTTTATGCGCAATCCTGCGAGAAAACGGTGCTCAAAAGGTTGCTCAAGGAACTCTGGAAGATCGTTATGAGGATATTGGAGAAAACAGTTGTGCTTCCGCCAATGACTGACAAAACGGTAAGTCTTTTTGGGCACATCAAAACTTGAATAATAATTTCAAAATAAATTATATCTTTCAGATGGTGTTCAAGAGTTTAACAGATAATGCGAAGAATTTGGCGGCCAATACGAAAATCGAAGACATGTCGCGAATATTCAAGAACCACATGACAGGTAAGCAGGATGTGAAGAATGCCCTGAGTGGGGTAATGGACATCTCAAAAGAAGTCGAAAAGAACCTCTCGCCGAAACAGTGTGCCGTTCTGGACGTCGCTTTGGACACCATTAAGCAATACTTCCACGCAGGAGGAAACGGACTCAAGAAAGCCTTTTTGGACAAGAGTTCCGAGCTGCAGAGCCTTCGATATGCCTTATCACTCTACACCCAAACCACCGACACTCTTATCAAAACATTTGTCACGTCACAGGTGAACGAAGGTGAGTCAGTTTTTATGAATCCGCTTTTTTCTTTTTGTGTTTTCTTTTGCTTTAAATGGAACCCGATCTTTTAAACTAAGTATTTCAACAATCAGGCTCTTATCAACAACTATTTCTATAATAAACTATTAAATAGAGAATTTGATATCAAAGATTGGCAGTTTTATTTCTGCATTCAGTGTTAAAAATTCCGTTCAGCCAAAAGAAAAAGAGGAATTCGTTCGTAGAGGCTGATTGTTAGGTGTCAAAGCTTTCTTTAGAATAGGTTTTTGTCATTCTCTTTCTTTTCGACTATATTCGATATCTCTACATATTATGTATGACTTACCTACCTATGTGTTGTGTCACGCTTCGAAATCAAGTGCCTCTTAACAATAAAGAGACAATGCTACAACGTCAAATCTCGATCGAACGTGAAGATACAGAAACAGGTTTAGAGTCACTAGAGGAACCGCTCAAAGCAAAGAAAAAGCGGGAAAGCCGCCAAGGTACACCTAACATATATACATGCATACATTTACACATTCTTACATATACAGGGTTAATGGCACAAAGGGCAACAGCAAATTCTAGATGTCAAGACATAATAAATAAATCAATCAAAAAGGAAATTAATTTAAATGACCGTGACGCTTCATAAAATGGTTAAGTATTAATTTGGAAGTAAAAAGTTTCAAATCTATATAAATATTTTTAGTATTAAATCCAATTATTTTTTTTTATGACAGTAGCTATTAACAGAAACAAAAAAAGGTCATATTGACCACAACACTCTTTAAAAACTATGCCGATCGATTAAACTGTAAATTATTATTGTTTATGTGGATAAGTGCGTGGGTCAAACCCTTTAATAACAAAAAAAGCAAAAAATACGAAAAGGGATGCCACCTGCCACGTCACCTACAGGAACAAAACGAACTACGACCAAGGAGGACAGGACGGTCGTTCGCAAATGGTCGGAGGCAGATAAATTTTGCTTATTTGGTAAATTGTTGTATTGTTGTTATTCTCGGATTGGTGTTGTAATAGAAATCTCTGAGTCGGTTTTTAACTGTCTTTTAATAACTATTGGGACATACAACGTGTAAATGAGCGAAACATGTGTCCGCGTTTTTAAACAGTGTTGTGGTGGTTGGGGTAAGACCTTTTTTTGTTTTTGTTTATTCACACCACAGTCTCCTATTTTATAACAGCTATTGTAAAATATTCCAAAAGTAAATATAAAGGAATACTTTCGACTGAACTGAATATTATCGAAACCGATCAAAGTAGTTTTCCCAAATCTCCCAAATTTATTTGGTATGAAAAACATTTTATTATCTATTAATAATTCGATAAACATAATTTAAAGTTTCTCGTATTGCAATTTTAAACTTGAATCTGATAATACGTTTCCAATTTAACAGTATCAAATTTCAACCCCTTAACAGTAAATATATTTGGGATTGAGTTCCTTTTTTTATAATAAGTACCTGTAATTTGTAGTTGCACTTTGTTCTGTTTTTTACGAATCACTCTGTACATGTACTTATACCATCAAGCAGCGAAAATTCGCTACCATCTTTAGCATTATTAAAACGTAGTGTAGGTACAATTATTGAAAATTTATTTCAGTTATTAGAAGATTATAACATAAATATGTACATCTCACCCTTAAAAAAAATTCTTTGTCAACAAAACCTTCCTTATTATTCTCTTCGTTTTTTTCAGTGGACTTATTTTTGTTTTGGAATGATTTAAAAATTTTTCACTTTCAGTCGAATGTGTATACCTACCTAGTACGTATTATTCTCGTGGATTAACATGACACAAAAGAAAACAATGTCTGTAACAGTAACAATATTCCCTTTTGAATGCTCCCTTAGTCTCTCCCATCCCTCCAAACAGAAAGAATAAATTCAATAGTGCTAAAATTGATAACATTATTTGAACGAAGACATCTTTTATAGTTTCTGTAAGAAGTGAGTGGTGGTCATCCTCCAGGTAAGTATTAAAAGTTGGATGCCACTGAAAACAACGAGCCCTAATAACCATATGTTTAAAAACTTATCTATTTTTTTGAATACACCAAGTTGTTTTAGCTCAAAAAATTGATAATTGCAATAAAAAGTAAACATCGTCAATATCAGTTCTTTTAATTGCAATAACTGGCCATAAAAAGTAGAATATTGGTAAATATATGTTTTTTATTATTGTATTAAAAATTGTTCTAGTAGTAGAAGTAGACGTGATATATTTTTTCGTGTAAAACAATTTATATGACGTTTTGATAAGCAAAAGGACTTAACTATTGATATTAATAAATGCACAAGAGGTTAAAAACGTCGTATTGCATATAATTTCTTAAATTTTTGATCGAATACTTTCAATTCAATTCAATACGCATTTCCTTAATTTAATACAAATCACAACAAAGTGTTCTCAGTACATGTATTTATTAAGTGCGATAAAAATATTTTGTGTAAGGATTTTATTGGCATTCAAAGAGATCCGTTCAAACACTTATAATAGTTGTTAGGGCCCATAGTATTTTAATTCTATTTGTATTTCTTTCTCAGCGTCAGTTACTCCCCTCCTACTTACTGTAATTGCTTTTGTACCACATTAAAACGCGAGTACCGTACGTTTCTATTTACCTATAATCTTCTAATGATTGTAATTATTGATAATTTGTTGAATTTCGTTCGCAAATACTTAACTGCAACCGAATTTCACGTTCTTGTCTTATTATTACTTAATATAATTAGTAGAAAGTTCAAAAAGTTTGTAGTTTCTTAACTATTAGTGTTGAAATGTTAAGCTCGTTTTGCTTTTACGACTTAGAAATGAGAAAGTTGCACGCCATAGCAGTAAAAATGAATTCTAAGTTGCAACTATAATAAAATATCTATATATATTATATATCTTATATAGCGTTGACCAAATATAAATTTAATATCTTCCGAAACGTGGATTAAGTTTTTGGCTGACTCTTAAAAATATAAAGTTTAAAGACGTCCTTAGAGTTTTTTTAAGTATAAAACGTTTCTATTTTATTCTGTATCTATCATTAAATTTGTTGTACAGTTTATCTTTTAAGTATACTTATTAATTTCCGCCTGTTGTTTTAGAATTCAACTTTCACTGACTGTTTTTAACTAAATTGCACTCTTTCTAATTAGTGCAGCCACCAAATATTTGACTACTAACACCTGAACTCTAAACAAAGTTCACAATCAGGGCTTAAGTACATAAAAACAATCGCAAAAGCTTTTTAGCAGCGGCTTTTAAACGTATTAAAATTTTGTCGACTTGATAATATTGCTTTCTGTAGGCAATTTGTTAAATAGTTTTTACTGTAATATATCTACAAATTATGGTTCCTCGACACAGCCAAATTTTAAAAAATTGCAAAAGGACAGCGGTTCTCAAACTATGGTAACCACAAGTACCCCTGGTTTAAAAAAAAAATTCTTTTTAACCTTTTCTTCAGTTGCTGAATTTATTATTAGGTATATTATACAAAGATAAAACTTTTTGAGAAACGCTGCTCTAAAGTATCTATTACATAAATGCGAATCGTAATCTAGAAAATAATCACAAATAGTATGTAGAAGTAGGATACTTCTAGTAAGAGATTAAATCAGGTTTTAATTGACTACCTCGCTGCCTTTTGTTATTACGCATTCTGCTTATGTACATTTAAAACCTTTCTAAGTACGTATATAAAGGTGACTAAATGATTAATGAGCTTTATAACTTGTAAAAATTTTTTCACAATAAAAATTAATACAAAAAGTGCTAATTTGATATCCATGTCAGTTCGTCACAGAATAATTTTAAATAAAATTACAACAATTATTTAATTATTAGTTAATTAATGTTACTAAAGTGTGTCGATACAGTATTATGCTTATAAACAGAAAAGGACATTAATCATAAAGTCTTTGTCTCTCTATATATTTTATAGTGGTGATGTATGATATCTTAATTTTAAATTTATTATTATCCCTCTTAGACACAACAGATTCTCAGGAAGGGTGTGTGGGTGAAGTTTCCATTCAAGTAGATCTATTTACTCATCCTGGTACTGGGGAGCACAAAGTCACAGTAAAAGGTACAGTTACTATTATCTTTGTTACTCAAATTTTTCTCGTAAATAAAATTAAACTATTGGGGTTTTCACGTTAGCGAACTGAAAGCTCCTTAAAAGCCTCTAATAAAACATAACTATCGCAAAATCATTAATCTGTGGGTTATCACCAATTTTGTTTTTCTTCCCTTAAGTGGTTGCTGCCAACGACCTGAAATGGACGTTGGTTTCTGGAATGTTCCGGCCGTTTGTGGAAGTAAATTTGATCGGTCCTCACTTGTCCGACAAGAAACGCAAACATGCTACAAAATCGAAAGCCAACAACTGGTCTCCGAAGTATAATGAAACATTCCATTTGTAAGTACCGTCTTTATTTAACAATATTTTACTGCAAATTTCGTTTTGCAATTTTAGCACGTTATTTTCATACACACGCACGCCACCCATACTGGCTTTTTAATGTTCAGTGGCTTCTAGAAACCCTTATGATTTTACTCCCCCAGTAAGCCCCCTCTCGCATTTTTTTTTACTATTTTAAAATAAAGTTTGCTTAAACTTTACGTTTCGTAATATGGTTTTGTTCAACGCAAAGTTTAGTGGATTAGTGTGCTTGTTTTATTAGTTTTTAATGAAATAAAAAACACCAAAAAAACGTAAGAAAGAACACAAATAAGAAAATAATTTCCTTTAATAAATATATTTGTATTGTAGTATCATTGGTAATGAAGAACAGTTGGATTTCTACGAACTTCACATTTGCATTAAAGATTACTGCTTTGCAAGAGAGGATCGATTAGTGGGGGTCGCAGTAATGCAGTTGAAAGATATTGTAGATCGAGTAAGTAAATTATTTTATATGCCATTTAATTCCACATATTTTGGTAAAAACTACATTAAACATTCTTAACTAAATTTTCTCCAAATGTTTACTAAAACTGACGCTAGACGCTTCTCGGTGGCGCCACTATTATATACTTTGTGACAAATGCATTCTAAGGAACGCCCCGAAAGTTTTTTATTGGCTTATTTCTATTGGCGCGGTGAACAGCAACCAATCAAACGTTTCAAGCCGGCTTTTAACAGTTGAATTTTGCAAAAATGGTTAGTCACTCTCGGTACGTCGTGGAGAGCACATCGTTATATAAAGACGACATTTTTAATGCAATTCATGGAATATATTTTATAATTTAATTGACATATTTTACTTGGGACTTTCTCAATGTCTAATAAATTATTGATACTTTTTTTATACAAAACCAATTACATTTCATTCAGTGGATACAAAAAGAATGGAATATAAGCAAATTAACTAAATACAGTATTCCTGAAATAAAATTACCTATTAAATTTTGATTACTATTGTTTCAGGGGTCATGTGCCTGTTGGCTTTCGCTGGGTAAGAGGATCCAAATGGACGAAACGGGTTGGACAATTCTTCGAATACTGTCCCAAAGGTCAAACGACGAGGTGGCCAAGGAGTTCGTCAAATTAAAATCGGACATCCGACAAGAAAACCTACCACCAAATAATTAATAAGTGACGCTATAACCACTAGTGCCCACACTAATAAATTAAATTACTTAATAATTAAAGAGAATACAAAAAAGAAGGACGACGCCGTAATAGTCAAAACGTTGTTCTTACATGCAGTATGCAAAGGTTATCAGGACAGAGACAAATTAAACGCTCTGTATATGCACACAAGTGATCGTAAACAGGACCGTCCTAAGTGAAAATCGTCGCCGCAACAAAAAAAAATAAGAAATCTAACGTAAACGTGCCTCTGCAAAGAACTCAAACCAA
The DNA here is from genome assembly GCA_029378335.1 of Agrilus mali. Lineage (NCBI taxonomy): Eukaryota > Metazoa > Arthropoda > Insecta > Coleoptera > Buprestidae > Agrilus > Agrilus mali. The sequence continues at coordinate 4,713,854 of CM055660.1, forward strand.
TAAACCTACCACATAAATAAAATTAAATGCTTCTAGGGAGTAAATTAAACAAAAAGAAAAAAGATTTTGAACGAGAAAAAAATTAATTATTGGGGTCGACAAAAAGGAAAAGGCATAACACATGCAATAAAATAAAATAAAACAAAAGCATAAGTTTTGTGTTTTAATATACGTATAATATATTATATTATAAATTTGTTTCTACTACGAATGTCGTTTTGTGTTTTGTATCTTCTGCAAGTGAAAAAAATGTGATCCAGACCTAATACGAAACATGGACCGAATAAAAAATAAAAATGGTACACATATGTCTGTATGTATCTCGTATTCTATACACTCTACTTGCTTCACTTTTGAACCTTTCTAACATGACATAACCATCGTTTATTATTACGTACAATATTGCGCTTTTCACTAAACACAATCTAATTAATTATTATTATTAATCTATGGATTGATCCCAAAATGGAATTTAAAATAATAAAAAAGGAGAAGGTTTTATTTTTGTCTTTAAGTGTACACGTAAATCTGCCCCTAACGCTGGTCAATTGGGGTGGGCCATTCCATCTGATCTGTGAAACTTCATCGACGGTCATTACTACCTATCTAACATCACCCTGTATATTCTGCTTACAACCTACTGAGCCTTATATTGTGAATTTTCTCCTTTTCGGCCACGACATTGCCCGAAAGGACGAAATGATTAAACAAAATAAACAATAAAATATCAGATAGAATTTGAAAATTTCTAATTAGTTAAATTTGAAATATGGATATGTTAAAAAATTTTTATTGTTTAATTAGGAGTTGCTTTTTGAACTTTGAAATCGAATATCAAACTGGGTATACATAAATTAAGTATACAAATTTTTTCTATTTTCACGATGTAACACCAAAGTCAGCGATCGATACCGGTTGATTTCACTAGAATATGTACGATTTTTTCTAAATCATTACCTCAAAATATTCCTTATTCAAGATCAACTTTGAAATATTGATAAAATATTTTATAGTAAATTTCAAAACAGAAATTTATTAAAATATTCACATTAATTAATTTGAAATTTGTTCTTGCGTAGCCTTACTTATGTGTGAACAATTTTTAATAATTCATTCCTATCATAACAGATCAATTTTGAAATTTTTAGAAAAAAAGTTGATAAACTAACCCAATTTTTTTTTAAATATTCACATTAATTTAATATTTTCTAAGATACACCCTATTAACATAACAAATTTTCTTATTTGGAAACAATTTTGAAATTTTCAGAAAATGTTTTATACTTAATAAACTTCAAATTGGTTAAAAAATTGACATCAATTTGAAATTCATTCTCAAATAGCATTATCTGTGTAAATTTTTATTATTTTTTATAATCTATCCCTATTATAACAGGTCCCTTCTTTGGGGCCAATATTGAAATTTTGGGAAAATATTTTGATAGCTTTTAACCAAAAGTTTGTTAAAAATATTCAGGTTAATTTAATATATTTCTTAGCAGTTTGAAATTTATTCTTAAATATGAATTATTTTAAACAACAGATTTTTTTTAAATATTTAAATTAAAGACAAATTGCACCCCAAAGAATTATATTTCTTTTATTCCCACCTGTAATTTGGTCACCAATTTAAATACACATTTATTTTTTAATATCCAAATTGGTCTTTACATATAGTTTTTATTTAACTCATAAATAGGTAATAATCTAATAATAATAAAAAAAAATTGTTTATAATATTGTTCTTCCTTTCGGGTATTTTTGTCGTCACACATACTTACATCATACCTATATAAACGTTGCGTTCTACTGTGATATTCAACTGTACATATTGTACGTCTCTTATAAGTGTCTCATCATTATCATACAAATTCAATTTATTAGCTTATGATTAGCACACTAACTGATCAATAATAAATAATAGATACAATATCGTAAAATACTGTAAAATTTTCTAAAATCGGATCACTTAATAAGACCACATTATAAAAAAGATGATGACAATATTATGTAATCATTAATGTATGTACTTATAGTTTTTTAAAAATCGTTATCAAAGTATTAATTTTCTGCATGTGCAAATTCTATTATCGTTGCAAAAAAGTATAGTACATGAAATATTTTGTGGTGAAAAAACATTATGGACAATTATGGTTTGGTTCGTTGGTATTTTTACTTTTTTTAAATTATTTATGAGTGTTTTTATTTGCAGATATAGATTTTAATAATAATGACCTTAATTCACCACGAAATATAGTATGAAATGTATACCAGTCTTTTACAAAAATTGGTGTTATTTTTTTTCCTATTTTCATAACTAATCGTATACGGGACAGTATTAACAATATCAATACAGAAAATTAATAGTTTGAAGTAATTTTGATACATCCTGTATAATTATACTTATTACTACTTACTCATTGATCCTGCAATGGATCCTTAAAATTTTAATCATATGTACTTTTATTTTCGAAATTAGATATTATTTGATGTAATTGTATACTGTACCTACTGTATTGTTAAATGTTATTGCTATGATTTTATTGATACATTAGCTTTTCCGAAAAATCATTCATCACACAAACAATATATAAAACACCAACTAAAATACCTAACGTGCTTAAATTTTTATGTATATTTTCGTTATTTAACAGCAAAAAATCAATAACACCTGATTTTTTTAATTATTTCTGAGTAATTAAAAATCTATTATCTTTGTAATGATGCATGCTAAAGAAGAAACAGAAAATTTCTCTTCCGCTCTTTACTACTTACTATCTACCTATTACAATTTTCCACCTTTAACTTCAATAACTTCTTTGTGTATAATTCAGACTATTTATGGTCTAATTTTTGTGGTACTTACTTAACTAAACTAAACAGTATTATTATTATAAGTGTTCCAAATTGGTGTACACTAGATTTTAAAGGGCAAGATGATGGGTAAACTTTCAAAATTAGTATTCCGACAACAAAACTACTTTTATTCTTAACTCAATCTAATCATATCCATTGAAGGTGCTGTAGAAGGGCTGTTCCTTAGTTTTCCGGGATTATTAGTAGAAACTCGCATTTAGTAACATTAACCGTTAAACATAACGTACAAATTTCGAAATAAGCATACAATTACACTGTATATAAAGAAAATTTACTCCTTTCATTGCAGTACATGCTTTTGGAGGTATCTCAGAATTTCAAGAGCCCTGAAATGCGCGAAAACAGCGAGAAGGGCAAGGCTCATGAAATTCTGAAATACCTCTACATATAGATATTTAGAAGTGAAACTTCATTTATACAGGGTTCTTCAGAAAGTCATTTAACAATTTCTGTAGCTCAGTATATTGACAAACAATTTCATGATACACGTAAATTTTGAGTCAGAGAGGGTTATTCAAATATTGGGAAAAGTTTTAAATCATTTTACTTCAAATAAATAATTTTTTAAAGAAATTATTGTACCGAAAGTAAAGTAAAGTAACTATTCGTGTGTATTGACAATGATTTGTGATGATAAAAGATCATAAAGAGTTGTCACTAATTCTTTAAAAATTAGAAAGATCAACAATTTTTTATTTTTAGAAATTTAGCGACAGTCTTGTATTTTTAAAATAGAAGAAACAGTTTTCAATCATTTTTAAAAATATTAAAGACTACAAACTTTAGTGGCTGCCCATAAAATTAATTATACCCTTAAGCAAGGGTTGTAGCAAAAGTAGCATAACAATTCCTGGAATTTGACCATAATCTTTAACGGTAACAAAAAGGATTGCCAATAAATTTTTAGAAAAACATATTTAAGACCTGCAAACTTTAAATAATAATACGCCTATATTTTTGCTTCAAATTAACTATTTTCTTGGGCAAGGGTTGTACCGAAGATAATGTAAAAATTCCTCTAAATTAACATTTCTAATGGTAACTAAAAAGGTTGCACCTAAATTTTTAAATATTCTCTATTTTTAAAAATTTAATGTCAGCCCAATATTTGAAAATATTGAAGACCTATCAATTAATTTTAGTAGCAAACCTTCATTTTTCTTCAAATGAAGTCAAGGATTGTAACGAAAGTAGCACAACAATTCTTGTAAATTGACAGTTATTTCCCTTTTTAGTAAGATTATCAACAAATACTTTAAAATCTTAAAGATCAATAACTTTCTATCTTAAAAATTAACATGACAGCCCCATGTTTAAAATTTGAATCCATTTCATATCTTCAGTAAAAGAAAAATTCTTCAACTTTTACTTAGGGGACAAATTATTATAATAGCAGAACTTTGGATCATTTCGTGGGCTCTGATATGGCCTTCTCTACAACCCTTGTATTTTTAAAAATAAAGACATTTCGTCCCAGCAAATGACGATTCACTTCTATCCTGGATTCACGCCTAGATATATTTCATTTATTTCCGACTTGAAGTTTTCGAGCTTATATTTCATATCAGTCATAGCTAATAAATTGTAAGAAGAAGAGTAGTATAAAATCTATTTACATTTAAATTTAAAATCTACTTCACGAATTCCTCGAACAGCCCTTCGTCAAAGATAAAATTGTAAATTGTAACTGCTATTTTGTTGATATTGTCATGATACATGTATATTTTAACTGTAAAGATTGTTATTTGTAAAAGAATGACCAATTAAATAATAAATAAATAAATAAATAAATAGACCGGTGGCGTAATGGAAATACAATAAATTAATGATAATATGAAAATGCAACTTTTCTTTCTTCAAATGAACTGACTAAGAAAATTTTGATTTTTTTCATTCATACAGGGCGTTGAACACAAAAAGAATAATTAAAAATTGCCCAATTAACAGCAAAATGTGTTATATTTTAGATAACAGCTGAATTTTAATAAAGTATAAATGTGATTATTTACCATAACACCTTGTATATGAAGAAAAATAAACACTGTTCATTTTAGCATAACTATAAAAAACAAAATGAATAAAAGAACTTTAAATAATTATTTTTCTCATATACTTTAATTTAAACTTCTTTGTTTTTTATTTTACTGAATCTATATAGAAGTTCTTTAAACAATTAATGCACCATGGTAAAATACAGGGTATTTATTATATACAAATTTAAGAATTAAAACTTCTGTTTCACATTTTTCTTTTATTAAAGTGTATTTCTATTGAAATTGTCTTAGTCAGTGATCTCTTTTAATTAATATCTATTAATAATAAAAACTGGAGCACATGAATACCTATACGTATAAAATTTATCATTTACATTGCATCATTTTCAATATACGATATAAATACAATACCTACCACATCTTTTACTAAAAATTTAATCAGTATGTTAGAATTTGCCACTTGTAATGTATGTTCATTTGTTGTAAATATGTATTATTACTAAAATAAGTATTAAATTTTCTGTAAGAAAAGCATCTTGAGTACTTAATGAATAAGTATAAGTTACAGAAATAATATACGGACCATAAATAAATTAAGGCATGATAATATGTATAGGAGGTAAATATACGTATTTACATTTGAATAGGCTTAAGTTTACCTTTGTTACAGAGCGGGTGCTCTTTTTATTGGTCAAAAATAAAAGCGTGGAAAGAAAAACATTTCATTGTATATTTATCTCTAGCTCTAAAATGCGCGAGATTTGGGAGAGACAAAGCTTTTTATACTCAAGCACTTACTTATATTAGGAATGAACGGATCGTGTCTCTGTGCACTCCAAGGTCAAAGGTCATAATTACATATTCACCACTTACATAATTATTTTCGGTAATATTATATCAGTTAACAATATTGGCACTTCAAGGCTTACAAAAAATTTACGTACTTGTATAAAGGAGGATGCCAGGTTTATTCAAAATTTTTGCTGAATTCAATTTTCATTTTTTTATTTATTTAATCTCCAGTTTTCCTACAGAAATATTGCTGAGAAAATGTCCAAAAACGTTCAGTTCGATAGCGTGGGGGGAAAATGGATGAAATATGAAGAAACTAGGGTTTCTAGAAGTTTAATAATTATCTAATACTAAAATACGTAGTTTCTTTATTTGATGGGGTAGGCTCATAGCATATTTTATCAACAACTGTAATCGATGTGAAAAAATTTTAAAGAAGATAAAATTTATAATTTTGCATACGTGAGGGGTAAACAAAAAAAAAAAGATTTTTCTAATTAACATCTTTAAAGTGCTATTAACGTACCTATATAGTAGCTATTATACATTTTTTTCTATTAGTAAAATGGGTCAAAGGTTAACTTTTTAAATTATGATCTCCTCGCGCTAAGGGTAGAGTGTCATTCTTGATTTAAGCTTTCCAAAAAAGTATCATTTCAGTAAATTTCATTTGGAAAATTTAAACAATTCTTAAGTTTAATTTTAGTTCAACTAAGTACGTAGGTAATTTTTACATTGAATCGTTAATTATGATTTATTTTTTAGTTTAATTAATGTGCAAAAATTCTATACATAGATAATCAAGAAACCCCAGCATTTTTTTTCTAAACAAATTTATTTATGTATATTATAAAATGTAATTTAAATGTCAAGGTGAATGTTCTAAAGGTAGGTAATATTTTTCTAGTTTAATCTGATAATTCTAACCCATTTTTGTAAGGCAATCGTCCAATTATAAACTGAGTCTAAACATACCAACTGGAATAGTATTATAGACAAATATTATTTGGTCAACACTTTAACGTTACATATTACGATGAGTTATTTTTATGCTTCGTTATCTCTAAAGAATGACAAAAAAAGTTACGACATTGAGATCGTCCTGTACAAAACAATAACAATGCAGTAGAATAGAACGCTCATTAAAATTGAATTTAAAATAATTTGTTATTCTACACATCCTTAAAATAAAAATATGCCCCTTTATGACAATGGTAGTATTCAATTAGGACAATTAAATTAAAAAGTCCTTGACAGTTAATGGCATAGGATTTAAAAAAATAAGTGCACATTATTTAAAATTGTATTTCATCCCTTTCAAAGTGCTTTAATCAAGTTATAATTGCAAGAAAAGCGCAATTTACTATTCTAAATTTAATTCGAATCCTTAAGGTGTACTCGAAGCCCTTTTGACAGGTATTTCAAACCTTTTATGTACTTGAAGCCCTTTTCACAAGTTTTTCAAGCCTTTTGTGTATTTGCAGCCCTTTTAATTTAATTAATTATTAACAAATAGCCTACGGCTAATAAAATTTACAAATCCAACATTTTCCACTGACAGCTAATATAAAATCACAGTCCTTAAACATTAACAAAAATAATTGCATACCCCATCAGCAACAATTCAATTTTAAGACATAATCTTAACTAAAGCACTACAATCACTAACAACAACTATGTCTTTTTCTCCAACCATATCCCAACTTTATCCCTAAATGTCTTTATTGACCCAGCTTCTTTTATTTCTTCTGGCAGCATATTATACAATACAAGTCCATTTCCAAACAATGATTTTAATCCTTTTTGCTAGGACAGGTCCAAAAAGTTCAGTTGATAGCGTTGTGGGGAAAATAAAATTGAGAACATTTCTAAAAGTTTTTTTCTAAACAAAAAAACATTTTCTTAAATTAGATGGGGAGGATACTGTTTTCCAATGAAATAAAAAAATTTTAAAGACATAAAATTTTGATTTCATACTTCAACAGATAATTTAAACCCTTTTTAAAGTCTTTAACATTTGAGCTATAAAATTTTCGTATGGGTAAATTTTTTTAAAATTATGCTCCCCTTTCCGCGTTTAAAATTACTTTTTTAATTTTCCAAAAAAGTTTTTTCGTTTTCTTTATTTAAATAAGTTTTTTAGAAAAAGTAGAAATTTTAATTTAATCTTAAATTATAAAAGGGAAAAACCAAGATAATTAAAAACCCCAATTCTTTGGCCAATTTTTTTGAAAAAAGTGTTTTTTCGGTAATGTTCTAAAGGAGTTAATTTTTTCTTTTTTAAATTTTTAATTCAAAATTTCAAAAATGGTTTTTGAAAACTTAAACTAATTATTATAAAAAAATTTTTCCAAACTTTAATTTGTAATTCTTTATGCCACCCCTAAAAAACTGAACCCATAATTTACAAACTTGAGCCCGGCCCTTTGTCAACATAACCTGAATAGAACCTCTTCCCCAGAATTTTAAAAATTTTGTTATTCTGCACATTTATTTCCCCTTAAAATTAGTTTCTTGGACAGCCAATTCACAAATTAAAAAAATTCAATTCTTAAATTTGTTTTTCACCCTTGAAAAACTTTTTGAGTTATTTGCACCAAATTTTCATTCAAAATTTATTAAAAGGTTATCAATCAGCAAACTTTTATGTATCCTACATTGTTTTTAAGTCCTTTTACGTAACTTTAACCCTTAAAATGTCCTTAAAGCTCTTTCAATAATTGCTTAAGATTTTAAATTTACTTACTTTTCATTGTAGCCGGTAATTCGAAGTGTAAATTTTAAAATGACATTAGGACAATACAAGAATCCTTATTGACAGAAAAAGTTGATTATTATTAAATAATTTAAGAAAACTTTATAAAAGCAGTAGCAACTGTAATTGTACTATTTTTACATTGGCGGTCATTTTCATTTTTAGTTCTGATACTCTCCGTAACAGGCTCGTCGATTGCGCCACTAGTCCTTTAAAATTTATGGCCACGATGTTAATCAGTGTATTGTTTGCTCTTCAGTATACTGTTTTTCGTCGTGAATAATTTACGTGAAAATTAACCTATTATAGTGGAAATTAATTAACTTTACGGTGTCCAAAACATTTGTGTGTGTACTTTAATCAAAACTGAAACAGGTGTTGTGTTATTATCTTGTTGTCTTATTGGGATTACAAAATTTAATACGGTGAGCTTTTTATTGATAATTATTTTAATTTTCTGTGTACCTATTTATCTTTAACAGTGCTTGGGTAGTTACTATAGGAAGATTATTTTGTAAACCATTAAATGAATTTCAAAAATGATTTTTTTGTTGTTAGGATGTTCGTAGTTAGAAATTTTATGTCGATTACACCGCTTCTTGCTTGTTTTAAAAATAGAAAATTTCTTATTTTCTTTACAAATTCAATTTATGCTTATTTTTAACTATCATACACATACACCTACTGGTACTATTTATATAATATTTGAGTTTTTAAAATTACTGTTATAATAATTTAAAATTGCATTTAACAGATTTCTAATTACATTACAACAAATTTATTACACAAATCCCTCAAACTGTATTGATATTTACCGTTCACAGTTTATTTTTTCCGATTTTGATGCCGGTAGTTAGTGTATTTAGAAAATAACGTTTTTTTACATGTTCTACTCTTATTAAAGAAAAATCGTTCTACAAATCACTTCATTTAATAATTTGCTTTGTATCTTTAGTACTAAAAAGTTAATGTTTTGTAAATTATAAGTGATAAAATGACTTGAAGCTTAGCGCTCACACCTTTTGGGATCCGCGCAATTAGTATATAGGCCCGGCTCGCTGTTTACATCGTCGGTAATAGGGTCATATCAAAGGCTGAGAGTATCCCTCCTACTACGCCGAGTGGCCATAGGTGTAGTTCGCGTGAGGATGGGGAAATTAGCCGAGAAGGTATGACTTAGACATCGTATATTACTAACCATCTAGCTGGGTCAGGCTAACACTCTTTATCGGTTATTCGCCAACTGTCCCCTGCACCTCTCAGGTTATACGTAACTTGGGAGTTGTAGGAAGGTTGACGACAAGTCGATAAACGGGGGGCCCTTGGCTTACAGGGATGGTTTTGCACTTTTTTTCCCAATTATAATCATTCATCAATCAATCAATTAAAATTAATTTTAAAAAGTATTAAATGATTTAGGTTTTTTAAAATTATTTATTTATACATTATTTTTGTATGAATTAAAAGACTATAGTTGTATATCTTTGTTATTTTAAATTTATTTTTAATAGTGGATGCTTTAAATAAAAACTTCTTTAAATTATTATTATAAAATAACTCATTATAGAAAACTTGTTGCAATTTTTGTATTATACATTCAAACTTAGTAGATATATAATTAATAACAGTTATGTTGCCTAAAAATTACTTGGAACAAATTTAAGCTTCTAAACGTTTAAAATTACGAGAGGGGTGGTCGGTTCTATACTTCATTGTTCATTAATCATTCCAAAAAGTCATGGTAAGCTTTCAGAATTTTTTAGAAATAAATTTTAGAAAAAAATTACAAAATTATAGAATTTTACCAAGCGTACTATCTGACTTTTTCTTTTTCGAATACTTTCTTTGTCTATAGTCATGTGATCAACTGATTTCGGTCGATAGGAAACAAATCGTTGTATTTCTTTTAATAAAGCAATTTAATTATTTTATTACTCATATGTAGTAATTTTAACCTTATTTCAGTAGTTGATAATATAAACATAAAAATAACTTATAACAGTCTATGTAACTATAACATCAAAATATTTTTTTAATCTCTTGATTGATGTTTTCAGCTTATAATAAGACTTTACACTGCACTTTTCACAAGTTTTTCAGCATTTGATGTATTTTGTTGTAATTCAAACTTCTAAAGTGTGGTAATTTAAACTTCTTGTGTATAAAAAAATAGTATAGACCAAACCACTTCAAATAGATTTGAAGCCCTTTCAATGAGATTTTTCCAAGATCTGCATTCTGATAAATAACTAAAATTTCAATTAAATTCTGTTATGTCGTAGGTATTTCAAGTACTTTTCTCCTGCCTATAATTAAAGAGAAATTGTAATACATAACTTTTAATTTAATATTAAGCAAATGTACGGAATAATTTTATTCAACTAATGAATTCATGAAAATTTTACACATACATATGTTTTATCTAATTATTTATTAGTTTTCCAATTTCTGTTGTGTTTCAATAACGCTCCGTACTTAGGCTTGTGATGGCGCCAGCAGTCTTTTACATTACACTTCAGCTCCTTTCTTTGCTGGAAAATTACTGTTTTCGTGGAAATTAAATATGGATTTGTCTCAAAATTGTTTTTAAAAGTGTAGTATTTAATTAATTTTTAAATCACAATTTAGAAAAATGCCATTACTACAGGATATGTTTTGAATTCCACTCTTCCTTCCATTCAGTAAATTCTTCATTGATAGTACACAAAAGAATTTTATTGTAATTATTTGTTTACATTACCTAACGTAGTAATTGAACTACAAAAATTGCTGATATTTAATTTTAAATTAAATTAAACTAATAATATATGAGAATATTTTAAAACGTTTAGGTTTTTATTTCTTATTAATATACACATACTAATGTTTTTAAATAAATTAAATCAATTTTATGTTCGTTATTGCTTTTCAAAATCCTGTAATTTTCTTGTTTTTAAAAACGTTTTTCATAAAGTATGCAGACGATTTGTATGTCCTCGTGCGATTTTCACTTTCGTAGTCAACATGGATAAGGCCAAATTTTTCACTGCAAAAAATGAAATATTAAGTAGGTACCTATTGCTACAACACAATAAATCGAAAGTAGCACTTTGTAAAATCTGAAAAATACATTTTAATAAAAACCCCCGCAAATTTTACAATTACAATTAATTAAATCAAGTGTCTTTTTTTTGATACAATATATTCAAGTGTATCATCAAGTGCCAAACGAATTAATCATTTCAAATATATTATAAATGTCATCTGTAAGGACATATTTAAAATTTCCTAATAAATTGCCCCCTACAACATAAAAAATAATAAATAGTAATATGGACATACGTGTATCCTGACATCCATTCAAAATTGTCCAGCAGACTCCAGACTGTGTACAGTTTAACAGAAACACCCTGTTCAATAGCGTCCAGGACAGAACTTAAATAATCCTGCATATATATGTTATTAATTATTTCATGATTGTTTATTTGTATTTATCGTTTTACCTCATGATAACTTATCCTATCGTTATCAGTCAGAGTTCCTTTATCAGCATAACCGTTTTCTGTAATATAGACGTCTGGGTTGTTGTACTCGTCTTTGATAAAGAGCAGTAACTTCTCCAAACCCCATGGCACAACCTTAATTAATTATTTATTAGGCATGCTCGTTAATTAAATTTTATTTATTGATGAAATTATCGTACCAAGTGCCTTTCAAACTTAGAATATCTTGGCATGTAACTCTGCCCCTTTTATATGTCTCATTTAAAAGGACGTGATTAACAACTATTTTAAAAATTATCAAGGAATTTTGAATTTTTTCAATTTTAGTTTATTTCTCTTTTATTCCATTTATTTATGACTTTATCAAATAAAATTTTGAATAATAACCTATTTACTATTTTTCTGCCAATATAACTTTTCTCATATGGTTTAACTCCAAAATTCACTTAATATTAAAAAAAGCAGTCCCAATAATATCTGGCTGATAACTGTTATTATAATAGCATTGATAATAATTATAATTATTCGAATATTTAAATACCTTCAACCAGTCTGACTCAGATGACTTCCAAAATGGGTTGTAATAGTAGAGTACTTTAACGTCATATACATAAGAAGGTCCAAATATTGCGGGTATCGTAAATGGTAATTCTACGACATTAAGGCTCGTATAATGATTGAGTCCGAAAAAATCAGAAGTACCATTGATGTATTCAATTTCTGCTGAGGTAAACTCTGGTAAACGTGAACTATTGCGCCCTTCAAGGTCACTTCGGTAAGCTATGTTAGTCTTCATTTCTTCAGGATAATCCCCTTTGAAAATTGGATGTGCAAACCATCCAAACTGAAACGTTTTTTATACTTATTACGTAAAATAAAAAAGGTACGTTAACAACTAAACTTAACAAATATGTAAAAGGTTTTTAGAAATGATAGGTATGATTATCTGAATTAATGAGAATTAGGTACCTAGTTACATAAAACTACAGAAAAATTAACAACTCAAAGAAGCAAGAGAAGGTTTTTAGCAGTCGTTTGATTAAAAATAAGTGGCTTACATAAAATTGCATCAATCGATTAGCTGCTTGGACATCATCTTCACTGGATGTGGCTGGTTCTGCCCATGGTGCTTGTACAACTATTCCAATTTTTGCTAAAACACAAATGGAATAATAACATAATTTAAAAAGATAACGTTTTGGTATTTAAGGGTGGTAGGGTTAAATTCTGATAGAGAGGTAGGAGATGGACAATTAATAAAAGACAAACTGTTTTTGGTACAATTTTTGTGAAACTGAATGATAAATTTCAAAAACAAATAAAACACAACGGAAACGTTTCACTTTTATTTAAATCGAATCTCGACAAATTTGTTTCGGCCCCAGCGGCCATTGACAAGAGAATACAGATGATTACTAAAATTTAAAACCTGAACAAAACATATTTATACTATTAAAGGTAACTTATAGAGTAAGAGAGGGGAGTTGTATCTAAGTAGTGAGCTCTAATTGATTATTGACTAAATTAGTGTTATGGAAAAGAGCTTTTTTAATTTCAAAATTTTCCAAAAGTGATAATTTTCTCGATTTTGGAATATTGGCATGTAGAAGTTTGAATTTGCCTAAATCGAAAGAATGGTTCATTTGTAAGCAATGATCAACCATGCCACTGGAATTGTTTTTTTTTTGTTTTTAATAGCCAAAGCGTGCTCAGAAATACGTTTAGAAATAGCCCTACCTGATTGACCAATGTAAGTGGCATCATATTGTATTACAAAAGATTTTATATGTACCACATTTTTCACTTATGGGAATACTTCCACTGTGATTAATTAACAACGATCTACGACTAGCCGAACCATTTTCAATAATTTTACAACCAAATTTATTTTGTAAGAGCGACTTAAAAATAAAAAAAAATCAGGAGCAGCTAGCGGAACGTTGATTAATCTATTTAGGAGACAATGAAAGACAGCAAATATAGTTTGTTTTGGGTGTGAGGAGTTGAATGGAATTACTGTGTCTGTTGTAGTTGGTTTTCGAAAGATATTAAACTTGAATTTATTCGCTTCTTTTGAAAGAGATATATCCAGAAAATTAATGTTATTATTTATTTCTTTTATTTGTTTTTTTATTTTTAAGTCGCTCGTACAAAATAAGTTTGGTTGTAAAATTATTGAAAATGGTTCGGTTAGTCTTAGATCGTTGTTAATTAATCACAGGGGAAGTATTCCCATAAGTGAAAAATGTGGTACATATCAAATCTTTTGTAATACAATGTGATGCCACTTACATTGGTCAATCAGATAGGGCTATTTCTAAACGTATTTCTGAGCACGCTTTGGCTATTAAAAACAAGAAAAACAATTCCAGTGGCATGGTTGATCATTGCTTACAAATGAACCATTCTTTCGATTTAAGTAAATTCAAACTTCTACATGCCAATATTCCAAAATCGAGAAAATTATCGCTTTTGTAAATTTTTGAAATTAAAAAAGCCCTTTTCCATAACACTAATTTAGTCAATAATCAATTAGAGCTCACTACTTAGATACAACTCCCCTCTCTTACTCTATAAGTTACCTATAATAGTATAAATATGTTTTGTTCAGGTTTTAAATTTTAGTAATCATCTGTATTCTCTTGTCAATGGCCGCTGGGGCCGAAACAAATTTGTCGAGATTCGATTTAAATAAAAGTGAAACGTTTCCGTTGTGTTTTATTTGTTTTTTAAATTTAGATGGACAATTAATATAAATGAATGAATCAATAAAGAAACTGCTTTTTAATGTTTCAAGTAAGTTTAATAAAGCTCTACATATGTTTCGGCAGGTTAGTGCCTTTATCAAGAGTATAACAGTAGATACTGTTACACTTGAAACATTAAAAAGCAGTTTATTGATTCATTCATTTATTCTATAATGTTTCATAATCACCCTACCGCTCAATCGTTACAAGAACAATTAATATACTTGTAGCGGTGTATGATCATGATAATCACAATTAAGTAATAAAACATAATAGATTGTTCAGCAGTATATTTTAAAAACTCGACAATAGTTTCGGTCTTAGACCATCTTCAAGAGTATATTCATGTTATTATAAATTTAAATTAAGAAAAATCACTTAAATACCTTTCTTACATAGGAGAATAGGGAAGGGCTCAGTAATTACTTCCAGTTAATTTTTTTTTCAAAATTTTCGCTATTTGTCTCTAAATGTTCTAATAATTTTAACCTTTTGCTTTGTTGTAATATAAAATTTTTATGTTATATTGATCTACGTCATATCCTGAATCAAACCAACGAATTGTCTGCAAATGCTGAATTTTTTATGTTATTTATTTATTCTATGGATAGGTAGGTAGGTTCTTTAAAACGTATTGAAAGAGACCTCCCATTCTGTCCTTTATACATTAAAAATTTTATAGAAAAACTGGTACACGTTTGGGTTTATTTACTAGCATGTTGTTTAGAGTGTTATCGTTAGTTTTGATGGCAAGCATACCTATTCAGATTTTTTATTTTATTTTTAAATTTAATAGGTACCTACTGATAGTCCTGATAAAATGTACCAAGATCAGAAAGTTGTTTCATATCTGTCTAAAGAATACTTTAGGGTTAGTTGTAACCCTTATTTCGTGCTATTAATTTAATTGTGTCTACTTCAGTTTGAAAATTCTAAATAAGCGGTTTAGGAAAAAATAAAAAGCTGCATATTTAGTTTTTACAGGAAGATAACTGATGGAATTATCTACGAATGTAAATTTTTTAGTAATAACAATAAACTCTTGAAAATGGTTAAGACCGACACAATTGTCGAGTTTTTTCAATATACTGGTGAAACAATCCACTACGTTTTATTGCTTAAATATGAAGTAGTGCAGTAGAATTAGGAGTAAAGGGAGGAATAGGGAAATCTTGGTTGAATTATTGTTCGCAAACAGATGTAAAGTCTTCTAGTTTTTGAACTGAAAATTTGATTAGAATTTTTATAAATTTCTTATAGATACCTTCTCGTACACTTCTGTAGGTATTGTTGTAAAGGTGAAAGGCTTTAGCATGGGCCTTGAGGAGATTATGCCCACAAATATAATCACTAATACCAGAATCATCCATAGCAGGAGCTTTCGTATCCGAACCATATCCTTCTTGACATATCTGATACGGTTCGTTAAAAGTAAACCAGGTGTGTACCCTGTCACCGAATGATTCAAAAAGTACCCTTGCATATTCCACGTAAACGTCTATAATGGACGAATTAGTCCAACCACCCTGTTCTTGGAGGGGTTGCGGAAGATCCCAATGGTAGATTGTCACCATTGCTTTTATATCTTTAATTAAAAAATTGAGTATTTTTTCGAACAATGCAAGTATAATATATAATATGTGGCAGTGCAGTAGTAACTGATAAATTGGGGTTCAATTCTTATCTATACTTACAGGGTTATTCACGCTATACGGCACGGAATATTATGGCCAAAATATGAAAATTTCAAAAACTTTAACTTTTGGGCTATATAGGAGTCTATTATGGTTACCTTTTAAAATTATTTTCGTATTATACAGGGTGTTCCAAATGTTTTTTAAATGGAAACCCCTGTATATTATTGCATTTTTGGATTCTTCCATCAAAATAAGTGTTTGTTTTAATAAGGTTTATAACACCTAAACCTTAAGGTTTTTTAAATAATTTTAATTTTATCAAAATCTAACTTAATTTGCACGTTTCAAATACTTAAAAAGTATTTAAGTTATGTAAGCGAAATTTACAATGAAGTGTAACAATAGATCATATTTTATATCTCAATTATAGTAAACTCGTCATCTTATACAGGTTGTCCAAAAATTAATACTACTTAAGTAAGAACTTCAAGGGGTTGTAACTTGATTAATTTAAACGGAACGCCATATTGTTCAATATACCAGAAGATGTATTTTTTAATTACCTATCGATTGGTATCAGGGTGTTCATAAGCTAAGTCTTCGCGTTTTTTCAGGAAACGCTAAATAATTGTTTTATGCGCCATTTGGAGTTTTTTAAATAAAAATTCCAATGTATCTAGTTGCCTTTGGTGGTTATTGTCAGATTTTATTATTTATTATTGAGGTGTTGCTTATTCAAAATGAAAACTGATTCAAAAGAGGAGCGTTAGTTCGGTTATCAAAATCATTTCCATAAAGTTCTTGACAAAGCTGGATTTTATAAGGATAAAAACCGTGTTTTTTAAGTATTCTTGAAATACTTGATTGGCTAATGTTCTGTATTTTTGGAAATCTAATTAAAGACATTTTCTTCATCTTCAGTGACTGATTTTCTTGTAATGGGTTTTTATGAGTGACATTTTCGCTTTCCTGAAATTTTTTTGATAATCTTTCAGAAACGGCTGGCTTAGGATGTTTTCTTTCGGGAAACCTTTGAGCATAAACTCGAAAAGTCAATAAACAATTCTTATAACATTCCCCAAAGATAAAAATCATATCAATACGCTCCTCTTTTGAATAAATTGCCATTTTGAATAAGCAACACCTCAATAATAAATAATAAAATCTGACAATAATCACCAAAGGCAACTAGATACATTCGAATTTTTATTTAATTAATTCCAAATGGCGCATAAAACAATCATTTAGTGTTTCCTGAAAAAACACGAAGACTTAGCTTATGAACACCCTAATACCAATCGATAGGTAATTAAAAAATACATCTTCTGGTATGTTGAAAAATATGGCGTTCCATTTAAATGAATCAAGTTACAACCCCTTAAAGTTCTTACTTAAGTAGTATTAATTTATGGACACCCTGTATAAGATAACGAGTTTATTATAATTGAGATATAAAATATGATCTATTGTTACACTTCATTGTAAATTTCGCTTACATAACTGAAATACTTCTTAAGTATTTGAGACGTGAAAATTAGGTTAGATTTCGACAAAATTCAAATTATTTAAAAAACCTTAAGGTTTAGGTGTTATAAACCTTATAAAAACAAACACTTATTTTGAGCGAAGAATCCAAAAATGCAATAATATACAGGGGTTTCCATTTAAAAAAACATAACTTTGATACTTTTAGGGCATTTGGAACACCCTGTACAATATGAAAATAATTTTACAAGGTAACCATAATAAACCCCTATATAACCCAAAAGTTAAAGTTTTTGAAATTTTCATATTTTGGCCATAATATTCCGTGCCGTATAGCGTGAATAACCCTGTATAATTGTGCGGAAATCGTTAAGCGTTTTGTAACTATCAGAAAAAAATAATCTTAGCTTTTATTGTTATCAAATAATTAAGCAAGGAAATCACCTTTTTTTTATAATTGTACCGGTAAAGTGATAAGGTGCACTTAAACATTTTTTTTTATTCTTCTTATATCTAATATTTTATAAAACAAAATGAAGATGAAGCGTATGATATTAAAATTCTGAATGAATGATTTCTATGAACTCATGTAAAAAATTAAATATGAACGTATATAAAAATTAATAGGTATCTACACTTACTGTTTTGGTCAAGTAAATCTAATAATTTATTATAGTACTGTAATCCATCCTCATTAATATAAGACGAGTATCCCGTAGGAAGAATGCGTGACCAGGAAATAGAAAATCTATAAAAGTCTACCCCTAAATCTTTAAGGATTTCTACATCTTCTTCGTATTTATAATAGGAGTTACAAGCTATGTCTCCGTTACTTTGATCCTCTATCATAGATGGATAATTGTGAGTCAGGTGGTCCCAGATATTTTCTCCTTTTCCTTGAAATCCAAATAATTTTATAATAAACAAATATTAAATTATTTTATATAAAATAAGTAATCACCCACATAAAAGTAATATTAATTAACAGGAGGCAATTTTAAATGAAAATTTGAAGAGAAAATGTCTACTTTTTGTGTTTCTTTAAATTCTATTTAAACTCTTCTGAATATTATGTTTTTAAATAATTTTTAAGAGTTTACGAAAAGACACAAACTTTATTGTACCACAATTTACATTTCGCCACACAGTGGCTTCTTCAAGTGGAAGAAGTAATCCTTCACCATCTTCAACCTGAAGAAGCTAATGTGGGTACATTGTGGTATATATAGAATTTGTTTGTAAGTTGTGTTTGTTATTTTGTCTGATATATCATGAAGTTATAATTTTTAATAGGTTCCTCAATACAATTTGCAAGTCTTTTGTTCGATGTTATCGTAACCAGTTAATCTTCTTTAGTTATTAAAGTCTCATCTCTCTATTGTTTTAAATCTCACTTATCTTAACTGGATTAAACATCCAATTCCGATAAAAAATATTTCGATAATTTAACGTTATAAAGAGGGATTTATTCAACAAATTACGATGTACTGATGGATGATATGACATGACTTATCTTTTATTTTCCTATATAAATAATTTTATACGATTGACTATTTTGTCCAATAAATACCATTGATAACATACTTAAGGAAATTTAAATCTTTGTTCGTTAACATTTTAGACCCTTCAAATAAAGACGAATTATATGAAATTTACACAGTAACACATTAATAGATCTGACAGGGTGGTAGAACACTTTATGAGACATAAAGGAATTCTTCTATCTACTTCTGGGATGTAAGCAACTCATATATTCAATTAAACAAAAAGAAAGTAGTTATAATATCTGAAAGGTCAATAAATCCCATTAATTCGTCAGTCATAACAAATATCTTCGAGATTATCTTAGGATGTAAGTACCCCATTTCGTATAATTGAAAATAGTAAAAGATATATAAAATAGATACTGCTAATAAAACCAATAATTGTTCAGATCAATTTTTTAAAGAAAAAGTGGTATCAACAGCAGCGCGCTTACATTGGGCCCACAAAATACATTTAATATCAGGACATCAGCACAGTTCATCAATAAAAAAGTTATCACTGACCAATCAATGGAATTAATTGACTTTTAATGACTATTTTCTGACCTCTATAGTTGGCTTATTTAAATTGCACACGTTAGATGCTAACATTCCAGAGCTCTTACAACTCGACATATTTTATTTGAAGCAGAAATAGAAGTAAGGAAGGATAAAGGAAGTAGTTAGGAATCGTCAGACTGAAAACCTTATGATAACGATGGTGAAGGAGCTTAAATAATTTTAACTAACTGTTTTTATCGAGTAAAAGTGGGTAAATTAGGAAACTATGACTCATATTCAAAAAAACTGTCCAGAGATTCTGTCACAAAGAAATTTTTTAAGAAAACTTTAATAGACTAGAATAACTAATTAATGTTAAATAAATGATTAATCACCGCTATCGTTCCATGCTCCTTCAACTTGATAAGCAGCAGTTGCAGTTCCAAAAAGGAAATCTTCAGGAAAACTCGAATTATTTAATCCATAAACGGTGGCGAAGCACCTTTAGATTTTAATATTGTATAGAAAAACAATGTGAAATTGTATCTGTTCTTCTTACCATAATAATTCCACTACGACCGCAAATAACGACAGCAAGGGCACCCTTTCGAACATTTCGGCTACCAAGTAAAATTTAGTCAAAAAGGTGCTGTTTTTATATTAATTTATACGATTTTTATAAAGCAATTATCTTATCAAAAGTTAATTGCTTTTGTTTATTCCAAATAAAAAAATCATAAAAAAATTTATACTGTTTAATATCAAATAGTACTTGAGACATTCGAAAACGAAATGCAATTGTTCGTAGGTTATATGGCACAGACGACCATAAAATGCATAAATTTATTGTTTTTGAAACCTAATCTCCTCATCCCAAATACAGACATTTTACGAAACGTAATCCTAAAAAGCCTCATTCTATTTTATTAATATCTTATAGATTTATATTACTTAATAGATTTGTACACTTTAATTCCAATATAATAATGTAATTTTCTCTAATACCTACTTATTAAGCTTAGGACCTCAATATAATTGTATTTGTTCTCCATTTTATGCATTTTACCAAAATAATCTAGAAAGGCCCATATTATTACAAACTATCTGATAATTTTAACTACGCAAATAATTTACATGTTTTTTTTTTTCAGGACCTCTACTCATTAGATAAGTTAGTGCTATTAGAAAGCAATGTGTTCAATTTTCAATAACATTTTAATAAACAATAGTTCAGTATTATTTGGGTACTTACTCTACTATAATACAAAAATATTAATAGTTCATTTAAACAACATAAAAATAATGTTTTTTTTTTATGTTAGTTATTGCTTTTTATTTTATTATCCTGCAATCGTCCTGCTATTAAATACGTGTTTCATAAACTGTGCAGACGATTTTCATTTTCATAATCGACATGGATTAGTCCAAATTTTGTACTACAAGAAAGTAAATGATAAATATCTATAAACTAATGACTACAATATACAATTATAATTTTTAACAGCGGAAAACGTTTTAAAAATGTGACAGGTGTATTTCATTTCAGAGATTCTATCTTAAAGAAATTTTTAAGAAAACTTTTACTAATTAATGTTAAATAATTGACTAATTAGCGTAACATTCCATGCTTTTTCAATTTGATAAAAATAAATTGCAATTAAAAGTTGCTTACATAAGTCTTTGAGTTTTCAAAGTTCAATAAATATCAATATGAATAAATGATAACTCATTATTTCTTCAAATTTATTTGTTTTAATACTGTATTAAGTTGTTGTATGTAGATGCTTTATTATTTTACTTATGAATTCTTTTTATAAACATTTCCTTCAAGACTGATATTTTTTTTTGTATCTTGTGACTCATGAATGATTGAAACAGTTTTATTGTAACTTGTTTCAACTAAGTTTTTATCTTATCTTCCATTATTATACTTGGAATGGTACGAAATGCGACGGTACGAAATGGGTATAAGCCATGTATTTATTGTATAAGCAATAAATGTTTAGCAACGAGAACAGAATTGCTTCGGTTAGAAATAAACAAATTTTTGTAGGAAAACGAATAAAAATCTAATAAAAATAGGTCATATTGTTAAAGTTAAGGTTATTTGGGGGTACTGGTACTGGTAATAAAATACAAAAATATTTTAAAACGTTCAGTATTTATTTATTACTTACTACTAGCCTCATACATACAGAGAACAATTAATAGATTTCTACTATTAAACAACATAAATCAATGTTTTATGTTAGTTATTGCTTTTTATTTTATTATCCTGCAATCGTCCTGCTATTAAATACGTGTTTCATAAACTGTGCAGACGATTTTCATTTTCATAATCGACATGGATTAGTCCAAATTTTGTACTACAAGAAAGTAAATGATAAATATCTATAAACTAATGACTACAATATACAATTATAATTTTTAACAGCGGAAAACGTTTTAAAAATGTGACAGGTGTATTTCATTTCAGAGATTCTATCTTAAAGAAATTTTTAAGAAAACTTTTACTAATTAATGTTAAATAATTGACTAATTAGCGCTAACATTCCATGCTTTTTCAATTTGATAAAAATAAATTGCAATTAAAAGTTGCTTACATAAGTCTTTGAGTTTTCAAAGTTCAATAAATATCAATATGAATAAATGATAACTCATTATTTCTTCAAATTTATTTGTTTTAATACTGTATTAAGTTGTTGTATGTAGATGCTTTATTATTTTACTTATGAATTCTTTTTATAAACATTTCCTTCAAGACTGATATTTTTTTTTGTATCTTGTGACTCATGAATGATTGAAAACAGTTTTATTGTAACTTGTTTCAACTAATTTTTATCTTATCTTCCATTTATTTTCTTACTATTGAAAATACAACAATAAAAAATTTGCATGTAGACATTCTCAAATCAATAACTATTTTATTTTGTTTCAGCCTCATCTGAAGTTCTTCTCCAAGATCCTGGTCCAGTATGGATTTATTGCATGGAAAAAAAACGATGAGTTACAACTTCAATAACAATAGTGGGTTAGAATTGATAAATAATTTTTCATTTTATAATATAAATTATTATTAATTTGTAAACTCAAAGTTTTCAATTTTTTCTTAATTGCAATTCAAACGGTTTTAACTTTTCAGTTATTTTTTCCTTAACAATTGTTCCCATTATAATAGTTGTCAGACAGACTAATCTCAATTAAAAAGTCTTGGATATGGATATTCTGAAATTTAATTAATATTGTTTTATTTTTCTGCAGCTTCATTGAAGGTCCCTTTTCAAGGCCCTGGTACTGGATTAATGCATAGCATACGTATAAGTAAAATACGATAGGTTCAACGATTTACCATAAATTATAAAGGTAAGTTTGAATCGATTATTACTATTTTGTTTCTTAATAAGTTTAAAATATTTTCAGATTTTTCAACTTTTCTTCACCTAATTTATTTTTTCAATTTCTTCAAACAGTTTTTTTTTATTAATATCTAACTTTTCAAATGTAAAATTCAACTAAAATATCGAGAAGCACTTGAGCGTAGTAGATGTTTTCGAATTAAAATTAATATTTTATTTTTTTGCTCTCTTTTCAGAGGTCCTGCTCCAAGATGATGATCCCGAATGGATACCTAACATGGACTAAAAACAACATGAGTTGAACAACTTCACAAACACTAGTGAGTTAGAATAGATTAACAATATTTTATTTAATATTATAAATTGTTACATATTTATTTTTTAAACTCAAATTATTCAATTTTCTTGACCTTAATATTTTTTCTCAATTGTTGTTCAAAGGTTTTAACTTTTCAATTATTTTTTCCTTAACAATTATTCCCATTAAAATAGTTGTCGGACAGACTAAGCTCAATTAAAAAGTCTTGGATATGGATGTTCTGAAATGTAATTAATATTGTTTTATTTTTCTGCAGCTTCATTGAAGGTCCCTTTTCAAGGCCTTGGTACTGGATGGATGCATAGCATACGTATAAGTAAAATACGATAGGTTCAACGATTTACCATAAATCATAAAGGTAAGTTTGAAACGATAATTATTTTAATTAATTATTTTTCAACTTTTCTTCATCTTATTTATTTTTTTCAATTTCTTCTGACATTTGTTTTCATTAATATTTAAATGTTCAAATGCAAAGCTCCACTAAAAAATCGAGAGGCACTTGGCTGTAGATGTTCTCGAATTAAATTAGTATTTTATTTTTTTGTTGTCTTTTCAGAGGTCTTGCTCCAAGATCCTGATTAGGGATGGATACCTTACACGGATAAACAAAAAGGATTTGAAAAACTTGAATTATAATAACGTAAGTTCCATAGTAATAACTGTTAAACTGGAATCAATTTGTATTTTAACTTTCCTTTACATTTAGCTGATTAGTTAAAAAACCGTCTTCTTTTAACTTTTCCTATTAATTTTCTAGTAACAGTATTCTCTATTTATTATTTAAGTTTTTAAATAAAACACTCAATTAATATATCAAAACCCTCTTCTGCAATTTGATGTTATTTTATTTTCATGCAGCTTCGTTTGAGGTCGGTTTCCTAGATTTTGATCCTGGATGGATACTTAACATGTAAATGGAACCATAAGGCAAACAACTTCAATTATAATAGTAAGTATGAAACATTTAATAATTGTTAGGGAGGTCGCGGTTGGGAAGTTGTAAAACATTTTAATAACCAGATACCAGAATAAAAACACATGTTTAGAATTACAACAATTTAATAAGAAAAACTCTTATAATATCGTTTCGGCTTATTAGGCCATTATCAAAGAGTTAAATCGAAACTGTTTTCATTCTGGTTAAGTATGAAACAATTTTGCTTTGCCAATTATTTTATTATTATCTTACGTTGCAGAGTAATAATTTATAACTTAAATTTATAAGTGATTTTGAGCGGTTGCTTATCTCATGGTGAAACATTTTTAAAAATAAAACTGTAATAAAACACACTTGGTATTTTGCTTCACAATTGATTGTTAATAACTTAACGATACCGTTTCGGCAATTACGCCATTATCAAAAGAGTACAATTGATACTTAAACTATGTTGCAAATTTTGTTTATTTAATTATTACTCTTTCAAGAAACGATAACAAAATTAATTTTGATATTCACAGAAAAGCAACCTTCACTGATATTATTCCACATGCAAATTCAAAACAATCAATAAATTTTAAATATAGTACTTTCCATTGCTACATACATAGACTTCTTGCTGTCCCCTTAAATGAATATAACTTTCAAAAAGAAATCAATTTCTTAAAAGTTTTAGCCAAAAATAATGGTTACAATGAAAATATAATAAATTTACTTTTGTACAAAAAA
Source organism: Agrilus mali (assembly GCA_029378335.1). Lineage (NCBI taxonomy): Eukaryota > Metazoa > Arthropoda > Insecta > Coleoptera > Buprestidae > Agrilus > Agrilus mali. The sequence continues at coordinate 4,738,991 of CM055660.1, forward strand.
CAAAAGAAAATGTTACAAAAAACTCTGTATACCTCTCCATATCCAAAGGCTGATCAAAAGTATTATTACATTAATTATGTTGCCGAAACGGTATAGTTAAGTTATTAACAATAAATTGTGAAGCAAAATACCAACTGTGTTTTATTCGAGTTTTACTTAAATTTATCTTTACATATTTATTGATTTTTTTTCAGCTGATGAATTAAATCAGTATTAGGACAACTTTACAATTCAGATAAGACTTAATTAAAATATCAAAAAAATGTTTTTTTTATTGCAGCTTCGTTTGAAAGTTCTTCGAGGTCCTATTCCTGGAAAGAAACAATGGGTTGAACCACTTCATCCTCTTCACAGGTCGGACTTTTGTTTATTAAATGTAAGTACAGATTTTATTTTGTCCAATGTTTTTATAAGTTAAAGATATTAACAGTTCTTAACAGTTTTCCATTCTTTTTTTAAATATTTTTTTTACTGTCAATAGTTATTCTTTTAATTGATTATAGGTACTTTAAATAATATATTTCAAAAATTGTGAAGTCAGTAATACTAATCAAATGATTTTGGAAGTTTTAATAGGTAATTAATACTTATCTTTGTTACAGCCAATTTGGTTTTCCTACCCAAAGCCATGGAGGAGAATTGATGGAGCGCCCCTATTTGGAGAGAAGTGAGTAAAACCCCTGGAACCACAGTGGTGAGTTCCTTAATATTTTTGTGTTTATCATTCTTATTTTGTGCAATACTTCTGTAAATTTTGGGGATCCAAACACTTTTTTCAGTTTTTTTATTTGATCTTTAAATATTTTTTTCATGATTGCTTATTTTTTTAATTGTAATTATAAAATTTAATCTTTATCTAATCACTTTATCTGTTTGTCTGTTAGAAAAAAATAATTGTTATAAACAATTAACAAGAAACGTGTTTAAACTTTTTTGTAGGTAACACGTGTATGTTTTGTTGCAGGAGAGCCGGCCATCTTCAAGACCGTGGAGTGTCACGTCGCGTGTGTTCGGGAGTGTCTGGAGCGCCCAGATTGGGACTTCGAAGGCTCCAATGCCCGGAATTTCGGAATTTCTGGGGTCCTGAGTTTTGGAAACTTCGGAATTCGAATCTCAGGATCTCCAGAACTTTGAATTTCGAATAATTGGAATTCTAATTCCAATTCGTCGAAATCCACTGTTCTGGAGAACTTGGGATTCGAATTTCGGGGGTTCCAGGACTTAGAATCCCACAACTTCCGAGTTCCAGGTATTGGAGGCTTCTTAGTTCGAATTTGGACTCCGTGTGTCCGGGCCTGGACCCGGTCGATCGTCGAATAACAAAACATTTCGCACGAAACCTGGTAGACGTGAAAAATTTATTTTTGTACCTTTTTATTTTTTAAATAAAACAAAATTTTACGATATCTTGCTTTTATTTGTGTACACCCTCCCCCTAGTGCCCCCCCCCTTTACCCTCCCCCCCGACATTCACACTCCCTTTCACTCCAGGGGTGAGAATGCGTACAAGAACGAGAAGGAGAGATGTATGAGAAGGGGTAAAATCCATGAAGGGGATTCTTACCCCCTCTGATACATGCTCCCCCACTCACTCTCACTCACATTCTCACCCCTACTCACGCTCTCATGCATTCCGAGGGTGAGGATGCGTGCGAGAATGAGAGACATTCCCTATGAAAGAGAGTAAGAATCCGTAAGCAGACTCCTACCACCTTTCATACGTACTCCGTCACTCTTTTTCGCATACATTCTCACCCTCTTTCATTTATGCTATATCCCTCTCGCACATTATGGGAAAGGGTAAGATTTCACTTAAGAACATTCTTACCCCTTCTCATACACATTCTCACCCTCATTGATTTATACTGTCTCATTCATGCACTTATTTTCACCCCAGTCATTCATGCAGTCTCTCTTTTGTACATTTATGAAAAAGGGTAAGAGTCTAATAAAAGTTGTTCTTACCCCTTCTCATACACATGTCCTCACTCTTTCTTACATACAATGTCATCCTCATTCGTTCATACTGTCTCACATTCGCACATATTCTCATCCCATTCGTTTACTCGCTCTCCTTTTCGCACATATATAAGAAAGGGTAAGAATTCACTTAAGGACATTCTTATCCCCTCTCATACACATTTTCACCCTCATTCCTTCATACTGTCTCACATATGAGAAAGGGTAAGAATTCACTTAAGTACATTCTTACCCCCTCTCAGACACATTCTCACCCTCATTCATTTATACTGTCTCATTTATGCATTTATTTTCACCCCAGTCATTCATGCAGTCTCCCTTTTGTACATTTATGAAAAAGTGTAAGAGTTCATTAAACAATGCTCTTACCCTTTCTCACAAACATTCTACCACTCTTTCTTGCGTGTATTTTCACATCCATTCTTTCATAGGTCTCACTTTTATAGCACACCTTATCAACCCCTCACATTCACACACTATCATTCATACAAACCAATCCTTTCACCCTCACAGTAACTCTCTTTCCCATACATTCAACCACCCCACATTCACATTCACATTCTTTCTTTCAATCTTGCATTAACCCTCATTTACTTTTCCAAACTCTCTGTTCACCTTTCACCCTTATACATAATTTTCACTAACATTCCTTAACATATTTTCACATTAGTGCACCCTTTCACCTTCACTCTCTCCCTTAAATCCACTCTCACATTTGCACTACCTTTCTCGCCCCATAATAATTCTCCCAAGCCCCTATTTGTTTATTATTACAGAAATATTAACAATATGTATATATAACTACTTTAAATAAATATTCTCATTCTAACTAAATAAAATACACTTCAAATAATTATCCTATCTTAGCAGAAAAAGCTAATTTCTTAAATATTAATTACAATGTATGTATTATTAAAATAAAGTATTTTTTTAAAGTGTAAATTATTACAATGAGTTCAATTTTTAAAGTGGATTTATTGTTTATTTCTTCTAGTTTTAATTTGTAAATGAATAATTTAAAATATGTAAAACATTTAATTTTTTGTTAATAAAGTATTATATAAAAAAGAAAACAGACGGAATATAATTTTCTTAAAAAATAGTTATTTGCTAAGAATATTACTAATAATATAAGTACTCAAATTATAAAAAAATTATTTTGTTAATTTGAACTTGAAGCTTAAGATCAGATATAAAAAAAATAATAAGAAAATAAATGGAAGTGATAATGCATAATCAAAATCTAAAAACAATTAATTTAAGATAGGTAAGTAAAAAATGAACAATTTTTATAATTTATGAAATAGATAAGCTTTTAAAAAGTAATTTTGATGAAGGAGGCGGACTGAAAGTAATGTAAAAAGAATTTTTTAAACTACAAGGTTGTTTACAATAAGGATGTGCAACTAGTTAATAAACAAAATAAGCAAACACCACAATGATAACTAAAGATTAAAAGAAGGGCTAATAGTACCTATTTCTAAATAAGATTTTCTTTGTAATTGATTAAAAGTTTTCCCATTTAAATAAATTACATATTAGTAAAATCGATAGTTAAGTTATTTCAATGAATTTGATTTGAAAAAGATTAAATAAAGGCAAGACACAAAATGAACACAAAATTAATTGATTAGATAGTCAGTTGACTAACCGAAAGTTGGCTCTATTTAATAAGTGTCATAAAAATAATAAGATTGTATTAAAGTTAAATTTTGTTCAATAAACCCACTTTTGTTTACATAATTGTATTACAAAAAAATAGTTGTGAAGGAAGTTCTACGCAACAATAAGTCCTTTTTTCTGCCTTTCCTGGAAGATGGTGCAACTCCATTATGGTTGAACAAAGTACCCAGAATTCAAGAAGCCAGTGAAGCTGAAACATTAAAAACTATTTAATATCTTATCACTAGCAGTCTGTGCAAAATAAAGTGATAGAAAAACAAAGTGTTTTAATTATATTTTTGATTATGATTAACTATCACAAGTAACTGCCAATTCAATCCAATATCTTATAAAAAACAATTTAACTGAAATAGTTTTAATTAAAAGAAACAAGTAAGATTCAGAGTGGTCTACTTTAATTTCATATTTTAAAACTATTTTTCTAAATACTATTCTAATTTATATTTAAATAATTTTGAAACTTATATTTTACTTTCAAAATTAAAATAAATGCAACGTTTTTTAATTTTTTCATTACAGTCAAATATATGTGTAAAATAAAAGATATAATTAGGTACTCACCATTTTAGGATTCTTGATTTAATTTCTTTAAATTCCTTTTCCAATATCCAGAATCCCAAAACTACAAATCGGCTCTTGGTAGTCCCTTTGTACCTTGGAGAAAAAGCATCACGAAGGGCTTCCACAAATTCATCCAACATTATCCAAAACTCCACAATCGCAAGTCAACTCTTGGCACCCTCACTGATTATTCATCTTCTTTGCCTCACAGAAGGGACATTCCAAAAAAAGTCTTTTGGGTGCCCCAAACAATGACGAGTCCTGCTTCCATGACGTAGCATCCGGAAAAACAATGTGGTAATATTCGAAGGTTTTAAGATTAAAGACATTCTTTCTGTAGAAGCTGCTGATTTAATATTGGAAGTCCTAAGAGTTTGATCGAAGAGATAAGGGTTGGTTTTTTCTTGGACCCCAAATCCAACTACATTCCATAAAATATCTGAAAAAGGAAAAACACAACTACAAAATTTTGTTCATTATTACAGTGTTTCGTTTTTTAATATCAAAGCCAAATATTTCTTTCCTTACATCTCAATTCCAAAAAAACAAAAAAAAATTTGTTGCAATATTGGAAACAAACCCTTCATTACAAAATATCTATTCAAAAATTCACATATTCGAAAATACTTTTTAACACAATTTAAAAGCGCTTACGACCATGTTGTTGAAACGTTAAAATTCTGAAGTGATCCTAAATGTTCTAAATTATTAAAATAAGTAAAAGGAACAATAAAAAAATATTGAAGGAGAAGATATTTAAATTTATTGAGGTCACTGGTATTTTAAACTTACTTAATTGTAATCCTTATGGAAAACAATTTATGTACAATACCTGCTTACAAAATCTATTTTATAAACTGAAATTACGTAAACCTAAAAAAATTTTAACACGTTAACTCACCCATTTAAATTAAAGAAAAATAATCCATTTTAGATTGTATAATTGCACCCCTTTCAGTTTAGGTAAAAAAACATTCGAACTGTTGACATTATTCAGAAATGTTAAACTCAAAAAGATTTAAATACCGTGGAAATTTTCGAATTTCTTTGAATATGTCCGCGCAACCTTCAGCCTATCGTCGCGTAGAGGAAACTAGAGGACCTTCGTGACTCTATTCCTACACAAGTTTGAAATACTACTGGCGCCATCGGCGAGCGGTAGTACGGAGAGCCTTTTAATTACTATTTCTCGAAGTTGGAAATTAACAACAAAATAATAATAATAAGATATACACATATAGAATTTTCTGACCCAAACATAGGAATTTCTATTACATACATCTATTTCAAATGCAAGGAATATTATGGAAGGGTTGATGACGACAAACGGGGCTTGCCATCCCCTTATATTGTGAGGACTGATAACACACAATTTTGATGAGCATAAAATTGTAATGTTCTTTCTGTCTATTAATTTATTTCAGTAGGTATTTTTTGCTGTCTAGAGGCGAAATAAATAAATAAAATACTAAACGTCGATTAGAGTGATTAGGGGAAAGGCAAGCTCCGTCTGTCGTAATCAACCGTACCAGAATATTAAGTACATTTGTAATAAAATACATGTAATATAAATCAATACTTATAGGATCAGGAAATTCCATATGTAGTATACATAGTACCTAATAGAACTGTTAATTAATTGAAGGATTGAAACAAACGCTTGGTTTTAAATACTGAAAATAATTAAGAATAAGTCTGAGAATAGAAAAGGCTTTTCAGTTTAGTCCTCTTCTGAGTTTGATAAATAATTAAATATTTATTTTTTCTAATATTTTGTAGAATTTAGCAGACATCACAAAAAAGGCTATTTTTTATTTTTTATATCTATTATTATTTTTTCTATTTTATTAAAAATTAAATTCAGGCTATTTGATATCCTGTAAAGAGTCTTAACAGGACACTGGATAAACCTTCCAACCCCAAAAATGTAGGACAATTAGCAAATCCAATTATAATCCTTTTTAAAATGTAAAATTAAGAAAATCGTTAACTTTTGAAGTAACAGCTGCACAAAAAAAATATAAAAGGCTTGAATATTTTATTAGAAAAAATAAAATTATAAGGTGAATCCTACAATTGGTCGTCGCTAATTATCGTCCAAAAAAATTTCCTGTAAGTTTTTTAAGGCCCAATAAATTATTTATTACCTATCAACAATATAACTTATCGAATAAAATATTTTGTCAGTATAAGTATTAAGAAAAGTAACTATTTGAATAAAACATTTTTATTATTAGTGGTGTACTTTGAATGTTAAATTATACCACCCTATTTCTTTTATTTTCTATCAATATCATGAATAAAAGCCAAAAAATACGTTAATATTTAACCCCCCTTCGTATTTGTGGTTTTACGTCTATAGGTACATTTCTGATAAATAGAAACAAATTTTTGTACCTAAAAGTAAGCATAACATAGTAATAGCTCAATTTTTGTGAAATCCACAAATAAAAATTATTTACCATATTCTGTTGAGTTTAATTTTAGATTTTAGTTATTCATTCGTAAATACCTACTCATGTAAGTTAATATCGTACACAAACGTACATTTTTTTGTGAAGGACAATCTAGAGGTTACATTCTTTTTAGCGTCCTACAGAGATAACGAAGCACACAAACACAGTATTATACTGGCAAAACTGTGGCCCAAATAATATTTGTCCTTGTAAACACATTTTTAAGTTTTAATTCATTATAAAGTTGGACTATTGCTTTATATAAAAAAATTCGTTATATTGTTAGATAGAATACAAAAATAGTACCAGAGAAAGAGAAATTTAATATTTTAAACTTAATAAGACTTTAATTTGTTATTTTGTTTAAAAAAATGTCACAAATTTTTGAATAGGTACTCAAATGCACAATAGTAATAGGTATATATACCTACTAGTCGTTAGTGGTAACATAATAAATAGCACCAATATATAACTAATAGACCGATAAGAAAATATTCTAAAATCAAAACTTAAACCCAAAATGAAAAAATAATGACCTAGAATTAATTACGTTTAAATATATATTTTTTTTCTTGATAAGAATAAATTTACATTCATTTTCTATGGGAAAATGAGGCAAAAAAGGCAGTAAAATCCAAACTTGAACATAAACCCATTCAAAAGACTTAAAACACGTTTAGACACTCAAAGTATATCATCCTCAGGCAAGTCAATTAGTTTTAAATTCAATTTTTTTTTATCATCACTATATATGTATTAACTACTTATAGTGCTTAAAAATAATAATAATTTCATAATGGTAAATGAATATAATATGTATTTATTCATTAAGCTCATATTTATTATTTACAGGCAATTATAAAGAGATCGTATTTACATCCGATTAAATTACTAAATTCAACACATACATAAAACGCCAACAATTACCTAGATGTATTAAATCAGGTACTTATCACTAAGACAATCATTAAAATTCTTACGACAGTTAATTGAGTACTTATACCCCTATATGTAATAATAAAATCCATTAATGTGTTTCCTCTAAATTAATAATTAATATGTTACTTAATTACTTGCTGATTTATTTGTCTTACAACCGCTGGTCAATTTAGTAAAACCTCTGAATATTTACTTAATCCTCTTTCACGAATAAAAAAAATGTTATAATTATCCTTCTGAGTATCTCATTTCCATTATGTTCCTATTATTCTATAGGATTATACTATGTGATATTTGTAAATCTTATTTAAGAATTACAGAATTATAGTAAAACATTAAGCATTTTTTTAGGTACTGAATTGTTTACAAAATATTTTTTTGTTATCGTTGGTATTAAGCAGTAATAAATTCCCTAAATTTTGGTGCAAACCGCAACGAAATCGGTTGAGAAATAAGAAATCTACCCCTTTTAAAAGTTTTGCTACTTCATTTCCTATTATTTATTAGGTGGCGCCTAGCTTTGTTTACATTATTTATTAGGTGGCGCCTAGCTTTGTTTATATCCGGGTGCAACTGCACCGAACGTGACCTACTTATAGGGATAAAAAGATGGCCGCTCGCATAATAGCCAATCAGATGCATCGAGCCTATTGACATGCAGTGAAACTGCATACCAGAGTTAGTCACCCGCGATGCCATCGAAGGGTGCGCTTCGTTGCGTCAAATGTTAGGTTATAATTACGTAAAAATCTACAATGATTGTTATTATGCAACTTCATTAAAATTTTACGGCTATAAATTTTTTTTTTTTAATAAATACTGTTATTTTAATTTTGCATATCGTCCCGATATTTAATAAAAAGCAAATTAATTGTTTTGTTAAATTTACCAAAGAAGGTTTTTTAAATTGTTTCTAATTAAATAAGTACAACATTGTAATTCATCACTTCGTAATTTTAAAATGTGTAGTTAAAAAGTTATTTTCATCATTACTTTTTTTTATTATAATATGATTAGGTCACCTTTACATACCTGATAAAAAAAAGCATTCCTTTATTGGAATATTAATGACTTAGTTTCTATTTAAAAATGAAGTAATATTTTATATAAAATATTTAAATTTTAAAATTCTTTCAGGTTATTGTCAATCAATATCAGTTCGGTTAACATTAAACCTCTGTCCTAAACAAATTATAACTTGGAAAGGTTTTGTAATAAACATTTATTTAAGAATACTGTTAATTAAGAAATATAATTCAAATTATATGCATTTATTACGTCCCATTAAATAATTTTGAATGTTTTCTTACCATTTATTAAATTATAAAATCGTTGCATTTGAAGCAACAGCTGTGCATAAATAAATATAAAAGGCTAAGGCCCAAATTATGATTAATATAGGCCACCATATATACTCCGAAGGTATGATGGATGTATAATCAATCTACCATTTACATTCTATTTTAAATCAAAATATTAAACAACCTTGGTATTGGTTGTTTCTAATTAATAACAGACTCATTAATTTTCATTTATTTATTAAATTATTTTTATTTGATTAAATTTTAAATACTTATACTTATTTGCTGATTTAGTAAAATATTGCAAAGTTCCTAAAAGTCACAAGAACAAGCACGAAATAGAAATATTGTAACAAATTTAATATTAATAAGATATTCTCTATCTGTTAATTAATATGAAATAATAAATAAATGATTTGAATATTTTGCTGTTGTAGAATAGAAACCTGTTGCTACATTTAATCAAAGACCAGTAGTTACTGCCACCTGTCTCCTCCTGTCAAAATACCTACTCGATATGTCAGTTCATTAGTACAAGTAATTGCTCACTTCAAAAAATTCGGTTGCTGTTGCTAGTCACTTACAAATAATTTTATAATTGTGAAAAAATATTGTGTTAAAGTTTTGTATTTTTATTTCTCGTCTCTTTGTTTTTCTCAGTTAGTAATGATTACGGAACGTGATTTGACTTGATTAAACGTCAGCTGGTTGCACAGTCCGATAAAATCGACAGAAATGGCGGCGCTCTGTCCAGGTGTTCAGTATGGTTTGTCATCGCAAGAAAGTTTCGGTGAAAATAAAGACTTAATATTTGTGAAATTAACAGATTCTGCTTTACGTGCAATAGAGGAATATCTAAGAAATCAGGTGAGTCATAAAATATTTATTTATTGCTTGAAAAAATAGGATACTAAACTATCCCGAATATAGTCGCCATATTTCAATTCATTTATTAACCTATTGTAATGAAATTTAAATTAAAATAAATCCTTTGACATATGCCTTATTTTGTAAAGTATCATCAAAAGGCCATTGTTTGATTTAAATATCTAAATAATGGCTCTGAACTTTATCCTAGGCCATTGTTAGCATATGGGTGATTTAGTGTTGTTTTTATATTTCTTCAATTAATTTTTATTCTTGTAACATATGGATTTGGAATTTCCACATTTTAAAATCACAAATACATTAATCATTTGTCTAATATTCAGAAAATAAATTCATGTACCCACCTAATTTAATAGGTAACTAGTTTTCTATACATATTTATTATGTAGGTTCGTACGATTCAACATTTAATACATAGCTCTCGGCAATTTGCAGGGAATTCTTTTACAAATCCTAAATATTCTATTAAAGCTCCATTTGAGATAACTGTTTTTTGATCACGCAGATACATTCAGTAATAGTTAAATAGGTTACGAATTTGTGTTAGCATAGAGAAGTGTGAAAATAGTTCAATGAAATGTAATAAGCAGTTATTTCATAATAGAAATCAGCTGTTTCTGCGGACTCATTAACGGCTTTCTTGTCAGGTATTTTCCAGTAGAAATTTGTGTATTCCGTGGAACTTCAACGACCACAATTGTCCTATATCGGTTTAATTAAAATTATTAATTAAAACACCTTGAAATTTTCGACTACCTAGGCATTACTGACATTGACCAACCATTATTTTGTTGTCAACACTTAAAATGTAGGTAGTAGGTAGGTGATTTATTTTAGATAAATCGGGCGCAATTACAGAATCTTACTAATTATTATTCTTTTTATGGCTCATAAAAGACCAGACTTGAGTTGAGTTTTACCTTCAGATAAGAATTTTCAATATGTGGGTAGATATCGCGGACGAAAATATTTGAACGTTTGCCAAGTTTGTCAGTTTTGTGGATTTGGCAGTATATGTACCTATACATAATACATATACATAAATGTACAGACAGGATACCATACCTACATTGACATCAAGTATTGTACACAAATAAAGATCGTTTTAGGAATTTGTAATAAGTACAAGAGTATGTATTAAGTACATACATTGATAGATATATAGATACAAGTAAGTTGACTTGTTAATGACTAAAATAACACTAAACCACGAGTGAAAGTAAACCCGACGATGGCGTGAACTACATATAAAACAGAATGTCGTCCTATGATTGGATTTCTTAAAGGTGACCGTGTATACGTATACATTACATATTTGGTATTTATTATGTATCTATATATATGTCTATCTTTAAGTGATATGATGTACTTTAGTATAACAACAACAACGATGGATACCTACGTATTTTAAGGCAATAACAATTCTTGCGTGCCTGTAAACATGTATTCGCTCGTTATCTGACGTAAACACAATGGACATTCGTACCTGTACAAATATGCACGTGTTTGTCCCCCAGGTACTTACCCTACGTATGGTCTTATGTCGTGCCACGAGTTGATACGTACAGATCTGTACATAACATAATATATCTGTATATATGTAGGTACTACATTTTTATGTAGATACAAATGACCATGTCATTCCAAGATTCGGAAGTTGCTTATAAGAAACCGGAATTTTATGGGTGCCCAGACCCGGATACTTTACGTTTATGTATGGCACCTATCCACTTGCTTGCGTCATTACTCATTACATACAATTCATTTCCCAAATGGCTTATTTAGAATTTATCTTAAGAAAATCTACGAGCTTATGGATATAAATCGCTTTGGTTTATGATTCCATTGGGATTTTCTCTGTAAGTTTAATGTCGTTTCAAGAATTTCGTACTGCATGTAGGTATACTCGTTTCTGAGAATTTTACGTCAACAAAGTTGAACAAAGTCTAGATATGTATATATTTTTTAATATTTAGTTCTTAAAATCCATAAGAAAATCTAGTACCTAATACACTTTTACACTCGTAGGTTATTGTAAGGTGCTGACATTACCCTAATGAAAAAAGAAATTTGTAAACCTCATTTTCAATTCCGAAGATTACCATTACCTACCTAGGTACCCTTGACAAGCAAACATCTTTCTTGATAATTGTATAATAAATATAGTAAATTGAAATTACAAATGTTATTGAAAAACAAATTCCATTGAGCTGTTAATCGTGTTGTTCCTTTCGAAATTGAAAACAATCTGAAATTGAAATTGCCTACGTGATTTTTCATTAATTGTGGAATTAATTAATTAATCATTATCGTTTTCGTAACTAAATTAAATTTAATAAAACGTGTCTTGTATGTATCTACCTACTGCTGCTTGTGCTTTTACACATTAAACATGTAGTTAAATTGTTATGATTTTGATAAATCGATTTGCATCGGTTGTAATTGTAATTTGATATTTTTGAAAAAGTCACAGTTTACTTATTATGCATTTGTAAGTAGTTTTTGGGTCTAAAGTTAAGATAGATAAACTTCATGAAATTGCATTAATAAATAGCATTCACTCACTCACTGATAATGTGGTAGGTACCTACTTATAATTTTGATATCAAAAATTGAACTGTGGCGATTCAATTAATTGAAAAATTATAAAAAATAATAAAAACAAAACAGGTTGACATTGTTGTTGTGTTTTGAAGTAAAAGACCTTCTTATAATAGGTTATCTAAAATTGTTTTTATTTGTTATAAACAAATGTTAATATATGCACGTTTACCAAGCGAAATTTTAAACATTTTTGAAATTACATTATGTATTAGGTACTACAGGAGAGTCTTCCTAGTTTATTTATTATTAACTTTAGACCATTCTACTATTTTAATTTTACATTCTACACTGTTCTTTCTCTGTAGGGTGCAAAGAAACATTAGAAAAAATGTTTTATTCTCAAATAAAGACTAGTTTAAAGATATCTTTATCTGAAACATTTTTTCTAATTTTTTTTATAGAATATATACTTAGACGATATTCGTAAATGTAGGGCACCCTGCAGATAAAACTGTTTCACATGTTTTCGTTCTTTATGTGTAATGTTCCCTTTCACCACCCCCGAGAAAAAGACGTTGCCCTACTTCAAAGATACCTACGTCAAGAAGATATTAAAAATCTCTCAAACCAGTCGTGTCATTTCTAAAATACAAGTGAAATGTTGATAATTGCAAAGTGTAATCTTTCGTATAGTTTATCTCTGTTATTTATTCACATATTTTCAAGCATGTTTTGATAAAATCTAATGTAGAAGATACAATTGTTTCTTGTTTGTTTAGACATTAATTTTTGTAAATTTCCACCTACTAATTGGTTAGACACACTTATGTAAATAGTTTTATATAATCATCTAAAATGTTCAATATGTACCTCCGTGATAATACTGACTGAAATTTATTTAAATAAAAAGAATAACATTAATTCGATAGTTTTCATTTACCTATTTTATATTTATATAGAAAAAAACCTCTCAATCTAAAAGAAATTCCTTTTTATTAGATGTTGTTAGATACCTGGTATTTCCTAACTGTGTTTTAAATAAATTAATAGTTTCTTCACTTGTAGTTCGTTATGCTTGTCTTTTTTACGTCACCCACATTTCCACATTACGATATTATGATCTGAAAGTGAATTCGTCTGTCTGACTACACTTCTACACAAATGACGAAAAGAGTATAGTGATTTCTATAGAATTCGAAGATTGAACGCGTTATTTAAGCAAAAATTGAGTTTTAACTTAAGTCTCCTCTATAACGATTATTTGGCGAATTACACAATGCTTAGCTTCTAACAATATTTTTATTATAATGCCATCATCAGGACACTAGGGTAGTACAATTTTGTTTTCTATTAAATGTATGGATGGCAAGAAGTAGGTACGTAAATATCAAAAAAAAAAATCCAAACTAATCAGACGGATGTACGAGCCCTAATAACTATGTAGGTATATGTTTGAACACTGATTTTATATTATTCGCAATATTCAAGCAGTTTGTTATCTTATTATTTTTTGATGCACTATGTTGTTTCAGTTCAGATAAATACTTCACACTTTTAGTGCAGTAAAATGTAAAAAAATCGCCCTTATCACATTTTTCAATTGCATTATATTAGTAGAAAACTAGGTAAATATGTGTTGTGATTAATGCTTTAAAAATCGTTCTAGTATAAATATTTATTTATATAATTTTTTGATAAACAAAAGTGCGTAGTTATTGATAATAATAAAAGTAAAAGAAGACGAAGTTTCTTAAAATTTTGATCGAATACTTACTTACCATAGTAATGTAGGTATATTTTTTTCACACCATCAGAAAGTAGAGATTGCAACGAAGAAAAGGCCCACCAACGTTTTTAAAAAAGAAGATATTTTGACGTGAGAATTTTCGATTGAAAATTAGGGTACTTTTTCTATATTAAGTAAAAACAAGGTGAAAAAATAAATATTTCAAATCAAAAAAATTACAGCGTGTTTGGGACATAAACAGGTAAGTTTTCACAAATTTCGGAAAAAAAAACTTTTTTGTAAAAGATAAAAATAAAAAACCAAAAAGTTGATTATTTGAATTTTTCACACAAGTTTTGAGGTTATATGACAAAAGTGTAAATACAAAAGTTGTAGATCTTTTTATTACCTACAACTTTACCATTTAACTTTTTTCCATAAGACTTGTAGTTTTTCCGGAAATCAAGGAAAACCGTTTTTTACCCCTAAAAACTCAGCCCCTTCCCCTTCCCGACCTCAGATCGCCCGTAAATTATTTTTCCTTTAATTTCTGTTGTATATTTTCTTCCTTTTCCAATGGGTTTCATCCTACTATAATTTCTTTTCACTTTTTACTATTTTTGAAGGCTTCAGCACTGGTCTATGAATATTTTTTTTAAATGCATATCTTAATTTAATTCAAATCTACAACAAAATGTTCCCAGTACATGTATGTTTTAAATAAGAAAAAAATATTTCATGTAAAGATCTTATTCCAGTTCAAAAAATCCAGAATGACAAGATATGTTTACAAAATTCGAGTATCAAAACATTTAGTTATTGGGGCACGTATCTGAATCTAAAAAAATATTATTTTGTTGTACGATTCGTGCAAATTTATTACAATTTTCGTATCTATAGAGACGTCTGATGTTCATCCAAACGTCTCTTTAATCAACAGCTTGTTTGACCTATGTAGGATCTATAGGTACATATAAAAGTCAGATGTTTATTGAAGTTGTCCTCAAAGTTCGATGGTAATTTCTGTGTCAGAAAAATTGGTCATCTGGTCTTCTGAACAAGTTAAATTCCTGATGCTCAAGAATTTTTATGTTTTAACCAAAATCCAGTAATTAATAACGTGTGTGTTGTTTTCACATGCACTATATTTTTATGTTGCTACATTCATACGTACAAGTACACTGCCAAAACGATTACATAAATTACATTTTCTTGTTGTTTCGAGGCGTTTCTGTTCCATACAGTTCCAAACTTATGGACAATACTACTTTAATACAGACACAAGCAATTTTTTTAATGAAGTTTTACCTACTTTTTCTGCCACTGTTACGGTAAAATTTTTGCAAAAATGTAGTGTATGTCTACAGCAGATAATAATTGATTAGACACCGTCTACGAAAATTGGATAAGACGCAGTCTGCTTGCCGTCTGGCCTCATTTAATGCTATAATAATACAGATTGGTGAGAAGCAAAATTTGAGAATCCAAAATAAATAAGCAGTTTGTTTTATTAAAGAAAATTATTAACGAAACGTCAATACGAGTCAGTTATTTACGTCGATTTTCCTATTTTAATCATCAAAAGAACGGGATCAAAGCCAAATTGTGACATTAAATAATTGATATAATTTGGGTACCTACTTAAATAGAAGGAGAAAAGATGTTTTTCTGAAAATTAATGCTCATAGTTGCAGTTGGAACAAGCTGTTATTACCATTTGAAAATATGTTTCCCTTTTCTATAAAAGTAAAAGTATCTACTACCCTCGTCACAATTTGAAAAATTGCATCTCCTAAAATAACACACTCATCACCATTTCTCGAAAACTATGTACAACATTAGTTTTTAAAAGTAATCTAATATAAGTCCTCTACTCCCCCCCTTTATTCCTGTTTCTGCTTCTAGCTACACTTACAATATGATCTAAAAAGTTTGCCTTTCCTGGACTTACAGAAGTCATGAAACAAAAACGATAATGACTATTGATTCTCGTCGATAGTTTTGTGGTAGGTACCTATAGATAAAATATAAAAACCAAAAATGAAAATAATGATAAATTGCACGGATTCGGTCGCTGCACAATTATCGTATTTGTTTTTAAGACAATTTACTGTGTAGGTACCTACTAAAATTTTGTATGCAGTTAACGAGATTATGCTGGTTAATTTGTTGCAGCTACAGAAAGTTCTATTTAGAAAAAATCCTAAATGTATTTTAGAATTTTAGTCACTTTTGGCTGAGGCAGTCATTTGTGACGTTCGTTCGAAAGGTTTCAAAATAAAAGCGATTTCTTGACAATTTTGTTGGCGACAACCGGTAGCTAATAACTGCGTTGTTTGTACATTTTAAATCGTACCTAATATTTAAAAAAAATCCTATATAAAAATAAAATTTTATCTTTTTGTGTTAGTTGTAACAATTAAACGTTATTATTTGACTATCTATCTACATATTAATTTTCCATCAATTCAGATTTAACTGCCATTAAAGTTGCGTATGACATGTTAGGTTTAATTTTTGGCCAGACACGTTCAAATAATAATAATGTTCGTGATTGTTGATGAATATTAATTAATGTGACATTTCGATAGCTTCGTATACGAGTATATATAAACTTACAGTAAACGTTAACCTATTTTAATAACACTGAAATCGTTAACCAGTATGTTAATTATACTGTAAAGATCTGTAGATTAATGGTTTTATAATTACCTCACAATTACGTGTAAATCGATGAGAACAGGAAACAACTGCAGCTACCTTTTAATGGTGTAATTCAAAAATCCAACGTTTTAGATTAATTTAATAGGACTATGTACCCTTTTTTAATTTATATTAAGGAAAACAGAGTGTATTCGGTAATAATATAAGAGTAGTTCAGACAGTAATATTCAATAGGGGTAGTCGATAAGGAAAAGAAGACTACTACTAGTCTATTTAGGGACATATTAGAAACAGAAACAGGAGTAAAGAGAGGCAGAAAAAGACCTCGATTAAAATTACAATTGTTCGATTAATATTTTCTTTTATTTTTATCATTAGAGTCACGCCTACTATACACATTTCAGAGAAATAAAAAATAAATTGTTTACCTAATTATTTTTGTAATATTTCTCTTTATTTGTGAATCGTTTTTAAATTGAATTTTCGCACTCATAATAAATTGAAAAAACAAAGAAACACTCGTTGAACTTTATCTGGGTCACATATCCTATCCCTAGTTAGGACTCTCACTGACCTCTATTCCAATAAATTAATAACCAACCCCTTATGTTGGAGGTACACTGAGAGGACGTTAATTCGTTCCCAGTAGTTTTCTCAAATGGCAACGTCGCGCCTTTTCGGTCTGTATGTTGTCGATAATGTAGGAAACAATAATATTGCGAGCAGAATCGCATCTATTGCTCGCTAGTTTCGTGGCTGTTTCAATGTTTACATACCTAATATGCAGGGTCTTTGAGGTTGGTGGGCTATTAGTATATGAATTAGTAGCAGGAATTCAATTCTGAAACTTGGGCTCATTTTGTTATTGTTTATGCCGCTTCTTTTAAAAATATTTTCAATTTCGATTTACATCCGGCTATACCGGAAGTAGATGTTAACTTTCTTATTGGCCTACTGTTACCTGTTTCCCTTGTTCTTGATTCGAATCAAGACAAGAGTTCTTGAACCTCAAGAGCTTAGTAAAAACACAATCCTATATATTAGCAAAAAGCTGGTAATTTATGGACTTACACTTCCTCCTTTTAAGTCACCTTATATTTTGTCTTCAAAATACTCAGTAACCTAATAACACGACAAGTGTATTATTCTTGACGATCAACTGTTGTCTTGGCTTGAAAATCCAGATCAGAGATGACTGTATGTTATTTTGTTCTTGTCTCTTATCACGACAAGAGTTCTTGAAAATCAACAGTTTCGTGAGAAAGATGTTATTATTGCCTCATATAGTCTTTGAAGCACTTTTGTTTTTCGATTTTCACGTACAGATTTGAAAAAACTACAATAATTATATTAATTAGGTACGATGTTCTTTTTAAAAATGAATTGTCAGGCGGCTTAGTGTGTACCCCGTACAAGTGAATTCAGGTCAGACATGCACCACCTCTCTTTCGACTTTCATCTGCAAGACGTAAATGTTTTAGCATTGCGCATCGTGAAGGGGTGGTAGTAAAGCCAGGTGTCATCCTAGAGTAATTTACCAGTACATATCGGAATTTAAAAGCATGAGACGTAACGAATTAACAGTCTCGTAAATTTATAACAAAGAAGAATAGGTGATACCTAGCTTATATTAGTCGCTCAACAGGAAACTTCTTCAATCTACTTTGATATTCCACTATTAATTATCATTCGCAATTGAATTGTTTAATTAATATCTTCTAAAAATTGATAAAACTGCTAGTCTTAATGATCAAATTTTTAAGCACTTGTTGCAACAACGTTTTTTTTTTCCTCATTATGTTTAGTCCTTGTCCAGTAGGGTGAACATAAGTCAAAATTAGCTTTATATATTGTTGAATAATGAATATTTTTTTATGTGAGACATCTATAATATCCGCCGGTAAACCGGATTGTTGGTGTGGCGATCGTGGCGACGCTCGCCATGCGCAAGCGTCTGTGCGATTCTCTTCCCACTCGGTTCGACGGTGTCGTTTACTACATTATAGTAAACTAAAAGATGGAAGTGAATTAATTATGATTGTTGTGTACATTTCACCTAATAAAAAAATGAATGATATTTCATTTTTACATGAGAAATAATTTCCGTACAGTCACAGAGGTTCAATAATTTTTAAAACCAATAAAGATAAACTACCAATGATTTTAGCTGGAAATTTCAATGTAAATTTTGCTAAAGATGAATCAATGCCATTAATTACGTTCCTCCAAAAAGAATTTCAATTGCAAATTAACAACAATCGAAGAGAACCTACTACCAGATATGCAAAACAACAATAGATGCTGTATTTATTAGATGTCTTGATAATGTTATGTCCAATACTTTTGTAACATACTTCAGTTATCCTCGACCAATTATCACAGTAATGCTGTCAGAGGCAACATCGAATACTTATAACTATTACTCAAGTCACTGATTAAAAGAATTGAGTTGTCGTTACATGAAATAAATTTTTGAGTTTTTAATTCTTGTATTTAATAAAAATAAATGTTTATTAAATAAATAGTCATCATTTTGTGGAAAAAATTCGTAATATTTGATTTTTTCATTATGCCATATTTAGTTCCTGTCGTAATATTGTCTTTCATGCATATTACTTGTGCAAACCCGATGTTTCATATCTGCCAAGCGTTCCGTGACGGCTCACATTTTTTTTAGACATTTTTCCCATTTAAAGAAGCTTATATGTGGCGAAATATTTAATTGATTAATGATTAAATAATAAAACTGTTTTGTAATTTAAACGTCGCGTCGTCGCAAGATTGAAAAGCTTCATCGAGTCAGTTTCCAATTAAGTAAATAGTGCTTTACGTTTGTTATTTAATTAACCACCTGTTTAGTGTTTTCGGTCAATAGCTTCTATTTGATTCATTATCTGCTTGAACCTGGTTATTCACTTTGAATGTTTTATATATTATTTATCCGTGTATTGATTCACGATGAGGTAGAAGACCTCAACTACCAGATAATGTTTTATTTATGCAAATATTTCAACAATAATACATCAACAGAAAAAAAAGGGCATACTGAAATTACTTTTAAATTAGTTTAGAAATCTAACACGTATAATATTATACTCGATGTGTTGTATTCTGTTAAAAAAGAAAAAGCCCATTAAGTAAACTGCACGCCGTCATACAATTGTTAGATACATTTATTTCTTAAAATATTTTGAGTGAAAAGTAAATGTTGTTGTAGTTACTTACATAATGAAACAATTTAGACTTTTACACATCGTGAAATTTTCTATTATTTTTTAAATAAAACTAAGTCGGAGCTTTCTATTTTTGATAAGTATGTTTTTGGCAATAAATAATAGATACAAAATACAAATACTCATTAAATTGCTATAAATTGGGTTTTATGTTTTTTAAAAATCGTTTATTTCTTCAATTTTTAGTATTGTATTTTAATAAAATGATTACTGCTTCTATTAATTACATTGTTATCTTCTTTATCATAAATACCATATACATACATTTTTGTGACGATCTGTAACATAAATGGTCATGTTATATTTTTATTATTGTTATAAAGCACACATTGGGCGATCTTTTTTATCTATGTATATCTATATATGTCAATAATAAGTCCTCAAGTATGATAATTATTTCTTATCATAATAAAAAAGAGAATGCTTTTGATACACATTTTAATATGCACAACAAAAATCTGCTTTGGTATGGTTCCGTCATTCATTAATTTTTTATCAGACTCGGTGTCATCGCTTTTGTTAATTTTCAATATCTCGTTTAGTTATCGAGATGAGATATGAACAGATACCTTGGAGTTTTAAGTTCGAAATATGTAGTAAATAGTAAAATCTATCATTTCGGGGACATGTCTGGGAAACTCCTGCATAATATGCATGTTTCGTCCACAAATAATATAAAAATTAACCTCCAAATGTAAAGGGGTGGTGAAAAAAAAATAGAAATACTCACAAAATGGTTTTTGGGGCTTTTATGAAAATCACAAAAGTTTAGATAATAGTATTAGAAAAAAGAAATATCTCAGTTTAAACTATTTACTTATTACTTTTTTATAAATAAATAAAATTACTCCTGTTGACGGTAGTCTTAGAGAATGTCATCTTGAGCACATAAAATTAATTGTAAAGTAGATACAGTGGAAGAACTATGATAAAATGTTGCATAAACTGAAACCCGGATGCTGTGCTCATAATGATTCTGGTTATTTATTGTGTACGCACTGTTTTACGTAAGAATTGCAATGACTGTTTAATATTGTCTACCGCTAAATATGTATAAGTATACATATATAATGTTATTATATGGTTCGTGACAGTGACAACAGAGGTTGAAACTTGAAACAGTAAACGTACCACATCCGGAAATGCTGTAGTATTTGCACAACTGTTTTGCTAAACGTAAACTTATTATCTTATTGTAAATTGTAAGCGTAATGTGTAGATGGATATTTCGCTATACGTAAATCTACATCCCACAGCTTTACCCAAAATGTCGGATAATTTACGTGCTTTTAAATAACTTAGTGATTGCTACATTATATCTATCTCAGCTTCTGCCAAACCAATTTTGAATAAACCATCGAAAATGTAATCTTTGACATAAATGTTTTTAGGATTTTTATCTGCAATGTCGTTTAGTTAACACATATGCTAAAAATTGATTTACGTCTCCACTTTTTTCTAAACCATTTAAATTATAATTTTATAATGTAATAGTAAGTACTTATATTTAGTTATCCCTAAAAAAATCTGAAAAATGTAATTGCTTTTTTTCGTTTTATTTTTTATTCTGTATGATTAGTGTTTCACTAATTGTAAGACATTTTTTGCGTATCAATAGTCTTGCCTGGATTCAGGCAAACAGTTCGACATTTAAAAAGCTTCTATTTTATGCGTTTTCTCTTATATTACCTGTTCAGAATGCTCTACAGCTTGTATACGGTCTCGCTAAAGAAAGATTTTATCTTGACGAGCAACTCTTTTCTTCGCTTAAAAGTCAAGATCAAGTCCTTTTTTGCATTTTACGTTTACATACATATCAGCATAATAAAGACAATAGTTCTTAAAGGTCAAGAGCCTCGTTATACTTTAATCCTATATATTAATTAAAAATAATGGCAAAGAGCAAAGTTTATTAACTTCCTCCTCTTTGGTCACTTATCTTGACGAGAAACTCTTGTCATAGTTTACAAACCAAAATCAAACGATATAGATTTTATGCACTTTTAGTATCTTCTCTCGTTCTTGTCTTCAATCAAGCCGACAAGAATTCTTTTACGTCAAGAGCCTCCTGAAGCTCTAATTCTGTGTATTAGTAAGAAGATGAAGTGGCCTTTTTCTTCTTTGATCACGTATTATTAGTATTTTCTTTTCAAGTTTTGCTAAGACAAGATTCGAAACTCTTGTTTTGTCTTGAATATCAATATTTCAACATTTACATATTTAGTATTAGTAGGTACTGTTTCCCTTGTTCTTGATTCGAATCAAGACAAGAGTTCTTGAACCTCAAGAGCTTAGTAAAAACACAAATATATTAGCAAAAAGCTGGTAATATATGGACTTACACTTCCTCCTTTTTAAGTCACCTATTATTTTGTCTTCAAAATACTCTGTAACCTAATAAGACAAGTGTATTGTTCTTGACGATCACCTCTTGTCTTGGCTTGAAAATTCAGATCAGAGATGATTTTTGTTACATTAATATTTTATGTATCGGTATTCCTATTTTGTTTTTGTCTCTAAGTTCCTTAAAGTCTACAGTTTCGTGAAGAACACTAACAATAAGATAAGATCTTGTTATTGCTTAACTTTGTAGCCTTTGAAGCGCTTTCGTTTTTCGATTTTCAAGTGATTACTTTCACATACAGGAGACAGTTACAATCCATTGTTTCCACACTCTCGATACAATAAAGTTCTCTAAAAATTACGTATTACCACATAGGTAGGTGCTTGAAAAAAAAAAAAAAATAAATAACAGTGGGTATTCCCTTGATGGCAGTGAATGATTCGTTGAGATACCTATTATGTGGTGTTTTATTGTATGACTAATTTTCAGTTTAAGGAAATTTCCGTGCTTAATGTTAAACAAGGTTATACCTACATGTACACATGTGCCTACTACTTTATTTACCTAATTAGAATAGATTTGTAAACTATTTATTTCGAATCTTATTATCATGGGAATAGTAAACATTTTATTGTTATTTATTCGCCATAAAATATTGAAGTTGTTTTCTAGAGTAATATGTTAAAATTAACAGATTGTTTACAAGTACCTAGTAGGTAACTATTGTGAAAACAAAACAAAAACGCGCGTATTTTACGAAATTTCCTATTGTTAGTGCTCGGTTACAATAATAAAATAATGCAATAGTTCACATTAATGACAGTTTTATTAATTATATAACATTTTTCATATCAGTTTGAGGTCCCTTAACCTAACCCAGCCATAATACGTAATACATATTAAGATACGAGTTTCTTAATTCCGCAGTTAAATAGAATAATAAATAAATAATTAATTAGAAGAGTTGGACTGTGTGGATCTAATTAATGAAAAGACGAGCTACATATTTACATGTACCATATATTTTATGAAAAGTAGTCTAAGTAGATTACCTTAAAATATGGCTATTACTATCCGCCATATTTATCTACTAGCAGTGAAACCGGGCGTTGCTCGGGTTAAAATACATCACGTTTAACGTTATAAAAAATTTGTAAGGATCTATTTCTTAAGGTAGATATTATAGATTTATATCGTAGATAACGTAGATATTGAGAGACTTATTCGGCCATTAAACATACGGTGTATATAGAAGATATCTGATAGAGTTAACTAACTAACGAATTGAAATAATTTTAATAAACAGCTTAGTAAAAGGAAAATTTATGTTTTATTTACATAGTCTCTGAATTTTGGTTTATATACCATCAGGCATCGAAATTTCTACTATTAGAACACTCTAGAACATTCAAATAGTCTGTTCTTTTTTATTTGTCAAAATCACTTAAATTTTTTTGGTCACTGTTCACTCGACTGCAAACACAATTTAACTGACAAAAAGTCACTGAATGTTGATTTATATATCATCGAACATCGAAATTCCTAGAAGGTACCAGAACACTCTAGAATATTTAGATATACATCACTTTGAAACGTAGATGTACACTTTTTGAAACGTAGATGTACACTTTTTGAAACTTTCTAGATCATTCAAGAAATTTTTAGAACTTTCTCGAACATTCTAAGTCGATAATAACAGTTTGCGCTCATTTTATAATTTTTTAGATTATTTCAGAAATTTTGAGATCTTTCCGGAAGTCCTTATGACTTAAAAAAGGACAGAAATATTTCTTTTCACCTTTCTGCCACCTACAACCACCCACCGCGACCAAACTCCCTTACTCCCACCTGGAGACCAAGGGGTATTTACCATCCCAACAGGAAGTTGATTGGAGTACGTAGAGATAGAGAAAACCCTGTCTTTACGTACGAACATTAGCATTTTATATATGTATATTTAGATTAATTTAGTGACGCCAGCTCCCTACAAGATACAAAACTTGTTTCGCCTCAGTGAGCGGCATCTTCAAAAATACAACAATTTTTCAGCAGTTCAGAAATTTAAAAAGTTGATAATTTTCAAATTGTTTTGGAATGAATGCCAAAAATTTAAATAGGGTTTTTCGTTAAATTTTTGCATCATGTGATGCACTTAAGTTAAATGTAGCTAATGTTGGCAATTGGCAGAAAGTGCTTTCGTAGCTCATTGTTTATATTAACCGAAAGTGTGTTCATAATTAGATTCGTGTGCATAATAAAGTTCCTAAACACCAACGTACGTACATACATAATATGTTTTGACGAGCAGGATCATCACATCATTTTTGTTGGGTTCGTTTTTGGTGTATTAGTCACCCTCAAATTTTGATGATTCAATATTATTTTGTTATTGATAAAGGGTCATCAATTAATCAGTATTATTTGGGCTTAATTATGTATTACACATAAATTAAAAAGTTGCAAAGAAGTACAAGCAAAAAAAATTGAATATTTGCTTCATTTGCATCAGTTTCTTTACGTGGAGCTAAGCAATATAAAACATCACTGATTTACGTCAATGATTAAATTAAGATCTATATACAATTACATTACAGATTTATGAATGTAAAAGGTCATATACAGTGTGTACACCAGTGCAATTATTATCAATAAAAAAAATCCAATTGTTGGCAATTACACAAAGAAATTTTTTTAATACATTTTTTTGTTGGTAAAATATACAACTTATACATGATATAGGTAATAACGTGCACATTTTTAAGGACATACCAATGGTTCATCGTGCATATTTACCTAACGATGTTTATCATTTAAATCATTTTTTAACTATGTAATGGGTTTTCCAGTCCCATTGTACTTTGACCAACATAGAAGTACTACTCCGACTATATTTTTGTATTGAGTTATCTTTAAGTGAAAAATCGGCAAAAGACTTTATTCCTGATACGTATTTATGTATAATATGCAGGCATGTTTTTTTTTTTTAATATACAAACATTCCTAAAAAATCACCTTATCGATTAATAATCTGAAATCAAAAACAAAGAGTCGTTGCCTACTTACAAAGAAAAAATGGTAAACTACAAATGTTTTGACATTTTTATCTTTAATTGGTGATTTTAGTAAACAAACACTTCATTCGTGTATCAGAAAAATGATTATGATTGTTATTATGTATGTTGTTTATCTGGATAAAAAAACACTTTTTTTAATAAATAAAAAGTTATCTCGTTTTTCAAATTTGCCCCCTCCCCTAACGAAATTCTAGCTACGCCCTTGTATTATGGAATATAGTGGACTAAAATTTGTTGTTGTCCTATGATTTGTTATCAGTAAAAATGTAACTTTAAAGGCCTTCCTACTACAGCGGCCTAAAGGCATTGTAATTATGTTGTAATTTATGTACCTATATCAGCCAAAAATGTTTAGTACCGCAAGGTTGGACTGACTGGCCATAATTGATTAAAATTTGCCATTGTATTGTGGTTCATTTCAAGCCAAAATTTTAGTTTAGCACTTAGTGTTATAAGTTTTTCACTATCAAATACTAATATTTACCTATAATCCATTAAAAACATTTTTTCTACACTGCCTGAGTAGGTACATTCTTACATAGACATGACATAGACGCTTATTATGGACTTACTGTTATAACGTACCTTATCAAAAGTCCTAATGGTTCTCATGGAACATTCAATAGAAAAACTACTTTTATAACGTACGTAAGCAAATATGTATAATTTTGTTTTAACACACTATCGATATAGCGTACCGATTTGTAAGATCTCCTCGAGTACGTTATAACTGAGTTTTACTGTATTTGGTAATTCGTTACAAGCGAAATTTTCAATACATAAAGACCACGATACCTGCCTATAATATACAATATATTTTGGCTACAATGAACTAAAATTTTGGATGTTATAGGACTAGAGATCAGACCCCTACAGTATATCCACTACAGGTAACTCAATTCTTTCTTCAAAATTTGGCATTACATAAGGCAGTTTATCTTATATTACATAATTAATTTTGCTTTTTATTTTGGTTAGGTTATATCGTAGTGAATAATTGATTTCTTATTTGTCCCGGCCCGGTGTCCATTATAACCAGATACGACTATATTATGTTATTTTTAGTGATGGGCACTATCGAATAAAAACTATCGAACTATTCGATAGTTCACTACTATTCGAATTATTCGATAGTTGAAAAGTATTCGAATAAAAATAGTAGTTACTATTTTTATTCGAATAAAAAAGTAATGAATAGTTTTAGTAACTGAAAGTAGTTACTGAAAATAGTAGTTACTTTTTTTATTCGAATACTTTTCAACTATCGAACTGAACGTTGGAGTCGTGGTTGGAATGGGTAAATGATACGTTTGCGCATTGTCTACTACTTCGCTACTTCCTCGTAGCAGAGCCGAATAATATAAACAATTCTATAATTATTAGACGTTATCAATACATACATACATACTTTAAAAACATAATTTTCTATGGCACCAATTTATACTAGTTAAATATGAGGCAAAATAAAATGCAAATAAAGAATTAATAATTTTTAAATTAGTGTAGTGATGATTTGAGTCATAAATACTTAGGTACTATATGTTTGTACTGCGTACTTATAATTACCCAAAAAAATAATAATAATAAGTGCAGAAACATATAAAAAAAAGTAGTTAAATGTAAAAATAAAAAACTCTTTATTCGTCGCCCTCTAACAAATACCTGGATAAGAACAACAGATGTTTCTAAAACACTTATTTTAGTTCAATAACAATAAAGTACGTATAGCAATAAATAATACAAAAAAAGATCGCTTACCTAAGTAAATAATAATTTTATCAAAGTAATAAGAATTAGAAACCATGTTTCAAGTCGAGGTTATTTATTATCAGCATATTTTTTTTCAAAAACGTATATTTGTCTGTTGGTATACACGTTCGTATCAGTATATTTGTATGTTAGTATGGACCGAGCGATTGGATAACCGTCTGCTGCCTGACTATCGTGTAATTGAAAAAAATAGTAATTACTAAATTCATTCGAATGAATTCATTCGATAGTTAAAAGTATTCATTTAGTAATTATTCGATAGTTCAATTTATTCGATAGTGCCCATCACTAGTTATTTTGCTAAATAGACACTTAATGTGCATATACGAATACTACGGTGCAAATACATATAAGTTTTTACGACATAGCAGGTTGTTGTTGTTGTTGTTGTTTTATTTAATAATCGTCATTGTCATGCGACTTGTCGCCTCGGAATGTAGGTCAGTAATCGGTCTGGTTATTAACTCGTTTTAATCCGACACTTCGTAGTGTCTTGTGTATTGTTATCACCTATTCGAACATTTACTCATTTATATACGGTTAATGACGAATTAGTATAGCTAAGGTACATAATAATATCTGTACATTTGTTAATAGATAATATAGTATAATGTAATAATACAATACAACCCACCACTTGAAAGTAAACGAATATAATCAATCATCGCTGTCAAAAAGTGATTATAATCTCGCAATTGATTATAAATTGTACCTTTGATCATAACATAAGTAAGTTTTTTAATAATCGATTTGTTAAGCCTATTGGCCCTTGATAAATAAATATCCTTATCACCGTTAAGTCTTCAGCTAATATTTAACTGTATTTACACAATTAGTGATTAAGCTAAATATTTAAGGCGCGTGCCACAATTACTTTGACCGTGTCCTAGTACCTTTAATAAGAAAATATTGCAATATCATATTATTTATTATTTAAACATGAAATTTTTAAGTGTTTTAGGCTATAAAATATAAATTGTTGAAATGTTATTGTTATTACTTTTTATATCTAATATATAAAATTCTCGTGTCACAATGTTATCTAGTTACTATACTCCTCCGAAACGGCTTGACCGATTTTTATGAAATTTTATATGCATATTCATTACGTCTGAGAATCGGCTACTATCTATTTTTCATACCCCTAAGTGATAAGGGTGGCCCACTCCAAAAATTTTTTTTATGATTGGCATTAAAAAATATATATAACCCTTAATTTTCACCCTTCTACCACCAACCCCCATTTTTTAATAGCGATATTAGTAGATACTGTAATAATCTTCAACTCTCAGTGGTCGATAACTGATCAATTATTATCAATCGATTAGTCATCCCTGCCAGGCGTCTACTGATGTCACTACTCACCCAGCAAACAGCACGAAGTGGGGATGAGAATGAAGCAGATTTTTTTAGAATGTTACAGGGAGTTCAAATATGTTCTAAGAAGTAAAAGAATGTTTTATTATAACATTTCAGAATGATTTGGCAATGTTCAAGAATGTTCCAGAATCTTTAAGATCATTCAAGAATGTTAAAGAAAATTAGAAAATGTTTTGAATCATTATGGGATGTTCTGGATAGTTCTAAATTGGCAAATATTCTAGAATGTTCCATCAAACGTGTAATATATTGTTACCCGGGCAACGCCGGGTATTGCTGCTAGTACTCAATAGATGTAATTGTGTACTAGGTTACATAAAAGTATATATGTAGGTACATATGTTTTGTTTACCATAAAAAATGACGAATTCTATGTCGAAATTTGTTTTACGTATGTACGTAGATAGATGATCTCTGCTGTTGTAAACAATACTTACTACGTTGCTAATAATAACATTTAATTTGATGACCGATCAGTAAGTACAGTATTGGCTATGTTATATAATATTTCTTTTACTATTTATTCATTTATCAGCTTATAAGAAAAGAATGAATAATTTTTATCCAAATCTGCACAAATTCAATAATGAATAAGATTGAAGGAAATTGCTAATTGTGATATTAACTTCAATTATTTTTAACAAGTTGAACAAATACTGCGTGTTATTGTTAATAACTTCATTCGCGAACGTACGATAAGCCAACAACAAATAAAACTATGTACCCATTATTAATTAAAAGCTTTAAAATAAAAAGTACGACGACAAAGTTAATTGAGGATTCCTAATGCCCTTTCTCTTTTACTATTTTCTTTTTCAGTTAAAAAAATTAGTACCTACTGTAAAAATTTGCATTTACATATACCTACTATAAAAAAATTTGAGTTTTTAACTGTAAAATCGTAATTGTTTTAAGTATGTCAAGATTGAAAAATATTTAAAAAAATATTAGAGTAATTTTTATATATATATACCTAGGTATTATAGAAATAATAAATTAATATTCATATGTATTTCATTAAAAATAGTGATTGATGCTCGTGTTCCTCTGTATACTTAATTTCTGCCAAATATTTCCTGTGAATGTAGCAGAGCCTTTTCTCATTAAATTTAATTTAAAAGTCTAATTTCCCAGGTGTTCTCTAATTGAAATGAACCCATCGTGTTTCATGAAGTAAACATTCGTCTACTTAATGATACTAATTACCGGATTCATTAAATAAAAACATTTTTAGGAGTAGGTTAGTACCAAGCGACATATGTACCTAGTGCCTTGTTTGCTACCTATTATTGCAATAAAATGAAACATATTGTCTGTACGACTGTATACTCAAACAGGTGGTAACCATGATTTATCGTACGTCTTGATATACAGGGTGAAATAAATACATACGTTATTAAAATAGCTGTTTTTATTTTTATATCCTATAAAGTCAGCGAATTTCTATTGTGTTATGCACTTAAATAATTAATCGTCATGCACAGTTATCATTGAATTCAATGATAGAAAACTTTACTGCCATAATAAGCACCAAGAAAATATTATTTTTTCTATCAGTAGAATAGATTCTGTAATGTTCAAGAGCATTATAAAATTTTCTGGAATATTAAGAAATTTTTACAGTATGTATTCTTTAATACTCTCGAACCTTCTGGAAAATTTTAGAACATTCTTAAATTTTCTAGAAATTTCTAAAGAATTCCCAAACATTCTCCAACCTGCTAAAACAGTCTAGAATCTTCTGGAGAATATTAATCAATTAGTTCGTTGATATTAAGAGGTGGTGGTTGTTCCTAAATGTCCATCGACAGAAAAGTTGTTTAAATTAATTTACAATTAGGACAATTTAATAATCTGATGTGAAATTTGGTGTTCGCAACATTCACGCACATTATCTATTATTAAATATTATTAGGACCGTCTTTAAGTTGACTTAACCGTCTATTGTGGTATGCAATTGGTCAATTGAAATTTTGTTATTCGCCGTGCAAGAGATAGTATTATTAGATAAGCGTGTTCAGGTTTTACGTTTGAAACAGAAAGTTTGTTGCTGCTAATTAGGCTTGCACGGCGAGCTACTTACCATGGTCCATCGGTTAGGCGATTGGCCCATACCCCGAAGATAATTATTGTGTCGTAGTAAATACGAACGACGGTCGTATATTAAGCATTTTCAAAGACATACAGCTAGCGGGACGGATAATTTTTGGGGTCAGGTATGCGGAAGTAAACGTCTACTACCTCATTTTTATATAGCCCCAAAAATTAAGTAGTAATATCTGCCCAGACCGTTACGAATTATTTGTTACACTCAAATCCGTCTGGACTAATAAACTAAACTTTCGATTGGATTGACTTTGGGATAGCTGCAAGGATAATAGAATGTGTCATACTTGTCTGTGCTCGATGTGCTTCTGAATAAACCGTGTGCCGTCCGCAATATGGGCGGACTTTAGAGATGACGTGTACACATGCGCATCCCCATCGTATTACGCCTTTGATCTTGGGGTGCGTTGAGACATAACTCCACCCTGTCGCTGAGGATACGCTCCGCCTTCTATGCGGACTATTGACTTTGCACACTTTACTACTTTCGGCTTTTAATCTCCTCAGCATCGCTTTGGTTTAGTTTTAATGCAAATTACTACCTTTAATATACACTATACTCAAGTGTAATCCCATTAAGATTTTTTGAATAAATTAATGGTTATGTTATTATTTTTAGATACATTTTTTTGAGGATACGCTCAAGTCACTATTTTAGAAGCCATTAGTGTTTTTTTATTACGAAATTATGCTTAAAATTTTGAAAGGTTATCCCAAAGAAATTCTTGTACGGATTTAATTAATTTATGACCAAATATCGAAATGCAAATCTACCAACATTGCCCCAAAATAATTAAATGATGAAATGGCAGTGAAGGTACATTTATTATCCTTGACCATCAGATTTATCACGTTCGAAACAAGGGTCACTATACCTACTATGCGTAACGTGTTAATTTCAAGGCATTAATAATAAATAAAGACTTGTGTGGTCAGAAACATTATTTTTGTATATATATACCTACATGGTCGCAAATTTTTAAATATTTTAAAATCGAAAACTTATAAACATACGTTCGTTAGACGGTCAATTTTATTTTATTTAAACGTGTTATCGAACAATGTGACCTTCCAGGGTCGTTTAGCAATAAACAATTTATTATCGTTTGTTTTTTATCTTATTCGTGAATTCGGCCTCAGTGTGCACCTGAAAGCCAATAGTATGTAGGTACCTTGTGAATGACTTGCAGGTTATGTACAGAGTACAGATACAAGAATATGTGGATGAATCTGAAGATTTCTGACCTTGCAATTTTTTTCCCATTAATTTATTGTTGCAACTTTGCTTAATCGTGTGTGATTCATGATTGACTTTTTTATTACTTTAATATACTTAACGTATACGTTCACCGTAACACTTTGGACAAAAGAAACAAAATCCTTGGAAGATGTTAATAAGTTTACCTGTGCTATAATAATTTCCTGCTATACCGGAAGTTTACTTTCATTTCCGTGTTGTAAGAGAATAAATAGAGATAATCTTCAACGTTACATGACGCTTACTTATGCACTTTCATTTGAACACCCTCCGTGGTGCCTTTATCTAATTTAAATTATTAATAAGATTTACAATAATTGTTCATCATGTTATGGACGAACGTAAAAGGCAGCAATCAATACCGGCGGCACTTGTTGTTGATGGATGGTTCTCTATCTAAAATCTGCTGATTTAATAACAGAATTTTTTGAGAAGCTTCCAGAAAACTTCGAAAACATTACTGGCAAATATGAGGGAGCAATTGACAGACTGTTAAATTATATTATAGTCGATTAAATACACAGGGGATTAATAAGCGGTTGTCAAAGTAAATAGTGTATTACTATGTAAAATAAATGGTAAATAAGGAAAATTATGTCAGAAAATTGACATCTTAGTAGCTTAAAAATTTATCTGCTCCAAAATTTTTTTATTTCTGAGGTAATCTACACATTTCTCTAAATGTAGTACATCCTGCATCTGTACCATACTTCTGGACAATGAACTGGTCTATATGTAGGTCTATTAATACAAATTACAAATAGAATTTCTTATTTGTTAATCAATTAATTATAAATGAAACTTTTACCATCTGTTAACTCTACTAAGCACCTACTTCATCTCTTTAATCCATTAATAAATACTAGATCTTTTTGCTACTTTCTTGGGTACGTTAAGTGTTAATTTCCGCGGCACACCCTGTATACATAGGTACCTATTACATTTTCACTTTAATGAACCTAATAGGTAATAGGTGCCATGTATGGTTTTGCAGCCTTGACCTCGTCCTAGTAGGGTTAAAGACATTGGAAAGCGCTTGTACCTTATTTCTGATGAAATACTTTAAAAAATTGTCGAGTAGGTATAATTTATTTTATTTTGTTACGTCATCACGCGCAACCTGGTAACTCATAATCAGCTATTTGCATGTGTAATTGTTATCTAAAGATTAACGTTCTACTCGTACTATATTTAACATTTTTTCTTTAAATGCTAATAATATGAGAATTATCACAAAAATATAAAACTCAATAAATGTAGCAAAAAGATTGATGGTAAACGAATCTTACTCATTTGTAGCTAGTTTAAAGACACAATGAATTTGTAAGGACAAGTTTAATTTTTCTTTTTGTTCAGGTCAAAAACTACCATGACTGTTTCTTTATTTATATCACCTGTCTTTAATCGACACTTACTGTTGCAGTGCGTCTAAAATAAGGGTGGAATATCGTTAATATCGTAAACAGTAAAAGACACGGAGTCGATTAAACTAGAGAAAAGTTGCACATTCGTGTAGTTAACAATTTTTTAAATATATTTAAAATCTTGAGCAGAATGGAGATATCCGGGATTTTTTTTCAAAATAGTTTTATTTCTTTCCTGGCTTTATTTGAGAACCATCACCAGTTTAATTTTTTGTAATACGGTCCTGTTGTTTTTACGACAAAAGATATTTTCAATTCTTAATTAGATAATATTACACTTGTAATTGCTTAAATGAGTTTTTAGATTGTTTTAGATATCATTTAATTTTTTCCTGAGTACAGCTCTGAATGCCACCAAAATTATCTTTAACAGTTAAGAGTCGATAAAGCACACAATATCCGACAATTTTTTTTATCTTTACTTTAAAAACAAGTTGTAATAATAAAAGTAATACAAAATATGGTTTTATTTCTTACATTAAAATAATTAAAAGAATTTTATGCTTTGCTGACTTTTACACTGTTAAAAGTAATTTCGGATGCATTCAGGGCTGTAAGTACTCAAAAAAAAAAAATGATACCTAAAACAAGCTAAAAACGTGTTTAAGCAATTACAAGTGTAATATCATCTAAATTATTAACAGGGTCGTATCACAAAAAATTAAACTTATTATAGCCTTTTAAAACCAAACGTCATACTTTCTACCATTTGATAGAAGTGTTGGAAATTTAATAGTGCAGTTTATTTTGATGTCGTTTTTAAGTAAAGCCAGGAAAGAAATAAAACAATTTTGAAAAATTTCGATTGTTTATCGGATATCTACTGAACTGCTCAGAATTTTAAGGCATTCTGCACGGCATATCGTCAGGTACAAGAATGCAGTGGCGGATTTATCAGCAGGCTGAATAGGCTAGAGCCTAGGGCGGCAGATTTTAAGAGGCGGCAAACTTTGCTAAAAAAATTTTTTGTCTTACAGAAATTAAAAAAAATTATTATCTTATACACGGAAAAAAACGAGGGCTCAAAAAATCAACAAAAATTACAATATTTTAGTGCTATACAGTATACTGAATACACTAACGTCTGTATATGAAAAATTACTAAACGCTTATTTATAAAATATAGGTACTATTGTGATTTTGAATTTTTAAAATATTCCAGTAGCGTTTAAGTATGACATTTTAAATTTAGTATTTTTACCTACTTTTTAAATTAATTATTGCCATAATTTTTTCTTTAGGTCCACCCACACTATTCAATTAATGTGTAATATGTTTCACCATTTAAATATATCTATTCGAAAAGAAATGGGATCCGAAAAAAAATGGCTTAAAAATAACAATAACAAATATATAGATATATATGTGGAAAATTAATACTTTTCTATTGATATTTCTGATGATATTAACAACCTGTTTGAGTGTAGAATAAAAATTTAATAAATTTACACGTAAAAATTGCATATTGTTGCGCAGAATTTCATAAATATTATACATTTCTTAGAATGATGATAATTGAAAAAAAAAACAATAATGATAATATTGTAATGAATAAAAGCTGTAAATATCCATTCAACGAAAGTTCTTCTTAACATTCTTACATTTTTAATCCTAATTAATTCGTATCAATATTTGTTGATTAGTCTGATAAAAATATAATACAATCATAAAGTTGCAATTTCATTAAAAAAAAAAATGATTTTGAATTAGGATATAGAATTGCAGGTGTCAGTAAGGGCGGCAAATTTTGAATATCCTACGGGTGGAAAATATGTGTAAATCCGCCACTGCAAGAATGCGCAACATTTGTCTAATTTAATCGACTTCTCCTTATCTTTTATCATTTACGAGATCGTAATGCTGTCCCATCCTTGTCTTGGACACAGTGTATATTATCCTGAAGTTTTCCTGAATCATTCTAGAAAATTTCATTTATTACACTAACTTTATCTATATACATACATACATACATAAAAGGAGCCGCCATATTGATCGCCCCTTAATAATCTAAATTTTATAACAAAAATAAAATCAAAATCCTCACCCCAAGGACCCAAGTTTAACATATCGTGACATAGGACCATAATAATGTCGACTTTTGAGCTTCCACAAAAAAAAATTGGTCTTTCTTTTATGCTGAAACTTTGTTTTTATTTGTAATGCAAACGTTATTACACATGCAAAGCCTATTAAAACCCTCTTTGTGTCATCTAATTTTTTTTTCCTCGTTGTCTACCTTTCGCGGAGTTGAAATAAAAAGCAACTCGAAGTGTACATTGGTGTGTGTTATTATTGTGTGAATGTACGCCCGTATGTGAATACGTATTTTGCTAAATGTCAAGGAAAATGCGACAGATAAGCGTGTGCGCCGAAGGTGGGTTTTGTTCTATCAGAACGTGTACGTGTATGAATGTGGATATACTTTAAAGTATATTTGTATGTGTGAAGGAATGTGTCTCTGTGTGTGTGTGTGTGTTTAATAAAGCGAACATGAACAATATAAACGACCAGAGCACTCGAGATATTTTTCTAATGATCGCGATTTTCTTTTTTTTTTTTAACTTTCTTGCTTTTCGAAAGGACAAACTTCGTTGCATCAGAATGGTTTAATTAACTGAGCGAAAGAGTAAATTGGGACATATCGTTTGGAGGCAGGCTTAAAATACGCAGATATATTGTATTTAAACTTCTGAACCGTAAATGTTATACAGGGTCTTCCACTGTCCAACGTCAGGACTTTCTTAATAAAAAAGTTAATGAACTAATTTTTTAATAGCTAGATAGATACGTATGAGTAATTTAGTAGGTAATAAATTTAAATATGATCAATTAAAATAAATCTACATACCCACATTGTTTTATATCAGAAAAGGTGTGATGGTTGTGTGACAGACTGTAAATGATTCCAGTAATGTTTGTTTCGAATTTTGTATAAGTAATGAGGACATTGGATGTTGATAAATTTGATTTCTATTAATAATCGAGAGACACGTTTTTCGTCAACGCGTTAACATAATTGTTTTTTATTATCGTGGTAGGTAGTTTATCGATTCAGGGCTAATAACCTTTGTTACGACCAATTTTAATTTTTTTTTAAACCAAAATGTACCAACACATGGGTGACCCTTTCAAAAACGTGCTCTTATGGTCGTAGATGTTTTTGTATTTTAAAATGGAAATTATGTGTGTATATTAAACTATGTACCTATTCACTAAAAAAGCAGCTAGCTATCTAATTTGACCTGTTATTCCACTTTCTGTTAATTTGAAATTGTAATTAATTTTCTGTTTTTTTTTTCAGAGTAAACTAAGTCAAAATCCCACGATAAGGTTCCTAGGAAATGAAGGGGTAAGTGTGTTCTTTTTATATATTTCTTTCCTTTCCGATTACAAATTTAGATATCTAATATCCTACTAACCAAGGGGTGACATAACCTCAATCAATGAACAGCGGCGACTGGCGAGACCAGGCAATAGTTTTAATTATATGCTTCAAAAAATTCCTAATATCGGGTTATATTTAGCAAAAAAACATTTCCCTGATGTACAAAATGTTTTATTGTATCTACGACCTTTTTTTCAGTGTGTGCGGTTACTAAAAAAGTTATAAATAAAAATTGTCTTTACCAACAACTCGTTAATCGTGTATTAATTAATTGAGCGAAACCAGTAGAATAATTCCCAATAATTTTATTTAGAAAAGTGGTTAATTAATTTTATTCAAGGCAACTCTCTAAAAATGATAACTATTAAACATATATACTATAGATACACATGCATACAATATAACGTATATTATAATTGTTATTAAACGGTCTTGAAGTTTAAACATTTGATGTGACCTTTACCGGTATTTCGTCACGTATATAAGTGCGAACAATAAAAGAATAAACAATGATTATTTTGCTGAAATTTTACAATTTTTAAACGATCTACTTTTGCCTCTAAAACTCCAATACTCACTCGTAACTCATGTTATATATTGGAACAACTTACATGTATAAGTGAACATTAGATGACCACGTTAAAAAAATCTTATTGCAATAAAAAATTATGCCAGTTACTTGTGTGTAACGACTACCAATTTAATGAAGAAATTGTACCACAACATTTAGAAAATAATAGTTAATACTATATATTGTCATTTTTTGAAATGTGTTAAATGTTTTAGAATTAATTATAGATAATAAATGCCACTAGACGGCACCACTCGAGCAGTACTTTGACATTCTATCAACGTGCTGTTGAAAACTTTAATAATATGAGTTTGAAAGCGAAATCCACATCTAGTAGTCTCGATAAATCACTGACCAACAATTTAATTAATGCCCTTTAAATTATAATTCGTTGATGTGATTAACAAACATAATTATTAAATATTTCCTCATTTCCAAAAGTGTTTTTTATTAGAATTTCTTGAAAAACATCTGAGGAATCTGAATTAAGTTCAAAGTAATAATCGTCAAGTAAAATAAAATTTCGACATTTAGTATCTAGTAATAAATGCTAAAAGATTGCGCCACTGTGGCAGTAATTTGACATTATATCAACTTGCTGATGAAAACATTAATAACATGAATTTGAAATCGAAATCATAAATTTTTGTATGGAGTTAGTTGACACCCTGGATTAACACATAGGCTACGTTTTACTAAGGGAAAATATCTTATTCCCATGGGAAAATCGATGAAAATGAATTCGCGGAATATTATAAATGCGAAAGTAACTCTGTCTGTATGCTACACAATCTCGCCTAAAATTTACTGAACCGATTTAAATGAAATTTGGTACAGAGATAGTCTAGGGCCGGAGAAAAGACATAGGCTACTTTTTAATGCGAAAAAGGGGTTGTAAGGGGTTGAAATAGGAAAGTTTGTGCGGAAATTCCGTAATTTTTAAAGATAGAAGCTTGAAACTTATTTTTTAGGCTTTTGATTAGATTTAAATAAATACGACATTCAATGTTTGTAAAAATTTTACCCTAAAGGGGATAAAATTAGCCGATGAAAGTTTTTGTGTAATGACGTCATCCAAAAAGCTTACGGCCCAGAAAATTAAAATATTAAGTGTAAAAAGTTATAGAGGTTTTGTTTATTTGTATCAATAAAAGTAGTTGAATACTAAGCTATATAAACTATTTTAAAGTATAATTAAACTATATTAATCTATAATATTATAAATGCGAAAGTAACTCTGTCTGTCTGTGTGTTACGCAATCACGCCCAAACTACTGAACCGATTTAAATGAGAATTTGGTACAGAGATAGATAAGTAGATACAAAGCTAGAGGGTTGAAACTTATTTTTTAGGCTTTTGATTAGATATAAATACGACATTTAAAGTTTCTAAAATTTTACCCTAAAGGGGGCAAAAATAAGGAATGAAAGTTTTTGTGTAATGACGTCAGCAAACAGGCTTACGGCCCAGGAAATAAAAATAAAAGAAGAAAAAAATTTTAAATGCTGCTGAAAGCGGGCAAAGCTAGTTGTCTCATATTTTCTGACCACATCTTCCTGCTTGTAACATACATACATTATATTAGATAACATGACCGCCGATAGAGAAAGTATTATGGCGTCCCAACGCAAGAATAAAAGTAATGGCAGCACCTCTTAATAATAATAGGCCATGCCATCGTTGTCACCGGTTGGATAACAGCTTTCATTTGATTTACATTTGTTCGTTGGCGATTTTTATTTTTATTTATTTTTTTTTTCGAATACGAAAATGGTTTTAGCTACAGACGAATGGAAGGACGGAAGAACGTACGGACGCAGTGACAACAGGCGGCGATCAGGTTTTTAATGATAAAGTGGCGGGCGGTCTCGCAGTCTCGCCTTTCGAAGATCAAGTTCACCTTTCGAAGTCACTAAATACTTGGGTAGCGTTTATTAAAAGGTGTAGATAATTGTCGAAGCTCTTTTGTAGAAATGCGCGTACGGAAGTATGGACAATTAAATTAAATGCCCAATCGAAAATGGGGAGAAAGTTGTCTGAAGGTCCACTCGACGCGCCGGAACTCGTTTTTCCAGAAATATGCCATGGTTATTCGAATCCGATTTAAATAAGTATAATAATTACATATATTAACAAATATTAGATAAAGCACTATTTAAAATATATTAAATAAATCGAATTCTTTCCCGGATTTAACTGTTCTTAGAACTATACATGCGTATTGTTGACGAATACAAGAACTCTAAATGCCACAAGAATATTTAAACTTACAGTAAGCGTTTTGATACTCATGATGTCCTCCTCAGTTAGATATTAATTTACTAATTAAAGTAACATAGTAGATAGGTACAGGGTGATTCATTATATTGTCGCCCCCTTTTAACTTTGTTATTTGGAGTGTCCATTTATAACAAAAATTGAAAAATGATCAGTATAGGTACAGGGAAAACCAGAAAGTGCGTTTTTTTTTTTTTTTTTTTAATGGATCACCCTTTATATGAATTTATTTTTCAATTCCTCGTAAAATTCTAAGCATAATTTATATAACATACCGTATACCTAAATTCAATAGTTTCTGAAATATTCGCATTTGAAACGTTATCTTCAAATATTTTATTAAACAACAACAAACCAAGAAATCTAACAATAAATAATATAACAAAAACAATTTTTAGTTAAATATAAAGATGCTCTACTGGGTCTCCGTTTTCTTTAACACATTGTATAAGGGTTCTTCTCATTTTTTTCTAATGAATCTGTTATGAATGCTGGGTTATTTTCAATTAATTAATTTAATTCCGTATGAAATCTTTAAGATGATCGAGGTTTTCAATTTGGTGGTCGTATACACGGTTTTTTATATAATGTCACTGTTAGTTATTTGTTTTCAATAAAAAGCGGAGTATCCTAGGACTTCTTCATTTGTAACAATTGTTTAATAAAATATTTGATGATAACGTTTCACATGCGAATATTTCAGAAACTATTGAATTTAGGTATACGGTATGTTATATAAATTATGCTTAGAATTTTACGAGGAATCGAAAAATAAATTCATATATAGGGCGATCCATTAAAAAAAATTAACTTTTAGGTTTTTCATGTATACTGATCATTTTTCAAATTTTTGTTATAAATAGAAAAAAAGTATTTTTGAAGCACCTACATAACCATACTTTTAATTTTTTTGGGACACTCAAAATTACAAAGTTAAAGGGGGGCGACATTATAATGAATCACCCTGTACATAAACTTAAAATTTCTAACAAACGAATAGACGGTGATAGACAGTACACAAAACCCGTCATGAAGTTCAGTTAAGGAGAAAAGTCAATTGGTTTGTTACTAACCACAGAACGTCCAACAAAAAATTATTGTGAATAAGCACATCAGCGTCTGGTCACCAAATTATCATAGAATCATAAAATTTTAATTATTAGATACATAAATATCAAAATATCTATTTTTTTGAAAGTTTTACAGCAACATGCACACATCAATAAAAACCAGCTTCTTCTGTTGGAAATTTTGAAGCCAAATAGTGTACGTGACTTCTTTCAACACTAATTTCATTTGACTTCCTTCCGATAGATAGCCTCGTGTAAAAAAAAACCCTTTTAATACTTTGTACATGTGATCGCAGCCATTTATATAAACGAGTTTTTAAACGACTTTATTATGTACCTAACAAAAAAAAAATGATAATTGATACTCAGAGATTAGACGGGAAATCAGTTGTTAATAAAAGCTTAAAAAGGAATTGCTCTTCATAATTTATATAATTATCAAATATCTTATCTACCCTATTGGTGTAATAAATATAAATAAGGATTCTTGTAACCAACAATAAATACTCAAACAGAGTAAAATATCTATAGATATATCACAATGTGTATTTAGAAACGTCTATAAATAATGCACGTTGAAATTTAAATAATAATGTAGAAGATTGATGTTTTATTTTTATTTAAATAATAGATAATTATGTAGTTAGGTACTTTTTAAAAATTGAAAACTGCAAATTATAAAACTAACTTCGCCTTTTTATATAAAAAGATCCCAAACTCTGTGTATCTGAGCGCCACCACAAAGACTTAAACGGCCCTGCATCGAACTATTCTAAAATACTATATGTATAAGTACATAAATTGATTAATTTTTTTGGGCTTAATTGTCACCTATAAATTCCCGTTAAATGGAGAAAGTACTTTACATATAAATAATTATTGATAATATCGTTACACATTAACCGTAGCGTGTTGCCAGTGTTCAATTTTTATTATTGTACCGCTAATTGTGTGTCATTTGGACAAATTAACCGAGCATCCGATTATTAGTTCCATGAAACGAACTGACGCTTTGTGAAAGTAATAAAGATGTTAATGAGTTGAAAAAAAAAGCGACCATTCGCCATGTTCTACTAATAATAGCGAAGCTGTAGTTTTGTTCTTATTAAAAACACAATAATGGGACACCTATATCTAGATATCTGTGTCAGATGGTAATTTTGATTATTTAGTATTCTAATCGCACAATACTGTTATAATTCAGGCATTGTAGTTATCTTTTAATTTGGTAACAAGTGGGTAACTGTATATCATGTAACGCCATAAAAAATTAGCGAAAGAATATGTGTACAGTGAGTCACACGAGAACGTGTATGAAGTACTGTTATGCAGACAAAAACACTGTTGCCAAGTTCTGCTGATTCTTAATTTATTTTTTATTACAGTTTTCACACTAGGTATAAATAAACCGAAACATGGCATGACAAAAGTTTCTTTGTTTTCATTTTAATTTTTCTAAGGGTGTCTAGTAAAGGGAGGCGAGTACATATATTTATGAATTTCTTTCTGTAAATTACTTTAATCTTTTCGGCGTTTTGAAAATAAAATTTTAGCTGCTTATGCAACCCACAAAAGTAACAAAAACGTATCTAAAACTGCACCGGTGTCTTTAATTTAGAGGTCGCCGCTGTTCGCACATTGATCATTTGAGTTTCTATTGGTGCAATAAAAATTTTAGGTATACAGTATATTCCTTATATAACGACGATGAAAGGACCATTAAATTCCGTCGCTATATCCGGTAGTCGCTATATAAAAAGAAATAAATGGAGGAAATTAGGCAAGAAAAGTACCCAGTAACTGATTCCTAGATTTAACTTTATCAACCTTAACATTCATAAACAACTAGCAGCAATACCCGGCATTGCCCGGGTAAAAATATATTACACGTTTGATGGAACATTCTAGAATATTCGCGAATTTAGAACTATCCAGAACATCCCATAATGATTCAAAACATTCTCTAACTTTTTTTAACACTCTGAAACATTGTTGAATGATCTTCAAGATTCTGGAACATTCGTGAACATTGCCAAATCATTAAATTAATCTCTTGATTGTTACGATGATAACTGACGAAAAGTCACTGAATTTCGGTTTATATACCATCAGACATCGAAATTTCTAGTATTAGAACACTCTAGAACATTCAAATAGTCTGTTCTTTTTCATTTGTCAAAATCACTTTAATTTTTTTTGTCACTGTTCGCTCTTGTTTCCAATTGATCTTCACTCGATTGCAAACACAATTTAACTGACAAAAACTCACTGAATGTTGATTTATATATCATCGAACATCGAAATTCCTAGAAGGTACCAGAACACTGTAGAATATTTAGATGTACATCACTGTGAAACATAGATGTACATTTCTTGAAACTTTCTAGATCATTCAAGAAATTTTTAGAACTTTCTCGGACATTCTAAGTCGATAATAACAGTTTGCGCTCATTTTAGAATTTTTTAGTTCATTTAATAAATTTTGAGATCTCTCCGGAAGTCCTTATGACTTAAAAAAGGACAGAAATATTTCTTTTCACCTTTCTGCCACCTACAACCACCCACTTCCACCCACCGCGACCAAACTCCCTTACTCCCACCTGGAGACCAAGGAGCATTTACCACCCCAACAGGAAGTTGATTGGAGTAGGCAGAGATAGAGAAACAGAAAACCCTGTCTTTACGTACGAACATTAGCATTTTATATATGTATTTAGATTACTACAACTGCTGAGTATGACTATCTGTTAATGTAAACAAAAGATAAAAAAGTTTTGTGTTTAGACTCGGTCGCAATATCAGTAAATCAGTATGAGATTTGTAGCATCTTGTATAAATTAATAGTTCATTAAAATTAGTCGCTAAAACCGAAATCGACGTTACATCCGAAGTCGTTACAGCCAAATTTTCTTCTTAAATTACTCCTTAAATTCAAGGACTTATGTGTTATGTCGTTATAACCAAAAGGTCGTTACAACCGTTATAAA
Organism: Agrilus mali; assembly: GCA_029378335.1. Taxonomy (NCBI): domain Eukaryota; kingdom Metazoa; phylum Arthropoda; class Insecta; order Coleoptera; family Buprestidae; genus Agrilus; species Agrilus mali. The sequence goes on from CM055660.1 coordinate 4,782,613, forward strand.
TGAAATTAACTGTACGTACAGTTCAATAATTGTTAATTTTGCAAGAAATTATTTAAAAAAAAAAAATAAGGTATTATATAAAGATCTACACAACAAAACACGTTTTAGTATATGTATAAATTGCATTTAACCATAAACAGTAAATTATTTCTGAACAACAGCCCTCATCATTTCATTCGCAAAGTTTCCATCAGGCAAAGAGGCTTCCCCGTCGTTATTTCTTGTTTTCAACTTGCAAGACTTTTAGCTAAATTAAATATCTATTTACGTTCTTGATAGTAACTCTCTTCAAACGTTCCTTTTTGTCTATTGCATTGTGAACTATTTTCTTGCTTTTAGCGTTATTTTAGGAAATACAAAAAATATATGTATACAGGGGTTTTCAAGTTGATGGGCTATTACAAGTATATGAATTAGTAGAAGGAATTAAATTCTGAAACTTGAGCTCATTTGGTTATTGTTTATGCCGCTTCTTTTAAAAATATTTTCAAGTTCGATTTACATCCGGTTATACCGGAAGTCGATACCAACTTTGTTATTTTAAATGGAATGGTATATTTTTTACGCTGAATTCGAATAAAACGTGTAATTCTAAGGTAAGTTTGATAACCAACTTGTACACCTATGACGATCGGTTTCTGAGTTAATTTAATTTATAGAAAAAAAATCGCTACCGCAACCCAAATTATAAAAAATCATAACTTCCACAAAATACGACTTAGAGTGTTGAAATTTTAACTAGTAATAGCTGAATATTAGTGCTAACGCCTTGACAAAATTGAATTAAATAATTTATACAGGGCGTTCAAAATAAAATTCTAAAATTGAAAAACTTCAAACACAAATTACCTCGTTTTTTCAAATGGCACTTACTATTTTTTATTTTTTCAATCGATTCCTTTTTTTATCCTCTTTCGATCTATATGGATACTTCCTATTTTAAGAAATAATTCAAGATTATTCCAAAATTTTCAAATAAAATAGGAAGTATCCATATAGATCGAAATAGGATAAAAAGAGGAATCGATTGAAAAAATAAAAAATAGTAGGTGCCATTTGAAAAAACGAGATAATTCGTGTTTGAAGTTTTTCAATTTTAGAATTTTATTTTGAACGCCCTGTATAAATTATTTAATTCAATTTTGTCAAGGCGTTAGCACTAATATTCAGCTATTACTAGTTAAAATTTCAACACTCTAAGTCGTATTTTGTGGAAGTTATGATTTTTTATAAGTTGGGTTGCGATAGCGATTTTTTTTCTATAAATTAAATTAACTCAGAAACCGATCGTCATAGGTGTACAAGTTGGTTATCAAACTCACCTTAGAATTACACGTTTTATTCAAATTCAGCGTAAAAAATATACCATTCCATTTAAAATAAGAAAGTTGGTATCGACTTCCGGTATAACCGGATGTAAATCGAACTTGAAAATATTTTTAAAAGAAGCGGCATAATCAATAACCAAATGAGCTCAAGTTTCAGAATTGAATTCCTTCTACTAATTCAAATACTTTTCTACACAAAAAGTTCTATGTTTCGTTTTCAATGGTTCACCCTGTGAATACTGAAATTTTAGTTTTCGTCTACCCAATTAAATACCTACATTAAATAATGTACACAATATCTGCTTTGAAACTTTTCAATAAATTACTTCATAAGATGGCTGCAGGCAGGGTCAATCAGAAATGGGCCCTGCCACCGTGCACGTATTCTAGAAATGCTTAAACCTAGACAGATATGGTGAGTCATCGACCAAGTGACCATAAAGGAAACTCTTTACTGGTTACTACCCATCAGAATTTAGCAATGTCCTCATCAAAAAAGTTTTAGCCCCTAGAATAAGTCCAAAGTCTACGTATATCAAGCTAGCACGACAAAGTTATTTTTCCGATTTCTAACTTGCACTATAATTTGTCGCTAATTTGTTACCAAATCCAAAAATTTGTCGCTCGTGCCGTTTAGTCATAATCAGCTGGTATGCTAGCTTCATATCAAGTTAGCACTACACATAGCATATCTCAAAAAGGAAATGTCGTAGGATGTTACTGTAAAGACCATAATTTGTCGCTAATAGTCTTATCTCTAGCTGATAAGCGAAAAACTGCTGGAAAACCATCAAACAATTAATCAAGGATTGCTTTGTTACATTTGTTTGAAGAGGTCGAATTTATTTACCAAATTTTCTAAATTAGGTTTTCCCTGTTTCCCCCAAGTTGGGTAACAGGTTACCTTTCGAGAATTTGATGGCTAGCATACCAGCTGATTATGGCTAAACTGTACAATTAGTTAATTAATCCTTGAATTCCCAATTACATTTTAAAAACCTGAAATAGCTAGAGACCCATTGAAATACAAATTGCAAAGCACTTTTATAAAAAAAATCCCAATTACTTATTCACAAATGGGCTTGAAGTACCGAGTACATATGTCTAAATTTTGAAAAGACTTAATTGAAGCACATATTCAATCAGAAATGGGCCCTGCCACTGTGCACGTATTCTAGAAATGCTTAACCCTGGACAGATATGGTGTCATCAATCAAGTGACCATAAAGGAAACTCTTCACTGGTTAATACCTATCAGAATTTAGCAAAGTCCTCATCAAAAAAGTTTCAGCCCCTGACAGTGGCGGCTCGTGGTCGAATACGAAGGGAGTTCACAAAGTTAATAACATGTAGGTAATATCAGAACATGAAGCGTATTTCACGATGTTGTAAATGCACCGCAGGCGAAGATTTTTAATATTTTTAGGAGAAACAAATACTTATGGCATTTAATAACACAATAAATAAAAACCTTACGTTATTTACTTATACAGGAAATCCATTCGTCTATGTTTTGAATTAGCAAACACACTCGACAGGAATACCGGCAAAAATCAGGCACGGAAAGCAAAATAATGCGTTTAATTTATTACACCCACACAACCACGAAGTTTTTTTTATACTGTTCTACTTTAAACACACGTTTGAACTTTTTATTTTTTAAGGTACACTCTTGTGTCAGCTGTAGTTTTGGGCGAGGTGGACCCCTTTTCTTTATTTCGAAACGATTTTGAAAATTATTTGAATTTTCTTTAATATATTTTACCGAACACGACTCCATCATTTACGTAATATTTTAATTAACACGTATTGTGCAATAAATTGTGCGTCATTTACAATTAGTGGACTTTGAACTCTGAAATCTGAACATAATTTTTTTACTATCGGTTCCTACCAACACTAACTTCCAGAGCCTTTAAAAATGACTCGTACTGGACATTTTCACCAGGTGGCAGTTGCAAAACCCTGGCAGAATGTCGGGTAGCCGTGCCGACGTAGCACGACATTATTCCGGCTGATTTCGGCTTCTCGTGCAGTGCACCTAAACGCTGTATGTTGAGTGTATTTTATCTTCCATGTCACGTGTCCGACGCCTCTCTCTCTCTAACACATGGACATCAAACGGAGTATCGCTCACGTGATATGTTCAGAATCAAAACTTGAACCAAAAAAGTTAGGTGAAGTCGTCAGCGACACAACAAAAATTTAAATATTTTCTATGGGTTACGGGTTGGTGTTTTGTAACTGTGAACTATGAAATGGTAAAAGAGATGTATATTATACGTTAATCATTAATAATATAATAAATATTAAAAGGATAAAATTATATGGTGTAACTAGTTCAATTTTTAAGGGGGTTCACTGAACAAATGCACCTACAGTAAAACCGCCACTGGCCCCTGATAAGCCCAAAGTCTGTACAATTAATTAATTATAGGGCTTACACTAGAGACCCACAAATGGGCTTGAAGTACAGAGTATCTCTAAATTTTGAAAGGATTTAATTGAAGTACAAAACTGAAGCTTTGTCCATTTCTATTTAATATAGGTCTCAGTGAAAACTGCGAGTAGTTAATGAAAAATTTAAATATAATTTTTTTATTTCTAATGTTATTTTATGTAATTTTCTTCAATTTATGTAGACGACAAATCGTTAACATTTGAAAACAAACAAGAAAAAGCAATTGTACTTTATGGCTACTGTTGGTAGAACTTCAAGATACGTATCTATGTATGAACATACTTGAGTATGAAAATTGTTTTTTATTACTTACTCATACATTTCCTACCGATTACTTAATTTTAGGTATTATATGAAAGAAAGATTGATTGGGCAAAGAAATGTCCACGTAAATGACGCAACAACTGTTCAGTTTGTAAGGTGATCATGGTGTGCACTTTGCGTTTACGAAGACATTTATTACAAAATGTCGATTTCAATAGACGCTTTGTAACTTTTACTTCTTGTCGTACCTGCCATTAAAATTTTTATCTTCACTCAATGGAATTAGTTTATTAAAGAAATTGTTGCAGTATAAAACGGATTAAGCGTATATTATTGTTGTTTGCACTTTTACTTACTTATTCGTACATGTACGTGTGCAGTATAACCAATTATTATACCATATTATTGTATAATGTCGAGTTGTAATTTAATGATTAGTAAGGCCGATCGAGATTTTCGCAATTTTACACAATTGACACGAATACATTACGCTTATTTAACTAGGGACATTACAAAACGAAATTCTTTACCTATATTAACTATTTTGCGTGGACATTGTTAATTTTGTAATCGAAAATAAAACAAAACGTAAAAAGTGCAACTTTTTTATATGAAAACTCACACAATAAGGCAATGTATAGCGACAAAAAATGCACTAATAGATTCTGGTAAGGTTAGTGAACCAGAACAGCTCGCGAGTTTGCCAACAACAATAAATGAATGAAAATCAAATCATTTTATGAATTATACATTAACAACGATGATCTTTAATAAAAAGTAAACATATATATGTACAAAGAAATAATAATTAAAAAGAAATTTTATAGTGACAATAAATGATGAGATTAATCCTAAACTAAGTAAATCTTTCACGTCAAGAAAAACTTCACGTTTTAGCATTAAAATTTATATGACTTTGTATATGAACAAATTTTAGATATAAACCCTAAAAAATTTTATCGAACTTCGATAATTCGAATCACTATGTGACGCAAAAAAAGTGGTAATATCTGTAATACTTGTGAATGAACATTTGTGTATGATTTATCTATTAAGCTTTAGGGGCTGTTCATAAAATACGTCATGCTAAAATTACACTTTCTGTGACCCCCCCTTTGATTGATAATACACAAATTTTGATAGGTACTTAGTCAAAAATATATATTTAATTTTCTTAATAAAATTTAAATAAATTAATAAATATCTTTTGTAACGAACAAATAAATAATATTTCTATTTATCAGAGTCCAAGGATTCTGTAAAAATTCAGTAAAATTTTTTGATGAACGGCGAACGTCACGTTGCCGTAGACCCCCTGTCCCCCCTTGTCACATCTTGTTACGCTCATCAAAACCCCTCCCCCCCTTATTTGCGATCGTATTTTATGAATTGCCCCTTATTTAAACTTGAAGTTATACAAAAATTTTACAAAAGTAAATTGCCACACGTCCTTTTGATATATAGATTCTAGGTAATATCTTTTTTCTGTGCACCATTTTCCAGATACATATACTTTTAGATCAAAAGTTTTTGAAGTACTTTTTGATAACAAATAGTCGAAGAAACTGAACTGCCTCACTGCTTAATTACACAGTACCAAGCGTTATTAAAAAGAGGCTTTAAAATCGTACATTTTTTAATTTTTTTTGGATTCCTCCAGTAATAAAAGTTCGAGAGTTCGAGTTATTAAGTAAAAATTAGACGTATTTATCATATTTTATATTAGTCCAACCAATTTTGTTCGTTATCAATTTTATCGTATTTTGTATAAACAGTAATTTGGAACATCCTGCAACATCTCAATCGTATTCAAGAAACATTAATATTACCTATGTACTTAAATTCAGCAGAAGTGTAAACCACCAGGAACGCTTTAAACCAGTTAAAGAAATGTTTAGTCTCAAAAAAAAACTTTTATATCAATTCTAAAATAAATATTCAATACCAAGAAAAAACTTTACGTTTTATCATCTAATATATAAAATTTTAGTGTCACAATGTTAGTTGGCTTGACCGATTTTCATGAAATTTTATATGCATATTCAGTAGGTCTGAGAATCGGGTACTATCTATTTTTCATACCCCTAAGTGATAAGGGTTGTCCACTCCTAATTTTGTTTTTAATTTTTGTACGATTTTTTTTAATTTTTTATGATTTGGCATTAAAAAAAACATATAACCCTTAATTTTCATCCTTCTACCACCAACCCCCATTTTTTAATAGCGATATTAATACTGTAATAATCTTCAACTCTCAGTGGTCGATAACTGATCAATTATTATCAATCGATTAGTCATCCCCGCCAGGCATCTACTGATGTCACTACTCACCCAGCAAACAGCACGGAGTGGGGATAAGAATGAAGCAGATTTTATTAGAATGTTACAGGGAGTTCAAATATGTTCTAAGAAGTAAAAGAATGTTGTATTATAACATTTCAGAATGAATTGGCAAGAATGTTTCAGAATGTTAAAAAAAGTTAGAGAATGTTTTGATAGTTCTAAATTCGCGTATATTCTAAAATGTTCCATCAAACGTGTAATATATTCTTACCCGGGCAACGCCGGGTATTGCTTCTAGTATTAGATAAAATCTGGATGCCTCCATCATCAGGCACGGCCCTAAATCTAACCCCAACCCCACCTAACCTTCTTTTACTTACTTCTTGAATTCCTACTTATCATTGAATTTTAGACGTAAATAAAAAAATATTTTTTTTATTACTTTAAAAAAATATGTTGCTTCAAATCTTATTATGTTCGTTATTAAAAAAAAAATTAAATATGAAATATAATCCGTTTTGTGTAGTAGTAGGTAATTTGGACAACACCTGGCAGTTTTGCAACATCCTCTAACCTCTCAATCGTATTCAAGAACCATTAATATTACTTAAATTCAGCCGAAGTGTAAACCAGCTGGATCGTTTTGAAACAGTTGAAAAAAATGTTTAAGTGTCATTCCAAGAAACTTTAATTAATAGTATAAGTTTGCTCAAATCTTGGGTCTAGACCGTCCGTATTATTTATCGGTCATCTAAAGCGAGCTTTCTCTTGCCTCAAAACAAAGAAAATGGTTAGAAAGTAATACGAATGGAATCTGGATTAAGTTAATTCATATAACAAATATTACTGTAAATTTCTTCTATCGAAATAACCGATCTGACGACCGCATCTCTACTCTGCATGATTCCCTACTTACACATAATATGTACCACCTACCTAATACTTACGTCCTCTGTTATAGGATCATTTCCGCCCTAATTCTTTCACAACTACAAAATTAACATTGATTACTACTTTATACAGACATATCAAATAATACTTACAGCTGATGGTCACCTACTACTAGTTACCGTCTCTGACCATTTATGGGCATAAATTTACGTTCGATTTTTTTTTATTGAAACTTAAGTCAGCCATAAAAAGTAATTAGTAAACATTACAAATCCGTAATGACCCGTGCCATTCAAAAATATTCTAACAGTGTTTATTATTGTATTAGATAGGCACCTACCTCACATAAATATAAATCTTAAACTCAGAAGCTATACTCTATAAAATTTAAAGTTCTTGACTGTATCAATTAATTAACCTAACCCAACCTAACTCCTGATATCAACTCAACAGTTGTAGAAGTTGCAAACAATTTTTATCAGAATTTAATAGCCACCACAAAAATCATTGTTTCAGTTAGGTATACATATTTCTTTTTTGTTTTGGTGATAACATGAATTAATTAAATTCGCGAAATAAAATCACCTACAAACATTTATATACATATGTATAATTAAGAACCGCCACCGAAAAATTAATTTTCAGAAAAGACTGTAACCGTATCAAAAAGTGTAGCCGTTAAGTAGAAAAAATTAATGAAATGCGTCAATAAATTTTACTTAGTGACGCAAATTGTGTTGCTACAATTGCGCGAACCTTCCCACTCGAGTTCATTATCAACAATAAAAAAACTTCTCCTCTTCCAATACCCATGGCCCACATTTTTAATTTTCCTTGACCGAAATAGAGTAAATGCAACTAAATAATATTATTTACAAACTGTTATTGTCGCTATAACAGCGAAGCGCACGCCATTTGGAAAATCTTTCTCACAAGCAAATCATCATGCAGGTACTTTTTCGGCACAATATGCTAATCGATGGGAGATTACATAATTTTAATAAATTTAATATTCATAAATACACGAAATAAGCAACGTTCGTCGTAGATATTTTATACAAAAAATTGTAAACAGTCACAGAATAAAAAAATAGAACTTACATTTACCGATGAACTCTCCTGTAATTCTTCATTAATTTGTCAAATTAACTAGATCATGATGATGCTGACTTGATGACATTCCTCCTGAAAAAAAGAATAATTATCATCAGTCCAATAAAGCAAAACTAAAAATGAAATAAATTCTAAAAATCTCAAAACCAAAATACTCATTAAACCGAATGAATGTACAAGGTGTCTCAAATTCTATATTGATACATTCTAGCTAGAAAATCATATGTTAGATAGATGTACTGCAGAATCTCCTGAACTGTGACCTTGGAGTGCGCAGAGACATTACACCTCCCCTTATTAACCAAATGCTCGGGCGTAAGCTCCGCCTCCCGCTTTTTTCGCGCATTTGACGACTCATAAGATTTTGAACGACTTCTAGAATTAATAATAAACTATACATACATGATGAATGAAGCTGTGCCTGTACTATGAGACGAAAAGTGCAGAATGTTGGGCACCTTGTAGATTTATCATACACGTTTGTGTTTCTTTTACGTTGTTAATTACTGTATAGCATCGACACCTACTGCCATTAAACTATATGATGGCAATTATAATGATTATGATTTATGATGGTACAATTTTGCACAATTATTATCGATTCTGTATTTTACGCGAACGAATTCGTAATTTTACACCTATGTATATACTTACATGCATGTGTTATATAACAATAATGACCACACAAAACACGTGTTAATGTCATTGTAATGATATAACATATCGTACACTTTCGTATTACATACCTGTATAAAAATATTGATTCACGAATTACCTTTTTTGTTTTATTGCAATTACGGATTAACCATTGAGTTTATGACATTGTTTAGAGTTTAAATACAAATTGTGTGTTAATTGCATCAATAATTACATGTTTCGATTAATTTGACTAGATATTTACCATACTAGAAAATATTAATCAAGTGCCAGTTTCACTCGCTCGCCGAGGGTTCCGTACCTTGTCAAATATATTATTTAGCATAAAGGTTTATAAAAATAGTAAGAATGTTACACTTTTCGATCTCAAATGACAGTTACTTTATGATCATTGACTGTTTTCTTAAAGTGAAGAACTAGCTTTTTAAGCTCAGTAGTTTCGGAGGTGGGGAAAGTAAATAGTCAATTTTCGTTTATTTTCTTAAATAATTACAGTCAAACTTCGATAATTCGAAGGTTGATAAGTCGAATTTTTAATTAATCGAAGCAAATTGGTTGGCAACAGTATCAACTATGATAAATAGATGTTATTTTTATTTGATAACTCGAACTCTCAGGAAATGCAAAAAAAAACTAGATTAATGTTTTTAAAAATATTATAATGAATAACGTAATCAGTACCTATAAAGTATGTGAATTCCATAGTACAATTTATTATTTTTAATTATTATGAGTTTTTCTATGGGATAAATGTAATTAGAATTTAATAAATCAACTGTTTTACTGAAAAAAGCAGCGGTCACATTTTTTAGATAAAATTCCCTTCGTTTTTTTGCATTTCCTGAGAAAACTTACCGTAGTTATGTATATTTTTTTTCACACCATTAGAAAGTAGAGATTTCAACGAAGAAAAAGCCCACCAACGTTTTTAAAAAAAACAGATATTTTGACGTGAGAATTTTCGATTGAAAATTAGGGTGCTTTTTCGATATTAAGTAAAAATAATATGAATAAATAAATAATTTAAATCAAAAAAATTACAGCGTGTTTGGGACATAACTAGGTAAGTTTTCGCCAAATTTCGTGAAAAAAATTTTTTTTTGTGAAAGATAAAAATAAAAAACCAAAAAGTTGGTTATTTAAATTTTTCACACAAATTTTGAGGTTATGTGACAAAAGTGTAAATACAAAAGTTGTAGATATTTTTATTACCTACAACTTTGCCATTTAACTTTTTTCCATAAGACTTGTAGTTTTTCCGAAAATCAAGGAAAACCGTTGTTTACCTTTTAAAAACTCACCCCCTTCCCCTTCCCGACCTCAGATTGCCCGTAAATTATTTTATATTCTTTTCCTTTTCCAATGGGTTTCATCCTACTATAATTTTTTTTGGTTTCAAAAATTATCGACCCTGGTCTAGTAGTCATGAGTTCCTCTTTGAAAGGTGACCATGATGTCACATTTTAAAACGCACCTACCTCGTTTATTTTTGTTCTTAATCGACATTAATTTACTGTTTCGTCATCACGTTTGATCGCAAACTTTTATTGGGTTCGAATATAAAATAATTTTTGACGTGCAAATGGAATTGTTAATGTTAATGATTAGGAAAAGCGTCCCGTCCCGTCCGGCCGTCATCGTCAGTCCATCTGATGGTTGCATCGTTCTCGTCTCGTTGTAGCAGAAGTAAAATCATGTCTTTTAGCAGTAATAACTTACATAAATATTTCTCGGTTCTACTTGAAAGATATTTCACGTTAGCCTTTCTAATCAAGTTTCACTTTCTAACATAGCGATTGCCGCCACCGCCGCTGCACGTCAGTCGTTGCAAATTCCAAGGCCAATTACCCAAAAAATACGTTTCTCATAACTATGGTCTCGTATGGTGGGTCCGTCTGTCTGTCCGTAAAACATATTGCAATTTCAACATAATAATTATATCCATACCAGTTTTTTAACTGTGTTATGGTAACGAATGAAAATATATTTTCAAATGACTGTCATATCATTCATACCAAAAATATATTGGTGTTTTTCAGAAATAATTTTCTTGGAACTGTACGTAAAATGGTTTTCCATTAAATGAATACAAATAAGTTTGCAACAGCACTATGACTTTCATTTTTAAGGTTTTCCATAAGGAAGAAAAAGACTTAATTTTGATAGTCTTTTCTTTTGTAGAAAGCTAATTTATCTACAAAAATGATATGAATTCGCCGGTTCTGTAACAAAATGTGAAGAGAGAAGGTTGGGTTAGGTTAGGTAAATAATCGATACCTCTCTTAAGAATTTAGTTTTTCAGCAGCAACTATTTTAAACTCGTTAATTTTGTCGCACAATAGAAATTACTATTGAAAGTCTCTGGCCCCTAAAGTATTTCTTATGTTATAGAGAAATCTCTAAATAATTTTTCGTTTCGTTATTACAGAAATTGTCGTTTCCGTCACTTCAAAATGGCTGTACAATGTTCAATTTCTCCATGTCGAGTACGGCGGATATGGAAGGTCCGGGGGGCAGTTTCGAGTGCATTAAACAATCAGCCGCGCCGAAGGGATCCCTGGAAGCCCTCGGTGCCATTCCACACAAAATTCGAATACACGCCAACGAAGACGTCTATGAAGCCACAAGACACCGAATGACAGTAGCGGAGGAGAATCACAAAAATAAATGGTAAGTTACATTATTATTATCATTGTGTACCCCCACTTATACAGATGTGGTAACCTACGAACCAAAACAATACGGCATTCTGTTATACTAACCTCAGAAATACATATACTAGGATTGACTCTTAAAGTACATTTCCTAATTTTATAACATGTTACAACCTTTTATAGCAACTGCACCACAAGAGATTTTTTAATGTCGAACAAGTGGCTAAAACATGCAATTCCTATGTTCTGTTTGTATGTTAACTTTTAAATTCTGTATATCTTCGAATGAATTACCACCTTTTATCTGTCGAAACTATTTTGTGAAAAAATTATATCTTTAATTGTTGTTGTGCCTGCTTGGATCTCCCTACAAATATGTATTTATTGACCAATTGTAAATGTCAAATTGCACATCCGTATTATTTACAATGAGGAGTCTACTTCACTTCCGGATGGGAGTTGGACGGGATGCGGATATATAAAAGTAAAGTGCGTACTCTCTGACGACACGCAAACTTTTATTTGCATCAAAATCCGTGAGACAGACTTCAATGTAGAAACCCTAGATCTATTAATTTTACCTTTTACGGCGTAATTTAGTTTAAAAATTTAGAAACATACTTGAGGAATTCTTATTTGAGAAAAAGGAAAAATAAATAAAAATGAAAGTGGAAAATGAACTATTCTTTGGGAACCAATTAATTGATTAAGAGAAACCAAAAGCTTATATGAATAAGGTTACTAATCCCTTTAAAAATAGAAAAGCTCGAAAAAATTAAATCGACGAAATCATTAATGTTAATTATTGGAAAACTATTACAGTAATTTTATTTAAATTCCTTAAGAGTCCAGTTGTACAAGATTTTTTTTAGTTGTGTTGTCCTAATGTAATGTACATATTTTTTATCCATAAGAAACACTTCTATGCCCAGTTACCTACATCAATCTTAGTATAATATATTGTACAGAAAAACTAATTTCACAAGATATCACGTAGTTAACATCGTATATAAATATTGTTTATACGTAGTTGTCATTTACATTGTGTTTTTCCTTGAAATTAATAATTGTTAGTTCTAATCAGCAACTGTTATTTTGAATTTGTTATTTTATTTATTATACCCCCTATCACCACATTTGGTTTGGTTTTTAGTTTATTTTTCGATTTATTTGATTGATAAGTTTGTATACCACAAAAACTCGGATTAGTGAATAATATTTATAATTTGTCATTGTCTAATTTCCTATATGATAGATATACTTTTGTTTATTGTTAAAATAAGCTCAAAAAATTTTTTTATGGAAACAATGACAACTAAATTTGTTTGTTATAGTAATAAAATAGTGAAATAAGTGTTTAACTATTGTGTGAATTGTAAAACGCAGTTATTTACAAACATAGGGCTTTACGTACATAAAGTAGAACCTTGTACAAAAATACTGGCCACAGGGTCTTTAGAATATTCAGATACTACTGAAATCTACTTTGCATTGTGGTACATTCAGATTACTGTTAAAAACTTTTATATGAAAAAAATTCTTTTAACTATTCTACGTATAAGGAGTTGGCATAAAATAACTACATTTTCTAAAATTCAGTTTTTAATTTCAGCACAAGAGAAATTAAACCGAACCAGAATGACATAGGTAGGAAGGTTAAAGTGAAGCAATTACCAGGTCGGACTGTGTCAACAACCACGACAGTGCCGCCCCCGTCTTCGCGGAGAGATACACCCCCTATTCGGGAAAGTCTGCTCAAGTCGCCGAACCAAACGAATCTGAACTCCAAGACTCCGCCATTATACGCGAACAACAACGGTTTGACCAACGGCCTGGGAAGCGGTTACGTCAACAATTCCCGTCCTTTACAAAATAAACCCTCCATGCCCGAGATTATGCGAAGACCAATCAAGTAGGTCTTATATAATTCATCCTTAACATAATCTTCCTGCTTTACATAATAAGTAGTATTAAGTTAAGTAAGGAAATAAAAATTTTGGCTTGGAAAAAGTTGAAAAAATTTTTTCTACGGCTCGTTAAATTGCACAGTTATAGTGAGTTCGTTGGTTATAAAGCCAAAATAAAAGGTGTTTATCACCAGTACTGTGTTACGCAATATGCTGCGAATAGATTCAAATTGTAAACATTAATCAACCGCTTACGTCTTTTATTGTTAACTATCTCATTAAAAAATCAAGTAAACTTCTTATATTTGCTTGACTTGACAATGACAATAATGATAATGGGTCATATACATAACAATATAACTAACTCTCGGTATTTATTTCTCGAACACCTATATCAAAAATTTCTTTCATACCTAACTTGTTTACGAACTACTTATTTACCTACATTCATTTTGATTTTTCAATTGGGTTTTATATTTTACATCACTTTTCCGGTTTTGTAACTAATTTAAATTTTATAGTTGAATAGATGTGTACGGTAATTATTACTAATTTATTCTAAATATAGACGACATTTCTTAGGAACAGACCACCGTTTTATAATTTATAGTTATAATTAAATATATACATAATTATATTTATAAATAGTTCATTTGGTCAAAATTTCGTAATTCAAAACGGTGGTCTTCTTAAGTAATTTACTAACAATAAATCAAATTACGATAAGTGCCAAAGTTCTGATTTTCATTAATTTGTATAAACACCAGAGCTTGGTAAAGCCTAATTACTTACATACACCTTTGAAAAACTTACATTGAAAAATACTTTGAGAAAAATTTAGTGTCCTAAAACAGAGCCCAAAGCTTTTTCTTAACTAAAACCTAAATTTAAATTAATTTAATGAAAACGAATAAGATCGAATGAAATAAATAGTCTAAACATAAACAACAGAATTTGATGTTCTTTTTAAGGGCATGATCTTTTAATATCTTCTAACTACCGTATGATCTACAGCTAAAAACTTTTCAGAGAACGTTTGATTCACCTTCTTGCCTTGAGACCATTCAAAAAGCCCGAGTTATACGAAAGGCTCGTACGAGGTAAGCCCTTTATGACGAGTAAATCATTACGTTCGACGTTTTTAATTTTTATTTTTTTCGTTTCATTACAGAGGGTTTACGGGAGAGGCATAGCATGACGTCCATTTTAAAGCAGATTGCGTACATGAAAGACAACGCGTACCACCTCAACAGGGCCATGTGGAATGATGTGAGGGAAGACTGGCCGTTTTATACAGAGAGTGAAAGACAAACGCTAAAGAGGTGAAAAAAATATTTTCAAAATGTTATAGTATTACTAAAAATTTAAATTGATTTATTTTCTGTAATATCTTGTGATAAGCACTCAGTATAATGTAACAAAGGAAAGTCATGTTGAGTGGTGAAAATCTCGTCAAACATCAGTATTTATATTATTAAAATTTTAGGTTAATATGAGAATTTTTGGATTAATATTGAATTTTATGATTCTTGCGGTAAAATGCGAAACAATTTCCAAGATTTTCTTATGACCATTTTAATAATAAAACTTCCCAGAATTTCTGTTCCTTAATAAATCACCCAGTATATTTTAAAATTCGTTGAAATATCTTTTTTTCTGTAATTGAGAAATACCTGCAAGTAATTTTACGGTGTCTTTTATTTTCGAAATTACGGACAAAGAAATGTACAAAAAATCTTGTAATTTATTAAGTCTTATGTTTAACTTTTGTCACATGTAGGTTCACATTTAAGCATTACTGTAAACTACGATTGAAATTGATTACTCAATAATTGGAGCATGTATAATCAAAACAAATTACCATTGTGAATGCTTTTTTCTTAGCAACGTATAGATTTCTTTACAAAATGAACATTTTAACTTTTTTAATACATACAAAAAAACCATTTTTGAAATATAAGTTGGTTGTTTCCAGACCATATTACTGGTACACCAATATGTACAAAGTTATAACGGTTGCAAACTCTTCGAATATTTTACTATTTCATCTCAGTTAGAAAAAATAAACTTTGGACTATTTAAACTGCCCTTATTAAAAAAATATGTGGGTCAACATTATTTTTTACAGTGCTAAATTGTTTCTTGTCAAAATGAAAGAATTACTGACAAATGACTGAATTTAGTCAAGCAGATTCTGTTTTTTCTTTTAAAGTAAAACAACCAATAAGGTTTTTTTATAATTGATTTTAACGAATCTAAGGGTATTTTTTGTGTATTGTTTCAGACGGAAACCACAAAACCTTACCCCACCAGGCAGTAGCGACGGTGGTAGTTCGGGTAGCGGCCAGTCACCGACGAGCACGCACCCAGGTTCACCACCACCACCCATATCAACAACTCCGTCGTCGAAACGACCCGGTTATTACGACGGTGCCGACGGCTTACCAACCAAAAGGCAACGTATCTCTCACTATCGCAAACCCTCCGAGCAAGTTGTGTGCAGGTCACCGGTCGAAAATAACAGTCAAAGGCGGCCGGTGACCGATTCTCGGGACGCGAGTAACATGAACCCCCGTAGCAGGGAAATGTCGTCGATGCCTACCTCTACCAACGGTCACTATTATAATAATAACAACGGATATCCGACTAACGGTTTCGGTCCTCATCTTAGCGAAGACGACGATGACGATGACGATGACGTGGACACTACGATGGTCGATGTCTCGAACCCCAATACCATCACCAGTAGTAGCAGCATTAACAACAACAACAAACAACGGCCTTGTGATAGTCATATTAATATTAATAATAATAATAACAGTAGTTGTTTGAATTTTGGTGTTAGTCGTGAAAAGTCATCATCACCTTTCGGGGGTGGCAGTAGTGGCGGTAGTAACAGTGGCGGGTCACCGTTACTAGCCCTGAGCGGTGGTGTCGGTAGTGGTGGTATGAAGCAGTCACCGAAAAAGAACGGTTTCATCGCTAATTCACCTTCGGTAATCAGCGGTAATGGTGGCGGGGGTGGTACCCCTACGAATGTAGTTGCAAACGAAAATAATAAAGTTGGAAGGGTAAACGAGCCGGTGGTTGTTGTGACGCAAGCGAATAATAATAACAAGAACAAGTACGCGGACTATGTCAAAAATCACTCAAACAACAATAACAACAGCATAAAAAAACAGCAACAACAGTCGCAGGAGGTGAATGGAACGTCGGAGAGGCATGCTGAGCAAGTTTCTACAACGGATTCAGGACCTCCTCCACCTCCAGCCGATGTAAATAAACAGAAGACTTTGCCTGAAGTAGATCCCACACCGGAGTTCCCGGATTATTTGACGTAAGCTATTTAAAATTTATTTCTCCTCATTTAGGCCGCATTGTGTTGATTTTTGAAGGCGAAAAAGAAATTTAAAAAAATCGTTGTTGGGTATTGGTAGGGAACTCTGATTTTTTAAATTTTTTATTGGGTATATTTCATCGTTTTAGACCTTTTATTAAACGTCTTTATAAATTCAAAATTTATTATTTATTATTATTATATTAAACTTATTAGATTGATGCTTTGTTGAAACCAAAAGTTAGACCTACGTAAATATGTATGCACACAAATGTTACACGTTTTTTTCCCCACTAAGCTTAGCAATCCTGTTATATTCATCCACTGCTTTTCTTTCATCAAATCATTCCAGCACATGCATTAGTTTCTTCCCTTGTCTCACATATTCTACATACTCTGTATCTTCATCCCTCATCCAATACTTGACCCTGTGACTTCATTTTCCATTCCAAATCTTGCGAATACATATATCTATATGTTTCTTATTATTCAAATATTGTTACACACAGTCCCTAAGCCAATGTTCTCACAGTAAAACCTTCATACTTTCCACATATCTATCAGTTATTCTTAAATCATCCCCTCTTTAATCTCATATCATCTCAACTGCACCATTTTCTGGACACTCTTAATTTAATAACTCACTATGTATTATTTATACATGGCGTTTCTACCTGTTTCCGCTCTTTCCATCCCCATTCCTCCACCCTATACAGAACTATACCAAGAACTTTACATAGAACAGCCTTTTCCTCCTAATCCAATCGTTTTTGTATAATTTTTGTTACACCACCTATACTTTCATAAATCATTTGCTTTCGCTAATTAAGTGCCTATTAGCAATTTGAGTCCATTTTTCACCATCTTATCCGACTAGACAGACTCTCTTTGAATATAATGTTTCTATAAATTCAAAATTTAATATTTGCTATTTTAATTTCAAACTTTCAGTTTCTTTTGCGTTACCTTTTCGTATTGCATGTTTAATAATAATTGTCAATTTTTGCCATTGTGAATATTGTTTATTCGTCTCCTTGAAGTAAAACGTCACGGTAATACTTGAAATCGATTATTAACAGTAAATCATTACTTATCATTCCGATAGTTACAATTCAATACTTATATTTTTTCTTTTGTTAACGAACAAGTTAATCTACTTACTGTGTTATGCCTAACAATTTTCCTTTCAACGATATACTCACTACTTACTTTTGATAAAAAATTTTGACAATTCAATCTCAAGCAAGCTATTTATAAATACATATACGTTTTGACGTTTTTTTTTTTTTTTTAATTCCATCCAATAAAAATTCAATTGTAATTAATTTAAATTTAGAGATGCATTAATAAATTTATGTAACTGTAGAAATATAGTTTAAATTTAAATTAACATACAAACGATTGCATATATTAATATTCCACCGTAATAAATAAACAAAAAGTAAAGCTCAATGGTTTGGTTAATAATGTATGTAAAAACTGTGTATATGCTGATCAATTCTCAGCCAATACAATAGTTGTTCTTTTTCTTTAGTTTATTAAAATACACTGGGTAAATTTTAACCATACTAAGTATAATAATATTATAAAATTACGTACCCCATTGATAGTGAAGATTTCTACTCTAAAAGCTTCTTGGCTTCCTTGAAAATTTAAATAGGTAATTAGTACATCACTAAATTAATGTACTATGAATTTAGTTACAAATATATTTCAATCTAATCACAACAAAAAATAGTATCAACTTATAAATAAAATACATAATTGGTTATTAAAAACAAGTTATTGTCAGTATGAAAGAAGAATGGTGAATTTAATTTACTCCAACACCTACCTCAATGTTGTTTCCTCTTTGTTAACAGTGAGTACACCACCATTAAAAACTCGGATCAACGGCGGAGGTATAAAGCAGATTTTAATGCTGATTACAATGAATACAAGCAGCTTCATGCCGTTGTGGAAAAAGTGTCGAGAAGGTTTGCTGAACTGGAAGAAAGACTTCGTCAAACCGACAAGCACAGTCCCAAGTACAAGGTAGGAATATTTTAAAATAGATCTTACAAAAAATTACAATTCTCATTTTATTTCGAGATAATCCATTCAATTATCCTCTCTCTATTGTATTTGTTAAATGGTATTAGGATTTTTTAAAGTGGATCTGTAAAGACAATATACGAAACTAATATTTATTTCATTATCAATTAACAAACTGAATGGCAAATTAGGTAAAATTATTAAAACTATGATACAGTCTGATGCCCACATATTAACAAATCAAACTAGTTTAATAAAAAACATTAAATTTTATGGAAACCATCAGATGTGGGATCCCAATTTCGAACATATCAGTTCTTATTCGTATTAGTACGTCATTGATTTGCTATCATCTACCAATCCGAAGTTGATATTATAATATCATGTTATTGCCAGTACATCGCTATCTTTCAATATTTTGGGGAGATTTATGGAAACTACCCAAGGTGTGCTAATAAGTTCAAAATTGTGATTCATATCAGTAAAAGAATTGTTGTTGTGACATGACTAATATTTTAAAATTAAAATTAGGAAAGTGATGGTGGAATATCGTTTTTTCTTTATAGGAAATCAGAAAGCAAATAGTAAAAGAATACAGGGAAAACAAGCAGGATTTGGGTCACCAGAGGGATAAAAGACGATTCCAATATTTGCACGAGAAATTGTCGCACATTAAGAGGCTGGTGCTGGAGTATGACCAGACAAACACGGAGAAAAGGTACTGACCTTGGGCCAAGGCCCATTGGCCACCAGCCCAAAACGTCAATGAGCATTGCTATGGACAAAACGCGCCTTGTACTATTATTACTATGACTAAATCTTCGCTACTTGTTACATCACCATCACTACCCTTCTTACTACTACTGTTATTTATATTTTTAAGAACCTATTTTCTTCCTGTTATTATTAATATGATTTCAGTAATTTTATTTTTACTGCTGTTGCCCATTTACCGCGTCGCGTCGTTTGTTTTTTGATTGTTAGTCAGAGTTTTTTGTGTATGTATTATCGAATGTTGTTTACGTTGAGTTTAAGTTTTTTTTTAATGATTGTGCAGTTTTTATAATTCGTTGGGTTGGAGCTCAGTCTTGCTCAATTACCATTTGTGATATGCCGCGACGGGGTTGAAAAGCAACTCCGCACGGGTCCAACGTTAACTCGCCCGACGATCTATGTTATATTAATTCGTACGTTAACTTTTCTCTTATGCGGTTCGGTATAAGCGTTTCGTTTCGTTCGCGACCCCTAATTCTTTTTTATTTTTATTTCCCCTAAATAATTTTACCAAGTGTTATAGTTACGGTTAGGTTTGAATTATAAAATATTTTTGTTTTTAGTGAATGATAATTAATTTACTATCTATATAATGACTTAAATAAACACATATCCTGGAATTATTTTCGCATTTCTTGAGTGAGAAAGGCCAAAGATTTTGAGAAAATTTAATGGTGCATTTTGTAAGTCTGTCTTACATATCACATTTTGCAGTTTTTTGATATACCTATTTGATATATTATATATTAAAAATATAGTGCAAGGGACTTTTTTTTTATGTGAGTATATCTCTTGGCACATCAAATCAGACGACACGACAACGTTTCATTCGATAAGTCTCGTGCTTCGTCGGGTTTAATTAATTGGACAAGTCCCGGTAACAGAATTAAAACATATTCCTGTTTAATCTAACAAATAATTGTTTTTCTTTAATGAATTGATTTCTAAAGAAAAAAATACTTATTTTATAGACGCAGTTCTATATGTATATGCACATTAAAAGATATTTTTCATTGAAAAATATTTTCGTAACGAACTGTTTTAAAAGATAGTTTTGTAGTTGCATTTTTCAAATGACAGGCAGCATATAAAATGGAAATTGTTTCTATTTTTATATGTACCTTCTGTTTTCTTAGTAGAAGTAAAAAAAATTTGGCGAAATATCAAATTTTTGTGTAAAATAAAATCACGGAACTGACATAATTTAACATAAATTTACATTGAAATTAGATATAATTTGACTTGAAATAGTTTGTTTTTATAAATCATACAAAATATTAATTATTTGTTTAGTTTTACATTAGCTATAATAGGTACATTCGTAAAATTTTAAAAACAATTAATTGTAACATCTTTTCTGAAAATGTTCTTTCGGTCTTTCTCACTCAGATTCACAGTAAAAAAGGGAACAAAACTAGCAAGTTACTTAAAAAAAGTGTTAATATCACGTTACTTAATGAGAACGCCATTCACCATATAAAAGTAATGGGCACAAGATTTGGACAAAAATAAAACCTATTTTACAAAGCATTACATTAATAGTTCCATAAAATTGTACTTAAAATTTGTGTACTAGGCAATCAAAAAAGTCTCGTTTTTTTTTTCTATTTAAAAGTTAACATAGATACTTTTTATTTTAAATTTTCAAATCTTGTTCCTTTTATAAATGGTTACTTACGCATTATGCTAAGAAAATCATTTATACGACTCTGTACTTTTTATTAATTGATAAAATAAGATATTACGATTAAATATTTTATTACCTACCATGATTGAATTGATTGGCTCTCAAAATAGGTTAAAATTATAAAAGATACGCCTAAAACATTAAAAATTTAACATGCTAAGAAATTAATCAAAACTGTGGAATTAAATCTAAAAATTTTCAATCAAAGACAAATCAATAGTAACTTAAGTAAAAAATATTTATGAGCGTTAAAATACACATGCCCTAGAGGATTTTAATAATATAGTTATTATTATTAAAATTTTCTTTACAACAAAAAATAATATTAGTATCCATGATCTATTTGATAAAAATGAAATGTTTGATCCTTCGAACCGAATGATCAAATTTGTGACGATATAGGATGAAATACACAATTGAATAAAAAAACATTTCTCTAGGCATGAGGACCTAAAACATTAATTACTTTGCTCATTTTCGTTTACATTAATTATCTATCTGCTAAATTTATTTATTCTTACAATGACAAAATTTGTTAATAATATTTTTTCTTTCTTTAACCTCCACCTATTATTTATTAAATCTCTTATTTATTATTTTTCTCTTTTAAAAACAATACGTTTTGGTTTAAATTTTTAGAGTAAATAGTAGGACCATACAAAAACTTTCAAAAGTACTATATTTATTTATATAATTCAGTGATAAAAATTGTTAATTTATCTCTACTATTTATTTAATCTTTTATTTATTCCTTTCCTGTTTTGAACGAGCCAACGTCTTTATCACTTGTATTACTATTTACTCGCGTAGTTTTCGTATACTATCATTAATTAGTTTTTATCACTACTTCTATTACTGTAATTATTAATTATTCTGTACTATTTTGTAACTGTGATCGCTGAGCTCATTCCGCCAATGTACATAATCAAAACGAAAGAAAGAAAAAAAAAAATAAAATGAATATTGTTCTCTGTCCCATAGCAGTGCGAGTGCTCCGTGCATTTTGATAGGTATCGTGTTGTCTTTTGCCATTTTTAACGAACGAACGCAAGGAAAATGTGAAAAAAAAATTTATTATATATACCTATACATAAATATTGAGAATACTAATTAATTATAATTATAAATAAACACCAGTCGCCACGCACGACGGTAGAAAAAGTGGTTGTGATTGTAAATAATTATATAAAAAGATAAAAAAAAGAGAGAGAAGAGCATGTGTGAACCTTTGATGACGACCTGGCCTGTCCTTGACCCTTAACGTTTATTATGTATACAGTACCATGTATTTATATTAGAGTACATACACAATAATATACATAAATAATAAAATTATTTTTAAATATTATAGACTTATGCTTAATCATCTTATTCTCATTTCTATCTTTGCTTAATATTTTTTTGTTCGTTTTTTGAATATGCAATTTTTAAAAATCTACAAAAAAAATGATGATGATAATAATGAATAAATAAATATTTAAATAAATGTCATTAGTTCCGGGGTTGTGTAGTTGTCTTTATAATACGTACTCAAAATTTTTGTTTTATTTGGAGTGCATAAGTAAAATTGTTCTTTGTTTTGTTCTTATTAGTATAGATGTGTTGGTTTCGATACTGTTGAAAAAAATGAAGAGATTAAAAACAATAAAAAAAAAATGAACCTGTGGCCTTATAATCCCGTGCCCTTTAACGCAAACGTGTAACGATAAAAATAACTACAATAATAGATACTCGAATTTCAAATCAAAAATTATATTTTTATAATAAATTATTTGTGTTGTTGACCCTTACAATCCAAAATAATACATGTCTTATCATTGTCCAAAGATTTCGATGTTCATTGGACATTTTTGAGAAATTTCCCTTACCATTGCTTTTTAATACAAAATTATTATTATACCATATTTGAACATTTGGGATTAAACTTTAATTTAAATTATTTTAAATTTTTAATAGATCTTCAATTTTACTGGTTTTAATGTGAAATTTCTTTTGGTGCTCCAGGAAGATAAAACCGACTCGTGTTTAGCGAAATGCCAATTTCATACAACGTAGGTATTTCTTTTTTAATGGAATTCTCAAAAACGTCCGAAGATTGTATGTTTAGCAATTAAAACATTTATAGAATAATAACTAAGAAGTGCCCTATACATTTGTTCTGTTTACAATGAGCAACATTATCGAAACAAACACATCTAACACCTATTCTAACGCCCTTTCTTCCTGAAAGATAATCGATCTTTGTAGAGAAAAAAATAATATATACTTATACAATGTCTAAAGAAAAGTCTTGGCGATTCCATCAGGACAACAGCATCGGCGCATATAAAAAATTGTATGTATTGATAGCACTTTTGTATAATAATAATACATCATTATTATTAGGACGTATAAGTAAAATTTAACGGCAATGTAAGTAGGCAAGTTGTTTTCTCTTGTTATTATTATTATATATAATTGTTGGTGTTGTTGTCCAGTTATGTTCGTTTTGGGTTGATGAAAACGTGCCAATAGGCCAGTGTTCATATTTTGTTCGACAATATGAAATCTTGAGGAATTTCTATCGAGTGAATAGCAACATAAGGAAATACTTTCTAATTTAGGCAAATTATTTTAAACTGTGCTGGAAGAGTCTCTTATTTAGCATAAATTCGCTTTTTTATCATTTGTACTTATAATAACAGTTTTTAGTGGGAATTTTATAAAAATCCTTTCTTTTACTTTTAATTTCGCTCGATAAAAATTTCTTTTGGTAGATAGTCTTAGTTTTGGTCACTGGCCTTCAAGTCTTTAAATAAATAAATAAATAAATATTATATCACGATGTGCTTGCCAATACCCAACCCGTTGTTTCTTATTAGTCGATCTTGTGTGAGATAATTGCGTTGCCCCCCATGAGCAGCGTATTTTTGAGTGGTTGTACATAAAATGTGATTTGGTTAATATATTATGACTCATACAAGAATCAGCCAGGTTCATTTTGATGTCCAAGTGGCTATGGTTTTATAAAATACATTTATTATTATTATTATTATTAATTATTATATTTCATTGTAAAATGAATATGCAATATATCTGAAGCATCTCAATTTTTGTGTTTTACTACTGTCCTAATTTTACCATCAACATTATAAATTATAAAACATATTAATTAATGTGCTAATGTGATTATTCAACTGAACCTAGTTACTAATGTTGGTTTTAATAATGTTTACTGATAAAAAATTAACTGTTTCGAAATTATTTAGATCTATATTTAATTTTTATCCTACAAAATTTAAAGAAACAAGTAACGTCGGAAGTACCCCCAGAAAAGTGCAATTTCCAGGCAACACATACTAGGAAGAGCAACAAAATTGGGAATCGTCTGTAAAGAAGCTTCGCTTCTACACGATTAAACGTGAAAGATTTAAGGTAAATTGTAGTTTAAAGTAAGTAGTATGGATTGATGTTTTTCGTATATTCCGATATG
Source organism: Agrilus mali (assembly GCA_029378335.1). NCBI lineage: Eukaryota > Metazoa > Arthropoda > Insecta > Coleoptera > Buprestidae > Agrilus > Agrilus mali. The sequence continues at coordinate 4,807,475 of CM055660.1, forward strand.
GTCCAAAGAAGTTCGGTTACCAGTCAACAGTATTTACATATGCCAGGTATTTCGTTAAGGGTCATATCTCGAACAATTTCTGAGCTCCACATTTTACCGCAAGGGGGCACAATTGATAGAATAATCATAAAATTCAAAATTTCTCCGAAAATTCTTATAATAAGCCATAAATTAAAATTCCGCATACGTTTTGTCTCAGGCTCATTGGCATACCCACCGACTTTAATAAGAGTGGAGGAAGCTCCTGAATGTCTAATCATTTGAATATGTGTATCTTCTAAACGACTTATCCGATTTAAGCAAACTCAAGCTTGTTTGAAAGAGAAATTTGAGTCCATTGGTACCCGGTAGTTACGAATAAAATTGCTAGGTCACAATTCGCTATAACAGTTTTTTATTTTGTCCCAAAAAATTAAATCATATAGCATCATAACCGGAAAAAAAATTAAAATTGTAAGAATTTTTAGTTAAATACAAAAAGGAATAATAACGAGTAATGTTGCAGATTGCTTTTATAATAAAAAATATTTACATATGACTTAACTGTTTAATATTATTTATTATAAATTTGATAATGGGTATTTCACGGTTTAATAATAGTTTTTTATAGTTTTACAAATGAGAATTTTGTGATTACGCGTGTTTATGAAAATGAATTGTACCTACAGGGGTCGACAGATTTCCATGTTTATGTAGAGTAACTCAATAACTATAAGAGATTGTGTGTACAATAATTATTAGAAAGAAAACAATCTTACTAATCCATTTGTTTCTAGAACAATTCCAATTACATTTACAGCAGCTTCTTCAGTATCATTAGTAAAAGGTTTTAGAATCAATTCGTTAAAATTCCCTTTATCAATAAGAACAAAAATTGTAACTAGATACAAATTGTAATAAAGAAATAAATAAATAATGTTACCATTTCTTTTAATTAATCCCAAGAAAAATGCATGTAATAATAATTGGTTTATTTTTATAAATAACACGATAAAAATTAAAAAAAAAACCTAAACTAAAAATAAAAGGCATATTTATTGACATAAAATAAAACAATCTATATCACAGGTTTCCTATAAAGTACGAATACAATTACAATTAAGACCAACAAAGAAGAGTTTTATTATTTATAATAATAATAAAAATAACAAAAAAAATACCCCATAAAAGGTACCAGCCAACGTATAATGACAAAACAATAATTACATAATAGAAGAAGTGTTAAGGGTATAAGTAAATTAAATCCTTTTGGTAATATACCAACACTAGTAGAATAGACTAACCTAAGACTATAATAACTAACAGTTATTGTAAGTATATAAGTAATAAATACACAGTACTCATTTAGAAACAGAAAATTGAAAGGAAAATTTTCCGAGCAATTATTTTTTAAAGTTTTATTTACTTCATCTTTTAATTGAACTAATTGCAAAAATACAAATTAATTAGGAAAAGAAATATAGTATGACATAATCGAAAATAATAACTAACAAACTAAATGCAATAATAATCTTCCCTTCCTCTTCGCAATTATTATTTCTTCCTTGTAAAATAAAACAAGAATAATAAAATTTTAATCAGTCTTTAATTAAATAAATAATTTATCTATTAGATATTTTGCTGTTAAGTTTGAAAATAAATTCTAAACGTAAGCAAAAATAAATTTGAGTTGAATCATTAAAATCTCGGTTTTAATAGCTCATTGTGTTATACTGAGGACAAAATTAATGATTTATAGCATTAATGAAACGTTCACAGCATCTACTTCCGCCTTTGATGTTAGCAATCGTCGCGTATCAAAGCCGAGAGCGACTTCATACTGTACATTTCTTTCTTTTGGAAACTAGCTCGTAAAATAAAATATTTTGGTAACAGTTTAAAATTGTTATTCGAGATTTTTTTTAATTAACAAGGAGTCTTTTGTGATTATTTTTAAGAAAGAGCTATCAAAAAACAAAAAACTAATAATTTAGTTAATTTTAATCTGACAAAAGTTATGTACTCAACAACAGATGAAGAAAAAATCCTTCCCCTATTCACCTCCAATTTTACTAAAAAGGAACCAAAAGATTAAAAATATTTTTTTATACCAACACTACAGCTATATCACAAAGTGGCTAGTTGCAACAACATGGCATTCAACAGCGGTAAATGTGAATTTTTTGTTCTTCATTTTTCGTGCTAATTGCACAATTATAAACAGAATAAATTCAGGTAATTGAATAATTAATTATTTATGTAGTACATTGCTTATAATGCTACTGGGGTTTATAAATATTTTTTTAATAATTACACATGCATCCACCCCTCGATACAAACACGACCACACTTAATAATTAACAAAATTGTACCAAAAAAAATCTTTTTTATTTGATAAATTAATATCCAAAACGTATTTCAATTAAAGCAATAGACCGATTATACGTATTATTTTAAATTTTATAAGAAAATTTAAATTATTTAGCAGAGGTAAAAATGCAAGTATTAATAATAGTCGTGTTTTCTTTCAATCACATTTTTTTAAGGACTTGTATACCAAACCCAACCAAAAAATATACAAACGTACATACATACGTAATATGTACAACATAAAAAATGTTTTAGGTACATATATAACAACAGTAGATAATAATTAATTAACCATTACTAGATATTAAATTTTGACTAGTCACATAACAAGTTGCATTTTTTTGGCAACGTAGCACTGGCTATTGAAGCAACACTTTCATCAGAATCTACCATACCCTTAAGCTTCTTTTATCATAACTCTCAATCATTTCCTCTTTCTTAAAACGCTCTCGTTTTACTTAAATAACCCAATCAATTAAAAAGCTCAGAATTTTATCTATCATAACGAAATTCCGAGCTTGCTAACTGTTATTCTGAGTTTCCGTTGATGATGAAGAAGATGACGAAGATGGAGTTTTTGGTGAGTCGGACTTTGAGCTTTTGTTAGCATTACTTGCCTCGACCACCAACAAAGAAGACAAAGCTTCCAGCGATTGCCTTACCTAAAAGAAAAAAGGATAATGTATATTTTGGTAAATAATGGCAACAACATGTGTGGTCAAAAAGTTTCACTAAAAATGTACTAAATAATTACTTTTGCTAACTGATCCAAATTGGAATCCAAAAAATTATGGACAGCACCAGCCGATTTTGAATGTAACTGTGCCTGCCACTGCAGTAACTCACTATAAACGTCTTTACCCTCGGAGACTATAAAGTTTTCCTGAAAATAAAAAAAAATATACATATACCAAACGATTTTGAACGTACCCAGAAATAAGATTGTTAAACTACATACGAGAATATTTTAATTAGATAAAAATTAGTTAGTAAATCAATGTTTAAGAAAAGAGTACATGGAGTATTGACAAAGATATAATATTGCAAAATAAAAAATTGTAAAACATATTTACTGAATCACGAACTTTACCAAGTAAATGATAACTTTATTTTGTTTTTTAATTACCTGTAATGCTAAATTGTATCTATTTTGAACTTTTCCTATCCTATATAACAGTACACTGGCCGAAAGAAAGAGGAATAACAACAAGAAAGTGCTGATACATAACAAAAGCGTTTGGGTGGGTATCCTGTACAAGAAAAATGAAGTATATCCAGAGTTTCTCCCATCGGCACCTGTAATTAAAAATATTATAAATATATAATTTCTTTTCTATTATTCAGAACACAAAAGAAAATGGAATTGTCCTGAATACATTAAATTAAATAAGTACATATTTTTAACGTGATATAATCTGAACTAGTTTCTTATTGTATTTATGTTATGTTACACAATAAGTACTTATACGACTTTTATGGAAGTTTTCTTATCTAATTGATACTCTTATTTTTATTGTAACATTGATAATGATTAGAAAGCTTACGAGCTCGTTATCACTCCTATACAATATAATCTGTATGAACTTTTACCATACGTAAAAAAGTAAAATGTACTTTTATAAAATTATTATTTACATACAAATCTTTTTACGATTTAGAAAAAAATTGGTTCTTTTTTTTTTTATTCGATGTAATCAAAATATAAATACAAAGAGTTAAAAGATGCAGAGCTGGGCAAAGCAAAGCTGTAAGCGCAAAGCCCCTACTCAAAGTGTTTTGGTCCTTGAACTTCTAATAACATTTTAAAATCTAAGGACTTCGAATTACTAATTTCAAATAATTATGTTCAAGGTCCTGAGCACTCTACAAAGGCTTGAATTAGTTATATTAAATCACCAAAAGACATTTGATGGGTTTGCTTTGCTTTGCACTTTGAAAGGGGTTTAAGCTCATTTATGGGACTTCAAGTACTTTGTTTATCATACCCTAGCTACTTGTTTGCGAAACTGCTAGAAATATTGTGTTTATAAGCCCCGAAAGGGCTTGAGCACATTTTCAAAAACGAAGCATTAATGTTCTGCCCAGCTCTGAAAAGAAGTCATAAAAATAATGTGACCATTATTCATTCTATGTACAATCAGCGTATTGTTGACATAGAAAATGTAGTACTCAAGGACATAGTCGGGGGGGCATGGAGGACTTGTGATCCCTCCTTAAGCTGCCCATGCTTTCAAAATCCTCGACGATTAGTATTATGAATTTTTTTTGTACAATTATTATTCTTTTTTTCTGAATGAATAATAGAACTGTATGCATTAAGTTTGTTATCAATCTAAAGTACTTTTTTTTTGTATTTTTAGAAAAATATCGTGTTTTCAAATTTGGCCAAAATCTTAACTACGCCCTTGGTACTTTTGACACATTTTAGGATAAAAATCAAATTATTTTCATTCAAGTATTTTATATCTTTCTTTTATTATTTAAAAGAAGTAAGGCACCCAAAATTTCAACAAATTTATTATTTTTTTACTACTAGACCTTTCAAATCTTGTCAACGTTTATTTTACTCTCCTTTTCTAAAATTCTCTAAAAACACTGGCTCATTATAGTAGTCCTTTCAAAATACAGAACTGTAATTACTAAATATCTGTTATGTTTCAAACTGGATAAAAACAGAAAAAAAAATAGTTTACTTACTCTCACTTTTTAGTAGTTTAGCAGGTGTCAGAGGCGGAATCTTCTTTATCCGAGTGCTGTTCCCCATCGTTTCGAACGTTGTAGTAGTACCAGAATCAGCAATACCGGATTCGTTTCCACTTTCGCTACTTTTGCTACTATCACTGCACTCAGAGGGAACAGCCGCAGCCTAATAACAACAAAAAGAATTGAATTATGACTTGGGAGCTTAAACAGCTATGACGAAGTAGGTTTTAAATGAGAAATTGTGCAAACTTTATGTAGCTTTTATCTTAATACCTACTAATTATTAAGAAGATAAAATGTACAACAATTATCTATATCCACAGTACCTACATAGTAAAATTAGCAATTCCCAGATAAGATAGAATTACATGTACCTACAGTACGAGTATTAAGTACGTCAACGAAATATGGGAAATACGAAAAACGTGATAAGCAAGTGCATGTGTACCTACTTTGTGCAGGTACAAACTAAATACCTAAATATCTTCGATATTATGTATTGTTTTAAAGGCAATAATTAAGAATTCGTCAAATATTGCACTTAGCATTGGGGTACGTCACCCCCTTTCATTATTACAGTCATCGTTAAGAATGCTAAAGATATTTCAGGATGTCAATAGTTTTGACCTAGGGTGGGTAAAGGTATAGGCCCCGCTATTTTTAACATTATTCAATGCTCCGCCTCTCGAGAATCTCAGCTGTCGTTGTGAACTCTCGACACGCCCTCTTTACGACCACTTGATAGCATAATAAGGTATCATAATAATATACCAGTTTACTACCCCTGATTATAACTGAATGTTATAGAGTTGCTAGATGGCTGGGATCAATCGGGATCGCTTAGGAATATGGGAATATGCACCAGAAAAGGAAAATGTACCGGAAAAATCAAAATTTCGTTTAAAATAAGGACTTTTGCTATCCTAAATTTCAAGAACTCAGAACGCTCACAATCAGACAATTTTTTTTTAAGAACTCTATGACTGATAACAAAAACCTCAAAAGTTACAATTCATTTTCACAATAGTTAAAATTGGAATATGTACCTATGTTCAAAATACAAATAAAACAAATTGACCAGCTAAATACATATTTAAAACAATCGACTTACCATAACGAAAAACAAAAACTGATTGATTGCAGTTGCCAATTCGAGTTTGTAACAGGTTTCGTCGTCGGGTGCACGTGTACTAACTAATTTGTGTCAATTTGCGAGAACAAGCACCAATAAAAAACATTCTATTATTAACCTTTTGTTAAACAACAGCATTTAGATGAACTGCCAGTAAATGCAGAATTGAACTGAACGAACAATCATCTCATTTAATGCGACTATTTTTTAACAATCGTACCAATGTACATACAGTCCAGTGTCGACAAAAGTACAAGATACAAACATCATGACAATTTAATAAGGAAATAGCAAAAAAAAGAAAAACATTTAGAAAGAATAAAAAAAATATTAGTAAATAACAATTTAATTACTTATAGCCAATAAGTTCATGATTTATTTATACATTGAAAATGAGCTGTCGAGGTCCAATTTCGAAAAGGTCGCTTAGTTTTGGAGGGGGACAACTTCAAATACAGAAATGGTGTTTATAACATTTCCTCCCTCTTTTCATCTAATCGAACCTTTCAAAAAATATACCAAACGTAAGTGCGATAAATCAAATTATTCAAAAAATCTCTTGTCTCTAGATACAACACAAAAATACTTGGAGTTATGAAGATTAATTTTCAAAATCTAAATTTTATTAGACTACTCCTCAATTTCTGGGCCGAGGAAGTGAATGGCTAACCAGATCCTTAGATCTCCCTCCTTTAAATTTTTTTGTGGGGATATTCAATATCAAAAGTTAATGGTAAATGGTACCGAGTGTGAATCATTGTACGTGTAAGAGGTACGCCAGTGTATGTATTCACTGCTGAATGCACATGAATAACTCCTGAAATTCCTGATATTGTAAGGCAAAAATATTAACAAAATTTACTGGTGGTGCCCAATTTGAACATTTATTAGATTAAATTTAATAAATCTTCATTATTAGAAGTAAATTAAGACCCCTAAGTGATAAGGATTGTCCACCCCTAACTTTTTATTTTTTGGACAATTTTTTTTTAATTTAAAAATACATATAATCCTTCATTTTCATCCTTCTACCACCAACCCCAACTTTTTAATAGCGATATTAGTACTGTGATAATCTTCAACTCTCAGTGGTCGATAACTGATCAATTATTATATCAATCGATTAGTCATCCCCGCCAAGCGTCTACTGATGTCACTACTCACCCAGCAAACAGCACGAGGTGGGGATTAAAATGAAGCAGATTTTTTTAGAATGTTACAGGGAGTTCAAATATGTTCTAAGAAGTACAAGAATGTTTTATTATAACATTTCAGAATGATTTGGCAATGTTCAAGAATGTTCTGGAATCTTGAAGATCATTCAAGAATGTTTCAGAATGTTAAAAAAAGTTAGAAAATGTTTTGAATCATTATGGGATTTTCTGGATAGTTCTAAACGGGCAACGCCGGGTATTGCTGCTAGTAAATAAATAAAATTTGCGTTGATCTGTATATTAATGTTAGTATGGCAATTCAGTTCTTACAAAATTTTTATCTTGTGCAGATAGTGACTTGGAAAGATAATGACTAACTAATAATTGTTTATGAAGTACAATAAAACGATTAAAACCGTCAGCGTTACGAATCACAGTGACTTTCTCTTTGTGCCTCACTCTTCTACCCTAAAATTGTGCTACCTCATTCCATCAACAGACGCACTCAAAGCAAAACTTTAGGGAACAGCAAATTTAGACGCTATTGATTTGACGCTCTCTGGGTACCCTTGTAATAGTTGATGTTGCTCGTATTACGTATAGTATTTACCATATTTTCTGGATAATATTTTATGTATTTAAGTTTGACCAGTTTTTTTTAACCCCAAAGAATAATAACTTTTTGTTATCCAAATCTTAATGGACCAATTTAAAAGGTACCTACAGTACAGTATGGCTATAAATGTAAACCATGGGTATTGCGTCAACTTATTAATTTAAACTAGAATACTCCAATTGTTTAAACTTTAAACAATAGTAAGAGTACTTAGACGCTATAGTTTAAGGAGTTACGTAAGAAACAAACGTTAAAAACCAATAAGTAAACAGTTTAATAGAAAAAAGTAAAAACCGCGTTATATTATTTTTATATATTTATTTAAAAAAAGCGACAAAAAAAGTGTTACTTAACGTATTTGTTCGATTTTAAACGTCTCTTGTTAACAGCTTTATCTTTTAAAAATTTAAATACGTAGATCCATGTGTGATTTTCTTCAAGAATCCCCCGAATAGTTGACCTCGTGGTTTTATGGTAATATACCGAAGATCAACAAAAAATTTATAAGGTTTGGACCAAAAAAGTGTAAACTGTACCTGAATTTCAAATTGTAAAAATGCTGTAAAATTAATCTAAAATAACTCTTTGACTCTTGACTTTTGAGAATTTTTTTTACTTAGAAATTGTTAAACTTTTGGTATCCTTCATGAAATAAAATAAATTATGTTGTGCATGTTTACAACTATCACAAACAAGGCACGCCTTTAAAATCAATTCAAAAAGGATGCAAGAATAAAATTGAAAATTAAAATGCCTGCATATTACAATTATTATAATCTACGGTACAATTTCAGTATTTTTTAATGTTTAAAATTTAATTAAAAATATTTAAATTAAAATAAATTATTTTTATCTAGTTCTTACCAGAACTACTTGTGATTCACTTAAACAACAAGTTCGCAGATGCAACGGACACCACAATTTTGTAAGATTTTCAACTGACTAACAAGAATAATAATAAATGGTATGTTTTAAAATACAACGTTTAAAGTTTATACTAGAATCCTATTTATACATGACCAACAGCAGCTCTACGCATAATATTTCGGCAAGTACTTCTATTTTTAAATCTTGTTTTCCAAAATCAAGACGATTCGTTAAAAACATTAAGATACCTACATTTTTTATCTAAATACGTAATATTCCTTAAATCAATAATGTGAAGTTGGAATAAATTTGGATACTTACAAGAAACTTAAACTTAATGTGTAATTATTAAACTTAAAAAACGTTTGTAGATAGTAAAAAAACTGTTCATGTTAAGGCTGGCCATTATTGATATAGGCCACAACGTTGTGTCGGTTATTATTAGAGTGAATCTCTTTTTTGGGTCATTGGTTAGGTGAGGTTCAAGTACAAATAAAAATGCGATAATCTGCTGCAATACAAATAAAGAGAAAACTAACCATTTTTGGGGGTTTCCCTCGAAACCAAAATACAAACATCAAGGATATTATATTATTTTTAAATTCTTGTACTATGTTTATGTATCATCATAAATACTTTTTTTGTATTACAAATTTTGGTATTTCTGATCAACAATTATTAACCAAACAATTTGTTTTCTGAACCCTGTTTGTTATGACATGGACATGTTTACAAATTTCAATTGTCCTACAAACCTTATGTAGGAACTATTTTTTGTTTTTTTTTAATCCCTACATCCCCAAAGATCTTTCATAAAATTAAAAGAATGTAATTTTTTTAGATTTAATTTTTTATTAGGTAAGAGCAACTATTCCGATATTTCATCCTTATAAACGATTAGAAAAAGGATGCCAGAATATTATAAAAAAAATTTAAACTGAATTAATTTTGTTGAATTTTCAATTACAGGCGAAAAAATCAGAAATTTTCATAGATGAACATAAGCACTTATCTATTGTTTTAGCGGTTATTTAGAAAGTGCCTCCAAATAGTATTAAAAGTTCATGTCGTACGCCAAAAAAAGACCCAAGCTTGAAGTATTTTGGGATCGTTACAATGCATAAAATGATACGATCGACGAAAAAGGAAAAATTGATAGATGGCTATCCACGATACTTAAAAAATGTTTGGTCTTAACGGTGTAGTTGGAGGAATGAAGGCTTAAGGGATGGATGTGAAAATTGAATATGTAAAATCTAATTCTGCAGAAAGTTTTATAAAAATTCGATTCCTAGTTAAATAGTTTAAGAAGCTTTTTGAAAAAGACTTCTTCAAACTACTTAAATTTGGGAATCTTGAAAAGACATGACGATTGAAATAATCAAAAATTAATGATGAAGAAATTATACAAAAAAAAATTTTTAGTTTAGCATCTAATTTTTGGTGGCGCTTGGTCAGTTTGTAAACTAGCCTGATATTGGATAAACATTATTTTGGGGGAGCTAATTTTACTTTTGGGGGTAATTACAGTAGAATCTTGATAACTTAAACCTCGACAACGTAAAAACCTCTATAAATTCATAAAATTTTGTGTATCCTTCACCTCGGAGTCCAAAACCTCTTTTACTTAAAATAGGAACCCTCTATAACTTAAACGAATAATTTGGGCATCGCACCTCAGTAAGTAATAAAATTGATGTAGAAAGTGTGAATTGTTTGAAACAAAAGAAATAATAACTGACTTTTTTAAGTAGAATAAAATAAACTTGAATAAACGTACCTTTAACCCTAAACTAAAGTATATATGTACATAATAACATTTCGAAGTTTCATTTACATTATATATATAATTCCTAAACAACGCTCATAAACGGACCTCTGTAAGTAAAAATATAAACCAATAAAAACTCCTTAACCCTTAGTAAGTAAAAACCTCACTAACTCATATTATTTAACGTTTCCCTTGGTCTTTATCTTATCGAGGTTCTACTGTATTTAGTACCCCGGACACTCCCTAGTTACACTTATGTTCCTTACAAATTATTCTCTTTTTCGTAATCATTTTTGATTACTGTTCTTCTGACAACATGTTTTCATCAAATTTAAATTTCATTAAAAAAAGTGACTCTTACCCTCTCACGCCTGGTAAGGTACCTCTTCCTTCTCATTCTAATCATCGTACTGACTGACACTGAACGTTAGCGAATTTTATTTCAAACAGCGTGTCCACAACACCAAACTTAGTACGAAAATAAATCACAACTGCTTTATAATATAGATAGGTACGATATACAGATATCTGACTAAGTTTCAGGAAAAAAAGGCGATAAACCGAAATATTTACGTTACTTAGTCATTGAAGATACAATACTACTAATTATACGGCAAAATGTCCGGAAAGAAATTTTATTGACAGTTATTTCGAATGGTTTACGTCATTTATTTGATAAACAAATACGTCTTACGAAAAACGAGAAAAACAATTAACTGATATGGGCACCTACTCAATAATCAACCTACATAAGTAATTGCTACGTATGTAATAACTGAATAATAATTAATATTTCAAAATTCCAAAGAACGAGATAACAAAATTATTTATGGAAATAATAAATATTAATTTTGATAAATAAAAATAAGATAAAGTATATTCCAATTCCAATTAACAAAAATAATATATAATAAGTAATGTCAAGATCATTCTGAGGTCAAACTCGAAATACTTTTACCAAAAACTGTACACAAAAAATATTTTCAATAGGTAGCAATAATCAGATAGATAATGGTATTGTCAGAAGTTCTAAACGACTGTTTCGATTGGCTGTTAGTTGTAATTTTGCGAAGCGAGTCACATTATATTGTTATCAATTATTATTGCGTGGTTATTATCATCCTAACACGTATCTCTGACATGCGCTTCAATTTTTAGAGAATCATTAATTTGTGGTGCATCATAATACCTACTTAAAGTGAACTGATATAATTTGAAAGGATGAAAAATCGGTGTAATAATATGTACCTGCATGTCTATTGTTAATAAATTCCACTAATTAATTTCTTTTAATTTATAAACAAAATTGCCTCTAAAATAAATTATTTGAACTCATTTTGACCTGTCAGTATGAAAATTATAAAGAAAAGTGAATTGAAAGTGAAAATTAAAACCAAAATTGAGCAGGAACTTCGAAGAAAATGGTAACGTTTAAATAAGGTTTCCGGGTAATTGTTAGAATGGCTTAACGTAAATAAAACGGGAGAAATAATAAGAAAAGGATAATTAAATTGGGTAAAACTCAATATTTATAAAAATTCAATTAAAATACAATGTATCCACAAAAGCAATTCATGATAAATGTACAGTTAAGTAGAAACAAGAAATCGGGTAAATTTTGAATAGGGATTATAGAATAAATAGGAAAATCTTCACACACTTGTAAAAGGATAGGCACAAAACGAATTAAATAAGTCCAATAAGAACAAAAAGCAAAATCAGAAGAATCAAAAATAAACATGGACCAATAAATGTTAACTAAGTTGTGTAACGAAAAATTAAATGCTCCAGAAATTTGACCAAAAACTACTAGCTAGTTTAGGATTACGTGACTATATCAGGAACAAAAGGATTTTTAAGCATTAAAAACAGTTTCTCTTAGTCACGAAGTAATAAAATGCTCATTAAAAACTTCCAAAAAAGGAAAAGAAAACAGTTTTAAACAAAGCATGTACTGTTTAAAGGCTTACGGAAATCTAACGAAATGTCCTAGTAAGTAACTAAATGCTCCAGAAAGGTAAAACGCTACTGATGGTTTGCCAATTTAAGATTAATTTTACTCATACAATAAATAATTAAATGCTAATTAAATGTCCTCGAAAATAACCCCTTATTAATTAAACGATTTTACATTTATTTAGAGTTCTTGGCTTAAGTAATAAGTTGCCATAAATAAATAATAAGACAAAAAGCAAATTGAAACTAGAAAAATCGCTGTTTAAGTCATGTATCACTTAATATCTCACAAAAGAATAATTAAGTGTCGTTATGAGAAATTAAATATGCAGGTCATTTAAAAAAATGTTTTGTCTTCCTGACTTATGATTAAGTGAGCTGAACATGAGCGAAAAAGTGTTTAAACAAGGAAAATAGCTTTCTCGGTTACATTAAATGTCCCTTACTCAGGATCAGTGGCGGTTTAACTGTAGGTGCATTTGTTCAGTGAACCCCCTTAAAAATTGAACTAGTTACACCATATAATTTTATCCTTTTAATATTTATTATATTATTGATGATTATCGTATAATATACATCTCTTTTACCATTTCATAGTTCATAGTTACAAAACACCAACCCGTAACCCATAGAAAATATTTAAATTTTTGTTGTGTCGCTGACGACTTCACCTAACTTTTTTGGTTCAAGTTTTGATTCTGAGCATATGACGAGAGCGATACTCCGTTTGATGTCCATGTGTTAGAGAGAGAGAGGCGTCGGACGCGTGACATGGAAGATAAAATACACTCAACATACAGCGTTCAGGTGCACTGCACGAGAAGCCGGAATCAGCCGGAATAATGTCGTGCTACGTCGGCACGGCTACCCGACATTCTGCCAGGGTTTTGCAACTTCGGTTAGCCTGCCACCTGGTGAAAATGTCCAGTACGAGTCATTTTTAAAGGCTCTGGAAGCTAGTGTTGGTAGGAACCGATATTAAAAAAAATTATGTTCAGATTTCAGAGTTCAAAGTCCACTAATTGTAAATGACGCACAATTTATTGCACAATACGTGTTAATTAAAATATTACGTAAATGATGGAGTCGTGTTCGGTAAAATATATTAAAGAAAATTCAAATAATTTTCAAAATCGTTTCGAAATAAAGAAAAGGGGTCCACCTCGCCCAAAACTACAGCTGACACAAGAGTGTACCTTAAAAAATAAAAAGTTCAAACGTGTGTTTAAAGTAGAACAGTATAAAAAAACTTCGTGGTTGTGTGGGTGTAATAAATTAAACGCATTATTTTGCTTTCCGTGCCTGATTTTTGCCGGTAATCCTGTTGAGTGTGTTTGCAAAGTTCAAAACATAGACGAATGGATTTCCTGTATAAGTAAACGTAAGGTTTTTATTTATTGTGTTATTAAATGCCATAAGTATTTGTTTTTCCTAAAAATATTAAAAATCTTCGCCTGCGGTGCATTTACAACATCGTGAAATACGCTTCATGTTCTGATATTACCTACATGTTATTAACTTTGTGAACCCCCTTCGTATTCGACCACGAGCCGCCACTGCTCAGGATGGGAGGATTTTCAAATGTCACTTGATTCTTCAGAAAAGTCTTTTTGAATTACAATTTAACACAAGAAACGGTTAAATATCCCGGACTATATAGTGAGAAGAGCGATAAAATGTGGAAAATGTTAGAACAGGTTGTAAAAAGAGTGGTAGGTTGTGAGGAAAAATTAAAAAATGTAAAGAAAGGGGATTTAAGCATGGAAATATGAAGGAAGAGGGTAGGAGAAAAAGATACGATGAAGAAATAATTAGAAAACTAAGAGAAATAAAATTAGAACAGTAACAATTAGATGAGTGGAGAAGAATGGATAGAAATATAGGGGAAGTAGTTAAAATAAAATGAAAGCAGTTAGATAGAGGCGAGGACTTAAGAAAAATATATACGCAGCAGGGAGGACTAGGATTTTTGATGTGGAATTTGTGGTGATACCCAAATATTTAGGGGAGAAAAAAATACGAACGAATATAATTGCAAGGTTTAGAGTGAATAATTAACGTAGAAAATGTAAATATTGGATGAAACAGGAAGAAGGTATCTGTAGATTTTGTGAAAGAGAGAATGAAACTTTGAAGGATGTGTTGGGAGGATGTATTGAGCTATTGAGAATAAGAGTATGGAGCAATGCAGGTGGATGGATGGTAGATGATAGTGGCTATGGTTGGAAATTTTAAAAGAAAGAAAAATGTTCTAATATAATTTGGTTGTTAGTAATGGTAATAAGTAGGATTATGTTAATTTACTGTAAGAATTATAATCTTCGGTTTAATAAAGCTTATATACATACTTGTAAAGGAAAACACATGTTTTAATTTTCACTAATTTATTGTTTCGCTACACTGTAGCTTCATCAGAAGTAGATAATTACTTAGACTACTAACAAAAACTTATCTAATTTATACTAATTTGGGTTAGGACTGTAAGAGGGGAGGGAGAACAAATTGAGTAATGGGGAGTTATTTAAATCTAATTGGTCGTTTAACAATAAACCTGTTTTTTTTTTTAATTCATTTATTTCCATTTCAAAATTCAAAACTAATAATTCAATTTCTAGATTTATAAAAAATAATAAAGATAAAAACAATAAAAATTACCAATCAGGAATTAATAAATTAAATTGTGGTTCTTGCGATAGAATTTATATAGGGAAAACAAAAAGAAATTTCAAAAAAAGAGTTAACGAACATTATAGATCATTTAAACTTAAAAAACTAGATTCCAACTATGTAAAGAACCTAATTTTAGAAAATCATAAGTTTAATACAAACAGAAACAAACAATAAAATGTTATCATTATTGGAAACAATGGAAATAAATAAATTCAAAAATACAGATTTATTGTAAACGACCAATTAGATTTAAATAATTCCCCATTACTCAATTTGTTCCCCATCCCCTCTTACAGTCCCAACCCAAATCATTATAAATTAGATAAGTTTTTGTTAGTAGTCTAAGTAATTATCTACTTCTAATGAAGCTACAGTGTAGCGAAACAATTGATAAGTTATAATAAATTAGTGAAAATTAAGACATGTGTTCCTTTACAAGTGACTATTAATTTTCATCAAGTTAACCAAGAAATGATTCATTATACTTATATACATAGTTAAATTTTGCTCTTTGGGTTCAGTTTAATAGAATGTTGAAAAAAGTTTACAAAGATACTGCGACACAAAGAAATAAAATACAACAGAATTCTGATATTTGAAATATTTACAAAATTATTTGGAAGGTTACTATTTTATTCCTAAGGTATGTGGCGTTATTATTTAAATGTTATAATTTATAATCATCTACCTGTATCAAGTATGGTAAATTTTTGTAAGTACGTTTTAAAATGTCCCTTTAACGCTCAAAAATTAAACAACAGATAGATTATTCGGTGACCAATTTTTGAAATAAAATAAAATAAAAGGAAAACTGCTTTTAAATATTTCACGATTTATTTGAGATTAACTTTATTACATACGTTTCGGGTTATTTAGCCTATAACAAGAGTAATTTATTACTGAGCAATTTACTTTTGAGAAATGGCGAATAACCCGAAACATACCGTACGTAATAGAGTTATTCTCAAATAAATCATTTAAAAGCCTTTTTCCGCTTATTTTATTTTAATTAAACATCTTTTCAAAAATAATATATGTCAACTAAAGATAGCTTCAAATGTGCGCAAAGAAGGTGTACCGAACACTCGTGATGTGACGATATCTCATGAGCTAGCCAGAGGCGGAGTTTATGTGAAGCATTTAGTTAAAAATAGGCGTGGTTATCTTAACATTAAAGTTTATGAGGTACCAAAATACTTCCAAGTATGACATCCTTATTAAACTATAGTCCCGTATCCAGGAGACTTCTAGTCAACCTTTCTATGTTAAAGCTCGTAAATAATAAAAGTGTAGACTTACCAGTAATTCCGCCTCGACATTTAGATTATTTTGCATGGCACTATTCCTTGCTGCGTCCCAAACTTTAATCATAAGCCGGAATGTGTTGTCTCGGGACATCAAACTACCAAACACATGTTTGTCTTCATTCGTCACAACGCCAACCGCGTTGGGTATTATCTTAGCTGTTCTCTCCTTTGTGATCTTTTCCACGGACAAAAGTGGAATGAGTAACTGAAAAAGTAAATACAAAAACAATCAAATTGTGAATTCAACAAGAAGATCTACGCAAACTTACTCCTTATTGCTTCTTTTTTACTACTCTATTTATTTTATTTTTCTAGTCTTCTGTTAGTTATAAGTTTCTTTTTGTTTTTGCCCGACTTTGATGGGTAGGCACACTTTTTATTTTCTTTTTTTTTGGTTATCTTCTAATCGGACAGACAAATTATGTCTTCGTTTTCAAAAATTTTGCCTTTCTTCACGTCTTGTTAAACACTAACTTGCTTCTTCTTGTTTCAAACCGATACGAACTGTTTCCCGAGTTATGTATATAAATAACCATGTACTGGTTCATAATTAATGGAACAGAAGGAAAATATAGACTCTAGACATTAAATTACATTTGAAATCACGATTTTTCTAATATTTCTGGAAATATTAAGATCAAATCCTTAATTAGCAATTAATCAAAAACCACCATAATTCGAAACATGTTGATATGGTATGATTGTTCATGGATGGCGACAACCTACCACTTTCTTGATAACTAAGGGTGTTTTAATTTCAATTTTTCAAAACTTAAAAAATTTTATTCAGCAGCCATCAAACTTTTGATAAAAATAAGGCACTTATGGCTGAATCGTTACTTCGATATTTAAAATCTATTATTGTCCCATTATTTATTCTTTATGAACTAATACTTTTGTTATTCTTGCCTTTATTTAGTACAAGATCGTCGGTCAGTATTTATATACACAACAATAATTGTAATTAAGTAAGTCACAATCGAACCACGATTATTTTAATGGTCTTTAAGGATACATACAACTTTTTTCATATAAATATACACATATATATGTAGTTTAAATATGGTATGTAATATGTTACAAAAGAAATTTATATGCATCGATTAAAAAAAGATAGTACTTTCCTGGCCATTTACAGAAAGGCGTTATTTTGGCCGAAAGTGTCCAAAATTTACTAAAACCGACTTTTGATTGCTTCGTACGATTTGCGATTTTTTAAACCAAAAAAAGTAAGCATAATAAGCGATAATTTCGTGGGTATTTGTGTTGAAGGGTAAACTGAATTTAAAAAAAAAATTTCTAAAAGTTCAGAAGACAGTACATTACAAATTGACGAATAAAAACCTACAATAGAAAAACCAGCATCTTGAAAAAAATTTTGGAAGTGGGTATCTCGAAACCCATTGGTCATTTTTTGTCACAGACCGAACTCATTCTTATATAAGAAAAAAAATAGTGCACCAAAGTACCTAACGAAAAAAATTTTTCCGTATATTAACTTCAAAAAAGTTGTTTTAGACAAAAATAGGTAATTTCAGAGCTTCCCATCGTCTTGGGAATGAACTACAGAGCCACCAAGAAGAATCAATTTTTTTTCCCAAGATGTTTAATTTTACACTTCATGTTTTAATACCCCAATTTGGGGTACTGCCCTTTGAACTCCCAGTAAGAACATATTAAAAATACAGCCTACCCCTTTATTTTTAAGAATTTGACTGTACCATCAACTGTTAGAAACACAATCAGAGTATTTACAGGTTAGAATGTTCATCCCTGAATTTTATAGAATTTTAAACAGCCCTACAAACCTTAAAAATTTTTACTTATACTTCGTAATCAATCAAACCAATTTAGTAAATTATTAATTAGTAATGCAAAAATAATTTGCAAAATAACTCACAAACAGTTTAATTTATTTTAATCCAAATGAAACGTAAAACAACTCTAAACAACCAAATTCTTTAAAAAATGAATCGATAATAAACATTGCACCAACAACATAAAACAGTTCAAGAATAATCACAAAAATTTTCAAAACAATATAAAAAAATACTTTTTTTTTATAAAATATTTACTTTCAAAATATTATATGTAGGTAGGTACCTGCATAATTGAATGAATTTTCTCATTTGCAATTTGCAACTCAACGCAGGATTACAAAAGGAATGAAAGAAAGTTACCTTTGTGACATATCCGAAGACATTTGAGTAGAAAGCAAAGTAGTTTTTCGTTATATAGAGATGTCCCTGGAGAAGAATATCCCCGATGAGAGCACATGAGTAATCTGAAACAAAGAAAATTTCATTAAAATTAAATTAAGATTGATTTCAACATTGAGAACAACACAAAACCAATAATAGGAGCAGCTCTGTTGAAATACTACTGAAATTGTCCAAAAAATATAAGAAAAATAAATAATCAATTAATCAATTGTGATTTGAGATCGAAGGTTGAATTTTTAATAAATATGTTGTGACCGAGGGTTCAAAAGGCAATATCTGAAATTGAGGTAGGTATTAAAATCGGCATTGGAAAATCCATTGTTTTAAAAATTAGAATTAATTTATCTGCATTCCTATTGCAAATTAAATGCAAATCCTGTGGAGGTTAAAATTTGCTTTTTTGTCACGAATGGAAGCACCAAAGTCATCAAAAATCAATCTTTGGGTATCAAAAGTAAATTTAGCTACCATAAAAATTTTGTAAATTCTAAATTTTTTTTGGTAACTAATCTCAGATAGTTCGAAAATGCGTTACAAAGTTTCTTTTTTAATCACACTATTTTCCCCCCAACTGATAGGAATGGAGAGAAACAAATTCCAAATTTTCTTCAAGATATCGGATATTCTACTACAGATTTTGATACGCCATTGTAGGTTTTGCTTTTTAGATTCCCAGAACCGACATATTCAAAATTTAGCCTGTCCCTAAGTTTTACAATACGTCTCATTTATTAAAACTAATTTGATTGTAGATACGACACTATTTAAATTTATTAATATTCGTTACACATATACTTACTAACTCAATTTAAATATGTAGGTATATGGAATATTAGGGTTAAGAAGTTGCAATCTTTTTATATGCCCTACATAAAATACACAACAACTAAATTACGATTAACAATAAATTATAACCACAATTTTAACGCGTCTTCACGGCACTAATCCGAGGACACACTGAACAGAATATTCACATTTAAACTACTCTAGAGATGTGCCTACAGATAAAAAAAAACCGGTCATTTTCGACACAAACAAGCCATTTCGTGTCTTATCTTTCACACGATCAGTTTTTTTAACCAGCTCGGTTGTTGTTATCGTCTTTTCAACATATTTAAAGGAAACGGAATGTTGAAGGCCATACACAAATTGAAGTTTCTATTTTTAATTCACAAAATATTAATTAATAATTTTTTATAAAAAATTAGTTAATCAAATCAAACAATTTGTTTAATGACAAAAAGTGGAAGAAAATATTAATTTAACAAAAAAAAATATAACAAACAAAAACAAATTATATATTAATAAATGTTTAGATACACGGACCCTCCCTCGGAAGCGGAAGAAGGAAACGTGTGGAAAAAAGGGAGGTGACCTCATGGAATGACATAAGTATTTTTGGTTGGGGAAAGACATAAGGGAATGCAGAGGGTGGAACTTAAGATTGAAAATGGGGTAAAGTAATTTTTGTATATCCATAAAGTGACCGTCGATCAAAGGGGGGAGCGAAATTAAGGACAATCTTGTATAACTCTAAAAAAATATTTTTTCACAAAGGAGCGTAAGATTGTAAACAGAAGGAACGGACATATAGAAGAAAATTACCACGTCACAACTTATTGCCTTTTCGTATTGTTACCTTATGATCCTAAAACATTCATAACAACATTCTTCATTTGAAACGTGTGGAAAAAAGGGAGTGACCCCAATGAATACTACATAAGTATTTTTAGTTGGGAAAAGACATAAGGGAGTGCAGAAGGTGGAACTAAATATTGAAACTGGGGTAAAGTAATTTTTGTATATCCATAAAGTGACCGTCGATCAAAGGGGGGTCAAAGGGGGGAGGGAAATTAAGGACAATCTTGTATAACTCTAACAAAATATTTTTTCTCATGGGAGCGTAAGATTGTAAACAGAAGGAACGTAAATATAGAAGAAAATTACCACGTTACCACTTATTGTCTTTTCATTTTGTTAGCTTATGATCCTAAAAAATCTATAACAACATTCTTCATTTGAAACGTGTGGAAAAAAAAGGGGGAGTGATTCCATGGAATACCAAATAAGTATTTTTAGTTGGGAAAAGACATAAGGGAGTGCAGAAGGTGGAACTAAAGATTTAAACTGGGGTAAAGTAATTTTTGTATATCCATAAAGTGACCGTCGATCAAAGGGGGGTCAAAGGGGGGAGGGAAATTAAGGACAATCTTGTATAACTCTATATTTTTTCACATGGGAGCGTAAGATTGTAGACAGAAGAAACGGAAATATAGAAGAAAATTACCACGTCACCATTTATTGTCTTTTCGTATTGTTATCTTATGATCCTAAAAAATCCATAACAACATTCTTCATTTGAAACGTGTGGAAAAAAGAGAATGACCCCATGGAATACCACATAAGTATTTTTAGTTGGGGAAAGACATTAGGGAATGCAGAGGGTGGAACTAAAGAATGAAACTGAGGTAAAGTAATTTTTGTATATCCATAAAGTGACCGTCGATCAAAGGGGGGTCAAAGGGGGGAGGGAAATTAAGGACAATCTTGTATAACTCTATATTTTTTCACATGGGAGCGTAAGATTGTAGACAGAAGAAACGGAAATATAGAAGAAAATTACCACGTCACCACTTATTGTCTTTTCGTATTGTTATCTTATGATCCTAAAAAATCCATAACAACATTCTTCATTTGAAACGTGTGGAAAAAAAGAGAATGACCCCATGGAATACCACATAAGTATTTTTAGTTGGGGAAAGACATTAGGGAATGCAGAGGGTGGAACTAAAGATTGAATCTGGGATAAAGAAATTTTAGTGTATCC
The DNA here is from genome assembly GCA_029378335.1 of Agrilus mali. Taxonomy (NCBI): domain Eukaryota; kingdom Metazoa; phylum Arthropoda; class Insecta; order Coleoptera; family Buprestidae; genus Agrilus; species Agrilus mali. The sequence continues at coordinate 4,829,049 of CM055660.1, forward strand.
ATGAAGTGACCGTCAATCAAAGGGAGGCAAATGGGGGGATGGAAATTAAGGGTAACTTTGTACAACTCTAAAAGATATTTTTTTAGATGGGAGCGTAAGATTGGAGACAGAAGGAATATAAATAAAGAAGAAAATTGTCACGTCACCACTTATTGTCTTTTCATATTGTTAGCTTATGATCCTAAAAAGTCCATAACAACATTCTTCATTTGAAACGTGTGGAAAAAAAGAGAGTGACCCCATGGAATACCACATAAGTATTTTTGGTTGGGGAAAGACATTAGGGAGTGCAGAAGGTGGAACTAAAGATTGAAACTGGGGTAAAGTAATTTTTGTATATCCATAAAGTGACCGTCGATCAAAGGGGGGTCAAAGGGGGGAGGGAAATTAAGGACAATTTTGTATAACTCTATATTTTTTCACATGGGAGCGTAAGATTGTAGACAGAAGAAACGGAAATATAGAAGAAAATTACCACGTCACCACTTATTGTCTTTTCGTATTGTTATCTTATGATCCTAAAAAATCCATAACAACATTCTTCATTTGAAACGTGTGGAAAAAAAAGAGAGTGACCCCATGGAATACCACATAAGTATTTTTAGGGTTGGGGGAAAAAACATAAGGGAGTGCAGAAGGTGGAACTAAAGATTGAAACTGGGGTAAAGTAATTTTTGTATATCCATAAAGTGACCGTCGATCAAAGGGGGGTCAAAGGGGGGAGGGAAATTAAGGACAATCTTGTATAACTCTATATTTTTTCACATGGGAGCGTAAGATTGTAGACAGAAGAAACGGAAATATAGAAGAAAATTACCACGTCACCACTTATTGTCTTTTCGTATTGTTATCTTATGATCCTAAAAAATCCATAACAACATTCTTCATTTGAAACGTGTGGAAAAAAAGAGAATGACCCCATGGAATACCACATAAGTATTTTTGGTTGGGGAAAGACATTAGGGAGTGCAGAAGGTGGAACTAAAGATTGAAACTGGGGTAAAGTAATTTTTGTATATCCATAAAGTGACCGTCGATCAAAGGGGGGTCAAAGGGGGGAGGGAAATTAAGGACAATTTTGTATAACTCTATATTTTTTACATGGGAGCGTAAGATTGTAGACAGAAGAAACGGAAATATAGAAGAAAATTACCACGTCACCACTTATTGTCTTTTCGTATTGTTATCTTATGATCCTAAAAAATCCATAACAACATTCTTCATTTGAAACGTGTGGAAAAAAAGAGAATGACCCCATGGAATACCACATAAGTATTTTTAGTTGGGGAAAGACATTAGGGAATGCAAAAGGGTGGAACTAAAGATTGAAACTGGGTAAAGTAATTTTTGTATATCCATAAAGTGACCGTCGATCAAAGGGGGGTCAAAGGGGGGAGGGAAATTAAGGACAATCTTTGTATAACTCTATATTTTTTCACATGGGAGCGTAAGATTGTAGACAGAAGAAACGGAAATATAGAAGAAAATTACCACGTCACCACTTATTGTCTTTTCGTATTGTTATCTTATGATCCTAAAAAATCCATAACAACATTCTTCATTTGAAACGTGTGGAAAAAAAGAGAGTGACCCCATGGAATACCACATAAGTATTTTTGGTTGGGGAAAGACATTAGGGAATGCAGAGGGTGGAACTAAAGATTGAATCTGGGATAAAGAAATTTTAGTGTATCCATGAAGTGACCGTCAATCAAAGGGAGGCAAATGGGGGGACGGATTAAGGGTAACTTTGTACAACTCTAAAAGATATTTTTTTAGATGGGAGCGTAAGATTGGAGACAGAAGGAATATAAATAAAGAAGAAAATTGTCACGTCACCACTTATTGTCTTTTCATATTGTTAGCTTATGATCCTAAAAAGTCCATAACAACATTCTTCATTTGAAACGTGGGGAAAAAAAAGGGAGAGTGACCCCATGGAATACCACATAAGTATTTTTGGTTGGGGAAAGACATTAGGGAATGCAGAGGGTGGAACTAAAGATTGAATCTGGGATAAAGAAATTTTAGTGTATCCATGAAGTGACCGTCAATCAAAGGGAGGCAAATGGGGGGACGGATGTTAAGGGTAACTTTGTACAACTCTAAAAGATATTTTTTTAGATGGGAGCGTAAGATTGGAGACAGAAGGAATATAAATAAAGAAGAAAATTGTCACGTCACCACTTATTGTCTTTTCATATTGTTAGCTTATGATCCTAAAAAGTCCATAACAACATTCTTCATTTGAAACGTGTGGAAAAAAAGAGAGTGACCCCATGGAATACCACATAAGTATTTTTGGTTGGGGAAAGACATTAGGGAGTGCAGAAGGTGGAACTAAAGATTGAAACTGGGGTAAAGTAATTTTTGTATATCCATAAAGTGACCGTCGATCAAAGGGGGGTCAAAGGGGGGAGGGAAATTAAGGACAATTTGTATAACTCTATATTTTTTCACATGGGAGCGTAAGATTGTAGACAGAAGAAACGGAAATATAGAAGAAAATTACCACGTCACCACTTATTGTCTTTTCGTATTGTTATCTTATGATCCTAAAAAATCCATAACAACATTCTTCATTTGAAACGTGTGGAAAAAAAGAAAAGTGACCCCATGGAATACCACATAAGTATTTTTAGTTGGGAAAAGACATAAGGGAGTGCAGAAGGTGGAACTAAAGAATGAAACTGGGTAAAGTAATTTTTGTATATCCATAAAGTGACCGTCGATCAAAGGGGGGTCAAAGGGGGGAGGGAAATTAAGGACAATCTTGTATAACTCTATATTTTTTCACATGGGAGCGTAAGATTGTAGACAGAAGAAACGGAAATATAGAAGAAAATTACCACGTCACCACTTATTGTCTTTTCGTATTGTTATCTTATGATCCTAAAAAATCCATAACAACATTCTTCATTTGAAACGTGTGGAAAAAAAGAGAATGACCCCATGGAATACCACATAAGTATTTTTAGTTGGGGAAAGACATTAGGGAAGTGCAAAAGGGTGGAACTAAAGATTAAAATCTGGGATAAAGTAATTTTTGTGTATCCATGAAGTGACCGTCAAATCAAAGGGGGGCAAATGGGGGGAGGGAAATTAAGGACAATTTGTATAACTCTATATTTTTTCAGATGGGAGCGTAAGTTTGGGTAGACAGAAGGAACGGAAATATAGAAGAAAATTACCACGTCACCACTTATTGTCTTTTCGTATTGTTATCTTATGATCCTAAAAATCCATAACAACATTCTTCATTTGAAACGTGTGGAAAAAAAGAGAGTGACCCCATGGAATACCACATAAGTATTTTTAGTTGGGGAAAGACATTAGGGAGTGCAGAAGGTGGAACTAAAGATTGAAACTGGGGTAAAGTAATTTTTGTATATCCATAAAGTGACCGTCGATCAAAGGGGGGTCAAAGGGGGGAGGGAAATTAAGGACAATCTTGTATAACTCTATATTTTTTCACATGGGAGCGTAAGATTGTAGACAGAAGAAACGGAAATATAGAAGAAAATTACCACGTCACCACTTATTGTCTTTTCGTATTGTTATCTTATGATCCTAAAAAATCCATAACAACATTCTTCATTTGAAACGTGTGGAAAAAAAGAGAGTGACCCCATGGAATACCACATAAGTATTTTTAGTTGGGGAAAGACATTAGGGAATGCAGAGGGTGGAACTAAAGATTGAATTCTGGGATAAAGAAATTTTAGTGTATCCATGAAGTGACCGTCAATCAAAGGGAGGCAAATGGGGGGACGGAAATTAAGGGTAACTTTGTACAACTCTAAAAGATATTTTTTTAGATGGGAGCGTAAGATTGGAGACAGAAGGAATATAAATAAAGAAGAAAATTGTCACGTCACCACTTATTGTCTTTTCATATTGTTAGCTTATGATCCTAAAAAGTCCATAACAACATTCTTCATTTGAAACGTGTGGAAAAAAAGAGAGTGACCCCATGGAATACCACATAAGTATTTTTGGTTGGGGAAAGACATTAGGGAGTGCAGAAGGTGGAACTAAAGATTGAAACTGGGGTAAAGTAATTTTTGTGTATCCATGAAGTGACTGTCAATCAAAGGGAGGCAAATGGGGGGAGGGAAATTAAGGCTAACTTGTACAACTCTAAAGATATTTTTTCAGATGGGAGCGTAAGATTGAGACAGAAGGAATATAAATAAAGAAGAAAATTGTCACGTCACTACTTATTGTCTTTTCATATTGTTAGCTTATGATCCTAAAAAGTCCATAACTACATTCTTCATTTGAAACGTGTGGAAAAAAAGAGAGTGACCCCATGGAATACCACATAAGTATTTTTGGTTGGGGAAAGACATTAGGGAGTGCAGAAGATGGAACTAAAGATTGAAACTGGGGTAAAGTAATTTTTGTGTATCCATGAAGTGACTGTCAATCAAAGGGAGGCAAATGGGAGGAGGGAAATTAAGGCTAACCTTGTTCAACTCTAAAAGAAATTTTTTCAGATGGGAGCGTAAGATTGAAGACAGAAGGAATATAAATAAAGAAGAAAATTGTCAAGTCACCACTTATTGTCTTTTCATATTGTTAGCTTATGATCCTAAAAAGTCTATAACAGCATTCTTCATTTGAAGCGTGTGGAAAAATAGGGAGTGACCCCAATGAATACTACATAAGTATTTTTATTTGGGAAAAGACATAAGGGAATGCAGAAGGTGGAACTAAAGATTGAAACTGGGGCTAAGTAATTTTTGTATGTCCATAAAGTGACCGTCGATCAAAGGGTGGTCAAAGGGGGTGGTAAATGAAGATTAATCTTGTATAACTCTAAAAGATATTTTTTTAGATGGGAGCGTAAGATTGGAGACGGAAGGAATATAAATAAAGAAGAAAATTACCACGTCACTACTTATTGCCTTTTCGTATTGTTACTTTATGATCCTAAAAAATCCATAACAACATTCTTCATGTTAAGTTACTAAGAGAAACATGATTTGTCATAATCCAATGTTTAAACCAAATCATGGTTTTATTTAATTACGAAGTACCATACCCAGCGCCTCCACCACAACTTAAACCCCCCATCCAACTTAAAACACTTTTTCATTGTCCTATAAGGTTATCCTTAACCCCCCTCGACTATTCTACAATCAAGAGTCACTTTATGTACCTACACAATTACCATTTAAGCAATTTTCTATTTTCTATATTCAACTCCCCTTCCACTCATCCTCCCCCTATCCCTAAGTGATACATAAAGCTAGACATTTACCCAAATAGTATTTGTTTCATCGGATAAGTACGTTAAGATATATCGATTATTTATAGACCAGCAAATTAAGAAGCAAAAGGAAGTATTCGTATTTTTAATAACAAATTAAAAACTACATACATATAATCGAATTTGTAATTTTGGAATTTGAAATATGTTACTTACAATTTAAAACCTTTTCGTCTATGTCAACGGTTGGAAAATGCCTGTGGAACTTTTTCTGTCTTGCTTTTGAGGTAGTGGGTAGTTTATCTTCTTTGGTCGTAGCTTTTGGACTAGGAGGTTCCGGAGTCCGAGCCTGAGCCGTCATTGTAGGTGCAGAATTGGAAAGTTGCTTTATATTGCCCCTGAAACAAAATAACAACATTTTAAGTTAGTAAAATTATAATCAGCCACCCCACAAACAAAAATTCAGTAGACTTCTACAATTTGCAAAAAAATTCTGTAATTCTTATTTGGATCTAAAACTCGTCCCAAAAACATCATTAGAAGTCTAGAGTCCAGGAATAAACCACATATTTGCTATTATTTTTACCAAAAGTGTACCACTACTAAAAATTAGCACAGAATGAAAATCCCTTCAACATAGTGTGGTTGCGGCAAGTATTTCGTCATCCTCAAAGGAGAATAGTGAACAAAAAAGAAAAAAATAAGCATTTATCTCAAAATTGAGTAGCACAATATGTAATTCCAACTAAATATTTTTGGCTTCAATGCTTTAATGTTTAGCAAATAAACAATAAATAAGGAATTCTATTTTTGTTCATATACGTATGCAACCAAACTTGCACCTATATAAAAAGCCACAGCGTTTTCTAATCTGATCATTAAACCAAAGTACAAAATAAAGTTCGTTATTGCGCATTACGTGGTCTAAATTAGGAAACCAACCAATTTTTTATTACATAAAAATTAACAATACGTATCCTAATTAAAAAATTAGGAAAGACGATTATTAAATATATCTTTTATTACAAACCACAGAGTTTTATTTGTACCTATTAAGTAATACTTAATATTTCGTATTTCTCTTAATGTTGGCAGTTTATTTGATATTTTAAAAAGAGTTACAATAAAATAAAGAAGCCATAAAGTTATTGAAGAAAAAAAATGTAGAATACGTTTTTTACATCTCTAAAATTGGGAAGATTTCAAATTGTTAATGTTATGATATGTAAGTATACTCTTGCAAAAATAATAATAGAAAATTGTAGTAATAAAATTTAAAAAAAAATAAAAAGTACGTGTAAGAAATATGCACAATTTCATATTGAAAATGTCCAAATAAAAAGCGGGCGAAACAGTAAATTGTTTATGATTAGTTGGGGTGAATATCCTTTATTTCAAACCCTTATAAAAATAAGCTAAACTATGGCATTTTACTATACATATAACGTTTTGCAAATAAAAATCTCCCTTTTAACATTTTATATCAACAAATTCCATTGTCATAAAAACAAAGCTTGTAGAACGTTCTTTTTAGTTACTATGAAAAAAATTATCTTAAATGATACTATTTTGTTCAATTTCAATCAAGATACACTTATCAGTTATCAATAATATTGTTAAATTTTTTTCTCGACATTACTCATTGATCATAAGTTTAATGAACATGTAGGAGGAAGAAAACAATAACTACATGTAAACATTATAAATCATGACAATTATTGAGTTTAGTTTAATAATTTTATATAAGCAATTTTATATTTTATTTTTTCTTATCTAGACTGGAGTAAACATTTAAAAATTGTTTTAGAAATTAATTAAAAGGAAACTTATCTCTAAATGTCAAGCACTACCAATTTTTTTGTTAGAAAAATATTTTTCTTTGTGTAAATACTAAGAATTTTATTAGGTACTTGTATTTATTAAACAGCATAAAAATGTCGAGACTGTCAACAAAATTTCTTCTCGAAGATCCTCGACGTGATTTTCTCTAGTCTCTAGTTTTACATCGATGCTCTTGTCTTAATCATATCTTGAATAAACACAAAAATTCTTGAGAATCGTGAGACCGTAATTTTACCAGCGGCAGTGTGTGGGTCAGATACATTGGGGGGGGGGGGTTAAATTTAAAAAATATACCTTAATAAGAAGTAAGAATAAGGATATTTTGAGGGTGAGATTTAAGTATGCGAATGGAAATGACGTTGAGGGTGAAGAAAATGTGCTTGGGGTTTGGAGGTGAGAGTATACGTTGGCGTTAAGGGTGAAAATGGGGTTGGGATGAAAATGTGCTTGGGGATTGTATTGGGCTTGGGGTTGAAGTAAGAATTGCGGATTGACATTAAGCTGAAGGGTTTGGGAGATTGGAGGCATAGTTTAGGAGTTAGGGTGGTGTCCAGAGTGAAAAGGAAGTACATATATGTACAGGGTGATTCATTATAATGTCGCCTCCCTTTAATTTTGTTATTTCGAGTGTCCCAAAAAAATTAAAAGTATGGTTATGTAGGTGCTAAAAAATATTTTTTTTCTATTTATAACAAAAATTTGAAAAATGATCAGAATACAGGGAAAACCAGAAAGTTCGTTTTTTTTTTTAATGGATCACCCTATATATGAATTTCTTTTTCGATTCCTCGTAAAATTCTCAGCATCATTTATATAAAATACCGTATACCTAAATTCAATAGTTTCTGAAATATTCGCATTTGAAACGTTCTCATCAAATATTTTATTAAACATTGAATAGCTGAAGCGTTTAATGATTGCAACTCCATAATAAGTAAAACACACAACGTATAGTTACAAAAACATTTATTGAACACAATATATATTTCAGCACACTGTGCCTTCTTCAGGTGTAGAAGTAATATAAACTAAACCTAAAACAATTTGACTTATATACTAAACTTATTAGCTAAATAGAGAGAGAGGAGTTAACAAACATAGCTTAAATATTTAATAGAGGGGAATTTACAACGTCTATTTGATCATTTATAATAACACCCAATTTATTAAATTTGTTAATTTCCATTGACTCTAACAAGTTAAATTTTATACCTTAATTTTCTACATGTAAAATTTTAAAATTGTCACAAAAATTATGTTTATTAACTTATTATTCATATAAACATTTTTCTAAACAGGATAATCACACAAAAAATGTTTTAATGAAGAAATAGAGGTTATGTTATAAACAATTATATATTTAATTTTTATGGATATGAATATGAGTAATTATTAATAAATAATAAAATTATCGGTTCTAACTACAATATGGGAAGTACGAAGGAGTGCTGCGGGAAATGCAAAAAGAAAATTTCGAATAATGAATGCATTGGTTGTGAAGGCATTTGTCAAAAATGGTTTCACGCAAACTGTGTGTCAATCACAAAGGCAGAACTGGAAATGATAACAAAGATCACAAATCTCAAGTGGATGTGTGATGTGTGCAATGACCAATATGTCCATATGGTTGATAATTCTGTAAAGAAAATCATGCAAGAGACAATGGAATCAATGAAGATTACAATGGAGCAAATGATGGCGAAGAAATTAAATGAAATCCTGAGGAAGAATGTGAACTTGTGGAAACCAACAACTGAGCACAGGGTAACATATGCTGATCGAGTCAAGGAGCCTAGTCAAGAGGTGCTCATTGTTCACCCGAAGAAAAATCAAACCAGTGAGAAAACGAAGGAGGATTGTCAAGCAAAGCTGGACCCAACCCAAATGAAAGTTGGAATTGAGAACCTCAGGAAAATAAGGAATGGTGGTATTGCCATAACCTGTAAGACTAAAGATGAAATTCTGAAGATAAATACTGAAGTCCAATCAAAGATGGGGAAGGAGTATGAGGTTAAAATTCCAACCTTGAAGAAACCAAAGATAAGAATATTTGATTTGGAGGAGATGACAGATGAAGACTTATTAGAAGCCATAAGGAACCAGAATCCTCAGATTGTCAAGCCGGAATCGGAGCTGGAAGTGAAGATAAATAAGAAGACTAGGAAAGCATACATGGTGGTCATCGAACTGGATCCTCAAACATTCGAGAGGGTCATGGAGGAGAAAAAGCTGAAGATTAAATGGCAACGGTGCCAAGTTAATGAATATCTAGGGATCTCTCGATGCATAAAATGTTATTCATATGACCATTGGAATGCTGAATGTGACAAGGAAAAGAGGTGCTTGAAATGTGGGGAAGAACATATGGCAAAAGACTGTAAAGCTGATCAATTAAAATGTTCAAATTGTGTTAATGCCAATGAAAAGCTGCATCTTAACTTGGATGTTAGGCACAGTGTACTCAGTACTGAGTGTCCAGTGTACCAAAGGAGAGTGAGCATGAAAAGGAGAGCAATAATGTATAAAAATATATAGCAACCACCGAGGCAAGATAATCAGGATAATGGAGGTGTCATTGTCTTAAATGTTGATGGTTTGATAGCTAAGAGAGACATGATTTCACTCTTTATGTTTGAAACTAAACCAATATTGGTGATAGTTGTTGAATCTCATGTAACTAAAGATGATGAGGATGCGCTAATTAACATTGACGGTTACTCATGTATTAGGTGTGATTCATATACTAGGCATACAGGGGGAATTGTAATGTATGTTGTTGAAAACTTGTCATTTGAAGTTGTAAAAAGTGATGTGAGGCAGAGAGACTGGTGGATATTAGCTATTAAGTTATTTATTGGATCTGAGTTAATAGGGACATTTGCAGGGGTTTACAGATCACCAGGCTGTAGTAAAAGGGAATTTTTAGATAGCTTTTCATTGGCTATGGAAGAAATTTTGGACATGAGCCAAAAAGAATGTACAATTGGGGGGGATTTCAATATAGATTGGTTCAAAACAGATGATTATTATACAAATAGACTGAAATCGTCTATATATGGGGCTGGTTTAAAGCAAATGGTAACTGAAGCAACTAGAATCACCAAAGACAGTGAAACTTTGATTGACCTTGTGCTTACTGATAATAGGAATTTAGTATGTACGGTTTTACATGAACCAAGGCTTTCTGATCACAGTATGATTCATTTTAAAGGAGTGTTAAATAGATACATTGGTAAAAGAGAAAAGTTTTTAATGAAAGGGAAGATTGATTACAACAAGTTATCTGATGTACTGGAACAAAGATTGAGAGAAACTACAGATGTAAATGGAATGGATGTAGGAATTGAAACTGGGTATAATATTTTGAGAGAGACGATAATTCAAAGTGTTCAGGCGTCTAGGAGGCCAGATATATGGGTGAATAAACAGCCATGTCCATGGTTTTCACCAGAAATTAAGGATTATATGAGGCAAAGAGATATAGCATATGGTAGATTTTTGTTATTGAAGGAAATAGGCCAGGGGTCAGAAGAAGCATGGAATCTGTACAAACGGTGTAGAAATAACTGTGTAAATTCATGGAGGGAGGCAAAGAAAGAGTATTATGAAGATAGCTTTCAAAGACTAAAGAATGAACCAAATAAACTATGGAAGCACTTAAAAACTTTGTACCAAGCTAAAACAAAAGAAATGAAATATGTTGTATTTGAGGATGAATATGTATTTAATGCCCAGGAAGTGGCAAACAGACTTAATCAATATTTTGTTAACAGTGTCAATGAAATTGTTGCAAATATGCCTAACACAAATGGTTATGAATTGATTGGGAGGGTGCAAGATGTTAGTCTAAGTAAATTTCCTGAAGTAAGCATACTGGATATTGAAAGGATTGTACATAATTTAAAGAATACAACTGGACCCGATGGCATTAGTAGTGAAATTATGAAAAAGTTGTGGCCAATAATTGGTGATAAAATAACAAATATTATAGGAGAGTCCCTCACTCAAAGAATGTTACCTAGGACATTAAAAACATCGGTTGTTGTTCCTATTACCAAGGTTAAAGGAAGTGCAAGGTGTAATGATCTCAGACCCATTAATACTCTCCCAATAATTGAGAAAGTTACTGAGACTGTAGTATATGAAACACTCCTAGAATATGTTAAACAAAATGACATGATAACAGAGCATCAATCAGGATTCCGAGAAAAGCACAGTACTGAGTCAGCGCTACAGTTGGTAATAGAGGAATGGTTAAGAGCGATTGACAAAGGAGAAGGAGTAGTGGCAGTATTCTTGGATTATAAAAGAGCTTTTGAGACAATTAACAGGCCCTTGCTATTGAGGAAATTGAGAGATTTGTATAGAATTACTGATCAAGTATATGAATGGATAGATGATTACTTAAGTGAAAGGTATCAGACTGTGCGTTTTAACTCTAATGTATCTAAAGAGGAGGAAGTCATACATGGGGTTCCACAAGGGAGTAAGTTGGGACCATTGCTATTTATACTGTATATAAATGACCTACCTGGGGTACTTGAACAATGTAGGATACATATGTTTGCTGATGATACTTTAATATACATGAGTGGGGAGAATGCTCAAAATGTTGTCAATGTGATCAATGAAGAATTGAATGTAGTTTGTGAATGGCTGTGCAAGAACTATTTGGGGATAAATGTGCAAAAAACAAAATGTATGGTGCTGGGGAAGAGGGGATTCAGGGATGAGACAGAGGCCGGACACACAGTTGTACTTATGGGTTCTAGTCTGGAGTGGGTAAAGAATTACAAATACCTTGGAGTTATTATAGATAATAGTTTAAGTTTCAAAAACCATGTTGAATACATTAATAATAAAATAGCAAAGAAAGTTAATCTCTTGTACAAATTACGAAAAACACTGTCAAAAACGGCCAAAGAATTGTTATTTAAGTTACTCTTGGTTCCTCATATAAGATATTGTTCTACTATTCCATCTATGATAAGCAAACGAGAACTTGGAAGTGTACAACGTAATTTTAATCGCGGAATGAGAGCAGTATTAAATAAAAGGCGCAGCGAAAATATCGGCTCAATGTTAAAAGAGCTAGGTTACTTATCTGTTGAAAATGAAATCAAAAGGGATGTGTTAACATTTATTTATAGATTGGAACACAGTCTCCTTCCAGTTTATTTAGACTGTCTAGTCCAAAAAAACTCAGATGTTCACAATTATTCAACAAGGCAAGCAAGGAACTTCCATTTGGAGCCTGTCCATAGCAGAAAAGGATTAAAATCATTGTTTGGAAATGGACTTGTATTGTATAATATTCTGCCAGAAGAAATAAAAGAAGCTGGGTCAATAAAGACATTTAGGGATAAAGTTGGGATATGGTTGGAGAAAAAGACATAGTTGTTGTTAGTGATTGTAGTGCTTTAGTTAAGATTATGTCTTAAAATTGAATTGTTGCTGATGGGGTATGCAATTATTTTTGTTAATGTTTAAGGACTGTGATTTTATATTAGCTGTCAGTGGAAAATGTTGGATTTGTAAATTTTATTAGCCGTAGGCTATTTGTTAATAATTAATTAATTAATTAATTAATTAACTAACAAGTGTTCCGTATACGTAGAATTAGAATTCTTATTTTCATAACTTTTCTTATGTTCTTTAAGCCTATCACTAAAACTTCTCCCTGTCTGACCAACATAGACTTTATTACACGTACCACATTTTAATTGATAAACTCCTGATTTGGCATCTTTCTTAGTAGGGTCTTTGTTATTTTTGATAAAACTACCTAAAGTGTTATTGGTTTTAAACGACACAAATGAATCTGTAAGTTGAGAAATAAATTTGCCTATGGTTAATGAAATATTGCCTAAAAATGAAATTAAACAAAATTTTGAGGGTTTTCCTCTATTGAGTGGGTATACTAAGTGTAATGTTTTAGTTTTTATTTTTTAGTTTTTTGTTTAAGATAGACGTGATCAAAGCGGGTTTATGTTATAACCATTATTGACTGCAATAACATAAATCCTAGGCTTAAAAAACATAAGAAAAGTTATGAAAATAAGAATTCTAATTCTACGTATACGGAACACTTGTTAGTTAATAAACATAATTTTTGTGACAATTTTAAAATTTTACATGTAGAAAATAAAGGTATAAAATTTAACTTGTTAGAGTCAATGGAAATTAACAAATTTAATAAATTGGGTGTTATTATAAATGATCAAATAGACGTTGTAAATTCCCCTCTATTAAATATTTAAGCTATGTTTGTTAACTCCTCTCTCTCTATTTAGCTAATAAATTTAGTATATAAGTCAAATTGTTTTAGGTTTAGTTTATATTACTTCTACACCTGAAGAAGGCACAGTGTGCTGAAATATATATTGTGTTCAATAAATGTTTTTGTAACTATACGTTGTGTGTTTTACTTATTATGGAGTTACAATCATTAAACGCTTCATCTATTCAATGTTTAATAAAATATTTGATGAGAACGTTTCAAATGCGAATATTTCAGAAACTATTGAATTTAGGTATAGGGTATGTTATATAAATGATGCTGAGAATTTTACGAGCAATCGAAAAATAAATTCATATATAAGGTGATCCATTAAAAAAACGAACATACTGGTTTTCCCTGTATTCTGATCATTTTTCAAATTTTTGTTATAAATAGAAAAAAAGTATTTTTTAGCACCTACATAACCATACTTTTAATTTTTTTGGGACACTCGAAATAACAAAGTTAAAGGGGGGCGACATTATAATGAATCACCCTGTACCAATATCTACCAGTTGAAATTAAAATTCAATTTAATGGGCGGGTCATTGTCCAAATGACCATAACGGGAAACTGCCACTGCCAAACTCTAACAATGAGCAAAACTTGTCTTCATCTTGCACATACAGTAAAACCAAGACCTTTGTACAAGAGTATTAACTAATTAACTATTGTTTGAAGAATATCCTAAAGACCAAAACTAGATCAAGACCATAAGACCAAGTCTTATTTTGGTCTTGCATTTGCTCATAACTGCAGAACATAGTAAATTAAAGCACTGAATCTAGTCGTAGTGCCATAATACACAATTAATTAAAGGAGTTAATGTTATCCAATGGTTGTTAGAAATGTCGGGCAAGCATCCAAGAAATTTCCTGAAAAATGTCTGTTGTATACCACACAGAATGACGCAACACCACCGTCATAAAAGTACCTACTTAAGTCATTCAACGCAAACGCAGCCCAAAGTCTGTGTTCAAAATTTTAGTGAAGGTATAAAATTTGCTCCACAAAATCAAGCTGTTGTTAAAAATTTATATATGTACGAGAATTATTTACACCGTTATGTTAGCCCACTCGCATCGCACGCGTTGGTTTAATTTAGTGTTTGTTTCCTTGGCTGGGTTAACAGCCCAAACAAAACTATTTATTTTGGTAACCTATATTTTTTTGTATATTGTACCTATGTTATGGTGTGCTGAAAATATTTTTACGAAAACTTTTACGCTAATTATAATCAATTTATTCTCTTGGATATCATAAAAAATAAGCCAATTAATGAGCATACGGTTTCGTGATTTTCAGCGGAACCCTGTTATCAATAATAAATTGCAGTTAGCACAAAATAAGGAAAAATAATCAGTCAATTTCAAATATTGTACTACTTTATGACAGGCCAACTACTGGTTACTATAAAAAAAAAACATTTTATGACACCATAAATTATGTTGATTAGGTATATTATTAAACCCAATGTTTACCCACATTTTGAAATCAATTACCTATTAATCGTATAGTTTTTTATAATTTTTATATGCCCACTACTTGTATCCTTATCAACAAATACAATAGGCACAAATTAAAAAATTAAAGTATTAGTAGCAGCAATTTTATATTAAATTAATTTTTTTTGTAAAGGGCAGTTCATAAAATACGTCACGCTAAAATTAGCTTTTTTTGAACCCCCTCCCCACCGGTTGTCACGCTGTGTCACACTTTATGTGTCCCCCTGTAAATATTACGTCACCCCCCACCCTGAAAATAATAAATTTTGATTGATAATACACAAATTTTGATAGTCAAAAACATTTATCTTATATTCATAACAAAATTTAAATAAATTAATAAATATCTTTTGTAACGAACAAATAAATAATATTTCTATTTATCAGAAGTCCAAGGATTCTGTAAAAATTCAGTAAAATTTTTTGACGAACGGCTAACGTCACGTTGCCGTAGACCCCCCGTCCCCCATTGTCACATCTTGTCACACTCAGCAAGACCCCTCCCCCCCTTGTATGCGAACGTATTTTATGAACGGCCCCTAAATGAAATTAATTTTATTATAGAAAACGTTTACAATAAACAAATAATTAAAAAAAAAATCATGAGAAGATTGAAAGGGTACAAACCCTCCCTACGGTTTGAATTTTTATTTAGATATGTGAAGGATGTTTTTTTTTCAAATTCGCCTGAATTTTAACATTGTTTGTTGTGTCTTACAATTTTTGCTAATTTTTTCAGGGTGTCATCAACTTAAGTGATAGTTCAGAAAAAAATATTGATAAAAAACCTTTAATGGGGGGTCTAACCCACCCAGAAAAAGAAATATGGGCATTTAATATTTTTTGCGAGAATAGGGATACGTATTCTAGATTCTTTTCATTAATAATAAATGGCTCCTTTTTTTATTTAACACATAACAATATCATTATTGATTTTATGTTAAAATGTTGCAAAACTAGCTAGAATTGTTTTTAAAATAATAACAAGGACAGAACAGAAGGAAAGTGAAAACAAAAAGCAAATATTTTCAGATATTTTTAATTGTCTCGAAATCAAGCACAGATTTTTTGTTATAATTTTTATTCTACAGGATAACTGTTATAATAAGGCAAATTTTGTATCGTTATTTGTTTCTAAGATATAAGAGCTATTGCCTAAAACATAAAATATGTCAGTTAAGAAACACTGGACCATGACCGCGTTACTTTTTCCTTATTATTTGCCTTTTGCTAAATTTTATATTTATCTCTTTATTTTTGTAATAAATATTAATTATTTACTCGTATATTCTTTTATTTATCAGCATATTTTACGTACGGTGCTAGCCTTATTACATGTGGCGCCCTTAGCCAAACTTTATGGAAAAATAGCATTTTGATTGACTCAATCGCTCCTATAGAATTTCATAATAAATAACATTTTCCCCTAGCGCTGTTGAACCCTTAAAAGTTGCCATCTTTATGCCATCCTTGGGTTTGCCCCTATAATATAGCTGAAACTGTCTGAAATATGTCACAAATAAGGGGTTCAAACATTACACAGAAACTAATAATATTATAAAATTTTAGTAGGAGTTATCCTGTAGGACAAAAATGATAACAAAAATGTGTGCTTTACGTGCTTGATTTACAGGTAATTAAAAATTATTGAAAATATTTGCTTCTTTTGGTTATATTTTCTAATTATTATAATTAATTACAGTATATAACACTTACTAAATTGTTTAAAATACTTAAATATATCTAGGAGTATTCAGCATTTTTTATCCTGACTCCCCTTTTATAAATCTTAGCTACGCCACTGTATTTTTTTAATTTTGTACCTAATAAATCTTCCACATACACACATTAATATTAATAACTGTTTTTGATAAAACAGCATAAACCACGCAAACATGTTGCTACTAAATTTAGCAAAATGTAAATTTATGTTTTAAAAATTTTCGGAGATATATTTATAATAATAAACATAATATGTACATTGTGCAGATGGTATCTATGTAATTTTTTAAAAATTGTGCCCTTATCTTATCAATTTCCTCAAAAAGCCAAGCACAATATTTGTTATATAATGAATAATACTTGCATATCTAATAAAAGTTTAATAGTTAGAGCAGTAGAGGAATTATTATATTTAACTAGCAGCAATACCCGGCGTTGTCCGAGTAAGAATATTATATTACACGTTTGATGGAACATTCTAGAATATTCGCGAATTTAGAACTATCCAGAACATCCCATAATGATTCAAAATATTTTCTAACTTTTTTTAACATTCTGAAACATTCCTGAATGATCTTCAAGATTCTGGAACATTCTTGAACATTGCCAAAACATTTTGAAATGTTATAATAAAACATTATTTTACTTCTTAGAACATATTTGAACTGCCTGTTACATTCTAAAAAAATCTGCTTCATTCTCATC
Organism: Agrilus mali; assembly: GCA_029378335.1. NCBI lineage: Eukaryota > Metazoa > Arthropoda > Insecta > Coleoptera > Buprestidae > Agrilus > Agrilus mali. Next base: position 4,846,318 of record CM055660.1, read on the forward strand.
CCCACTTCGTGCTGTTTGCTGGGTGAGTAGTAACATCAGTAGACGCCTGGCGGGGATGACTAATCGATTGATAATAATTGATCAGTTATCGACCACTGAGAGTTGAAGATTATTACAGTATCTACTAATATCGCTATTAAAAAATGGGGGTTGGTGGTAGAAGGATGAAAATTAAGGGTTATATGTATTTTTTAATGCCAAATCATAAAAAAATTAAAATAAAAAATTTTGTCCCAAAAATAAAAAAACTTAGGGGCATGAAAAATTGATAGTAGCCGATTCTCAGATCTCAGATGCATATAAAATTTCTTAAAAATCGGTCAAGCTGTATCGGAGGAGAATGGTAACTAACATTGTGACACGAGAATTTTATTATATTAGATTTGACTTATAAATATTTACCTAAATAAATAAAAATTCAGTTTCACAATTTTTTTAAAACTTTCAATACTATTTAACTATTTTGAAATAGTATAAGTACCTAATATGTTATCTATAATTTAGTACTTTTGATTAAAATTGTAATTCATGGCTTATAAAATAATTATGACTATTAAATAAACAAATGAAGAAATAGACAAGGCTATCAAAAATCTTAACCCAGAAAACACTAATAACGCTGAGAAAATAAGTTTCTTGCATAAATGAATAAAATACAATTTATGAATGTATGTATGTATTTCATGCACATACTTAAGTAATTTTCCATATATACTATCTACTTATTACATAATTATTAGATATGTAACAGAGCTATATATTTGTTTTTGTAATTTGAAATCAATAGAATTGTAAAATTTCCCCAGTCAGAATTTGTAAATCTAATATATAAAATTCTCGTGTCACAATGTTAGTTACCATTCTCCTCCGAAACGGCTTGACTGATTTTTATGAAATTTTATATGCATATTCAGTAGGTCTGAGAATCGGCTACTATCTATTTTTCATACCCCTGAGTGAAAAGGGTTGTCCATCCCTAACTTTATTTTTATTAATCAATTATTATCAATCGATTAGTCATCCCCGCCAGGCGTCTACTGATGTCACTACTCACCCAACAAACAGCACGGAGTGGGGATTAGAATGAAGCAGATTTTTTTAGAATTTTACAGGCAGTTCAAATATGTTCTAAGAAGTAAAGGAATGTTTGATTATAACATTTCAGAATGATTTGGTAATGTTCAATAATGTTTCAAAATCTTGAAGATCATTCAAGAATGTTTCGAAACGTTAAAAAAAGTTAGAAAATGTTTTGAATCATTATGGGATGTTCTGGATAGTTCTAAATTCGCGAATATTCCAGAATGTTCCATCAAACGTGTGATAGAGTCTTACCCGAGCAACGCCGGGTATTGCTGCTAGTTGTAATCTAAAAAATAGCAACTACATACATACTTATGTTAACCTGAAAATAATTTTTGAAATAGATAGCTATTTTGGGCGATCTCAGTATTAAGAAATCTACTCAAAAGTACTCTGGCACGTTGTTTATGCTGTACAAAAGCATTTTAGCAACTTAAATGACAGTTACTTAATTACGTTTTAACGATTGGATGTTAATTAGGCATTATCTCATCAAGAATCTACTTACTTACCTATGTACATATGTTTTAAACATTAGGTACATTTACAATTTACTGTAATAACCTGTAAACCAAGCAGAGTTCTATTTATTTGTAACTGGATATTCAAAAATGTTTATACCTGGATGTATCTGCTGTACAGGCATGTGTACGTGTTAAATGAATTAAAATTGAGTCATACAAATTACAAACTGATTCTGTTATATATTAAAAATTGCTTAAAACGTCTATATCTACTTATATACTTCACACACTCTTTTATAAAAAAATATAATAAATAAAATAAAATATAGATAACAAAAAATAATTAGTTTTAATTGTAATCATTGTTGAGAGTGTATTATAAAAAAATCAAGTGTCGTCACACGCTTACTGGCGCTTAATTTCATTACAATTTATCTAAAAAAACAGAATCATGACGAATTACCAGTTTCTAGTAGATACAACCCTTGTAAGAATATTAGAAGTTTGGGGTGGGTTGAATATCATTTATTTGAATTATTAGTAGTTTTCTATATTCAATGTTATTTAAAATAACCAAGCAGCATTCAGTGGCACAACCAGGGGGAGGGCTGCTAAACTGTAGCTACCCCCCTCGAGATTCTGCTTTTATATTCTCGAATGACAATAATATAACAAAAAAAACATTTTAAATCCACAGTCCGTTTAAAAACGTTTACTTGCAGGAAAGTAATGCTCGTTCTCTAAAATATAATAATATTTTTCCAAATAATAATAGTTTTAATAATCAACACAGTGTTCAAGGCTTATAAACCCTATATTCATTTTAAAAAGATGATTTATCTGAAATAATTTATTTATAAATAAGAATATTGTCATTTGATTTGTGAAAACGACAATGTGAACCTTTTTCCTAACCCTCCCTACCAGTGTCAACCCCTATTGCTACAGAGAAATCTGACTCAACATTACAAAGATTGAAATTGTATCCCCGTAACAGTATTGGTGAAGACCGGCTACTGGAAGGGTTAATATTTACTACTCGACTCTGATTTCATTGAAAAGCAAAAAGCTCAATATAAATATTTAATTTAATTAGGTATTCCTCCCAAAAATAAGTAGCTACCTAACATTGAAAATTTCATTCAGTCTCCTCCCATACCCTAATTTCTGGTTACGCCTCTGCAAGCTTTTAATTAATTAAAGGTACCCTTATTAAAAACAAAAAACATTTAATTAACAAGTACCTAAATGTGGCTCCTACTGATAATAAAATCTATTTGTAATTAAAAACAGATAATTAATTTGAGTTATTTTTGGTTTGCAAACAAAGAAGGTGAATTTTGCGGAAATAATAATTGTGTACTTCTTGAAGGTTACGTTGTGGCTCTAAAATAAGGGTTACCAACCCTTTTGGAATCCTTCGCTAATTTATAAAATTTTGGGAATATAAAACACACACAAAACCAAAGTAAGAACAAATTAGGTACTTAGCAATTATTTATTTTTTGTGATAAATGTCACGTTAGCTAATTTTATTTGACAAGCAAAGCTCATTACATAAATAATAAGAATGTTAAAAAAATGCTTATATAAACATTCCTTGATTGTCTGTCTGATGCTTTTTTTTTTTAATTAAAACACACTGGAAAATTTTCACCAAAACCAATTTTTAGTAAAATGTTATTTTACTTTTTAGTTACTTAACTGCTGTTTGCCAACACTCTTAAAATAAAAATTTATCTTAATTTATTGTTATTGGTTGCTATTTGTTATAAGAGTTAATAAACCACAATCTGACCTTTGACAACGGGAAAGATATTAATAAAAAATTGTTACTTCCCCTTCATTTGAAACTGAATTATATGTTTTATACTAGTAAAAACTCCACTGCTCCATTTGAAAAAGTTTTTGGGCCAAAAGGCCTAGAATTTTAATTAAATTCCTAAAATACCCCTGGTAAAGCCAAATATAACAGAACATGTAGGTATTAGTTGCTTTATTATTTAGTAGTTTTTGCAGATTTTTAATTAAAAACTTGATTATCCTGCGACATATTTAACAATAACGTTATAATTATTATAGATCTAGATTTAATCATTTTTTGGGACATTAGGCCTAAATTTTTAATTAAAATCCTAGCATAAGCTCGTCTTTATATTAAAACTGTAGCTGAACACACATCAATCTCGTTATTTACCATTTAGTGTTTATGGAGTTTTTTAATTAAAAAATTAATCATCCTGCGACAAAATCAAAATCCTGTAGCGAGTGAGTATTGGTTATTATTTCCAAACAGTAGCATCTCATCTTACCCACTAGAATCGGTGCTCCCATCCGCAGAAGAAATACTACTACTACTATCATTGTCATCATAGTCACTTTTGAATTCCTTAACGAATCCCATTAAGTTGACAAGATTACTGCTAACCTTCCTCATGGTGATTACGAGCGCTTTTCGTTTTAGCAGTCACCTTAACAAACACCATAAAAAAAGAAAAACTTTATTTTAGAGGAACAAACTCGTTACGCGCACTAAAAACTCATCCTGTGTACACTCATACTACAATGTATCTTGTCCGTTTTGCGATACGTGCTGATGTGATGGCTTTTAGTTGCAGCAACATGCTCTTGAGACTCGTTATCACACGATAGGAGAGCAGATAGCGATATTAATACAAATTACACACATACACACATACTTACATACACACACTTGTAATATAAATGCTTGTTATGTACTTACTTACTTCCACATACACACATAGGTTCCCTTTATTATTACATAGATATTATAAACGCGCCGAAGAATAGCAAACGCAGATTTAAATAATTATGTTACATACTTTCTGCCAACTGTTCTTTACGATTAATAAAATTATTTTTATTTGATAAACTCTGCTTAGTATGTACATATATATTTTTCAGATTTATCACACTAATATTATAAAGGCGAAAGTTTGTGAGTGTGTGAGTGTGTATGTTTGTTACTTCTTTACGTCTAAACGGTTGGATCGATTTTAATAAAATTTGGGATGGAGTTAGCTGACACCCTGGATTAACACATAGGCTACGTTTTACTGCGGGAAAATATCTTATTCCCATGGGAAAATAGATGAAAATGAATTCGCGGAATATTATAAATGCGAAAGTAACTCTGTCTGTATGCTACACAATCTCGCCTAAAATTTACTGAACCGATTTAAATGAAATTTGGTACAGAGATAGTCTAGAGCTTGAAAAAGGACATAGGCTACTTTTTAATGCGAAAAAAGGGTTGTAAGGGGTTGAAATAGGAAACTCTATGCGGAAATTCCGTAATTTTTAGAGATTTTTTAGGTTTTTATTAGATATAAATACAACATACGAAGTTTGTAAAAATTTTACCCTAAAGGGGGCAAAAATAAGGAATGAAAGTTTTTGTGCAATGACGTCGGCAAAAAGGCTTACGGTCCAGAAAATAAAAATAAAGAAGAAAAGTCGCGGGCATAGCTAGTCGTAAATAAAGTAACTACAAACAACTTTATTAAATATAATGATGAATTTCACTTTTCTATAAAGTATTTATATCTATCTATAAACATAAATGCAAGAATTAACCGAAAAAATGCTTAGCATCTCAGGGTTGCACAAATAGGGTAAGATTATGAGGATTCATGGGCGAAAAAAAAAACCTTTTGGATGTTTGGTGGGCGGGCGTAAGTCTATTGCATATAAAGTCAGGTGAAGGTAGGATGAAAAAACCGTCTGCAGCTTCTTCCAGGAATCGTATGAATTCATCTACCAATTGGTAGAAGACAAATATATGGAATATTCTTGTCATTTACCTCTTTGAAGTATGATCCAAGAAAAGTAGGTAGGTACAGAAAAAGAGATGAAGTTTTTTAACTATTTAACCTTATTTGAGTTCTTCAGATTTTATTTCTGATACAATTATTCAATTATGTTTAAGGAACAAGTTCTAGGTATAAGGATTTTGGGTGGAAAGTATATTAAGAAACCATACACTCCCCAATTCAGACACACTGAATGCAACATTCTTATACAAGCCTTAACAACTACATCTTTGAACACTTTATAATTTTATTCAGTTCCTTATCATATTTCTTTATGCGTTATGTTGTTTTAGCTCACAAATTTGATACACAGATACACACCTTTCGGTGCAATAAGATGTGAAAAATCGCCCTTATTAGTAAATTTTTAATTGCAATAACTTGTTATTTAATTAGTAGAAAACTTATGTGTTTGTCATTATTTCATTAAATATACCTATATATTTTTACGTTATTCAAAAAGTCTAGCTACTCGTCGTCCTAATTACATTATTGTACAATCGAAGCTTCTTTACGATCATTACTCTCTCGCCTGGAGGTTACATATAGTGATCAACATGTAAAACATTTTATATAATGACTTTTGATAGACTAAAGTAAGTAATAATTTTATTCTTATTAAAAAAAAATCCAGAATAACAAGAGGATTTTTTACAAAACATGAATGTTCTGACATTAAGTTGTTAGGGCTAACACAGACGTTACGCTATTGATTTGACGCTCTCCTACTGTTATATAATTCAATAAAACATGTATATATCACTAAAAAATGCACCACAATGACTTATATTTGCAAACATTTAAAAAGGAAATATCGAATATTGATTGGTAAGAATTCTGACGTAAAATCCGTATATTCTTTGCAGCATAGGTAATCAGCTACTAAGATACAAACGGGTTACAGGTTAAGTCGACTTAGATCCTTTAAGAGGTTGTAGTTTTCCTCATTTCCTAATGATTTAACTATGAAAGACCGTATCACAAACTTTACCGTTGTCAAATTATTGGACTTTTAAGTTTTTTATAAAAATTGTCGATCTTTTGGACTATTGTCCCATTTTTTGTTGTGTTTTGTGCCTCTAATTTATTTGTTTTCGCTATATTTCTGTAGTACATACATTACTTTATTAATCTCAACCGTAAAATTACAGGTAACTGAACCAACATGATCACAGTAGACGATTGATAACATAAAAATCCATTGAGGTCAGGTCTGGACTGTAGTTATCCCAATAAGTGGATCGAAAGAGGTGGAACCATACCGTGGCCAGCTAGGAGTCCAGACCTGACCTGTGGTGACACATGAAGAGTTTGATGTATAACGAACTTAATCCAATTACATCTGTTGAAGTTTTGAGGCAGAAAATTGTCGATGCGGCAAACGAAATAAGAAGAGGATTAACAAGTGTTGTAGTGAAAAGTGGCTTAAGACACAGAATGAGAGTATGTGTGCGAAACAGAGGCGGACATGTGGAACATGTTGTAAACTTTCTTTGAAAAGAGTAATAAACTTTATTTTGTACCTATTTGGATTGGTTTATTTTGTTTTCTGACTCAAGTGATAAGTACAGTTATTTTTTACTACTATCTGGAAGCATTTTATCAAAGTTTTTTTGTAAAATTTTTGATAATACCCTGGCTTGTTACCTTGTTGGATAGCTAAAGAACCAAAGATATTTTCAACAACATATGCAGCATAACTGTCATAGACTTTTTTTTAATAGTTACAAAGGAAAGAAAGTATTTTTTACGAATTTATTACCTTTTTTAACTATCAATCATCTACTGCGACCCAGTTGGTTCAGTTACCTGTAATTTTAGTGTTGAGAATAATAAAGCAACGTACGTACTACAGAAAAATATCAAAAACAAATAAATTAGAGACACAAAACATAAAAAAAACTGGGACAATAGACCAAAAAATACCAGCCAAGTGCGAGTCGAACTCGCGCACCGAGGGTTCCGTACAAACCTGTATATATGTGATGTAACTAAAAATTTAAGGTTTTCGGAATTTCTCCATTATATGTGCTATAAAATATTGCTTCATGCCAAATTTCAAGATTCTAAATCGACTGGAAGTAACCTTTAGGTTTTGATTCCCTTGCGAGTAATTGCGAGTTTGAAAATATGCAGCTTAAATTGCTGTTTCTTTTGATTGCGTTGACATAGAAGTTTGATTTTGTTACAGCTTAAAGGTATTATAGACCTGAGTATTTGATATGAATTTCAATTAAATACCTCTACGCGTTCATGAGGAAAGGGGTAGTAACTTTAAAATTATTAAAAATATTTTTATTATATGATGTAACTAAAAATTTACAGTTTTCGCAATTTTTCCTCTATCTGCGCTATAAGACGTTGCTTCGTACCAAATTTCAAGATTCTGAGTTCACGGGAAGTACCCTGTAGGTTTTGATTCGATAGTTTGCGGAAATTTGCGGCATAAACGGCTGTATCTTTTTATTGAGTTGGCTTAGAACTTTGATTTTTTTCCAGCTCAAAGGGACAATAGACCTGAGTATTTGGTATAAATTTTAGCTTGGTACCTCCACGCGTTCCTGAGAAAAAGGGTCTTGACAGATGAACGGACGGACAACGAAGTGATCCTATAAGGGTTCCGCTTTTTCCTTTTGAGGTGCGGAACCCTAAAAATCTGAAATTTTTATGAAAAACTTAAGTCCAATAACTTGAAAACTGTTAAGTTTGGGATACGGTCTTTCATAGTCAAATCAGTCAGAAATGAGGGAAACACTACAACCTCTTAAAGGATCTAGGTTGACTTAACCTGTAACCCTGTATAAGGGAAAGTACCTACACAACACTATTAATTAAGGTGGTTTAAAAGTAATGACTTTATTGTTTAAAAAAAACCTAGAGGTGACGTATTTTGTCCTTTCTTTTTAAAATATCTGATTAAAATGTAAACTAACATAATTACACTTTAATAATACCTTTATAATTACAAAAATTGTAAAATTGATAATTGCTTATTGAAAATAAGTACTTGTAAGTAGATATGTATAAGTGATATATAATTCGTCTTATCTCTAACACCACACGCTTATTTGAGAAAATAAATTTGTAAACACTTCTAATTTGCTGTTAATTTTCTAGTATTCCCGATTTTTTCTGTTTGTTTATAAACAATCAGCTTCTTTTCTTTTAGAGCTTCAACATTGTTCAAAGATACCTATCATTATCCTGTGTTTTATTTATTTTGCTTATTCAATTTCCTTAAGGAAATTTTCGTCATGTTTGTAAACTTATCAGAAATCCGTATCTACTTACAATAATTATTAGCCTTACAACGCAAAAAATACTGAATGGCTAAGCTATTTAACTCAAATAGATACGGTCAACAGGTGTTTTGATGCAGTATAGATACTATTGTTATATCATTTTTGTAGTCTTATCAAACAGGTGTTTCATTATTTGATAAAATTAACTTTACAACCTTGTACTTTTTATTCCCATTGAAAAATACAATGCAATGTTTAAAATTTAATCGTCATAGTTAACGATCGATAAGAAACACCTGTCTGTTCTTTGCAAACTAATGTGAAAATCAATTGTAAAATCTTCAGGCACCAATAACACAATGTAGAATTATAAAATCAATGTACGTAATCGAGAATTAACGACTAATAAAACAATATTTATTATATTTGTATTTGTAATTTATTAATGCTCTAGAAACTCAAGGGTTTAAAGAGGAAAAAACAAGTTTTTCAGTGTTGGAATTGAATGAAAAAAAAATTCAATATTAGAAAAGAGTATAGTAATAATTCTAAACATAGAACTAAGGTGTTGGAGTTTAATTAAAAGCTTAGGTGAGGTTAAATAAGATATACCTATAATAAATTGCGTCTAAAAATAGGGTAGATCTAATTAAACAAGTCCAGACTAAATAAATTACCTAATTACGTAGAGTAGAGGTTTATTATTTTTTTTTTTGTTAAGAAGTTCCTTACTTAAGGGTAGGTAAGAAATGTGAGCCACTCACAGAATTTACTTTGGCACATACTTATCCTACATTTAAATTAAGTAGGTATCTACATTTATCTGAAGAAATAATAAAATACTGTAAATAAAAAGGGCTAAAAATAAGAGGGTATTAGAAAAGTGAAAGAATAGAAGGTCATATGATAATCAGTAAAGGAAAGAGATATGGAGAGATAGTTAAAAATTTATTAGAAGCAGAATCAGGAGTAAAGAGGGGTGGAAGAAGTTCTAGATTAGACTATTGTTCATAAAAAGTTGGCTAAAGACAGAAAAGTGCCCTAAAACCTTCTAAACTGACAATTATTCTAGTATTAACTCATATTCATGTTTTTTTTTAAACTATGAAAAGAGATATACAGTTGGACTTCGATAACTCGAATCATCAGTGCATCACATTTCACTTTTTTTTAAATATTTAATTTTTGGTTTTAGGTAGGTACATTTTATTGACAAATAATCGTGGAAAGAGAACTGCCTATTGAACAGAGAAACGTTAAGATCGTACATTATTAGGGGATTTCCCCAGAAAATTCGAGTTATCGAAGTTGGCACCAAATATTATCTTCGGGTTATCAAGATATTTGAGGAGTAGAAGTTCGATAGTTCGAGTTATCAAGTAAAAATTACACGGTTGTTGCTATTGCCAACCAATTCGATTCGACTTATCAAAAATTCGACTAATCGACGTTCGAGATATCGAAGTTTGACTGTATTTCCAAATATATCCATAACGAACTCCGTTTTAGAGCTAGGAAATAACTAGAAATTTCAGAGCCATATCGTTTGCAGTAAAACGACAATAAACAGGAATTAACAGTAAATTAAAAGAGGATTCGGAACATTAAGCTTCATATATTGACAAAATAATTCAACAACAGTCCATTACCTCAACAAATACACATTAGGACTCAGTTAAACGACTCAACGACATAAACTAATGCTAACAATAACGGGATTTTTATTCATCTATTTTCAGAAAATTAGTGGATTTGTGTACAAATTTTATTTATAGAAGTCATTTATTAAATCATTAGCAATGTTTAATATTTTTAGTAAGCAAACGAGGCAGTACCAACAACAAAATTTAACACTGAACAGGCCAAGAGGATAAAATTAAAGTCTCTCTTGAAAATGACTTGGAGGATCAGAATAATTTTTTTTGTTGGGGAGGGAAAAGCCAACATCCAAGTATATTTATTAATTCATGAACTTTTCAAACATTTTCTTATTTAATTTTAATTTATATTTTATCTAGGTACCATTTATTTCATTTTATTTTTCCCTTCATTTTGAAAATTACTTAAGTCACAGACGATTAAATTACTGTTGTCATCCAAACGATGATGTTAATAAAGTAAACGTGTTAACCTAGATAAATAAAAAAATGCTTACTTTGAGAATACATGGCTAGGACTCCTATGAATTACAGGTACAATGTTGCTCGGTGAAGTGCCAGGTTGTTGTGAATTTGGGTCGGTGAAAACAGGGGGTGTGGTGATCTGCAGCCCTTGTGGTGTACAGGGTGCTGATCGAGCTGTGATACTACCAAAGCTACTCGATGACCTGTAATAAAACAAAGACCATCATAATAATAGGTAACTGTCCGGCAACATTTTTACTTTAATAATTAAATTCGGTTCGACTCAAAACTTCAAATACGTTGTATGTATGTGCATGTACGATAGCAGTGGTGACTCGTGAGTCAAGTTAATTTAATAATTAACTCAAGAATATTATTAACTTTTTTTCCTTTTTGTAAGTTATGAAATTATAAATACAGTATGTTTCGTTTATAACGACGATGAAAGGACCATTAAATTCCGTCGCTATATACGGACGTCGCTATATAAAAGAAAGAGAGAAATAATGAAAGAAGGAAATTAGGTAAGAAAAGTATCCAGTAACTGATTTTTAGATTTAACTTTATCAACTTTAACATTTATAAACAACTAGCAGTGAAACCCGGCGTTGCTCGGGTTAAAATACATCACATGTTTAATGGTATAAAAAATATGTAAGGATCTATTTTTTAACGTAGATATTATAGATTTATATCATAGATAACGTAGATATTGAGAGACTTATTCGGCCATTAAACATACAGTGTATATAGAGTACATCTGATAGAGTGAACTAACTAACGAATTAAAATAATTTTAAGAAACAGCTTAGTAAAAGGAAAATTTATGTTTTATTTACATAATTATTTACATAGTCACTGAATTTTGGTGTATATACCATCAGACATCGAAATTTCTAGTATTAGAACACTCTAGAACATGCAAATGGTCTGTTATTTTTTATTTGTCGAAATCACTTAAATTTTTTTGGTCACTGTTCGCTCTTGTTTCCAATTGATCTTCACTCGACTGCGAACACAATTTAACTGACAAAAAGTCACTGAATGTTGATTTATATATCATCGAACATCGAAATTCCTAGTACCAGAACACTCTAGAATATTTAGATGTACATCACTTTGAAACGTAGATGTACACTTTTTGAAACTTTCTAGATCATTCAAGAAATTTTTAGAACTTTCTCGAACATTATAAGTTGATAATAACAGTTTGCGCTCATTTTAGAATTTTTTAGATCATTTCAGAAATTTTGAGATCTTTCCGGAAATCCTTATGACTTAAAAAAGGACAGAAATATTTCTTTTCACCTTTCTGCCACCTACAACCACCCACCGCGACCAAACTCCCTTACTCCCACCTGGAGACCACCCCAACAGGAAGTTGATTGGAGTAGGTAGAGATAGAGAAACAGAAAACCCCGTCTTTACGTACGAACATTAGCATTTTATATATGTATGTAGATTTAGATTTAGTAAGTACAACTGCTGACTATCTGTGAATGTAAACAAAAGACAAAAAGGTTTTGTCTTTGGACTCGGTTGCAATATCAGTAAGTATGAGATTTCTAGCATCTTGTAATTACTAGTTCATTAAAATTAGTCGCTAAAACCAAAATCTACGTTATATCCGAAGTAGTTACAGCCAAATTTTCTTCTTAAATTACTCCTTAAATTCAAAGGACTGTTATGTCGTTATAACCCAAAGGTCGTTATAAATGAAATCCACTGTATATTGATTTTCTTTAGGCTACTCAATTTATTAATAAATTGTCCTGCAGTATTTCTTTATTCTTTATTTTAATTAGGTACAAATTTAATTTATTTGGGTTCAAAACTTCGAAAATGTGAGTTTCAATGGTGACTCGTGAGCCATACAAATGAAAGATCTTTACTATAGGTAATACTTAAATCAAGGACACTTACAAATTTTTTTCATAAATATTTTTCTATAAATTTATTATTTTTATGCTACCTACATTATTAATACATAATAAGATTGATTCGTTACATAATAAAGTCGTAAAACAATAAAGATTCTAATTCACAAGAAACAACTTCAGTAACTTATATCATATAATTAATTGTTCAATTACTTTAATGACTGACAGGATGTTTTATAGATACGTACACAGATTAAAGTGGTTGGATGAAAATAAAAGCTAACGAAGATAGAATAAACTGTGTAATTGATTCTATAAAAAAAAAAAACGTATGCATGCTTGCAATAAAGTATTAAAAATGGTTTTATTTAGAGTACTGATGATTCTGATTACTCACCAGGAAGAGAGGATTTGCTCAGTCAGTAGGGTACACGTATAACTACTCATAAATACCGTTTTTATACTAATTTTTTGTTTAGGTCCATTATTTATTTATACTTATCTGTTAATAACCTGGTTAGTGCACTCAAAACAACTAGTCTTTCAATAAATAAATAAATAAAAAAATAATTATTATAAGTACCTACTTATACTATATTTTAGGATCAATTGTCTTTTAAGTGTAATTTTGTTAAGTAAATTTTAAATTGGACATTAAATTATATACGTTTTTATTATAAAGGCTGTTTTATATTAATTTATATTAAAGAAATTATGGTCTTCTGTACGGCACTAGTTTAATATTATGAGAGAATGTAGTTATATATTATATCTATTAAACCCTCGAATTACAAGATATAGTGTCAATCAGGGTAACAAATACAGTCGAACTTGGATTACTTGAATCACCAGGTGACGCAAAAAGCTTCGAGGTATCGGGACTTCGTGTTATTGAATAATAATATATATATAATAATACAGTAAATTTCAATTATAACGACTTCGATTGTAACGACCTTTTGATTATAGCGACATAACACTTAAGCCTCCTTGAATTTAAGGGGTAATTTAAGAAGAAAATTTGGCTGTAATGACTTCGGATGTAACGTCAATTTCGAGTACAGGGACTAATTTTTCTTTCTATATAGCGACTTCCGGATATAGCGTCATCGTTGTAAATGAAATTTACTATACTTATTTTTTGTAAATGAGCTTTTGTACGTATTTATTTCATGTAATACCTTGATTGATAAATGTACAGTGTACTATTTTCTCATTTTTAATAAGATTTAATTTTTTGTCAAAAGACGAAGTTTTTAAAATACGTTTTGATTCCCCAAGAAAATTCGACTTATCGAAGTTTGCGCCAAATATTATTAAGATATTCGAGTAATAGCAGTTCGACAGTTCGAGTTATCAAATCAAAATTACACGTATTTCTCACGGTCGATGCTATTGCCAATCAATTCGATTAAACTTATCGAAGTTTGACTGTGATAATTATATTATAATTTATTATATAAATAACTTTCTAATTAAAAAAAAATTAATACAATACTGTACCAACAACAACAACAACAACATCCACAATTACCTAAGGAAAAGGAACGATATTTTCTTTTTCAAATTAAACTCTGTATGTATGTAGATATTATGATAATTTAGTATCTGATTGTTCTTTTTATTTTGCAAATAAACTTTAATCAACAAGTCCTTATCAAAGATCTAATTTTATAATAGGTACGTAACATCAGCAAGGTCTTCTTTTAAAAATATCAACATCACTGGCGACCAGTTTGTATGCATAAGTCCAGATATAAATAATTATACGAAAAAATGTTGAAGAAGGAGGACGTAGTGTTATTGAGCAAATCTAGGTTTCAGTTAAAAACAATGACTAGAGGTCATGACCTCTGAAGTCGTTATATCACTTTTCATGTAATGTTAACGTATTTATGGTATTTACTAAACGCGAAAACATTAATATATGTACATTATTAGTGTGCCAATATTACTCTTTTAATTACTCTAAAAGATCTAATTTTAAACATTTTTCTAAACAAGTTTAACGGTCTGTAGTTAACATACACGAGATTATAATTAGGCAATTGGTAATTATTCACTTTTAACCTACAAACCTATTTATCACTGAAATAAAGGACAAGAAGCGTATGCAGAACTTAAAACTAAAAAAGCTGGGAAACTGCAAGGACAACAATTTCATAAACAAAACATTACAATTAACATCAAATATCTACAGATAAGGGAGAGCCTTAAAAATATTTTTTATTTCCATGGTCTAAATGTCATAAATTAAGTCAGCTTTTGGCTACTTTATTATCTTACTTAGGTAAAAAGAAAAGTTTCCTTTTCCTGTATAATTATTTATAGGTCTGAGGGTTTTGACTTACCTATAGGTACATAAATAAAAAATGTTCAGTTTTTATTTTTATATAATACTTGTAACTCATTATAAACAACTAACAGATATGTAGGCAGCGATGTGGGTACCTCAAAGGCTTTGTAGAGATAAGCTTCAAAGTGAGTCACTATTTAGACGAGTGTTTAAGTATATTAACAAAATGTTTTTGAGCAAATGAAATGATACCTTCATAAGTATTTAATTTTATAGGATTCATTGTGCATTAAAACTGCACTTATTGACGTGCAGTTTAAAGGTCTACTCTGAAAAGTTTCGCTTGTAACCTAAATACGTTTTATTTTCCACAGCAGTTATTGCTTATTGCTAAAATATTTCTAGAGTTCTCATCAGGAAAGGAATCACTCACACTTAAAAGCTCCAATACTCACTTATTATTGTTATTGGAATGTTTAATCAATGCTGTGAAATCCGAAAACCTCCTAAGCAGGCTGTTGAGGAGTAGATTGTGATGTGTGAGCTTCGTGTTTGAAGTGTTGAAATGAACTTTTATCAGATGGAAAAAAACTAGCCAAGAAGAGCCACTCAGACACTTATTACACTCGTGTATGTACTTATTGCAAAATCAGAACGATTTTCGTATCAAAGTCTTGCACAACGGCAAAACGACACCTCAAATACTCGACACAGCCTGAACTTGAATATCCACAAAAAGTTTATAGAGAAAGGCAGCATCGCGTTGGATTTGTGCCAAGCCCACGCGTTCGATGCGCTTTGCGTGGATCCCGATATATTTAAATACACGCATACTAAATAGAAGGAATAAGTGGAAACCGGCGAAAATTTTCAAAGAAACACTAATCACTACAAAATCCTTTGCCAAAATCAATACAGAAGTGGACTGGAGGCTTTATTTGAAGATGATAAATTCTCTTTTTTATTTTGTTTATCAATAGGAATTAATTGTCAGGATCCCTAATTAAACAAACTCATTTTGTTTTCATTTCCAATTAATAAACACAAATTGAGATCCTTATTAAATACCATATACATTCATAAGTTTGTATATAATAATTGCTGTCAACATAACATAACAAAACTAAACTTTTGGTCATTTGGTTCCAGACCGTTGCTTCTTGTCAGTTTTGACAATTAATTTAATTTATACTATTTCTAAAAGGATGAAATAAAGGGAATAGATTTAATGACGTCATGAAGATAATCAATAACGCTCCGATGACTCATTCTTATTTTTCTTTGGTGAGTTTCAAATTTCTTTCTGTTCGTTATCTTACAAAGCCTGTAAGATTTTTATTAATTTTCCTATAGGTAAAGAACTCAGTTACAGATATTACGTTTCGTTGTATGTATAGGCAGTTGATATAAAATTATTTATTACCATTAATTAATTATCTTTATTCACAAGAGACAAGAGATTTTTTTATTGTATCATATTCAATTAAGTAACGGATTAATCAATAATTATGCATTTAGTAAATAAAGTGAAATTAGAACTTTCATCAGCATAAGAAATTCAGAAAGTAAAACCAGTTGAAATATGTAATTTCTAAAAATAATATTTAATTCACTGGTGTCACCTACCTACTTTGAAAATGATTCAAAAATATTTAGACTATGTAATAAATTTATCAAAGTGCGCTTCTTGGCTTAAGTACAGGCGGAAATTTCAGACGTTTCACCATCCAAAAATAAGTTCTTACTCTAAGAAAAGTTTTATGACCCAATATAAAATGCAAAAGTAACTAATATTTTTTGGGGTTGTACCTAACAACATCCACCCTGCAACATCTAATTTCCTTCATCATTCGCAGAGAGCCACACGTTTTAAATTACTGGGGTTTAAACTTTATTATTGGATAGAAGGAGTCTAATAAGGGCTGGAGAGGAAGCGAACACTCTTGCAGGAAGACGAGAGGGTCAATTTGGTAGGTTCACAAAATTTACTTACCATGTTTTCTGTATATACAGCCCCTCAAAACTACTTCCACAAATTTAAATGAACAATGTAGGGGGTGCTATAAGAGTTAGAAAGGATAAAAAACTTATCTAGTTCCCATTTATTCTCCCAATTTAGTTTTTGTATATGGAACAAAACAATCCTTCTTTAATAAACGATCGAGTATTTAAAGAACAATAAAAATTAGCTTTAAACTTCGTTTACCCAATAGTAATTATCTTTAAAACAATATGGTCTTAGGTCTTAACTAGCTAATAACTTATAAAACAAATTTTTCTATAGGAAAATTGATTAATAATAGCATTGATAAAGTTAACAATGAGAGTTTATAAGTTGACCTAAGGGTCAGGCAAAACAATATGGTATATATTAGTCAGACTGGCAGGAATTTCAAAAAACGTCAATTAGAGCACACAAATGGTAACATAAAAAGTAAGTCAGATTCCATATGTGCAAATCATGTTACATTTTAATAATAAATATATATATATATATATATATATTGGTAGTAAACAAAAACACAGTTTTTGTTGTGAAGTTGTGAAAGTTACAAGTGTGTTTTTGTTTACTACTAATATGTTAGACTTTAATCAAGTATCCAATCAATCAATACAAAAGATATTAAAATTAACACTACTAGAAAATTTAAAAACAAATAAACATGAAAAATTAGACATTATCCTTAACGAACAAACAGAACGTAACAATTTCCCAAAATTTATTTCGACCATCCACCACCCTTATTGTTAAACTATTTAAACACCTACTTGTCGTGGTAATTATTCTCGTTTGAAGAGCCAACGTTTGACGATTGAAACATACGTAACGATATAGTTTTGTGAAAATCTTTTGAATTTAGTTTTACTTGTTATGATATGGTCGATTAAAGACACGTGATATAACTACAGTAACTAACTAAATTGATCATGTGTTAGAATTGTTTATATAGGTAGAAGAATTCTATAAAATTCGTTACAATATTTTTACATTACAATTCCACATTAGCATTAATTTCGAATAAAAAGGCCCATAAATTTTACTAAATTTGTAAAAATTAAAATCGAACCATTTACTGCAACACTGTAAACATTTATCTTCTTTGATCTCATTAGTCATTATTTCTATGTATCGTTTAATACATAGATACACATTTACACTCTGTTTCTAAATTAGCAATGTTTGATGTGAATTATGATTCCTGCCAAGAGCTCATGTATATTTCACTTAGACAAGCACAAAATTTTCCACATGCGCCGGTTAATAATGCAAAAGCGATTATATAAATTACACGAAAAGGTCACAAGGAAAGCAGTCCTTTCAACGTGCCACAAACTTGCTATGTCACATGTTAATTAAGAACATATTCAATTGGTATCATTGCCGCAAGTTTACGTAATCATGACCGACAATACAAAATGCAATTTTTACGTGGCGTGAGCTATAAACGATCTGTTTTATTTTTTACGTTGTTATTAACTACCTATGTATGTAATTATGTATCAATAAAAATGATTGCAAGTATTTCTAATAGATATTAACTGGAGGTAAATTTCATTAAATTTACAATATTTTACAAGTAATCATTAAGTATTCGAATAGAATTTCAAAAGGTTAGGTTAGGTTAGGTTAAATTCTTATTATGAATTTGAGATTATTATAAAAAGAATAAAAATGAAATTTTCTACTTATGGGTACTGAGATTTAATCACCTTTCAATACAATCAGTGGCATGCCAAAGGGGGTGATATGGGAATAATCAACATCTTTTAAAAGAGGAAAACAATACGTGTCATTTTGTTTAACTTTTTTAGTTTAATTTAAATATAACTATCCAGAATTATAAAGAAATAATTTATGTTTTAATATTTTTTAACCGGATTGATAGTTTAGCAATGTTGAACATACACAGGAGTATATTATTGGACAATGATAATGTATTGTAATAGATTTTATTTTGTAAAATTTGTTTTGTAAAATTTACACTTGTAAAACATATTTTTAATGGTCTTCCCACTTCGGGACCTCAAGGGTGAACCTTTCTTTTACCTACCTCCTAAACATATCTTCTGACTCAATTGGAATATCGTTTTGAAATTAAATTTTAACAAATATTTTTAGTCTATTTTGATTTTTATATCGGGTGACATTTTCTTATTCGCCTTGATTTATTAATGAAAGAATGATGTTTTTTAAATTTCCCTTTAGGATAATAAGGTCACTGTATGTAAAGACAACACGAACAAAGTGAGTGTTGTCGTGGTCTTACCATTTCCTTATACATAATGTTTTACTTTATAGTTTTGTTTTGATATTACCCTCCCCTCGTCCCCCCCCCCCCCCCAGGACTAACTCTGGCTACGCCACTGAATGCTATAAGTACATGTAGGTACCCACATGAAATTGTAAAAATGGTCGTCGACCTATTACGTGTATGTAAATGCTCTGGTTATAAAACCAACTGTCACATATTGATCAAACAAAATAAATACAATTCTAAATGTTGTAACAGATAAACACAGATAAAATTTAGTGGACGAGCTGCTTTTTAACTTAATAAGGTTCAATGAACATTACAAATTGTTCTAATAAAGAAACTAATTTCGTAATTTGGTATAATTAGTTAAAGAGAAGAAAACTAAGTGTCCTTTTACTAAAATAGTAATGTAGAGGTATTGGCTAGTCTGTATACTATCCAACTAGTTTACAAACTGTACAAGATTTGTGGCTTAAGTATACAGGGTTTTTCAAGTTGATTGGCTATTAGAAGTATATGAATTAGTAGAAGGAATTCAATTCTGAAACTTGGGCTCATTTGGTTATTGTTTATGCCGCTTCTTTTAAAAATATTTTCAAGTTCGATTTACAGATACCGGAAGTCGATACCAACTTTGTTATTTTAAATGGAATGGTATATTTTTTACGCTGAATTCGAATAAAACGTGTAATTCTAAGGTAAGTTTGTTAACCAACTTGTACACCTACGACGATCGGTTTCTGAATTAATTTAATTTATAGAAAAAAAATCGCTACCGCAACCCAAATTATAAAAAATCATAACTTCCACAAAATACGACTTAGTGTTGAAATTTTTATTAGTAATAGCTGAATATTAGTGCTAACGCCTTGACAAAATTAAATTAAATAATTTATACAAGGCGTTCAAAATAAAATTTTAAAATTGAAAAACTTCAAACACCAATTACTTCGTTTTTTCAAATGGCACCTACTATTTTTTATTTTTTCAATCGATTCCTTTTTTTATCCTCTTTCGATCTATATGGATACTTCCTATTTTATTTGAAAATTTTGGAATAATTTTGAATTATTACTTAAAATAGGAAGTATCCATATGGATCGAAAGAGGATAAAAAATTGAAATTGAAAAAATAAAAAATAGTAGGTGCCATTTGAAAAAACGAGGTAATTCGTGTTTGAAGTTTTTCAATTTTAGAATTTTATTTTGAACGCCCTGTATAAATTGTCTACATCAATTTTCTTAAGGCGTTAGCACTAATATTCAGCTATTACTAGTAAAAATTTCAACACTCTAAGTCGTATTTTGTGGAAGTTATGATTTTTTATAATTTGGGTTGCGGTAGCGATTTTTTTTTTATAAATTAAATTAACTCAGAAACCGATCGTCATAGGTATACAAGTTGGTTATCAAACTTACCTTAGAATTACACGTTTTATTCGAATTCAGCGTAAAAAATATACCATTCCATTTAAAATAACAAAGTTGGTATCGACTTCCGGTATAACCGGATGTAAATCGAACTTGAAAATATTTTTAAAAGAAGCGGCATAAACAATAACCAAATTAGCCCAAGTTTCAGAATTGAATTCCTTCTACTAATTCATATAGTTCTAATAGCTCATCAACTTGAAAAACCCTGTACCTATACTATATACACGTACTCATTTGATTCCAAAATTGAGACGGACGCCATTGTTTTGGTGCCAAACATTATGTTACAACAGTGAAGAAAATTGTAAATTGTGTAAAAAGTGTTGTTTAATTTATTGACGTTTAAAAATAAAAACAGAAGGGTTATTTATTATGCTTACGACTATAAATGTCGCTATGTAAGAAAATAAGCAGGAGTCACGTTTCACAGGTAAAAATAATTGTTTATATTATTGTTAAGTAAAGAAATTTGTTTGTAGCTTATGTATGACTGACAATATCCAAGTAATTTACTAAAGAGGATTATTATGCTTAATATTTTCTTTTTGTTTGAATTAGTTTGTCATTTTCTACAAAAAAAAGACTACTTAGAAATACTCGAGAGGCGGTTGTTGACCACATACTTCCATTGCGGAGTAAAAAATGTAATGATATTGTTATGCATTGGTAACAATATCAAGTCCACACTTTATTTTGCAAACTAGCCAAAACACACTGGTTAATATGTGTACTTTCCTTGTGGTTTGCAGTTTAGCCACAAATCTCGTAATATTTGTAAACTAGCCAATATATTGCACGGTAAGGTAAATGAAAAGATAATTTTCCATCAACATACACAATCGTGCATTTTTGAGCAGAATGCAAAATCGAATTATGTACTTCAATAATAGATATATAAATGTTCCTACACGATATTTCTACAGAAATATATTTTATAAAGTAAGTGCACAACAATAATGAGTTCGTGGGCTTATACAAAGCTATAATAAATAGGTACCTATAAGCCAACTAAATTCGGATGAATTAAATGAAATTAATCCGAGCATTCTAGTTCAAAAATCCTTGAAGCAAGGCCAGATTCCTGCCAACGAGCTCCAAATTCAATTCTAGAACGACACAACATTCACATGCAATATTTAAAGCAGTTACCATTTAATAATAATTCATTATATTTACTTATTATGTATGTAAATGTACCTACCTACATGAATGCCTTTTCGAAATATTCTGTTCTAAATATTTTGCTGTTTATGCTTGAAGAGCTCTTGGTTATTATTTTTGTGTCGCATATCTGTAGGTAAATTGTCACAACTTTTTATGTTTTCATAAAAATCGTCTCTTTACGTCAGTCTCGGTAATGATAGCGTTAAACTTTTAAACAATACCAAATACAAATTTTCAGCTAGAAATTTTTAGCATTGGTAAGCTTTTTTTGATTACGTATTTTATAATACACCTTTTGGTAATCGAAATCTTATCCTTTTATGACCCAATTAAAATATAAACTTTCGTCCGGAGACCGAGATCCATTTGATTTAAAAAGTACAGAGATCAAATCAAATACATAGGGCTTATGTATGCTGGGAAAAATAAAAATTTAATAAATAAAAACAATAGATAATCTGCTTTGTATCCACTACTGACCTTTGTTCTACCTGTCAGGTTAAACTTTGACCACGAGGGGCAAAACAATGTCAATGATAGGTTATGGTATGTAAAGGTTGTTTCCCCCTCTCAAACTGACAAAAGTCCTACAATATAGGCTACACTGAAAACCCATCTTTGCTTATATTATTAAATAGAGAAAATAACAGGTTTTTTTAAGAAGGTTTTTTTATTACAAATTAATTTCTAAGCATTCTTTTTGAATGTAATTGTTAGGCGTTGTTGGTACTTATTTACTTGTGTGTTATTGGTCAATTAGTTGCCCAGACGAATGTGTAGTTTTTTAGGTAAGTAAATTTTGTTGGTCTAATAATATTTGGAATTCCGCTTCTTAAATTGACCTTTTTTGTATTTTGAAACAATTATTTGGGGTACATTGAAATATTAGTTGCCAATTAGAGAACTTGAAAGAGCTTTATACCTACTATTCCAATTGGATTAACATCAAATGAAGCCAAACACGACCATGGCCTGATTTTATCTTTTAGCGAACTACAAAATTAAGTTTAATCAATTGACTTTTTATTACCTACTACAGTTTTCAATTAGAGAACCGAGAAACTAAGGTTACTATTGACCCAAAACTTTCTAAACTTCGTTTTGTTTTATTTTAAAGATGTGTTGAAAAAATTACTATTAGATATTGCAAAATGTGTTAAAAAGGGCAAAAAATAAAAGTTATTTTACGAACAAAGTTTTGGTTTTTAGTTGTTTCTAGGAAATCCAGTATAAGTACACAAAAATGCCCCGAATTATTTGAGGTGATAGCTTTATTCGCAATGTTCAAAGAACTAAGAAGAAAGCAAGAAAACGTTTTTTCGAAATGTATGTGTATACAGTGTTGTTTGTCAGCACTTAATTTTAGAGTTTCGTGTTTAAATCTAGATCTAAACATAGCAGGTAAATGACCGATCTACTTTCGCTTAAAATCGCGATTGTCACCAAGTACTAAACCAACTAAATATCCACACATTCACATTAACTAACTTCACATTCAGTGGTAGTTGTCGATTAAAATGTCAGTTTCGTGTATACATTCGAGTTTGAAATACAACAAAGCCGGAAGGAATCCTGTTGTAACACGAAAATAAATCAGGAATACATTAACCCATACCAGAAAAATAAAACAGTTCCTTTTTCTTTAATTTCGCCAACTTGAGACATTTTTTAATTAGTGAAATTTAATTAATTCTACTGCAATTACTGATAATACTAATAAAAATATCCAGGTTCTAATAATTTTTGGGTGGAAATCTAATATATAAAATTTTCGTGTTTCATGTTAGTAATCATACTTCTACGAAACGGCTTGACCGATTTTTATGAAAGTTTATATGCATATTCAGTAGGTCTGAGAATCGGCAACTACATATGTATTTTTCATACCCCTAAGTGATAAGGGTTGTCCATCTCTAACTTTTTAATTTTTTAGACAATTTTTTTATGATTTGGCACTAAAAAATACATATAACCCTTAATTTTCATCCTTCTACCACCAACCCCCATTTTTTAATAGCGATAATAGTATTGTAATAATCTTTAACTCTCAGTGGTCGATAACTGATCAATTATTATCAATCGATAAGTCATCCCCGCCAGGCGTCTACTGATGTCACTACTCACTCAGCAAACAGCACGGAGTGGGGATGAGAATGAAGCAGATTTTTTTAGAATGTTACAGGCAGTTCAAATATGTTCTAAGAAGTAAAAGAATGTTTTATTATAACATTTCAGAATGATTTGGCAATGTTCCAGAATCTTAAAGATCATTCAAGAATGTTTCAGAATGTTAAAGAAAGTTAGAGAATGTTTTAAATCATTATGGAATGTTCTGGATAGTTCTAAATTCGCGAATATTTTATAATGTTCCATCAAACGTGTAATATATTCTTACCCCGGCAACGCCGGATATTGCTGCTAGTAACGCTATAAAAGGACCTCGAATTAGATAACTAATGCTTTGAGTACGTCTGTGTCCACCATGTGTGCAGAGTTCATTATTTAAGTACAGATAAAATCGTGCAGAGTGAGAAAAAGAGAAACACACAGTGAGTTTCTTGTCTATTTAATTTATTATTTTAACTTTTAGTTGTCAATTACCTACTCATTAATTTTATGTCCAAATATTTCTAAAGGAATAAAAACTTACTTTTACTTATCATTCCTTTTGTTTGTCCCATTAACTCAATGTACCTATTCTTGTGGTAGCCTTTTAGATTGATTTATTTAATTATGTGTATGACGTAGGTGTAGTCATTTAATAATTTTACAGTAGATACCTACGTGTGTCACATCCAACGTCTAATTTAAATACCAAAATAAGACCTAAAATATACATGTATCCTTTTCTTATTAAAATTCGAAAAGTTAACATCCTGTATTAGCTTTTCGACAAATTACTAAACGTATCGGCCACAAGAACTCGCCTCATGCCTACGTGAATTGTTTTGATATGAATATCTACTCATTCTATTGCCCATCTGCCACTCACTCTTCATTTGCGTTGCATTTAAATGAGGTGCTTAAATATGTAAATATCATTAGAACATCTTTGTGTCTACTTATTGTTATATAAAATTATGGTTCTAAAGAAATACATACGTAGATTTGTAGGTTATGATACATAAAGGTACCTTGAAGCCAAATTAAAGGATGTCGATTCTAAAAAATGTTCCAATATGCAATTATTTAAAATATAATGACAATTGCACTAAAAAGGCTGTCAGATTAAATCTTAAATCGGGATAACCTAAATTAACCTTAACCTAACCTTCAAAACGTTGATAATAACAATTAAAACGAAAAGAAACGTAATTACCTACATAGCAAAAAAAGCAATAAAACAACGTCCATTTTGCTGTCTCTGAGATTTAGCAGATGAGTACCTATCTACCATATTACGTCAAAATATACAAACAAGATAATAAAACAGGCAAAAGGCCTTTTTTTTCTTCTTTTACTCTAAATGCAAATAATTTAACAATAATTACCTAAGCTTTAAGTACAAACATTATACAATTTGTCTCAGGCTGAGGCATGAAAAATGAATTATAATTTTCCACATGAACGACTGAATTATTACTTAGAAGACGCGACGACCTTTCATTCAATGATAATCCACACGTGTAGGTAAGCCGCATTATTTATGTATGTACGTTAGTTCCACAAGTGACAGTTAGTAAGTTAGTAACAGTTATATAACAAAAATCTATTAGTTTATTATTATTTTACTTGCTGCTACGCTTAAGAAAAGAAAACTTACATGAAGGCAGCATGCTAGCAGAAAATTTATGTAAATACAACGTACCTATATCGAGTTAGCACGACAAAGTTATTTTTACGATATTTGACTTGCACTATAATTTGTCGCCAATTTGTTACTAAATCCAAAAATTTGTCGCTCGTGCCGTTTAGCCATAATCAGCTGGTATCCTAGCTTGATATTAAGCTAGAACTACACATAGCGTATCTCGAAAAAGAAATGTCGTAGAATATTACTGTAAAGGCCATAATTTGTCGCTGAAAAATGACACATTCAACGAATTTGTCGCTAGTCTTATCTCCAACTGATAAGCGAAAAACTGCTGGAAAACCATCAAAACTTAATCAAGGGGTTCTCTGCTACATTTGTTTTAAGAGATCGGATTTGTTTACCAATTTTTTTAAATTAGGTTTTCCCTGTTTTCCTCAAGTTGGGGAACACGTTACCTTTCGAGAGTTTGATAGCTTTCCAGCAGTTTTTCGCTTATCAGTTGGAGATAAGAGTAGCGACAAATTCGTTGAATGTGTCATCTTTCAGCGACAAATTATAGCCTTTACAGTAATATCCTACGACATTTCCTTTTCGAGATACGATATGTGTAATGCGAGCTTGATTTCAAACTAGCATAGCAGCTGATTTATAGCTAAGCGGCACGAGCGACAAATTTTTGGATTTGGTAACAAATGAGCGACAAAGTTTAGTGCAAGTCAGAAATCGGAAAAATCACTTTGTCGTGCTAGTTTGATATACGTGTAAATACATACATAAGTAAGATCAAAAAGGAGAGACAAAATGGAATACTTACACTCTACAGCTGTACACAAAGAGAAAAACTGCAACGTTTTATTTATCAGAAAACATTTCAAATTGCTTAAGGCAATATCAATTTAGATGATGTGATTACAATAAATTCTAATCCTATTTACTTTAAAGGGAAATTAGTTCCCTTAGAAATGTTGTCATCTTAAAATATAATTGTTTTAAAAAGTCTCTTTTTACAAAAAGATAAGCATCTTATAATTTCGAAGTGTTACACTGACTAATTGTAAGTAAAATGTTGCCGTTCTTTATGGTTTGTTAGTGAAATGCCTCTTTTACCTTTTTTACAGTGCAGTTTGTTTCGTTTTTTTAATACTACAATAAAATAAAATTAATTATATATTTTATTTACACTATTATTTCCTTTTCACGTTCGAAAAGAAAGAAACAAAACCAAATGGAAATCTAATAAATGAAATGCGAAAGATTTTTATTTTAAAATGATTGTTTTCAGAGTGTAGAGGACATTTTGCTTATTAAAGACATTACTTGTCCTTTGTTTAAAAAAAATATAGTTTTTCTCTTGATTCAACAACCTTCAGGATTATGTCTAAGTACTAAATAAATTAGCTAAAATAAACTTCAAATAACAAGTTCATTATTATCGTCATCCTTAAAGATGCTGGAGTACCTACGTATTTTAAAATCTCATGAACTACGACCTTGAAGTGCGCAGAAACATACATTCTTAACTAAACGTCCCAGCATAAGCTCCGCATCTACAGGCCCTCGCTTTTACGTGGTATCGCTACTTATGAATTGATTCATATGAACTACGTATTATGTCGATAACTTTACCCCAGTCTTCCAATAATAATTTAACATTAGGTACGTACCGTGTTATGAATATTTTTTGTCAGGTGATTTTACGGTTGCACACATTATAATATTCACATATTCGATATCTTTAAAGCTTTATAAACAACAAAATCCCATAGTAAACCTTTCATGCACTCATAACTAACTAAGTAGGTACCTACCTACTTATTTTATTTTATCATTAACATTAACATAACGTTTCCAGTAAATGGCGATAAAAAAGTAATTACTACCATTTTTATAGCATACAATTAACGTAGAAGTTGATCGATTGTAATTTAATCACGTGATATTCAATATTTTAAACCCGAGAAAGCAAAGGTCAATTTCACAGACCACAAAATGAATTAGCAAATTGCAAATCTCGAAGTTCATTGTGACACTGACCACGTTACTAAAAATAGAGGCACTTTAAAATCTTATGAGTGCACAGGTATTCTCACGCATCTTATGATTTATCAAATTTTCAAATACCTCTACAAAGGATTTTTGAATGCAGGTATTGAGTGAAAATTACGTAACAAAGATACTATTTTAAATTGTTAATATTGTATATATAAATGTATAGATATTAGGCATATAGCCTATAGTTCATTTTGTTATAAAAGTAATACTTTATTCAATACGACAAAATACATTACGAGCCCTGCTTCTTAATTATAATTACTGACATTTGTAAAATTATAGAGGAGAACTTGCCATTATAAAATATTCGTTCAGTAATATCCTCAGGTAGTTATTATCATTTAATTTTAATAGATCCTCTAACGCTCCTTATTTTATCGAGCATACGAAACATGATTTAAGGTATACTTAAAAGCCATTTTATCGATTATTTGCATTATTTGTAATTTATTAGAACAAAAAATGAAACGTCTAACCAATACTTTGTTTATTCACCAAAAGTATCAGTGTCGTCATTTCAGATCACAAAAAATTTTAGAAAAAGGCAAATGCGATATGTACCTACGCTGGTCATTAAAAAACGAAAAAACGTTATTTTTGAACAAATGTGCAACAATAAAATTTCATATGAAAAGGAAATAGCATCATAAGCTAAATTTTTCAAACCGTTTTCTGAGAAAATAATATTTATAGAAAAATCTATAAATAAAATACAAACGTATTCAATCTTTTTTTTTTCTTGGATTACCTATATAACTAAAGCAATACAAAAAAAATCGATCCCATTGAAACAATCAATAATGCCAATCAATTATTTCAAAATAAAATTTTCCTTTAAAATTTTAACTATCAACTTATAACCTCATTATACACAATTTATATGATCATAAAAGCTTGTCGCGAGGTTTGCTGAAATTTAAAAACAATTAAACTTAGCAGATTAGGTTACTCAGTTAAATAGGTACTAGGTTATTTACACAAGTAAATCGCGCGACAAGCTTTTATGATCATAAAAATTGTGTATAATGAGGTTATAAGTTGATAGTTAAAATTTTAAAGGAAAATTTTATTTTCTTCTTTTTAGAGTATTTAAATAAAAGCTTTTTTTAAAAAAGATTTTTTTCTTTTAATTTATTTTTTACTTTTTAGTTATCGCTGGCTCGGTTTCTGAGTCTGTTCATCTCATTGAACGCATCATTGTTTGATTTTGGAGTTGTCCTTTTTATAGACAGGTTGCAGACCAATGCTGATGACGCCCATCTCGCCAAATCACACAAGTCAAAGTTAATCAACCGATGTTACAGGCTCAAAAAATTCTACCTCAAGAATAATCGAGGTCTCTACACCAAATTTCAGGAGGATTAGACCAACGGAGCTTATAATCACCATCTTTTTTTTAACCTGCCTTTTTATTCTCAGCGAACCCTTTCATTTAATACGCATACTATAAGAAAGCATAACAAAACTCTAAAAGTCCGCCATATTGGATTAATAATGATGTCAGAATATTTTTCTAATTATTCTCGGCAAGCCCTTTCATTTGATACCCATATTGTAGAAATGCATTAAAAATAACTATTCCGCCATCTTGGATGGTCCGCCATATTGGATTTCGTATGACGACACACCGCTTGTCGTGTATTGTCATCCAAACTAAACGTGTATACAAAATTTCAGCTCAATCGGTTGTAAATATTTGCTTCAAAATTCAGTAGCAAGATTCCACCCGAACTAGCATACATTGCAAGTTAAATAAAAGCTTTTAAAAAGGTCGTAATTATGCTAACCTAATTAAATCTCAAGCACGAATACTACACTATTCTTTTTAAAACATATACCGTGTGTTCGGTTTTATAACGGCATTAGCCACACAGCAATAATGCACTAATAGGAGGATGTGGAGTTTACAACGTTAATTCTGAAGTTTGTTCGGTAATAAATCCGTTGCCAACCTTTTATTTTGGATTGATATATTGGACCTAGTTACAAGTCTCAGTGCTACTTACTTGAAAGTAAGTTTCAGTTAGTTTCATTAATATTAAGAATGAATTGAGCCTCTCATATTCAATTCAGAAGGAAAATCTATCAGAATGTGCAAAAAAGGCTGTCATCACAACGACAGTTCTGTAGAAAAGAGACAGATATTCGTCGAACGGTCGTTTTATCTCTTTCTGTAGAATGGTCATGTTTATGAGAGTAATACTCAGTCCATTCTCTATATATATATGGTTAGTTTACATTGCCCTAATTCAAGAAAATCGTGCTTGAATTTTAAGTTTATGTTGGCAGTATTGTAACATGTATTTGCTGCCAACTTCGTGGAGCACGTCGTTTAATTAACTTTTACCCAGTAATAATGCCAATAACAAAAACAAAAAGACCTCACAACCTGTACCTAGTAGATAATCGTTAATTCTTGTAGTTAATGAATAGGAATAAAAGCACTATCGTATTGTGGTAAGTTGATGACCCACTTCACGAGTAATTTATTCTACCACACAATGCCTATTAACACTCATCAATCGATTTAAAAGGATATGTATTGTAGATATATATTATATAATACAACAATTTATCATGAAATAATAGACACAATGCCATCCTATTGTTTTCACCAAGGGTGGTTTTGATCTTAAAAATAGGTACCGTGTAAGAAGACGCTTTCTTTTTGTGATCAAAGGCAATCATTATGTATAAAAGTAAGCAGACACCTATTATACATAAATATATCACAACTCTGCTACATACATACGAGTACAATGTCTTTATAAAAGTATTGAACTTTATCCTTTACACCCAAAATTGGTTTAACGCCTCAGGCACATGTGGGTGTTAAGTTTGATTAATTGCAGTCGTTGGTGAAACGATGTTGACATTATTTTTTAATATGTATGTCGTACATCGATGTCATTCAATCAAATATCCCTTCATTGAATGGGTACATACAAAAAACTGATTGACGAAAATAAAATTAGTAGGTACCTACCGCATGCTTTTTAGCCTTATTAGATAATGTAAAAATTAAATAGACCGTTTATTTTTGTTACGCATGTACGGAATGTAAACCAACAAAAATTTTAAATTTCGCCCACATGTCGTTGATTGCGCCATTCGCACACAAATGTGTCATCACTGGCAAGGCCGCGAATTTTGATGACGTTTTATTGGGTAGGCATAAGTACCCACATCTATTCATAATACAAAACGCACAACACGAATTTTACGAAACAACCCCCAGACTTACGCACCCAATTTAAACAGTTCAAAGTATAAAAACCAAAAACAATTACTATCAGGAATTTACGAGTGATTATCACAAATGTTATTTCCTAACAACAACTTTTTATATAAATAATTGGTCAGTAGATAATTAATTTAAACTACAAGACGTGGATCATAATTTCATCTAATTTGTTCTTATCAGCACGCCATGAACAATTTTAATAAATTATTAGTTCAACCGAAGTTGCTCCATATAAGTAAGTTTATAAAATATCAAGTAACGACCACTACATCGCCATCTATTGGCATTTGCTACTAACTGAAGTGCTTATTTAGCTGCTAAATTTCTTTTGAAGCATTCGCGTTCAAAATAGTGTAAATTTTGTAAAAGTCGTTGGTAAAAATATAAAAGATTATTAATGTTTTGATCCAAAACTGTATTTATAATTCAGCAAACCTACTTTTCAAAACTACATACATGTTAAAAGAGAGTTTTCATATGTGAGCTAAAAATACAAACGTTATTTGGTAACTTTTCAATCGCGATAGTTGGTAGATACCTATATAAAATATTTAAATTAGAATTTTATTTTTAGAGTTCCGGATATCAAAATGAAAAACAAGGTCCACATTAGATAATCTTTTAGATATCTATGAATCTTTTACAGTCGTTTTTCTTGGAACTTATCTAACGCAGACTATAATAAAACAATTATAGTAATCCTCGTATTCTAATCTAAGTAAAAGTAATAAAGACATTTATTTCATTTATTAATGCGTATCCGAAAATTTAGAGGGTAAATAAAATTGTGGTTTTATTTTAGCACACAGTAGTATCGATGGCTCAGTTAGAAGAGTGCTCGTCTGTACACCAGGTTCTATTATAGACCTAAACATGCTTTTTTTAATTAATATCTACGTTTTTTATTTTTTTACTATTTTTTCCTTACAAATGTTTAAAATTAATTTAGTCATTGGAAACTCTTACAGGAACGTGATCCATTGCATTCTGACTACTGAAGTTAGACAACGCAATAAGGAGCCTATAAATCAGCAAAATAAAAAAAACTGCAACGCCACCAAAAAAAAGTGCTAAAGCAGAAGTCAGACTCAACACTAAATGAAATATTATTATTTATATTCGACTATTTATTTAACTAGCTATGCCCGCGACTTCGTCCGCGTGGAGTAGTGACTTTAGGCAGCATTTAATTTTTTTTATTTTCTGGGCCGTAAGCCTTTTTGCCGACGTCATTACACAAAAACTTTCATCGGCTAATTTTATTCCCTTTAGGGTAAAATTTTGACAAACATTGAATGTCGTATTTATTTATATCTAATCAAAAGCCTAAGAAATCTTTAAAAATTACGGAATTTCCGCACAAACTTTCCTATTTCAACCCCTTACAACCCTTTTTTCGCATTAAAAAGTAGCCTATGTCCTTTTTCAGACTCCAGAATATCTCTGTACCAAATTTAATTTAAATCGGTTCAGTAAATTTTAGGCGAGATTGTGTAGCATACAGACAGAGTTACTTTCGCATTTATAATTTAATTAATTAATTTTCATCGATTTTCCCATGCGAATAAGATATTTTCGCGCAGTAAAACGTAGCCTATGTGTTAATCCAGGGTGTCAGCTAACTTCATACCAAATTTTATTAAAATCGCTCCAGCCGTTTAGACGTGAAGAAGTAACAAACATACACACTCACAAACTAACAAACTTTCGCCTTTATAATATTACTGTGATATATTATTTAACCATTAAAAAATTGAGAAATTAGTTACCAAATACGTTATACCGTATGTCGTTGATGAATAATTCAATAACATTACTCTACGTAGGTATAATAGACGAATATAATATGGACTTCCGTTTAGAATTTCAAAGTTTTAAAAGCCTAGTATGACTGCAGGTTTTCGAAGCCTGGAACTGTTTGCTAAAATATCTCGTATATATAAACAGGAGCGACAGGACGTCGAGTAAACATAACTCGGGCTTTATTTTAAGGGGATCCATATGGTAAACTAGAACACTTCGTGCCTGCACTAATAATAGCAACCAGATATTGGAAACAATGTCCATTACATTTTTATATACTGTACATCTACCTATGTATGCATGTATGTTCCAAGGTACCGAATGGGGTCAGTTAAAAATAAAAATACATATTTGAGACAGAAAGAAATATGCCAATCACTACATTTTTAATAATTATAGAACTGCACCCGGTATTCCCCGGCGATATAGAGGGTTGTTTAAGAATGTGTACAAAATAAATACATACGTACAGATTTTCTTTGTTCAGAGAATCAGAGACTCATCCGCCTATTTATATTTTCAAATCAAATCGGGTAAAGAATGCTTGCATTAACATAATTTGCCTTTTTCAGTTATGCAAGGTGCGTGCAAAAGCTGCTCCATACCTTAAAGGATTGTTGTCAGCCGAGGTGTACGGAATTTTCACATAAAAGAATTTTTATGGAGTGGAACGTTAGAAATTCCGTTTCCTCGTCGTCTTTGTTTTTATTTTTTTCTGTTTAGAAAGTTATCTGCATTTAACAAATTCGTTAACACGTTGGCTATTAACGGCTTCCGACAAACAATAAATTCTATTTTATGCCACGTTTTCTATTCAACACTACGACTTTTGTGAAGTTTTAGTACTTAATTTATCGTCTTATAATCTACTAGGAAGCAACAAGGTAATTTTCATAAATAAAATTAACGATAAGTGCAGAAAATAAAGGGCCATTTTCATAAAGAAACAACTTTCCATTAAAATACATAGTCGTGTAAAGGTATTCGTTAGTTTGCATATTATCCAGATACATTACAAACTAGCCAAGATTTGTTACTAAAATACAAAACAAGAAATAAGGGTTCTTGGCTAGTTTTAACGAGTTGGTTATTAACGTATATCAAGCTAGCACGACAAAGTTATTTTTCCGATTTCTGACTTGCACTATACTTTGTCGCTAATTTGTTACCAGATCCAAAAATTTGTCGCTCGTGCCGTTTAGCCATAATCAGCTGTAGTGCTAGCTTGATATCAAGCTAGCACTACACATAGCGTATCTCTAAAACGAAATGTCGTAGGATATTATTGTAAAGGCCATTTTTTGTCGCTGAAAGATGACACTTTCAACGAATTTGTCGCTAGTCTTATCTTCAACTGATAAACGAAAAACTGCTGGAAAACCATCAAACAGGCACTACATATGGCATATCTCGAAAAGGAAATGTCGTAGGATATTACTGTAAAGACCATAATTAGTCACTGAAAAATGACACGTTTAACAAGTATGCGAGAGAGCAGATACAAAGTTTGTTACTACAGGGTGATACCTTAGTCAATGTTGTTGCGAATTTTGTCAAAGTGGCCAAAAAAAGCCAATTATATTAGATTATGTATGTAATTTTATTTTTAGTTAAGTATGTACATCATATTTTATTTTATTATAACGGTGGATACTGGAGTACAAGAACGTCGATGATTTTTGTTATACGTCAATCATGGTTGATGTATATCAGTAATCTGGGAATTACTTTCGTGTTTTCCTTCACGATATGATGAAACAACAGAAATTTGTACTCCTTTAAAAATATACACTAATTAGATAAACAGCAATAACATCTAGAACGCTATTATGAACATATAAACAAAATTGATACTTGCAGTGCCACCTAATTATTAAGCCGTTATATCAGTTGATTGTGACTGAACGGGTTGAAGACTAATTTTCGATTTGGTAACAAATTAGAGAATAATTGGCGACAAATTTTGGTCATTACAGTATGTTTCAAATATATTTCTATTTTGAAATATGGATGCCATATGCACTGTCAGCTTATCAGCTGGAGATAAGACTAGCGACGAATTAGTTGAATGTGTCATCTTTAAAGCGACAAATTAGCGACAAATTATGGCCTTTACAGTAATATCCTACGACATTTCGCTTTTTGACATACGCTATGTGTATTGCTGATTATGGCTAAACGGCACGAGCGACAAATTTTTGGATTTGATAACAAATTAGCGACAAATTATAGTGTAAGTTAGAAATCGGAAAAATAACTTTGTCGTGCTAGCTTGATATACGTTGGTTATTATGTATTATTAGCAATATTCAGTTCACACTTTATCCACATTTTTCCTGTTGATATTTTGTAAACTAGCCAAAAACACTTATTTATATTTGTACTTTCCTTGTGGTTTGTACCTTAGCGACAAACATTGGCTAGTTTGTAAACTAGCTGGCTAATATACAAACTAGCCAATAGATAAACGCAGATATTTTAGTACACAGGTCATTTTCTATAAAAATAGTCAAACTTTTGGACAGTTCGTACACATTCTAGTTAGTTTACAAACTAGCCTAGTAGTCTAGGCCTTAGTTTAATACTTTAATTTAAAAAAAATAGAAAGTCGTATAAAAAATCATCAAACTTAGGATATTTCTTATATTTTTGCCATTTTCGACGTTTTTTGATATTTTATTAAAAGAAATATATTAGGCGCTTTATGCACCACGATATCATATATTTCTCGAACATTAGAATTAATAGGTAGTCTTATATAAGAAATACAAGAAATTTAATTATGTGTAGACTATAAAATAGCTGGATAATATACAAATTTACCAATAGGTTTTAGATATTTTACTTGAAAAATAGTTTTATATCAAAATAGTCAGACATTTAGACTAGACATTTCGTAAACTATCTATTTATTTCGCGAACTAGCCAACCAACTGTAACATATATTTATCGTAATTGAACCTAGCGAAAAAATATTTTCCATCAAAATAATCAGGCGTTGGGACATTTTGTAAGTATACTATCAAGTTTGGTAACAAAATAACCAAGTAGTGACAGTTCTTTGTTAATTAAAAATAGAATAGTAATTAATAAGTATTCAGGATTCGACTTTGGTCACACAGTAGGACGCTAACCTCATGTTAATCATCCACTCGCTCCAAAGAAAGGAGAATGTACAAAACTGGTAAATATGTACGTAGAGCAATGCTCCTTGTTGTTACTCACAAAAGTCACCTTTAAAACTTTTAATTTATATTTGTTTTCTCAGGCAGAGAACAAGCACTTACATGTGTTTCTTTATGTTGTAAAAACAAACATGCTCCTGTGCACACACAGTATACAGTACCAACAACAACAACAACAAGTTATAATCGTTTGCATTTGCAGGAGCGAGTCATTAGGATCGTGAGACTAAATAATGCAAAAATTTAAGACATAAGGGCATTGCACACTTTACCTACTTTAATTAGATAGGTACCTACATACATACGAGAAACAATCATAATAAAAGTATTATTATGGAAGTGGTTATTTAAAATAATAATTACTGGTTAAAATTGAAGAGTTGTTGAGGAATTTATGCTTTTTACAATTCTTTGGGGCAGTGGCGGCAAGTACATGAGTTCTGTACCTGGGAAGTCAAATAATTAAAGACACACATATAAACAAACCGTTATACTTAGCTTCAAAATTTAATATTCTACTAGTTGAATAAAATTTTAAACGATGACGATGAGTAACAGCATTTCCCATTTCAGTTTTGATGTGGATTATTTTTGAATCACCGTGGGTCGTCCATAAAAAAAATATTTTTTAATGCTACAATAGTATACTCAAAATAAAAGTTGTGAACCTTATTAAAGCTTACAGGTTGATCACAAATGTATATACAATAGTATACGATAACAAATAAGCTCAGAATTATGTTAGCATTTAAATTATTCTTAACCAAATTTACAACACCAGTATCTACCATTATTTGCCCGACAGTACCACGAATATATAAGGGGCAATTCGACTTCAAGTTAAACTTATAATTGCGGTTAATAAATTAAATGTTGTCGAAATTGTAAAGACATTTACATTTATTGCACAATAATTGATATCAGATCTATTGTATTCGAATTAACGTCGCAATTATTGCTTGATTAGTAAATGAAACTTACAGTCGGCACATAACATAACAACACAATAAATAGAGAATTAAATCTGTTTTTAATCAAAATTTTTGTTCATTACAATGATATTGACACTGGAAATCAGTGCATTTCGATACATACAATTTCTAAGGTAAAATTGATTATAAAATTTTTTCATTTTATTTAAATTCAAAATATAATTATGTTTAAAATTGTTTATAGAGGACATTTAGCCACTTTATCAACAAAAATTTGCCCAATACAGGTCGTTATACCCCATCGAACTGAAGTTATCCTTCAGATAGTATTACAAAGACAAGCAAATACAGAACTAAAACTCTTTACAGCTCAATATTCGCCAATTATTTGCTCATTACAAACAGGCAAGAACCACCGCATTTGCAAATGTATTTAATGAGCAAAGATTCGATTCGAAAAATACTCTTGATGGCTGGTATTTTGAATATTTCAAAATAAATTGTTGGTCGAAATTCGTATAAAAGGAACATTTAGCGACGTTTATCAACAAAAATTCAAACAAATCGTTATAACCGATCAAATCGAAATTATACTTCAGCATTTATGCTGCCACCCATTATAAATGATTTTTTACAGCAAAACTACTAGAATAAACACAAATAGCAGGAAGTTTAAAGCTCCTTATAGCCAATATTCGCCAATTATTTGCTCATTACAAACAGACGAGTGCCACTGCATTTGCGAATATATTTAAAGAGCAAAGATTCGATTCGAGAAAATCCTCTTGATGGCTGGGTATTTTGAATAGTTCAACATAAATTGTTGGTCGAAATTCGCTTATAAAGAACATTTAGCGACGTTTATCAACAAAAATTGAAACAGATCGTTATAATCGATCGAATCGAAATTATACTTCAGCAATTATGCTTCCAGCCATTATAAATGATTCTTTACAGCAAAACTACTAGAATAAACACAAATAGCAGGAAGTTTAAAGCTCCTTTTAGCCAAATTCAATTTTTGCTCATTACAAACAGACGAGTGCCACTGCATTTGCGAATATATTTAAAGAGCAAAGATTCGATTCGAGTAAAATCTTCTTGATGGCTGTGTATTTTAATATTCAACATAAATTGTTGGTCGAAATTCGCTTATAAAGAACATTTAGCGACGTTTATCAACAAAAATTGAAACAGATCGTTATAATCGATCGAATCGAAATTATACTTCAGCATTTATGCTTCCAGCCATTATAAATGATTTTTTACAGCAAAACTACTAGAATAAACACAAATAGCAGGAAGTTTAAAGCTCCTTTAGCCAATATTCGCAATTATTTGCTCATTACAAACAGGCGAGTAGCCACTGCATTTGCGAATATATTTAAAGAGCAAAGATTCGATTCGAGAAAAATCTCTTGATGGCTGGTATTTTGAATATTTCAAAAATAAATTGTTGGTCGAAATTCGCTTATAAAGAACATTTAGCGACGTTTATCAACAAAAATTGAAACAGATCGTTATAATCGATCGAATCGAAATTATACTTCAGAAATTTATGCTTCCAGCCATTATAAATGATTCTTTACAGCAAAACTACTAGAATAAACACAAATAGCAGGAAGTTTAAAGCTCCTTTTAGCCAAATTATTTGCTCATTACAAACAGACGAGTGCCACTGCATTTGCGAATATATTTAAAGAGCAAAGATTCGATTCGAGTAAAATCTTTTTGATGGCTGGTATTTTAATATTTCAAAATAAATTGTTGGTCGAAATTCGCTTATAAAGAGCATTTAGCGACGTTTATCAACAAAAAACTCAGGCAGGTCGTTATAACCGATCGAATCGAAATTATACTTTAGCATTTATGCTGTCATCCATTATAAACGATTCATTACAGCAATACTACCAAAATACACCCAAATAGCAGGAAAATTGGCCAAACTTATTCGTTCATTACAAACTGGCAAATGCTCTTGCATTTGCGAAGGTGTTTAAAAAACATGTACCTACTCAGTTCCAGGAGCAATGTCCTGTAGATAGCTAAATTTCCGGATAATGCAAGATCAATTTTGCAGCTTTTATTCAAAATTGCTTATGTACGTCGTAATGTCTGCAAACCGTACAGGAAATAGATATTGGCAAATATTCCTTCCCAAAAGGCAAAGGTCAAGACTTTGATAAATGTAATTGTCTACTGTATGGTGGCCAAGAAATGAATGAATATTTCGCATGCATGAATGTATGTATATATACAATGTTTTAAAAAGTATGCAAAAAAGTAGAGAGGAATATTAATTGATGTCACGGTCAACTGGATGGTGAAACAAACTACTACATATACACAATAGCCGAAAAAAACTTGCAAAGTTTACAGCGCTGTCCCTCAAATTTAATCAACTGTCTGCGATGGTAATATAACGATAAAAACAAATTCAAGAACAACCTAAATATTGAACAATCTTCCATTAATGAAAAATTAGCTCCGTTTGAATAAACAGAGGCAGGAAAATTACAAACGTTAAAAATTAAGGCACGGTCGTATCAGTCAGCCATAAGTAAAACAATTCATTGCTATAAATAAAAGGAATAAACTTGTTGATCATAAACAAAAAAAAAACGGAAATTGAATACAAAAATTACTTAAACAAAAAAAAACTAAAAGGTTGCATCCACATTAGTCCCTGTGTAGGTACTTTCTAAAATGCTTGTTTCGACATTTCCATTGTAACATACGACAAACTAAACAATTAATTTTGCAAACTGCGGTTAAATTTCACTTACTTATTTAATTTCCTTTAAAGGACAAGTACCTATTCATTAAGCTTTTTTTGCAGACAAAATCATTTCAAAAACACCTACAAGCAGTGAACATTATTCTCCTAAATAATATATTCAAGGACTCATTGACTTTCTTTATCTTTTTTTTGTTATATTAAATGCCTACGTATACCTATAACTAAGCCAGCTGTGCAAACAAGAGATTTTACGGCGATATCGCAATATTCGTTAAATAACCGTCCTATCCTAAAAGTTATTATGACTAATAACGCCAAATCGTTTACGAAAATTACAGACAGCATATCATATTAATACTTTTTATCTAGTGATGGATAGCTAATCAATTGATTAGGTACTTTTACAACAAGTATATAGAGTTTATCTTTAACATCTATATAGGTATAGGAAAAAATACATGGAACTTCAACTAAGAATATTACAATAAACTGAAGGGACACAGAAGACTTCTACATATTTTACGCCCAACGAATTTAGTAAAAATCATGTTACCTAATGAAGTTTAGTCCTCTTATAAATTCCCTTCGACAATAAGTTTAAGGACAGAATATATTTTGTGAAGACACACGACTGCAAGTTTAATTCAAATGATTGACAATGAGCCCACACCAAAGTCTATTGCAATAATTAAAAACAATTATTTGTACTTCTACTTTTTCACTACCTTCTTGCCAAATAAATGCTGTTATGGGTATATCCTATAAAATTAAAGATTGTATGAAATAATCAGTGACAGTAGGAGCAACCTGTTCTTCACACGAATAAGTAACAAAAATATGTGTTAGGTACAGGTCAACAGAAATAAGGTGGCCCCTCAGACTTCGAGCAAACGGCGCAAAAGATAGAAAGAAAGCGCATTCGAAAGGAAAAAGATGCATTTCACCGCTCGGTGTTTGTACTGTGTTTCAAATCGGGCCTGTATTGTACAAGTAAACTCACCAAAGGTTGCCTTAATGGTATTAGTTATATTTACACAAAAAGTGGTAATGCACTTTAAATGAAGCAGAATTCCCATTTTGTATTTTAAATATGTAATAATATTTGAATAGGGTTAATTTAGTACCCAGTATTGTTATTTCTACAATCACTTCTTCCTCAGAATACTGATTTTAGTAAGTAATTAAATTAAATAATTAGAGTTGTAAACGCACATCAATCTGTAAATAAAAAATTAGTAAATAAATATTTCGAGGTATTCAGCTCAGCTATTATTGATATTAAAATATTTATAATAATAATAATAATAATAAACTAATAAACGAAACATTGGCCAATTAAGTTTGTAGAATAAATATGTATTCCTAAGTGTTTCTTTTATTTGTCCGCTTTCCTTTAAAAGTGTCTCACCAATTATGAAAAGTATTTGCTAAAAGTTGCACGATCTTTTATAAACTAAATAAAATTTAAAATTAGGTGAAAATCATTATTAATTGTCCCTATCGTTGAAGTTTCTGGTTTAATGTTTTTTCTTATAATGCGGGGCGAGTTTACATACAACGCAATGTGCTTCATTGAAGTACGAATACTAAATGGACTGTCCCCATTGGAATATCAGCTGTATCCATCGCGCACCAGTGGGCGTTGAGATTGCAAGGGCCAAACTATTTCAGTTGGCCTGTACATGAATCTATTTACTAAATGTATGTATACTTGAAAACAGAGACAACTTATAAATTAGTAAATAGTAAAAAGAATCTTTTCGGTTAATTGTAACGTTTCGTGTGCTTTCGCCAATATCCACTGCTTTTAATAAAAAACTGTTCTTTTCGGATATTATGCACATTTAGGTACCGGTTATTAGTTTTTAAAAGAAGAAAAAAAATATTTTCATGACTAAGTTGCATTTGCAGTATTATTTATAAATGAAAATTATGTTTTGTAGAAACTGAAATTAAACTTAAAGTTTTTGATTTATTGATACTGTCAACAATAATTATGACCGCATGCAATCTTAAATTTTATAGGGTAGGTACCTATATAGCTAGGGAGGTGGTGGCAATATGGGAACATGATTAGCTCGTCGTTAAAAGCGATAGATTTTAGAAGCTAGTGAATAGTATAAAGAAGTCAAATGTCGCTGACTTTTTGAAAAAATGTATTTTCAAAAAGAGAGTATCCTAAACCATTAGCTCGTGTCTGCCATTTGTACATTGTGTTAATTTCAGCACATAACTGCTAAAAAATAGACGTATATCAAGCTAGCACGACAAAGTTATTTTTCCGATTTCTGACGCACTATAATTTGTCGCTAATTTGTTACTAAATCCAAAATTTTGTCGCTCGTGCCGTTCAGCCATAATCAGCTGGTATGCTAGCTTGATATCAAACTAGCTCTACACATAGCGTATCTCGATAAGGAAATGTCGTATGATATTACTGTAAAGGCCATAATTTGTCGCTGAAAGATGACACTTTCAACGAATTTGTCGCTAGTCTTATCTCCAACTGATAAGCGAAAAACTGCTGGAAAACCATCAAACTCTCGAAAGGTAACATGTTACCCAACTTGGGGGAAACAGGGAAATCCTAATTTAAAAAATTTGGTAAATAAATCTGATTTCTTAAAACAAATGTAATAAAGAACTCCTTGATTAATTGTTTGATGGTTTTCCATTAGTTTTTGCTTATCAGTTGGAGATAAGACTAGCGACAAATTCTTTGAATGTGTCATCTTTCAGCGACAAATTAGCGACAAATTATGGTCTTAACAGTAATATCCTACGATATTTTCTTTTCGAGATACGCTATGTGTAGCGCTAGCTTTATATCGAGCTAGTGTACCAGCTGATTATGGCTAACGGAACGAGCGACAAATTTTTGGATTTGGTAACAAATTAGCGACAAATTATAGTGCAAGTCAGAAATCGGAAAAATAACTTTGTCGTGCTAGCTTGGTATATTAGTCACAATGCTCGTAGATGATTTTTTTTTTATTATGCATTTATTTCCCCCGAGCAAGAATAAATAATTTAACATAAAACAGAAAAAAAATAGCCAGGCATGAACTAAGAATTTATATCCTACTATTTTTTTTCTCAATTTTGAAAATTCATATTATATTTACGCAGTAAAAATAGACAAACTTTTGTGTTCCTGTTTTCTGTAACCTACTTTAACGTTCATTCAACATAATGAATGGGCTATGAATATGTATAGTAATATTGTTAAGAACTATTACTAAAAAAGTTCTCAGCTAATAGGTACGTACCTAAAAACTCTTACTTCTACTATCTTCTTGTCTAATAGTAAAATACAATTGAATTGTAAGTAAGAAATT
Source organism: Agrilus mali (assembly GCA_029378335.1). Classification (NCBI taxonomy): domain Eukaryota; kingdom Metazoa; phylum Arthropoda; class Insecta; order Coleoptera; family Buprestidae; genus Agrilus; species Agrilus mali. Next base: position 4,889,141 of record CM055660.1, read on the forward strand.
TATTTAAATTACAAAATGAAGTTCACGGTTTCGAACTTGTTCGTACTCATCAGACATCTGTCCATTCTTAAGATTTTTCGATAAATCACCAACCAAACCGCAATTACTTTATGCAAGTTAGATTAATAGCCTAATTTAGAAGTAAGTGATAGTATACCGCCATCTATAGACGAGTAGTATTAACAGTTAGTAGTAGCTACCTAATATTTGATATTAAGTTTTTATTGTATATCAAAAAAACTTTTTTATGTATGTAGTTACTTATGTTAATAAAGTGGTTTTGAACTATAAACAATTTTAATTTTTAATTTACTGTTCCCACAAACTACACGTTTTATTAGATATTTAATAAACTGATACTAGATGACAAATTGATTTATTTGCTGCTATTATAAAAATTTAATTGATTGATCGTGATGTTGATGCAATATTGCGAGGGCATAACCTACATAAAATTTTTATTAATGAACTCTTTGTTTAACTCCCATTCTCTAATAATTTGATCAAGGCTTTCACGGCCACAGTTGAATGTGCAATAATTATTCGGGTTTTTAGTCCTTCATTTTGGGGAACTGAGTTAATTATAAAAAATCACATTGTAGAGCAAACTAATACTAATCTGGACGATTTATTAAAACTTTCAACATAAAAAGTTTTTAATAAAATTTTGAGCTACTCTGGATATTTCATTAAAATAGAATTTATCAACTTCTGTAATTATATACGACAAAACTTCGATAAGTCGAACCAAATTGGTTGGCATTAGCTCAACTCAACTCTTGAACTTCTATGACTCGAATATCTTGATAACTTGAAGATAATAGATATTTGGAGCCAACTTCGATAAGTCGAATTACATACAAATGCTCATATGTAGATATGTATATATGTGTTATTATTCAATAATTCGGTGTTTCAATGCCTCGACGTTTTTTTACGTCGTATGATGATTCAAGTTATCGAAGTTTGACTGCATTTCACACCTTTAATATTATTAGACATACCTATATGTATTACAAACTAAACAAAAAAAAATGTTAAAGTTCTATAATCCTTAAATTAGAAAACAATTTTTATGCAAGCCAACAATTGGAATAAGAGCATTCCACATATGTATCTAGACTAGAATCCAGTTAATCTTAAATTCCTACTTAGATAGATATTTATAAACAATATTAACAATATGTTGTTAATTATTATTAATATCCACAATGTGAACCAACTTTATTCATTAGTTTACGTAGGTAGGTGTTTTATAATTCAATGTACGTAAATGTCCTGTTTTAATTCAAATTTTAGCAAATCTCGAGCAAATTTTTATTTTATTTTTTTGGATAAAAGTCTCCACTGCAACCAAAACTCACCGTGACTTTTTGAGTAACTTTTTCTTCACATTTTGCAAACTGGCTCGATTAGTTAATGTCCTACCCTCCTTATCCTTCCCTTCGAACCCCTGTACATAGCACAACATGACACTGGTATCGTGGAACATAAACCGTACACGAACAAAACTTTCAGCGAAACCGCGGTATACTTGTTCACATTTTTTTTTTGTAGAGGACAGCGACACTAACTTGCTCAACGTACATACGTTTAACTGACAGAATTTTCTCTCGCGGGTTTCCGAAACCGCACACAACCGCACACAACTGCAAACTTTTCACCGATTAAAAATATTTAAGTTACTATTGATTACGTATCTATCTATTTTATCGTTAGTAGTAAGTAATAAGTTCTTTTTTTACGTGGCCTACATGTTTGTCTTGTGTGAACAGGTGCGATTACCAACCGCGAACGACTTGGATGAATCCGATCAGACACGGAGTACGGTAATACAAAACCATCACGAAGTCCACGACGTTTGTTCGTTTCTTTCCCTACGCCCCTCACGTCTCCTAGCAACTCTCACTCTATAAAATATACAGCTGACTCGTTTGGTTGGTCGCTTTTGCCGACGACCTTTTTGACTGACGACTTTTATCCGCGCGCGTTCGCAACTCGCGAACGTTAGCCGATGAAATGAATGAATGAATGAATAATGGCAAAGAGCAGAACCTACAGTAATTATGCATGTGTACGTGTGTAAATGTATGTATGTACCCACCAAGCTGTACCTAATAGCTGTATTGCTTTTAACACTCAACGAACGGTGGGGTCCTTCGACGAACTTTTCCTAGGTACGTGAATACATTAATAACCCGCACATTAATTTGTCTAGAAAACGGTTACGAGAACGTGGAAGAGTCCGGGTCCCGGAAGTATCCTTGAAACAGTCAAATTGGACTTGGAATAATTTTGCTTGCAAGTTCTTATTAATCTTTACAGTCTTCTTCTATCACTTCAATTTAACATAGGTTAGAAGCCTAACCTAACCCAGCCTAGTCATACTAATAATGGAAGTGCCACAAGTCCTGAAAGTACGTTTAACGTTTCATATTTCATATTTATTAGGAATACACGAATTAACGTATCTTTACTACACATAATAATCCTTGTTTGATACCTAACCTAGATTGGCTTAGCCCTACCTATCTTGGGAAAGTAGGAACTCAGAGGGTGCTCTTGAAATGATTAAATTGGACTTTTTATACCTAAGAGTACACCAATTATTACTTGAAAGTTTTTATTAATGTGAACACTCCTATCATCCTATAATTTACTTCAATTTAACCTAGATTAGAAGCCCAACCTAACCCAGCCTAGCCTTACCAATAATGGAAGTGCCACAGTCTCGAAAGTACGTTCAATAGCTCTAAATTGGATTTCATATTACTAAGGAAAACACAAATTAACGTTTACAGTAATTATCTTTACTACACATAATAATCCTTGTTTGATACCTAACCTTGATTGGCTTAGCTCTACCAATCTTGGAAGAGTAGGAACTAAGAGGGTGCTCTTGAAATGATTAAATTGGACTTTTTATACTTAAGAGTACACCAATTATTACTTGAAAATTTTTATTAATATTAACACTCCTATCCTCCTATAATTTACTTCAATTTAACCTAGATTAGAAGCCCAACCTAACCCAGCGTAGCCTTACCAATAATAGAAGTGCCACAGTCCCGAAAGTACGTTCAATAGCTCTAAATTTAATTTCTTATTACTATGGAATACACGAATTAATGTTTACAGTAATTATCTTTACTACACATAATAATCCTTGTTTGATACCTAACCTAGATTGGCTTAGCTCTACCAATCTTGGAAGAGTAGGAACTAAGAGGGTGCTCTTGAAATTATTAAATTGGACTTTTTATACCTAAGAGTACCTACACCAATTATTACTTGAAAGTTTTTATTAATGTTAACACCCCTAACCTCCTATAATTTACTTCAATTTAACCTGGACTAGAAGCCCAACCTAACCCAGCCTACCCTTACCAATAATGGAAGTGCCACAGTCCCGAAAGTACGTTCAATAGCTCTAAATTTAATTTCATATTACTATGGAATACACGAATTAATGTTTACAGTCATTATCTTTACTACACATACTAAACCTTGTTTAATACCTGGTTAGAAACTTAGCCTAACCCAGCCTAGTATTACCAATAATGAAATATGAGGAGTCCCGAAAGTACGTGTGAAGAAACTAAATTGCATTTGACATATTTAAAAATACACGCCATTATATATTATATCTTTAGTTCAACATGACCCTTGTCAGATATCTAACCTAATCTAACCTAGCCAAATTTAAACTCTTGGAAAAGTCGGAGTCCCAGAAGCACTTAATATTTTGAGATCCAGGACGAATCCATAAGAAAGTGAAATTCCTTAAAGTTTAGACTTCACATATTAGGAATACAGCTTTCAGTCCTATAATTTAATTCCTCGTAATGGTAATTAGAAATCTACCCTAATCCAGCCTACCCTAACCAATACTGAATAGGTTAAAGACCAGGAAGAATCTTTAATAATTTTCAATTGCTCAAAGTTTAAACTACCCATATTAGGAACAAATTAATGTTTACAATCATATTACATATAATTAACTTTACCTTAAGCCTGGTTAGAAACCTAGCCTAACCTGGCATGTCCTAACCAATATTGGATAAGTTTATGTCCAAGACAAATAATTGAGAATGTGAATGTGCTGCTAGTTTGGACTTCACATATCTAAGGAAGACTTTAATATTTTTAATCATAACTAATATATATGACCGATTTTTATGAAATTTCATATGCATATTCAGTAGGTCTGAGAATCGGCTACTATCTATTTTTCATACCCCTAAGTGATAAGGGTTGTCCACCCATAACTTTTTAATTTTTTGGACAATTTTTTTTAATTTTTTTATGATTTGGCATTAAAAAATACACATAACCCTTAATTTTCATCCTTCTACTACCAACCCCCATTTTTTAATAGCGATATTAGTACTGTAAAAATCTTCAACTCTCAGTGGTCGATAACTGATCAATTATTATCAATCGATTAGTCATCCCCCCAGGCGTCTACTGATGTCACTACTCACTCACCCAGCAAACAGCACGGAGCGGAGATAAGAATGAAGCAGATTTTTTTAGAAAGTTACAGGTAGGTCAAATATGTTCTAAGAAGTAAAAGAATGTTTTATTATAACATTTCAGAATGATTTGGCAATGTTCAAGAATGTTCCAGAATCTTGAAGATCATTCAAGAATGTCTCAGAATGTTAAAAAAAGTTAGAGAATGTTTTGAATCATTATGGGATGTTCTGGATAGTTCTAAATTCGCAAGTATTCTAGAATGCTCCATCAAACGTGTAATATATTCTTACCCGGGCAACGCCGGGTACTGCTGCTAGTATTTAACTATCAACTTAACCCCGGGTAAAAATCTTATGTGACCTAACTTAACCTAGCCTAATTAATCAATACAAAAAGATTCTGGATTCTAGACGCATCCTTGAAGGGGTTAAATTTTTCAAAAAGTCTACTTAACATATTTATTTAGCAAATAAATTAGTCGTACGTCTAACTTGTACTTAATCGAGGTTAGGTTAGGTTCAACTTAATTCAGGTAGACACCTAACCAAACGAAGCTTCATCTAAGTAGTATTAGTCTGGAACCAATCATACTGATGCAAACCACCAGTATATTTGGCTTGACTAAGTAAATGTCTATTTTCGAAAATATTCACCTCAGTATTTTCAAAAAAATAAACGATTCTAGAAATATAAGCAACCCGCAGTGAACTATTAAAAGGTATTTTGAAAGAGAAAATACAAAAAAATCTCGGCCTTGTCCGAATTCTTGTGTAATTCTTGTTTATTTTTATATCAATTTCTTGTTTCTATGTCACGTCTGCCAACCTATTTCAATAAGAAAATCGATTTACTTTTTAAAATAAACGACAGAAAACATTTTCAAGATATCTAATCGTTTAAAAAAAAGTGAGCAAAAATAAATGATAGTTTTGTTAAACTTAATAAAGAGAAAACGATAACAAAGACGTCATCTGGAATTTTAAACCCTGATTGGCGTCCCTTTATCAAGGAACAAGTAAGATTTATTACGTCCAAATATAGGTCGAGAAACGACGGCGACGTGTCCTTTGTGAACGTTCTCGATCTAAATTTGACATTTTCATTCGGAAAACGCTTTTCATTAAGCGGAAACATTGGACCTGGACCCTTTCGACGCTTTTAAACCGTTCGATCACTGACAAGGGAACTTTTATTAGAGATCACGGCTTTGTTTATACGTATCTAATTCTCTTTTGGAACCGTCACACTTCACGTTACTTATAAATATTTAAAAATACGTACTTATATAATAAAATGAGAATTGGATTCACGTGCCGAATAGTAAACTGTTAAATATTACAATGTGTTAACAAGGGGTAATGTAATCGCCCTTTTCAAAACATAAATTCAACTTTGTTGCATGACTAAGTCTACAATAGTTGACACCTGTCAATTTAAATATAAAACGTCTGCTTTTAAAAATGACTAGTTTTTAGTTTAACCTTACCCTTTAGAAGCCTTAAAATCGACGCTTGGAATTTTTTTAGTCCCAAGACGAGACAGTACGGGATTTCCTAATATTCAAAAGTAATGAATCTTGTATACGTGATTTTGATGGTTTCTTTTAGAAAAATAGAACCAACCCCAACACTTACAATTACTGTTATAGTTATAGTTACATAAAAATATATTATGTAAATTATTCTTTTTGTTTCGACTTGGAAATTGCAACGGTAAAAAGAACAAAATATAATATTAATAATTAGAAGCTATGAAAATTAAATTATGGTTATTACCCAATTATAACAAACGCCGGACAATATTTACTTCTACCAATAATATTCTAATAAACGGAAACAATGTTTACATAAAGTTATCATTACTTTAAATTACTCGTAAACTACATTAAACTATGGTACTTATTCTAACAAACGTTAGGTACTATTTGACGACGGACCGTTTAAGTCATATTAGTAACTTAACTACAATAGGTATTTACGACCTAATTACTTTTCAAGTAAGTGCTTTTACTGCTGTCTACTTGAACTTTGGTTTTTAAAGCAACGAATGCATTTACAAATAAGAAAACAACAAAATAAAGGAAATAGGCGTTGTGCTTACATTATAAGATTTAAGGTTCTGGGAAACGTCCTTATCACAATCCTAAAGTTCTTACACATTAAAGTAATTTGGTCCTTGAAGCCCCTATTAAATTTTAAAATTCAAGGACTTCGAATACTAAATTACATCGAAAAATAGTTTCCTTATTTATATCAAAGGGTTTTGAGACCTCCTCATAAAGCTTAAGATAAACCAATGGATCTTCAAATACATCAAAGGCTCTAAACACTTATGAACAGGACCTCAAGCACACCAAATCTAATAAATTATAAATTTACACTACTACAGTGAAAATCGGTTACAACGACATCGAAGGGACCATATTTGGTCGTTAAAACCGATAGTCGTAACAACCGGTGAGGCGGTGATGTTATACTATATAGCATTCAGCCAGGGACCTTCAATTTTGGTCAATATAACCGGTATGTTGTTCTAAACGATGTCGTTATAAGCGGTTTTAACTGTAGTAGTTCCTTTTCATTTTCAAAAAAAAAAGAAATGAAACTAAATGAAAACCTAATAAATACATTAGGTAAAATTTTTATTCTAAAATGACTTATTCAGTTAAATTCAAATGTTAAATAATAAGATATTTAGTCATTTTGTAGGATTAAAAATTCCTCTAATAAATTCTACAAGACATTTAATTGAAAATTACTGCAACTGACTGAACACGTTTGGGGCTGTTCATAAAATACGTCACGCTAAAATTAGTTTTTTTTACCCCCCCCCCCCCCCCCCCCCGGTTGTCACGCTGTGTCACATTTTCTGTGACCCCCCTCTAAATATTACGTCACAAAAACTAAACACCCCCCTCCCCTTGAACATGATAAATATTGATTGATAATACACAAATTTTGATAGTAAAAAATATTTATTTTATTTTCATAATAAAATTTAAATTAATTAATAAATATCTTGTATCACGAACAAATAAATAATCTTTCTATTTATCAGAAGTCCAAGGATTCTGTAAAAATTCAGTTAAATTTTTTGATGAACGGCGAACGTCACGTTGCTGTAGACCCTCAGTCCCCCCTTGTCACATCTTGTCACACTCACTTATGCACAGCCCCTTTCTAAATAATAATATATTATTGTTGGTTTTTTTTCAAATTCTACAATGATTTTTTCTGACTATACTTAAACCCGTTCTGATGGTCACTTAACCTAACCCAACCTAACCTAACCTAAAATTATACTTTTTACAAAAACAACCGAAGAAGTGTTAATATTTATTTGTTTTCCTACTTGTTTTAAACTTGACAACTTTTACTTGAATTCCTCATGTAAAATTAATACAACGAATGGAAAAAATCTGTTTGGAAAATGCATGATAACACGGCACGTACATAAGTAAATAATATGTATATGTGTGGTCAACCCAACATGCAATGTTCGATAATGAAACAGGATATTCATACATAAATGAATATCTATCAATGTAATTGCACAGACGATAACTGCATTGACTTAATTGCATGCATTTTCATTCATACTCGATGATCTCGAGTCGAGACATTTCGTTCTAAAGCAAATTGCAAAATACGCAGTTTAATTGCATATCGCGATTTATTACAAATTTATATCTTCAATGTCATAACCTTTTGATATAACAAACGGAAAATCAACTTGGTCAGCAGTTAAATGCCATCTACAATAATTTAATAAAACTGTTGAACTCTCTCTCTCTTTAATTAAACAAAATTAAAACACTAGTTTCAAAAAATTTTCTTTATTGTGACACACAACAATTGTTGGTAAATCATCACCTGATGAAGCCACTGTATGGTGAAACAATTGTTGTGTGTCACAATAAAGAAAATTTTTTGAAACTAGTGTTTTAATTTTGTTTAATTATGATGAAGAAGTTTTAACAAGTAACAGCTAATTCCCTTAATAGTCTCTCTCTCTTTTAATAATCTATTTGCTTGATATTTTAATATATATATAAACACACCACACCGATATATTTAAGGGAACAGATGCAAAATGTAATTCTTTCTTCTATAGTACACATATTGTTAATATTTCACAGACAATCTTTTAAACCGAAAAAGTTTTACGAAGTAGTAATTGGAATGGGTTTTATAAAAGTTGTTCCAAGTCGAAATATCGGCTTTTAAACAGAATAACTCCAATATAGAGAGTTGTGTCGAAATGTAACCACATAAAATCGGTTTTGCCTTTACTTATGTAGACGTATGTTAAAAAAACTTTTCCCAATATTTTTTTATTGAAAACACGAAAGTTGGTCAATAGCTAGTAAACAGAAAAATAATAATAAAATCTATTGACAAACGTAGGCAAACGATAACAACTCCATTAGGGGTTGAATATTAAAATATCGTTTCTTATACCTTGTATGCATACTAAAATAAACCCCTGTGTAAAAAGCGTTCTAGGTCTAAGAGGGTTTAGACTGGGCGTTGATGAGTTAGTAGCCACATTTGAGATGCTTGTTTCTTTATATTTGGCAGTTTGATATTCATAAATATGAAATTAAGAGGGTATTTAAACAGTGTGTAGTGTGTACTGCCTAAATTTTAACAAGTACGGTGCTCAAGAACGCTATTATAATTAATTTAAAGGGATAGGGTGGTACTCTTCTCTAACTAAGAGACATATTAGAAGCAGAAATAGGAACAGTTTGTAAATTTGAGAATTTACTCCTCGTTCAGAAATAATTCTACCCTTAAAACTTAAACAGGAGAAATGGATCCTGCGATACATCATTCGACATGTCTCTTTCTTTTAGACACAAGACAAAAGTTGTTGGAAAGTTATAACTATTAGTTTTCAAAGATTATATTACTTTTCAATTTTAATTTATCAAAAAAAGATTACAATGTAAAATTTAATCTAATAAATGCTCACATTGAGCACCACCAACTTCCATAAAAATGTATAATTTCTGTTCAAACTGCATTCAGGAATGATACCCTGACGTAACTTTTCCAATGATACACATTGGTACCACAATCTTTTGATTTGAAATACCCCCACAAAAAAGTCCAAAGATAATCTAGTTATCCATTTTAAAGCACCTCTTCGACCCCATGAATTGAGACGTAGTGTAATCTAAAAGTTGAATATTTTGCAAATAAATTATTATACCTAACTAAGCCTCCAAATATTTTTGAATTGTGTCTAAAATGGAAAACGAGACCTTTCGAATGATGTAAGTACCACAGAATCCCTTTTCAAACTTTTCAAAGAATTTCCGAAATTTGAGCTTTTCTGCATAAAAAGCTCTCTGGCTCGTTTTCAATAACCCACCCTTTTTGCATATATGTGTACTAGCTGGGGTACCCGCCTTCGCTCAGGGAGTATGTATATATGAAAAAGGCTTCGATTAGTCTACAATGATCCAGAACAGTCCATAAATCGAGAATGTTCTAGAATGTTCCACAATGATCTGGAATATTCCGGGATTTTTCCGAACATTCCACGACATTTGAGAATGTTCTGGAATGTTGTGGAATGCTCTCTGATGTTTTGGACTGTTCTAAAAAATTTGAAAGAGTAAAACTTTCAGTCTTTATATCTTCAAACGTACAGCTATGTCCTCTAGGTAAAAACTGGAACCTTCTTCATGGATCGAGGATAAAGGGCTACCATACCATATAAATCCCTTAATCGTACCGGGACTCGTTTCGAAGTTTTAGCGGCACGCACATTGTACACTTTCTTTTATAATATATAATGAAAAAAGTGAAATATCTCTGAAATTACGAGGCTTAGGTATAAAATATTATAAAGAAACATTAAGCAGAATTAACGCACCATTCCAAAAATTCAATAATATACAGGGTGTTCCGTTTGAAAAAATGGAGAAATCGTTCTTTGAAGGTTGCTCAATTGACTGCACCGTAAAAAAACACCCTGTATAATAAAATTATGATTTTATTATTTTTTAGGTTTAGTACATCCGTTGGCAGCATAACTACTAAATATTTCATCTCAACTAATCGTAATACTCGTGCATTGAACTAAAAAGCCAAACCCTGTTGCAACCAATTTTTTTACATATTCATTATTCACTCAACAATGCAACATCCAAACCCAAAAATCTTTATATCATTGAAAAGACAATTTTAAGTAGATTATGAAAAACAAATAATATACAGTGTGTTTCAAAAAAAAAAAATATGTTGGAACGTGCTCCGATTTAGTGATTCACCCTGTATATGTCAAACTATTTTTAAAATATGCGTCTTTTGATACTGTATCATTCTCATAAAAAAAAATTCTCCAATCTGATTTAATAAAGGCCATATTGACCTTTGACGCACTAATGAGCAACCCTGTATATTGATTACCTCATCTTTTAACAGTTCTCATTTTGCCAAAAAACATTGAAAATCTTTCGATAAAAATTATTAGGTACAGAAACTTTTTTTTATGTAAAAAGTATGTATTATATTTAGTAAAAATATTTTGACATAAAACTCACCAAAAATGTATTACATTGTAGGAACTTCGACGAATTTTATCTTGCGATAACCTTAATATCCTTTGTATTGGCAAACTTTGTTGCCTCCGGAAATTAACCTTATCACACATAACTATTATTTTCTTTACAACTCAGTCGTCAATAATAAAATTCACAGTATTTTTTAGCACTTTTCGTTATTTCCCTATTTGGGCTCCTGTATCCGATGCTGATGATGATGAACATTATTAACACATGTTTATTTTACAATCTCTTTTTGCAAATGTACCTACTATTAACGATTAGTACTTATCATGTTGTTTTCGAGAATACAGTTGTATTGGAAACTTTGTACCCACCATATTATTTTCAGCAAGTTAAGCAAATTTACACACGACTTCAAGAAGCAAGGAAACAAAATAATGAATAACTTAACTTATCATGAGAATAATTATTTATTAATGTATGCGAGGATACGAATAACGTTTGCGTAAATAAAAACATATACATGCATACATTATGTACTCGTACACCTTCATGTTAATGTTATGTAACGTTCTCGCATAATTGTTTAATTACACAAATATTTTAGCACTGCCACTTTAATTGAGAGCGCTGAGCCAATTATTTTTTTTGCACTACTTACCAGAAATGTGACGTTAAATGACGTCCTCAATTTTATTTTAAAATACATTATTTATTATCAAAATATGATAAATAGGAAGCGTTCAGTGGTATCGAGCAATATTGTCACGCTAATGCTTGGCTCAGATTTCATATGAACGCACCCAAATTTGAACATAACCTACAACTACATCAATATAATCTTTTTTCTGGGGAATATTAACAATTTAGAGTACTTTATCGTACTTTTCTTACGTTGGTCTTCATCAATGAATAAATTATTTAATCTGTTGTAGGTAATGCATAATACGAAATGATGACATGCATCAACTCCTAACCTCTGTATATTTTTATTTACAACATTTTTGCTTTTTTATTGTCAAATATTAATACAATAATAATCTGTTTAACTTTAACCAAAATTGAATAATCGTTTCTCCAAGACTCTTACTTACTATCATTTATCCTGTAACTATGTACAATGTATGTAGGTTACTATTATAATGGACGTTATTATATCTAATTTAAATTATTTTATTATTGCCCAAGGCCCCTTCTTGTCAATGTTATTCAGCTTTTTCAAACCGTCTTATTTCAAAACGCGTTTAGTTAATTGCCAAAACCGAAGTAAGTGCTTGTACAGCGTCAATTCCGGACAATTTACAAAAATTGCTGGATCAGCGTCATATACGCTATTATAAAGGTGATGGCAAGGATGACTGCGCCGCTCCCACGAAAGAAAGATTGATGAATATGACGTAAATACCACACTATTACATCAATTATTGTTATCGTTATCTATTGCGTAAAAGATGTCTATTAACCTGACACATCGGATGCGTCATTTGCGAAAGCTTTCCCCAAACCCCAAACCGCAAATTTGATATTAGAAGAGTCATCAAATCTCGAAATATTTTTACATATTAATATATAGACACTAATTAATCATGGGAAGATACCTAAAACGATTTACGAAACGTTGAATTCATCGAAAAACATTACCTTATTTTCTTTTCTTTTTTTGGAATAAAAAATTATTAAAGTCAAAACCAGTTATCAGCCCTAACAACTAAGTGTTTGAACACTCGAGTTTTGTAAACATTTGTTGTCATTCTAATACGGGGAATAGAGACATTGCACAACAGAAAAATTAGAGTAATGCTTGATTTTTGCATGAACTTTCCTTTTGTGGTTCTAAACAATAGTCTAAAAGTCCCCAGCGGTCCATGAGCCGCTTAAAATGTTACGCTGGGTCAAAGATCACGACAAGTAGTTTTTCGCCAATACTCGTTAACAGTTACTTTTATCGAAAAAATAGTGGTTATTTAATTTACAGCTTCAAAAATTGCCTACAAAAAACATATCATTACTTTTTTGTAAGACTAACGGTTTTCGACAAAATTCGACTTAAATTTTTCATAATATGTTCACTTCTTTCCATACCACCTTTGAGGTAGAGTACGGTGTCCCCTATAGAATGAATGAAAAATGTTAATTTTTGAAAACAAATGCAATAAATTTTTTTAATTCTTATAAAATGATGAAATAATAATTTTTTTCTTCATTCATCAGTGCTATCATTAATTATGGTTAATGGTTCTTCTTCAGATTCCATTTCTGTTTCCACTTCAATCTCTTTATTTTCTTCTTCTTCCTCTGCTTCTTCTATTTCCATAGTTTCAGTCAAGAAACACGTTGGATCTACATATATATCGTTGAGGAGTGCGTGCACGTATATTTTAACTTTTTAAATCGAATTTTTTTCACATTTGCCCGTAGGCTATTCAGAATTTGCCGCTCCTACTGACACCTGCAATTCTATACCTTAATTCACAATCAATTTTTGTCAATGAAATTGTAACATAATGATTGTATTATGTTTTTATAAGACTAATCAACAAATATTGATACGAATTCATTAGGATTAAAAATGTAAGAATGTTAAGAAGAACTTTCGTTGAATGGATATTTACAGCTTTTATTCATTACAATATTTTCATTTTTTTTTTTTTAATTATCATCATTCTAAGAAATGTATAATATTTATGAAATTCTGTGCAACAATATGCAATTTTTTACGTGTAAATTTATTAAATTTTTATTCTACACTCAAACAGGTTGTTAATATCATCAGAAATATCAATAGAAAAGTATTAATTTTCCACATATACCGTATATCTATATAAAATTTGTTATTGTTATTTTTAAGCAATTTTTTTTCGGATCCCATTTCTCTTCGAATAGATATCTATGTTTATGTGGTGAAACATACTACACATTAATTGAATAGTGTGGGTGGATCTAAAGAAAAACTTATGGCAATAATTGATTTAAAAAATAGGTAAAAATACTAAATTTAAAATGTAATACCTAAACGCTATTGGGATATTTTAAAAATTCAAAATCACGATAGTATATTTTATAAATAAGCGTTTAGTTATTTTTCATATACCTACAGACGTTAGTGTATTCAGTATACTGTATAGCACTAAAATATTGTAATTTTTGTTGATATTTTGAGCCTCGTTTTTTCCGTGTATAAAATGATAATTTTTTTTTTTATTTATGTAAGACAAAAAATGTTTGAGCAAAGTTTGTCGCCCCCTTAAATCTGCCGCCTTATTAGGCTCTAGCCTATTCAGCCTGCTGGTAAATCTGCCGCTGGCCGTTAGTCTTACAAGAAAAGTAATCATGTCTTTGTAGACAATTTCCGAAGCTACAAATTTGAAAACCAGTATTTTTTCGATAAAAGTAACCGATAGCGAGATACTCATGAGCTTTGGCCCCCCGTAATATGTATCGGTCCCTAGCAATATTGTTTAGATCCACAAAAGGAAGGGTCATACAAAAATACAGATTTTTCCGAAGTTTAGCCTTTTTTTGTTTTTATTCCCTGAACTTTTCTAGATTTATTTGAATGAGAATAAGATCCTTACATAAAATATTTTTATTTATTTAGCATGGAGTATTCTACTAATTAATGGAGAGTTATTGCAAATAAATAATAACTGATAAGGGCGATTTTCTACATTTTATTGCACTACAGGTGTGTTTCAATTTTCTGAGCTAAAACAAAATGGTGCCTTAAAAAAATATGATAAGAGACTGCTCAAATATTGCGACTAATATAAAACCTTGTTCAAACACATAAAAGAGTTGTTAGGGCTCGTAATTGTTTAAATTCATTTATACTATAGATTTATTAAAATATAAATTATAATTTTTTCTTAAACATCACCCTATATTTTAATATATTTTTCTGTCATTAAATCTAAAAATTCCTTGTACAGTTTTCTCCAAAACTTAGGCACAACAATTGTAAGAAACTATTTCTTTTTAATGGGATTTAAGATTCTTTTTTTATGATTTATTAACAAATATGTCGCAATATTAAATACGTAACGGTGACCACTATCAATTCTATGACTCGGGATGCATGACCGTATTACATTCTTTATCTCGGGATTCTTCCCGCTATATAATATTGAGTCATGTTTACTTTTAACATCGCAAACACAATGATACCGAGTGTTCACTCTTATCTTGAATATATTGTTAAAGATCAATTTACAGCGTGTTTTTAGAATGTTGCCATAATTGATTTAAAATATTAAAGATTTACTTAATATACTTAAACAATTCTTTTGAAAAATATTTTCATTAAAATGTTGTCCATGACTCCAATGTTTATTTAGAAAATTGATATTCTCATTATTTTATTAAATAAATAACCTTTCACGACTGACCCTCCACAACAAACAGTACATAAAAAATGTTCTGTTTTCTTATCAAAAAGTTATAGACCTGCAGATAATAGCCGATTTTGGAAAACAACTTTATTCAGTCTGCCTCGTTGTATGCTCAAAGTATAGCTTATTACAAACTTACAATGCGCAAGCGTTGGCGGTTTCAGGTGTGATAACATTTGCAACAAAAATTGCAAATCGTTCAAAAAAATTAAAATTTTTTTTACTTTGTTCAGTCTGTGGTTGTTTTAGAATCAAAATATGCAATAAAATAATAACGTCAGTTTATTGGCAGACGGTTTTCGGTAATATGGAACTTTTTATTCTCAATTGAAATCGTTAACAAAAAAGTTAGTTGTTTTTTTACATTATACACTCTGCCAAAATACTAAACGACTACACTTACTAAATAATAACCCCAAGCAACGAGACAGACAAATCCATGTAGGACTCTGACTTACATTTTATATCAAAATCGACCGGAAATACAAGAATTCTTCATCTTTTTATACCGTCTGCCTTTGGAAAATATAACAACTACTAGTAAATAAAAGCCATAAAATCAGAGTGGCAGACGGTTACAATTAATATGTTGTGTAGGCAGATGGCAAAAATTTCGCAAATAAATTTTTAATTTTTTAACAACGATATCCAGTCTGCCAATCAATCAATAGCATTGAAAAAACTCTACAGATAGATATTTCGAAAGGCAGACGAATCCTGGTAGGACAAAATTTTTTTTACTATTTTACAATTCGCAAAATTTTTTATCAGTATTCCAAATAATTCTGCCTTTTTAATGTGATTCTTCTGACACAATTGGAAGATGATTTACAAAAAAGCAGATGGTTTCACTTGTTATAAACAATTTGTTGCTATTTTTTAAATTGCAAAAATTGTTAAGTATACGCTAAATAACTTTACTCAGTTTGCCTTCTTGATATTATTTTCCTAACAGTATTTGAAGATAATTTACGAAAAAACAGACGGTTTTACTTATTATCATTGATACAGATTTAAAAAACGAATTAATTTTTTTTTTACTTTGCACATACTTTAAATAGGTGGTATATTACGAGACTATACAATACTCTAATATTGCAGGCGCATGTGCATAGAAATTTTTGGAGTTTTTCTCTCTCTATATACATACATTGTTTTGTTTGTGCAGATTTTTTGATAGTTAGAGAGTTTGATAGGTAGAGCCGTCAATAATTCACCGAATTGATCGTGTGACTTGTCACTGGAAAATGAATTATAACGTATATCAAGCTAGCACGACAAAGTTATTTTTCCGATTTCTAACTTGCACTATAATTTGTCGCTAATTTGTTACCAAATCCAAAAATTTGTCGCTCGTGCCGTTTAGCCATAATCAGCTGTAGTGCTAGCTTGACATCAAGCTGGCACTACACATAGCGTATCTCGAAAACGAAATGTCTTAGGATATTATTGTAAAGGCCACAATTTGTCGCTAATTTGTCTCTGAAAGATGACACATTCAACTAATTCGTCGCTAGTCTTATCTCCAGCTGATAAGCTGACACTGCATATGACATATTTCAAAGTAGAAATATAGAAGAAACATACTGTAAAGACCAAAATTTGCAGTAGTTTTTTATGTTAAATTATGTTTTCCCTGTTTCACCCAAGTTGGGCAACATGTTACCTTTCGAGAGTTTGATAGCTTTCCAGCAGTTTTTGCTTATCAGTTGAAGATAAGACTAGCGACAAATTCGTTGAATGTGTCATCTTTCAGCGACAAATTAGCGACAAAATAAGGCTTTTACAGTAATATCCTACGACATTTCCTTTTCGAGATACGCTATGTGTAGTGCTAGCTTGATATCAAGCTAGCATACCAGCTGATTATGGCTAAACGGCACGAGCCACAAATTTTTGGATTTGATAACAAATTAGCGACAAATTATAGTGTATAAGTAAAGAAAAAATAAAGTAAGTATAAGTCAGAAATCGGAAAAATAACTTTGTCGTGCTAGCTTGATATACGTAGAATTATAGTCCAGTGCAGATGGATTCTTTTTGGCATAAATTCTTAGCAGTAAATGAACTATACCACCTTATAGAGTAGGTCCGTAGGAACTTTTAGGTGAAATTGGTCACGCGTGGGATTATGTCAAATTGTTTTATTAACAGAAAACGACACGATTTTGGCTCGTTTTTTGGTTTTTCCAAAAATCAATTTTTATATGTTTTTCTTTGAATAAAAAAATTTTCAGAAAAGTAAACGCACTTATTAAATATTTATGTTGATAAAAAAATTATCTTTTTTCTAGGTGTCTTAAGAGCAAAGCTAGTTATGAAATTTTCGCTGATAAATTCGTGTTTCTCGGATCAGAATACTTAAAACTATGCAATAAAATTAAAGTGCAACGTCACTTTTCATGTAAAATCTCTAGATTTTAAAAATTCTAACATTAGAACTTTTTACTTTCGGAACATAAAAAAGCTGCTAATAACAGGTAAAAACATCTGCTTCTCTGTTAATTATCGTTAAATAACATTGAGATAATAATATCAAAAAGGCAGACTGTATAAAATAAATTAATGTATACAAAGAAATTTTTGCGAAAAAAACATTGCAAATTTATAACAAAAAAAACCGTCTGCTTTTATGTAAATGGTCTTCAAATATTGTTAGGAAAAAAGGCAGACTAAGTAAAGTTATTAAGCATACACGTAACAATTTTTGCGAACTAAAAAATACCAAAAATTGTTTATAACAAGCAAAACAGTCTGCTTTTTTGTAAATCATCTTGCAATGATGCTAAAAGAATAATATTAAAAAGGCAGACTGTCTACTAAAATAAATTCAAAAGGTACTCAAAGTTCGCAAATTAAAAAATAGCTAAAAATGTTTCATAACGCTTAAAACCGTTTGCCAATTTTTTTAGTTTTTAACGAAAATATCTAGTTTTCAAAGAAATTAATTTTAATTGGTATAAAAAGATGAAGAATTCTTGTATTTCCGGTCGATTTTGATATAAAATGTAAGTCAGAGTCTCACATGGATTTGTCTGCCTCGTTGCTTGGGGTTATTATCTGGTAAGTGTAGTCGTTTCTTATTTTGGCAGACTGTATATTATAAAAAAACAAATAACTTTTTTGTTAACGATTTCAATTGAGGATAAAAAGTTCCATATTACCGAAAACCGTCTGCCAATAAACTGACGTTATTATTTTATTGCATATTTTGATTCTAAAACAACCGTAGACTGAACAAAGTAAAAAAAATTTTAATTTTTTTGAACGATTTGCAATTTTTGTTGCAAATGTTATCACACCTGAAACCGCCAACGCTTGCGCATTGTAAGTTTGTAATAAGCTATACTTTGAGAATACAACGAGGCAGACTGAATAAAGTTGTTTTCCAAAATCTGTTATGTATTATCTGCAGGTCTATTATAAATAATGCCTCATATGTGTTAGCAAATGGGTGTGCGGATATATAAATAGAAAAGTTGGTCCTATTATACGTATTGTTAAAATTATTGGTATATTCCAAAGGTAATTACGTATTACATTAATAAAACAATTGTCAAGATATTAATTAGTAGATTATAAATAATATTAATAAAAATTTATAGTAGGTACATACGTAGATAAGTACCTATCGCGTTTCCTCAACATTATATAATATATAATTTTAATTAATTGTTGTTTACTAAACAAAATGTCTATTTGGTATCTGAAAACAATATGGTAAGTAGGTAACTTGCAAAGTTTTCCAAAACCAGCTGCAATTTTTCCGATATATCTATAGGTAAACATTTCACAATAAACATTTCCCAAACATTACTAACCGTCACACTATAAGTACGTACTTAATAAAATTGATAAGTTTTACCGAAGCCGACACTGACCATTCATTTATTATTTATTTTTCTAAAATAATTAGGGCACTTGGCAATTTTTGTCACTTTGTTCGTACATAATTTAGACAAATCGGGTTAGTTAATACAGTACAGTGAGGTAATCTGCTTGTAAAACGACACTGATAGTTTGAGCTGCACGTTAGAAGCGAAACACTATGATTACAGATGATAAGAGGTTTTTGTTTAAGCACGAACAACATACATACGTACAAATCTAGATATATTCATGCCCGTAAAGTAAAAATACGACTGTCGTCTCTCAAATTTTATTACACGTTGGTTCGTTGGTGCCATCATAATGATAATTAAATTATGGCAACTTGTTTCTTGTAATTATTTTATTGTCAAAGTTGTTTTCCTTAAACTTGAGCATAAATTGTAGAAAAAAATACGCTTGGGTGTTCTACAGTTTGCCTAATACAGTTACAGTCTATGGTAAATCTTGAGGTAATCGAATAAGAATACAACATAGATATTTGTATTTGATTTGTGTAATATGATACGGTATACTCCCACTAAATTGTCACGTTTGACAAATATTTCCGCTAAATTATGTGTGCTAGATAAGATAATACGTGTAAGTTTACAACATTGGAAGTAATTACAGACAGATACGTTCGAACCTACACAACTTTAATTGCAGGGAACCCTAAACGAGAAGTAAGTACCTACACCTATTGTTACATTATTAATTTTAATTTTAAGTAATATTTCAGAAATAATCTACTCTTTAAACCTGCCAGACTTTATAATAATTTATATTCATTTATAATAATATAAAGGATCAACTGATGGAACTTTGAAACATTGAAAAATGGATCATAAAAGGTTCATGGAGTATACCTTGTAAAGATATGTTGAAATAAATATTCAAGCGAAATTGGGATTTTATTTATTGTAAAAATAAGTAGATAGATAAATGTGGATACGTACATTTGACTTTCAAAAATTAACTGCGCGATCTCTTAATGATTTGTGAGAAAAATGAAATGAGATGACGCTGTAAAAGCGCCAATGGCTATTTTGCAGTGGTGGATTTACCAGCAGGCTGAATAGGCTAGAGCCTAGGGCGGCAAACTGTGCTCAAAAATTTTTTTGTCTTACAAAAATACAAAAACAATATTATCTTATACACGAAAAAAAAACGAGGTACAAAAAATCAACAAAAATTACATTATTTTAGTGCTATACAGTTAACTGAATACACTAACGTCTGTAGGTATATGAAAAATTACTAAACGATTATTTATAAAATATACTATCGTGATTTTGAATTTTTAAAATATCCCAATAGCGTTTAAGTATAACATTTTAAATTTAGTATTTTTACCTATTTTTTTCATTAATTATTGCCATAATTTTTTCTTTAGGTCCACCCACACTATTCAATTAATGTGTAGTATGTTTCACCACTTAAATATATCTTTTCGAAGAGAAATGGGATCCGAAAAAAAATTGCTTAAAAATAACAATAACAAATATTATATAGATATACAGGGTTTTTCAAGTTGGTGGGCTATAAGAAGTATAGGAATTAGTAGAAGGAATTAAATTCTGAAACTTGGGCTCATTTAGTTGTATGCCGCTTCTTTTAAAAATATTTTCAAGTTCGATTTACATCCGGTTATAGCGGAAGTCGATACCAACTTTGTTATTTTAAATGGAATGGTATATTTTTTACGCTGAATTTGAATAAAACGTGTAATTCTAAGGTAAGTTTGATAACCAACTTTTACACCTATGACGATCGGTTTTTGAGTTAATTTAATTTATAGAAAAAAAATCGCTACCGCAACCCAAATTATAAAAAATCATAACTTCCACAAAATACGACTTAGAGTGTTGAAATTTTTACTAGTAATAGCTGAATATTAGTGCTAACGCCTTGACAAAATTGAATTAAATAATTTATACAGGGAGTTCAAAATAAAATTCTAAAGTTTAAAAACTTCAAACACGAATTACCTCGTTTTTTCAAATAGCACCTACTATTTTGTATTTTTTCAATCGATTCCTTTTTTTATCCTCTTTCGATCCATATGGATACTTCCTATTTTATTTGAAAATTTTGGAATAATTTTGAATTATTACTTAAAATAGGAAGTATCCATATAGATCGAAAGAGGATAAAAAAAGGAATCGATTGAAAAAATAAAAAATAGTAGGTGCTATTTGAAAAAACGAGGTAATTCGTGTTTGAAGTTTTTCAATTTGAGAATTTTATTTTGAACGCCCTGTATAAATTATTTAATTCAATTTTGTCAAGGCGTTAGCACTAATATTCAGCTATTACTAATAAAAATTTCAACACTCTAAGTCGTATTTTGTGGAAGTTATGATTTTTTATAATTTGGGTTGCGGTAGCGATTTTTTTTCTATAAATTAAATTAACTCAAAAACCGATCGTCATAGGTGTACAAGTTGGTTATCAAACTTACCTTAGAATTACACGTTTTATTCGAATTCAGCGTAAAAAATATACCATTCCTTTTAAACAATAACAAAGTTGGTATCGACTTCCGGTATAACCGGATGTAAATCGAACTTGAAAATATTTTTAAAAGAAGCGGCATAAACAATAACTAAATGAGCCCAAGTTTCAGAATTTAATTCCTTCTACTAATTCATATACTTCTAATAGCCCATCAACTTAAAAAACCCTGTATATGTGGAAAATTAATACTTTTCTATTGATATTTCTGATGATATTAACAACCTGTTTGAGTGTAGAATAAAAATTTAATAAATTTACACGTAAAAAATTGCATATTTTTTGCACAGAATTTCATAAATATTATACATTTCTTAGAATGATGATAATTAAAAAAAAACAATAATGATAATATTGTAATGAATAAAAGCTGTAAATATCCATTCAACGAAAGTTCTTCTTAACATTCTTACATTTTTATTCCTAATGAATTCGTATCAATATTTGTTAATTAGTCTTATAAAAATGTGATAAATAAATAAATAAGGTTGTAATTTTATTGACAAAAAATTGATTGTGAACGAGGGTATAGAATTGCAGGTGTCAGTAGGGGCGGCAAATTTTGAACAGCCTACGGGCGGCAAATGTGTAAATCCGCCACTGATATTTGAAAAAAATTATAGTATGTCCCAAAAGAAACCGAACTTTTAATTTAAATCATAGAACCTGTCTGCATCTATGCAACGTTGACGGCGTTTGAAATGTACATCTTTCTTTTTTCAAACGCACATAAGTTCATGCAAATCGGTTGACGGGTTAGAAAATTACACGCATTTGAATGTCAGTGTGTTTTATGTATATGTCGAAAAAAAATACAATGGAACAAAGAGCAAATATTAAATTTCGTGTTTAACTCGAAAAAAGGTTTACTGAAACCTATAAACTGTTGAAGAAATTGTATGATGATAATTAGAGTTAGGATT
Organism: Agrilus mali; assembly: GCA_029378335.1. Taxonomy (NCBI): domain Eukaryota; kingdom Metazoa; phylum Arthropoda; class Insecta; order Coleoptera; family Buprestidae; genus Agrilus; species Agrilus mali. The sequence continues at coordinate 4,911,835 of CM055660.1, forward strand.
TTATGTAAAAAACATATTTTTTGTTATTAGGAATATCACCCTAATATTGTGGATGTATCCATTTTACACTAAAATACTACGATTAACAGTATTTAAAAATTACATATTTTGCATAAAATCAAGTTCTAGTGAATATTTTTGGCTTTTATGCATAAAATGAATATTTTTTACTTATTGTACATAAATTATCATATATTTGACCCATATATGAGTTTAAAAATTTTAAATGAGGTTTTACCCACTGATAATATGAAGGGAGATTTACCTGGAAATTGTTAATGTTCAATATCCATTATCGCTCTACATATTTATACTATCGGCGGGCGGTAGGATCATTGGTTTATTGCCCCTTGTTTAGATACAATTACCAAGAGTTTAACTACTCGAGTAATCTTAATTCGATTTAATACACCTCTCTCTTCCCAACTACTGTTCAACAGCTTTTATAAATAAATAATTAGTTACCTACCTAGTTTAGTAATATTTGCTATTCGAATTCGGTCGTGCCAAACATCTGGCGTCATTAAAATACGCACCAATTACTTCAGTTGACGTCGAAAGAACGTTTTCAACATATAAAAATATTTTAAGCGATAGGAGACAAAATTTTACTTTTACCCTTGAACATTTAGAAAAACATTTAATTATTAATTGGTAGATACAACAACAAAACAGGTAGATCATATTGCGAAAGTGAATAGTTATTATTTTATTATTAAGTTCCATATTTGTATTTATCTATGTATGATGAAGCATAATCGTTTTCAATATGATACTGATGTATTGTACCTATAATTGTGCAATGATTATTACTCTTTACGCATAAATGTTATTTAAATAAATTTTTGTTTTTTTACTACCCTTTTCTTGGTTTCCAGTAAGCAAAATTCATAAAAAATAAATGTATACAAATGCATAAATTGCAAAAACAAAGCATATATTTGATATATTTTAGGGAAAAAGGCGACATATTTATGCGTATATTTAAAGCATTTCTTGTGCATAAAAATCCTAACTTTAATGATGATTGTATGTCTCGTACACAAGTTTATGAATGGTTTCAAAAATTTAAAAATGGAAGAGAAAACTTGAATGACGTTCCAAAGTCCGGTTGTCCACAATTAGGAAATCGTGCTGATTTGGCGGTAAAAGTGCGTAAAATCATGGCGTTTGATGGAAATTTCACTGTTAGAATGTTAGCAGAGGCATTATCTACGAGTAAGAATACTGTTTGGAGAATGTTTACAGAAGATTAGGGTAAAAGATAAGTTTGCGCGCGTTTTGTTCTACATAAGTCGAATGAGGATCAAAAAGTCGCTAGTGTAGAGCATTATAAATACATCATTTCCACTGCTGAAAATGATCCAAATTTTCTTGATTCGATCATAACTGGTGATGAAACATGGTGCTTTAAATATTACCCTCAAACTAAGCGTCAATCTGCAGATTGGGAGTCGAAAGGCGAATCAAACCCCAATAAACTACGTTTCCAGAAGCCAAGAATCAAGACAATGTTGATAACTTTTTATGATTCAAATTGTATTGTCCACAAGGAATTTGTTCCAGAAGGAGAAACTGTTAATGGAGAATACTATTTACAAGTTTTACATCTTTTGTGGTCGAGAATTGTTCCGAATTTCCAGAAGTAAAACAGCTGTTTTTATTGCATGGTAATGCACCTCCTCACAAGACCAAAAAAAACAGATTTGTGTCCTCGACTACCCTCCGTATTCGCCTGATCTAGTGCCATGTGACTATTTTCTATTTCCCAGACTGAAAACTGCGATGAAAGGAACCTTTTATGATGATGTTCCAGCCATTCAAGCAACCGTGACGCAGATGCTAAAGAACATCCCCGAAATTGATATAAAAAAATCTATGCATGCATTAGTTGATCGTGCCAAATGTTGTATTGTAAATTATTGTGTAAATGTATAGAAAATAATTCTAACAATTTCATTAATTATTTTTGTTCATTTTTACGTATTAACTTAAACAGAATCATTTCAAAAACTAAAGAAGTTTAAAGATTGAATCGTCATTTTAATTATTGAAAAAATATCAATTTAAAACGTACAGTGTCTCAACATTTTTTAAGGAGAATTTTGTGTTTAATGTAACGGTGTAAAGAAAAGTTTCAAAAACGTTTTTTTTTAATTTTTAGTTTTTTTTCAAAAATTATTTGGACGATTTCGTACTATACGAAATAGTCCAAGATGCCAAATATAATTTATTAATGTCCGCGATAAAGGGAAACGCTGCAAACGGAGAGAAGAAGAAGAAGAAAATGAAATACTTCAAAAACTGTTGAGAATCAAGACGGGATTGTGTCATTAATTTTGACGAAAAATCCGAATATGTATATGGGGGGAGGGGGTTTTATTTAAAATAACGAAATTGACGTTAACTTCTGATATTACTGGAAGTGGTACAAGAATATATTTTAAAACGGTATCCCTTCTCAAAACCCAATCGACCAAAATTTCAAAACAATATCCAATTCAGTCCGGAGATACATCTTACGAATAATCTGAAAACGTTCACCCTGTATACAAATAAATAAATATTCAAGGGAATTTCAATTTAATTTTCGGAATAAAATTTCTACAAACGCAGAGCCATTCAACATTTTTACTACGAGTATGTATCAGCTAAAATGCGAATATGGTAAGAGCAACGTAAAATAGAACTAACTGATAACTTTCATAAAGTCTGCAAACATCATGTTCACGTATTAATAGTAATTTAGGAACTGAAATGTAGCTACTGAATACTCCAGATTCTCTTTTTAATTAAATTATTTCCATAAAAACACAAATACTTTTTCTAATTTCCACATTTTTTTATTGTTCTTAACAATTGTTTCGGCGCTTTGCGGCTTCGTCAGAAGATACAAAGATACTTATTCTATTTACAAAATTCTGTATATTTAACGGTAGTTAGTTAAGGTGGGGATGGAGGAATTGGCCAAAGATTCAGTAAAGGGGAGTTATATAATTCTATTTGTTAGTTTAATAATAAATTACTGTTTTTTTGTTTATTGATTTCCAATGTTTCCAAAAGGCAGAGTTTGAAGCTTTTTCCTTCAGTATGCAAAATTTTAAAATTGGGATTAAACGTGTGTTTTTCCGTAATTAAATGGTTCGCGTAGTTGGAATCGTTTTTTAGTTTTTCAAATGACTTCTTATGTTCGTTTATCCGCGTAATAAATTCTCTGCCAGTTTGTCCAATATAAAACTTGTTGCATAAACGAACATAAGAAGTCATTTGAAAAACTAAAAAACGATTCCAACTACGCAAACCATTTAATTACTGAAAAACACACGTTTAAACCCAATTTTAAAATTTTGCATACTGAAGGAAAAAGCTTCAAACTCTGCCTTTTGGAAACATTGGAAATCAATAAACAAAAAAACAGTAATTTATTATTAAACTAACAAATAGAATTAAATAACTCCCCTTTACTGAATCTTTGGCCAATTCCTCCATCCCCACCTAAACTAACTACCCAGAAATATACAGAATTTTGTAAATAGAATAAGTATCTTTGTATCTTCTGACGAAGCCGCAAAGCGGCGAAACAATTGTTAAGAACAATAAAAAACTGTAGAAATTAACAAAAGTGTTTGTGTTTTTATGTTTAACATGAATTTCCACCAAGTAAGAGTAGATTCTATTGACTATATTAAATTATTTACTGTTAACTTTACAATCGTATTCAAAACTCAATTCACTTTATGATTGCTCTCACTATAGATAGCGTTACAAAGACAACTGATTCTTGCACTATATACCTACACGTATAACTGCTATATAGCTTTAAAAATAACTAATTTAGCCTTTGTGTATTTACCCAATTCGATTGAAGTTTTGTGGGGGTCGTAACCTTCGACCTGCTTCACTCATTTGACTAAAAAAGAAGAAATATTCTCATGAAATAAACAGGAGGCACACACTGTGACGAATGAGTGGCGGCCTACGTGAAATATAATGTTGCCATAAAGGATCAAAAATGAATAAAAATGTTGAATATTGGGCCAAATAAGCCAAAATGTGTCTACAAAATGCATACTTATAATGGACACACTAAAACATTTGCTGGTGTGACTCAAGGACTGATCTTATCTGCAACGACTTCAACTAAAGATTTTAAAAAGTCTAACAGAAAGAACTTTAAAAATCTTTTTGAAAACATCCATACATCACAGTATTTCATCTCTGTTGTACATAATTAATCAGACCTCAAAAAATAAAACGTTTTACGTGTCGTGTGTTCGTGTTTCGGGGTAAGACAAAAATAAAAGCACCATTTTCTTTTGTTACTGTAAACTTAATATCAAAAAGAATTGGAGCGAGAAAATGCTTATTGGTTTCGGTGAAGCTTGCTTTGACCTTAAAACCCAAAACGTTTACCAGATGGTTCGACAATCGCAATCACATACGAAATTTGTGTGGCGAAAATAATGCGCGGCCAGGATAAATAAATTCCGAAACGTTAAATTTAGAAGCTTCCGGTTAACACTTATGGTCCATGAATTATCACCAAATTAAATCGATTCGAATGAAAACCGCACGGTCGATTTTCTTTTAAGAAACTGACCCTGACAAATTATTATCATATGTTGTAAACCGAAAGAAAATAATAAAAAAAAAACTTTTATCTCCATCATTTCCGTGACAAATATTTTTTATTTAAAACATTCCAAAAGCAATTAATTATTGTCAGAATTTAATGATCAGTGAGTGTCTAAAGGTTTTCTTTTATTGAGCTATGAACTTTTCAAAACGATAAAGAAGAGAGTGGTCATTTTAATATTATTTTTTGGCAACTAATTCAAGTCTGCAATAATTTAAAATTGTTGAAGAGTGGAAGTATTTAGACACCCGACAACCCTGTGCTTTAACATAGATTCTTGACCGAAAATCTAGATTAGCTAGATAGTGTAGAAGCTGTCAAAATGTCTGGATATTTTAATGGAAAATCACCTTTCCCTTAAAACAGCTTAGTATATTAGAATTATCTTAACCTTTCTATCGCGTGGCCTCAATTCACTTCACAATGTGTACTTAAACCTGTGTTACACATTGTATCGACTCTAACCACTTTTTAGATATTGAAGACATCAATCTATTACATCTTGAAAATAAAGGAAAAAGACTTAATTTACTGGAACAAATGGAAATTAAAAAAGCTCTATTGAAAAAAGACAATATCAGCAACGACCAACTAGGGTTCCAAAATAACTTAATAATAGACAAGTACTTAGGTTTCTACCCCCCAACTGAGCAACACTAGTATTTAAGACCACATCACAAATGTAATATTATTTAGTATATTGTACTCTCTTTAAAAAAGCTCTAACCAGCCGAAACAATAATTGTAAGTGTGAAACAAAAAAAGAGTTTTATTTCTTGTTTATATTATTCTAAAATGTTTCACAAAAACTGACTGCAAACACAATTCAAAAGTAGTTTTGTTCACTTTTTTAAAAATCTTGTTAGTTAAGTACTTAAGTTAAGCCTGCAACGAACGCCATTATACTTTATTTAAGAATCATGAAGCAATTGTTAATACAGTAACAAAAGAAAGGCAAACTCTACAAACTGTTTAAATAGAGAGAAAGATGCACAAGTTTTATGAAAAGTACTAATACTGATTATTACCTGCGACCAGCCGAAAAAGATAAGGATTTGTGTCTTTTCCTTGCGGTAGGTATACTGTTTAGTAGATTTATTGTTCCAGTAATAAATAATAAAGCAAAAGATTTACAATTTTGACATTATAATCCAAATCCGGCAAAATTAAACTGAAGCGAATACAGACTGTATACAGGGTTTTTCAAGTTGATGAACTATTAGAAGTATATGAATTAGTAGAAGGAATTCAATTCTGAAACTTGGGCTCATTTGGTTATTGTTTATGCCGCGTCTTTTAAAAATATTTTCAAGTTCGATTTACATCCGGTTATACCGAAAGTCGACACCAACTTTGTTATTTTAAATGGAATGGTATATTTTTTACGCTGAATTTGAATAAAACGTGTAATTCTAAGGTAAGTTTGATAACCAACTTGTACACCTATGACGATCGGTTTCTGAGTTAAATTAATTTATAAAATAAAAATCGCTACCGCAACCCAAATTATAAAAAATCATAACTTGCACAAAATACGACTCAGACTGTTGAAATTTTTACTAGTAATAGCTGAATATTAGAGCTAACGCCTTGACAAAATTGAACTAAATAATTTATACAGGGCGCTCAAAATAAAATTCTAAAGTCTAAAACTTCAAACACGAATAACTTTTTTCAAATGGCACCTACCATTTTTTATTTTTTCAATCGACTCCTTTTTTTATCCTCTTTCGATCTGTTTTGTTTTATTTGAAAATTTTGGAGTAATTTTGAATTATTACTTAAAATAGCCAATTTTAATATTTTTCGCATAAAAAGGTGTGCCTTGGAAAAATGACAACTAACGGCAATCAATGCAAACTCAAGCTAAAAATTTTCGATTAATTTCTGTTACAAAAAATAATCAAAAACCCAAACTTCAATTGAAGTATTTATTATAAACATTTGTCTCGAACTCTCGAACATCTCCCCAACAGAAATTAAGCAATAAAAAAGGTTTTACTGTGACTTTCCTTTGATTGTCGTTAGTTGTTAATTGTCCAAGGCACACTGTTATTTAGCCAAAATTCATGAAATTATCTATATTTAAAAAAATCTAAATTACTGAAATTTTTTCAAATAAAACAGTAGGGAGTATTTATATGAACCGAAAGAAGATAAAAAAAGAGTCGATTGAAAAAATACAAAATGGTAGGTGCCTTTTGAAAAAACGAGGTTAATATAGTTTGATGTTTTTAAACTTTAGAATTTAATTGTGAACGTCCTATATGAATTATTTAGTTCAATTTTGTCAAGGCGTTAGCACTAATATTCAACTATTAGTAGTAAAAATTTCAACAGTCTGAGTTCGTATTTTATGGAAGTTATGATTTTTTATAATTTGTGTTGCGGTAACGATTTTTTTTCTATAAATTAAATTTACTCATAAACGGATCGTCATAGGTGTACAAGTTGGTCATCAAACTTACCTTAGAATTACACGTTTTATTCGAATTCAGCGTAAAAATATACCATTCCATTTAAAATAACGAAGTTGGTGTCGACTTCCGGTATAACCGGATGTAAATCGAACTTGAAAATATTTTTAAAAGAAGCGGCATAAACAATAACCAAATGAGCCCAAGTTTCAGAATTTAATTCCTTCTACTAATTCATATACTTCTAATAACCCATCAACTTGAAAAACCCTGTATATTATTTGGATTATGGTTCGTTTATGTTGCCCAAATTAGAAATTTAATAATTTTTATGTTCATTTTTTATTTTACATTTTCTAATAAATTAACGAAAGGATCAGTTTATTTACAAAATAGCCAACGAATTGGTTATTGTGTATTAGTTATTACTAGTTATATTAAGTTCAACGTTTATCCAAACACTGCAGGCAAGTAAATATTTTGCAAATTGCTATGTATTTGCGATCTACAATTCCCAGCGCCTCTGCCAATTTTGAAATGAGCTTTTAAATTAACATCCAGGTAACGATAATTTAATAGTATGAAGTATATGACTATTTCGGCCAAGTTAAAGTATCTCTAGTCTTGGCGATCGACAATTAATTCAAGTATTAATACGATAACTATATTTATCGAAGCTTCTATACATAGATACTAATCCCGTAAAAAACTTATTTTTTTTTATTGCTGAGGAAAGTATTTATGTACTTATATATAGGTAGATACGTATATAATTCAGTAGATTCATACAAAAAAAGAACACTATTTACCCACTTTTACATAGAAGTAGTTCATTCCGTTCATTACTTATTTATGATGTTTTTTAGGCTAACGCGATTGCTTTATACATAGATAACATAAATCAAAGCACTTACAATAAAAGAAGTAAAATAGGCACATGTGTAGGTGCCTATTGTATTTGTGAACAAATAAAACCAAGTTTCCCTATTCAACCCCCAAGGGACTTTATACAATACATAGGTTAATATACAAATTTCATTGAAAATGTAAATATAGCTTGCGAGTAGCCGCAAGAGCTTGTTAAACAAAAACAATCCAGGAAGTATGTATTTCACGAATTTGGATTGCACGCGATCAGTTAAGAGAGTATCCAAATAGAAGTACCTACAGTTTAAAAAGAGACCTTGTGTACATGTAATTATATACACTTAGGCGATCGTTAAGCAGTTTAAGCTATAGATATTTTCAAAACTTTTAGTACTAAGCAACGGAAAGGGCATTCGCGTGTTATCATCATCATCACCCTTTGCCTTTAAGTTGAAGGTCCTAGCTCAACTATAGGTTTTTAATTTTTTTGATATTATGAAACCGTGAAATGTCCAAAAAGTTCATCACATCATTCAAATAAAAACTGCAGGGATGTTTTCAGTAAACTTATCGAATAAAACTCTCGTAGACAGATTAGAAACATCGATTAATTTATTAAGTAATATCTATTAATAAACATTTAAGTACCCTATATAACGTATTTCTTATTGTTATAAACGCTATTATAAGGAATTAATCGGTTTTATAGCAATTGTGGTCTTAAATAGGTTTCCTTCTGGGAATAAATGACTTGCTGTTCTTCCTATTACATATTCGAACTGAAAATAGACTAAGTTGACGGTACATGTATGTTGGTACCTACTTACATGTTCGATTCAATTAAACAAATTCGTTTAAAATAGGCATTTCGCCTACATACTTACATAATATCGATAATGAGTGTGCAAAAAGATTTAATAAGCTAAATTAACTCACGTCATTTTCTAAGAAATCAAACGGCTTTCAAGGACCGATTTTTTGTTCACTTTTACGTAGGGTACGAGTTTTCATAAAATTAATAAATAATCATCATACTAAAACAAAATACTGGAAAATGAGTTATTCGTCTACTTTAACCTGAAGAAGCCACCATTTTGAAAATTTACCAACGTACAATTAATTAGTCGACTGTTGTTCAGCATTGTGTGGATGAAGTAAAACAAGAAAAAGGATTTCCTCAGAATTTTGTAAAAAAAATAAATAAATCATGAGTTCAAATTATTTTATTTTTTTCCATATTGGGTGCAACATTAACTTTTCCTGAAAGGTGGAAGATCGTACTCAGGTTCTGACAGATATGAATTACCCCTACATACAAGAGGACGCAAAATCAACTCTTTAGAGGGGGTGGCAATCGGTACTGAGAGTCTACGAAATGTGAATTACCTTCACATATGAGAGGAGTCTGAGAGCCTTTTATCAGAAAAGAAGGTAAGTAAAATTCCGAGTAATTTTCCCCCATCATATTTATGAAAATTCATAATTAAGATTAAAGCCCTTTTATTAAATTTATAAGAAGTTCAAGTATTTACCTTTATAAACTGACTAGCTATGCCCGCGACTTCGTCCGCGTGGAATAGTGACTTTCGGCAGCATTTAAAATTTGTTTTCTCTTTATATTTTTATTTTCTGGGCCATAAGCCTTTTTGCCGACGTCATTACACAAAAACTTTCATTCCTTATTTTTGCCCCCTTTTGGGTAAAATTTTTACAAATTTTAAATGTATATATATATATATATATCTAATCAAAAGCATAAAAAAATAGTTTCAAGCCTCTAGCTTTATATCTACTTATCTATCTCTGTAGCAAATTCTCATTTAAATCGGTTCAGTAGTTTAAGCGTGATTGCGTAGCACACTGACAGGCAGAGTTACTTTCGCATTTATAATATTATAGATTAATATAATTTAATTATAGTTTAAAATAGTTTATATAGCTTAGTATTGAACTACTTTTATTGATCCAAATAAACAAAACCTTTATAACTTTTTACACTTAATCTTTTAATTTTCTGGGCCGGAAGCTTTTTGGACGAAGTCATTACACAAAAACTTTCATCGGTTGATTTTATCCTCTTTAGGGCAAAATTTTAGAAACATTGAATGTCGTATTTATTTATATCTAATCAAAAACCTAAAAAATAAATTTCAAGCTTTTATCTCAAAAAATTACGGAATTTCCGCACAAACTTTCCTATTTCAACCCCTTTCAACCATTTTTTCGCATTAAAAAGTAGCCTATGTCCTCTCTCAGGCTCTAGACTATCTCTGTACAAAATTTCATTTAAATCGGTTCAGTAAATTTTAGGCGAGGTTGTGTAGCATACAGACAGAGTTACTTTCGCATTTATAATATTCCGCGAATTTAATTTCATCGATTTTCCCATGGGAATAATATATTTTTCCGCAGTAAAACGTAGCCTATGTGTTAATCCAGGGTGTCAGCTAACTCCATACCAAATTTTATTAAAATCGCTCCAGCCATTTAGACGTGAAGAAGTAACAAACATACACACTCACACACTCACAAACTTTCGCCTTTATAATATTAGTGTGATAAGAAAAAAAATGGAAAGTCGTATGAAAATAAATCATCATTTACGACGTTTTTTGATCTTTTATTAAAAAAAATATTTTTCATACGGCGTGCTATTTGTTTTTATTTCATCAACAATCTAAATATAAAGGTGAATTTGAATTTCTTATAAATAAAGATAATAAAATAGCTACCTTATCAAAATTATGAAACTTCATGACTATGATGGCCGAAAATTCCTCCTTTAGTCTATTTTACTTCAAACTTCTGATTTGGATAATTCAACTTTAACAATAAATTGCCAACCCCAAATTACACGATTAATTTGTTTTATAAAAATTTGTATTTTGCAATACGTAAACGTAGTGTTAATAATAATTATGTAATTATAACTTGATTAAAGCACCACTTACCCATTAAGAAGAGCAGAGTCCACCGTCCGAGATTTTGAGTCCTCTAGATCACTAGCATTGTCACTGCTCGGAGAATCTTTGACTAGAAGAGGTGTGGGTGGTGGATGCCTACAAATAAAAAACAAAACAAAATGTTTCATGCATGCCACTTGCAATTTCTACATAGTAAGGTAATTATTTCAGTAAATAAATCAAAAGACACGTAAAAGTTTTTGCAATGAACAAGCATGCAAATACATACACACATACCCTGTAAAATTTAAGATTGAATCCGGTCATAATTCTAAACAGTTTGAATCACTCAAAAATTTTGGAGCCAAATTACAGTATCATACAATTTAAACAAAATTTGAATTCCATTGATAAATATAATAAATACAACTGAATCATGAAATTAAATATTCTATCTTACTTTTAAGGCTGCATAATATGTATAATTTCTAAAAGAAATTTTTTTTTAGTTAAAGGCAATCAATGGTTGTTAGCAGTAAGTAGACTTAAAAACCTGATAAAATTTCAGAAAGCACACGAAACGTCAAAATCAGTGACATATTGCAAAAAAGTGAGTGAAATAATTTCTACGTTCTAAGACTCGTTACTATTGACAAGTTATCTCTGTCTTTACATACACATCGTTAACGACGTATTTCGTATATAGATTCAGTTACATAACACATCCTTTTGTAGGTTGATTGATCATTTCATACACATGCAATCTTAAATTTTATGGGGTAGAAGTAGTTACAAAAAAAATCGTGCAACATGCAACACTTTATGACCAAATGGTCAAAATTTTAAAATTTTATTTGAAGCACCCGTTTGCCTGTATGTATATAAATATAATAATCGAGAATAATATTGAAATATGTTTTAATATTTTCAAAATGGCTTAATGGTTTACGTAGCAATGTTGAACATACACAGGAATGTATTATTGGTTACTGATAATGTATTTAATGAGCTTGCGAAAACACAACGACGATTAGATTTCGTTTTGTAAAATTTGCACTTGTAAAACATATTTTTAATGGTTTCCCACTTTTGCATTTTTAGTTCCCACTTCGTGACCTGCTCTGTGATAGTATTATTATTATTATTCTCATTTCGGGACCGATCGGTAATGTACCTACTTATGTACTTTATAAATATATAGCCAGGTAGGTACCTATTAATGGAAGTGAATCTAAATGAGTTTAACAATATTAGCCATTAGTAACAGTAAATCTTAAAGAGCCAAATTTGACTTATTTTAAAATGAAGAAAACGTATCGCGATTGTAACAATATACTTTTTTAACCTACCCCCTAAACATAACTCCTGATTGAATTGGAATATCGTTTTGAAATTAAATTTTACAAATATTTTCATTTTTATGTCGGGTAACATTTCCTTTTTTATTCGCCTTGACTTATTAATCAAAGAATGATTTTGTTTGGTTCATTAGGACCACTAGGTTACGGTATGTAAATACAACACAATCAAAGTGAGTGTTGTCGTGGTCTTATCATTCCCTTATACATAATATTTTACTGTGTTTAACTTTCATATTTTATAAATTTCCAAGTTACTTGTAACATATATTAGTCCAGTCAAAATAGACAAGAAAAGGCATAACTTAGGAAAATTTCGCATAAAGCTGAAAATTGGCAGAGACGTTAAATACATCACTATAAATAAAATGTCAAAAGTCCCCGTCGATCCTACTTCCGCAAAAAAAATTATCTAAGGTCAAAGTGCAAAATTAAGTTTTTTCCATTTTTCTCGAAAACGGTCAATTTTATCGCGAAAATGGATCAGACAAAAGTTGTAGATCATACAATTATCTACAAAAATGTTCGAGACCTTTTTTCTCGTACGACTTACCATTCGTGAGATATCGCGGTTTTAACAATTACAAAATTCATATTTTACATAATGTGCACTTAAATGCAGCCTGTACACGTCATCGGACGTTCAATATAAATAAAAATAAGAAACTATTGGTTTGTGTCACTTACACAATAAAAGTTATAAATTGAATGAGTATATTAAAAGAAAAGACTATACTGTCGGTCCCTAATTCCCTTTGTCGGTAAGCCTGTGGAAAGTGTGGTTAGGCAATGAGCTGGACCCAGAGAAGGATGGGGTTGGAAATTAATAGATAATTATTTGGAGCCAATTCAAACTCTACTCCCGCCTGCTCCAGAAAAACTGCTCAATACTATTTTTTGTAACTGCAAGACGGATTGTAGTAAGAAATGTGGCTGTCAAAAGTGGGATCATTTTGTTCGCCAGTATGCATCAATTGTCAGGGTCAGAATTGCTCCAATATTGAATCAAAAACAACAGATGAAAATATTTATGATGTTAATAAAGAGACAATTGATGCATCCGATTTCTTAGAACAGCGAACAGAAATTCTGCAAGAAGAAGAAAATGAAGATGAAGAAATAATTATTGTCGAAGTAGAATTAGACAATTATCTATTATAATAACATTTATAAGAAAATAACCTATTCCACTTTGATCATTAGCAATATTACCATTCTTTCAATCAATAGGATACGATCTGATCAAACATTCTTTATTACAATAGATCGTGGAGTATACCTACTGGAGAAACCACGTTAAAAATAATGCGCCAAGTATATTATCTCATAGGTGATGTGCATATTACGTAAAATATGAATTTTGTTATTGTTAAAACCGCGATATCTCACGAATGGTGAGTCGTACGAGAAAAAGTGTATGGGCTATTTTTGTAGAGAATTGTATGATCTACAACTTTTGTCTGATCTATTTTCACGATAAAATTGAATGTTTTCGAGAAAAATGGAAAAAACTTAATTTTGCACTTTGACCTTAAATAAAAATTTTTGCGGAAGTAGGATCGACGGGGACTTTTGACATTTTATTTATAACGATATATTTAACGTCTCTGCCAATTTTCAGCTCTATGCGATTTTTTCCTAAGTCGAATGTCTATTTTGACTGGACTATCTATTTTAACATGTTTGGCCTAATGCTAGTGCGTTAGGGCTCATAGTTCTATAGAAGTAGGTACATAAATTTCGCTATGTAGTACGTAGGTGTAAGTTGTAGGTCCCGAATTGGGAATATAAAATGTGCGAGCTAATAACAATTAAGACGCAGGTGCTGAAGTAGGAATGAATTTTTAATATACCTATGTTTTGTGACTTATACGGGTTTGATATTTTGCTATTCCCCATCCCATGGACTAACATTGGCTACGCCACTGTTTACTTATAGCTAATCATCAGATTGAAATCATATCATACTATTTAAAAAACAATCCAATTTAATTTTATCTACTGTGTATGTATAATAATGTGGGTACCATACAGACAGTAATTATCATATTTATCACGTTGTTTCTTGTTATTTTAAACAATTGTTTATAATTACATATGTATACGTATAGATAGTTATTAAACCTCTTTTGTTTTTTTGTTTTTTGTTTCTATCTATTGTAACGTAAGGTGGGTTTACACAGCACCTAAATATTTCGTTTAGTAAATAGACAGCAATTGTTTTAAAATAATAGTAAAAATAAAGGGTATCCCCATCAAAGAATACAGAAGTATTGACATTTACTACCTACAGGAAAACGAAATAAATACATAAAAAAGTATTCAATTATGAATAGGACAGTAGGAGTATAAGTAACGTGTAATAAATAATAAGAACATCGAAAATATATAAACAGTGTCAAAACACTTATTACCTAAATGGCATTTAGGTTGTTATTGCGGACTGAGTTGGATATGGTCTGAAAAAAATAAAACAATCTAACAAAAAATAGAACAATCCAACAAACAATTCTAAATTAATTTACTTATACTAGAATAAAATAATATGCAGTTCCTTCGATAGGTACTACAGACGATTGGGGTGACTCAGGGTAGTTTACATAAAGGGTGCATAATTTAAAAATTGTGAACACAATAAAGAAACGTTTACGAAATTTTATTTTTTCCTAACGTTTTTTCAGAATTATCATGCTTAGTAATTTACTAGTAGGTACTAATAGGATGAATTAAGCTTCTTATTTTTTTTGTACTTTTACGTACGTCCTGTTATTCATTCTTGCAAATTTGTTCAATTTGCAAACTTGAGTAAATAAATGAAATATTTGGAAAGGACGAAGAAGAACTATTAGCTATAATTAAAATCTATTTTTTGTGGTAAATTTAAATAAACCTAATAAAAATAACGTAGGTAGATTTTAGTGCAATTAAATAAAATACTTGATTGTAATTATACCCTTTTACGTTTAACAAGTAAATACTATGTACCTACGTCGGTTCGAGTCTTAATTAAAAAATACTCATCAATTATTCCCGTTCTAATAAATGTAGGTACCTACTTAAGTATGTACATATATGACATCTAGTTAAAAAGCAATCATTTTTCTAATTTACTCCTTTTTAATATAAACTAGAAACTAGGTATTTCGAGCAAACTGTTAACCGATCAATAAAGTAAATAATCTGTTTTTTATGGCCTTAATAAATATGTACATAGACATGAGGAGTAATGAGAGTACCTATATACGAGGGTGGAATGGAAAATAACTCAACCGTATCAATATAGTGCCTGTAGGAATATTTTATAGTGTATTGTAAGTATGTTTAATTGAGAAAACCTTCAGTGAGTCTTGAGTACCTATATTGTGAGTTTTTATTGTAAATTAATGTATAAACAATTAATGTAAATTTAAAAATTTTAAAAATATTGTAAATTAATGTGTAAATAATTGAAATTTTTAACATTATTTTAGTCGTCCAAAATATTCTTCTACCAGGCATCAAAAAGTTGAAAAGACACAGTTTTACTTAATATTTAATACATAACCTCAACTGATTTAAAAACTCGACTCCAGAAAACAAATTCTACCAATCTAACTTCGAAATCCCTAGCATCTACATTTACATTTTAAATTATAATTTCACGTCCTCAGACATCGAAAATCATTTATTAATGAAGTACACAACTCAATTAGTTACGAAATTCTATTTTTAATGGGTTTAATTAATTTTAAGACATTTTTTTCACTGCAGTATAGGAGGCACGATTTAAATTGTTGGCATTCACTGGCGTTATTCAATTTTATTGGTACCTACATAACCTCAACTGATTTAAAAACTAGACTCCAGAAAACAAATTCTACCAATCTAACTTCGAAACCCCTAATATCTACATTTACATTTCAAATGATAATTTCACGTCCTCAGACGTCGAAAATCATTTATTAATGAATTACACAACTCAATTAGTTACGAAGTTTTACTTTTTAATGGGTTTAATTAATTTTAAGACATTTTTTTCACTGTAGTAGGGGAGGCACGATTTCAAATGTTCAATTTTTGTGCTTCAATTGCTTCATTGTATCTATTTATTGTTTGTTTTCAATTTTCATTAATTTATATTTAACTGAGTCTAATAGTTACTTTTTAGGACTTTGTGAATAGAAAAATTAGATAAAAAATATTTGTAGAGGAAAGTACTTCATTAATACATTTTATAATAAAAGATTTTGTAGTGGGGTCAATGTTCTGTCATACATAAATATTTTTATTTTTTAATATATTGAAACTTTATCTAGATAGATGTTAAAAATTTTAAGAGAAAATACGCTTTGTTTCATTTACTTAAAAATACTATAGAATTTATTGCAAAATAGTAACAATAAATACAAAAATTCATTCAAAACCACAGAAGCAAATAAAACATCGAGATTTCACGTTTATCATCAATCGATGAAATAAATAAGTGACAAAGTTCATACAAAATTTTAAGCCGGATTCATTCGTATTGGTATTGATGACATGAATATTTACCTATTTAAGCAAATATCAAAATAAAAAATACTCTACATTATTCAGTCTACCTGTTATCCATCAGACAGTCGTGATGGTCAACCAACGAGCTCCGAAACACATCTCAACAACACTATTGTTGTACATACATAAATACGTATTATTATTATTGTTGGTACATAATACTCGTGACCGATTAAAATGTTAACCACTGACTGCATGTGATAATGAAGCGTATATAGTATTAAGGTACATCGAACACATGCACACAATAATAATAATGGTAGACACGCAAGTAAATGTACATATTATTGATCACAACAATAAACTAACATGACTCACGACGATGTGCATTTTTTATTATAATGCACGCTTCACAATCGCGTTATCTGCCTCGACAATTTTTATTGTCATATTGTTGTCTTTTGTTAAAAAAACGAAAATTCGCGAAAAAAGTCGAACATCATGGACGACGGGTTCGCAGCTCGGTGTCGCCATTATCCTTTCGAACTTCGCATAACGAGATCTAATAACACGGCTAATTGGATTAGCCTACGTTTACATGCACGATACACATCCGACTGTGCCGTTGATTGTTGCTTTATACGTATAGCACAATGAGAGTAGGTACGTAATAAACTCCCGAGTTCCAATTGTGGAAAATTCACATTTCACATATGGCGTCCTCAATATGGCGTTAACGCAGCCGACGCCAACACGCACGCACGAATTATTGAGTAATCACATAAAAAAGCAAAGGTGCCTAATAGTGAAAAAAAGAAATGTTAATTAAATTGACGAAAAAACAGGAAAACACGCAAACATAAAAACCCTTTCTACCATTCATCAGGCAACAGTATAAATAGAATAAATAAACCCCAACAACAATACGAATAATTTGGTGTGAGTATGTTCAAAAAGTAGTGACTATGTCCGAATTCTGCTATTTAAATTTTGTCAGAAACCAAATAATCACAAGACAGTGTTAAGGGTTAAACTTTAAAATTCTAGTACCTATCTATCGTTTTGCACGTGCTAAAATTGCATTCCGTGTTATACGGATGTTATTCTGTTTTATACATAACGAAGTGATATTGCCACAGTGCAAAACTGTAACAACTTCTATTCCATCATATATTAACAATTCGTGTTATGAGAATGTCGTGCCGTGTTAAGCAATCACAAATTGTGTTACATCATATACGTAAAGTGTTAACAAACCGTGTTATGGCCACACCGTGCCGTGTTATGGTACTACAATACCGTGTTATGTGTGACTCCTTAAGTTTTTTGTTTCGTGTTATATTGTGTAAAAAGCACTTGATACAGTAAACTCTCGCAATGTTTTTTCCGTGTTATAAGTAATAAAGTAATATTTAATGCAACTTTAAACAGCAGAAAGTGTATGATAAGAATGATTCGCTATAGAAAAATAGCAGACAATTTTTAAACCGCATGATGGCATTATCAGATTCTGTTTATCAAAATGTGATGTTTAATTATGACACAGCTTTATTACACATTTACTAAAAAACCGGGTTATCACATTGGCAAGATCAATCAGCATCAAAAAACTAAAAAACTATTATCATTCTTTTACTTAATAATTTGTACATTGTATGTATTCCTCTATAATGGTATAGGATTTCTCAAAGTTCCAAAAGAAGTTTAAATAGTTTATACCTTAAAATGTATGTTTTTTTATTTGACGTTAATATTTACTCGCACAAATTAAATTGGAGAAGGTGCTAGACATTTGCCAAGTTAAGAAATATATATAATGCTCCACATTTCGCATCAGGGGCGTACCCATTGAAGGGGGGTTAGAGGGGTTTAACCCCTCAATGAAGCTCCGAAACTACCCATTAACTTAAAGGTACAATGTGGAAAAATAAATTGATAAAAGAAGCTTTGATAATTACTAGCTCTATATACGTGTCAATGAGACATATATACGTATAAAAATAAAAATCCAGAACACTGGCATTTTATTTCCAAAATTTTTACTTTATTAGACATGGAAATGAAAATTAAAAAGAAACTGCTTTAATAAAATGTTTCGATGTTATGCTCCCAAATATGATATCGCTTTAAATTTTTTTTTTTTTTTTCACGACTAGAGTGTTGTGGATTTTAAAGGAGGAACAAGCAGACACCAGTAAGACCAAGTTTATTACTATGCCATACGAGCCAAAATTTACTCGAGGATTGAAAGGCATTTTTCGTAAATTTGGTTTTCGCATTGCCTACAGTTCAAGTGGTAACTCCCTTCAAACCCTCCTCGGTAACCCCAAGGATAAAATTCCTTTCTTAGAAAAGTCAGGGATATATGAAATTAACTGTAATGACTGTAGTAAAAAATATATTGGACAAACTAGACGCTCGATCCAAACTAGGTTCAAGGAGCATCTAGCTCATGCACAGTTTGGTAGAGCCGAAAAATCTAGTGTTGCCCAACATATTCTTACTAAAGAACATAATATTAATATTAAATAACTTATATTAGTTAAGGAAGTTAGGAATAATTGTCTACTAGATAGTTTTGAAAGTTTATTCATTTGTAAAAATAACCAAATTTTACTTAACAATGACAAGGGTCCTATCCGTGGATCTCCGCTATTTAGTATAATTTAATTATTTTTTGTTATTGTCAAGGTCCATTGAACATCATGTTCACTGAACCTTAACAAATTTCAGTATATATTAGGGGTAGTTCTCTTTTAGGTTTAGTTTACTTCAGTCCCTGAAGAAGGTAAAGTTGTTACCGAAAAGTGCTTCGGTCAACAAGTGTCGTGTTTTGGCGTTGGGGTTTGAGCTATTTTGTTCGTTCTAGAGCAACTTCCCTAGTTTAAAAAACATCGATGACTATTAGAGAAAGGCGTAGGATACGCTCCATAAAAAAGAAAGCTTATTACATGGCCAAACAATTAAGTTAAAGAACTAAGGGGGATACGATTTTAAAAAGTGAGTGAATTTCATGTTACTGCTTTTATGTACAGAACTGCAAAACTCTGTAGATTTTCATAGGGGTATAAAGTAAGTCAAGCTTTGCATTAATAA
Organism: Agrilus mali; assembly: GCA_029378335.1. Lineage (NCBI taxonomy): Eukaryota > Metazoa > Arthropoda > Insecta > Coleoptera > Buprestidae > Agrilus > Agrilus mali. The sequence goes on from CM055660.1 coordinate 4,931,585, forward strand.
TTTGAAAAATGTTGAACTGGTAAGACCTAAAATAAATTAAATACGCTTAATTTCATTGACACGTACAAACAGAGGTGTTTTGAGAAAATATTAAATAGGTACCTCAAAAAAGGTTGAATTTTGGTAGGTAAAAAAAAGTATCTATGGATAATTCAAAAATGAAATAAAATATACGATGTTATAATATGCTTCATACCGCATTTAATGAACACCCTGTACCTATACGCAAAATATTTTTAGGTTACGCACAGTAAAATATCGAGCAACTTTGTATTCACCAGTTTTTCTGATATTATCGTGTAAGAAGATATCGCTCCATATCCCACACCCTGTGTATATAATCCCCACCCCTTGTGAAAATTCTGGATACGGTCCTGGTTCACATTACAACATTAAAGCAGAAACTGTTGTGTCATTTTTAACCCTTCTACAGATATAAATGAGTTAATCATATATATAAAAATTAGTGGAGGAAATTTCTTTAAATTTCAATAATTTTCTTCCATACTGGCCTAACTGAATTTAACACATGCAATCTTAAATTTTATAGAGTATACCTAACCGCAGAATAATATAATTTAATAAAAAAATTAATTCCAACGTAGATGGCAAAATTATTCTAATTAGGCTGTTCATATATTATCACACTATAACCATAATAAATTTTAAGATCTTAAACCAAAATTCTTTGGATATTTAATAGGAAATGTACATATACAATGTGTTGCTGAATTAAGGAGGTGAAAGCTGAAATCCCAAGTCGTATTTAAACTATATTTAGTCTAACAGTTTTTGAGTTATTTTATTGTTTAATATTTTCGAAAATTATATCGTTTTAAGTCTAATAAAAATAAATAAAGCACCAAGTGTTATAATAGTTGTTTTTATTTTTACGATTTTGTCATCCACGTCAGTTCCATTACAGAAACAAATCAGAAAAAAAGTTTACACAGTACAAAGTAATAAAACAAGCTCAATTTTTACACGGTATTTATCTTTTCAATTTTTTTTCGATATTTTAAGGCTCATAACAAAAAAAAAATAAAAATTGGTAGTGACATTTAAATAATTTCAAAAACTTCTTCAGTTAAAACTATTTCTAAGAAGGTGCAAGGTTCTTTAAAATAGTAACTACATAAAACTTTTTTCGTAAAACGACAATAACTCAAAAACTATTAGACTTTGCACTAAACTAAATATAGTTAAAAACACTCTTTGTGACCTCAGCTTTCACCTCCTAAATTCTTTACTTCCCTCCATTTAAAACTCTGTATAATGAATAAATAGGTAAATAAGTAAAATAATATTTCGTAAATGTCTTGTTTATGTACCTGTGCTTTGTAGATACCATTAATAAATTAAATATGTGTGTTGCCTTCATTTAAATAAATTACAGATTTCGATACACCTACCGTAAATGCTAACGAAGACAATTAGATACTTTCAAATGCAATCAATTTAATTGTATAAACCTGTAAGTCAATCCATTGATAATTAAAAGGTTTTTATTGCAATTAAGTATGTAAATTAAAAACGTATTTCTATGTTAGAATCTAAGACTTAGGTACTGTTTTAAATCATCACTAACAGTACAGTTTAGTTCCTAAGTACATAATACCCAAATGGAACTCACCTGTTACTATTTCTTGGCGACTGTTCACCTTTGCAACGCATTATTTTAACTTTCAATTTAATCAACCTGATATAGGTCGTATAAAAATCTATCGCCATGCCTACATTTTCGTTTTTCAAGCAAACTGTATGAGTTACGTTGTCAAAAAATAATGTTAACAACAAACAAATGTTCTCATTGTTGACTAATAAGTACCTACCACCCGTTAATAAATAAAAGAAACTAGGGTTTATTAACGTACTGTCTATCACTAGGTAGATTATTCGCTGTTATTATTGTTTGCATGCTTTTATTGAAATGACCTAAAAACTAAACATCACCGACTTTATTTAATAATATAATTAAAGCCCTTCAAAGGTTTCAACGAATCTATCTGCACTACTCTAGATCGCAGATTGAACAGACCAGCAAGTAAGTTCCTAGGTGGTAACTATGTAAGTACTTACTACAATAATAAAATTTACTTTAAATAAAATGTGTCCAACATAAAAGAACTAATTTTACCAGTCTCGCCAAATGACAACACGTAAATACTTAAAGAACCTGCTTTTAATTAATAAACTCTGATTAAAGTAACTATTTTTAGCTAATGATGATTTTACATAACAATAATACGTTATAATAAATTGCAAGTATGTACGTTAGAAGTGATTCATGTGAAGGTCGTCTCATCAATGTCAATTCTTCTTCAAGACAACTAATTTTTAAATAAAACTACATGATAATACGTAGGTGTAATTACCTACATTTGTAGCAAACTAAGTGTAATAATAATTTAAGTACCTAACTGTTAAATGTACTAAAGGATGTTTTAAAAAAGGATTATATATGTACCTGTGCTTGTGTCCTACTTTATTTCTTAAAAACAAGTTTGAATTATAACTGCTACACATTCACATTATCGTATTGTTGTTACCGTTCTTGGACATTTTCACACGTCTAGAGCAGGCAGCTTTATGCAACCACGCTCTTCATGTTTGTCAAATTTTCACAAGCTTTGCCTACTTGATGCGGATATCACCGGGACGATGCAGTTTTCCTCCCGGCTTTCCAACCAACCAACTACCTCGTATCCTTAACAGTGGTGGAGGCAGTAGGCCAACGAGGGAGACGATAAATAATAAATAATACCTTATTCTACTCCCCATTTCACTTATGGTACATTTTAATTTATTAAGTTTAATTTAAACCTAACCTAACACTTTTTACTATTCTTTGCTAGTTTTAGTTTATATAAATAGATATAACTTTTAGTGTCTAATACACATTTTGAATGTAATTATCCTCGAACTTAACCTTTATTAATAACTTCTGCTGTACCCCCATTTCTCTTAAACAATAATTTAATTTATTGATCCCATAAAATAATAAAAATGAATTTAAAGAAAGGCTTCATATTGAAAACTACTATATTTTCCTAGTACCTAATTTAGATTTTAACTGCACTTATATTCTTTAAATTAACTTTTTCTGTTTTCCCCATTTCACTTACACAATAGGTTATTAAATTAATTTAAAAAAAAACCTAATTTTATACTTGCCATTTTTTACAATTACATTCTAGTTTTAGTTTAGGTACACATAATTTTTAAAATGAAAATGATTACAATTATCCTCGAGCTTACTTTTTATTAACTTCTGTACCTACCCCCATTTCAACTCCACCATAGTTTGGTTTTTTAATCATATAAAATAATAAAAATTAATTTAAATAAAGGAAGACCTTAAGCCTGGCTCTTTTTACTGTCTACTCTTTTCTAATTTTAATTTACACATAATATGTGGTGCCTGATTATCTTTTAGGTTACAATTATCCTTAAATTTTCCCCTTATTAACCCTTAGGAATTTTGTAAAAACATAAATACATACCCTGTGCAAAAAAAATCCTTTGCAATTGACAACAGTTAGTGTCTCGTTTTTGATAAAAATTTTAGGTAATAATTTAAAATAAACAAAATCAATTTTTTAATAATTATAAAAAGCAACTAATAGACAAATAATTACAATTTAGTGACTAGTAAAATGTTGAAAATTATAAATTTATATTTAAAGTACAGTATTGTCCAAGGATTTTTTATTATTTCATTTCAAAACTTTTCTTAATTTTTGCATTTTAGTTTGCTTAATAGTCGATTAAATGATTTAGATAATTTTATAATAAAAACAAATCTCATACTCATAACGAATCAGTTTTAACTACTTATAGATTTCTTATGTTGATAATACAATAGATAGCAAAACATTTGTTTTTAATTAGTTTATTATTACAGTTACGTATGTATTAATTTTTTATGTTTTGCTACTGAAGTGGAAACTCATAATATTAAAAATTCTTTTTGTTTAATTTACCTTTATTATTATTTAAATATTTCTTCAAACAATTGTAGGCATTTGAAACTCCCATTCTATAAATTTTTGATAGAATATCATCTCTATTGTAATAAAGTGTAAGCTACTAATGAGAAAATCAATTACTACTAACTGGGAATTTATCGACTCATTGAAGTTTCTAATGGGAATAGTTAATATTTCATATCCCTAATTATTGCAAAATGACTACGCCAATGGAGGAAATTGCGACAGCGCAGCACTATTGATTCTGCTTTAGTGCGCAGACATAGCAATTATATAATAAAAAGATACTGTACATCTTATTTCACATCTTTAGAAAAATCCTCTTTTCTTTCATTTTTTTTAATACTCCACTTTACAAAAGATGACTCATAACTAGAGGCAGTCACTTACCACATATGTACTTAGAAAAGCTTTCCTCAGAAACCATTAAAAACTTCACATATTTTCCAATTATTTTTATGTCTTCTTAGAAAATGTAGATTAAAATACACTTTCTAACCTCAACGAAGAAACAGTGATAGTTTTTCATTTATTCTTTATGTTTAATTTCTTCTCTATAATTAAATGAAGTAAAATAGAGAATTTTCCCGGCAACCCACAATACTCAGTAGGCCTACCGGATGTATAACATTAAGTTTTCCCAACTGGGAACCGGAAAAGCCGGCAAAAATTGCTATATACGTATCTTAAGTAACGCTTAAATTTAAACAATTTATTTGTAAACAGGAAATAATTACTTTAAAAAACACAAAACGTAAATTAGGTTGAATAAAATGAATTCAATTCTACTTGGTTTTTAAAAGGTTTAGTACTATTACTCATAAAAAGGAGTCTATTAAGAGCAGCTTGTTTACTATTTCTATTTTTTATTTAAATTGATGCAGTTACATACATTTTGTACGTACCTAGATCTCGTTATTATTTTTTCCTTGAAATAATAAATTAAATTATATGACTGGAATAATTAGGAAAATAGAAATGACCTTGCCCTATAATACACATTTGAGTTACATATACGAGTAAAGGCTACATTTTTAGATAATTTAAATATTTTATAAACGGATTGTGGATTTAAAATGTTTTTTATTATATTATTGCCATTCGAAAATACAAGAGCAGAATCTCGAGGGGGGGTTCAGCCTGGCAGCCACCCTATCTACCCCCCGGTTGTGGCACTGGTTTTAATAAACATATTTTTTACAACTTATTTATCAACTTTTAGGGGAAGTTTTTGGACAAAAAAAGGAATTGGTCTTATCGGTTATAAAGTTGTAATGAACTACTGTTTATTTAATTTTGTATATTTTATGATGTAAATTTTATTTTACGTACGTATAAAAGTTGACGATTATTTTTAACTGTCTAGGATATTAATGAAAATCACTAACAACGAACAGTCGACTATATCGAACAAACTCATATCTCTAAGTAGTTTATGTACATTTTTATCGAATAATAAAAATACACATGTCTCAAAGCAAAAATCGTGTAAATAAATTCCATATAGAAATAGAGAATAATAAAATAATAAAAAATAAAGTTACTTAACGAGTTTTGTAGACGTACGTTCAATAAACTTCAGAGATGACTTTACATATTACGTCACCTAATTATTTGCCACAAGAATGAACAGAAAATGATGTGAAGATATGAACCTTTTGGGGCCCTCTGAAAATTTTAAACTAATCGTGATCAATGCCAATAAAGAGATAAATATTGAAGTGGTTTCTCGAAACAAAGATACATTTGACTACCAACGGGCGGATTTACACATTTGCCGCCCCTACTGACACCTGCAATTCTATACCCTAATTCACAATCAATTTTTCGTCAATGAAATTGCAACTTTATGATTGTATTATATTTTATCAGACTAATCAACAAATATTGATACGAATTCATTAGGATTAAAAATGTAAAATGTTAAGAAGAACTTTCGTTGAATGGATATTTACAGCTTTTATTCATTACAATATTATCATTATTGTTTTTCTTTAATTATCATCATTCTAAGAAATGTATAATATTTATGAAATTCTGTGCAACAATATCCAATTTTTACGTGTAAATTTTTTAAAGTTTTATTCTACACTTAAACAGGTTGTTAATATCATCAGAAATATCAATAGAAAAGTATTAATTTTCCACATATATATACGTATAATATTTGTTATTGTTATTTTTAAGCAATTTTTTTCGGATCCCATTTCTCTTCATACATATTTAAGTGGTGAAACATATTACACATTAATTGAATAGTGTGGGTGGACCTAAAGAAAAAATTATGGCAATAATTAATTTAAAAAATAGGTAAAAATACTAAATTTAAAATGTAATACTTAAACGCTATTGGAATATTTTAAAAATTCAAAATCACAATAGTATATTTTATAAATAAGCGTTTAGTAATTTTTCATATACAGACGTTAGTGTATTCAGTATACTGTATAGCACTAAAATATTGTAATTGTTTTTTGATTTTTTGAGCCTCGTTTTTTTCCGTGTATAAGATAATAATTTTTTTTATTTCTGTAAGACAAAATAATTTTTGAGCAAAGTTTGCCGACCCTTAAAATCTGCCGCCCTAGACTCTAGCCTATTCAGCCTGCTGGTAAATCCGCCACTGACTACCGATAAACAAATTGTTTTACAAAACTATTGGAAACATGAATAATATAGTTATTATTATTTTCTTCAAAATAATTACCTATTGAAAAAATGTTTAAAAATAAATAAGTTTTTCAAATCTCCGGTTATAACGTACTCTTAGACATTTATTAAAATGTGAATAAATGTGATAATTTAATTCTCATGTATGTACCCCTATCCCTGCAAATAACTAAATAACATGAAATCTTTACGTAACAGTTGGAATTCCTTTAATATTTCAAATGTGTCTCAAATGAACATACGTTATGTGCTTTCTCTACATTGCGTAGATGCATTGAGTTTGTTCACCAAACCGAGAATTCCTGAAAGCATATTGCGGTTTAAAATTCCATTCATAGTCCGAGTACTGAATGAGAAAAATACATTCATTTCCTTATAGATAGAATAGGTAGGTACCTACACTGCGGTTTTAAAACCATTTTAAACGTGACGAATTACCAACTACATACCTACATATAAATATTATATGACATGTGTAGATATATTAAATAGGTATATGACATAATGAGAGTTTACAAAGTACAGTTATTACTAAGTACAGTGTATAAAATGTAAAATTACATTCGGTCATAATTCTAGATTGTATCATCAATATCAGTATATAGCCAGGTAGGTAGGTACCTATTAATGGAAGTAAATCTAAATGAGTTTAATAATATTAGCCGTTAGTAATATTACATTTTAAAGAGCCAAGTTTGACTTATTTTAAAATGAAGAAAACGTATCACGATTGTAACAATATACCGGGTGAATCTTTTTTAACCTACCCCCTAAACATATCTACTGATTGAATTGGAATATCGTTTTGAAATTAAATTTTAACAAATATTTTCATTTTTATGTCGGGTAACATTTCCTCTTTTTATTCACCTTGACTTATTAATCAACGAATGATTTTGTTTGGTTCCTTAGGATCACAAGGTTACGGTATGTAAAGACAGCACGAACAAAGTGAGTGTTGTCGTGGTCTTGTCATTCCCTTATACATAATGTTTTACTTTCTTGTTTTGTAAATTTCCAAGTTATTTTTAACATATCAATTTACATATTTGGCCGAATTCAAATGCGTTAGCGATCATGGGTATACAAAAGTACATAAATTAAACTATGTACCCAGTACGCAGACATAAATCGTAGGTCTCCAATTAAAGATATGCGACTTAGTATCATTTAAGACGCTGATCGTGAAGTGGGAAAAATCTAAGCCAAGTCCTGAAGTGGGTGTGGACCCTTTTTAATTCATGCCTTGTCACCTAATAACAGTTATTTTTATTAAGGGCAATATATATTAGCGATAAACATAAAAAACCACTAAAGCACACGAACATTCAAAAAAAGTGACATATATTAGGTTGAAGGGTATTTAGTAAAATAATAATTTGCATGTTCATTTTAAACAATAATAATAATAATTGAGACTCGCGTTACTATTTGAAAGTTATCCCTGTTTTTAGGCATATATTGCCATACGACTTATTTCGTAAATAGATTCAAATCATACTTTGTGGGTTCTATCGTTTTCTTATTTATTAAAACGAGTAAAGAACAGATTGCTTCTACCATCGTTGATTATTTCATACAGAAGCAATATTAAATTTTTTTGAGGTATACACATTTATATCTCATTTTCAGAGAAAAAATTGAGTTTGCGTGTAAAATATTGATATCTACCTGCAAACTAAACAAAATGCAGTCAGATAAAAGTTTATCAGTTCCTATATAGGGAATCCTACGTAAAAATGATAGTAATATCTTTTGGAAATAATACCTACTATAAATTTAATTCGATAATAAATACTCTCGAAGCTTAAAAATTCATTAAACTACACACTGGATTACGTTTCGCCATAAAAATTTTATGAGATCTCTAAAATATTGTTTTAACCCTCTCGGGTCATTTTCATTAGGGACAATGTTATAGTAGTAGCATTAATGAGTTATAACCCAGTGCTTTGTTATTAAAAAAAAAACACTTACACTTTTAATAGTCAAAATGTTGCACAATGAATGTAGTGCAGTTCTATCAATTTGTGGCGACACTGTTTTAGTGAATTATTAAAAAGACTCTAAAAATCATTCATTTGTGTGTGTGCTGCATTTTATTTGTATATATTTCGTACTTTTGTAAATATTCGTCATTCTTTTGTGTTGTAAATATTTCCCATTTTATTGTATCTACCTTTCATGTAAATATTCTTTTCTTTGTGTCTTATGTAAATATTGTATCTATAATCCTATTTCTTAATTGCATTCTTATCTATACCTAAACTTTCAATCTATTCTTCTCTCAAATACTTAATTGCTATCTATTCAACTTTATTTCTTTCTTCTACGTATTTCAATAACTTAATTGCTTGTGTACTTTCCTATAATCCCTTTAACAATTTCAAACTCTGTACTAACCGCATGACGTCTACGACCCGTACCTTTCTCTAATTGCTATTTTATTATGGGTTCTTGGTACTTTTGGGTTCAATTCTTCTGCTAGTCTATTCTTAGTATTTCCTCTATCAATATTTCCAGATTTCAATTCTACACCCTATTGGGTCCCTTCTATAATGTCATGCTCTTAACTCCTCCTTCATAATCTTCTTTAATTCTAAATTTCATTTCTATAATCAGTACCAATCTTAAAGTTCTTGTCTACAGTTCTATCCTACAGTTCCTATCACGAGTTGTTATCAACAGTACAAATCTACAGCTTTCATCTTCATCTTTCATTTTGCTAGTCTGTCATTAAATTTGTTTACCGCTTCTAAGTGTTAATTTATTTCATCGATCACTTCACCCAACACACATAAAGACCAAAGTGGTGACCCCGTATAGTTTTTTGTGAGTCTTCTGCAAAGTTGGGTTACGCCGTTTGTGTATAGTTAGTGTAGTAATCGGCTAGTGACAATAAACTGTAAGTACTTTTTTTAACATTTTGCGCAACGGATAGTGCGGTAAATTAGTGTTTAGATTAGCTTTAGTGACCGTAGTAATAAGTGAAATGGCGACTTCCGAAGAACATTCAGCCAACGTACTAGACAATAATTCGATTCAAGTCAACCGCGTTGCAGTGCGTATCCCGCCATTCATCCCTAGTGATCCAGAACTTTGGTTCTCCATGGTCGAGCAAAACTTCGCGACGGCTGGTGTGACGACCGATTCAACGAAGTTCGGGTACATTACCGGTGTTTTGGAACCGCGTTACGCCCTCGAAGTGCGCGATATTATAGTGAATAAACCGGCTACAAACGCGTACGGTACTTTAAAAAGTGAACTCATAAAACGGCTAAGTGCGTCGGAAGATCAAAAAACGCGTCGTCTACTAGAACTGGAAGAGATGGGCGACAGAAAACCATCTCAATTCCTGCGCTACCTACAGACTCTCGCTGGTCCTTCAGTCCCGGACACCATGTTACGAACATTGTGGTTAGCCCGCATTCCAGCCAACATGCAAGCGATTCTGGCCGCCCACCGGGATTTATCCCTGATGAAAATCGCTGAATTAGCGGACTCTATTATGGATTTGACCGACCATCGTCCACGCGTCGCAGAAGCTTCTTCTGCCGTCGATGATGTTTTAAACGCCCGACTTCAGCAGTTAACTATGACATTCCAGGAACAAATTTCGTCTCTTCGACAGGAAGTGTCAGAACTAAGATATCAGGCTCGTTTTCAAGGAAGACCGCAAAACCGTCCCCGATCCAGATCCCGGTCCCGGAACCGATACCATAACGAAGGAGTGTGTTGGTATCATCGTCGCTATGGTCCTAAGGCAAACCGATGTAATCAACCCTGTTCCTTTGTTGCGCAACCAACCAACTTGGGAAACGCCACCGGCGGTCGTTAATGGCGGCAAACGACAGCCACGTAGGTACCTCACGCCGCATTTTCATAACCGATTCCAGCACAAAAATGCAATTCCTGGTGGATACTGGAGCGGACCTTTGTGTATTTCCCCGAACACACGTAAAGGGCCCTCGAGAGAAATCCTGTTACGAATTGGCTGCAGCAAATGGAACGACCATCGCGACGTATGGCACCGTGACGCTTACCCTTAATTTTAGACTTCGCCGGGACTTTTCCTGGAGATTCGTTGTAGCGGACGTGACCAAACCTATCATCGGTGTCGACTTTCTCGCATTTTACGACTTGTTGGTAGATGCGAGAAACAGGAAGCTCATCGATGGTACAACTCGTCTCACCGTTCAAGGGCAACCCGTCAACGAAAAGGTCCCGTCCGTGAAAATCGTCACAGGATCCAGTCCATTCCACGAACTGTTGGCTAAGTTCCCGGAAATTACCCGACCAGATGGCACCATTAACCAACGGAAGCACCAAACCCGGCATCACATTCGTACGACACCTGGCCCACCAGTGTCCCATAAACCCAGACGATTGGCGCCGGAGAAACTACAAATCGCAAAAAGGGAATTCGACGCCATGTTAAAACTGGGAATAGCAAGACCTTCCCAAAGCTGCTGGTCATCTCCACTACATTTGGTACAGAAGAGAGGCGAGGAATGGAGACCATGTGGCGATTATCGTGGACTTAATGCCAGGACGGAACCCGACTGTTATCCCGTCCGCCACATACAAGATTTTTCCCAAAATCTTGCCGGGAAGAGGATCTTTTCCACCATTGACCTCGTCAAGGCTTTCCACCAAATACCGGTAGCCAAAGAAGACATCCCAAAAACCGCCATAACAACGCCCTTTGGATTATTCGAATTTCCGTTCATGGGGTTTGGACTTCGTAATGCAGCCCAAACTTTCCAGAGGTTTATCGACGAAGTTCTTCGAAACCTGGACTTCTGTTTCGCCTATATAGACGATATATTGGTTGCATCATCGTCTATAGAAGAACACCATCAACAACTGGAAATTCTATTTAATCGACTACGTGACTACGGTGTTGTTATCAACCCGAATAAATGCAACTTCGGGCAAACAGAAGTCAAATTCTTGGGTTACCTGGTAACCGCCAACGGGACGCTACCTCTCCCGGATAAGGTCAACGCCATCCAATCGTTCCCACTACCAGAGACCGTCAAGCAACTTCGGCAGTACTTAGGTATGTTAAACTTTTATAGACGTTTTATACCAAAAGCTGCCGAAGTTCAAGCACCATTAAACGACCTACTGCAAGGGAATGCGAAAGGGAAGACGCCCGTTTCCTGGAACCCAACAGCGAGGACTGCGTTTGAAGCTACCAAGGAAAGTTTGTGCCAAGCTACCATGGTTTCCCATCCAGTACCGAATGCTCCATTAGCACTGGTTTGCGATGCTTCCGACCTGGCAATTGGTGCAGCCCTTCAACAGCGCATCGAAAATTCCTGGCAACCATTAGGTTTCTTTTCCAGGAAACTTAACAACGCGGAAAGGAAATATTCCGCTTACGATAGGGAGCTGTTGGCAATCTACGAGGCGGTCAAATATTTTCGTTTCATGGTAGAAGGACGAAGTTTCGCCATATTCACGGACCACAAGCCAATCATCTACGCCTTCAAGAAGAAAGACAGCCAGTGTACCCCACGACAGTTTCGATATCTGGATTACATCGGACAATTTTCCACCGATATCCAACATATTTCTGGAGAAGAAAATACCGTTGCTGACGCGTTGTCGCGCATCTCAGTGGTAGAATCGGCAATCAACTTCACCGAACTGGCTTCTTCCCAAGAAAACGACGAAGAACTGAAGAACCTACTGCAAGAGTCAAACACTGGACTTCAACTAAAGCGCGTCGAAATTCCAGGCACAAATACATCTTTGTATTGTGATGTATCCACCGCCACAGCACGTCCCTTCGTTACTGCCCATTTCAGGCGTGCTATTTTCGATAAAATACATGGACTCTCACATCCTGGAATCAACGCAACCGTTAAGTTGGTCTCCCAACGTTTTGTATGGCCTTCAATCAAGAAGGATTGCCGAAACTGGTCCCGAAACTGTTTGGAATGTCAGCGAGCCAAAATTACCCGCCATGTTTCAACTCCGCCTGGATCTTTCATACCTCCATCGAACAGATTCGAACATGTTCACATCGACATTGTAGTAATGCCATTCTCCGAAGGCTACAGGTATTGCTTAACATGTGTTGACAGGTTTTCCAGATGGCCAGAAGCAATACCAATCGAGAACCAGGAGGCTGAGACGGTAGCGCGTGCATTTTTCACGCATTGGATTGCACGATTCGGCACCCCACTGCGAATAACGTCCGACCAGGGAAGGCAATTTGAGTCCCACCTATTTAGGCAATTAAACAACCTATTAGGTGTGGCTCATTACAGGACCACTGCTTACCATCCGGCCGCCAATGGAATGGTGGAACGATTCCACAGGCAACTTAAAGCGGCAATCAAGTGTCACCAGCACCCTTCCTGGATCGAAACTCTTCCGGCTGTTATGCTGGGCATCCGAACAGCCTGGAAAGAAGATCTCCAAAGCACAGTAGCCGAAATGGTCTACGGAGAATCATTACGCATACCAGGGGAGTTCATCGCTGCATCACCAAACGGTAACGAGAATGGTCAAGCGGATTTCGTCCAGAACCTGCGCCGTCATATTCAACTTCTGAGGCCAACCGATGGAACCCGACACGGTAAGAAGACTCCTTTTGTTTTCAAGGACCTTGCCACCACCGAACACGTATTTGTTCGGCGTGATGGTCCCAAAGGACTTCTGCAACAGCCCTACGAAGGTCCTTACCGTGTCCTGAAGAAAACAGAGAAAACATTTGTCATCTTGATTCGCGGCCGAGAAGTCACGGTCTCAATTGACCGACTGAAACCGGCATTCATCTTGACGGACGAGGAATCAACCAACATCCCCCAGGACAATCAGCAGCATACCGATCCACCCAGTCAATCGAGTCCTGTCCAGAGTCAAACGACTCGTTCTGGTAGACGCGTCCATTTCCCGGATCGCCTACAATACACGAAATTTTCGTGATGTTCATCACTGGCAGGGGGGTGTTGTGGCGACACTGTTTTAGTGAATTATTAAAAAGACTCTAAAAATCATTCATTTGTGTGTGTGCTGCATTTTATTTGTATATATTTCGTACTTTTGTAAATATTCGTCATTCTTTTGTGTTGTAAATATTTCCCATTTTATTGTATCTACCTTTCATGTAAATATTCTTTTCTTTGTGTCTTATGTAAATATTGTATCTATAATCCTATTTCTTAATTGCATTCTTATCTATACCTAAACTTTCAATCTATTCTTCTCTCAAATACTTAATTGCTATCTATTCAACTTTATTTCTTTCTTCTACGTATTTCAATAACTTAATTGCTTGTGTACTTTCCTATAATCCCTTTAACAATTTCAAACTCTGTACTAACCGCATGACGTCTACGACCCGTACCTTTCTCTAATTGCTATTTTATTATGGGTTCTTGGTACTTTTGGGTTCAATTCTTCTGCTAGTCTATTCTTAGTATTTCCTCTATCAATATTTCCAGATTTCAATTCTACACCCTATTGGGTCCCTTCTATAATGTCATGCTCTTAACTCCTCCTTCATAATCTTCTTTAATTCTAAATTTCATTTCTATAATCAGTACCAATCTTAAAGTTCTTGTCTACAGTTCTATCCTACAGTTCCTATCACGAGTTGTTATCAACAGTACAAATCTACAGCTTTCATCTTCATCTTTCATTTTGCTAGTCTGTCATTAAATTTGTTTACCGCTTCTAAGTGTTAATTTATTTCATCGATCACTTCACCCAACACACATAAAGACCAAAAATTTAATTAAAAAATTAACGTCTTTAGGCATTGTTATGGTTATAACGTACCAAATACCAAATCAAAATTCCCAACAGTTCTTATGAAGCACTATGGAAAAATAGCGTTTATAACGTAGCAACTGACTTACTATTACTTTTACCACATACGGGTTCTGATATTCTGATATAAAGTACAAAATATCCGGGCCCGAGCGTTCAAAGAAATCAAATATAACATGGTTTTTATTCATACATTTTTTATAATTTCAGCATTGGCAATTTGTCTGTCTTGCAAGGCGTATTTGTATTTAAGAATTTCTTCTAATAATGTAACTGTCGCCTTTTTCCCTTAATTTAGTGTTAAAACCTTTGATTAAACAAGTAACAAGTTAACAGCTGTAAATTTAGGGAGGTATTTGAAAAAACAAGAAGTGTGTCCATAATGATACTGAAACACCTATTATATACTTTTATAAAGGATGAATAAAAACAAGGAGACTGCAAACAAATGTGTCTAATCGTGTTTTGATATAACGTTACAATTTTTGAAGTCGAGTCGTTATAACCGAATTTTAGTGTGTAACATACGTCTATTATATCAAAACAATATACGCTTTATCTCCGAAATATATCTCGGGGATTCACTCCCTGCAGGTATTTATTTACGATAGGTATCAATATTGATTTGTATTCCTAATAAATAATTAATTAATAAAAAATGCATTCGTTATCTAAAACACATTTACAAACATATTTGTAGGTACCTACATCTGTTTTAGATTTTTATTAAAATATCCAGCTATTTTTCTCTAACTAATAAAGGTATTTAAAAGTAATCCCAACTTTTTTATAACTTCAATGAATAGTCTGTTTAAATAACGATTTGTTTGCTGACACACCTATAACGTCCATGACATTATGACTAATAAACAATAAAAATTTATCAGTTGTAGGTACTCACTGATCATGAGATTACGTACCTGTAATCATGAATTTCATTTACATATCTATTATAAAAATATTTTGCGTGTAAAATATTGATACCTGCAAGCTAAATAAATGCAGTCAGATAAAAGTTTATCAGTTCCTTTATAGGAAATCCTACGTAAAAATGTTAATAATAAATAAATAATCTTTTGGAAAAAATACTGTAAATTTTATTCGACAATAAATACTCGCAGAGCCTAAAAATTCAATAAACTACACGGTTTTATTTAACAAAACACTGGATTACGTTTCACCAAAAAAAAATTGTGATTTCTCTAAATTGTTTTAACCCTCGCGGTTCATCTTCATTAGGAATAATGTTACGGTAGTAGCATTAATGAATTATAACCCAGTGAGTGGTTTTTAAAAAAAAAAAAAAAACTTTTGTTAGTCAAAATGTGGTGCAGTTCTATCAATTTTATTAAAAATTTAACGTCTTTAGGCATTGTTAAAACTAAAGCTGTATAACTTATAGATTCACTTTAAACGTATACGCTTATTACAGATTGACGGTTATAACGTACCATATACCAAATCAAAATTCCTAACAGTTCTTAGGGGCCGCTCATAAAATACGTTCGCATACAAGGGGGGGGGGGTCTTGCTGAGTGTAATAGGATGTGGCAAGAGGGGACGGGGGTCTACGGCAATGTGACGTTCACCGTTTATCAAAAAATTTTACTGAATTTTTACAGAATCCTTGGACTTCTGATAAATACAGTTTAGTTTTTGCGACGTAATATTTACAGGAGGGGTCACAGAAAGTGTGACACAGCGTGGCAGCTGGGGGGCAGGCGGTCAAAAAAAGCTAATTTTAGCGTGACGTATTTTATGAACAGCCCTTTATGGAGCACTCTATGGAAAAATAGATCTTATAAAGTAGAAACATTAGTTTTACCACATACGGATTCTGATATAAAGTACAAAATATCCGGGGGCCCGAGCGTTCAAAGAAATCAAATATAACGTGGTTTTTATTCACAGATATAGGTACATAAATATTTTTTTTTTTCAGCATTGGCAATTTGTGTGTCTTGCAAGGCGTATTTGCATTTAAGAATTTCTTGTAATAATGTAAATGTCGCCTTTTTCCCTTAATTCAGTTTTAAAACCTTTGATTAAACAACTAGAGGGGGAATTTGAAAAAACAACAAAAGCGCCCGTGATACTGAAAAATCTATGTACTTTTATAACAATATACGTTTCATCTCCAAAATACAACTTGGGAATTCATTCCCTGCAGGTATTTCAATATTGATTTGTGATCCTAATAAATAATTCATTAATAAAAAGTGCATTCGTTATCTAAAATACATTTGCAAACATATCTGTAGGTACCTACATTTGTTTTACATTTTTATTAAAATATCCAGCTATTTTTCTCTAACTAATAAGGGTATTGAAAAGTAATCCCAATTTTTTAACAACTTCAATGAATAATCTGTTTGTAACGATTTGTTTGCTTAAACGTTGACACACCTATAACGTCCATGACATCATGACTAATAAACAATAAAAATTTATCAGTTGTAGGTACTCACTGATCATGAGATTGCATACCTACTTGTAATCATGAATTTCACTTAGGTACATATGTATAATAAAAATAATTTTATTACTTCTGGTAGAATAACAATGATCTAATACGTTAGAAAATTTCAGTCGCAGTAGGTAAGGATTAAAATATAACTACAGGTAAGTTGTAAAATACGTTCGAGATTTTTAACACTTAAAATTTGCACATAAATTGGTTGAATTGTTTAATACAATTTAGATACGAAATACCTAATAACAGAAAGTTGGTTATTTATAAAAGTGAAAGGAACGACAGAAAAAAATATCGTATGTATATTTCAAACGATTACATATAACCTAGGTACATATAACATATTATTATAATATCAAAATTAACAATGCAAATGCAAACGAATTCCTCACGTGATAAATAATAATATATGGTAAACTATTTCTATTCTAAAATTGCCATAACTAAATACATTTAGTGTAGATTAGATAATTTCAATTACCTAATTACCTTTTAAAACGAATTTTATCACTTCAAATAACTTTAAACTTTCTACAATCGAAAAAAAAAAACAATAAAAGTAAATTAACATTTTTTCTGATATAATGTTGTAATATAGGAAAAAGTATCGACTAATTTTAAAAATAAAACGAAAAGTTGATAAGAACCTCATATGAAAAGTAAGTACGTGGGTAATGACTAACGAAAAATAATTAAACGTGTAATTATCATCTGAAATGTATTTTTACTTGGTAGGTACTTAAATGCAGCATTGTTTTTAACCAAAACCAAGGTCAGCTGTTTATGAGGTATTTAGATAGACATTTTTCAAACTTTAAAGAACTGATGGAATCTGTAATAATGGTTTAGGTTGGTAAATATTTTTATACCGTTGCATGTTTTGATAAACTTTTTATTGTCGAAATATAATTATTTTTTATAACTAAATTACTTACTACAGTTCCATTCTTTTATCACAGCACGTTTCGTACAGATACTTCATTTTATTTTTGGGAAGGAAGAAAAGGATCCCTGAAGAGCTACATTTGGCCTAATAAACACTAAAAAATTGAGGCCATGCATTTCGTTTCGATTACGCTTAAAATTATACAGGGTGACCCAAACTCAGTAACGTAGGAAAACATTGAAAAGTTCCTCACTCAATGTTTACACAGTGTTCAGTAAAGCTTCAGTACAGTTAGGAACTTCACACTGCAATAATCTTCTTATTTTAATTTTTTAATTGTGCAATATTTTTATGTTCCTATACCTTTATACATAACGTCAATATTTTTACAATTATTGAGCTTTTTTTATTAAATAGAAAAATAATTTCTACTAGATGATTTTTTTTTAATTCTTTCTACCATTATTTTTAGACCACTGACTTTATGTCACCCTGTGTGCATATTATTATGAAAGTACATAAGTACACAGTAAATAATATCACCTATATTTTCATTATACATTGGACAAAAAGATCTATTGAATCTTTCCTCTCTTTTACCCTCAATTACACATACACAACCAAAACATTCTTAAAAAATAAATATAATATTTATATTTATATATGTGTTAGTGACTACAATCCCCTGAATGACTCAATTTCAACCCCAAAAAGTTCTGTAAACCAAAACAAACAAGAAATAATTATTGCTTACAAGAAAACATTCTTATAAATAATCCCAGTCCCTTGTTCTTGGAATTGTTGCTTCGTTATGCAATAGTCCTTAAAACTTATTAAAGATGCCAGGACGCTTCCCCCGATCCACGACGCATGATGCCTATCGTACTGTTTAATCAGTTTTATCTGCACTTGAGGAGGTACTAATTGCACAATTTCACGTTCCAGTCTATCCACAAAACCTCTAATTTTTGTTGTACCACCCGAAAGTACAATATTACCATAAAGTTCTTTCCTCAAATCGTAATCGCATTTTAGGACAGACGTACGAAGCGCCTTGTGGATTCCTTCACTTTCAAGACCTATTAATCCAGGTTTAAAAAGAGCTTCTGGGCATGTATAAGCTTCACTAAAAACATCAACTGATCTGCCACCAGGAAGTTCCAGCCTCTTGATGTCCCTTGGTGCATTATCTTCTTTCTCAAAATCGATAGCCACGTAACAGAAGTTTTCTTTTAATTCCCGGAAGTCTTCCCAATCGCCTCTTACAGGCACAGACTTCCCTTGTAACAGCAACGTCTGTAGGAAGTCCGTTAAATCTTTTCCTGAATAATCTAAACATTGTACAGCTTTTTGGTCTACATATCCATGGTAGATGGGAACGATACTGCAGGTGTGATCCCCGATATCAACAACTATTCCTGTGGTCCTATTAGCTGCGTATAAGGATAATACCGTTTGGCTAGCAATGTGGACAGCCGGAATCTCAAACTTTTCGAACAAAATCTCTGTAGTCCTCTCCTGGTTTTTCTTTGGATTACTGTGGGGTTCGGTTAATAGAAGAGATTGTTCTTTAGGATCAGTCGAAATTTGTTTGTAGCAATGGTCGAGGAGGGATTCGAAATGGTCCCAATTCGTAATTTTCGTCCCTCTTATGGGATAAGAAATTTCGCAGTTCTCACGACTGTTGTAAGCTTCGTTCCCTATCAGCCTTTTGGATCCGTTTCCGTTTGGCTCATGTCCAACCAACGAAGGAATGACCGCGTTGGGAATTTCCTCGCCGGCAAAACCCACTTTGCATGTGCAAGAACCTGCATCAATCACCACAGGATTCATGACGATGAATAAGAAATACTTTTCGAAATTAAAATGTTCACACACACTCACTGGCTGACTGATCTTTTCTGCTTACGTTAGCGGTTGTTTAAAACGACTAGCTAACAACATGTTTTATCATCAACCAGGTAAATGACGTTATCTGGTGTGAGCAAATATTATATTAGTTAATAATGTAACGAATTAAAAGCGATTTGCTACGAATGAAGGTGACGTACGAACACGAACGGATCGTTGGAAGATATCGACTGCTGGACTGGCTTGCTTGAGTGTTGAATGACTGACTACTATGACTACAACTACAGTAACGGGCTGAGAACGACAGGAAGTTTGGAAATTTCACTCACTCACTCACTCACTCGCTCATGTACATATTATCTAACCAACAACAACAATAGTAAGTAAGTAAGTAATGGTAAGTATCAACGCAACAAATTTACGCGTGGTGAATATTTACAAGAGATTGTGTTGTAGGCGGTCCTTTCTTTCATGATACAACTACTTATCCAGCCTACATACCATTGACCTACTACTCACTGTTACGATTGTTTAATTGGCCTCCATTTGAATGCCGCTATGGAAACAATGCTATAAACAGAAGCTGTGAGATAACTATCCGCACCCAGAATAGTATTTGATTTTAATTAACCATTTAATCGAAGTGGTAAACAATCAGCTCTTTTCGTACAATGCAATTTTTGTTGGGAAACAAGTTTTGAAACAAAATAATTAAAAAAAAGATTGCACGTAAAAATCTATCTACCTACACAGTATTTTGAGAAAGTGATTTTGAAACGTGCAGTTTTTGTAGATTCAGAGCGTACCTAATAAGTGAAAATCAACGCTATGACAAATATGTATATGTAACAAAGTTATTGCCCCAAATACTTAATTTAATAAAATTTCAATAGAACGTAATAATGTCTACCAACATAGATTTAAAATAGAAGAACACTCAAAAAATTTAATTATATATTGTACTTTGAATAATACACAAATTAAACAGTTTTTGTATGTACTGGACGTTGAATGTTGAATCTTTATGTTGTTATAGATGAAGACTGAGTTTTTTCTGAATTTGCAAATTTGCCTTTTACGTCATTTTTGCCATAACTTCTAATGTTGACAATATAAATATCACCTACTGGTGTTAGAATATCACTTAAAGACTAGTGTTGACAAAAGGCTATGTATCTCTAATTATTACATACAGGGTAGATCTTAACAGTATCTGTATAAAATCTATTGGACAAACCGGTAGGTTATTCATAAAAAGAATCAAAGAACACAAAATTATTTTAATCACACAAACCTTCAGTTTTAGAAACATTTTTAATACCTAGGTAATGATTTTTGAATTCTGTAGAAAAAAGAAGTAAAAAATGAAAATTGAAAACAACATATTCCATTTTTTTCTCTTGACAGTGGCGGATTTACACATTTGCCGCCCGTAGGCTATTCAGAATTTGCCGCCCCTACTGACACCAGCAATTCTATACCCTAATTCACAATCAATTTTTTGTCAATTAAATTGCAACTTTATGATTGTATTATATTTTTATAAGACTAATCAACAAATATTGATACGAATTCATTAGGATTAAAAATGTAAGAATGTTAAGAAGAACTTTCGTTGAATGGATATTTACAGCTTTTATTCATTACAATATTATCATTATTGTTTTTTTTAAATTATCATCATTCTAAGAAATGTGTAATATTTATGAAATTCTGTGCAACAATATGCAATTTTTTACGTGTATTTTATTAAATTATTATTCTACACTCAAACAGGTTGTTAATAACATCAGAAATATCAATAGAAAAGTATTAATTTTCCACATATATATCTATGTAATATTTGTTATTGTTATTTTTAAGCAATTTTTTTCGGATCCCATTTCTCTTCGAATAGATATCTATATTTATGTGGTGAAACATATTACACATTAATTGAATAGTGTGTCCACCCACACTAAAGAAAAAATTATGGCAATAATTAATTTTAAAAATAGGTAAAAATACTAAATTTAAAATGTAATACTTAAACGCTAATTGGAATATTTTAAAAATTCAAAATCACAATAGTATATTTTATAAATAAGCGTTTAGTAATTTTTCATATACAGACGTTAGTGTATTCAGTATATTGTATAGCACTAAAATATTGTAATTTTTGTTGATTTTTTGAACCTCGTTGTTTTCCGTGTATAAGATAATATTTTTTTTTTAATTTCTGTAAGACAAAAAAATTTTTGAGCAAAATTTGCCGTCCCCTAAAATCTGCCGCTCTAGGCTCTAACCTATTCAGACTGCTGGTAAATCCGCCACTGCCCCTTGATTATTAATATATACAAATAAATCCAGTTGTTTAAGGGATAAATAATTTATAATTGGAAGATCTACATTACTGACGTTCGCCTTTGATTTGAGGTTTTTTCATAGCTACAACCTAAATGTACAATTTTTACTCACTAAAAAAAAAACAGTAGAGAAACCATGTTTAAATAAGTTAAATTTTGTAACATCTAATAATCGTAATTTTGAGTGTAGCCTTGAATAAGCCTCAAACCGGAGGCGAAATGTCGGTGCAGGTTTTCCAATAATAAATTATTCGTTAAAATTTAAAAATGTCATTCCTAATTAATCTATAGAATTACAGAAGAGGCTATATTGGAATAACTGGCATTTTATTTTAAAAAGGAATCAAGAAAATAATTTTATTTTGGTCACAGTAATAAGACACAGTTTTAAAAACAATTTTGAAAATGTCAAAAAGAAAATTAATTCTGAGAACTTCATTAATAATATACCTAACTATAAAATTACTGAGAATATATTGCACAAACCGGTAGATCATTAAAAAGATACCGGCCAAGTGCAAGTCGAACTCGCGCACCGAGGGTTCCGTACAAACCTGTATATATGTGATGTAACTAAAAATTTAAGGTTTTCGGAATTTTTCCTTTATATGTGCTATAAAACATTGCTTCATGCCAAATTTCAAGATTCTAAATCGACTGGAAGTACCCTTTAGGTTTTGATTCCCTTGCGAGTAGTTGCGAGTTTGAAAATATGCAGCTTAAATTGCTGTTTCTTTTGATTGCGTTGACATAGAAGTTTGATTTTGTTACAATTTAAAGGTATTATAGACCTGAGTATTTGATATGAATTTCAATTTAATACCTCTACGCGTTCATGAGGAAAGGGGTAGTAACTTTAAAATTATTAAAAATATTTTTATTATATGATGTAACTAAAAATTTACGGTTTTCGCAATTTTTCCTTTATCTGTGCCATAAGACGTTGTTTCGTACCAAATTTCAAGATTCTGAGTTCACGGGAAGTACCCTGTAGGTTTTGATTCGAAAATTTGCAGCATAAACGGCTGTATCTTTTGATTGCGTTGGCTTAGAAGTTTGATTTTTTCACAGCTCCTAGGGACAATAGACCTGAGTTTTTGGTATAAATTTTAGCTTGATAGCTCCACGCGTTCCTGAGAAAAAAGTCATGACAGATGGACGGACGGACGGACGGACGGACGGACGGACGGACAACGAAGTGATCCTATAAGGGTTCCGCTTTTTCATTTTGAGTTGCGGAACCCTAAAAAGAATCAAAGAACACGTAAAAATTTTTTAATCGCACAAAGCTTTTGTAGGCTCAGTTTTAGTAACCAGTTCTTTTCTGTACATAAATATTAAGTAAAAATTATAATTTAAAATTACGTATCTATTTTTATCATTTAAGCTAATTTATATTGCAGAACAGAGTATACTTATTGGACAAACCAAGAAATTATTCAAGAAAGGAATCAAGAAACTGAAAAATTAATTTTTGTCACAGAAAGTTTCAGTATTAGACACAATTTTAATACCTAACGATATTTGAAGTGGTACTTTCCTTAAAAAAAAAGTAATAAGTAAAATTTAAAGACTTTATTGATAAATTAAACTATTTTTCAGAACAGGGTATCATAGGTATATTGGACAAACCAGTAGATCGTTCAAGAAAGCAATCAGAAAACACGTAAAACATAGTTTTAATAACTTCTCTTTGGAATAAAAGGAATCAAAGGACACTTAAAAATAGGTATTTTAATAAAAGAAAGCTTCAGTAAACACAGTTTTAAAAACGATTTTTGAAGGGATGCTTTCCCTCGAAAAAAAAAATAGAATTTGATTTCTTGGCGTAGGTGCCTATATTAATTTTTGTCTTTGAATAAATCTGCATTTTGACAAGAATTGTACCTATCTCTATTAAATTTGAATTGTTATATCTATTTTAAAAATAAGAAAAAAAAATTGTTTTATTCCAATAATTAATTTATTCAGGCTTTCAGGGTGGATTAACGTTGTTTATTTTTCTTATTAAGTGCATCAACAGTTCTGCATTTCGTACAATTTTCTAACTTTGTAAAGTAATTAACTTTTTTCGTAAATTTCCTGTTATTGACCGACTTTTAAATTCATTTCACGTACCTAGGTACCAATACGATAGAAGTACATACCTACATTAGAAACTTTGGTATGTACGTATTGATCTATAATTCGATAGTTAAATTGCAATTTTAATTTAGTTAAGAAATAATAATTAGATATAAAATTAGTACCTATACAAGTTATTAAAATATTTCCCTTACAAAGTGTTTTTTTTTTAAGTTTTACAAAATTGTAATTAATGTATTAGGTATAGATACTTTTTAAGAATCAATTGAAAGGGTGCAGTTTGTTACAGTATTTTATTCTCTTACAATATGTTACAAAAGCCAATTGAAAATTGAATAGTGTGTAGTAACTGAAAAATCTCACACAATTTGCTACGTGTTCATTTTTAATGGTAAATCCAATTCATTTACTGGCATATGGCGGATCGCCTCTGTGGTATTCAGATAATTACATATACACGGTGTTCAAAAAAATAGCCATTATACATACCTATGTACTTTTATTCTCAAAAGAAATATCTTAAAAAGAGAATGTTGGATAAAATATAAGAATAGAGAGAGCTATTGAATTATTTAAGAAATAGCCTAATGGTAAAATACCTTCTGAAATATGAAGAGTTAAAGACATTAATAGAGGCAGAAATATGAGTAAAAATGGGTAGAGGAAAGAAAGCAAATATGTAGAGATAATGTAATTAGGTTTTGTCTTATTCAACTGTTTATTTTTTGGAACTTTATTAGAATAGTTTTGAAAACAACTTGAATTCTTCATCTCAAATTCTCACCACATTCAGCAAAATTTTACACAGTGGTAAACCTCTGCAAAGAACCATAAAAAATGGCGCCTTCTTTGGGGGGTTTTCCTAATGGAAAACCCTCGAAAAGGTGTCTCTTAATAATTTTTGTAATTACCTGCTCAAATTTTAATTTTCGTTCCCTAAGAAAAAAAATACTTCAATAAAAAATTCAGGGTGAAAATAGGCACAAAAATTATTAAGTGCTAAAGTTTAATTTAATACTTATTGTTAGTAAGCTAAAAAAGTTCAGTACATGTTTAGGTGTGAATTTCTGGGGTAATTAATTTTTAGCCATTTTGAGACTTTAATTTGAAGGTACCCATACGTGCCCTTGAGTCTTTGTATCGTTACCGTTATTACTCCTTTTGTAATTACATTTATTCTCAATGTGCAGAATAGAGTCACTCAGATGTAAAACCTGTTTACTGTTTACTTCTCAACTTTTTTGTACTTAGAACTTTAAATACCTAATGTTACACTGTCACCTTCATTTTACAACTCGATGCGTATCAAATGATTAGAAATTCTTGCATCAGAGAAAACGGGACTTATATTAATTGAAGTAACTAAGTACGATTCCTTTTGCAATTTTGTAAAACAATTTCGCGACACCCTGTACGTTAAAATGGTGATTACCCTTATTATACAACTTATTATATTACTTTCGAAATATTTTAAAACTTGTTTCGTAAGTGTTATACAGGTTCCAATTAAAATGAGCCCATTTATATACGTACTTACGTACATCCATCGCGAACATGTGTCTGATGATTCCTTTTACAGTAAAGATTACTAAAAATGTTTTAACGGTACTTCCTTAATTACAAACCGAGCTATACAGATAAATGTGTAACCGTTTTAATACGGCCTTTCATTTTTTTGTTGTTATCTTCGACATTTTACCGTTCTTTCATACGATAAAAATATAGAACCGATTTGGTTGATACACAACTTTCTCTTAAATAGCTTTTTAGTGTTTTGCGTTTCCTCTTCATTCAAATTTAAACAAGATAATGTTGTGACAAACAAATTTACTATTATACAATACCTTATATTATAAAACTTTTTAAATTAAACAATTAGGTTTATTTATTTATTTATTCAAAAGAAACAAGTACTTTTTTACTAATAGTTATAACACCTTGTATTAATTTTATTTATTTGTTAATTAAAGACCAGTCGCGTCATCTATAAATGTCCAATTAAGATTTTAAACTTATCAATTGCTTTTGCGATTTATGAATGGCATAAGAGATATACAGTGGGTAATCAATGTAACAACCCCAAAGACATGCACTTAAAATAGGCAACCCATTACATAATGGTTAAGGCAAAAAGAACATTAAGGCAATACGAGAAAATCATGATTCTATGAAATTTTTACATTTAGATGTCGTAGTTTAAGTCAGATTGTTAAATAAATAAATAAAAATGATTGCAGTTTTTAATAATTATAAAATTGCAAGTCTTGTTGCATGTATGGCATATAAGGCAAATTATCAGAACTTTCTTAATTCCTTACTATCTTTTCATAGGTAAACATTCTATTAAATAATTTCCAAATCCAAACAATGTGACTGAATTGTTTAACCTGCTTTTATACGTGTGCTTTTTACGCGACCTGCATATATTTCTTCTTTTCTACTTATAATTGCTTAATTATTTAGTGAACTAATTCAATCACTCAATGCTTTTTAAAAGGAACTAAGGAGATCTTTAGCCCTAATTCTGCAAAGTTGGTTGTCTACCGTCTCGGTTTGTTTCACGGTAATTGCTACATATTCTCATTATTTTTGTTTGAAACCCCTAAGCAAGAGTTTCTTTACGATTGAGTTATTAAGAAAAAAATACAAAACAGGATTAAAATAAGTAATATTTTGAGGGACAGAATTCTAAAGTATGTTGATTTATTTCTGAATTAAACAAAACAAAACCTAAGGGACTTTTCTGTAGATTACATCCAATAGGTCGCAGACAACCATACACTTAGAGCTTCGATTGTGGAAGCCTTAACTTGTTGAAACTGATCCATATTTAGTTAAACATAAAAACACAAAAGTTTCAAGAAAAATATTTTATTGTTGACACAACAATTGTTTCACTGTACTACAGCTTCTTCAGGTGAAGATTTGATAAACTAAGCCTACGTTACAATTATATATATATGCGTACATTTAAGGTGGGGGTGGTTTAACAATTAAATTTAGGTTTAACAACGGAGAATTTTTAAAATCTAGTTGATCATTCAAAATATTATTTTGGTTTTTAAATCTATTAATTTCTAGACTTTCTAAAAGTTTTAGAAGAAAATATTTTTCTTGAAACTTTTGTGTTTTTATGTTTAACTAAACTTAGAGCTTCAATAATCATTCCAAGTTTAATAAAAAAAGAGTAAGAATGTAGCATGAATGGTCGTACAGTACAGCTAAGTTAGAACCTATAAGAATACATGTATATTGTATAGTCGCGAGTGTTATCTCTGTTATGATATGTAAGAAATTTCTATATGACCACAAAACTAAAAAAATAATTCAATGTGGCACTACCCACATGACCAAAAATACATTCTTTTATAACGAATACCTGTAAAAAAACAAGAAAAATTTCCTAAGAAACAATTAATTACTATTGATAATACACATTAATATCAATTTTAAATGTTTATTAACAGGTTTTTTCAATATATAACTCAGTAATTGCACAAGTATCTTTCATTGTTTATTATTATGTACACCGTTTTCTTTTACATGGTAAGGTTTTAAGTACATAGTAATATTATTTTCAGAATTATTATACCAGAGCAGTGTTCCACGAATTGAGGTAGCCTTTCTTTATTTTACTTGCAGTAATTAAAGTAAGGAAAATATACAACTTTTATTCATATTATAAAGTATACATCAAACATAATTCAATGCATATAACAATGGCAACGGTTGAATAAAAAGCCTAATGCCAAATACATTGTGCTAACTTTTAAGTGGAACTGGAGCATTGGACTTTGATGCTCTAAAATAAAATTATAATAAAAATGGTAAATATAATAGATCTTCACTTTAAACAAAAACAACTGGAAAGTTTCACTTTCAACATGTATTACTTAAGCAGAATTAATTAATTTTCAAGATCTAACATTCATTCTTCTTTTAAACTGGTTGTGAATAAGTTAAGAATTACTGATCTCTAGACAATGAATTCTTATCCAAGTTATAATGTGAATAAGAAGAGAGTCAATTTTCAAATATTTGGTCCTTGTCAGCAAAAATAAGAAAATATTGAACCCATCCATCTTCTACATCTGCTTATGTAACACTTAAATACACCCAAGTTATTAAACTTTCAAGATGTTTTTTGTTTTAAATAAACACTTAAACAAAAGTGTTCACCAACTCACTTTAGGCTTTCATTATGTGATTTGTATTCCATTGTGGCATTCATTGGTAGATTAAGAAGTCGTTTTAAAGCATCTCTAATTCTGGCTGTTGTTGCTTGATCAGATGCTGTTCGATTCCAAATACTGAGTAAATCTTCTTGATATCTTACAGAAACTACTATAC
Source organism: Agrilus mali (assembly GCA_029378335.1). Lineage (NCBI taxonomy): Eukaryota > Metazoa > Arthropoda > Insecta > Coleoptera > Buprestidae > Agrilus > Agrilus mali. Next base: position 4,960,022 of record CM055660.1, read on the forward strand.
CACATATCTCATTACCTGCCTATAAAAAAATGTTTTTGGCTTTTAGCAAAGGTATAACACATAATAATAAATCTGTTTACCATAAACTGTTCTCCTAACATAGCCATACACAGATTTTCCCAGGCTCGAGGTGCATATCCTTTTTTAAGTCTTATAACCTTTAAGAATTGTCCAGTTAGGTGCACTCATCTTTGATAAGCCATTTAAATAAATTCACACAACCAAATTTAAGCTACATACCCATTTACCACCACGTATATTCGCTGAATCTTCCCACATAGGCTGTATTCCTTTTTTAAAAAGGTGCAAGTCAGTATGTGGAGGAAGATCTTGTAATCTCACTAAATGACTATATAAACCCCACCATTGTTCTACTGTTCCAATTTGACCAACTAACCGAAGAATTTGACTATATCCCTCTGTTCCTCTAAGTTGAGAATTACGAACTAAAGGAGGCCGTTTTGAAAACCACAAACAATAAGGGTGCTGCAATTTATGTTCTCCTGGAGGATATTCGATTGGTCCTAAGTCAACAACAGAATTATTTGCAGCGTCGTCTTCGCTACTACCACTATCTGAACGATCTGAGTTTTCTGGCTGTTGTTTAAGCCTGAAACACATCGTTTTTAAAAAAAAGGTCAACGCACAACCTGTTACTTACATATCGAATTTATTGGTCATTTTTATAATTAGCTAGAAATTAAATTGTCTAGTAAGTAATATCACTAAAATGGCTGCAATATTAAAACTTAGTTTTACAGGTACTTTAATTAGATTTCCTTCTATAAATACTAATAAATATAAAAAATTACAAAAACCAGGGAAAGCACTTCAACAAATAAGACTTATTATTATTGTTATTTTAATTATAACCTATTGGCACTACTTCCTTATGTCACTTTATAGGAAACAGAAAACTAGGAAACTAGAAAAAATTTCAACTGGAATGTTGGTAAGATATTTATAACCTAATTCTAATAAACATGACGTTTTGTTAAATTCATTAAATTTTAGTTTAAAAAGCAATATACAAGTTTAAACCAAAATTCTGATATTATGTTAACAGAAATTTTGATTTGTTAAATGTGCACATGGTTAAAATGCCAATTCTTTCTTGGCCAGTGACGTTTGAGGCCACGTTTTTATTAAGTTGAGAAAGGTCAGTTAATCGTTTATATTATTTATTTACCAGACAGAAGCTGTAATAGTTTTGAAATACAACATACACGTATTTATTAAGCCCGGCCTTTGTATTCGTGTCTATAATATTTATTTATTTATACGTTATTATTTTATACATATACGTGGTATGTAACAAAGTTATAAGCATGTACAATTTTACTCATAAAAATTCGCCTCGATATACTTACCTACAGATAACACATGTATGTAAACCAGTATCAGTATACCTACAGGCAATTACTTTACTTTTTATTACTTTCACTACTAATGATATGTGATCAAAGTTCCAAGGATTTCAGTTAGTAGGTGGGTAGGTAGTTGAATAAAAGTGGTTTAAAGGTATCAGTGAAATATGGTATTGATATTTCGTTAAAATTACTACTTATAACGATACATTCAGTGATAACATACATAACAGACATACCTTTAAACAATGAGTAACAATTTTTTGAATAATGTGTCTAGCATACTGGATACATATAAAGGTCGAGATAAAGTAAGTTTTTTTTTTATTATCTTATGTTGTCTGTATTAATAATAATTCCTTTGAAAAGGTTCTGAAGACCCTTTGTTATGGAGCAAGATTTGTAGGAGGATCTAAAAAGGATGAATTGTCCATACGTTTGAAAAGATTCGCTTCAGAAATGTCAGCTGCTAGAGCTGTATTACGGTTGTTGGATGATGCTAGCACAATATCTTATGTGATAGAGTACAAATTAGGACAAAATGTAAAAATGAGGGGATTTCGAAAATGTTTATGACAATTAATAACCTTTTAGGAGCCTGATAAAGTTATGGCTGTTCTAGGATTTTTAGGAAATTTAGCAGATTTAATTTATTGCCCTATTGACAAAATTTGTTGGTTTGGGTCTACCAAGTTAATTAATGTGAAAAAATTAGAGTATTATGATAATATAAATACTATTTGTTGGGTGTTTTCTGTATATTTTTCTCTAATGAGGCAAGTTGTTCTTTACAATTTCAACAGTCTTCTTACTATCAGACAATAAAAATATAAATAAGAATTAAACAATTTGTTTTTCAGAAACTTGTGGTATTTGAGAATCATTTACCTGACACAAAAATCCTTACCAAATGAACATTTGTAAGTACTTTGGTGTTAATATTATATACCATTTATTTATTTTTGGTAAATTGAAACTACATTTTCTTTTAAATATTTAGAAAACCAATTTCTGCTATGATTGTAGATACAGAATACTTGTTTTTAGTTTATTATTCTTCTATGTACATATATCATCGGAGAATAATAAACCTTTGATCTCCCCTAAGACAATAAATTACTGATAAAATTTACTGTGATATTAATCTTGTTAATTATGATTTTGTAGTTTCTTTTATTACCTTTCAATACTTATATGTGTACTTTGTTCTATCTAAATTATTTTATTTGATTGGTTCATTTTTGGTGAACCTTTTGCGAAATGTTTACAATTAAACAGTCAAGTACTTTCCAGGGAATACTCAAATTTGGATAAAAGACGTAAATATGAAATTTTCACTTGCGTTCGTTTGACACTTGATTTATTGCATGCTGTGAATTCTTTACCTCCAGGTTTTTTGTGGTCATCGAAGTTAAAAGCCTGGCAAATAGGTTTAATAGGAACTGTATCGGCGATGATAGGCCTTTTTCAAATGTATTCAAAAAAGTGAAATACAGAAATAAACGTTTTCGTTTTATTTTATTCTATTTATTTTCAAATCTGATTATATTTAGACTTTTGTAATTTTTAATAAATGAATAGTCTAATAATGTAATTAATATTTTTTATATTTACTTTATTTTTCCGGTCTATTAGAATTAAAAATTTAGGATATAAGAAAACTAATGTCTAATTATTTACTACTTTTATTGAATTATCACGTTAGTTAAGGTTTTGTAATTAAAATAAAAGCTCACTTTGGGTTACCTACGTAATTTATAAAAGCTTTTTACACTAGGTAGTAAAAAAGTAGATTGACATCTGCTATTAGGTTTATTAGTAATAATCATCTACAGTTGAACAGTAACAAGTTGTACAGGAATAAAGGAGACTTATTAAACATAATAAGTTCACAGCACACAATACACTTATTCCAAGTAAAATATCAACTAGAACTACCTGTCCAATCTTGAACCTGTTGATACCATCACATATCAGGAGCAGCACAAAAAATACACTAAGTTGTAAATAATAATTATTTAAAACTTATCATGTTTAGCTCTCCTACGAACTAGAAAAATAATTATATTAACGAATGTGTTGGCAATAGGTACGTCAACGTCAAGATTTTATTGCAGTTTAATTAATTGTATTTATGTGCGTTAATTTTGGAATATAACAGTTTTACCATTGATATTTTTAAATAGTTATTTTAAATAGAAAAGTAATTATCTTTTATAAGCACCTTTGTGGTAAGTTGTAATGATAGTATGATTGAGTCGTAGTACATAGTTAAAAGTTAGTCAACTTTTTAGATTTTATTAATGTTCTTTCCAATTAGTTTTTTATATTGCACAATGATAGCTGCTAAATTAGGGATATGACATTTATATGTAAAATGTTTTGAATCACAATAAATGACATCCTTTAATTTATCCCTCGATTAGATTGAGAATAACGAAAGTTAAAAAATCGGTTTCGATAACTGAATAGTACTTGCGCACTTTATTTATAGTACAGTAGGTACTGTCCCGATTGGCTTTTTCTGTTATCTCTTGTCTCGTCTTCAATCCTATTAACTGTATAAAATAGTTGACTACAAATAGTAGATAAATAGACTACTATATAAGGACAGGGATTACATTTTTACATATTTTTTTAAATTTATACTTGTAGTACTTATTACAAGTCTGAAGATTAGATTATTACCTAAGAATAGATCCTAGTTCGTCTTTATGATGGGAGAAATGCATGAAAGATCGACTGGATGTTAGACTACGTGCCTGAAAAGAAAAATAAAAAAGTAAACCACTACTTAGTTATTTTACAGATTATCAATCCCAAATCTAGAACCGTTCTTATTAGCACTCTTGGCATTTTTCAGAGAGAGAGAGAGAGGGCAACATTGTTTAAGTTTTCAAAATATAATACCGATTGATATTATATATTCATAACCATAATAATTTTATTGAAGTTTCCCGTAATAATTTTTATGTAAAATGGTGTCAATGAATGATAATTTATTAATATTGCCCGAAGATCGGTCCTGCCCAAATGACTTGTCTCTTCCTTTACTCTCATAGATTCAACAAGGCATTTTTTTGAACTTATTATATTTTTAATTACCCAAACACATAATCGAAAACATTGTTTAATTACCTTTTCAGTTTGTGTTGCTGCATTAGACGTTTCCCCTGAAATATTTTGCGGAAGTGGTGTTGCTTTCTTGTTTTCGTGTAATTCAACTAGAGCACGTTCCTTGTCTTCTAATTGGCCTTGTAAAAATAATATTTGTCTTCTAAGATCAGTATTTTCCATTTTATAATTATGTATTTCTTCGGCATACTTGGGTAGATTCGTTTCCTGCGAAGTCGCCCCGTTCGCTATCATGGGAGGTGTTTCAAACTATAAAAATGAATTATTTTTCATTTTGTAATCAGTTCAAAATTCGATATCATTACTAGTATTTTTTATTCTTACATACCTCTAATAAAACTCCGCGCAATCGGGTCAACATGTCTTTGAAGGCGGAGACATCTTGAAGAATTTCCGGGTTACAAATAATTTGACTACTGGACTCAATTGCACTACGTTCTGAAAGGTCCAGTTGAGTGCATCTTTTTGGACTTCCAAATAATTTCACTTCGGTAACTCTTGCATGGTGTATAGGTGAACTCGAATGTTTGGGGGAAAAGTCCAGGGCTTTTGTTCTTGATTTTAAAAAACGAGTAGAAACTACGTCCCTGAAAACACTATATAATATGAAATATTATAGAAATTTTACACGGCGATAATTAAATTAATAATTATAAAGTTTTCAAAATATTGTATCGAAAACTATAAAATTGAATGACAATGAAAACAATAAGGATCTTCATTAGTATTTTTTGTTGTATGTATAGCAATAGAATGTATGATATATTATGTAAAGGGAGGGGCTTAAAACTATTGTATTGAGAGACATTTTATTGAATGTTACTTTGTTTTATGTATAATAATAAGATTACAGAAAATTTATTGTTTCTGGTTTAACTTTTGTAGACGTCGGGACTTCTTTCTGAAAAAAGCATTTATTACTTCAACGTCAATGTAGCGTACCGGCACAAAGAGAACTTTTCCAAGGTGGTTGACAATTTTGATAAATAGAAATGGAAGATGTGAATTAATTTTTTCCCGTGCTTTAATTTATAGTTATTTGGTTGATCCGTAACAGAAACCAAAAGTTAATAATAAATAATTCTAAAATGTGTGATGAAGCTTTTCTTACTTTTCTGTACTTTCATTATCATCATATTCACTGGTGTCCATGTTGTCAAAGTTCATCATGAGGTCGTCGGATGAAATACTTTCGCAGGGTGAGAGAGTGTCCAGGGAGCTGGTCTTTTTGTTCAACTTATTTTCTTTTAAAAACAACGTGTGGTCATGATGTTCGTAGACACCGTATTGAGTATTTTGCCTTTTCTTCCTCGGAGAATTGGTCAGCGTCATCGAAGCGATCTCTTGAGATATATGAGTATTTTGATTAAATAATAGTGCAGGTTGATCAGCAATCTCGTCGTCTATTAGAAATTCCTTGCCGTCTGAGAGAGAAAGGGACCCGTTAGTTGGGGTGTTCGGGGACGTTTTTTCCTCACTGGGACTACTTTCTTTACTTGTACAAGCTACCATTTTGTTTTTTTTAATAATAACATCCACTGTCCCATTTTCTTCTGATAAACTGCAGAACAAACTGTCAGCTGGAGATTCGTCTTCCAAAAGATTCCCTATTGCATCAGTTGATTTTGCTACTGCAGCAAATACGGGGTCTTTTGTGGCCAACGGCAGGGAACTTGGGGGAATACTAAGGAACTCATCGTCCTCAGCAGAAATTAAAAGTTTATCAAGCTTATCATCTTCAATATCACAGACATCTTTCTCCTTACTTTCGTCACTAGAACTAAAACTACAACTAGCATCATCGGCCATTGTTTCACCAGCATTGTCCCAATTATAATCTCCAACTTTTTCGTTTAAAGCGTAATTGTTATCGATTAGTAATTTCTTCTCAGTATTTTTCGTTACTGATAAGAGATTCTTTGGAAGTTCGGTTTTGATAAAAGTTTTCTGACGAATGTTATTGTGGTCTTTGGTGATGCTTGTTATTATTTGGGGTGGTTTTTCATATTTCGTAATTGCAGAGTAGATATTATGAGCGTATTGGCGATTTGATTTTTGGGGTGAATTGTGGGGGTTTTTGAAGCCGTTTTTATCATGAACGTCTTCAACGTTTGGGGATGTGTGATGTGTATGCGATTGATATTGGTATCTATTTTGAGTTATGTTATGATTGTTATGTGGAAGTCCACCTTTATTATTAGAATATAATTTGAATCTGGTTGAAGGTAAAGTATATCTGGATGTCCTCGAAGGGGACCCTTCATATTTATTTAGAAGTGGTTCATTTAGGTTCACTGTTTCTGGAAGGGAATAATATTTATCAGAATTGTCATCAACGTCCACTTTGCTGTGGTTCTCGAATCTGTTAGTTAAGAAATCGATTTTATTCGTCGTGTGAATATTCTGGTGCTTAAATGCTGTAGTTGGGGCCGGATTGGTTTCAACTTTGACATTTAATCTTCTATAAAGGTTATTTGTTGTCAAGAAAAATTCTTTGGGGTCGTATGTTTTGTTTTTATCGTCTTGTTCTGTTTTCTGTTTATTACTGTTGAGGAGCGTTTTTGATGACTTTAAGTTAGTTATGTGAATAGGAATTTGTGGTTTTGGTAAATTGCTCGTAGATAAAGTGAATTTGCTGGCAGGAGGCGACAGGACGTTATTGTTATTAGATTTTTGTTTGTTCGTATAATTGGATGTGTTGGTATTTTTTTGGGTTTTTGGTTCAGGCGCCGAAAATCTTACTGTTTTTTGGACAGCGTCCTTGTTCTTTTTTCTGGGCAGGGATGAGACGCCCAAATCATTTGTCGTTCTGTTCGTTAGACTGCTTGGTCTGGGGATTGTTTTTCTGTTGTCTTCTGTGTTCTTTTTTAGGTCATTTTGTCGAGTAAATTTGATAAACTTTGTGGTTTCGTTAGCACATTTGTTCGCATTTCGATCGGTGTTGAAAATCGAATTATCAAGGGTCGACGAAGTGTGTTGGGTTTTTGTTGCCGGAGCAGACGAAACTCTCCGCTTAAAACCGAAAGATATTGCCATTCCTTTAGTGAGTAGGGGAGGTTCCTTGGAGTTTTTTGAGTTCAACTCCTGAAATATAAAATGATGGTTAAATGGCTACATATATTTTTTTTTTTTATTTTAAAATTGTACTTTCATAATTTGAAATTTGAATACGTAAGTTTTTTACCAAATAAGTATGGCACATTTTACTTATTTTGATTTTCGTTTCAAACAGTTTTTGTGTAATCAACTTACCGGCATGGCCTTTATACATGAAATCAAAAACATTTTTTAGAGCACTTCTAAACTATATTTTTAAATAAAATAAAAAAATCACAAAATATAGAAGTTAACTTTTCGTTAATTAATTGCATGCATATTACTTGGCATTTCAGTCTGTTTGTTCATATCACATTTTTATTGGAGACTATTATAATAAAGCAATAAAATAACACTAATGAATTTCTCACGTTTACCACAAGTTTTGTACACTACTATTAGCTGTTTCAGTAACTATAATAATCTCTTATAGGTAGGTACACATTGCATATACATACAATATGTATGTAGGTACATAGAACCTATAATTTATGAATTGTAAAACAGTTTAAGAATTGCACGTTAAGAAATGCCTTTCACTATTATTAACTTCCACTTGCTAGTTATGTAGTTAGAGAACTTACTTGAAGTAAAACTAATATTTTTAAGTTAGTTAAATCCATCCTAGTGGGTACGTGATTCGTATTCTAAGACCAATAGCAATATAATAAACGCTCTATACCAAATTAGAAGTGCTAAGGCCATTTATGTTGACCAAATTGAGGTGTTTATGCCTTCAGAATTTTAAATACGAATTAAACAATACATAGTTAGGAACCTACTGTCCATTCTCTAACCATTTTTTTAACAAGTCAATTGTAAAAAGTAAAAGGTAGGTACGTACGGAATATATTTTAAACGGTGTTGGAACCGCGTTATTCAAACCTTGGTTATTTATTAGGATGAACTGTTTATTGCTTGCTTGTGTTTATAAATCTTTCATTTCGTCTTAATTACATTTTCTGATAAACAGTTATAATTTTGACCCTGAAGGTCTACATTATATCTCATGGTTTATGCTATAGAAAACGTTCTAGTATTTTTTTATATGAATTTACTTGCAACTTTGCAGTGAGGTATAAATTAATTACTGTAAATTAACTTATAACTTACCACCATGGTGTTAATTTATTGGAAAACGTACACATATCTAGATAATAGATTATCACCAATGTGATACATGTAATTCTGGATTAATTTTAAATTTGTGTCTGAGATTTTAAATACGTAGATATAGATACCTATGTATATTATCAAATTATAAACAAAACCTTGTCTAATACGCCTGTTTGTTTACTTAATATTTAATAGATCATAATCACCACAAGGTCTAATTTAAGTCTTCGTCTCCTCCTCTATACTCTTATCTCTGTTTCTAATATAATTCTAACTAGCATTCGATGACTCACAAGGTGTCCTACTATCTTATCCTTGTTAATTTACAATAACTAACCTGTTCCGTACTTTTTAGTTTTCACTAAATTGGTATATTGGTATTAGTTCTAAAAAAGCCTTAGTTAGGTGAAACAATATTGTAAAGTGCAAATATAGCAACTTTGTGAAAACTGTGTTTGATTCTTCTTTAAATTGTACATTTTAATCCATAAAAATAAATGAGCGAGTACCTATTACTTAAGAAACCTTGTTTCATCCATGTCATAAGAGAAAAGTTAATTTTTATTGACCAGTGTTATATAATGTAAATAAACTGACGAAAACTGGAATAATAATGTATGTATGCCTTTTGTAAAGACGAAGATTTTTATAAAAAATTTGTTGTTCATGTTTTCCTTATAACGCACTCTCATCATTATCTTCCACTGTTCAAAGATAGATAAGGCTTTAATTTCCTATGTAGCTTTGTTATCTATATTAGGGAAAGGTAAACGGAAGCAGCTGTGTTCCAATTCAACAAAGAAAATTACGGTTCAAAAACCAAAGAGGTACTGTTGTAGTATTAGTAAGTAATTATGTATTGCCAAACTAATTAAATAAAATAATTCCTGAAGGACAATTTAACCATAATTATTATGTACTTTGAATTAAATTTTCTAGTCTGGTGACTCACTTCATTAATAAATTAAACATTTAGGGTACAAAAAAAATCGAACAACTATTCAACAGGTTACTATAATATGTACCTACATTAAAACTAATTAATACTTTAAAAAGTTTTACTGTTATTTTAAAAAGAGTAAATGAGAATGTGTGGTTTAAATCATTAAAGATAATAACAGTTATTTTCCTTAACGAGACATCAAGAAATTTAGAGATTCCCTGTTAGTCACCTCCTTATCGATTGCTTCAGAATCTCATAAATGAGCGAAACTACTGCATAAAATGCATGCTTTTTATACCTACTTCTTATTTGTATTTACCTAAGTACATTAAATGGTGTTTGCATTTTTTTTGCTTAAACAATCTTTTCTAAAATATATTAGATATATACATAAAATAAATATTGTCTTATTTATATTTAGTTAGATGTTCGCTGAACAAAATAAAAACATTTTTTGCAATATAATAGATGAAACGAAAATTATCGCTCAAAATATCTTTTTTAATAATTTTATTATCAGTGCACCTACAGCTAAAAATTATTTCTATTTATTTATTTACTTGTGCACGCTTTTATAAAATAAAAAGCGCGTAAAGTAATTGTATATTAAACCTACAGCAAATATTTTGTTATGTTTTTGCATACAATTATTTTATTACTTAAAACGTATGTGCTATTCAAGCTGATAAATTTTTATTATTGCATAAATAATATTAAATTCTTACCTTATCGCTGATAACACTGCGTGTTTTGGCTTGAGGGTTGTCTACGTGGTCCATACCGCGCTTTAAAATTACTTACAAAATCTTCGCAACAGCTCACTCTAATATATAAATGCACGTATAATTATGTACGTTTAAGTTTTAAGATACTTTGTAGGAAAAATAATCTTAACGTAAAATGCTGCGCATCTCTTCTTCTGTACTCTTGCATTGCATTGATCAGTTAACCCCTAACCATGCGCAGATATGTGGTGATTTTGCGCCGGGTCGGGGTTTAAACATACGGGGTGAAAACTAATAATAACTAATAGAATATTGTTGTATAAAACGTGTAGAAAATATTAAATTATTTTACGATAAACAAATATTTGCGATAGGTTAACGTTTTAATGACAAATACATATGACAGCATTGATTTTATGTAAAAAGTACTTGGAATATGTTAATTTTACTTTTTATATTAATTAATTATAAATGCGGTTTAACTTAATGACATTTTTTTTTTGTGTTTTTCATATTGTTACTGTATACTTTATTAATTTTAAGGGATGTACAGCAACATTGGTAATAAATATTTATTACAGAAAATAGTATACATATATCGCAATTATCATATTTTATAATAAAGCTTTTTTGTAAAGCATTCATTATGTTTTATGACAAAAAACAATTTTTTTTTGAGCGACTGGTTATTGTTTTATAGCTAATTGTTTATAACGTCGATATATTTATTTTAAGCATTAGTAAAAATGAAACAGAATAACTTTCATAATTTTAGTTTTGGATGAATTTATTTTCATTTTGCAACCATTTGTTATTTTTAAACTTTACAAAGTTTTTGTAACTCCTGGACACGCTATTATGCAGATCTAATTGAAACATTTCGTGCTAGCTTCTATAATTATTCCAGATTTTAAACCTCCTACTTTACATTAAAACGATCGCGTATTTAATGTTATCGATTAAAATGTGTTAACATTATTTTTTTATAAAAGCAGGTGCACACTTTTAGTGCAACTTGAAAAAACTTCAAAAACATATAAATACTAATTCGTAATTTAAAAATATCTGCTAATTTGCTTGGTAGGCCGAGTCTTAGCGTAATGAATTAAAGCCACTATAGTAGGCAACCCATTATACACGGTTAAGGCCAAAAGAACGGTTATTTGAGTGTTAAGCGGCTTACCAAATTAATTAAGTGTGATTGCAGTTTTTCTGTACTATATAATACACTATTCAACAAAAATGAATTTTTTGTGACGTGGACAAAACATGGTGTTCCTAAGCAAAATTCATTGAAAAAGCCGAAAATTATCTTAAATTTTGTCTATCGCTCATATTTTTTTTCTATAAGGTATTATTGGTTTTTAATACAAAATAACGATAGATGTATTATTATTCATCGTAAAAGAGCCTAAGAATGTTTTATGACATTTTGTTTCTGTAGCATCTCTGAATCACGTTCGGTAATAATCAGCAAGCAAATTAGTACCCCATTTACGTTGATATTTGTTTTTTTGCAGAAATGATTTAACGGGACCGTTTCATAAATTAGTCACTCCTAAATTTTCGAGAACGAAATCGATATCAGGATCCAAAAAGTTAATTTTGAGAGGCATTTTACATTTTACTTCTTTAAAAGCATTAAATAGTTCACTCACAATACAAAACAAAATAAAACGTTAAATTTAGTATTACTGTAATAGCTTTTATTTATTTAAAAATATTGTTAACAAAATGTTTGCGGTAAGCAAGGATCAATAATAATTACGATATAGATGCTTTTAAAAAATATAACAGCCCTTTGAATGTATATATGTTTTGTTTAAAAGAAAATTAAACTAAAGAGAAACCTTCAGTTTGTTTAATTGCTTGGAGTAACTTGAATTTTAGTCGTTCTTTCGTTTTATATCTCGGCAAATCTAATAAATTAAAGCAGGTATGAGCTACTGGTAAATATTTGTCATCGGTAGTTGGCTGAATATAAATCTATAACATAAAAAGAAATAAAGGATTAAAACAGGTTTATTAATTGATCCTAAATTTACCTTAATGGCTTTCATTCCTTGTATAGGAATTCTATCGCTTCCAGTGAGAAAAAGTAAAAATTTCTTTTTGTCTTCTACAGGAATTTCATGTATTACTTCCCAGAACATTCTAATTGTAGGATCGGATGATGTGTAGCCATTTTTATATTCTGCTGCCTCTTCCAGGGCGTGCCAATCGTAGTTTTCATTTCCCACCACTACTGCTTGCAATTCGTGCGAGTGGAAAAGCTGCAATACTCGACCCCCACAAACTTTCAAAAACCCGTTCGAAAATGCCTGATACTGACTTTCCACCGATTTATTGAAAATATAGTCCACGTAAAGATTAACAAATTCTTCCCTTAAAGCAAGACAATAAATAATATTTCTCCATGTAATAATTAAAAATAATTTTTGTTTACTTGTTTTCTTGTGTAACAGGGATTTTTTCTCCATTTGGTTTTAATGGCACAGTAACGTGATTACCAAATATTTCTCTTGTAATTTCGAAATTAAGTCCAAACACTTCTTGTACATCTGACTCTTCATAATCCAGTAATGACTTCAGGGAGTTTGCCATGGTGGGAGAAAGTCCTTTTAAATCAGTCAAACCGATCGGTTCGTGTAACAATTTCTTGTAAAGCACAAGGGGAAACGAAATGTTTATAATTGTAAAATTGTAAATTGCTAAGCCACAAATAATGCCTGCAATATTTCCGGGTTTAAATTAAATTAGAATTCAGTTTATCTACCTACCGATAAGTAGGTACATGACGTTGTCTTCAAAAGGTTGCTCGGAAAACCAAATCGTCCTAGTTTCGTCGTAATATTGAAACATACCATACTTTGGATCTAATATTTCTCGAAGGACTAACATGAAAAATTCTTTTTTCACTCCGCCTGCGTCTTCAGCCTCTTCGCCGTGAAATTTCACCTAATGGAATCATTTTTACATGATATGAAAATGAAAATTCTACTTTTATATGCTTTAGTTCTTGAAACCCCAATGATAATGTGTAGTCTAAGGACTTTGAATTATCAATTAATTTGAAAAAGAATGTGAAAAGGTTTCGAGCACTTTGAAAATATTGAACTATTTTTTTTTTAATACAAAGTACAGTACTCAGCTCTTCTGGTGTATTTGTTATTTTATCATTATCACCTTTAAAGGTTTTTTGAGGTCCGAGTTATTAACTTCCATTAATTCCCGTAAAGTATCTTGCACTATATGTTCTCTGGATACATTCAAAAATAAAAATTGTCTAATGGCTTGCCTCCCTCCTGTGAAAAATAAATTGGAAAATGCCTGTTGTGCAGCAGCATTCATAGCTGATTGCATCTGAACAATAAAAAAGCAAACTGTAAGCATGCTATTTAATGGAAAACATTAACCAATTGATACCTGTATTGATTGATCAGCTTCTAATAATTGAGTTTTAGCCTGAGCATCGAATATAAAAGGATAATTACATAAAAATAATCTACCTGTCTGAAACAGAATTTTCTGAAAACTTTAGAAAAAAAGTATAAACTTTTAATCGTTAGACTTACATTAGCGTCATTTAACCACATTAAATAATCGATTCTAACATCGAGTGATTCGCCTATTTCCGGAATACAAAAAGTATCTGTGGAAACTTTAAAACCATCTACTTCATAATTTAATTTATTTAAAAAAGCTAAAAGGTCCAGACTTGCAGCTAAACTGGCATCATAAAATATTGTCTGCAAACAAATTCGTTTAAATATCAAAATGTGGGAAATAATATCCATATTGGGATTCAAATTTATTAAAACAATGTATTACCTTATTTTCTGGAATTTTTTGGTTCCTTATCACAAATAGAACGACCCCTTTAAATATCGAGACTAGTTTTTCAAAATAATCTGAAGAGGTAGTGGTGTACCAACATTTAATAACTCGTTGTGGGTGTTGTTTTAGTTTAAGTAAGGCACTTGCAAAAGGCTTGTGTAACTTGGGGTGATGTTTAGAATTTTGAAATTCGTGATAAAACGGTAATGTGAGGTATATTCTAAGGGCTTCGACATCTGGAGGCGACGGTATTAATTTACGCAAAAGATCTTCTGATACACCATTCCAAATCTGTAAGATATTATTTCAATTGTTTTTTTCTATTTTTGAAATAAAACGAGTGCCCTTTACGATATCCTTTATAAAATTCTTTTTGCAATATATTTGATTAAACTTCTACAAAGCTAACGCCAAGGACAGTGTCGTAAATTGCATTTCCACCTAATATTGTTCTAATAATATAAAATAACTTACCAAATCTTTAATACTTTGTATATCAATTTTTGCTATAAGTGAAAATGTTTTCTCAGCTTCATCCAAATCAACACCATGCCTTTTACTACTGCAAGCATAGTGATCAACATTTTTTATTAGAAACGACCCATTTAAACACGACAGACTTTTGAAAACCGTTTCTACATACGTGATCATGTCTTGATCAACAGTGCCCTTCAAAGAGACTTTCAACAACGACTTAAGATGTTCACGGTTTAATGTTAAAATCTGAGTGTCCCTGGGATACACTCTACAATCATATGGACTCGAACTTTCCCTAGTGGTAACCGTCGCAAAGCAATGATCCCCACCGGCAAAAATTCTATTAATAATAAACAATCCTTGGGGATGTTTTTCCCCTGATGATGAACCTCTGGGTGACACCCACTGACCATGGACTACCTGAGGAACTAGTGAACTACCCGTTTTCCGAATACCTAATTGTCCTGATCCTCCCAAACCAAAACTATATATGCGACCCCTTGATGGAACATATGCTAACGTGTGACGTTTTCCACAAGCTATCTGAGACACAGTCGATCCCATCAACTCTAAAATCTTTTATTTAAGATTTGTATCAATTAATAAAAAAAATATTATTAACATTAAATTTATTACCTTTTTGGGTAAAATTTCATCTACATTATTGCCATGTCCTAGCTGTCCATACATACCTGCTCCACAAGTGAATACACCTCCATCAAGGGTGAGGAATGTGGAAAACTCTTCTCCACAACAAATATACCTGACTTTAATATTCCTTAAGGTTCTTAATTGTGTAGGGAATGATTTTGAAGTGATATCATTTAAACCTAATTGCCCCCTTGTGTTGTTTCCTTGTAAATTGGAGTAATTCAACAATTTTTCAAGTAATTCTTAAAAACTAATCTTACCCCACCCAAATACTGCACCAGATTTGGAAACTACAAGTGTATGGTAAGAACCACAAGCTAAATATGCTACTGGTATCCCATCAATTGAGGATACCAAAGTAGGTGAAGGTTCAGATGGTGAAACTGTCCCAATTCCTAACTGACCAAAGTTATTTGCCCCCCAACAATAAATTTCTCCATCTGTAAAGTTTTAAGTTTATTACAAATTTATAATTAACATTCTTTAGAACTTACTAATTGTTAGGGCAGCAGAGTGCCTATAACCACATGCTATCTGCACAACATGATGTGTTGCTAGAGCTTTTAATATTTTTGGAACTGGTTGCATACTCTGCCCAAGTTGATGTCCTAGTTGTCCATACGTGTCTGAACCCCATGTAAAGATCTGACCCCATTGATTTAATGCCATCGAGTGTGTAGCACCGCATGCAATGTGAATGATAGTTTGGGCTTCTAAGCTTTTTACTAAGTCTTTGTAACAATAACAATATAAACAATCAGCAAGTTGGTTGTTTGTTTGTACTTTATAAAAATATTTTTTGATACTTACTTGGTCTTTTTCTGGGCTGATCGTGGCCGAGTTGACCGTAATCGTTACTTCCACAAGAGTAAACTTTCCCTTCATTTGTGAGAATTAAAGTGTGGTTGTCACCACAAGCAATTTCTACGACTTTCTCTGCCAAAGGCCAATCCACCTGAGTTGGAGTTAAAACTATTTCTTGTTCAATACCACCTAAGCCTAATTCACCATGAATAGTACTTCCCCAAGCAAACATTTTTCGTTAAACGTGCACAATTTAAAAATATCGCTAGTATATTTTTGTCCAAAATGAAATCATAACCTCAAAATGATATTCCTGTATTTACACTGGAAGTAACTAGAACATCTGCTTGGTTAAAGCTTTAGTATTAAATTACTGATAATTTATCGTTTCCTAGTATTTTCAAACACAAACGACCTCTAATTGCATGTTGATAAATATAGGTTAAATAATTTTTTTTTGTGGTTAAGTATGAACGATAGAATTTTGATTGTCATTTTTGAATATGTCTAAAGTAACAGCAGTTTTCGTGAACAATCTAGATCAAAAATTGTTACAATATGAGCGGTAAAATATCTGTTAAATGTTCTTAAAAAAAAGAAGAGATAATTGGGAAGCAATGTAAAATTAATATCTTATTGAATGGATAGTTACTATCAAATTTCATATGCTGTATTGGTAGTTTATCTTTAATTAACAAATGAATCCACTTTGCTGTATGTGGAGATACTACAACGTTTATTTGTTTTGTGTGTGTTTGATGAGTCAGTATTTTTTGTAAAATAAGGATAGTAATAAATGCTGGAAAAACAAATATTAAAACAGTCGTAACACTTATTTTAATACCTAAAATAGAAATCGTTAATAGTCTGATAATTAGAGTGCTCTAATGGCAGATTCACTTAATAGTATCCCATATTCAAAAAATGGGGATAAATCACAAGATGAGGTTAGTTTCAGTTAATCGAATATTATTAAATTTAAAAATAAAATACAAAAGCTTTGGATAATATTGTACGCTTTTTATCTTGCTTTTTTTTTGGTATAAAACTTTATATTTACTGATCATTTATATTTCACCTGATACATCTAAATTGCCTCATCTCATTAATTATTTAATCGTTTAAACGCTAAATAATCAAGCGGGAAAGCTAGGAAAGCTAGGAAAGCACACATTAAAACATTTTGCACTCATGCAGTGTTCGTATATAATATTTTTTTATTTTGGGCACAATTTATTTCTACATATTTATTTTAAATCAAAAACTACATTGAAAAAAGGCACCCGTGTACTTGCCGGTTTATCTTAAAGCATCTAGAATTTTGCATTACAGTGAAAAGAAAATGTTATCAAAAAAAGAAATTCTGTGAATAAATATAATTAAATAAAATGGGCGCGATTATTTATCCGTGAAATTGTTATTTTTGTTCATGCGCGTTCGTGTAATAAGTTTCTGATTGGTTGGTTCGAAAATATTTTCCTGACGTCATGTTTTTAAAATTTCGAATCTATATATTTGGAAATTATACAAAGTCTCATAAAGTTTATTTTTTAGAAACTACTGCAACCCTACACTTACCTCCTTCAAGTGCCTGGAAAGAATATCAGGGCGAAATTATCGAAAGCTTTCAATTATTGGTTGAAAGTGCCGGCTGACAAACTTTCCGCAATCGATAATATTGTCCAATTACTGCACAATGCCAGTCTCCTGTACGTAACAATTTTTTGTATTGAAACTTCTAATTTCGATTCTACGATAAGTAATTTATTTCAGTTTGGACGACATACAAGACAATTCGGTATTGCGCAGGGGATTACCCGTCGCCCATTCTATTTATGGGGTACCCAGTACGATAAATGCTGCCAATTACGTGCTTTTTATTGCTTTAGAAAAGGTCATCGAATTAAATCACCCGGAGGTAGGAAAATCCTTTTGCTTTTAATTATGCAGTGTCCTTTAATGAACTGCTAAATCGGTATAATACTTATTAAAATAAATTTTATAGTAAGTTTATTTATTTGAACAAGTTCTGTATGGTATATGAGAAATTTATTTGCCATATAATCTCGCTGTATACCGGGTGTTTCAGAGTTATTGCCAAATAAATACTTTTTAGCGTTTTAATTGGAAAAATTGCTGTTTTCGTAGTTTTTAGCTTCGTACTTAAGCTTAGTAACAATTAATTTTATTTTTTCATATTCCGTGCCTCCCTTCACATTTTTTGGGGGTTCTAATGATGTTATTAAAGCTATAGCTTAATATGAAAATTTTCTGAGAAATATTGAATTTTATGATTTATCCAATCACTTGCGTCTAGTTGCGGTGAAATGCAGAATATTTTCCAAGATTTTCTCGTGGTCATTTTAGTAATAATACTTTCCCCTGAATTTCTATATCCAATAACTTCCGAGATATAAAACACCCAGTATATGTAGTTATTTATGCAACAATCCGTTTTTTATTTCTTTTACTTTATCCGTTTGCACCCTAAATAGAGAATATCCCTTTTAATTTAATTTTTTTATTAAGGAAAACTAAATAGACCCCTGAAACTAAACAAACTTTTTCAGGTAAATACATGAAAAGATCTTAGGG
The DNA here is from genome assembly GCA_029378335.1 of Agrilus mali. Taxonomy (NCBI): domain Eukaryota; kingdom Metazoa; phylum Arthropoda; class Insecta; order Coleoptera; family Buprestidae; genus Agrilus; species Agrilus mali. The sequence continues at coordinate 4,978,768 of CM055660.1, forward strand.
CTTACAACTTAGAGAAAAGGCTAGTAATCAGGTTCGTAAGAGTTTGCTGTTTGCGTTGTTCGTCGCTCTTTTTCGGGTTAATTTGGTTTGTGGTACATCCTTTTAATGTAATCTCGCAGGAAACGTGTTGTGATGTCGAGTTTGCTTCATTTCCGGAACTTCTTTAACCGAATTATATGAATGCTAACGTAATTTTACTAATGGAAAAGGTTACTCTTAGGTACTCGTTCTCCACAGTCGAATTTTCAAATAATGTAATTACCGTTGCGGTTGTTAGTAAATTTTAACTTTTCTTCCAGGAGCAATCGCATTTACCGTTTTCAATCACTTTGTAAAACATTTATGAAATGAGACATAAATAATATGCTTTTATAATATTTATTATATAATAAAAATTTATTTACCTACAACCTAGGTCAGTAATTTATTGAAACAACCAGACATAGGTTGCAATTTTGGAGTTTAGTTCTCATCAGCACGCCGTAGACAATCATGGAGTTTATTAATCAATACTTTTATAAAATCGTTTTACTTATTTTTTTTCTGGCTTTATATGAGAACAGATATCAAAAGAAACTGCACTCTTGTATTATTACGTACACTAAGTGTACCAAGTACAGTGGTGCTCAGAGCCGTACTCAGGAAAAATTTTAAATGATACCTAAAACAGGCCTACTACTTCTTAGGCAATTACAAGTGTAATAATTTATAATTAAGAATTAAAAGTGGCTTTAGATTTTGTCGTACAAATAACAAGTAACAGTAAAATTAAACTGATGTTGTCCCTCGAAGACGAAACGTCAGACTTCAAAAGTGCTGTCACCATTGGATAGCGTGGAAAAAGTGGCAATAGATAAACGACTCTGTTAAATCCGCACAACATAATATTTTATGTTCTTGTTAGTTACAGTTACTAATTATATTATTATATTAGCCGTACTTACCTACAATGACAAAATCCGTGAAATGCCTACTCACGCGTTTCTCCCCCGTGTTTTAATTAAGTAAAATTAATTTTATAACAGAGTTAACAGCATGCAGCATCCGCTTCTCTTTTCTTAGTCTTCTAATTCTTCAACCACATTAAGTATTTATTTACGTATAGGTACATACACATATTTGGGTAAGTGTGCGTTACGTTATTACACATCTGTGACTTAAGCAGTACTTACTTACATGTTTGGATAGTTCCCATAATATTAAATTAATCGTAACATAATTCTCTTTAGGTATACGTAAGTAGGTAAAATTCTTTTACTGTCAAACGAGTGGTTTATACCAAAGTTTCAAAGTGAGAGGCATCCGCCTCGTGTGCATTTGCATACATGTTGCGGAGGATGTATTATTACGGTTCAATATGTATGAGGCTGTCTTATCTGTTACAAGATATTATGTAGAACACCTGAATGTTAAGAACCAAATTACATTCAGAGATCATTTCGGAAAGAAAACGTAACGAAATAACTGAGAAATTTGACTTGGAAGTTTAGCAAATTCTGGAACTGTAATGTTTTTTTAATCAAGATTAATTATACAATCAGATTTTCATATTTTTACTCACTTACCTACATGCGTACCATTTATATCAACTTTTTTATCGACTATGTGAAGTTCACTTATTCATTTATGTATGAAATATTCCTAATTGTTTCCGGAAGTTTCTGGAAAGTTCTTTCTATCATGCAGACCTGGCTAATGTACGATTTGTGGCCAGATATTTTGTATATCAAAGCTATCGATCGCTTGATATTTGTTGCATAGTTTCGACATATTAGCTCTAAAGAAGCTCAATATACATACATATATTGTAACAGTATATAAGTGTGCAATGTACGTGCTGTTAAAGCCCCGAAGCTAAAATCTGGAGCCCCATGAGGATTATATAGTTTGTAGCCTTCTTTTCCCCATTCATGAAGAAGGTTTCTCGAGAATCTTCTAGAAATTTCCAGAAGGTTCGAGAATGTTCAATAAGGTTCCAGAATTTTCTAGTTTTCTAAAAAGTTCCAGAATGTCGTAAAAGGCTCGAGAATGTTTTTGAAATTTTCAGAAGGTTTGAGAATGTTTTAGAATTTTTGAGAAGTTTCTGGAATGTTCTAGAAATTTCTAGAAAGTTCTAGAATTTCCTAAAAGGTTCAAGAATGTTCTAGAATTTTCCAAAAAGTTGGATGACGTTCAAGGATTTCGAGAAGGTTCTAAAGTGTACAAGCATTTTCCAGAACGTTCAAGAATTTTATGAAATCCCATAGGCAGTTGTACAATCTAAAAAATTTTAACATTCCATTATATTCTTGGACGTTATAGAACCTACCTACCACACTCATAAGAAAAATAACTAACTGGTCTCGAAAGACATATAATTTTTTATTTCAAGATTTACAATTTTTAAAAGTTGAAAATGTATAAATTACCACTTATTGTTGTTTTCTCAATAACCCAGTGATAAAAATTCATAAAACAATTGTACAAAAACCTGAAATAATTTTCCTGTAACTGGCGATGTTTTTTCTTTGTGTAAACCAGCTGTTTAAACTAGTTTATAGGTGACCGATATTTCTTGTAGATATACGTAATTGAACCTTTCATAATTATCGTATATTTTGATCTCAACAGGTATCTAGGTACTTAGTACAGGTGCCTATATATTATATAAATATACCGTTGCTGTTGGTCATTATATAGTTCGATTTGACATGTAAATTATGGTACTTATATATGAAATTAAGTTACCCAGTTTTTCGATTTGTAGAACTGATAAAAATCCAAAGTAAACCGTACAACAGTGACATATGTACATAATGTAATTTTCTTGTTAAGGAAAATATAATGAAAAAATATGTTATCGTGCTTTATTACTTTATTAGTTAGAAATGTTAATAAGTAAAATAGAAATATAGGTAAAACGAAATCATAAAAATAAAAATTTTAATCAACGTATTGCAAGCAAAGAAAATGTCTGGTTACATTTATTATAGTAGGTATGTTATCACTCTATAAAAATCATATTTAATTATACGTATAACCGATAAGCAGAAACATTTCATCATTAATTTTTTTATTACATACTTATTAATGTTGATATTTTTATCATATTATTTATTTTCTGCAATATATATACTTAATCAGTTAATCAAACAATAAAATGAGGAATTGTTGTTTATCGTTACAGTTTAAATTTCTTCAAACAATCGCCGGTATGTCGCCCTCTAGTGCTGAACTTTATGTTCTTTGCTTTTTGAGTTTAATTAATTAATTTCGTAAAATAATTCTTTGTTATTCAATTTAAACTGTTTACGGACCACATTATCGTTTCTTATTGAGTCGGTAATTGATTAATATTTTTTTAAATAATGATAATGGCATCCGTTTTTAATTAAGATTCATTGTAAATATTTGTAACAATAGCAAAACTGATCCTTTTATATACGGTTCCGTTCTTAAATCAAAGGAAAATAAATAACTTTGGCGGGCCACAACACCCACCCCTATTGTTTTGAAAAAAGGCATTTGTTTTTACAATAGAAAAAATTACCTTATTGCTGATTTAATGGGTAAAGGGGGAGGGTTGATAAAGAGATTATCCGTTCATCTGTGGCTTGGATAAATCCAAACACATCTTGGCACCTTACAATAATTTAATGTAAATGTTCATTCTGCGATTAGGCAATTGATTTGCCATTTTGGCAACTGAAAGATTCGCTTCGTCTGTTTTCTATGGTCATTTTCATAACCCTAACATCGTCCATAACTCGAAACACCATGAGATGAAAAAAAAATCAAGGTATCGAGACTTCGAGTTACAAAATAATAATGCATATATATATATATATATATAGTTGCGGTACAAAGTGGCATCCACACGTGTTAAAACTGCGGTTGAAATGACGTCCGGGGTAAAGTGGCATCCGATATACGGACGTCACTTTGAACATGTTGTCCAAAAGCCTTCGTGTATTACACAGATGTCGCCCTGTGGTACTAAATGAAATCCGAGCGGATGCCGGACTGGGCCATATCCGTATATTTCTAAACACTACAGTGCCGTGTATATATGCTAGATGGCGCATAGGTAATATATGCGTATACCTATGTCGTATCCGAATTAAGGCTAAACGTGCGTCCTCAAGAAACGGTACAGACCACGCACCTTGTTGCATCCGATAGCGACTGTTTATTTGTTTCTTATCTATTACATGTTCCTATTTAGTGTTTTCTAAACAATGCTTCAAAATCAGTATTTCAAACCAGAGGCCTTTAAATTGTAATTGACTTAACTGTTCTTTCTTTAAAGTAAAAAGAGTTAAATTATCGAACGTTTAAAGATAAAAAGTACATCTCCTATTAGAGTGGAATTTAAAAAAAAATTACCTATTCTATGAAATGTAGGTATTAATGAGACATTTGCAATGAATTGAAATATTGCCATTAATCATTGCATAATTTACGCCGAAAAAATGTAATTGATTATGTAACAGTAACTTCCTTAATTCTTAAACTACCTTATCTTTTCAAAACCCGTTTTATATTAACCATTCTTCCCCAAAAACAATGTACAGGTAACAATTAAAGCACAATGGGGCTAAAAATATTTTTTATTTTAAAATCTACAGCCGACGTTTCGCCCCCAGTGTAGAACTTTTTCAAGGCGTAAATAAGATAAAGTGAGTTGTAGTAAGTTATTAAAAATTGAATATTTTAAAACTTACTAGTTTTTACAGTTCAATTAGTATATCGCAGATGAAAAGTACATGTCAGACGAATTAGCAAAAAACATTCCAAAAACTCACAATACGAAGACAACAATTTTTTTTTAAATACAATAAAAGACGGCAAGTTGTATAGATAAAATAATAAATAAACAAATAATTAGTTAAATATTAATTGTAAATGTGATGTCCACGTGGTGTTTTATTTATTTATTTAATTATTTATTTATTATTTTATCTATACAACATGCCGTCTTTTATTGTACCTATTTAAAAAAAATTGTCTTCGTATTGTGAGTTTTTTGAATGTTTTTTGCTAATTCGTCTACATGTACTTTTCCATCTGCGACTTGACTAACTAGTAAGTTTTCAAATATTCATTTTTTAATAACTTATTACAACTCACTTTATTTTATTTAGGCCTTGAAAGAGGCCTACACTGGGGGCGAAACGCCGGCTGTAGTTTTTAAAATAAAAAATATCTTGCGCCCCATTGTGCTTTGGTTGTTACCTGTACAAAAATCGTTTTGTACAAAAATTTCATTGTAGGTAAAAAGATTTACCAAATTCATCTTCCTTCACCGGTTAATTTCTGAAATTTTTTATTTCAGATAACACACACAAAACATTGAAAAGGAAATATAACGATCACATACTAATTAATTTTAATCTTAGAGAAATTAAGATATAGTCTATAATACGCAATTTTCTATATTTCATGTTAAGTTTCAAATTTAAATGAAACTTTACAAATCTCGTACTTGAAATAGTAGAAAAATATCTATAAAATATATTGTTAGGGCTAAAAAAATAATTAATGGGTGGAAGACGTTCCATTTCAGCAATAGACGTGATGCTACGTATTAATGTTTGTTTTTACGAAAACGTGAGACAATCATTTTATTTGCATTATAACTCCGTTGGTTTTTATGCTATCAATTTTATCAAAACAAATTTAAAATATCTCTCGAAATCCATGTACCTTATTCTTATATGCAAAAACTATTATTTTTGCACTAGAGGAGGATGATTTAACAAATCGCTATTAGAAAGGTAAATTTCTCTATTGTTTTAGTACGTTGGTTAGCCTGTAAATACGGCAAAGACTAAAGTGATGGTATTTAGGAACGGGGGAAAAAGAAAAAAAAACGAAGGTTAGACATTTAAGGGCGAAATAATTGAAATTGCGAATGAGTTTAAGTATCTGGGGTATTGATTCTCGACAAGAAATAGTACAGAAGGACATATAAAAAAACTTGTAGGGAAGGCGCAAAAGGCAGCAAATGCAACATGGGGTGTTTTTAAGAGAACCGGTAGAGACACAAGAAATGATCGTGTGTATTTGATGAATACTTTGGTTAGAGCAGTGGCGTTATACGGAGTAGAAATCTGGGGTTGGGGTAAAATAAAGGATCTGAGTAGGGTACAAGGAAGGTACTGTAAGATGGCCTTAGCGGTTGCTAAAAATACTCCAAAATATATTTGGAGGAATGAACTAGGAGTGCAGGATATCGAATACACAGTTAGAGAACGGGCTTGTAGATATATAAAAGACGTAATGGGGATGGGCAACGAGAGATGGCCAAAAATCTGCTTAGTGGAAGAGATGTGAGGCATTTTAAATAAAAGGCCTTCGAAATGGGGTAAAAATGTAGGGGAAATGCTAAATGAGCTAGAAGTAACAGATGTGAGTAGAATGATTTGGGAGAGAAGAAGTGGAGAGGAAATATACAATAGATTAAAAGAGGGAATGAGTGTGTGGTGGAATAAAAACTAGAAATAGAGAGGGAGGCTTTATCGAACTCTTCTTATAACAAAATGTATAGGGAAATTGTACCAGGTGAAAACGGGGCAGAGTATTTAAATAAAAGGTACAAAAAGAAAGAGAACAAGGAAATGTGGGCAAGAATCAGATGCGGGAACATAGGGAGAGGAATTAAGAAAGGGTATAGGGATTGGGTTTGTAGACTATGTGGAGGAAGTGAGGAAACGCTAGAGCATTTGTTTTGTTGTGGAAATGCAATGCAAATCCAAAGAGAGGAAATAAAAGATTTTATGAAGAGATGGAAAGGTGAGAGATTAGAGAACAACATAAGGGGGTTGATAGTAGAGACGCTAAAAGGAGAAGTGTGTGAGGAAATATGCGAATACATGAGAATAACGGAAACAAAGATTAGAGAAAATGAAGGTTACTTTTAATAGATTAGGTGATACCATAAGTTAAAAGTTATAAGTTCGACAAAATAGGATGTAAGGAAAATAAATGTAAATTCTCTAAAATAGAGAATACATGTGTATAATAATAAATAATAAATAGTACGTTGGTTAGCAAAAATCTGCAAAATTATTATTCAAAAACACAGATATAATACTTTTCTCACATATGAGAAGCTTAAATGTGAAGAGAATTTGTTTAATCGTAAGATAAGGTGCTAAAACAATAACTATGCCCAATCAATTTTATCAGTATCGCTCTCACTATTAGTTTACCATATACTGGGAAATTTGAACGAACACTACAACAAAAACAGATAAAAGTCATTTTGAGGTAAATATGAAACAGATTAACCCATGGATTATAAAAAATTATAAATTTATAAAATGTTTTTAAAATACTATTGTTACATAGGTATCTTAAATTGTCTCTAAATTATATATTTTTTTCAAATTTATCACATTTAAATCTCTTTTTAAATAAATAAAAAACGCATTGGTTTAGATATATTTTAAATTTAATTCGGTCAAAATATCATTGACTGATTCCAGAACAATTTTATGTTTTTATTTCCTGCGCTTATCGGCAGTTACTGTAAATATTTTCATTGTAGAGATATAGGATGCAGATTTGATCGCATAAACGCCGGAGTTTAGGTACACCTTAAAATGAAAACAGTATTCAGTCCGTGAATATAAGGCGGATGCCAGTTTACTGGAGTTCTTTTCGGATGCCAGACTGACCGACAGCTATATATATATATATATATATAAGATAATATCTTTTTTTAGTGCACCACTTTCCACTTTTTTATAAGATTTAAATTTTGGTCAAAGGACAAAATTTTTAAAGTACGTTTTGATGACAAATAATCGTTAAAACAGTACATTTTTAAGGGATTCGACTTATCGAAATTGGCGCCAAATATTATCTTCGAGTTATAAAGATATTCGAGTAATAGAAGCTCAAGAGTTCGTGTTATCAACTACTTTTCATAGTTAATGCTATTGCTAAGCAATTTGGTTCGATTTATCGAAGTTTGCCTGTATATTTTTACAGTTTGCTGTAGTAAGGAACCCTCGGTTCGAGAGCTTGTCTCGCACATGATAATTTATTTTATTTGTTGCGTTGTAACTAATTTAATTACGCTGACAAAGAGGTCGTTCAATAAAGTTGTCTGAATTTCTCCAAGGAACAATTTTGTGTCCTTTAATCTACCGCAGCCCAAGATCTGTCTGTTTTCAGTTTGAAAAATTGCTCGTCGGTATTTGTATTAAGTTAATTTAACGTCGGTTGTGTAGCGCTGCTGTTACGTCCTCATTCCACCTCATCCTCGCCTCCCAAGGGTTAAAACGCTAAGGTCGAATTTTCGTGCGTACATCTTTTGACAGAATCGGGTTCCTGCTGACGCGTTCTATCATGCCTCAGGCGTGAATCTCCAAGATTCGATTTCCATGCTCTTTAAATTAAACATTTAAACTCCCCGGCTTAATTGGAATGTAGCAATTAATTGTCTTCCCTTTCTGATGGCTGAGAAACAGATCTGAAACTGAGTAGAAACCTTCAGGCTGTAACGCGTAGGAAATTGTTAAAAATTATTATACAGAGTGCGCTTAGAAAGAGGTACCCCAGAAGGGAAACAAAATGTGGGATAATGGTGGAAGATACAAGAAGAAGGGTTGTAAGATATGAAGAAAAATTGGGAGAATTACCGGAAGGGGACTTAAGAAAGGAGATATGGAGGAAAAAGGTATTGGGGATCGGGACAAAAATAAATATGATGTGGAAAGGGATAAAGCTTTAACAGAAATGGCAAAAAGTAAAGAACAAATGGAAGAGTGGAGAGAAAAGGGATTGAATGTTAGTAGGATGGTGGGGAAAAGATGTAATAAAATAGTAAGAGGTGAGGATTTGAGAAAAATTTGGGAATCCAGATACACGAAAGGTATGAGGGAGTTTATATGGGTAGAAGGGCAAGGGGATGAGGTGCCAGGATATCTAAGAGAAGGAAAAAGTATAGAGATAACGGCTAGATTCAGAAAGAGGAATGAGTGTAATGAGAATAAGTTTTGGAGTATGTGGAGAGAAGAGTGAATCAATGGAGCATTTATTAGAAGAAGTAACGGGGAAGAATGAGAGGAATGAACTTGGAAGGATAATAAATGCGGATGGTAGTGGTCTGGCCCTATTGAAGCAAATTTTAAAAAGAAGAGGTGTGGAAACGGGGGAGAGGGAAAAATGAATATAAGGAAAAGGAAGGGAAGTGCTTAGTTTAAATATTTAAATTTTTGTAGGTTGGAGAAGATAATATGTTTCTTTTTTTTTTTTTCCTTATGTATGTAGAAATGTAAACATAAGTTTTTAGTTTCAATAAAGCTCTTACTAGATACTACTATTATACAGGGTGCCCAAAAAAATGTCCATTTTTTGTCTAGTTGAGAAAAAAAAAAATAATGACTGCGTAATGCAAAAGATTTAGGAGAACATTTAAGATTTTATTTTCCGGAAAAGCTCGAGAATTTTCGATGATAATAATATGAATAGAAAAAGGTAGCTAGATGAGTCAGTGATTTATTTCGTGAAGCTAGTAACATAACCAGTGCGAATAGAAAATAATACAGGGTGATATATAAACACAGTGTTTATAAATAAATGGTTAATTTTTGTTTAAATAAATTAATCATCCTAGAAAGTATATTACAGTATCTTGGATAAGAAAGTAAATAAAGTAGAAAAAAAGTTTCTGCTTTAGAATAATACTAGCTATGCCCGCGACTTCGTCCGGGTGGAATAGTGACCTTCGGCAGCAATTTATTTTTTCAATATTTTTATTTTCTGGGCCGTAAGCCTTTTTGTCGACGTCATTACACAAAAACTTTCATTCCTTCTTTTTGCCCCCTTTAGGGTAAAATTTTTACAAACTTTCAATGTCGTATTTATATCTAATCAAAAGCTTAAAAAATAAGTTTCAAGCCTCTAGCTTTATGTCTACTTATCTATCTCTGTACCAAATTCTCATTTAAATCGGTTCAGTAGTTTGGGCGTGATTGCGTAACACACAGACAGACAGAGTTACTTTCGCATTTATAATACTATAGATTAATATAGTTTAATTATAGTTTAAAATAGTTTATATAGCTTAGTATTCAAGTACTTTTATCAATCCAAATAAACAAAACCTCTATAACTTTTTACACTTAATATTTTAATTTTCTGGGCCGTAAGCTTTTTGGACGACGTCATTACACAAAAACTTTCATCGGCTAATTTTATCCCCTTTAGGGTAAAATTTTTACAAACATTGAATGTCGTATTTATTTATATCTAATCAAAAGCCTAAAAAATCTTTAAAAATTACGGAATTTCCGCACAAACTTTCCTATTTCAACCCCTTACAACCCTTTTTTTGCATTAAAAAGTAGCATATGTCCTTTCTGAGGCTCTAGACTATCTCTGTACCAAATTTCATTTAAATCGGCTCAGTAAATTTTAGGCGAGATTGTGTAGCATACAAAACAGAGTTACTTTCGCATTTATAATATTCCGCGAATTCATTTTCATCGATTTTCCCATGGGAATAAGATATTTTTCCGCAGTAAAACGTAGCGTATGTGTTAATCCAGGGTGTCAGTTATTTCCATACAAATTTTTATTAAAATCGCTCCAGCCGTTTAGACGTGAAGAAGTAACAAACATACACACTCACAAACTTTCGCCTTTATAATATTAGTGTGATGCCTATTCGAGCTCTGAATGAACTGAAAATGTTCCTTAACGGTCCAACTCCTTTTCTACAGTTCTTTTATATAAATAAAATCTTAATAAACAAATATGAGTCATTAAAATGCTCGCTCTTTCTGGAATATTTTACATAATGAAATTATGCTAAAAGCTCAAAAGTACAACTTCTCCGGTTTGTGTTTGACAGAAACAGTAAATCTCTAAATAATAATTGTTTACGGGGCTTTCGTTAATATAACATAAATTTTCATGCTGCCGCTGGCACCAGACTATCCATGAATTTATTTTAGTTTTTTTTTATCATTTAAATTGTAGCAACAGGTTTCTGACCGCGTTTGTTCGGTTTGCGGCTGTATCCGAGTGTGTCACATCCGCTGTGACCGGAAATGAAAAGTTTATTATGTACCCATTTACCTGTCTGTAACTAAAATCATAGTTCGTTGGTTTAAATAAAAGAGATTTAGTGTAATTACGAATTTCTATTTATATATTAAACAACTGATATACCTAGATATTAATTTTATAAATTAGTTAAATAAGTAATTATGATGTCGATAAGGGACACTTTGTATAGAAATTTAGTCATTTACATCAAAGGCGCCGCCGGTATCGATCGTCGCTAGCTTAATACGTCCATAAAAAAATAAATAAACAAATTAAAAAATTTTATAGTTTATAAACTGTCTACCATTTCAAATTCTTGTTGTTTCCATGAACAGAAAAATTTTCTTGTTTAGGCTACAAACGTCTACACAGAACAGCTTTTAGAATTACACAGGGGTCAGGGGATGGAAATATATTGGAGAGACAATTTCACATGTCCTTCAGAAGAAGATTACCATCAGATGACGAAAAGAAGTTAGTGAAGGTAACCGAAAGCTTTTTATTTCCTTTTTGAACTAACGATAACTTTTTGTTCTTTAGAAACTGGCGGATTGTTTATGTTAGCAATTAGATTGATGCAACTGTTTAGTCATAATAAGGAGGATTTCACAAAATTAGCGGGAATATTCGGTCTGTACTTTCAAATAAGGGACGACTATTTAAATTTGTGCTCGAAAGACGTAAGTTACATAACACAATTCGAATTACAGGGTGTATAAAACACACAAATCATTTTTGAGAAATAATATAAGAATTGTGACATTCGTTCCCTAAAATACAAAACAAAAAAATCGAATAAATATGAAAGCTTTAATTTATATTTTGAGACGTATTGTATTAGAGATGAACTTTATTTATTTTTCAATACTTTAATTGACTAAATACAACCTACTGCAGATAACCTCAATTTAATGAGGAAAAAATTGTTGTCACGCCGGGAATTTATTTTTCCTTAAAATCCTGTTTCTGTTTAATTTTTGGGATCTATAGTTCAAAAAGAAAAAAAAATGGAACGTATAGGATTACCTACTTTTGCCTTTTTAGGGTTCCGCGCCTCAAAAGGAAAAAGCGGAACCCTTATAGGATCACTTCGTAGTCCGTCCGTCCGTCTGTCAAGACCCTTTTTCTCAGGAACGCGTGGAGGTACCAAGCTAAAATTTATACTAAATACTCAGGTCTATTGTCCCTTGGAGCTGTGAAAAAATTATACTTCTAAGCCAACGCAATCAAAAGATACAGCCGTTTATGCCGCAAATTTCCGCAAATTTTCGAATCAAAACCTACAAGCTACTTCCCGTGAACTCAGAATCTTGAAATTTGGTACGAAGCAACGTTTTATAGCACAGATAAAAGAAAAATTGCGAAAACCGTAAATTTTTAGTTACATCATATAATAAAATTTTTTTTAATAATTTTAAAGTTACTACCCCTTTCCTCATGAACGCGTAGAGGTATTAAATTGAAATTCATATCAAATACTCAGGTCTATAATACCTTTAAGCTGTAACAAAATCAAACTTCTATGTCAACGCAATCAAAAGAAACAGCAATTTAAGCCGCATATTTTCAAACTCGCAACTACTCGCAAGGGAATCAAAACCTAAAGGGTACTTCCAGTCGATTTAGAATCTTGAAATTTGGCATGAAGCAATGTTTTATAGCACATATAAAGAAAAAATTCCGAAAACCTTAAATTTTTAGTTACATCACATATATACAGGTTTGTACGGAACCCTCGGTGCGCGAGTTCGACTCGCACTTGGCCGGTATTTTTTGTCAAAATTTCCTTACTTCTAGTCAAGTTAAGGCCTCTGAACATTGACCAAAAAATTATTTCATGGTATAAATTGAGGAAATAGTATGAAGATCACAAATCTTAAATCTTCAGTACACTTTGGCTTGTAAATATTCTACAAGTATACGATCCTTAACAACTAAACGTTTGAACACTCTAATTTTGTAGACATTTGTTGGCATTCTGGTTTTATTTGAATGAGAATAAGATCCTTACACAAAATATTTTTATATAACTTAATATATATATGTGTTACTGTCAAAATGATAAATTCGTAACTATTTGTCAAATTAAGGTTTCATTTCATTTGAATTGTGTTGGTTAGGTTATGGTACTTAAAGGTTCTTTCTCTCTCCTTTTCCCATTCAGTATTATTTTCAAAAATGTTTTTTTTTTTAATGTTGACTAAAATTGATTTAGTTTAGTTTAGTTAAACTCATTAGTCTAGAAAAAAAGAGAGTGTGTGAGAAAGAGAGAACCTTTACATACCATAACCTAAGGAACACAATTCAAAAGCACTGAAACCTTAATTTGACAAATAGTTAAGACATTATTACTAGCTAGATTTATCACTTTGACTGTAACATACCTACATATACATGTACTGAGAACATTTTGTGTGGATTTGAATTAAATTTGAAAAAAAATCACTTGATTAAAGAGTTACAATTGAAAGTATTAAGGACCTTTACAGTTGAGACCTGGTTCAATACTATATATTTTTCTTTTATATTTTGGTTATTATTTTATACTAAATTATGTATTTGATAAGGTACAGGACTCTCGGCCAATGAGTCAAATTCGCACTTGACTAATTTTTAAAAAGATTTTTGTTTACCATCCCAATGTCTATTTAATCTTCATTTAATCAAAACGGCGTAAATTTAACTTCGATAAAGAAGTTCTTCTCATCTCCCTGATGAAAAGCTATTGTTTTTTCCCCAAGGTAATAAGCGAACTGTCATTTAAAAACGATTCTGATGTCAATTATAACGGAAAAACGGTTGCGTTTTCCTCAGACAGATAAGTGAGTTTTATGGTCATTTTACGATGGTATACCTGCGGCGTATTTCACGACCGCCATATAAGGTAGCCTATCGACAATATTTAATAATAAAAAGAAAAAAAAAACTTTATGGCACCCGAGAATAATTAAATATGTATATGTAATCTTATAGCGTAAACATTTTTTTACGACTTAAAAAAAACTGCACATTGCCTTCATAAACTCTATAATAAATAAAAACTACAATCCAAAAGTATTAATAAAAAAAAAATGTTTCACCCAATGTTTTTAGAGTACCTACTACATTTTAAAATTTATTTGATTCTTAGAACTGTTTTATTTAATATTAAACATTTGTTTGGACTTACTTTGAAATATTTCTGAAAGTTATTATTGTTTTTAACAAATATTCTGCATGAGAAGTAAAATCAGGGATTTGGAAGATTTTACTTTTTATGTTCATTGATTTATTCTCCAAAGGAACGTTCAAAGCCTTTACACTTAATGGACGATTTATCGGTTTTGTTTTCTTTTGGTCATTGTCTTTTTTGGTAATTTTTCAAATATTGTTCATCTCTAATATTGTTCAAAATCGTTTTATTCGTTATTCTAAATTTTATCCTTTTTAAAAAATCCCTTATACATTTCGTCAAATTTGAATGCAAAGTTATGGGGAAACCTTGAAGGTTTTCTACTAAATTGTTTAATTTTGTAGTATCACCTTAACAAAAGTTATTGCGAAGATTTAACAGAAGGAAAATTTAGCTTTCCTATAATTCATGCAATACATAGTCATCCTAACGATAACCAAGTGATACGTATCCTTTTTATTGTGTTCGTCACAACATAAATAGTGCACAAAGTGTGTATGAAATAGCTTTTAAATTTTGAAATTAATTACTAAGGTCTTTTATTTAAATGGAATGGTCTTGCAGTTTTTATCTTTTGCTTCAAACAGGTAGGATTTTATAGCATAGAATTCACTTTTAATTAAAATGTAAAAATACTTTTTTTTTCAGTATGCTCTTACGTCTAGAATTGAATAAATATAAAACGGGTTGGGGTTAGTTGTAAACGTTTCGGTTTTCATAGCAGGCGACATCTTTAGATCTTTGAATTAGTCATAAATTTATTTTGGCTACGCTTAGCAAAATTTAGCCCAGCATTATACATGACATCTTATATAAAGATATGTATAAAAATCTCGTGTCAAAGTGTTTGTCCGGGATAAACTCCGGAACTATTAACCCAATTTTTATTAAATTTGGCTTATTGTGTGTAATTTGATCCAACTTAAAAGATCGGATAGTTTTTTTTCTCGATTATGAAATTATTTGTAACTAGCTATGCCCGCGACTTCGTCCGCGTGGAATAGTGACTTTCGGCAGCATTTAAAATTTTTTCTATATTTTTATTTTCTGGACCGTAAGCCTTTTTGCCGACGTCATTACACAAAAACATTCATTCCTTATTTTTACCCCCTTTAGGGTAGAATTTTTACAAACTTTAAATGTATTTATATTTAATCAAAAGCTTAAAAAATAAGTTTCAAGCCTCTACCTTTATATCTACTTATCTATCTGTACCAAATTCTCATTTAAATCGGTTCAGTAGTTTGGGCGTGATTGTGTAACACACAGACAGACAGAGTTACTTTCGCATTTATAATATTATAGATTAATATAATTTAATTATAGTTTAAAATAGTTTATATAGCTTAGTATTCAACTACTTTTATTGATCCAAATAAACAAAACCTCTATAACTTTTTACACTTAATATTTTAATTTTCTGGGCCGTAAGCTTTTTGGACGACGTCATTACACAAAAACTTTCATCGGCTAATTTTATCCCCTTTAAGGTAAAATTTTTACAAACATTCAATGTCGTATTTATTTATATCTAATCAAAAGCCTAAAAAATCTTTAAAAATTACGGAATTTCCGCACAAACTTTCCTATTTCAACCCCTTACAACCCTTTTTTCGCATTAAAAAGTAGCATATGTCCTTTCTGAGGCTCTAGACTATCTCTGTACCAAATTTCATTTAAATCGGTTCAGTAAATTTTAGGCAAGATTGTGTAGCATACAGACAGAGTTACTTTCGCATTTATAATATTCCGCGAATTCATTTTCATCGATTTTCCCATGGGAATAAGATATTATCCCTTAGTAAAACGTAGCCTATGTGTTAATCCAGGGTGTCAGCTAACTCCGTACCAAATTTTATTAAAATCGCTCCAGCCGTTTAGACGTGAAGAAGTAACAAACATACACACTCACACACTCACAAACTTTCGCCTTTATAATATTAGTGCGATTTCCATAAGTTTCTAACAGATGGCGGTGTAAGTTAATTTAACGACAGAACACTTTTGCTATATATATATACAGGGTTTTTCAAGTTGATGGGCTATTAGAAGTATATGAATTAGTAGAAGGAATTAAATTCTGAAACTTGGGCTCATTTGGTTATTGTTTATGCTGCTTCTTTTAAAAATATTTTCAAGTTCGATTTACATCCGGTTATATCGGAAGTCGATACCAACTTTGTTATTTTAAATGGAATGGTATATTTTTTACGCTGAATTCGAATAAAACGTGTAATTCTAAGGTAAGTTTGATAACCAACTTGTACACCTATGACGATCGGTTTCTGAGTAAATTTCATTCCACAAAATACGACTTGGAGTTTTGAAATTTTTACTAGTAATAGCTGAATATTAGTGCTAACGTCTTGACAAAATTGAATTAAATAATTTACACAGGGCGTTCAAAATAAAATTCTAAAATTGATAAACTTCAAACACGAATAACCTCGTTTTTTCAAATGGCACCTACTATTTCTTATTTTTTCAATCGATTCCTTTTTTTATCCTCTTTCGATCTATATGGATACTTCCTATTTTATGTAATAATTCAAAATTATTCCAAAATTTTCAAATAAAATAGAAAGTATCCATATAGATCGAAAGAGGATAAAAAAAGGAATCGATTGAAAAAATAAGAAATAGTAGGTGCTATTTGAAAAAACGAGGTTATTCGTGTTTGAAGTTTTTCAATTTTAGAATTTTATTTTGAACGCCCTGTGTAAATTATTTAATTCAATTTTGTCAAGACGTTAGCACTAATATTCAGCTATTACTAGTAAAAATTTCAAAACTCCAAGTCGTATTTTGTGGAATGAAATTTACTCAGAAACCGATCGTCATAGGTGTACAAGTTGGTTATCAAACTTACCTTAGAATTACACGTTTTATTCGAATTCAGCGTAAAAAATATACCATTCCATTTAAAATAACAAAGTTGGTATCGACTTCCGATATAACCGGATGTAAATCGAACTTGAAAATATTTTTAAAAGAAGCAGCATAAACAATAACCAAATGAGCCCAAGTTTCAGAATTTAATTCCTTCTGCTAATTCATATACTTCTAATAGCCCATCAACTTGAAAAACCCTGTATATGTAAGCATCCAGTAGATGGCTCCATGTTTTTTTGATTTCTCGATGCTGCCATCTATTCAACGTCATATATGTGTTTATATTTACAGTATAACCATAATTTTAATTTGACTGTATTAAAAAAGTTTAAAGTTAACAGTTTAAGTTAAAAGTTAATATTTCCTTTAAAACATCTCTACTAAACCTTCTTTTTAAAAATCACCTTGTATGAAGAAAATCCGTAAAATAACATTTAGAATTAATTTATATTATTTTTATTATTATATAACATGGTGTTTTTGTAAAAGGTGAACGTTATTTTCAACTTGATGTTTGCAATGTTTCTGAGAAAAGAAACATTCTGTTTGAAGTTAACCTCTTGGTTTGATTTCATCCTTTTAAGCATCTGTAGTTTTAATATAACGAAATTGCAGTTTTCGGTGCAGCTGGGTATCAAACAAAGGACGGCGGGCGAACTTCCCCTTTTATTGGGGAAGTTACTGAAAAGAGCAGCTTCCGCTCTCGAACTTTAAAATAACGTCCACGATATATAATAAAAGTAAATTTGTTCAGCCATCATAAAAATAGCTTACCTATATGTAGCAAAACAAAAACCACATAGATTGAAGGGATGTTTTTGTTGTTTAGTTTTGCATAAAATTTAGGAATTGCTTAACGCCATCCCTTTGTATTCAAGTCAATTTTTATCGCATTTCTCAAAACAGGGAATTATTTAGTTGTGAACTATGCCCTAATTTAGGATTTATTCTGCCCCTTTTTACTCCTGTTTATGCTTCTAATATTTTCCATCAAATTTTAACATATCTTCCAAAAAAAGAAATTTTAATTTATATTTTCGTTTGTAGCATAAAGTGTCCAAATTAGTGATTCACCAAAAGTACATTATTAAGCAAGTAATTAGCTTGGAAAGTTTTAAAATGAGAATTAATTCTGATTTCTATTAGTATCCGAAGGGAGACCATTTCTTGCTCGTTTGTATATTTTTAAATTTTGTGTCCAAAACCCCAGGTGGTATTCTGCTAGCCCTCTTTACTTTATAGGCCTTTTGTTTCGGCTAATTAGCATACTAATTGAATTTTGGGGTAAATTCTACGCCTAACCAATTGGCGTCTTTTAATTTCAAAAGGGACTGCAAAGTAAAAAATTAATTTGATTACACTTTTTATAATAAAGATGTAGATACATAAAAATTGTCGATGAACTGAGGATTCAAACTGGTCATTAAAATAACTCCAACACAAATGGAACAAAATTTCGTAAACAATCTTGCAATAAATACCTTC
This sequence comes from Agrilus mali, assembly GCA_029378335.1. Taxonomy (NCBI): domain Eukaryota; kingdom Metazoa; phylum Arthropoda; class Insecta; order Coleoptera; family Buprestidae; genus Agrilus; species Agrilus mali. The sequence continues at coordinate 4,997,360 of CM055660.1, forward strand.
TGTAATGTAGTGGGTGAAAACCTTTTTATTGTCATGCCATTTAGATTTGTACTATTTATTTTAATGTTGCAACATCTCAGTCGTGGTGCTGAAGCTGTCTGCTTTGTTACGTGTGTAAATAAAAACAAATCTCCCGGCAATCCCACAGGATTGTCTGTCAGTTATCCTTCTTGTGTTGTTTAGTTTACGAACTAAAATTTAACGATCCAACTCACCCGCATAAAATATTCTAACTTATAAGCCCTTCAGCAATGCTTGGAGATTTCTATTCCTCCAAATGGCTTAGAAATGTGGCACATTTTAATGATAAACATTACTAGTTAAGCCATTGCCTGCAAAACTATGAACAGATTAATAATTTAATCACATTTAAGTGAAATTTATATCTCCTCGAAATAACTGCATTAAGCGGCAAACATCTCTTTTAAAAGCCTCTTAATTAGCGCAATAATCATTCCATTCCATACTACCTATATATTAATTTTATTAATGATGGTGATCTTTAATTTGACCTAGATATACAGGGCGATTAATTCAATCTTATAACAATTTTAATTAAATTTGTTCTTAAATAAAATGAAAATACAATAAAGGCACAATCTTCCATTCGCGCATTATGTAGGTATGCTTAAATTCGCGGGCTATTCCATTTAAATAATTAATATTTTATCTTTGATAATCAATGTAACTGTATTGACTAGTAGCAGACAGCAGAGGGCAGGGAAAGCGTGGCGCATGCGTGCTTGTTTGAATCAATGTCGACGCAATGGCTAGTAGAGTATGCATGGAAGTGGTGAATAGTTGAGTGGGTTTGAATAAGAATCATTGCTTTTTACAAATCAGGCAAAATAATATTTTAATCATATTTTCGAATGTATTTCTCTTATGCGTAGATAGATATTTTAAGGCAAAGAACTAGTTGCAACGAAGTAAAAAAATACTGTGTTTCATTGCTGGACAGATTTGGTAGTTTTGATTATACGTTACAAAAACTTAACCAACTCGATCGAGAGGCTCGAGAAGAAGTAGAGAGACTTGGTGGGAACGCCTGTATGATAGAAATATTAGATAACTTTTTTAAAATATAATATCTACCAACCACCAGTTACTTTTACCAATTACTTCTGTCTACATAAAAGTATTAAGTACGTATTAATTGTTTGAGTAAATAAATTAAATTTGTTGACGAGTGACTACTTTTTGTTTGATGTGCTATATTACTATTGTTTATAAGAACAAAAATAGATATGTTAAAATAAGTTGAAATTGTATTTTTTTTGTTTGAAATAAATTCTTAAGTTAAGTGCATGTTTTATTTTAAAATTTCCAAATTTTAACTTCTTTCAGTGATTGATTTTACAAGAAGAAGTATGAAATAGGAAAAGGAATAAATTGATAAATATATGATTCCTAGTAGAACCGCGTCTTTCAAGCATAAAGACCATATCAAATAGATGACCTGTTTAACAATTTAGAAGAAGATCCTGGGCTGTGATCCTCCTGATGATGCAAAAGGTACGTCTTTTATTGATTCTTTTAAATATCTAATTGCTTTTGCTATTTTGAAATATTTAAAATATACCTACACATTATAAATAGTGAAAATATTAAATTTAATTATGTAATTGTTATTAATAATTATAAGAATTGAACTGTGACTTGTTCAAGAATTTTACTGGCTTTAATTCACACTTGGACCCAACAGAAAACTATTAGATAAAGTGGATGGTAACCAGTAAATGATTTAGCAACGGCCATAAACAATAAATGATGATTAGTTAATGTTTTGGTGCGATAAGTTTGCCAATTTTTTATCTCATTTTTTTAATATTGGCCTGCGAAAAACAAAAACTTAATATTCATGAATGTTGGTGTTTGCTAATAGTCGAATTATCAGAATGGATATTCCGTTAATAAGTTTATGCAAATTTATTGAATATATTAAAAGATCATCGTCCTCAATATCATAAAACTATCTGGTTGCTACTAAACTACTAAAAAAAAACAACTGCAGATGTGAAGGAAATTGTTTTTATTTACAAAATATTTAGTTCAAGAATATTGTACAACACAACCCCAATACCACTTTTAAAAATTATTTTTTGGAGTAGGGTACACATTTTCTTTTATTTTGGGTCACTTTCTAGTCTTTTTAATTCGTATTAATATAAAAGACTTCTCCCTAAGTCATAAAAAATGTTGTCTTAACTGTTTGTACTAAACACTTATTTTACCATTCATCATGTTGCGGTACCGTTTTTCGGCACCCGGTCGTGTCGTGTGATGGATTTATGCTCTCCGCTTTGTCGCCAAAGTTTCTTGGCAATTTCGTGTTACAAATAGACCGCACTGCCCAAAAAATCAACAGGCTGTGACAAATATGCATACACGAACGAAAATTCATGTTAAACTCCGAAGTGCTTTTCGGGGTGAAAACGTCTCATTAATCATGCACGAATTTATGGGACCCCCGGCAAAGATATTCGGACACCTACGATGGACATTAGTTTATTGTTGATGTCAGTCGAATGATAAATTACTGTTTGGGTTACCCGGAGGTATAATGGGGTAAAAATCGAGTTGGAGACACGGCCGAGGGATCTCAGAAACTTTATCTACAATGTAGATATACATAAAAGCT